>LR994549.1:1411699-2747116 GCA_905187585.1 Cyaniris semiargus
AGGTTCCCCGAGCAAACGACCTTGACCATACATTTGCCGCGTTGCCGAGATCGCACCAAAACCCTATTTTTTTTAGTAGTTAGTTGTTAGTTCAAAATTGACATGAAAGAAATTTAAACGGCAAATATGTAGCAAATGAAATTGTCTATCAATTGCCGTGTGCTTCAAATAAAAGTAATTTGTAAATACTAGGGAGATGCTGAAAGTACGCCTAAATTTTAATAAATTGGTATTACTTTGGAAGCTAATATCATGAGTATAATGAACAAAAATAGTAAATTAATAACGGTGAAAGGAATGTTAATATGCTGAAGATTATTGCTGTTTTTTTATTATATTTTTCGTAGTTTTCAAATTATGAGTTATAAAGCTCTAAAAAGCGGTAAATTACGGCATCTCCGTGGGAGGGGGACGGCCATAAGCTCTATCGCTTTTTGCCACATATTATGTCTCTGCATTGTACAAGCATTATTAAAATATAAAAAAAACCATTTGCAATTCCAGGTGTGCACAGAAGGTCGGCTGATCCTCGAGTTCACGTTCGACGATCTCATGCGCATCAAGTCGTGGCACCTCGCCGTGCGCGCGCACCGCGAGCTCATCCCGCGCGCCGCCGTCCACGCCGGCCCCGACCACGCCGCGCTCGACCAGCTCGGCAAGAACATCACGCGCCAGGTAGGGAGCTTGTTAGGTTGCGGTGCGGTGTGTTGCGACGACATGTGTATACATATTCTAAGACGCATTGCGTCGTCGTTTTTGTGACGAAACCATGGATATTGTTTATTGTTAATAAGTCTCGTCGCACTGCTATATGCGGCTATGGCTGAATAACACTGCCCGGGTAGGGCAGTGTTATTCAGCCATAGCCGCATATAGGGTACAGGGTACCTTGGATATAAATGTACTTATTCAAAATCTTTCTATATCTCTTATGTCGCAGGAAAATAACCGCACCGCGTAATGTGAAAACGTCCTTAGCCATTCATATCTTTAGTTTAAACTGTCTCTGTGACAATGTTGTGATATAAGATATAACTAAAAGACTAAAATCACTAAATTGTGATAATAAAACAATTAATGTACCACTAGTACAAACTGCTACACCATTATTTGTGAGAAACTCAATTATTCTGAAGTTTATATTAATAATAATTATTTGTCTAGGGCATCACCAACTCCACCCTCAACTACCTCCGGCTGTGCGTGATCCTGGAGCCGATGCAGGAGCTGATGTCGCGACACAAGGCGTACGCGCTCTCGCCGCGCGACTGCCTCAAGACCACGCTCTTCCAGAAGTGGCAGCGGATGGTCGCGCCACCTGGTATGTTCCATTTAATATTGCGTTACTGTTTTTTTTTTTTTATTTTATAAATCGTTTTTCAAAACAAAACAATATTTTATTATGTGCCGTACAACAAAAATCTCGCTGGTCTGGGTACCAGCGAGTCGCTATTACATAATCTTAGATATCAGTTAATGATAGATGTTGAGTTAGTTTCTACTTACGCGAAAGAATAGAAATGAGAGATTAAATAAGCATGCCCATCTGAAATATTAGATGATATTCAGGTTAACATAAAAATTTACAAATTTTATAAATTGTCTTAAAAGAAAAAGTGGTTATGAAATATATACGTAACAATTTTATGGAAATAAGAATGATACGTCTGAAGTTACTAAATTTTATAAACTCGTCAGTAGATAACATTTCTGTTTTTGAATAATGTATTTTTTTGTCAGAATCACAACGGCCGGCGAGTAAACGACGTAAGCGCAAAGGCAGCGCAGGCGCCAATGCGGCGCCGCCCGCGCCCGCCAAGAAACGCTCGCCGGGACCCAACTTCAGCCTCGCCTCACAGGTACACTACTGTCATATCAATCAGCAGGCCTACTATGACAACCATAGACAGGTTTCTTTATATGGGAATCAACTACACTAAGTATTTATGTCATATCTATTCTTGTCTACACAAAACGTATGTCTACGATGGTTATGCTTCGCATGCATAGTAGGTAATCAATAAACGAATCATCAACTAACAAAATTCATTGCAAATAGTGAGAGAAATCAAAAATATGTATACCAATTTTGAAACTTCGACCCTTTAGGACTTGACACGGACTCGCAGTATTGTATCGTAGTGCCCCAAAATGTGGTCTTAAACTATGGAAAGAGATGACAGCTGGTGCTGGGCAATATAAAAACCCAGACACATTTTGTCTCTGGTGTGCGCATTAGGACTGTCATGTTGTGTGTAGAGAGTGAGGGTTGAGTTAATTTTTGTCTTTTGTTACAGGACGTGATGGTGGTGGGTGAGCCGTCGCTGATGGGCGGCGAGTTCGGGGACGAGGACGAACGGCTGATCACGCGGCTGGAGAACACGCAGTACGAGGGCGACGCCGACTGGCCCGCGCCCCCCGCCTCCCCGCCCAAGTCCCCGCCGCCCGCGCACTGACCGCGCCCCGCACACAATATATAGGCCAATACGGACACACCACGACGTTTTATTTCACACCCTCTACGACGCTGCCAGCTCGAGCCGAAGATCATCTGTGGACTTAAGGCGCGGGCATTATCGCATAGTGGCACCAACTTTAACATCGCTCGGTGGAACTGGAGGGAGTAATAAACACTGTACAATATCTACCAATACAATAGCATAGTAGTAATATATGTACTTATAACTTCTGACCGTTATCGCGATCTACTTAAAGCGTCATCGTGCGCGAACTCTGATCCTTCCCCTTTCCGTTTTTCCAAACGATCTTAAAGTTCTACCAACACAAGCCGTGTCCACAGATATTCCGCCCGAAAACAGCGCTGTGTCGCGGTTTCGTAACGCTATGAAAGTGCTCGCGACTCGCAACTCAGTGTGACTGACCTCAAAGCTTGACCAAGGAACATGCGGAACCTGCGCTTCATTTTTAATTGCAGCAACACTACGAAAAACTGGAATGTAATTGGTTGAATTTAGAAAATTTTGGATTAACGATATTTCAATTTCATTTCGTAGATTTTTCGCAATGAGCCGAGGTTTGTAAATTCTTTATTCCTGGTCAAGTTGTACACACTCGACATACTGTAATATTTCTCTTCCAACGCGACAATCCGTATTATGATAAATATCATAATACATTACACGTGTGAGCGTGGTGCATTCGCCGTGGAAGGCGGTCGAATAGTTTAAAATCCGGTTCATATTGTTTCGTTCAGCAGCAGACTTAAATGTATACGCGCCAAATCTCCAAAGTTAAATAACACAAAAGGTAGAATACGTTTGGGGATGTTCCTTCACTTTTCTAAGGCACTTTTACGTTGCATTGGAACTGGCGTGTATACGTTTTAGCGCTCGTGGCTGTAAATAGTAAAAAGACCGTAAAACACGCTAGTATATATTTAATGTAAGGAAAACTATTTAATAGATCATAATAAATTACAAAAATCTTAAATGCTTTTTATTTTTCGCTTCCTCTTAACTTTTTGTTGTGTTGTTTTAACATTAATTAGTGTGTGATTATTTAACCTACCGTTTTAAATCACTATCCGCCGTGCTCAGAGACATTTAATTATTACCTTCAATTTAATGAAGAATTTGACAGATAATGTATGAGGCCTTTGTAAAATTTTTAAATTAATTACATTTAAAAGTAATTAATGTTCCACTCTCAGTGCGGCGAGCAGTTAGAATCAGATTTTTTTCAGTATAAAAAGGTCATAATGTTATTATATTGAAGGGTATAAGTTAACCAAGGATAACGGGCTATGTATGCTGTGTCATTATGGTGGGCCAGGATTCGGGAATGCATAGATATTAGATAGGTACTGTTGACGACACGGCAGCTCAGCGGGGTCGTGGTCATCGTTGGAGGAGGAGGAGCAGTGGACTGTATCTTGTGGTTTTCCCCGGAGAATTAGGAGCGGGTTGAAGAAGAAGTAAAACACCAGGAGAATCTTGGAACTGCAAGTTGCGGAGTGTTGGTGGGGCCACAGAATACAAATTACTCACGGAGGGTGGGGCAGAGTCACGTCATGATGCATCTGCTCGGTTGTGGTAGTGAATGTGTTTTTGCACTGGGACAGTGGGTGTTTTATGTGAATTTTGTATCGATAGAGCCTATGGGGGTCTATCGGATGATTCGGATGTTGTCGCGCATGCGCAGTCCGTTTATTGAAAAAATATAAACATGTACAAATTACATCACTTTAACATTCTTGTAAGATAAAACAACAGTAATTAGGTAATCTTATAAGATAAAATAACATTTAAAAATTACTTATTATAAAATTATACATTAAAAAGAGACTTGACAATAACATTTGTGTGAACTGTGAGACAAACTACAATTCTGTGCGAAAGTTCTTATTTAAAATACAAATCTAATAAAAAAAAGAAATAAAACCTAAGTTGTTATTTACAGGTACCGTATTTAAAATAAACCTATCTGTTGGTGCCCTTTGGTATTGCCCTACACTAGCTATACTCAACCCGCGGCCCGTGGGCCGCCTGCGCCGTTAATTTTAAAGAACGTTATTTTTTATCCCTAAAAAGTTGTGGTAGAGGCCCACGAGACCAAGACCAAAACATGTTTGTGGCCCGTATGAAAAAAAGGATGAGTACTACTGCCCTAGCCCCTACAGGCTACACCAAGACCACGCCACCTTAAACAGGGGTTTTTTGAGTATAGCTGTTCTAGAGCTAACTACAATTATTCATACTTAATTTCATAAATATCAGTTTTGGAGTTTGTGCATAATGAGTAAACATTCACGCAGATCCATCAATTTTTATTTGGACGCCTACTTGTCGTCATTAGACCCGAATAAGCGCCGCGCGCCGGCAAAACGCCGGCCGTGGCTACGGGACTCTGTTTTTCGAAATTACACGATATTTACAAATCATTTTGCTAAAAGTAATAATATTATATAATTATTATCTTATTGCTGCGAGTCTACTTGCTACTTGCTTTTGAGTTTTGAAAAAATCTCTAAAATGAACGCATGAACTGGCATGTACTTGACAGAGTTGACACGTTTATGAACGCGACATTTTAATGTCAATTTGACATTTGTCGCTTACGTGACGTTACGTGGAAGTTGGAAGTTGGAACGAAAAATTGTTTGGAGATTTTGGTCAGTGAGGGGTTCTGTGTTATTTTAAATTAGCTAGTAGCTTTTATAGGAACGAACAAAATGGTCTCAAAACAATTAATCGTAATTTTCGCGGCGGTATTCGGTTGTGCGTACGCACAATCATGCCAAAATCCAAAAGTTGAGGCTGCTTCTTTTACAAGCTTGGACGCTACAGTGGTCACCCAAATAGCGTATATCACTGAATTTACCCTACAATGTGATAATCCTCTTCAAGAGAACTATGCTCTTTACGCCGAGGTAGACGGTAAAGCGTTAACAGCAGCTCGCATCGGCGAAAACAAATACCAGGTAAGTCAATACTTCAATACTATATTTCAGATCAATTTATAAATGAAAATCTTATTAAGTTTCATTACATCCTTAAAATACACACGACCTTTTAAAATAGCTGTTCAAGTACATTCAGAAGGGTCCATATTAAAGGTACAGTGATGTTATTGAAAGTTTGTAGTATGCCTATAATATCTTCTTTAATTTATGTATAAAACAAGCATCCTTTTGTATTCAACACACAACAGCTTAAATAAAATATTCCTTTATTACAGGTCTCATGGACTGAGGAGCCCGCCAAGGCCCGCTCTGGTGTGCATGAGGTCCGCATCTTGGATGAGGAAGGTTGGGCTTCCCTCCGCAGGGCCCGCCGCTCTGACCCTGCTGCTACTGTTGCCCCACTTCTGGCCATCCAGCTGCAACATCCAGGAAGTAAGATCTATTCTTATTCTTAAAAAAAACATATATACAGAAGTTCTATAGAAGAAACAAAATTTTGCTCTTGTAATATATATATATAATATAAATATATATATTACAAGAGCTATAATAATATACTAGAATGTTTTTTGTAAATTGTTTATTTGCTAAAAAGTATGCATATAATAATGAAGTCAATAATGTGTAACATTTTTCTATTTGTTCACAGGTTACTCTGGACCCTGGGTTAACTCTGAAGTACTAGCTACAGTTCTCTCAATCCTCATTGCGTACACTGCACTACTCAACAAAACTAAAATCCTAGCTTAAGTTATTAGATTTTATTATTAAATTTTTTTATTTATATATTTATTCTCTTATTTGCAATACCTACCATGTTGAAAATTAAAGTTAGTGTCTAGTAAAAGAAGAGAAGGGACCAGAAATTTTTGTTCATATTAGTTTATTTTCTAATTTAAGTATACATCTTAAAATATAATATACTTTTGTTGAACTACAATAGAGAGATTTTGTTTTTTTTAAATATTCATAATCTTGCTATCGTCGTTAGCCATCTTCTTGGGATTGTTGAAAAGGCTTGTTTCATAGCGATTTCGGCATCTGGAACTGCCCCGGGGCAGGGCAGGCCGAATGGATACGGAAATAGCCAAACAAAACCGATGATCCCGACGTACATGGACTAACGCCTCTAGTACACCGACGCGACGCTGCAAACTGTGAAACAGCGGCGAACCGAACGCGAAACAGGAATAGAGCGAGATGTACCTAATATAACGCATTGTCGTGTGGCAGATGAGATAGTAAATCGCAGTGTCGGTGGACACTGGACTAGAGGCGTTAGTACTTGTGCAATTATACGTAGTTTATGTTTTTAATTTAAAATTTGGTTAGTTCGGCTCGCCCTGCCTGCCCTGCCTCGAGGCAGTTCTAGAACTTCTAGATGCCGAAAACGCTATTAGTTCATTCAGTTTTCAAAAAATTAAAAAAGTATGTAATACAATCAGGTGGGTGAAACTTCCGAACGAAAAAAAAATTGGGTTCCAAATTTAAACGTAGCACCTTAAGTAAAGACCATAGAGAATATTATAAACTACATGAGAAAAAAGCAGCGTTGCCGATTTGTGGGGATTTCCCCAAACTGCGGGGAATTTCAAGTTGATTGGGGATTCTTTGAGGATTGGCATTATGTGGGGAAAATGCGGGGATTTTAACATTTTGACATCTTTTTCAATAATTAGCAAATATTTCATCATTCTACATTGACACATCGAACATTTTTAAAATCGATTTATCGTAGTAGATTGACAATATTGCTTATAATCAAAGGGATTACGTTTGATGTCTGATGCTCACATATAATGCGCTGGCTTTTTACAATTTCTGGCTGAAAGAGAAGGAATTAAAAACTAGGGGACAGTGTCAAGTTAAACCTTTCAAAGAAAATGCCTTCCACAAAATATAGAAAATAATATTTTAAATATTATTATAGAGGTATTATTTCATCAATCTATTTAAATAAAATGTATCGCTATTTCCATTGGTCACGGCATTACGTCACACGTGTGAACGGTTTGATCAATTTTGATACTTTTTTTTTGTAGTGTTTTTTTCAGCTGAAGGTCCTTGTACGAAAAAATAAAGAAAGTAGCGTGAAACAAATAAAATAAAACTTATTGATCATGAATCATGATAACTGTTTGAGTTTTTATTATTATTAATTATACTAATGCGAATTACACTCAGGTAGTAGAATATTTATTCATTTTTTAAAAAAAGCATGTGTGGGGAATTTGTGGGGAATCAGCAAAATTTTTATCCCCAATTTGGGGAATTTGACCATGATTTTTGGGGAAATCTGATAATTAGCATTGGCAACCCTGGAAAAAAGACGAAGAAGAAGTTTAAAACTCAAAGTTCGATTTTCATTTTGTGAAAATTATTTTGTAGCAACTACTACAAAAATTGTAAATTAAGTGGATTAATTATTGAAAAACGAAAGGAAAGCCATTGTAAAATGTAACTATAACCTTAAATTGATAAATTGAAGCAAAACATAACTATGTCATACCATGTTCTAATACAAAGTATGTCGTAGTATTATTTGCATATTTGTACAATAATTTACAACTTAAACTATATTAATATGAAAAAGATAGGTTATTATTTCATAGAAAATATTATAATGTATTATGTATATCAGTATGCAGTTAATTTGGAAAATGTTGAAATGTGTCTATTAAACACTTGGACATTAGTTAAAGTTTACAACCTTGAGAGTGGCAACCCTAGTTTCCATCACATCTTATGTCCTTTTCCTTCCTTTACCTCCTATATAGCTATCTATCTCGCTTGCACGATCCCACCAGGTAGGTGGTCGAGCTGCAATGCCAGCTACGACCTGTTCCTCATTGACGTCAAGTTTCCCATCACGGGCGGTTCACTTCTGATAACTCGTAGTTATTATCAAAGTGCTACTGCAGGATATCGGTAAGTCCTTTATATATTTATTAGAGCTCTGAAACATGAAAATATCCTTGTTCTAACGGTTTTTGCCGTTCTTTATAGCAATTATGTGCTATTAAATTTTTTGAATATCAAAAAGGATTATAATTCTTTGTTTCAGAGAACATTTCTTATTTTGTGTCCTTTATTATAGCTTTGAAATGCATTAAACTGAATGTACAAAGTGAATTAAGTTTATTGATAGTTTATTACTTTCGTTTTTCATGAAACATATTTTGTGGAATACCCACATGTGATTTTATTTTTGGACAAGGCCCTTGTCTTTGAAACTTTTTCAATAGATATTCTAATTTTAGATTTTTAACGACTACCCGCATTTATTTAATATTAATTCATTAATTCATAACGATTATTGAATAAGTTTAATATTCGCTTTGTACTGACGTTCATTGTTTCTTATTTCTTTTAGCTATAATGGATGAGACTATCGCAAATGATAGCCAACCTGTAGCCGGGCCATCTGGCACACAAAAAACGAAGAAAAGACGTAGGGAATCCGTTACAAGTCGTTCTTCTTCTAGTGATAGTAGTAGCTCTAGTTCTTCAGATTCAGACTTTCGACGCAAAAAGAAACGGTCGCACCGTAATTCTTTTAAAAAAGGGGGCGGCAAATCTAATCGCAAATATGATTTGTTACAAAAAGTAGCTAATGAGGTAGCTGATCTACGCAGACATATCTATGAAGGCGAACCTTGTGTAAATCAAAAAGAATTATTAAATAATACTAATCTTTATACGAATCCTAATAATTCCGGTGATTTGAATTTAAATGATGATCAAATTTCTTTATTAAATATTAATGACTATGATATTTTAAATGATTGTGATATTTGCGATAATAATATTAATAATTCAAATGATATATTAACTGCTAATAATGATTTTAATTTTGAATTACAATTTAGATTGAAAGAGCCAGCAATACCTAGGGCTCCAGAAAATTACCTTAAAATGTTACAAAATTTTCAACATTTTGATAAAAATGAGTGGTTCGATGTCAGATATGCTGATGTGCAGAAACTTTATAATCACTTCCCGGGCTTCACCCAGTTAGAAGTAAATGATAAAATCAAAGCATATGACGCCCAGCGTCATCTTGCATATAACGACAAATGTTTCGGTGCTCTTTCCTTCTGTATTTTAAAGCAAAAAGAATTGTTGCCAGACAGTCTAAATAAACTCATCTCCTGGGCGCGAGATTCTAATAATGCAGTAAACGCTGACGACTTACATTCTAAAGTAGTCGAGTTATTTAATCAAGGCGATTATAATAAAGTAGCTTCGGACATGTTGCAGTTAGTTTGTGGGCACCGGGCCGAAACTATTCAAATGCGTCGAGACGTAATTTTAAAAAATGTGTGGGATCCGTTACTAAAATCGACATTACGTAAAATACCGCCCTCTAACGAACACATTTTTAATACGGGGCAACTGACCTCAGCTTTAGAAAAAGCAGGTGGGGTAAGAAAAGTTTTTCTCCCACTTACAAAAAATAGTTCGAGACATGCCTCGCAGGCATCTAATAAAAACCAATATCGCCCTCCGCAGGGGTTCGATATTAGTAATCAAAGAGCACACCCGCAGAGTGTAGCTCAAAGACAGCCCCCGCAGGGCTCGTCGTATAACCAACCCTCGCAGGGTTATTTTTACAGCAGACCCTCGCAGGGTACTTTTGGCACTACTAGAGCTGGCAATTATAATACACGTGATTCCTTTCGCCCCCGTGGCAACCCGCAACAAAATAAAAATAACCGGCAAGAATCAGCGACAGGAAATAAGAGACGTGGTCTACAAGACCCTCAATCAGGGAATAACAGACGACGATTCTGACTACTTCAAGGCGGGCCAACTAATACACTTTGCACAACGATGGAAGCTTCTAGGAGCTTCTCGCACGTTACTCAAGGTAATCAGAGGGTACCGCATACCTTTTCAAGCCAGACCTCCTCTTTTACTCCCCAAAAATCATGGACCCTTAGCGACTCCAGTGTCAGAGGCCATGTCCGACAGCATATTTCAAATGATTCAACAAGGTGTGCTGGAGGAAGTACTTCATTCTCCGAGTTTTATCTCGACTATGTTCTTGGTCCCCAAAGGCGACGACACCAATCGGCCAATATTCAATTTAAAAAATCTAAATTTTTACGTTGCAAAGCAGCCCTTCAAACTCGTAAACGTTGCTCGAGTACAAAAGTTTCTCCAACCAAACGACTGGTTATGCAAAATAGACCTTTCACAAGCGTACTTCCACGTAAGAAATCGTCTGTGACTGGATGCCAATCGCATCCAGTCACAGACGATTTCTTCGGCTAATATACCGAGGGAAATTATTGCTAATGACATGTCTACCGTTCGGTCTCAGTACAGCCCCAAAGATATTCGCTGCTCTCTCAAATTGGATAGCCCAGACACTAAGGGACGAAGGTATTCGAGTCCTAGTATACTTGGACGATTTTTTGTTGGCACATCAAAACCGCGAAATACTACACACTCACGTCCAAATCGCGTTGAAGCGGCTAAAGTATCTGGGGTGGCAGATAAACCATCAAAAGTCAGTAACGAGGCCTCAAAAGAATTTGGTATTTCTCGGTATCCTTTGGGACCCGTGGTTCAACAAAAAAATGTTACC
Organism: Cyaniris semiargus; assembly: GCA_905187585.1. Classification (NCBI taxonomy): domain Eukaryota; kingdom Metazoa; phylum Arthropoda; class Insecta; order Lepidoptera; family Lycaenidae; genus Cyaniris; species Cyaniris semiargus. The sequence continues at coordinate 1,422,715 of LR994549.1, forward strand.
CGACGAGAAAATACTGCAACTACAATCACGCTTAAGGGAAGTTCTGCGAGAACAGACAATTACATCCAAAACCCTTCAGAGCGTAGTAGGCAGTTTAAACTTTGCGAGCTTCACAGTTCCTTACGGCAGGTTACACTTCAGAGAAACCCTATCATACCTCAACAAAGTTCTAAGAGAGGGAATAGATTTCGTGACATTGCCAAAAGAGTCACAAAAGGAATTGATTTGGTGGTTAGAAAATTGTCACCGCGAATCGATGATTCATGTTCCACCCCCAGAACACTTTTTAACGACAGACGCATCAGACGTCGCGTGGAGAGCTCAGCTGGACGGACACAGTGTGTCAGGCCAATGGACAGATCGGGAGAAAAAATTACATTGCAATCAAAAAGAGATGATTGCAATTCTCAGGGTTCTACAGACTTTTTGTCCACAACTGAGCAACTCTACAATTCTTGTACAATGCGACAACAAGACTGTGGTAGCATTTCTTTGACGAGAAGGGGGAACCAAATCAGCTTCCTTGATGGAGCTGACAAAGCTTATATTTTGTCTCCTGGAGAGGCACAGCATTCACGTAGAAGCTCGTCATATTCCGGGCAAATACAACTGCCACGCCGATCATCTTTCTCGTCATCTGCCTCCACCCGAATGGCACTTACTTCCTCAGGGCACAGAGAAAGTGTTCCAGAAGTTCGGAGTTCCCCTGATAGACCTGTTCGCGTCAGAACGGGCGAAGGTTGTCATGAATTATGTGTCCCTAGACCAGAAGGACCACCTTGCCATGTTTCACGATGCTTTTTCCCAGGTGTGGAATTTTTCCATAGCATGGATATTCCCACCGCCGTACCTTATTCCGAAGGTCCTAGAACATCTGAACTGTGCACGAGGAATTTACCTCTTGGTAGTTCCTCGTTGGGAACGAGCGTTCTATAGACCAGACCTGAAGGCGCGAGCAGTAGCACCGCCCTTTACCATAAAGAATCTTCCACAAGTTCTAATAGACACAGCAACAGGCCTACCACCTTCCAAAGTGCAGGAGATGGTAATAGAAGTGTGGAAATGTGGGGGTGGGCTCAGAGCCTAAGAGACTGGAATGAGGACCAGTTTCAACTGCTCCAAACCTCCTGGCGCCCTTCGACAAGGAAGACGTATACAGCGGCTTGGAAGACATGGTTAAAATGGTCAGAACAGCAGGGTATAGATCCGCTAGCACCATCAGGAGAAAATCTTGCTCGTTACTTAGCAGATTTACATATCGTTGATGGGCTTGCTTATAACACAATTAATGTTCATAAATCCGTGGTAGCCACTTTAACCAACCCTAACAATGTAAGCAGTTTGAGCTCGTATTCACTAGTCTGTCATGTATTAAAAGCTATAGCTTTACAAAAACCAATAACTCAAAGGAAAGTTATTTGGGATATTGACATTTTAACTACATACTTACGCAATTATACAGTAGACGAGACTAGTATATTTGCTGTTCCTCGACAAACTGCAACATTATTACTCCTCTGCTCGGGTCGCAGGGTCCATGATTTAACTTTATTAGCCACCGATTCAAAGCATTACTCAGAGGAAAATGATTCCTTAATTTTATGGCCGATTTTTGGGTCTAAAACAGACACTGCTACATACAGACAGTCTGGATGGAGACTTCACTCCAATATTGAGAGTAAAAATCTTGATCCGGTTTTTTGGGTAAAGCTATGTAAAACTCTGTTGCAGGAGAGACGACAGCAAACAGGAATTCCAAATCTCTTTTTAAATATCAGAGGCCCACCAAAAGCAGCTTCTCGCACACTCATAGCAGGTTGGGTGAAATCGCTATTGATAGAAGCAGGTGTGATAGCAACCCCAGGAAGTCTGAGATCCGCTGTTGCCTCAAAAAGGTGGGAAAATAGCTGCCCACTAGATGACATTCTTTCTGGAGGAAACTGGAGGTCAAAAACAACCTTCACTAGATTTTACTGCAAGGAAGTTATGCCGAGAGTTAGTAATGGGGACGTAATAAGTTTGTTTAACTCTGTTTAAATTTATCACATAGTGAGCTTTAAATTACAATTAAAATCTTGTTCAAAAAATAATTAGATTTCTTTGTTCTGTATTTTTCTATGAAAGCAACTGTATTTTATTTCAATAGATACCTATTCCATATTTTTATATTTGTTATTGTACATTGTCTTACCATTCTATAGGTATATTATAGCAATACTTATTATGAGTTTAAAATATTTTGTCGTGTAAGGTTTAAAATCCTAATAAGATTTTGTAACCGTTACCTCCTTGATTAATTATTATTTTCTGTTCTAGCACTTATCAATATAATACCTGTTGTAATATTATTATAACAACTTTTTATTTTAACTTCTTCAGCCTCTTAAGCTTTTTTAGCCTAATACAATCACATTGGCGTCTAAATTTAGGTTTACTATACCCACCAGGCGATAACAAACAGGTCTCAAGGTTGTAAACTTTAACTAATGTCAAGTGTTTAATAGAAGTGTTTTACCTGAAATAAAACACATATTAAATACTTACCTTAGTTAAAGTTTACAAATTTAACTTTTGCCTGGCGGTTCCTTTCGACTCAATGAGGAACAGGTCGTAGCTGGCATTGCAGCTCGACCACCTACCTGGTGGGATCGTGCAAGCGAGATAGATAGCTATATAGGAGGTAAAGGAAGGAAAAGGACATAAGATGTGATGGAAACTAGGGTTGCCACTCTCAAGGTTGTAAACTTTAACTAAGGTAAGTATTTAATGTGTTTTATTTCAGGTAAAACACTTCTATTGTTTTATTGTAATAATACATAAGGTTATGAACTATACATTATAATTTATGTATGGAAATGTAGTAAATGAAAAATGTTTCATTAATTTCAGATTTTAGGTCCCTATACTAGTTTGCAACATTTTAGTCAGCAGGCAATAGCTGTTAAGGAGATTTTAGGAGGAGAAGGAAGGTATGGGATTATAAGTGGCGCGGCCACCAAGGGAAAATCCTCTGATCAAGTGAGGTGGTATGCAGCTGGCCTGAGCCCGCGCGATAGATTTCAGTCGTATACAGGGTGTAACAAAACAAAGTAGTAATACTTAAGTGTGTATGTATAAAGGTGCACGTCCACTTGATCGGAATCGGAATTTGTTGCTTTGTATTGATATGTATGGTACTGTCGTGCACTGGAACGTCATTTCTGCGCCTGACAAATTATATAATATGACGACGCGACACGCCGTCCGCACCGTACGTCCCGATTCCGACCCGGTGGATGCGCAGCTTAAATCCCCTCCCTATATAGAGTTTACTGTATAAGCCAATCGAGTAGAGTAGCATAGACAGCTATACTATTGTGGGATAAATGTGCGTGGAGGCCACAAAGGAAGATCTTCCGACCGAGCGAGGTGGTATGCTCGGTCAGGCCGGAGCCCACGTGATACATTTCAGCTGTCGTATATATACAGACGCGCTCAGAAAACTTCGATAGCGCGATGCAGGAATGTTAGGCGAATTGTGGGTACCGCCACACTATTATTATATAAATAAAATAAAACTATACTGTAATATTATAATATTGAATATTATAAAAATTAACAAAAACTTGTGGATTATATCTGTTTTATTGTTTTATTAAGCTATGTATAATAATTTTTTTATGAAATTAAACATTTATTTGAGCTCATTTCTTTTTTTATTTTAATTTTTGGTCTGTTCAGAGTGAAAGTTTTTGCACTTAAAAATTTCTACTTAAGCTTCAAATTAAAAAAATAACGGATGTTTCTTTTTTTTTCTTCTAAGTCCGACCTCTTGTTACGTAGTTTATATCTTCTTTGAAATTTGAATACAATATGACGGAGTTTTGCCGGGAATGTGAAAGAGTGATGTTGTGTTTTTGTATTATTTTCCTAAAATTGTGTTAACTGAGTTTTTAATGTGTAATATTGGTAGGATATTAATCATTAGATATTTATTATCGTGCACAAGTGTAGGAAAGTGATGCAATATCCAGAAACGTGCTATTTTGTGTTCCCTCCAAAACTCCATCGAAAGTTTCAGTAAAGCGTCTACCTACCACTTTACTGAATCGACCGACTTGACTTCTTGACTGTATTGACTTTTACTTAGACTTTGACTAGACTTTTGACCTAAGGGGTTAGTGCGAGTTTTATTCGATCATACGCATCGAGCGCGTAAACGCGAATTTATATGGGATGAAAGCAGCGCCATCTACTGGCTAACGTGGATACTGCTTTGATCCCATATAAATTCGCGTTTACGCGCTCGATGCGTATGATCGAATAAAACTCGCACTAACCCCTCTGACAATATAGAAAAACGCAAGGATATCAAAATACTTAAATACGACGTATGCCGTCAAAACTGTAGCAATGTTTTTGCATGCAAAATGTGTATCGAGAAAATATTGCCGTCCTTTTTTGTCTTACAGTAATAGCATATACTACTTTCTCTTTCGGTCATTTTACGCTTTAATCGAATCGAGAAAATATTGTCGTCCTTTTTTGTCTTACAGTAATATCATATACTACTTTCTCTTTCGCTCATTTTACGCTTCGCTTTGATTTTGCTCTTAAAATGGAAGACAATAATTTAAATATTAATAAAATCTTAGTAGTTACTTGTGAAATATTACACCTTTGGCCAATGATATTCTACTTATACAGATCTGTTACGTCCATACTATTTTCCGGCTTAAATCTCTTCCGAACAATTTTCAAATTCAAAATTGCAAACATTGACAAATTTGACAGATAAGTGAAACAAAAGATACGAAAAACCATTTACATAAAAGAGACAGTTTTATTTTTAAACGTCGAATCGTATCGCTGTCTCTTTCTTCGCCTGAGCTATGACGAAAATTCGATTTTTTCCAGATTGTTCGAAAAAATAATTGAAAATGTAAATAATCGAGGTATTCATTGCAATCAAGACATGTGGTAAGAGATTCCATGTGTTTTGTTTTCTTTTGAGTCATAAATCATAATTGGTACATTTTCGAAACACGCACGACGTTATTTTCAATTTATTTAGGTAAGACAAGACGCGGCACGTTCGTGACTGCGCTCGATGCATACTAAATAACCAGGGTTGCCAATGCTAATTATCAGATTTCCCCAAAAATCATAGTCAAATTCCCCAAATTGGGGATAAAAATTTTGCTGATTCCCCACAAATTCCCCACACATGTTTTTTTTTAATGAATCAATATTCTACTACCTGAGTGTAATTCGCATTAGTATAATTATAATTATTAATAATAAAAACTCAAACAGTATCATGATTCATGATCAATAAGTTTTATTTTATTTGTTTTACGCTACTTTCTTTTTTTTCGTACAAGGACCTTCGGCTGAAAAAAACACTACAAAAAAAATAAGAAAAGTAGAAAAATTGGTCAAACCGTTCACACGTGTGACGTAATACCGTAACCAATGGAAATAGCGATACATTTTATTTAATTAGATTGTTGAAATAATACCTCTATAATAATATTTAAAATATTATTTTCTATATTTTGTGGAAGGCATTTTCTTTGAAAGGTTTAACTTGACACTGTCCCCTAGTTTTTAATTCCTTCTCTTTCAGCCAGAAATTGTAAAAAGCCAGCGCATTATATGTGAGCATCAGACATCAAACGTAATCCCTTTGATTATAAGCAATATTGTCAATCTACTACGATAAATCGATTTTAAAAATGTTCGATGTGTCAATGTAGAATGATGAAATATTTGCTAATTATTGAAAAAGATGTCAAAATGTTAAAATCCCCGCATTTTCCCCACATAATGCCAATCCCCAACGAATCCCCAATCAACTTGAAATTCCCCGCAGTTTGGGGAATTCCCCACAAATCGGCAACGCTGTAAATAACAGACGACCCAATTGGGCCGTATTTGAATCTTCACAACGCGCGCGGTAGTAACATATCTGCTTTGAGTTTTTCATCATTGCCTTTGGCTTTATTTGTATTCCTCGTGTTGTTACTGCACTGTCGGAAGGCACTCGACGGTATTCTGGAGCGAAATGTAGCGAAAAACAACGCGGTAATAAATGAATTAAACTCGTCCGGCTGTTACCGCGTCCTAAGGCACACTGCTCTCAGATGAGTGAACTCACTCATTTCGAGCGTGACACATTTTCGCGCTGACGATTGTATGGAATGCCTTTTCTCACGTTCTAATTCTATGGAAAAACGAAGCTGAAAATTGTATTAAAGAATATTGTTTTCCCGCCATATTTATACTCGACACTGGCTATGGTTAAATAGCCGAAGTGCCATTATAAGAAAAAAAAATTATAATACCATATGACATTGACGGTAGTGACAGGTAGTGATAACATCTGTCAAATGTCCGCTCTTATCAATTTGTAAATAAAATACTTTGTTAATTCTGTTAAAATAAAAGGAAAATTGTTTATTCATAAAAATGACTATTAAACCGTTTGAAAGGACACCAGAAAGCGACGATGATCCCGTAGAGTCAATGTTAAAAAAATCCGGTTGCCTTGAATTACATTACAAAGTTCAGGTAGGTAGGTTGTTTTACATAAACTAGTAAATATTTTTCATAAAAAACACTAAATTACTTTATAAATTATCCTATTAAAGCAGAAATTCTATGACTGGGTTTTAGGAGTATTATGGTACATTATGGTTTACTATAATTATTTATCCCAAATCCTAACCTAATGCATCTAAGGCTATAATCTTGAATATTCTTGAATGTCTGCAACTTTATTTAATTTTTAGGAATGTATAGCCACTACAAGGGACTGGAGGAAATGCCAAAATGAGGTGAATGAATTTAGAACATGTGTTACGAAACACAAGCAAGAGGAATTATCAAAATCTAAAACATAAAACCATGTAGGGATCTGGTAAAATATACTGTACAGTCAGAAACAGATTGCATTGAAGTAAGAGGTGTTTGGTTTAATTTTTATGTGTAAGATAATTTATGATTGATTAAATTTAGTTTTAGAGTTTTTGGCTTTCCATTCAAACCTTTCAATACAATATAATTATGTGAAAAGTAATATTTAATGGAGATTAGTTACTTTTGCTGATTCATCAACCATAGTAGGTATTGTGTAATATGTATGTAATCAAGAACTGTTTACTGTTATCTTGGTAATATTTAATTATCATAATATACTCCATCAGTAAACTATACAAAAATACAGTTAACTTGGGATAAATGACAGTGAGACAAAATATGTGTATATAGTAGGGCTTGGCTTGGGACTTGTAAGCCTTTAAAATAGTGCGCACTTGTAAGAAAGTGAGTAGTGTAGGTAATAGGTATGTAATATGTATATGTTACGCTCAAAGACCGAAAACGCTCAGTGAGCGAAAAAATGGCTCACAACGCGTTGTGGTCATAGTGAAACGGCCACGACGCGTTCTGGTAATCGAGAAAAGCCATGACGCGTTCTGAGCATTCAAGAATAACCACGACGCGAATTCGCGTCGTGGCCCTAATGAAAACGACCACGACGCGTTCTGGTAATCGAGAAAAGCCATGACGCGTTCTGAGCATTTAAAAACAGCCACGACGCGAATTCGTGCTGTGGCCCTAATGAAAACGGCCACGACGCGTTCTGAAACCAGGCCAGTTACGCAGGAGTAATTTTATAGCGCCCAAGTGTGTGCGCAATACACAAGAGCACTCTGGTTTAAATGAAACCAGGCCAGTTACGCAGAAGTTATTTTATAGTGCCCAAGTGTGTGCGCAATACACAAGAACACTCTGGTTTCAATGAAACCAGGCCAGTTACGCAGGAGTTTTTTTTATAGTGCCTAGGTGTGTGCGCAATACACAAGAGCACTCTGGTTTCAATGAAGCCAGGCCAGTTAAGTAGAGAGCACTATAAAAATTACTCCTACTTAACTGGCCTGGTTTCATTGAAACCAGTGATTTTGTGTATTGCGCACACACTTGGGCACTATAAAATAACTCCTGCATAACTGGCCTGGTTTCATTGAAACCAGAGTGGTCTTGTGTATTGCGCACACACTTGGGCACTATAAAATAACTCCTGCGGAACTGGCCTAGTTTCATTGAAACCAGAGTGCTCTTGTGTATTGCGCACACACTTGGGCACTATAAAATAACTCCTGCGTAACTGGCCTGGTTTCATTTAAACCAGAGTGCTCTTGTGTATTGCGCACACACTTGGGCGCTATAAAATTACTCCTGCGTAACTGGCCTGGTTTCAGAACGCGTCATGGCCGTTATCATTAAGGCCACAACGCGTTGTGAGCCATTTTTTCGCTCACTGAGCGTTTTCGGTCTTTGAGCGTAACATATTATATTGTAATGAGTACCATAATCAATATTCATGGGCATATTTTTTGTTCTCATCAAGATCCCATGATACATGCATGAAAAACCAAACACATGACACAGATACCATAGAATACCTCTTACCATATTATAATACTACCACATATATAACATTATCATAAACATCTTTCTCGTTTTGCGTAGATAGCCATATTTTTTTTTTATTGTAACAATAGCAGTTAGTATCTGACATAAGTAAGAAGAAGGAGAAGTTGTGTTTACAAAATACTAGGAATCTAGGAAATTATAGGTTATTTTTTAAAGTTTTGAATAAAATCAAAATGTTCAGGAGAATAAAATACAACTCATGTTACTCGATGTATACAAAATACTCTACACGAGTAGAAATAGACGCAAGCCTCCGTGACAGTTTCGAGTCGCAAGAATATAAACCGAGGAGGCATCCTGGCAGAACCACAGTAAAGACAGCCACAATCCCTGAACAGATTCAAAACGCTATAAAGATAATACTACACGACACCGGGGCCAAGTCACTACATCAGGAGAGTCTCAAACTCAGGAACTACATACAATCCCGACAACTACCGCCCGAGGAGGGTGAAATCGAGGAGAAAGCTGCCAAAATCCACAACTCCGTGTCGAGGAGGTATTTCTCCAAAATCAAGACAGAGTTGACGCAAGAGGAACTCGAGGCCCACAACAAACAGGTACAAAGCTCAGTATTCAACATTTTAAAGAAAAACGTGTACAGATGGGGCAACATCATGTATGATCAGCCCACCAGCCTGCAGTACCTAATGGTTCGAGCCGCCCCAGAGTACGCGGCCCTCGTGAGAATACTCGACGAAATTAAAAGAAGGATACCGGACTATAAGCCGAAAAGTTTCTTCGATTTCGGCTCGGGCATAGGAACGGGAACTTGGGCTATAAATAGCACCTGGCCAAAGGAAATTTACGAATATTTTACTGTGGATACTTCAACCCACATGAATGACCTGGCTCGGTTGATACTATGTCAGGGGCGAGACAATGTAGAGATGCCATTCAAAGCATACTTTCAAAGACAGTTCCTTCCGGCCTCAGCGGATATAACATACAGCATTGTTTTATCTGCTTTCACATTATTTGAAATGCCTAATATGAAAAGCAGACTAGAAACTATACAAAAGCTTTGGAACAAAACGGAAGACTTTTTAATCATAGTAGAGGAGGGAAGTAATGCTGGGTTCCAAATAGTCAATGAGGTGAGAGAATTCGTCATCAATTCTGAACAAGGAGATAAAGGCTATGCGTTTGCTCCGTGTCCCAATGATGCAGTTTGTCCTCGCTACCTCGAGCACAAAACACCCTGCAATTTTCTGATGAAGTTTGAGACCTTAAATTTTCCTTCTAAAACGGAGGTGCAGGCTAATTTATTTTCGTACGTAATTTTAAGGAAAGGTGACCGACCTTCAGATGATCCACAGTGGCCTAGAATAGTACGAGCACCAATTGTGAGGTCGGGGCACACAATATGTAGACTGTGCACAGCTCAGGGGGAGTTGAAGGAAATTATATTCTCGAAAGGCAAACACGATCAGACCACGTACCGGTGCGCTCGCTCTAGCAATTGGGGAGACTTGTTACCAGTTAAATAAAATTCTTACCTTATAATGTTCTCTTTTATTTTTTACTTTCATTCAACAGTACACAATTTATGGGATTAGTCTAGAGCTGCGCACAAGTTTAAGATCGACAATAGGCGCGTGTGAAAGATCTACAGAAACATACAACAGCTACCAATAACGTGTCACTGATTGCAATCCACCAATATGGTTCGATTGGTGGATTGCGATCAGTGACACTTTGTGTCACTTATCAGTCTATATCACAATTCTATTAGACACCAAATAGCATGTCCCTGTGCACCCGCATGACCCGCATCCACCCCACTTACAACTCTCCTTCGCCAAAGAGACCTACAATCACTGTGCCCTCCCTTGCCATTTTAGCTGAGCAATCCTTTTATGCTCGGTTTATTTTTATGGTACTTTTTTGTCGCAACATACAGCTGAGCTCAATGACTGATAATGTCAAGATTAACAATACTTCGCCATGATCTAAATTACGTAATTACTTATCATCCAATTAACTTGCGATAAAAACTTATGGTAAAAAGTACACTTCAGTATAAAACCGAAGATAGGAATTTGATACAGGCAATACAAATATAACATTCAAATTAAAAAATTGGACACAGGGGTTTTTAAGCCTTCGCTGCTGTTTACGTCTGTTCAGTTTTCATCTCTATTAATGTTAACTAGTAGAGTTCTATTATTATCAGCGTAAGTACTGAATTTTTCTTTGCCCTTCAGAATACTTCCAATACTAATGTTTATCAAATACATGAATTTTACACAGAACACGAAATAATATCAAAAAATCAATTTGGGTTTCAGGCTGGCAAAAGTACTAATCTGCTATTGTCGCGTTTCACGGATGAAATTAATCAATATTTAAATGATAAAAAACATGTCCTCATTGTACTAATTGATTACAGTCGGGCATTTGATACGTTACAACATGACACACTTATTGATAAAATAGACGACACGGGAGTTCGTGGTCCCCTTCTAGACTGGAATAAGGATTACCTGAGCAACCGGACCTATCGTGTACGTATCGGTGAAACTCTCAGTGATGAGATTTTGGTGACAGAGGGCACAGCTCAGGGATCTATCGCTGGACCTCAACACTACACATCCTACGCGAACGACATGAGTAATGGCATAAAGCATTGTTCTGATTATCAATTCGCTGATGACACTTGCTTAGTGGCAGCTGACAGGGATCCAAAGGTAGCTGAAAAGAAACTGCAAACAGACTTTGATTATGTATGCCGCTGGTCGCATGACATGGGACTAGTGCTAAATTCTGAAAAAACCAAACTGATACACGTACACTCATCTCACTCGAAACAAGTATCAGAAGTTAAAATAGTCTCACACAACCATTATTGCCTACATGCACAAAATGCAATGTGCACATGTCCGTCCATCCAACAAGTAGAATCACATAAATATCTAGGGCTGATTCTGGACAATAGGTTTAACTGGGATAAACATATAGACGTGGTTTGCGACAAGTTGCGTGCAATCTTAGCAAAGTTCTATATAATTCGAAACCGTATTCCCTTTGATGTTAGGCGAACTTTGTATTTGGCACTTGCAGAGAGCATAATTTCCTACGGATTAAGTAGTTACGGCCGAACGTTTAAAACACACTTGGACAATATTTATAAACTACAAATACGACTTTTAAAACTTATTATACCTTACCATGTTAAAACAAAAATTAAAAATGATTTTGACTTATTTCAATACTGCAATATCCTACCTGTTCACATTAACTTTAAATATCAGATACTAAAGGAACAATATTTTAGGCAAGACATTCAGTATCTCAGTGACTCCCACAAGCTAACCAGGAAAGTCACAAATAAAATGTTAATACCGCCCAAATTTATAAACTTCTATGGTCAGAGAACGTCACAATATCTAATACCCCATCTAATAAATCAGATCCCAACAGATGTTAAGGAAAAAATTACAGTCAAGAACCTACATACAATCATAAAGAATTACCTTTTCGAATCGTACAAAAATACTTACCTTTCAGATCATCCTGTATAACATTGTTGCGAACCGGTTGACGAGTTGTTTATTGTGCATGTACTGTGTAGTCAGTAGTGAGCGATGCACCGCGGCCGTGCGCGGCGGTGTGTCGCCAGTTCGCCACTCGCCTTTCACTTCACCCGTTAACTATGTATGTACTTTGATTACGTATGCGCTCGACATCCAAGTTTGTATTAAACTAATAGCATTAAATTAACAATTAGATTGTAGGATAGTCGGTAGTTTAATATAAATATGGCACCAGGACAAACCCTTGTCGGGTTTAATGGTGCTGTCATTCTGTTTAATTATATAATATTTATGTATCTTATGCTTAATAAATAAATAATAAATAAATATCGTATCGATCCTGCAATTCTTAACGTTTCTCTAGCCGAGTTTTGTTCAACGGTGTTGTTGAAATAAATCAATGTTAGCAAAATCTCATGTCCTACTTGCATTATATAACGGTAAAACCATGATGTTATTGACTGTACAGTGTACACTACGTCACATTATTGCATTGTAGTTATTTACAAAGTAGAGATCTCATACCAGTCGCTCGCGCGTCTGAATCACAGACAGACATTGCAAGTTAACGACTCAAAAAGTGATACTTAAAGTTATAATGATGAGAACGTTTTTCTTATTGTATTTCATTGCGTGCATACGGGAAAATCGTGGCGGTGAGTATTTTTAGAACTTAGTTTTTAGCTCCACAATTTACGTTTATAAATGATATTCTTTGTACCTTTGTTTTAATTATATTGTTTTTGTAAATTAAACAATGGAAAACCCAAAATCGCGGGTTCGAATTAACAGACTAGATAAAATAGAAATAAAATAGAAAGCTGGATAATGTTTAAATACGATTTTTTTTTAATGATGCGTACTAGTAGTTACCAATATACTTAATAAGCTAATTATGGTTGCTTAGAAGTTAGTAATAGATTATTACCAGTTAGATAACTATTACTATTATCACAACTCTGCTTTCACAATAGTTTTTATAAAAACAGTGTTTCATTTTCATAAAAAGATTATCTATGTGTAGATATTTGATAATAGAAAAGTATAGTGCACCTAATTATTTTATGATCGCACTCACACATACTGACATACATTGCACGCAGTATCAGCTGACCGGGCAAACGTTGTTTTGCCATATAAATTATTTCTAGTATCAATATAAAAAGTAGATAAAAACCTACTCTCAGGCCTAACGAATGTACCATCGAGGAAGTTGATTCCTAGGCAATTGACGGACCTACGTCATTTGGTCGGCTTATGTCAATTCAATGTTAGCTGTGATCGATCTGATGGGTTTGACTTAACGCGAACAAATTACTTAAGTCCGCCATCTGCCTAGGAATCAACTTCTTTGATAGTACCTACATACAAAATTTCATTAAAATCGGTTAAGCCGTTTTGGAGGTGTTCGCGCACAAACACTGTGATACGAGAAATTTATTTATATTAGATTTTCCCAGATAGGCGTTTATATACGATATACCCAGATCCTAGTGGAAAATCTAGTACAAGTTACAACATACTATTAATATTAAGTTATGCAGCTTCATTTATATCCAATTAATTTAAGCAAAGATAACATGGCATAACTAAATTAAGATAACAAAAGGAACCTGAACGTGAAGCACAATGCAGTATACTTAGTCCTACAAAAATCTTAAGTACTCGACTTCCGCACGTCTTTTTCTTTTTGATTCTAGATAGGTACTGCTTGGGTACTGCAGTCTGCACGGCTAGAGCATGAAATAAAAGAAAAAAAGGTGTCGTACTACGTTTTTTTTTTAAATTCCAGAATGTAATTTAAATCTGCGTGCCGACTTCGGTACCCCGGCCCCGGTGTACCTTCGCAACGGCGAGCTTCTGTCTCCTGGAGCTGACGGTGGTATCAGCCTGCGGAGGGCGGAGCGCCTGCAGGTCGCCTGCCCAGGGATCAAGAAGTATGTGGTGGTGGCCAACCAGAGCACTGGCGCGGATAGTATTGTGAGTTTATGGACACTTTTGTACTTCCGTGCTATGCTAGAACTAGATAGAGCCACGACCCACGGGCACACGCAGTTGCTCCATTGCGTTGCGTCGTCGAAACGGCGCATAATATGCTACGCTGCACTACATAGCTGCACGCAGCCTGCAGCGTTGTAAGTTGTAACTTGTAGCATACCAGAAAATACACGTTTTCAATTTTTTACATTACCAAAAGTCGGGGGCGTCGCGTCGGCGACGTACAGCAACGCAACCGAGAAATGTGGCTTATATCTCATTTTATGCCTGCTTTAAATGAAAACAATATAACTGCACAGTTTAGTCACAGCTGGAACATAATATGAACATTAACTATACTCTAACTTCATTTTTTTTAAATCCACCTCCCCTCGGACCCTACAAGCATCCTCAATTCAATTCGTTTATTTGCTATAAAAGTGGTGAATACAGTAGGTGGTAATGATCATTTTCTTAAGAACTAACACTTTTAGCTATGTTTAAAATAGCATGCAAATATATATTTAAATTATCCCTTACCTCTATACCCTCTGTAAAGTTTTATGTTTGACGTCTGGATCTAGCCTTGTTAAACTAAGATACTATCTGCTCTTCCAGGACATAAAATGCGTGCGCAACTCGACGTTCCAAGCGGTGGGTGGGTCGTGGGTGGGCGCGCTGCGGGAGGTGGCCTGCACCCAGCCGCCCTGGTACGGCGCAGAGGACGTCGGCGCCTGCAGCGGGGGGAACAGGCTCTATAGGTGACTATATCTGTTCTACATCTTCTTCTTGGCTGTCTTACAGCAGAGCTGAAAGATGTAACCTTGGGCGCTACGAATGCTGTGGACTGTAGAGGAAATTTGAAGGAAAACCCGAACACATCGCTTTATTCATCGGTCTGGGGGCGGTATAACCTACTTTGAACACTAATAATACACAATTGACGTGCATTTTTCACTATATTCAGTAATGATTATAAATTTTAACAAAATACACCGCGGTTTCGAAACAATTCATCATCATTATCATATCAGGTGAGTCACATGTTTCCAGTACACATTAAGTTTGCGCAGTGGCGTAGCGAGTCTTAAGGGGCCCACATCAAAAATATTTGAAGACGAATTAGAGCAAACATGTTCCAGAGTGGGTTACCGCGTGTCAGGCGAGCTGCACGCGCGGTACTCGGCGTGCTTCGACCGCGGCAAGCTCCACACGCTGTACGTGAGGGAGCTGCTCAGCCCCGCCAACAATTACTTGCAGAACGGCTCCAGAACTGGCTTTATTGGTAAGTGAGAAAGATTTTGGAATGCTATTCGTTGCTTAGTTAAAAAATTGGATTGAAAATCGCCATTTTGAAATTTTCGAAGCAAGAAAAAAGCCCTCATCACCGAAAGCACGGCCTAACGACAACTTGTATGGAGTTGAATTAGGTAGTCCTCACGATTAGAAGTCACAAAAAGACGCAGTCTGCCCTCTGTTTCACTTTAAATTTAACTGTTTCACACTTTATTTGTTTCAAATCATTTCATGAACAGCGACTTGTTGAAGAATTTATTGTTGACTGGCGACTGCTCAATGCTTACGTCAAAAATTTAAAAAAATGATAGTATGTTAAACGATAGTTTGTGGTTGCGTTTCAGAAGGCGAGCTGTTCGCGAAGCACAGCATGAACAGGCTGTACAAGCTGGAGCACCAGCGGCGGCGCTTCGACGAGCTGCTGGGGCCCGGCATGGGCGCCAAGTACGTCACCAAGACGCAGGTCACTGCCCACTACCATTACTATTACTATGAAAAATATTCTGAGTTTCATCACGTTAACGTTCCCAAATTAAATGCTATGCATATTGAAGGCAAATCAAATTTGATGAGCAATATGGATGTAACCATAGACTAAGGAAAATATAGTATATCTAGTCTCTGATGTAACGTTATAATCGTAATAAAAATAGAATTTGAAAGCCAATGGTCTTTGCTATCTTTTTCCCAGGTAGCTAGGCCTAAAAAAACATGCGAAGAATTTTCTTCATCAATTTGCACTTTGGGTTAGGGACCCTAAAACGATTTTGCTACGAGGCTAGCTACGCCACTGTTACAATATACCCGCAGTTCCTCTCGCGCGGTCACCTGGCGGCGCGCGCGGACTTCCCGCTGGTGGTGGAGCAGCGCGCCTCCTTCCACTATGTCAACACGGCGCCGCAGTGGCAGCGCGGCAACGCCGGCGACTGGGCCGCGCTCGAGGAGGTACACATCTAGTACGGGTTTAGTTACGTGACGGCCTCAAAGGAAACTTCCGACCGAGCGAGGTTGTATGCTCGGTTATGCTGAAGCCTCACTGACGTCATTTCAGACGTTGTATATGTCTTGCTGAACGCAGAAACTTCGATAGCGTGATGCAGTATTGTGCGCTGTATGGTACAAAACAAAGCTTCTACAAAGCTAAAACTGCCTACAACTTCTTTTGGGTAAAGTTTATAGTGTTCATATTTCTTGTCAGAAAATGTCCTTCAAACTGTCCCCGAACATAATAAACGTAATAAACGTAATCAGCAGTGACGTATTAACCCTTAATCAAATTAAGCAATCGCCTAGGGCATCACGTCTGAGGGGCACCAAAAGCACAAAAAAATCCGTCCTTAGGGCATCACGTCTCACTCTAACGTCACCAAAAAAAGTTTCTAGGAGAAATCTAATGTTTTTTGGCGGTAAAGGTTTGGAGACCGATTCTAGTTGACATACGGATCGGGGGGCCCACAGGCATGAATTGCTTAGGGCATCAAGTAGTCTTAATCCGTCACTGGTAATCAGTCAGACGTGCACTTTCGCATTTATAATATTACAATAATATGGGTAATTCAACCCTCTTACGTGAGCTAGTCTTAGTTAGCCAAGAACTAAGTTTGGAAGTTCTGGTTCTCCCTACGTACATTAATTACTAAACCACACTCCCCCAGGCTCTCCGTCGTCGCGTGCACTCGTCCGGCACCCCAGTGACAGTATACACGGGCACGTGGGGTGTCAGCACGCTGCCGAACGCGCGCGGACAGGACACCGAGCTGTACCTGGATGTGGACACCAATAACAACGGCGTGGTGCCCGTTCCGCTGTACTTCTATAAGGTGGGTTAAGACGCTATGCTGGCTTAGCGTGGCCAACACAGAATCGCTGGATTATAAGAATCTTGCGATAGGCAAGCAGGAAGGAGATCTTTTGCAGTGTTTTATGTCATACGCTTGTTGCTTACCGGTCAACAAGACATAAAATCGCCCTGCCAAATTCTTTCTGAAATCTATCAGTGTTGATCATTTGGGTCTACTATTCATCCAGCAAGACGTTCATCTAGTAATATACTCTCAATCACCTCAGCCACAAATCGACAAAAAATATACGCAAGATTCTTTACCATCCTAACCCAACTACAGACGCACAACTTTCGTCTTATCTCGAATACACGCGCACATTCATTCAAACTTTGTATGCAGAATGCAGATGTTAATTATTCTGTCTAAGATTGGTGTTACTCTGTTCCTATAAACTGATATTCTTCTGTTCTTATACAGTGTGTAACGAAAATAAGTGATAATACTTTAGGGTGTGTACGTGTTCCTTGTAGAGAGTTCACTGTGAAAGTAGCAGCGCTGAAAGACCAAAATTTTTTTTCACTTTTGTATGGGGAAACTCGTGACGCTCGGGCCCTTGTCCATACAAAAGTGAAAAAAAAAATCGTCTTTCAGCGCTGCTACTTTCACAGTGAACTCTCTACAAGGAACACGTACACACCCTAAAGTATTATCACTTATTTTTGTTACACACTGTAGACTGGGTTCATAACCTAACAACTTTCAGGTGGTACACGACGAAGCCAACCGTACAGCAGTCGCGTTCATCTCCATAAACTCGTCGTACTACAACTCGTCGCGGGTGGACGAGCTGACGTTCTGCGGCGACGTGTGCGACGAGAGCCCCCACTATCGCTGGCTAAGATGGCGGCCGCGAGACGGGACTCACAGCTTCTGCTGCACTTACCAGGATTTCGCGCGGAAAATACAGAATTT
Source organism: Cyaniris semiargus (assembly GCA_905187585.1). NCBI lineage: Eukaryota > Metazoa > Arthropoda > Insecta > Lepidoptera > Lycaenidae > Cyaniris > Cyaniris semiargus. Next base: position 1,440,758 of record LR994549.1, read on the forward strand.
ACCAAAGTTAGATGTTAAGGGACTGTATTATTAAGTTATTTATTTACTAGTAAAAATACTTACCTATTTATACAGAGATTATAATGTATCCTTTTCTGAAAAGCCACTTTTCAAAAGTATCGGACAAGGACAAAACACTGTATTGCTATTAGCTATGCCTGTTTACATAATGAAGATCTTTTTATTAGAAGAGACCAACTGAGTATTTGCTTATAGCTACAAAGCGCATAATAAACATACGTGTAAAAAGTATAATTTATATGTTACTTACATATTATTTTTTATTTTAGATTATAGAATATTAAAAAGTAAGGATACACATTCAAAACGCGTGTTATTTAAGAATTTTTTATTTATTTACAATTTTATATTAACATCCTTCAAGATTACCAACGAAACAATAAAAAAGTGACGCAGTCTCTATTTTTAATTTATCTATACACAATTTAACATATTTGCGATGTACTTATTAATAATACGGTAGCTTCAAAAAGTCGTTACAATCCACAGCAACAAGAATTCTGCAACAGTCTTATACCAACATAAGGCTGTTCAGACTTAATCCCTCGATCGTGGGAATCGCTGACACAATAGATTTTCAATTGTTATGCGGCAGCCGGGTGCCGCTTGGGGATTGATGGGCTAAGCATCGAAACGATAAAATACAAACTAACATCATAGGAATTCGTCTCAAGACGTTTCAAGTAACACAAATTCAGTAAAATAATAGTAAAAAAAAACAAACATACAAAAATATTTAAGAGATCGCAAAACATTACCGATTGGTATCGATCGACTTTCAGAACCAAACAACTTTCAAAACACATTTTTGTCATCATTAGATTTGCGATCACACAAGTGCAACGACTCTTGTAGTCTATAACTGCTGACATGTCGCTTGCTGAAACGTTATATTATTATTGTAATTTTATACACGAATTGGAATTGGAACTTTTTCGGTTACTAATATCACACTAACTTGAAACATCATTTCGTCATCTGTCAAACTCTTCATTAAATTGAAGTTTAATTATCATTAAATGTCTCCGAGTACCGTAAGCGGGTAGACAGCAGTTATAGAACACCGTCGTTGTAGAGAGGCGAGCATGTACACATAACCAGTAACGGACCTTAAACTTCGTAGTATAGCTTAAACCTACTAGGCAATATGAATAACTGTAGAAGCACGCCTGAGCGTCAGGACACAACGAAACGCAACGACGCTGCTAGGTTAACATGTCTATTATAAATTGAACTATAATCACTACAATAGAAGATACACTTTTTATCAGAGTATGAGTTTCATAGTTATAGTAGCGAGATATCGCTGTTTCAATGAATATTATAGATTTATAACTAAAGCTCAATTTTGAATAACTGCCTTTTTAGTGCAGCATCACGTCACATTTCATTGTGAGCTGACCCTCACTCAACTTAAATATAATTAAGCAATATATACACAGTACCTAACCACTATACACATATGTACAATCGGTGTACCCGCGCGGGGTACTTACATGATGTCGGCCTCCAAATCATCGGACACGCCATTGACATATCACACTGGACTTAAAACTCTTCAGATAACTTTGCGATCTTTGCCGCAAGCGACCGCAACCGACAAAAATTTAAACAAAATGCCACTTTATAACCTAGGCTATAGGTGTCATTTTCTACCAATATTGGTCCAGCGACCCATGCTACCGCTTTTTAGTGGCGTAAAATAAAACCTATAGCCTAGGTCATAAAGTGGCGTTTTATTTGAATTTTAACTGCGACCGACAGTCTCTTGCGGCAAAGATCGGAAAGTCACCTTTAGAAAGCAGAATAGTAAAACACACTGAAAGCATCCCCGATACGACATCTCAATGGCGCAGCCGTACACAATATTTTCCATGTGATGTTTAAATGACTATTCGCTTTTGGCTTCAATTTCAACGATGATCATATTTCAGTTACCTCATGATTCTGTACATTGTTACGAGCTAATTTAGACACTATCCGGGTGCATATCCTAATCATATCCAAAGTTCAACTTACAAAAAAACTTTTAAGTCTATTTTTATAAATAAAGAGACCGGGGTAGTCATATAACCTAACACAGCAATGCCGCACACGACGCCGTTAGCACACTGACGCGAAAGCGGCGGCCGATATATCTTCTGTCTCACTCATACGTTATGTTGCATCTCGCTCTATCATATCTCGCATCTCAAAGCGTCAGAGTACAAACGACGTCAACAAAATATTCGCAACCAAAGAAGACAGCCGTAACTTTAAACTCAAAGAACTCCGAAACTCATTTAGATTTTTGAGTTACCAATATAAAGCTGAGTTAGGCTCGATTTATATGCGTCCGCGCGACAGAGCAGTTTGGCCGCTACTCAACGAAATCACAAGCATGTGAAAAGCGTCACGACCGCGCAACAAGCAACTGTATGTACGCGTTCGCGCCGCTATTTAAATAAATCGTTACATACATTTGCTTGTGATTTCGTTGTGTAGCGGCCAAACCGCTATCGCGCGGACGCATATAACTCGAGCCATAGCTCTTTGGTGCGACCGTCCTATTCTCGTACCGAGTATCACTCACCGCGGACACTAGCGACACCTACATCTACACTAACGCACTAACACACAGGCAGTGGTGCAACACGAGTGCTGCCAGTTAACCAACCGAACTAATATAGCTGATCGTTTATCCTGGGGTTGCTTCTATACTAGTATTACTGGCCAGTTTGTCGCTATATTGGTAATATGTCCAATCCAGCATGGCGTTATACTAGGTAAAATTATTACTTTTGACAAGACTATTATGCTTTTAACATGGAGCTAAGTCACGTTGCGTCGCGGTGCAAAGCTACAGCGGCGCCGCTCCGACTTTTCAGTTACATAAATGTCATATGATTTGCCACATTGATACATTGCTTGGTGGGCACTGACCTCCATTATACAAGTACGCTGGACTAATGATACCTTTTGAAATGACAGCTATTTTGCGCTGATAGCAGTAGCGGGAGTATTTGGAACTAATACTAGTGATGACAACCAATAACGATTAAGCGGCCATTTGCAAGTTACGTCAAATTTACTTCTCTTCCCTCTCACTGGGGGCGCTGATTCCGCTTCAAATAGGCACAAAAAAAAAAGTGGGTATCATAGGTCCAGCGTACTTGTATAATGGAGGTCAGTGTTCGTGGGACATGGTGTTTGATGGAACGATGGACAGGAGATGTGGGATGGTGAATGACGCGTTGCCGTCTTGTATTGTGTTGACATGTCATTGCAACACAGCTATGGGGCATACATTGATTCTGTTTTCACGTAATGCACCAGAGCAGTTACGCGGTATGGCCTCTTAAAGATCACGCTCATTGAAACTGCGAGGTCATGCCTTGACAAAAAACTTGATTACATCTTGGCTAGGACAAATCTCACTGGCCAGTAATACTGAATTGAAACGAGTCATCATCTGGACTACGCTATGTTACGGGAACCCTGCCGAATGACCCCTACGCTAGGTATTTAAGGTATATCGTCAGCTCTGACGCTGTTGACGATTTCATTTGGAAGACTATACTTCTATGTGTAAACTTAAAATTAATTTTTGTCTTGTATAAGGCTATTTTTAGGTTATATTTTGTGAGAATTTGACGTTTTATTTATAATTATTGTTTTAAAATATGGTTTTATGCTATTGGTGTTTTCAGTTTTTACTATCGTTAGTTTATTTATTACCTCCTTATACATTATATCTATGTGCTATGAGTTATGACATATTGAATTAAAATTATTTATACCATTGTGAGTTCAGTTCCTTGTTTTAGCCTCTGGGGCTATGGTCATGTTTAATGGCAGGATGAAACTTATCTTTCGCAGAAGGTTAAAAGACTAGTTTAGATTGAAACAGTTAAACATGTAAACAATTCTTAGGTCTTTTGTTATAAGTTGTATAAATATGAAAAGTGCAATAAACTAATTAAAATCCTTTGGTAAGTTGAAACCAAGATCGAAATATTACATAATTATGTGGCGTTCTTTCAACCAGAGCGATTTAACAATAATTAAGTTACATAAGCACAGATTACTAATATGCCTCAGGGACTAATTCTGTACATATTTCTAACGCTACAAAGATTTTGCAGCAGCAGCATCATTTTTATATCAAGACGGAAGCTATTCCTAACCAATTCGATAGGGGCCAAGATTACCGGGATTTTGTAAGTCAAGGGCATGATTTACGATGAATGACTTATGATAAAACGTCATAGAGTCGCCGAAGTGGGCGACTGTCGAATTTTAGGGCTGGATTTATATACTGCGGCACGAACGCGCGGTTTGGCGGCTACTACGTGAGATGACAAGCGACAAATAAATAAATGACAGCGTGCCACGCCGCTATTTAAATAAATCGTTACATACATTTGCTTGTGATTTCGCGGTATAGCGGCCAAACCGCTCGTTCGCGCGGTCGCATATAAATCCAGCCTAAGTGTGAATTATTGTGAGATTCCTTGAGTGAATGAATGAATCTAGAATGTCTCGACTATAACGATAGATGAACTATCATTGCCTACAATATCGAGTGTCTAATTTTTCTCTACTCGAGGTATTTTGTGAGACATTCAAAATTGACATCACACGTCCTACATCTGGTAACTCGCGCTCACAAAACTAGAGTTTACTTTTATTGTGTGATTTCATCTTGCATTGTTCACTACATGTGGTGTTCCATAGTATATCACAAAGACTGCCATTACTAACATTAATTATAAATATTGATATTTTAACTGTGAAAGCGTCGTTTTATACAATATCTTATTTATTTACATGTTTAAATCTTTATTAACGCAGTACGCGATTAGAATTTCGATCTAGATCAAAGTTGTCGTTATCGACGATAAAAATTTGACTTACGTGTAACAAAATTGAACTATTCTATAGTTAGGCAGTACGTATGCGACGCGCGTTTCCGTCGCAGCAACGAGCGACGCCGCACCGCAGCGGCTGCGGTCTGCCGGTGAACCAGTAACACAATCACCTCACTTTATGTCCACACATTCTCTTGAGTTTCGCGCGCTCCTGAAAATATTAGAATAGGGAATAAGCCTCTCGAACCCTTCAAATTAGCTTCAAGTTAGCTTCTCGGTTAGTACTTAATACTTTTTCAAAAGAACAGTTCTAGTAAGATTTATTCTTGGCCCTCCACTCTAGTACTATAAATGCTAAGGTGTATCTAGGACCGAAATGTAATTTTATAAAGGTCCTTTAAATAAAATTTAATAAAGTGTATCTGCCTGTTTGGTAAGATTCTTTGAGTCCTTTAAAAGGACAAAGGATAGCTTTTAGACCGGCAAAACGTACGGTTCCTGACGACAAACGAATTCCGCAACATCTAGTATACATTTAGATCGGTAAACATATTGCAAAATAAAGAGCCGTGATGTATTCGTATACAGCTTGGCAAAAAAGTGTAGATTAAATGAGGGCGCTTTTCTTATATTGCAGGCAACCCTACGCTACACTTGAACGCACTTTTGACACATAATGTACTGGTGTTGACAAGTACTGTAAGGTTGCCATAAATAATTTTTTTAGTTCCAGCTGTCACCGCGTCAGACTCTTTTTTGCCAAGCTGTACCTAGTCGCAGAAGGGTCTGTGGCGGGCTGGTCGGGCGAGGGGCGGGACTGTATTTGTATACCTAGTCGTAGAAGGGTCTGTGGGGGTCCCTGGCGGGCTGGTCGGGCGAGGCGCCGCAGTCGAGGAAGTTCCACACGAGGATGGTGTCGTCGTGCGACGAGGACACGATCTGGAACTCGTCGAACTGCAGCCGGAACACGCGACCCGTGTGCTCCTGCGCAGAGAACAGACGTTAGCACGCGCGTGTGTGTATGTCATATACAGGGTGTAACAAAACTAAGTGATAATACTTTAGGGTTTGTATGTGTTCCTTGTAGAGAGTTCACTGTGATAGTAGCAGCGCTGAAAGACCAAAAATTTTTTGTGATTTGTATGGGCAAGCGCCCCAGCGTCACGAGTTTTCCCATACAAAAGTGAAAAAAAAATAGCTCTTTCAGCGCTGCTACTTTTACAGTGAACTCTACAGGGTGTAACAAAACTAAGTGATAATACTTTAGGGTGTGTGTCAAAGTAGCAGCGCTGAAAAACTTTTTTTTTTCTTCCATACATTTTTATTTCAATACCTTGTCGTATAATTTTTTGTCAACCCTAATACTGCTACAGAACGCGAGAGCGATGACCCTATCAGACGACTGACGCATTGACCATGCGCGCCGCCCGGTCTTTCAGGGATCAGTAATAAAATAAAATTTATTTTTGAAAGAGAAGTTATAACTTTATAACATTACAGTTTAAAAAGATTAACACATTTTCAAATTTATTTAATTTCACATTTCCATATTAAAATATTTCATTAATATTTTTACTCGAAATATGTTTTATTATTTTATTTATCTATGATAATAACGGTAAGAAGGACATAAAATTAAATATATTAAAATAAATACAATATCCTATTTTTCTTGAGTAATGTATGCGGAACCACTAAAATTAAAAAGTATTCATGCTTTTCAAAGGTGGGCACTAGCTCTGCCCACTTCGGAAGCCATGACTATACTACTATATATGACTGTACTACTTTTTGGATAGACCTACACCCAAGGATTACCTCAGTTAATTTTTATCACTTAGTTTTGTTACACCCTGTACATATTATTTATAAGTATGCGCGTATGTGTATGTGAGTGTATGTATGTGTGTGTGCGCAATGTTTATGTGTGCGTGTACTCACCACGAGCGTGCGCAGACAGAGCTCCTGGTGGGGCGTGCGCACGTCGAGCGCGGCGCGCAGGTCCCACACCTTGATCTTGCCGTCGTAGGCGCCGCTGACGATGCGTTTGTTGTCGAAGCGGATGCACCGCACCAGCTCCTCGTGGCCCTCCAGCACGCGGATGCACTGCCCGCACTCGATGTCCCACAGGCGGATGGTGTTGTCGCTGGAGCCGGACACCACGAGCCGATCGCGGTACTGCAGGCACGCGATGCCGCGCTTGTGACCGTTCAGCGTGCGGACGAACTCGCACGACGATGTGCTCCACACCTATTTTTATGAATATTGAATGAATGGAAATATCCAGAGTTTCTCGACTAAACGATAGATGAACTGCCTACAGCATCGAGTCTAATTTTTCTCTACTCGAGGTATTTTGAGGAACATTCATAAGTGTTTCGCTCACTTTTATAGTCCTATCCCCGCTGGCGCTGACGATGTATTTCTCGTCGAAGTCGACGACGTTGACGGCGGCGCGGTGGCCGACCAGTACGCGCCGCAGCATGATCTCTGTCGTCGAAGTCATGTCCCACACAGCTATCGATCGGTCCTGGTAAACACATCACTTTGATCATATCGGTAAAAAAAAAACACAAATGTGTGTGTTAGTCTCAGACATAAAGAACAGTTCATTCCTCTAGACCACTGGTACTCGAACTTTTTTATACGGGCCATAAACATGTAAAGAATGCTAAAAAATGATGGACTATGATTAACGAACGATCCTTAAGGAGAATGTTGTATGTGCATACGTATAGGCAACCATAATATGGACATTCAAAACGACCAGTCGTAGACAGTATTCAAGGAGTGGTTAGTTCACCCTGAGAATAGTATTCCAATCGTCCAAAACAACGTAAAATTAATTTCTAGTCCCCACTATTTGCTCCTTTACCTGCTATACTGTTTATAACACAAACTATTAAACTCGTCACCTTGCTGCAAGTGACCATCATGCCGTTACAGAATCTGAGATGGAGCACGGCCTCGCAGTGGTGTATGAGGGTGTTGAGCATCGCGCCGGTGGCGACGTCCCACACGCGGACCGTGCTGTCCGAGCTGCCGGAGATGATCGCCCGCTCGTCGTACTGCAGGCACAGCACTGAACCTGTGTGACCTTGCAGCTCCTGCGCATATGCATATAGCGTTGAAAAAAAAAAAAAACAAAACAAGACCACATGTATTTGGATTTGTGTATAACGCTATAAACAATGAAAGTGCTTAAATCTATACTAATATTATAAAGCGGAAGAGTTTGTTAGTTTGTTTGAACGCGCTAATCTCAGGAACTACTGGTACCATATTTTGAAAAATTCATTAAACCACTGGATATAGGTAAAAATCGTGCTCAAATATTCCGTTACATACATACAGCCCTAGCTAATAAAAGTGTGTTAAAAAAAAACACTGGACTATTTTATTATTATTACTTGTTGAGGAACTTTGATCTATTATATTAATTATAATATATTAGCGTTAAGTAGTTGTAAGACAGGCTAATACAATGCATATCAGCTGTGTGACGTTAAATGAAGGTTTACCTTAACACACTGCAGTGTTTTCCTGTCCCAAATCTTGATGGTGTTGTCTCTCAGCCCCGACACGATTTTGTTGTCGTCATATTGCAAACAATACACGCCCTTGGAGTTTTCAGATCTGCAGTTTATCCTCTGAAACATTTTTATATGTAATCCATACTAATATAAATGTTAAAGTGTGTCTGTTACCTCTGCTAAACCTCTTGACCAATTTTGATGAAATTTGGTATGCAAATACTTTGAGTCCCGGAAAGACATTATTTATTTATTTATTTATTATAAGCCTAAACTGTCCCACTGCTGGGTATAGGCCATATTTTTTATTACGAAAATTACTTTTAAACGCGATAAACGAATTTCGGCTCTACGGAAATGCGAGCAATATCTAGTTCTAAATCTTCAAAAAAAAAAAAAACAAAGGACAAGTATAATATATCCTCCCCTTTTTAAAAAGTAGGTTAAGTAGTAGTACCTGCAAGTTATGCCTGCCTTGTCGCCAGTTGTCCTCAATAGACTGTATGTCCTGTATGATCTTGGGGTAGAGCTGCCGATAGAACGAGTGAGACGGATGCTGGCAACCCGGCTTTGGTTTGAATAAGTACTTTATCCTGAAAAATCATGTCATATTAAAACATCAATCGATAAATTATTATCCATACTAATTGCGAAATATAGGTGTTTGAAAATGCTTTTGGATCGTTTTTGGGTAACCTAATCGCGAGAATCAAGCGAGCGAAGTATCGATCGACATTCGGATAATAACCGACGCTTCACTGTATAAACGTTGAAACAACAATGCAACTGACTGTAGACTTGTGACTAATACACGTGCGCATTCTAAACTCATTTTTCCAAACGCCGCAAATTCGTGAAAATTATTTAAAATTTGTTACCATTCTCTTCTCTCAGCTAATCCTCTCCACAGGGAGTTGGTCCTCACGTTCCTCTCAACGAGCTTCTTCCAGAGCATTCCCTCTGAGATCACCCGCTGCCACTCCCGGCAGACCAGCTCTGCAGCGCACAGTGAGCTCGCGTCAAGATACGATAGAATGTTCTCCGCTACATGATCCAATCCTTTCTCTGTAATATAAAATGGTATTACTAGGTAACATATCATCAACAGTTTTGGCGTCACGGAATTGCGCGTGTCATCTAGTTTACAAATTACAATAATGTTTTTAGGGTTCCGTACCCAAAGGGTAAAAACGGGACCCTATTACTGAGACTTCGATGTCTGTCCGTCTGTCTCCAGGCTGTAACTCAAGAACGGTAATAGCTAGAGAGTTGAAATTTTCACTGATTATGTATTTCTGTTGCCGCTATAACAACAAATACTAAAAACAAAATAAAGTTAATATTTAAGGGGGGCTCTCATACAAGAAACGTGATTTTTTTGGCCTTTTTTGCTCGTAATCAATAATTACAACAGCTAGACACTTGAAACTTTCACAAAATCCATAATTATATTTGAACTTCAATAATTAATAATAAAATTAAAATAAAAAAAATATTTAAAGGGGGCTATAGGCTAAAGGGGGCATAAATACAATTTTTTGCCTATTTTCACTCTATAACAGTACGGAACCTTCGTGCGCGAGTTAGACTCGCACTTGGCCGATTTTTATTTGATAAGACCAACTTCGTGTAAGTTATATTTTTTGGTTACTACCATAATATATGTTTTGCTAAAGGATTAAGAAGCAGTTCCTTCAGATGTCAGCATAAAAAAAAAAACTTTTTTGTACAGCACTCTTAACCGTGGGTGTATATTTTGACTGAGACATGGTCTGTTTTTAAAATCCCAGCATAAATGACATGTCTCAGTCAACTCACTGGGCAACATGGAGATGAAGTCTCTCTGCAGCATGGGTTTGAGGTACGCGTTGATGTGGCCGTGCTGGTAGTGACACATCTGCGACAGCAGCTGCTCCACAAACTCCACCTGCAAACAAAGAATTTTAACTCCAACTTAGTCACTTAATGCTTTCATACTAAAAGTTCTATAATAAAAAAATACTCTTCTTGCATGTAATAAATTCATCAAAAACTCTATAATACAGGAATTGCTGAGAAGCCTTGATTTTTTTATTCAAGCATTTTTAGCATTTTTCCTGTTTACATGAGTAACAATTTTATTAAACCGTTCAATGCATTCAATATGAATTATTAATACTTTCTTGTATAGCATTTTGCATTATCATAGTGTTTTAAAAATATTATAAGAAGTGATTTCATGGAATTTTTCTGAATTACAAAATATTTAAATTTTACCTGGTCTGTTTCGTTCCATCTTGAGAATAAATTGAGGCATGTGTTACGTTCCGCAATATACTGCGCCCCACTGGGCGCTGGTCGCACTCCCGAATCTAAAGATGTCAAAGACGTCACCTGTGGAATTAAATATTTTCTATAATCACTCTATTTCCAGTATTATATTTAGAACTTATAGCTACATACAATATGTTTTAGTTACATAATGTTTTGTTATTGTCTGACATGTTAGAAGTGGCTTGACAGATAAGGAGAAAACATTGTGTAAGGGTGAAGCCAAACAAGCGTAATTTGTGAGTTGTGAATTTCGGCTGGCAGAAATTCTGCTGCATTCAGTTTCATACAAAAGTCCTGTTTGATTCACATGAGCGTAATTTGTATGAAAAATAATTTACGCAACCGAAATTCTGCGACTCACGACTCACAAAATTACGCTCGTTTGGTTTCACCCTAACTATAACATATACCATGTGTAATGTATAAATGTGTATTAATAAGAGGGTTCCCTCTTCATCAGGGGTATAGAATAAATAATAATGACAATAATACAACAAATAGCATTTGTGATTAATTATAAGGTTAAAAAAATTGTTTCATAATGTTAAATATGCAATCAGATAAAAAATGAGCCGACATTATTTCTAGAAATTTCAATTACAAGTGTTTGTATTGTGTTTAAAATATGTATGTACTCTTACTTTGAGCATTTTATTACACATAATATTTGTTATTATAAAATGTAGAGTGAGCTGCTTTATGAATTAAATATTAGAAACCATGTTGTTGTCCAGAAGTAAATATTCAATTTGATATTGTGGGTTTACTCTTCTTGAATTCATTTTGATCCTCATCTATACAGAGCTCAATGGGGGCAGCCATAAAGCTCCCAATTGAAATATCATGTTTTATCATGTAATCATTACAATGGCACTTTATTATGTACAACTTTCAATGTTTTTGTTTACATTAAGGTCAGAATGAACTGAAAAGGAGTACACATGCGGAATACACAAAAAAGTATGTTGTGAGGTACTTAGCCTCAAAGTGATGAGAAATGGGCAATAAGCATTGTTAGATGTTCACTAGTACATTCAAACAAAGCACCATAATAATTGTTGTTATATCACTACTCCTCAATTTTAACTACCATATTGCAAAATTGAAACGAAAGTGGAACACAACTTATTATTTGTATTGTCTTCATAATAATTGATGTGAACATAAAAAGTACTAATTGTATATTTAGCAGGCATAAAATATAATCATGAAATAAGTAGTTGCTACTACCACAGAATGTTCATATACGTTAAGAAACAATGAGTCTCGTAGAAAGTCTGGAGAGAATACAAGATCCTAAGACTGGTGACCAAAGAAACGCGAGAAATGAGGTTGAGATCGTGCAAATCATAAAACTGCATTGCGGACGTAATGCTGTCTTTATCATCTTCTAATTCTAGCTTGAATTTCTGAAACGGTCCATTATATTAAAATGTTATTGAGGCTGCCTCCAGCTTAAATTCAAACATGTATCCTGTAGAAAGGATAGAAATTACAACAAATTGTGTGAAGAGAGCCAAAGATGGCGGAACAGACAATCGTGACATTACTGGTGTCCTAATTAATTTTAAATACCTTTGGTGTGGTCGAATCTTCTATCATCCAATCGGTTTCCATTTTCCTTTATTCACTAAACACATTTAATGATTATAGTCCACAAAGAAGATCACTAATAACTTAAACTAAAACAATTTTGCTAAATATTCACCGTTCGCATGACGTCAAGCACAAATGTTTTTTTTTTAATGAGTCAAGTGGCTGAATACGTACAATCGCTCCTGTTACTTGTGTCAATTTTATATAAACTTTAGTTTCTCATTTCTCCAGCTATCGAAGTTATTTTCAACGTTCTTTTATTGTTTTACTCTAGAATGAAGTCATTTTAGTTTATACAAGTCAAGGTGCGGTACTTGAAAGTGAATTTATTTCGTAGATTTCATTGACATAAGAATCTTTAAACACTCTTTTTTTTGCATAACAAAGTGAATAAAAAAAAAAATGTGCCAATAAATTGGCCAAAAAGTATCTTCTTCTTCTTTTTTTTTATTATGGCACTTCGGCTCATTCGGCTATATAACCATGGCCAGTGTCGAGTATAAATAAGGCGGAAAAACAATATTCTATAATACAATTTTCAGCATCTTTTTTCTATATTGTCAGGTCTAAAGTCTAGTCAAAGTCTAAGTAAGTCAATACATACAGTCAAGAAGTCAAGTCGGTCGATTCAGTAAAGTGGTAGACGCTTTACTGAAACTTTCGATGGAGTTTTGGAGGGAACACAAAATAGCATGTTTCTGGATATTGCATCACTTTCCTACACTTGTGCACGATAACGAATATCTAATGGTTAATATCCTACCAATATTACACATTAAAAACCCATCTAACACAATTTTAGGAAATTAGGAAAATTATACAAAAATTACACAACATCACTCTTTCACATTCCCGGCAAAACTCCCTTCTTTTACCACTTAACCATTAGATATTCGTTATCTTGCACAAGTGTGGGAAAGAGATGCAATATCCAGAAACGTGCTATTTTGTGTTCCCTCCAAAACTCCATCGAAAGTTTCTCTACCACTTTACTGAATCGGCCGACTTGACTTCCTGACTGTATTGACTTTTACTTAGACTTTGACTAGACTTTAGACCTGACAATATAGAAAAACGATGCTGAAAATTGTAATAAAAAATATTGTTTTCCTGCTATAATATATATTATATAGTATATACTCGACACTGGCCAATGGCCATGGCTATATAGCCGAAGTGCCTTAATAAGAAAAAAAAAAGAAGTAGAAGAACCTGACAGCTGACCTGTGCAGCTGACTTCGTAATGTTTATTTGTGTTTTGTGGAATTTAGTTAAAATCTCGACATAAATTGAACAAATAATTGGCTTTAAGATAAATTAAAGTACTTTTTATTATTGTAGTTAATGGTTGAAAATACATAAAAGAAAGATGTTGGTATTAGGCTGTAACAAAGGTGTTATAACTTGGGCATTAGTACATAATATTGTTGCTTGTTGTTACTTTCTTATTGGTTTTACTTCTTATGTAGGACATGATAATTATTTGCTTTATATTATCATTTGCTTTACAGTGAGATGGACCACAAATCAATGACACAAATCAACAAAGTCGATGGTGTTTTAAATTCACTTTAGTTCTGTGTATCCTTCAAATTTTAATGTGACCTGCAAGTTTTCACAGACAAGTAAGTTTTCTACAGTGTACAGTGTAGTGATGTCTGGCTGTCCATGCAAAAAATTATGTATTTAGTATTAAAGTTAATAATTAATGGTGATTGTTTTACTATGTTGCTAAAGTTAATCTGTGTTTAATGTAATATTACTATAGTATATATATACTATTATTAACAATTTTTAAAAACACGATTAAAAGTATATTATAGCTTTTCATTTCCTTTCAGAACAAAATGCTACCATCAAACATTGAGAATCGGAATGCTCCGCCGGGCATCAACTCACGGTCCATGACTGCCGCACAGTTTGCAGCTGACCTTGAGGTTTGTGTTTCAATATTATAATATTGGAATGTAGTATGGAATATAGTATATGAGTACCTAGTGTGCAATGTATAAAATGAATAGCACAATAGGACATATTATTACTGCAATGTTTTCACGCTAGAATGCAGTCCCAGCATAAACAGCAAACGAAAAGTTTTGTTCAACATTGGACAATGTATTTGTCTGAATATTCCGATACAAGATGACGCCCGCAACTCCGTTGCGCCAAAATTTGTTTACCACGTGGGAACCGTACACTGTTCCGGAATAGAAAGTATCCTATGTCCTTTCCGGGACTCAAAGTATCTCCATACCTAATTTCTGCTAAATCGGTTCAGCGGTTTGGGCGTGAAGAGGTAACAGACATACATACCACTTTCACATTTATAATATTAGTATGGATAACATGTGCAACATGTCGGATTTTGGTGACATTATTTACTGTATGTGATAATAGCGCTCTTTGCTTAACCTCAGTGTAATATTCCACATTGATGGAAATGAAAAAAAAAAACCACTACCACTGTTGCCTTGGGATTGTAGATAATATTCTACATAATAACTTCTAATGAACAAATCACGACTATATATTATGGCCTCATTGTTTACAATCACTCCATTTTGCACGTCAACATATGTGGCAGTCGCGGCCCAGCTCTCACAATCCGTAATGTCGAAATAGCGCTGCGACGCATGCCGCAGTGGGTCGCAAATGCGAACCGCGGCTGCCAGATGGCGTCAGCGGTAATGCTAAGCGCCTTAGAGAATCTTCAGATTTAATCGCAAGCAGCATGGCAGCAGCAAAGAACGCCCGCGACAAATGGATGGCGGTCGCGTTACGTCTGCACTGCTTGCGATAATGTGAAGGCACTCTCGTGCATTCAGACTTTCTCTCTTTCGAAGTTACGAGTACAGATCTTTTTTGCTACTGCTAGTGAGTCAGGACAATAGCTCAATGAGAATATGTCATCAATAGATTTGTTGTTTTGGTAAGTTTTTCCCAAGTCTCCTTAAATCCCTGACCTCAGTTTTGATTTCTGTGTATTAATTAGTATACTCCTAGGCTCACAATTTGTGTTTTCGTCAGGTACTTCGTGAAATAGAACACGTGTACTTCTCCCCGCCGGCGGAGTTCGACGCGGCGCGGTACGCTCTGGAGCACGCGCCGTCGCCGCCCAACTGTGACGCTATCGAGCGGATGTTTACCAAACTTAAACGTCAACAGCAGGTGATACATCATTTAATAGAAAACACGAGGATGCATTTCTTCCGGTTGTCTAGCATGTGACTTATACTTTTTGTCTGTTCCGTAGGTCGTGTCAGGTAAAGCTCTCCATCTCATATCTCAGCAGCGAGACAACTGCGACCGAGAGTTCGCCGAGATACAGAACATCAGATCCCAGCTGGCCGACACCCTGCAGACCTGCAGGAGAGCGAGGGAGCGGCTGCACGCCGCCTCCAATCATCTCACTATTTCCACCTTCGTCATCCTAGCTAACGTCCGGAAGAGACAAATCATAAAATCTGTACTTAAATCCTTAGATCTTTTGCGTAGCCTCCGGAGTGTCGAAAAGGATGCAGCGGATCTGTTAAATAAAAAGGAGTACTACGAGGCTATAGAATTAATATTGAAAAGTAGGAGAGCCGCCGCCGTGCACAAGGAGTACACGTGTATCGCGGACCTCGCGGCGCGTCTGCAGGACACCCTGGACATGACCGAAGAAAAGTTGGACTCCGTCTTGGCCGGCGTCTGCTACGATTTCGACGAGCGCGTCTTTCGAAAATTGAAAAAAGCTTACGACCTCCTCGGCAAAACGCAGGCGGCGATGGAGCAGCTGCACATGCACTACTGCTCCGCCGTCAACGAGTCGGCGGTGGAGGCCGTCCGACCCTTCGTCGACGACGCCTCGGAGATGAAATTCGCGGAGATGTGCCGGGCGGTCCACGCGTCGAAGGCTCCGACGTGCCTGTTGAGTCTCTGCGAGAAGCTGTTTCTGGTGATGCGAAGCTACTACCTCCTGGTCGATTGGCATTCGAAAAACGACGACCGCCCGCCGAGCTCCAGCGACATCCTGGAGATAGAGAGGAATGTCAGCAGGGAGTACATCAGACAGAAGTTGAAAGCCGGCCTCATCAGGATATGGCACGACGTGCAGGCGAAAGTGTCCATGTTCCTGAAGAGTTCGGGCCTGGAGGAGTACCCGTTCGAGAAGTTCATCCAGATGCTAGGTATTTTAAGAAAATTGACGCAGATCGCGGAAGTCTTTTGCGGCGACACGTCGGATCTGCTGCACAACTTCATAAAGACGCAGAGCGTATCTTACATCAAGAACTACCATAGAGGTAGAATGGAGGAGCTGAAGTTGTTTTTGGAGAACGAGGGCTGGGAGCAGTGCCCCGTCAGGTCCGACTTTAACGTCCTCAGCCTGCAGGAATTCAAGCAATTCAGGAAGTATCTCAACCCAGCGACGTCGGACTCGGCGATCGCCGGCCCCAGGGGGACCCAGTCCGACGCGACGTCGTCGGTCCCGTCGCAGGACGACAGCGAGTACATACTCAAATACTTCGCGCCGAACTCCACCCGGACTCCGTTCGACATCTTCAGGAACGAAAATATAACGAATGACGACATATTCGGCCTGGAGCCGGAGTCGGACGCGAGCGACTACTCCGACGACGAGCCCGACGAGCTGAGGAGGGACTTCGTCGACGAGGCGGACCGCGGCGACTACGCCGACGTCGCTGACCGCCCGCCTCTCAGCCCCTCCAGGGTGCGGGACAGCGTCATCGTCACGAACACCACGCTCTCCGTGCTGAGGAACTGCGGCCAGTACCTGCAGATCGGTCGCTACCTGCCGCAGATATCCTTGGAGGTGATAATGCTCATGAATCAGCTCTTCGACTACTACTTCTACACCGTTCATTCTTTCTTTACGTCGGACCTGCCGGTTTCCTCCTCGACGTTGTACAGTACGAAACTCAACGCGACGCTGAAGAGAATAACGACCAGCATCAGCAGCGCGGACCGGGCCTCGAGCGTCGAGTTCCCGAACGTGCCGCAGCACCTGGACCTGATCTCCGAGGAGAACTTGCACGGCCTCAGCGAGCGAATAGTGGCCGTGGAGAGCGTCGTGTTTCTGGCGAAGCAGTTCGAGCTCCTCCACCCGTACTTGGAGCTCGTAGTCGCCCAACCTCAGCGGATGATCTTGGACCACTTCAAGGAGTCGACCCTGGCCGCGGCGACCGACCTGAGGGCGCCGGTGTACATGTGCTCGGCGTCGAGGGCGTTGGAAGCGAGTTCCACCCTCGTGGCGATGGCCCAGGTGCGGTGGAACGTGAAGGAGGTGGCGGTGGAGCACAGCCCCTACGTGGATACGATCGTCCGGAAGATACAGGTGTTCGCGCTGCGCCTGGAGAACGTGGCCGCGCGAGTCTCGCTGAACGTACAAGTGAACAATTCCGTGTGGTCGATGGTCGCCAAGTTCATAGTTCACCTGCTGGTGGAGGGGTTCTCGAACGCGACGAAATGTTCCAACGGCGGCAGGAGCCTGATGCAGCTCGACTACCGGCAGCTGTTCGTCAAGCTGGAGAAGATATCCAGATTGAAGCCGGTGCCGTACCAGGATTACGTGGATCGGTACGTCAAGGCGTACTATTTGCCGCGAAACGAGTTGGAGGAGTTCGTCAAAACGCACACCGAGTACTCGGATAAACATCTGAAGGCGCTGGTCACATGCGCATGCGAAAACAAGAGGGACAGACAGGCGCTGATTGCCATCATTGAGAACAAGGAGGTTTCGTAAAATTATGAATATTATGTAAAGTGGACTGAGATCATAAATATTTCTGTATATTAATTATATGAATCAATTCGTACAAAAATACAAAATAATGAAATTCAATTGTTTTAAGAAAAGTTTGTATAATATTATGAATTATTTATATCATGTTAACTGTCTTACTTAATCATGCTTAGATAAAAATAAATACTGCAAAAGTGCGGTCGCCGGATAGAGATAATCTCTCTGAGAGATTTTTGTAAAATTCCTAACGCTACTTGTGTTTAATTTTGTTTCCACAGCTCCGTCGACAAGTAGCGTTAGGCTTTGGTCAAAAATTTCTCTATCCTAGTATGTATTTAATAGCATAACAGACCAGATTTAGAAATTTTATAACATTTAACATGAGAAGGTCTACTAAAAGATAGTAGTACAGTATAAGTACTTATAGTTAATGAAACAGGCTAAAATTGCACTGCTTTTAGCTGCATTCATCTACTGCTACTACTACAAGCTCTGTAAAGAAAAAGAAAAAAAGATGAACGTAAGGCATGTTCCTATTCTAAATAATATCTAAAAAATAATAATCTCAAAACAAAAGACATTAGTTATAACACAGATTAAGTTATAATACCTATGTTTACATGTTCATTATATTAATAATTTTATTTATTCTAATATTATATAAAATAAACTGTTAACGATTTGTTTCTTTTAAATTCCCTTTTAATAAAATCAGAGCAAGCTTGGTCCCAGTTAGGCCGCAAACGCGTTCATTATTGGTCACTTCATAATAATAAAAATAAAAACTAGAGTGCGTTTCATCGAATAGTTCCTTTGCCGTCATGTTGGCATTCCTGTCTGTCAATAACGTAAACACGGTAGACATGCTCTGCGTATATTCGTAAGTTTTACTGTGATTTCGTGAGAAAATCATGCCGAAAACATTAAAGAGTGGTGAAAGAATGATGGTGCTAAGAATGAAAGTGTTTTGTGAACGTGAAAAACGTAACAAGGCCCCAATGGGTTGTTTTCTTTTTTAAATCTCCACCAGACGGCGCGACGGTAGACACTTATAGATTTCCTATTGGTTCCCCACTGATCTGAAATTATCTGCAGGTTGGCATCACTGACTACATATTGGTTGTGTTTCTAAAAAATTCAGTGTACTGTCAAGTGTGACATAAATAAAAATATCTTAAACCTAAGCGATCATTGGCCTAAGCGATTAAGCCAGTATCCTGGTAATAGTTTAGGAACACGCTGACATAATAAAAACTTGTCAAACTGAAAACTGACAACTGAAAAATTGTTTTTTTTTTGTTTTTTTTTTTTGGCGGCCATGTTACTTTGAAACTTCTTCTAGTTTTTATTGTTGGTGTGGTTTTTATTATTTTTTCCCAAATTGTGTTATTTGGGTTTTTGATGTTCATTATTGGTAAAATATTGGCCATTAAATATCCGTTATCGTGCACAAGTGCAGGTAAGATGTTGTCAAAACCAAAATTTATAATTCCTGTGACATTTGGTGTGAATAACGATAAATAGGGCTATTTCTTCCGTGAGTTTTAACTAAAACATCGTTATAATAACTTTATTATTCTATTCGTTGGAATATGATTGTGTCTTTTTCAAATTGAAATGTATCAAGTTTTACATTAGTTTGCCCAGTTTTGTAGCAATTGTTGATGATATTACCTGGTATTTCCGATAGTTGTCTACCCATACGCCATCTAGTTACTAAAATGGAAACTGTTTGACAATCAAATTAAAAAAATAAGAAAATGCCCCATAATTCCATTAAGATGTGTACAAGCTCGGGCCGCCATTTCAGCTTTGTGAAATAGGGTTACCAGCATCAGTTTAATGACCCAGTAAAACTTATGAATATTCGCAGAGCGTGTCTACCATGTTTACGTTATTAACATACAGGAATGCCAACATGTAGGTAAAAGAACCATTTGATGCAACGCACTTCTAGTGACGAAAACTACATACACGCGAACGAAGTCGCGGGTAAAAGCTAGTATAATATAATATTATCAGGGCGAGAGAAGCGAGCCCTAGCATATCCCAAAGCGTTTTGTGGTACACTTTACGGAAAAATGATGTAGATGTGTTATCATCAGTCAGTTAAGGTGTGATGACGTGAGCCCTCACAATTCACAAAGCTCGGCTTTTAGCTAGTAAATGCGAAAGTGACTTTGTTTGTTAGTTACGCCTTCACGCATAAAGTACTAAGCGGATCATCATGAAACTTTCATAGGTACTGTTATGAAATTAAAGACAAAACCAAGGAATATTTGGTTTTATTCCAAATAAATCGTTGCACATATTTGTCAGTATTAAAATGTATGTCAATACCAGTTGTTGACATTAATAGACAATTCGAGAGATACTGAAGAAGGTCCTAATGTACACTACATTCATCCGGCCTTTAGAATTAACGAGGAACATAGTGCTTGAGATAATCTGGAGTTTTCCTTTGTCTTCCAGATCTTCTGGTCCAATCTCTCTCCTCATGGCCAGGTACAGATCCCTCTGTGCTAATACCTAGGTGTGAAGAAGGTGCGTCTTGAAGTACTTCTTCATCTAGGCGTGGAAAAACAGAATCAAAATCCTCCGTGTTCTGGTGTGGTGAATCTGCTTCCATTCGTACTTCCTCAACTTCGGCATTACCACTTGAACTCAATGGTACCGTCTCCGTTTCTAGTTGTGGTTCCAGGACAGTTATTGGAGTTTGAGGAAGTGGTGCTAAATGTTTGTTAGATACGGTAGCCTCCCGCCCGTCTGCTAGTCTTACGTAAGAATACTGAGGATTAGCTTCAATTGATTCCACTTCTTCTACGTCTGGGTCATATTTAGACTGTTTCGTATAATTCTTCTTTAAAACAGGGCCAGAGTTTAGGAGCCACGTTGGAAGAGATTCACCGTTAGCACTCCGCCGAGGGTGTTTAAAGAACCTCTCGTGGGGAGTCATGTTTGTGGACGTACACAGTAGCGATCGAATGGAATGTAAAGCGTTAAGAAGAACGTGTTCCCAATGGCCAATATCCATTTGTTTCGACTTTAGGATCAGTCTTATCGTCTTCCATAATGTTCCATTTAACCGCTCGACTTGTCCATTCCCTTGAGGATTGTATGGAGTAGAACGACTACATGCTACACCATTCATCACTAAGAAATCTCTCAGTTCTTTTGACATAAACGCTGCACCTCTATCTGAATGGATATAATGTGGTGTCCCATATGTCTGAAATAAATTCTTTAAACAACCTATTACAGTCGTGGCGGATACGTCTTTGGTCATGTATGCAAAAGGAAATCTCGAGTACTCATCAATAATAGTCAAGATAAAACGATTTTTACTATGAGTAGGTAAAGGGCCTTTGAAATCAATATTGAGTCTTTCGAAAGGTGCAGTAGCCTTTATAAGATTTCCATTTATTCTTGCAAAGTGAGGTTTGATCTCAGCACAAATGCGGCATCCCGCAGTCATTTTCTTAACATCTTCAGAAGTATAAGGTAAGTTCTTAGACCGAATCCAGTGAGTCATGCGTACAATACCAGGATGACCCATTGTATTATGCAATTCATAAAGTTTGTTAGTCGTAACGCTTGAGCACACCCGTGACAGAGTGTCAGCTAAAATGTTCTCTTTACCTGGACGATAGACTATATCGTATTTGTAATTAGATAATTCCAGACGCCATCTTTCGATTTTCTCGTTCTTTATCTTACTCTTATGCGACTGATTGAACATAAATGACACAGATCGCTGATCGGTGATAAGTCTAAAATGTCGCCCAGTTAAATAATGTCGCCACTTTCTTAAGGATTCAACAATGGCACAAGCTTCTTTTTCGACAGAAGAATGACGTCGTTCAGAATCATTTAAAGACCTCGAAAAGAAAGCTACTGGTCTACCATCCTGCGAAAGAGAAGCAGCAAGAGAATGTTCGGAGGCATCTGTTTCAACGGTAAATTTTGCATTTGGATCTACAGCATTGAGAATCGATTTCCGTATACCTGCTTTAATCCTTTGAAAAGATTCAATTTGTTCTTTATTAAGTGGAAACTGTGTAGTTCTAGCGAGTGAGTGGATCTTCTCGGAAAAGTTTTTTATCCACTTAGCATAGTGAGCAAACGTCCCAAGAGCTCTTTTTAGAGATGGAGAATCATTTGGAACGGGTAAGTTCATTAAAGGACTGACACGATCTTCGTCCGGCTGAATAGAATTATTTTTTATTTTGTATCCTAGTAGTTTAATAGATGACTGTCTATATACACACTTCTCTTCGTTTAACGTCAGGTTGTATTTATGGACGGCGTCTCTAAACCTTTTAAGATTTGTATCGTGTTCGTCAACTGTTTTGCCACAGATAGTTACGTCATCAAGATATGCATACGTACCCATTAGTTTTTCTTTAGAAATAATAAAATTTAATGTTCTCTGAAAAGCAGCAACTCCATTAGTCACGCCAAACAGTATACGAGTAAATTGATAGAGGTTACCGCATGCCTCAAATGCGGTATATAATCTCTCCGTTTTCAATACAGGAACTTGATGATAAGCACTTTTTAGATCGATCTGGCTAAAGAAGTTGTGTTGAGCAACTTTCGATACGATCAATTCTATGTTAGGCAGAGGATACGCATCTAATTCCGTGAATCGATTAATCGTTAATGAATAGTCTACCACGAGACGTTTACGATGGGTAGTACTTGTAGTAACCAACACTTGTGCCCTCCAAGGAGAATTGGTTGGCTCGATCACTCCATCCTTTAAAAGTTTCTCGATTTCATTTTCGATAAATATTGTATCAGCTTCTGAGTGTTTCCTAGATTTAATTGCTATGGGCTTCACATTTTCAGAGAGGTTAGCAAAAAGTGAGACTTCGGGAACAGAAGCTGCTACGACATTGCATATTTTAAGAGGTTTCTTTGTACCTCCAAAGGTAAGTTCGACTGACGAGTGGTCGCTTAAGATATCATGTCCAATTATAATATCAGAGCAAAGTGAGTTAAGAATATAAAGAGGTTTACGTCTATAGAAATGTTCATTCATTTTAAGGTCTACGAAGCACATCCCATTTACACACGAAGTGTTATTTTTGGAAGCTAAAGTTACATTGTCGTTCCAGGGAATGCGTTTTAATTTCAGTTCTTGAACGAGATTCTCGTCTATAAAGCTAGTAGAGCTTCCGCTATCTATGAGAGCATCGGCTCTGTGATTATTGATGGTTACCACTATAGTAGTCTTTTTCAAGCTCATACGAGAGGCGGCAGATATAGCTCCTAGTAGTTCATTTTCCGATACGGCATTAGACGAAGTCCCGACTCTTTCACCCCTGCATACTTTGGCATAATGGCCCTTCTTGTTGCAATTAGTGCATGTGACATTTAATGCGGGGCATTTTATGCGTTTGTGGACTTGCCCACCGCAAAAAAAACATTTCTTTTGGCGAAAGGTAGCCGTCGTTTTCTCAATATTATTGAAATCCATACTAGTAATTTTGTAGTCTTTACAGTTATTGTTTGCCAATTCAATGGAAAGGGCTTTATTAACGGCCTGATCTAAATTTATATTTAAACTTTGTAATAATTGTTGTCTGATCTCATTTGAATTAATCCCAGCAATAAATGCGTCACGTATGTATTCACTTTTGTGAGTTTGAGCATCGACAGCTTCAAAACAGCAACTTTGGGCGCGTTGCTGGAGCGTGCGCAAGAAATCTGAAATGCTCTCATCTGGTTTTTGTACAGATTTTAATAGTATATATCTGGCATGAACCTTATTCTTTTCTTTAATATAAAGTTTGTCTAATAGTCCAATAGCCGAAACATAATCTTTCGCTTCACGAACGTGAATATAAACATTGTAAGATAAATTGTTTAATAGTAACCTTAACTTGGTTTCTTCCGAAAAAGTTTCTTTTCCCATGCCTTCACTAAGATAGTTTGAGAATGTCGTTTTCCAGTGTTCATACTTTAATTCAGCCTCCGGAGTGCCGGGTTCGACTTCGAACTTATCTGGCTTCATTAGTTGCGCAATTGTAGACATCGCAGATGATATTTTATATTTATTTGGAATAAATTGTTATAAAATTAAAGACAAAACCAAGGAATATTTGGTTTTATTCCAAATAAATCGTTGCACATATTTGTCAGTATTAAAATGTATGTCAATACCAGTTGTTGACATTAATAGACAATTCGAGAGATACTGAAGAAGGTCCTAATGTACACTACAGGTACCTACACATTGTCTGGGGTATGGTGAAGGACATAGGGTACCTTTCATCCCGGGAAAAAGAACGGTTCCCGAGCGATAGACGTTAACGCAGGCAGAGCCGCGGGTGAAAGTTAGAATTATATGAAATTTTCTTTAGGGAATTATTAAAAGTATTTTGTGATAACATAATATTATCTCCCCTAATTTAAGGTAGCACAGTAAGGGTAATGAAGCAACACTAATTTGCATTAGTGCCCACATGACGGCAAAGGAACTATTTGATGAAACGCACTATACACGTATCGTCAATTCACGATATGCCATAGATAATACAGTATTTATACTGAGACGATATGCAATGCGGTATATTGTGAATACTACCGAATGAAAAATATCAAATCCTATAAATTTTATAAATTAAAGCACAGTAGGGCACTGTGCTAAAAATACTTGGATTTGTGAGGCTGTTAGGCTCAATGACAAAAGAAACAAGGTTAGGCTTAATAAAATTTAAAAAGACGAATAAGAATCACGGTTGGAGTTTCGCCGGGAATGTGAAAGAGTGATGTTGTGTTTTTGTATTATTCTCCTAAAATTGCGTTAGATGTGTTTTTAATGTGTAATATTGGTAGGATATTAACCATTAGTTATTCGTTATCGTGCAAAAGTGTGGGAAAATGATGAATCATCGAAAGTTTCAGTAAAGCGTCTACCACTTTACTGAATCGACCGACTTGACTTCTTGACTGTATGTATTGACTTTAACTTTGACTTTGACTAGACTATAGACCTGACAATATAGAAAAACGATGCTTAATATTGTTTTCCCGCCATATTTATACTCGACACTGGCCATGGTTATATAGCCGAAGTGCCATAATACGAAAAAAAAATGAATCACGGTTGACAGCTTTGACATTATAGGGAAGTGCATAATATGTAATATGTATCTGTGGATATATTTTATCGACATTGGATTGTCGTTATTTTTGATGTAAAATAATTATTATTTTAACAAGTTCGATATAATTGGCACTTTTGCATAAATTAGATTCCAGTTTGATTTTTGAAAGTGGCTATTGGAGTAAACCTAAAAAGTCTTTTTCGTTAAGGATTCTATTACACAAAATATAGAGCAAAAGCTACAAATAATAAAAACTAAGGAAACGTAACTCCCATACTTCAACCGTTTTGAATTTGGTTCCTTTTCGTACATTAAAATATGACAATAGCTACGAAACACTTATGCCCGGGCCGCACCTGCACAGAACACATTTACTCCTGGCGCACCTGCGTAGTGCTTCGTGCTTAAAACGATACCATTGGCACAGAATATATATTAGTAGTACCAACAGAATTCCCACTCGCGAAACTCGTTTAAAGAAATAACGACTCATGCTACGATACTATAAAGTACAAATTCCGACCGCGCAGTGCCAGGTGCCTACAATTATATGTACCTACATGTGCGCTCTCTTTCTATGGCGTAAGAGGTACCCTTTCTGACGAAATCAAGATTGTCACCTTTTAGAAAATAAAATAATCTTCTTTTCTACTAATACCAAACTTTTTTATAGTAATAATCAAATTTTAGTAACCCAACCTATATTTTATAATAGTTTTATATTCGATTATAGTGTATAAAAAAATCCTGACCAGCTCCTGGCTGGTCAGGATTTTTT
The DNA here is from genome assembly GCA_905187585.1 of Cyaniris semiargus. Classification (NCBI taxonomy): domain Eukaryota; kingdom Metazoa; phylum Arthropoda; class Insecta; order Lepidoptera; family Lycaenidae; genus Cyaniris; species Cyaniris semiargus. The sequence goes on from LR994549.1 coordinate 1,466,707, forward strand.
TACAACTTAAACATAGTAACTTGTGTTTATTTCTGTGTAGTATGTGGTTTGTTTGTAACGAATTTGTTTATTTGCTATGTTTGTGTATATTTTATCTTTTTTTTTTTGCATTTTAAAGTCTCAAATTACCTTATTGAAATATTTCTTTGACCTTTTTTCAATTGTTCATATTTATCAGATTAATAACGATTCTGTCACAGCGGTTAAATCAGTACGTAGATATATGCGACGAAAAAATCTTGCGCGTGCGTCACCGCTCGCTTGTGAGTCCCTAGTGATCTGCCCCTTTAAAGGGGTACTTACATTTCGATACCTACACGCGCGAGTGGGACAGGCCTGCCATTGGACGATCTGTGTCATGTGTGTATTGTCCAATGCTATCGTCTCATAGCACGAAGCTTCGTACGATAGACACATGTGCGGCCGCGGCATAACACTCTAATTTATGATACCTATTGTGGCATTAATTATCTCTTTTTGCATAAAGTATACATGTATTCGGGTCTCTTTTTGTAGCTCGCGGAACAAATTTTTTTGACACAGTTGTCAGTTACTCTTCCTTAGTTTTTATTATTCGTAGAGCAAAAGCCATTAGGCAGCTCGAAGTCTAACCTCCCATTTATCGAATTTTAAGTTTCACTATTTGCACATCACTAGGCTAGACAACAAAATTGTTGATGCTTTCTTTGAGGTCATGTTGAGGACTGAGGTTATAATTATTTAAAAATATAAAAGCGAACGGCGAAAAGGAAAGGGACGCTATATTAATAATATCATTTTTAGTTCAATTATTTAGTATTATATGAAAAAGACACAATTAAATTGGTGGAATTTAATATCCCTATTGTTTACGCGTAAAATTAATAATTGTGAAGTGGTAAACAATGTCTGAACAAGAGGAACCGGTGGCAAAATTAGCGAAGCTAGAGGTTTGTTCTATTAACTTAAATCTATATTAACATTCAACATTTTAAAAGCGTCTATCAGCCTGTCCGTCCATTTCACGCCCTGTAGAACGAATTTAGATGAAGTTTGGCATGAAGATACTTTGTGCAAAAGGACAGGACAGTTTCCGAGCATTTTATGAATTTTGGAATGAAGTTGCGGATAAAATTGCTGGCTTATGCATAAGTTATGAAACCTTTGCAATTTAAAATGGGGCATTTTGACTAACATACCCATGAATCAATAATAAAGGTGAATCAACTATTCTTTGCACGCGATCAAGTTTTTAAAAAAAATTCAAGCATGCTCTTTTTACTAATCACTATAGGGAATCATCTTAATTATACATTTAATTTTATATCAGTAGTTTCAGCACCGATTTTCGTTGACTTTTTGAGCGTTTTTTTTGTGAAAAATATGTCATGTTTAATAAGTTGGATTTAACTTAAATAAAATAAAGTATATTGATAGATCAAAATACTTTATTCATAGACATAGTCTTAATGAAACATAAATGGTCTTCCAAAAAGGTATTAAAAGAAAAATCAATATAGTTTTTATGCTTCTCTTTATTTAGTTTAAAATTTTCCTTGTACCGTTTTTGCTTCTCTGTAGCACTTAAAGGAATTGAAGCTGAAAGTGGACGAAATATAACGTTAGTAAACCAAAGTGTTGGCAAATTTGGTTAGAAGGTAAGCATCTTACGGCCGTTCCCAATATTCAATCTATCTATGGTTTGACATACGACCGATTGCAGCTAACATTGAATTGACATAAATTATATCGGTCGTATGAATAAAAACTTAGCGAGGGTTTATATTAGCTTTAAAAGCCTGTTGTAAAATTTATTATGAATAAAGGTTCCCGAACAGTGCTCTAACGCCTTTTTAAGGTGACAGCTGTCAAAAAATAGCGCGCCTGTTATAAACTTATTTTAAGAACATTTTAAGCATAATCGTTATGAATAAACGTTTGCTAACAGTTGTTTAGGCTCGAAACGTCAAATAGGAGTTCGCAAACTTTAGTGAAGCCTTGGACCTACTTTAAGACCATTTTAAGAGTTTGAAATGGACGAAATATCGAGTATTATCGCGATTTCTGACATTATTGCAATTTCTGAAGGAATTTCTAGCCGCCCTCGTCGACAAAAAGTATATAAGATAAGAATAAATCCATTTGATTTAACAGAGGACGACTTTAGAAAAAATAGATTTACAAAAGAATCAGTACGATACATTTGTGTCATTAGTGTCTGAAGAACTACAAAAAGATAGACGAGGCGGCGGCATCACACCTGAACTTTATCCTCATCGAGCCAGTTTTCACTTCGGATGCGTTGAATTTTATCACTTTGCATTTTGGATAATATATAACGTAGTTTGTTTAAAAATAAATTGAAGGCCTCAAAAGTAAACTACACAGAATAAAATAGTATCAACCCATCAAGCCCCGCACGAGCACCGGTGATCGCGACAACAATAGATTAGGCTAAAGTATAGAATCATGCCCAACGATTTTGGTGGTGAGATGGGTTGAGGAGGGATAGGTTGGATGAGGAAAACCCCCCCGTACCACTTCCATCCTCAGGAGACCCTCCATTTATGAGAAATTCGCATTTCAAATTTTCGTAATTTCGAGGTTAGGTCTTCTATTCTCTGGTGTTTACGAAGTGTTTTCAAGGCATTGCAAGGCTGTGGTGAGTGGGGGACGAATATTCCGTCATTCCAAAACTATATAATCCAAGGTTTCTTGATAAAAATTAAGTAAAATTATCAAAATTCACTACTATATAGTAATTGTATGGGTTTGGCTAATAAATATTTGGCTTCTTCTTCTTCTTTTTCTTTTTTTTTTGTTGGCTTTTGGCACTGATACTGAGGGTGTACTTTGCCACTTTATTTGACGTTCCGATTTGCATTGTTTTCGTAAATTTTTTTAAGGATTATATTTTACGTAGTGTAATATTTCAATATTGATTCATAAATATACTTAGGTAATATTATTTATTTTTTATCACAATAACATGAATATTTTAAATGAGAAATGTGTCTTTGATACAATGTATAAAAATATTTCTTGAAGTGTTGCCGATTACTTGAGCCTTTTATTTTATTTTATCTGAAAATATGCTTATGAAATCAATTATAACTCAGAAACAAATCTGTCAACCCCGACTCAACGTAGTCACCCCCTAGAGTGCAATTCCTAAGCCGGAGGCGCGGAGGGAGAGCAGCCTCCGCCCGCCGTAACGAAACGAGCCCGCCGCCGTGGCAGCGAAGGCTGGTCGTCTTCGGCGACCAAAAAGCTGGAGCTGCCTAAGGCGAGTCCTGGTTTCTTTGATTCGTTACGCAAGGGTGAAGGAGCTGCATTTCCTGCAGCGCCAGAGACGTTACAGACGGACATGATGTTACAGAGGATCCCAAAAACGAATCGGCCGACCCCGACTCCACGTAGTACTTGTATGTCAACCCCTAGAGTGCAATTCCTAAGCCGGAGACGTGACAAACGGACATGGTCCCAAAAACGAATTTGCCAACCCCTAGAGTGCAATTGCTAAGCAGAAGGCTGTATTATGATAATAAAAAAAAACGTCAAAGTAATGTCAAGTGATAACACGGTAGATTTTATTTGTAGTTTACGAATTTTGTTAATTTTACTTAATTTTTATCAACAAAACTTGGATTATATCGTGAAACAAAATTGATATATACATCCTTCACTCAACCACAGCCTTGTGATGCTTCAAAAACACTTCGTAAACACCCGAAAACAGATGACCTAACCTCAATATTCGGAAAATTTCAAAGGTGAGTAGCTCCAAAACGGGGGGGGCTCCTGAGTGTGGAGTTGGTACTGGGGGGTTCACCCCCCCTCCCCCCTCCTCTCCCTCCCCCCTCCCCCCCCTAAATCGTTGGGAATGATTCTAAACTTTTACCATACAATTAGAGATGGGCACGTACCTGGGTATTTACCCATCTACCCGGTATTTACCCTCACGTACCCGGTAAATACCCGTATCTACCCAAAAGGGCGGGTAGATAAAATTCAATACATAAGTCACAACTTTTGGTAAATGTTAGACTAATTTCCTATTACTTTAGTCTTTTTTATTTACATTATATTATTTTATTACATTTTTATACTTAAATGTCAATTATTTCATAATAAGTGACTCACATTCAACGAAATTGTCTGTGGAAAAGATTGACAGATAGATCAACGTACAGGCCTTTAGATTTAGAAACGTGAAATTTCGTATACACTCGATGTATAATACACTAAATATGGATTAAAAAAAAAACTCCCAAAGGTTTTAAATAATAATTTTAAATTTATATGAAACTTTTTATTCCTCGGACACAGTATTTGCATTAATCTAAATATATATAACTCAAAGGTGACTGACTGACTGACTGACATAGTGATCTATCAACGCACAGCCCAAACCACTGAACGGATCGGGCTGAAATTTGGCATACAGGTACAAGGTAGATGTTATGGCGTAGGCATCCGCTAAGAAAGGATTTTGATCAATTCTACCCCCAAGGGGATAAAATAGGGGATGAAAGTTTGTATGAAACTTTGTCAATTTTAAACCGATCGGGCTGAGACTTGATACCTAATTAATAATAATACTTCTAAACGCGAGCGAAGCCGCGGGCAAAGGCTAGTATCATACAAAGGTAGTAAAAAAATAAAGAATAAATTATACCGGTATGTATCAGACTTTTCGAAAATTCATTTCTTGGAAGTGTAAAAATTTTAATTCAACGCATGTGACAGTGGAAAATTAGCTTAATTTGGAATTTTAGATTAATTTATTTTCTGTTAATAATAATTTTGATACGTCAATACTTTCAAGTTATAGATCGCACAGTGTGACATAATTTTCCAACAATATTGAACCACTGACATTGTTTAACCTATAAATATTCCTCATTTTTAGCCCCTGTTTCACCACTTTCTGATAAGAGCCGGATAGGCTATCCACCACTTAACTTGACACATATGGAGAATCTGTCAAGTTAAGTGGTGGATATGGAGAATCTGTCAAAAAAGTTGTGGATAGCCTATCCGGCACTTTATCAGGAAGTGGTGAAACAGGCCCCTTAGGGTTGAAAATATTAAATTTCACACACGTGTTCCTTTTATGATTAAATAAGGATTTTTCAATTCAGCAACTTAAGGGCATATTGTCACTCATCTAGGTGATGAGTGGCAATATGCTACATATTAACTTAAATAATTTATTACACAATAATCAATACGGTTTTACTAAGAGTCGATCCACAACGGATGCTGGTATAGGTCTTTTTTATAGTATATTTGAAGCATGGGAGGAATTGCAGGATGCCCTAGGGGTTTTTTGCAATCTCTCCAAGGCTTTTGACTGTGTTGAGCATGCTACATTGATCAGTAAATTGCACCACTATGGCATTAGGGACTCAGCACTCAACCTTTTGACATCTTACCTCAAAAATAGAACTCAAAGGGTTGACATTAATAGTAAAAGGTCCAATGGGACCAAAATAGAATTAGGCATCCCACAGGGATCCATTTTAGGTCCATTTCTTTTTCTCATCTACATAAACGACTTACCTTATCTTGTTAAGGATAATGATAATGAGATAGTACTTTTTGCTGATGACACTTCACTTATTTTTAAAGTGAAGTGACAACAGTCAAATTACGACGAGGTAAATAGTACTCTCTCAAAAATAGTACATTGGTTTAACGTTAGTAACTTACTTCTAAATTATAAGAAAACTAAATGTTTAAAATTTACTTTGCCCAACGTTAGGCAAGTTAAAACCAATATACTATTAAATGATGAGAAGATGGATTTGGTGGACACCACTGTATTCTTAGGCATTTCACTAGATAGTAAACTACAGTGGGGTCCTCATATTGCTAATCTTGCTGATAGGCTCAGTTCTGCAGCATATGCAGTCAGAAAAATACGGGAAATTTCTGACGAAGACACAGCAAGGCTAGTTTATTTCAGTTATTTTTATAGTAGAATGTCGTATGGCATCCTTTTATGGGGAAACGCTGCCGACTTTAATACGATTTTTGTGCTGCAGAAGTGAGCTATACGTTCAATTTATAAATTTATTTTACCATTTATTTCATGCATCTTATAAAATGTCAGCTTTTGAATCTCTGAGAGAAAAGTTTAAAGAAGAAGAAGTTGGTATTCTAACTGTTGCTTCTCAATACATTTTAGATAATGTATTATATGTTAGAAAGTATCTTAGTAAATTTACAACCAAAAGTGACAGTCACGGAAGAAACACTAGAAATAAGTACAAGCTAGAAATACCGGTGATCAGACTTAGTAAAGTTAGTAAATCTTTTAAATGTCAATGTATACGTCTTTAAAATAAAATCCCAGAAAACGTTCAAAATATTCCCATTAATAAATTTAAAAAAGTAGTCAAACAGCGTTTGTGTGCCAAAGCCTATTATGAGGTCAATGATTTCATAAACGATGGCACATCTTGGGAGTAGGATGGCTGTTTTCAAGGCTACTTCTACATTATTATATGACTTACAATTATGTATGTTCATGTTTCCTACTTATTAGTAAAAAGCGGGACCTGTGCGAGTTTCTTACATCGGTTCTTCTCGACGGGTTAGTTCCCGAACCGGTGGTAGGCATCATGTAGACTTTCAGAGAATATTTGCAATAATTTATTCTGAATAAAAATTTTTTTAATTGAGTTTGAGTTGAGATGAAGATGGTATATTTTTTGCCTGGAACGATGGCGAAAAGTTGCAGGAGGTATGATTCCAAACAATTCCTAGGAGCACTCCCGTGATACAACCGATAGAGGATGCAGAGCGTAATTCACATCTCGGCGTATTTCCAATAGGTCTAGCTTGTTTAAAACCAACCAACAATTCGAGCGGCCCTTCGTTGGATACGATCCAAAGGGAGTACCCAAAGATGAAAACAGTATTCAATGTGAGACCTTGAAGAGTTGTAGGCATTGGATCGGACTGAAATACTGTTTCGCTCTGTTAAGAATATCAAGGATTTTCGAAGCTAACTTGGCCTTATCCTCTAGACTTCACTCGAAATGTTTGCGCCAATTTTCATGCTGGGGAAGATTGTTTAAGTGGTGCCCTCAAACGAGAATATACGACCATTGGTGACATTTTTGTGGTGAACGCGCTGACTTGTGTTTTGGTGCGGTTAAATTGGACTGAGTTACGTCTACCCCATTCAGAGAGTTTTCGGCTCTCAGTGACATTTAGCCGAGAAATATGCGGAAAGCCAGTATATAGGGTCACATTATCTGTACTATTATCCGCATAACAATGAATGCCGTTGGTCTGTAACATGTCATTGATATGCAGTATGAATAGGGTAGGCGATAGCACACAGCCCTGAGGGATACCAGCGTCAATAGATCCATCAACTACGACTGCTAAGAAACTTGTGACCCACTTGCATAATTTCTTGCGGACTTCGTATGATGGAATCTTAGATAAAAATGCTTTGTGCCAAACCCGATCAAAGGCCTCCGCGATATCCAAACTAACAGCTAATACCCATAGTTTCAATCGCCTGAGCCAACGATGAGTTAGGCACGCCAAGAGAGCCGAGCCGAGCCTTAGTAATCCCTGAGTGTCCAAGTGTCGAAGGAGCTGGCTGTTTATAATGGATTCCATCATCTTCGAGAAGAGGGAGGTTTTAGCGATCAGTCTGCAGATCGGATTGGAACGGTCACATTTTTAAGTATCGGGTTAACAAAAAGCTGAAAGCTGTCTTTCAAGAAGCCAAAACTATGTGAGAAGGATAGGAGAGCCAAAAAAGACGCGTTAAGACCGGAGCTAACTCTGGAGCCCTCACTGGAGCTACTCCTAACTCAGTGCACTGAGCGCTTATGAAGCCGAATATCCGACATGACGCTCGTACATCGCGGTATGGTTGGCGGTTTCTGTCCCTCATCATCAAGGGTCGAGTTGGACGCAAAGAGTATGTGATAAGATCGGCATTCTCTTATGCGTGTTGAAGGAAATACAGTGCAAGCGCTATTTCACTCCGGTTTTTTCGGAGTCGACCCATTTGTACCGAAGCATCGCTCTCCCACGGTTAAAAGGGTAAAATTTTTCTTTTCATTAACGCACAGGCTAAGAACTTTTTCTATTTGATCATTAGTTGCGTTTACACAAAAACAGTTCTCATTTGCATAATAACCTCAAAGGGGTATTATACCCCCTTCAGGTTGGAATTGTATACGCTCAAGGTTAGTTAGTGGAACCTTATAATTTCTTAGACACAATTACACAACAATATTTCGTATTAAGTGCCTACCAACAAATATTGAATTACGAGTACGTACGTTTATTAGAATTTTTCAAAGTTCAGCCTAAAGGAGGGATTAATGTTTTAAATAAAAGCACAGAAAAAAAACTCAAAACATTGCACGCGTGTTTCCCTTAACGATGAAGGCGTCCACTAAGACGATTTATTTTAATTCAACCCCCAAAAGTGTTAAATGCTAACTTTATCACTATAAAAAGTTAGTATACTTTAAATAATATTAATATCACACATACAAAGCCAAAATTTAGGAAAAAAGTACAAAAACACAGCGTCACTCTTTGACATGCGCGCCGAAATTCATGAAAAACATGGTTTTGTATTGCAAACATACATTAGTTTTAGACTTTAAGGGGCTTATTCAAACAGTTACGGGCTAGTGACCAAATTTGCATTATTTAATGGAGGTTTTACTAACGATTTACCAACAAAATATATGTAAAAACGTACGATGAATTATAAATACCCACCATTTTTGGGTATTTACCCAATCAACCCGGTAAATACCCAATGTACCCGGTAAATACCCAGGTGGGTAGATTGGGTATTTACCCATCGCCCATCTCTACATACAATACAATAGCATTTCCAAGAACCCCCGATCGAAGGAATTTAGTCATTCTTCTTCTTCTTTTTACTATGGCGCCCTCAGTAGTCAGCATAAAGTTAATATACCTAGCGGAATTCCGCTAGGTATATTAACTTTATGGTAGTCAGCAAGTGAGTTGCCAATGTCAAAGTCTACTTTGCTCTATTATGACGTAATTTATGAAATCCATAAAGTAAATTTACTTTTTTTTACAAAATGCTCATTATTTTTGACACAATGAACACAATAAATTGGCACACTACCAACATTACCAAAAAAAAAAACTATAAAACGTCATCTAAAAGTATTTTACTTAACGAAGGTTTAGTAAGCGTTTATTCATATGGAGTGTTATAAGACGGTTTTTAACTTTAGCGAACATTTAAGTTAGAAAACTGTTAAAACCTTCACTAAGATTTTTTTATTCATACCACCGTATGTCTTTAATGTCTAATGAAAGATATTCCTATCTCTAGTAGGGCAAAACCAGAGATAGATCAAATATTGGGAACGGCCGTTAGTCTATGCCAAAAATCAAGTCATAATTGGTTACTTCGTTTGGGCGTTAGTTAGTAACAATTGTCTCCTGCTGGGTAACGACAGTGGAACCGTTACCCAGGAGACATTTAGACATATTTTATTTTTTGTAGATGAATATAAGAAATCTAGAAATTCCAACAATACCCAGGAAAACTAAGACATAATATATATATACAGTAGAGCGTCGATTATCCGAACTAATTGGGGGACGTGGGTATTCGGAAAACCGGTATTTTCAGATAATCAACTATATATTTCGTATTGTAAATGAACTGGACTATTCACACGTACCACATTTTGCAGTCGTTGTCGACCACTTGTGTGATACCGACCACATCGCAACCACAAGCGAACTAGTGGCCGACGCGATGCAATGACAGTGCGCGCACACCCGACACCGGCCGCGCTCTTCCCCCCTCCGTTTCATTGACTTTCGACGTAACCACATCGCAACTACTGGCGACAACGCAACCACGTCGACATTTTGTCGGTACCACAACGCAACTACAAAAAGCTGCAGCGACACCATTCATACGTAACCACTGCTTGACGGCATTTTGTCGTTGCGACGCGACGTGGTGTGGTTGTGGTACGTGTGGCCCGAAAACTGAAGCGCGAGCGGCGCGCGCGAGACCCGCGTGGTGGGAGGTGGGGGTATTGACCCGCGCGTTACTACGTACGTTCGGATAAGCGGTCGTTCGGTTGAGCGACGTTCGGATAATCGGCGCTCTTCTGTATTACCACAAAAATTTATTGAAATAATTCATATACCTTAATTTCGATGCTACCCTATAGCTCCACAATAAAACACGCTACCACACTCAGAGTCTCGGATGAAATTGCCGATCAATCAGCGAAAATGAAGTGGCGTGACGAGTATCAGGTGATTCCCAAAAAGGTTTCCTACTGGTCAAGCTGTTTAAAGGCTGTGTCTGTCGCACTTACCCCACCTCATGTGTTGTAAGACAGCGGACCAGCGTATTTTTTAGTAGTTTTAGTAGGGACAAATTTGTTAAAATCAATTTACCAAATAAAACAGAACTTAGTAGCCTATAATTAAAGATTTATAAAGCGTTACACATTCAATCACGTAATCGGAATGTAAAAACAGCCTTCAATTTGCAACTTTTTGTCATAATATCAAATCACAGATTACTAGTATATATTGTAGTAGCAAATTCAATACTTCGATTTGTCAAAAGGACAAAAATCAAAATCAGAATATTTATTTCTAAATAGGTTAACAAAGTTAACACTTTTAGAACGTCGCGTCTACATGAGGACAACAGAAATTTGTATGAAACTGAATTTTCATCGGCGGTGACATGTAAGTTATTATATTTTTCAACAGAAAATGTCTAGTAATCCGTACGTTAACATGACGGCAGTAGTTCTGGTATACATATAAAAGCAGTTAATTATTGTTATTGCCAATAGTTTTGTGACCAGAGCATTCTTACTGTGAAAGACAGGTTTTGGCAAGGAAAAGTTGATCCACCCATATAATAATTATGTAGCATCAGGGTCACCGGTCAGTTTAACTCATTAAAATTGTTAAGTAAATGTCACTTTCAACTTACATGTTACAGGACTCCATCGAGTCCATGGATGAGGGACAGGAGGAGTGGCTGAGCGAAGGTGTTCTCACTGATGATGATGGGAATGCTATGGTTTGTAATATGTTACCTTTCTGTAGAGTATGCAGACGTTTGCTTAAGAAAACTAGCTTTTAGTACCTTAAGCATTGTGTGAAAAATAAAAAGTGGTGTTTCTTGCGTCAAATTTCTTGCAATAAATTATTATGTCACAAACATGTAAAATTGGCACAGTTTTTACTGACTTCAATTCTAACCAGTTACTACAACACTGACAAAAATTTGGTGCTAACATATAAAAAAACACAATATGACTGTACCATTGATTATATTATATAAATCGTAGGCAGAAAATGATTCAAGTGCAGTCCAAAGCCAAGACGAGACGATGGAGTCCGAGCCAGCCTTGGAGGAGCCCACAGAGAAACTTGAGAACAAAAAGGAGGGCAAAGTGAATGGCACTGAACTCAACACGGACAAGATAGCAGAGGCTCTTGACGATATGGAAAATGAAAAAACTGATAAAAATGAGGTTTGTTTTATTGAAAAGAAGTATGTAGTTTAGGCGAATTAATGTGAGACACTTTCCAATTTTGGCGAACTCAGCTCATATTCTAACATTACTTATTATTATATAAATTCTTAAATCTTAAGTCTTGTAGTGACTACTACTATTTAACAAAAAGATTTCAGTCTATTTTTTTTTGTCTATCATAATTTTCCCAAATTATTACCACTACCACTATTTGTCAGACTAGAGACTAAAAAAATATTGTTTGTTTTGTTTGCAGGACAGAATGCAAGGAGATCTGAGTACATTTTTGGTGCGAAAGACGGACGGGACAATAGTTGAAACAAAGGAAAGAAGAGACGACACTGACATGGAGTCTCCGAGGCACACTGATGAAGATGCCAATGACACTGATGAGTTATTGGTAAGATTTCCAACTTTTGTACGCTTCTGTGTTTAAGGTCGTGGATTTGCTTGCTGCTTTGTAAATATATTATTTCTAGTCATATCCATACTAATATTATAAATGCGAAAGTGTGTCTGCCTATCTGTCTGTCTGTTACCTCTTTACGCTCAAACCGATTGACCGAATTTGCTGAAATTTGGTATGGGGATACTTTGAGTCCAGAGAAAGGACATAGGAATGAATGAATGAATGAATGAATATTCTTTATTGCATATGTATATAGAAATTCAAACTTAGTACTATTAATAACTAAATAAACACAAAAGGCGGCTTTATTGCTATGCAGCAATTTCTTCCAAGCAACCGAAAAGCAGGAGATTATTTTATATAAAAAGCAAATAGGCAATGTGCAAAAACAAACTACAACTAATGACATACAACTAGAAAATTACAAAACATTTATAATAATAATTATAATTTATAAACCTCTAAATAAATAAATATTATACATTATAATAAATATTATACCAATAATAATATACTACATATAATACAAATACTTACATTAATGTATATTAAATACTATACCAAATATATATTAATAACAACTTATTATTACTATGATAGTAGTCTTTGACAAGTTTTTTAAATACGTCTACACTTTTAGCTTGCCTGATATTAACAGGCAAAGAATTCCATAGCAGAATCGATTTTATTGTAAAAGAGGACCCAAAAAAGTTTGTTTTAAATAATGGTATATCCAACAATAACTTAGAAGACGAGCGTAATTCTTTATCATTAGATGTACGGAAGACGAAATTATTTTTTAGGTAATAAGGTGTTCTGGGATCATGTAGCAGGGAGTACAGAAAAGAAAGCACTCGATAATTACGTCTTAAGTGTATAGGTAGCCAAGAGAGCTTAGAACGATATTCCGACACGTGATCATATTTGCTTAAACCGAACACAAAACGAATAGCCAAGTTTTGCAGACGCTCTAGCTTATTAAGTTTGTCCTCGGTAAGATCTACGAAGCACGTATCGGCATAATCCAGCATCGGCAAAAACAAGGACTCGGCAAGTAAGACCTTGGTCTTAATCGGTAGCAAATTCTTCCACCTTCCCAGGGAATGCCATACCGCGTGTACCTTCTTACTGACCGCCGTTACATGATCTGACCAAGATAAGTGCTCATCCATATGAACACCCAAGTTTCGAACACTTTTGGAATAAGGCACGTGTGTACCACAAACGAGCACAGGGGGAAGATTTACCCAGTCAATCCTGGAGACTAAACCAGAACTACCTATATTAATGACCTGAGATTTATTGGGATTAATATATATACCATTGCGCTTACTCCACTCAAAAATAATATTGAGGTCATTAATAATTTCACCAATTCTTCTAATGAGATCTTCCAAGGTTGACTGGATATAGATCTGGAGATCATCTGCATACAAGTGAAAGAGAGACGAGATGGATTCACAGATTGTGTTTATAAATAACGCAAAAAGGAGGGGAGATAACACGCCATCCTGCGGAACACCAACAGTGTTGCTTGACCACGACGAGAATTCGTCATCCACGCGAACACGTTGCCGGCGCCCCGAGAGATAGTCTGTAAGCCAATCAATTACTGAAGGCGATAAGCGACCTAAGCCTGCCTATAAGAATGTCATGGTCAATAGTATTAAAGGCATAGTACTAAAATCTAACAAGACCAAAATAGTTAGCAACCTACTGTCCATAGCACGGCGTATATCATCTGTAACTTTTACTAGAGCCGTAGTTGTGCTATGTCCAGGTCGGAAGCCCGATTGGAATGAGGTTAAAAGGTTGTGTTTGTTAACAAATGAGGACAACTGTTGATGTATCAATTTTTCAAGAACCTTTGACAGGAATGGCAAAATTGATATGGTTCGAAAATCAGCAGGCGAATTAGGTTTGTTAGATTTTGGCAAGGGAACTATATGAGCACTTGTCCAAACTGACGGGACTTTACCATTTGTGAGAGAGAAATTAAAAATATGAGTCAGTATTGGAGCAATTGCGTCTATAATTAAAATTATCATCTTACGACTTATACATATTATCTTCGCCAACAGCATTCGATGATATGGACATGACACTCTTTTTAATATCGCCAACAGTAAGCGAGCTAATAAGAAATGGAGGGAATATTTTTTATCCTGGAAAAATGTACGGTTTCCGCGCGATAAACGAACATTGGCACAACGGAGTTGCGGGCGTTATCTAGTCAGTCATAATATGTTATTTCTAGTCATGTCAATTGGATTATCAGAGTAAAAGAAGTGGGATTACTTTTGTGTGCTGCTCACACACTTGGACACAATAAAATTACTCCTGCATAGCTGGCCTACAGTCATTGTTGTTATTATTGGTATAATGTCTCAAATCTCAATGTTCTTCCCCATTCCACCTTTCCTGGTAAAAATCTTCAGTCGGCCTTAGTTTTCGACACCTGATGCTTGGTTTACAGCGGATGCTGGGTGATGATGATCAGAAAGCTAAGAAGAAGAAGGAGGTGCGCAAGATAGCCGAGAAGAAGACAAAAGACGATCAGTCTACCGACGAAGAGGACATCTTCACCGTAAGTCTCTTACTGCTGATTTCATCGTTATTGGTTCCATTTTATTTTGATCTGAATGTAAACAATGTCTTATGTGATTAGCTAAAATACAAAATTTCGATGCGCATTACGCAATAAAAAAAATGGCATTTCAATTTGGCTTAATTACAATTTTGTGTTTACATTAAGATCAAAATAAACTGGAATATAGTTACGGCGTATATTTTGAGACCAGGTGTATATTTTCTCTATGGTTACGGTCATATAATCAAATTAATTGTGTCTTATATTTCAGGGTAAAGTGACAAGGTTAAAAGCGAAACTGGCAAAGAAGATACCAACAAAAGCTGTTCCCGAGGTGACGAGCGATGATGAGGTATGCTTATTGTATCTCATAAAGTTTAAAAAGATAATTATAATTAACTTTCTTCAATCCACTAATATTATAAATGCGTGTGTCTGTCTATTATCTTCACTCTTAAACGCCTCTAAACTCTAAAAAGAGATGAATTTGGATGGAACAGTGGCAGGGCATGACCTAAATTTGATATGAGCAAGATATGTTTTGCGAGGCCCCAGGGGATGGATGACGCAAGAGGTTTTTGTTGAGAATAGAGAGAGTTTTTTGATGCTCATATTTTTATGAATAAAAATTTGACTATCAAAAAATTATTTCTATTAATAAAAACATATAAAGAAAATCAATTGAAGCCAAGGAGTACTGTTCAGCTGTGTTTCTGGATATCCAGCAGGCGTTTGATAAAGTATGGCACAAAGGTCTCATAAATAAAATCAAAAAGTACTTACCTCACAGTGTTTACCTACTTTTAAAATTATACCTTTCTGGACGCATTTTTCAAGTCCGCGAGGAAGGTGAAACATCAGACTTCATGGAAATCATGGCAGGAATACCACAGGGATCCGTGCTGGGCCCATATCTATACATACTATATACAGCTGACTTACCTGCAACGCTCGAAGTAATTATTGCAACTTTCTAACAAAAACCAAGAAGTAGCATCTAAAATCCTTCAGACAAGCCGTCGAGGCTTGTCTGAAGGTGAGCGAATGGCTAGAAAAATGGCGCATCAAAGCTAGTGCATCAAAATCCGTTCACGTAACTTACACACTGAGGAAAGGTAACTGCGGCCCTAGGAAAGCCCTAGGGGAAATAACACCCTACCACAAAGTGACTCTGTCCGATATCTTGGACTACATCTAGACAGAAGGCTTACCTGAAAAAACCACATTTAAAGCAAAACGAGATGAATTGAACTACCGATATAAGTCAATACACTGGCTGCTAGGACGAAGCTCATATTATCGATCGAAAACAAGCTATTGATATATAAGGCTATTCTTAAACCTATATGGACCTACGGCATAGATCTATGGGGGAGTGCATGCAACTCCAGCATTGCCATCCTACAAAGACTACAGAACACTATCTTGAAAAGTATAGCAAATGCGCCATGGTTTATCACCAATGCTGATATACACGAACAACCAACTTAATATGAGAACAGTAAAAGAGGAAATAAAACACGCCTCTACCGCCTATAACTACCGACTTGAAAATCACCCAAATGACTTGGCCAACCAACTACTGAATATTACCTATAGTAAACGCCTGAAGCGCTCTGATATACAAAGCCTAAAAGACTGCTGGTAAAACTGAAAGGTGACTCCTACTACATTTGCTTATAGTCAAGAGACTGATCGCAAATTAAAACAGAAAAAAAATATTAATAAAAATATGAGTATCAAAACTCGTATATCCTAAAAAATCCTCGTGGTCCAAGGGGCCTCGCGCCTGCCGTAGGCGGTGGCCCACGTCGCCCACGCCTTTGAGACCGGAAAAAGGATACTGGATAGTTTCTACCCTGGAAACGGTTCCCATGCGATAAATGAGTTTCTGCGCAACAAACATGCAGGCGACATACAGTAAATTTTTAATGTACTATCAGAGAAGTTGATTCCTAGGCAGATGGGGGACCTACGTAGTTTGGTCGCATCAAACCCAACCGACAGATCACAATTAAAGTGCGACAAGGCTTTAAATGAACGTGGGCGGTGGCGCTGCTCGTAAAGGAAAACTGTCAAAAAAACGGTCTGTCAACTGCCTAGGAATCAATTTCCTCGATGGTACATATACATAGTTATTAATTACATTTTTATATAATTATTAATTAGATTCTAATTTAGTAATTATTTTCTCTCCAGAGTACAAATGTGAAATCAAGACTTAGGACACCAAAAAAACCGATTTTAAAGAAGACACCATTGAAAACTAAATCTGGTGGTAGCGACGAAGAAAATATAGTAAGTGTTTATAGTTTGGACATGCTTTTCATAATTTAATTACATCATATTATAATATTCAATAATCTAAAAATATATCAACATTCAAGACACCGGTCAAGCAATTAGAGTTTAAAGAAACATGAAGAAAAAACGTCTTATGGTGTAAGCACTAAGCATCCACAAAAAAAAAAAAAAAATTTTTGGTCGTAGAATATTTCCTTGATTCGCGATTGGACTGGCGCCAGTGCTACATACTTTGAGTTCTGGGAAAGAACATAAGATACTTTTTATCCGGGGAAAAATGTACGGTTACCAAACGATAAACGAATTTTGGTGCAACGGAGTCGCGGGAATCATCCAGTTCGATATAATCTTTTCAGACTCCTAAAGTAAAGGGCCTAAAGAAAATTGCGACTAAAGCGGTGCCCGAACTCTCCGACGATGACAACGTTGTAAGTTTGATGTAATGTGCTATGACGCAAACCACGAACAAGTCTAAAAAAACTGTGTGACTTGTCTTGTGGTTTGGACCATAGTGCCTTTAGAAAATTGACCGCAATATTTTATGTCAATCATAAAAGTTATATCGTCGCTGGGCGTGCGATACCGCGTATGAGCAACTTGTAAAAACCGCGTATCTGCTTTTTGATGATTTTACAGGAGGAAGAAAAAACTGAATTTCTCAGCTATTTTAATTCCTATTACCGACTGAACTTAACTGCTAGTTCTTTGTAAGTTCCTTTATTGGTAAGTAACGTAAATTTGTTCGCAATTGGCTTAGATTTTGCGTAAAGTCACTTAAGCGTTTTTGTAATAACTAATTACAAAATAAGTAGACTTAATATTGAAGGTACGCGGTTTTGAAATCAAACAATTTAGTAAAGGTTTTTCACAGTGTAATCTAACAAAAACATAATGTATTTATTACCGAAAACAGTTAATAATATTATCTATTCTTAATTTTTAATTGATATCTTAATTTTTAATAGATTTTTGAATTCTTGTGACAGAGATCAAAATACATAATCATTTAAAAATAAAAAATAACAATGGTTTATTAGATAAGTACATACTGAAGCCCTGCAAGAGCAGGAAGACCTTGGACCTGGAGGAAAGGACCCCACCCGGAGCACGACTTCTCATCGAAGGGTCGAAGGTCAAGATGAGTCCAACGCTTAAATGAAGGGACCGAAGCGTCTACTGTACTCTGGAGAGTATAGCACTCTCCAGAGTATAGGCACCAGACTCCAGTCTGACGACGCTTAGTTCTGTACGGTGCTCCAATATGGGCAGATTCCATCACTAATTTCGTAGTAATATGGCGGGCATTAGCCGGGTGGTAGCTACTCTTCGCAACGTAGCGATGAGGGTTACCAGGAGGTGCCGTACGGTCTCCTAGGCGGCAGCTACTTCCCTAGCGGGAGATCCGTCGTGGCAGCTGAACAAAGAGAATTATCCATTGTCTGTTCCGCATCGGGAGTGGCAGAGGCGTCATTATGCGAACCTCCAAATTTCTATGTAATCGGGGCTCCGGGTGAGGATGGAAACCTACCCGGCTTAGCTAGTCCCGACGCCGAAGGAAACGCTTCAATTTTCCAAAGCGTTCCCTTACTTGGTGGAAGTCTGCTCTCTTTTGAAGAGGACCATCCGGTCGTGGAGGGAGCTCTATGTTTGACAAACCCAGAACATCCCTCCGTATATGGCTGAAGGCAAATCGCAGGTGGTTTTAGAGGGTAGGCTTAGCGCTTCTCGTCGGCCAGTCCCGCGTATCCCCGAGGTGCTTCAGCTTAACTGAGCCACATCCCTAACCCGGTGATCATATTTTGTCGTGGTAATTGGTTGCCGCCTGGATTTTTAAGGTGAAGAAATAATGATTACACGTGATCTTCCTTGATCTTCTAGGCAATGATAATGGTGGTAAAAATATTTAATTTTAACATTCTAGCATGAATACATTGCATACGAACAATATTAAACAATTAAAACATACTTACGTGGTGGTTTATCTCGGCAAAATAGTTATTTCTGGGTGCACTTACTAATTTCGCGTTATATATTTTTCTTGCCGCTGTAGTAAATACGCGGAATTGCTTCCAACTTCCGGCCTCCTATTGTTCCGCGGTATTGTTTTGATGGCAAAATGTACGTTTCTAATTGGATAATTTAAATTCTGTGAAGCCATAATATATCAATTTTGCGCATTTTGCTGTTACGCGGTTTTTACTAGTTGCTCTTACGCGGAATAGGGCATTTTCTTTCTTTTAATTTATAGAATCTGCAACAGATGGCGTAACGACAGACACTTCTAGATTTTCTATTGGTTCCCCACCGATCTGAAATTATTTGCAAGTTGCCATCACTGACTTCATATTGGTTGTGTTTCTAAAAATTATCAGTGTACTGTCAAGTGTGATATAACTCAAAATATTTTAAACCTAGTTTCCATTAGAATAAAGTTAACATAAAACTGTTTGTATTTAAACATTTCCATATATTTCTATGTATTTTTTTGCTTCTTCTCTCTAGTTTAAATTTCACAAAAAACATAAATCGCTTAGGCCAGTATACTGATAACAGTTTAGGAAGACACTGACATAATAATATGATACTTGTCAAAGTGAAAATTGAAAACTGAAGGAGTTTAGGCGGGCATGTAACTTTGACAGAAGTCTACTTTTTATTGATGATGTGGTTTTTAATTTTTTTTCCCCAAATTGTGTTATTTGGGTTTTGATGTGCAATATTGGTAAAATATTAGCCATTGAATATTCGTTATCGTGCACAAGTGCAAGCAAAATGTTGTCAAAATCAAAATTTGAAACTCCTGTGACATTTGGTGTGAATGACGATAAATAGGGCTATTTCTTACATGAGTTTCAACTAAAACATAGTTATAATAACTTTATTACCCTATTCATTGGAATATTATTGCGTCTTTTTCAAATTTAAATGTACTTATCAAGTTTTACATTCTTTTCCCCTATTTTGTGGCAATCAATGATGGTATCACTCCAATAGTTGTCTACCCATACGCCATCTAGTTACTAAAATGAAAACTGCTTGACAATCAAATCAATTAAATAATAAGGAAATGCTGAGGCATTTCCTTACTATATTATATACTATTGAGATAGTGTCATGTAGCGCTTTAGACTACACATTTACCCTCTTACTAATAAAAAACTTCTTAAACATGCGTTTAACGTGTGAATAGTTAAACAGGAGTTTTTAAGTTACACACACGTTACACTGTCTATACAGAGAAATTAGTATGGAAATGACAGCATCGTTATTTGATCGTTATACAGGCCTTATGTCAAAAAATAATTATTAGTAGAAAAAATCTTATGCACCCTCTATACACGCTGTGTAACTTTTTATTAGTAAGAGGCTTAATTTGTTGTCAGATGTAGATTGTTTCTTTATAACTATGCCTTTCGCTTGTAGAAAACTTGTATCTCGTATGGGCCCAAATCAAGAAGCTTAAAATAAAATTGGAGATTGCGCTTAGAATATTTTTTTAAGACAAGTTTATCGACCTTCAAAAACCTAAATATATAAATATAAATAAATATCGACCTAAAAAAACTGTAAAACATAATTAAATGAGTATTATCGATCGTTTATTAATATACCTTATAGACTAACATACATACATTTATACTAAAACTAACACTAAGCACTAAACACGTATTGTCTGCGACGTGGGGCGCGACGTGTTCGGAAGTCCGAAGAAGAAGGAAAAACTAATAGGAGCTAAGAAATAGAGGAAAATGTGGAAAAAACAAGGGAAATTATTTGAAAGGGCTTATCTCACAAACTACTGGAGCAATTTTTCTGTTATTTGGCACAGATAAGAAGTAGATCAAGTGAAGGATCATAGGCATTTTTTTTGCAATAATTTGTGTGTAAAATATCTAATTTACGCGGGCGAAGCCGCGCGGAACGTCTCGTCTATACTTACTAATGTTATAAAGCGGAAGAGTTTGTTAGTTTGTTTGTTTGAACGCGCTAATCTCAGAAACTACTGGTCCGATTTGAAAAATTCTTTCAGTGTTAGATAGCCCATTTATCGAGGAACGCTGTAGGCTATATTTTATCACGCTACTACTAATAATATACTAATAGGAGCGAAGAAATAGAAAAAAATGTGGAAAAAACGGGGGAAATTATTTGAAAGGGCTTATCTCACGAACTACTAGAGTTATTGTCTGTTATTTGTGTCCGATAAGAAGTAGACCACGTGAAGGATCATAGGCTATTTTTTGTAAACTGATTTGTCTGTGAAATATCTAATTTACGCGGGCGAAGCCGCGCGGAACGTCTAGTAATAAATAAAAACGCACATGCATTTAAAATTTTATTTATTTACAATGGTACTAGCTGTACCCGCGACGTCGTTCAGTCATTTATTGTCTGACCCCCTCTAATGCCCCTTAACTTGGGGTGGGGGCTGGAGGGATAAATTTTTAAACACCAGCCCCCTTAGCATGTCGTTGGAAGATTTGTTTCCGGTCTTCGTAGAGGGGAAATATAGATTCTGAAATAAAACTCCTCCTTCAAAGTAAATAAGGTAGTAGATTTAACATTTTATTATAAGTTTAACGAGCATCATAAAGCGTTAAGCGAGCTCGGATTTGTAAATATTAACCGGAAAAAAATCTTCCAACCGCATGCTAAGCAAGCAGATGATAAGTTGGTAGAAGACAAATGCATTTGTGAAAACCGCTGAGGGAACACATTTTTGTTTATGTACCAGTTTTATTATTATGAGCTCGGTGCGCGGCGCGCGTGTACACACCAGTCCAGTCCAAACACCAGTCATCCCGCGTCATAGCCCAGTAGGGTCGTGTGTTCAAGTTAGGACATTCTTGCAACTTTGTAAAACTAATGTGGACTAAAATATTATAATAAACGCGAATGAAATATAATTTTAACTTTAAGTCGGAATTTTTGTAAGTTTTGTTATATCTAACATAAGATACGATGGGATTGACATCGTCCTTTCTGTACAAAAATCCCTTTAAATAAATAAAGAAAAAAAAAAAAAAAAAAAACGCGAATGAAAACAAACACAGAAAAAAATCTAACCACATATTTGGCTTCTATATCGATGTAGTACCACGCCCTGCTAATTATTTTTTAATATCTTCATTGTAGAGAATTTTAATTTCTACAGTATTATTATTTTATATACAGGTCATCAATTCATGAATTAGTATGTGAAGTAGGTATGTATGAACTGAGAACCATAGTTTTTTGAATATAAATAAAACTATTCTCATACGGCAACGCACTTGCAAGTTGCAACACTTCTGATGTTGCGAGTGTCCATGGGCAACGGTTGCTTTCCATCAGGTTACCCGTTTGCTCCTTTGCCCCCTAATTTTTTGCAAAATAAAATGATGTTTTTAAGTAAATCTATACGTCATTATTTTCTTTTTACTTGGGAAAATCCTTAGTATAGATCCATCATGGTCGCCTCAAGGAGTGAGACAAAATACATAAATGACGTCACATAAGGCCAAATTTTTGGTCTTCAAAGCACTGTTTGAATTGCAATCTCTAGTGTTATTATAAGCTTCTTGGCCCAAATAGTACCGAAGTAGCCATATTTTAGGCACGCTTTAGGCTGGCCGTTGGCCGCATACACACGTTTTCCGTATTCGATTTCCTAATGTGAAATTTTGATTTCGAATTCCGTGAGAGAGAGTAATTAATGTTCGTTTTGCTTCACTCGCGAACGGCGCGTTCGGCGGCTTGCACTCGAAAGTCGAAACGTACGTGCGGAATTCGTTCCGTTCGGAAAAAAACGGACGTGTGCGTCAGTTAATGTATTTTTTACTGATTCCATGCATTCGGATGTCCGCATACGGAAAACGAATTCGAAAATCGAATACGGAAACGTCTGCATATGTACCATCGAAGAAATGGATTCATAGGCACTTGACGGATCTATGTCATTTCGTCGGATTATTTCAATTCAATGTAAGTTGTGATCTGTTGGATACGGGTTTGACATAACTTAACCATACTTCACAGGTTCGTTATCTGCCTATGGATCAACTTCTCTGATGGTACGTCTGCCACGATATGCTTTATCTGCTATACGCGTCTATGGGTTTTATGCTTTAAATTGAATTGTACTTCCAGTCATCGGACGACAAGAACGTGATGAAGAAGATGTTCTCAACGAAGAAGAAGGTGCACTTCGCCGCCAAGAGCACCGCCAAGCCCGGCGCCAACAAGTACAACGCGCAGGCGCAGCGTGAAATAGGTGAAGCCAGGGGCCGGGCACGCCCGTGCCCTTCCCCCCTCCGTTTCATTGACTTTCGTACATAACCACATCGCAACCACTAGCGACAACGCAACCACGTCGGCATTTTGTCGGTAACACAACGCAACTACAAAAAGCAGCAGCGACACCATTCACAAGTAACCACTGCTCGACGACATTTTGTCGTTGCGATGTCGTGTGGTTGTGGTACGTGTGGGTTGGCCCCTACTCTAACAAACGTAAAATGACGTTGTTAGAGTAGGACGCGGCATTCTCGTTCGATTGTCTGAGTATCAAAACGAATTCGTAGTAGGCATCCAGGGCCGGATTAATATTTTTTATGAGTATAGGCCACTTTAATTTTGTCGCCCCCATGTACGAACTCTACCGCCGTGCTAGGACGCTCTGCCACCCATAGGCCATGACCAGGGCCGGTTTTAGCACTACCAGCGCCCTGGGCGAGATAAAATAAAAAATTAAGGGGGGCTCCCATACAAAAAACACAATTTTTGGCCTATTTTTTCTCTATAACGGTATGGGACCCTTCGTGCGCGAGTCAGACTCGCACTTGGCCGATTATTTCATATCAACTTTAAGTCAAAGTTTGACCACACCTGATAAACAGCGTCTCAAGTAACAGTTTGACAATTAAATTTAAAAACGGGATAATATGTTTTTAGCTACATAATAAAAAACAACTACATAATATAATAATTCATACTGCCAGATTCATACCACTTCTTTATATAAAAATAAACATTCCAGAAGCTTCGAAGCGTCTGGAGGCGCTGAAGAAGACGCAGAAACCGGCAGTAGAAGTCAAGGAAGAAGAGGACATCCGCGCTGAGGAGTTCCTCGACGAACACCTCTTCGACTTGGACGAGGTGAGGTTTTATGAGATTTTTGTGCTCTCAATATACTGACAAGTGCGATCTAAGAGCGCTTACAGACGAACGGCACGTGTCGGCGGCACGTGTCGGCGGCAGTCGACGGCAGCCGTTGACAGTTTATTACGCTTGCAGTTGTGACGTACCGCGTAAAGTTAAGCGTCCACAGGTCGGTATCGTACGCAACGGACATCTCGCATCAGACGGATAATTTTTTTACAGTACGTCCACTGTATCGGCAGCGTACGGATTACCGACTAGCCAGTAGTTTATATTCAAATTAGTCCAAACAAAGTTCCTAAGTCAAAATTTCTTCTTTCGACTTTTCCATTCACACCCCCTTTTTGAGCATTCATTTACTAGGCTAGTACCTGCAAGCGTCATAAACTGTCGACGGCTGCCGCCGACACGCGCCGTCGACTGCCGCCGACACGTGCCGTTCGTCTGTAAGAAGCCTTACGTCTCCGTAGCCAATCTCGGTCGTACTGCCTTCTATACCGTCGCGACGGTATAGAAGGCAGTAAGAAGGGGGTTGGTGTCTACCGACGCGTCGTAATAGTTATAGTGTTTTGTCTTCTTCAATCCAATTAAAAATGTCACTTGTGTGACAGGAACAAAACACTGTATAACTAACTATTCAAAGCAAACAACGTTTATTAGTAAGGGGGTATGTAGGCAATAATAAATATACACTTGTTTCGTATTGAAACTGAATTTGGTTCTTTTGATCCTATTTTGAGGATACTTGATAAAATATGCAATTTTGATGAACGTTTGTATATTTGCAATGCGAAAAAAAGAATGGACAAAACAAGATAAGATGTCGGCTACCAATCAGCAAAAAAATTAAAACGCCTGTAAAATTTACATAGCAAATGTGACTTCAAAGAAACAAAAAAATGTCACCAATGGTCGTATATCCTCGTTTCGAGGGCACATCATTAACCATCTCCCCTAGCATTGAGATACTTGGCGTCAACATATCGAGCCAAGTCCAGTTCCGATATCATCTAGAGGGTAAGGCCAAATTAGCCTCGAAGAAGCTTGGTGTTCTTAACAGAGCGAGACAGTACTTCAGTCCGGACCAACGCCTACAACTCTACAAGGCGCAGGTTCGGCCTCATATGGAATATTGTTCTCATCTCTGGGCAGGGGCGCCAAAATACCAACTGCTCCCTCTGGATCGTATCCAACGAAGGGCCGCTCGAATTGCTGACTGCCATAGTGTTTCAAACAGCTTGGACCCCTTGGAATTACGCCGAGATGTAGCTTCACTCTGCATCCTCTATCGGTTGTATCACGGGGAGTGCTCTGAGGAATTGTTCGGAATCATACCACCTGCAACTTTTCGCCATCGTCCCACGCGAAAAATATACCATCCTCATCACCTTGATGAGTGGCAGTCTTCTACAGTGCGTTTTTCGCGTAACTTTCTGCCGCGCACTGTAAAACTCTGGAACGAACTGTCACCAGCAGTATTTCCGGACCTATACGACCTGCAAACCTTCAAGAAAAGAGCGTATTCCCTCTTAAAAGGCCGGCAACGCACCTGCAGCTCTTCTGATGTTGCGAGTGTCCATGGGCGACGGTAGTTGCTTACCATCAGGTGACCCGTTTGCTCGTTTGCCCCCTTATTTAATAAAAAAAATAAAAAAACTAAATAGACATTTAAAGATTTAGGCGCTGCAACAACACTTTTCAAGAGGATGATTCGTCGAAACCGGTCGTGTAAAACATTAAAATTGTAACAAAATATAATATTAATAAAGTGGAATAAGTGCATGAAAAGTGTAGGTATATTTATTACATTAGGGTGAGGCCGTCAATTTTTGCTGATTTAGCAATTATTTTTCTCCGCCCTTTGTATTTTAAAAAATATTGTGTTTATCTTATGTTCGAAAACTGCTTCTAACGCAGAAAACAAAGTACTCAAGCATGCATTAGAATTATTTCGGTTCAAATAATAGTCTAAAAATATATTTACAATTAAACATAAAAAAGGTAAGAATATAGCTGTAGTATAACAGATTTGAAGATAAATCGGATATGTTATGAATACTTATATAAATGGCTATTACCTCATCTACTTTTTATAGTATTTTAAGATAACTTTCGTTATAAACTTTTTAAAATCAAATGAATCGTTAAAAACATCAACTCTACCCCACTTTTTAAACGTCACCAATAATACCCATTTATTATTATCGTTAAGTGTTAGGGTAAGGTAAAATAAAAATAGGGTGGCAATGCTGAGTTTTTACGTACTCTATGGAAAATCTCGTAATATCCGCCATTTTTCGACAATTCACATATGAACCTCAGACGGGCAGCGGGCTGTGTACACAGTTTTTTCAAAGGAAGTTTTTTTGTGACACAAATGTAAGTATTACTGTTTCACATAAAACTATCAATGCATCATGTGAGTAGTCAAAAGGGCCATGTTTGGAGCTATAATACAAACCACATTGTGTAATATTTACAGAGATAAGTTTGATTTTCTCAACGCTACGGTAGCGTAGAAATAAAAATTCGCTACTGTTTTGGTACTTCAACGTCACCGTTAGCGTCATATTTGCCACTTCCTCTACGCTACCAACACGTTCATTGCCACTACGATTTTCATGATGTCTTCTCGGATGCCGCCTACATTGTACGGCGGACTCTCCAGGCGAGTCGCCGGCACTGCAATATAAATTGAATCGACTCGTCACGCGAGTTCACTGGCACTACGTAAGGGTAAATTCAATTTTTTGTTATTTTTGTGGCCGTTACAGTGTAACTAAGGTGTTTAACGCAATTAAAAAGTGTTGGGTGTTGTTGTAGGACTATTCAGCTTGTAAAAATGGCAAAAAAACTCTTTGGTTAAAATAAAAGGTAAGTTTGTTTCATAATTTAAGCAGTGGTTGTCAATCTTTTAAAATTTGGTTATTGTTAAGGTTATATTTTGAATGTCTAATACTTGTGAATAGTCAATTTTACCCTGAAATATTTTAATACGGGCTTTAGATTAAAATGTATTATTTTTATTGTGGATACGACGAATTTAATTGATAATAATTAAAAAAGAAACCTTTTTTTAAAAGTTTAAAATCTGCCGAATTAAAATTAAATGATAACTTATTAATATGCAACAATAATAATAACTAGTTTGTTATATATTAGTTCCATATCACAAGCATGTAGGTAGTCCATGCTATTATGTTGATGTCGTTTTCTAACATGTACATATTTACAGTTTGAGGATCTATGTCCGGGAACTCGCCTAACAAGTTCAAGGCATTGCAGAATTGTTTTTTCCGTTCAAAAATAAACGGGATTTCCACGCCCGATCCACCGCGTAAATCTTTAGTTTAGCATATATTTAGTCTAAAGTCTAAACTATAATTTTAAGCAGAAAATACGGATGCATTTTGGAAATATTAGTGAAAAACACTGAACTCTCCGGGCGAGTCGGTGGCACTGAACGTGTTAAGGGCGAGTATCCAATAGCTTTTATACCTACTGTTATACAAAATATATATAAAAACTTAACTACATAAATAATGTTATAAAACTAACAATTATAGGTAGGTTGGACGCGCATATATTAAAACTATGGTTTGAATATTAAAAAAAAATGTTTTTAGTATTTGTCGTTATAGCGGCAACAGAAATACATAATCAGTGAAATTTTCAGAAGTCTAGCTATAGCGGTTTTTGAGATACAACCTGGAGGTCTGTCTCCACAGACAGACAGACAGACAGACGGACTGACATCGAAGTATCAGTAATAGGGTCCCGTTTTTACCTTTTGGGTACGGAATTCTAAAAAGTAAAGTATGTGGACTAAATTAAATGTGTCTCCTATTACATCTAATAAGTATTGTACTGGATGTATCAGTGTATATTAAAAATATTAATATATAATATACTAGCTGACCCCCCAAACTTCCTTTCGCTGTTCTAAGAAAGCCGATCCATGCATAGACTGCATGCGAAGCAGTAGACAGTAGTCCTTCGCTAGTTCTCTCATCGGTCGTGTCGGCCAGCCGTCCAACCTGATGACTACTGATGAGAGTGCACCCTGTGTATTGCGCACACATTCTGACACTTTTATCTCTTCAGCGTATTTGGAAGATCTCTATGAGACCGGTAGCCAATTATTGTTCGACTTGAAAAATATATTATTACACACTCAGAGCGGTAGCCGCCGCCGTCGGCGCGTTGTTTTGAGTTTCAATCAAACTGCCCTAATTTCTAAAATATTTGTTCGATTATAATACTGTAAAGGAAAATTATATTCCTTACATAATACCAATTAATACTTCGATATTAATTTAGGTTCTCATTTAGGTAAGGATTAATACATTGTCCATAAAATAATTGCTGCTTCACCCAATCATTATACATGCTCAATAGAATACTTGTGTGTTGAGATCACCTTAAATCACAAAAGGGTACTACTCTGTGTGGCCTACAGTCCGTCTATGCGAATTGATTATTTTAGTACTCTGGAGACCCTGTTGGCCGCGCATAGTCCAAACTACGACTGTACTTTAATTGCAGGTGATTTCAACACATGTCTCATAAAAGCTGATTCACGGGCATCGAAACTCCGCTCCTTACTCTCGTCCCTTAACCTAAGCCTCCTTCCACTCTCAGCTACCCACCATGCTCCGAATTCCAACCCTTCTCTCCTCGATCTCCTCATCACCTCATCCCCTGAGCTTATAGAGACCCACGGCCAATTTCCATCTAACGTCTCATACCATGACCTAGTTTTCCTTTCCCTTAAGCTCAAACCCCCCCGTAAAAAACCTAAGTTTCTCTCCCTGCGTAGTTTTAAGGGTATAGATTTGAGGGCTCTTAAGCATGACATATCCAATGTTGACTGGTCTTGTGTCCACTCGGCCTCGGATATCGATGTAAAGGTAGCATTGTTTAATGATAAACTAACCCAGATCTTCGATACTCACGCTCCAATTAGGCAGATAAAAGTGAAATATGCTCCGGCACCTTGGCTCACCCAGGACATATTAAATGTGATGGCTAAGCGCAATCGAGCTTTAAATCTATATAGAAAAAGACCAACTGAGGCTAATTTGGCGAAATATAAGTATCTCAGAAACCATTGCAGTCGCCTGTGTAGAGATTCCAAAAGACACCACATTCATTCAACAATTAACCAAAGCAACCCCTCCCAACTGTGGAAATTCCTTTCGTCGCTTGGTATAGGGAAGTCATCTGTTGGTTTAGATAGCACGGTTGACTGTAACGCTCTCAACAAGCACTTTTCTAAACCACCTGTAAATGTTGACCAACATACTAAAGCGCGTACGATTTCCCATATCTCCTCTTTTCCCATCCCTCCTTGCACTCCATTCTTATTCCAACCCATCACTGAGGAAGATGTTAAGAAGCATGTCACTGCTATAACCTCCACCGCTGTAGGCAATGATGACATCAGTCCCCGTATGATTTCCCTTTCAATTCCTGAACTCTTGCCAATTCTTACTCATATTTTCAATTACTCCTTGACAACGAGTTCTTTCCCTTCGGCGTGGAAACGTGCCAATGTTATTCCTTTACTTAAAACCCCCAATCCCTCTTCCTTATCCCAATTTAGACCAATCTCCATTTTACCATACCTCTCCAAAGTCCTCGAAAACATTGTCCACAAACAGCTTTCCCAATTCCTATCCTGTAATAATTTGCTCTCTTCCTTTCAATCCGGTTTCCGCCCTGGTCACAGCACTGTTACAGCACTGCTAAAAGTCACTGACGATTTACGACTAGCTATGGAGCAAAAATGTGTATCTATCCTGGTGTTACTAGACTTTAGCAGTGCTTTTAATTCAGTAGACTTTGACATCTTCCTTTCTGTCCTTCGTTCCTTAAATATATCCTCCTCAGTCATAGACTGGTTCAACTCTTATCTTCGAGGGCGCTCGCAGCGGGTGCGCTATGATGAGGCTACCTCAGACTGGTGTGATCTCGATGCGGGGGTTCCACAGGGTGGTGTCCTTTCTTCTCTTCTTTTTTCAATGTTTATAAACACAGTATCCTTAGTAATTTTATCATGCAATTTTCATCTCTACGCAGACGACCTGCAAATTTATCGTCAATCTCATATTGATGATATAAGTGCGGCAATCAGTGATATTAATGCGGATCTACAGCGAATTGCAGACTGGGCAAAATCTTTTGGTCTCTTAGTAAATCCTCATAAGTCTCAAGCAATAATTGTCGGCAGTAGATATATGACACAGCGATTGAATGATGTGCCCAGAATTTGTTACAATGGTACTCCGATTGCCTTCACACAATCTACTAAAAACCTCGGAATCATCATTGACAATAATCTGTCCTGGCAACCGCAAGTCAACGAGGTAAGTAGAAAAGTATACCACTCGTTACACATGCTTAGGCGCCTTCAGAACTTTTTACCCTTAAAAACTAAAATCTCCCTAGTCCAGTCACTCATTCTCCCTATCCTCGATTATGCTGACTCCTGTTACTTGGATGTTACCGAAGAGTTGCTAATGAAGTTAGAACGATTGCAAAATCAGTGCATTCGTTTTATCTTTGGTTTAAAAAAGTATGATCACGTATCAGCTCTTCGGTCACAGTTAAAGTGGCTCCCTATTCACCTACGGCGAAATATCCATATCCTCTCCCTCCTTTACAGTATCCTTTATAACCCTTTGTCTCCCTCTTACCTCGTGGATCGCTTTAACTTTTCTCGACCCTTAGACATCCCTTGTAGGCCTAATGTGAGAACAAATCTTTCCCTCCCCTCCCATCGCTCCAACTTCTTCTCCTACTCCTTTACCGTTCATGCAGTTAGATTATGGAATTCCTTTCCCCACACCATTCGTGATAGTCCCACAATCACTGTCTTTAAAAGACGCTTGAAGGAACACTACCTCAATACTGAATCCAATTAAGATTATTATTAAATATACATATAGTATGTATCCATAATATAATGTTAAAATATTTATAATTGGTATATATTATGTTGATATAGTATGTAATAAATTATAGTATAATATTATTAGTATCTAAGTATTGTAGCATAATAGCATAATATAATTATTGTATTTTAATGTTGTAATTTTAAATTGTTCATCAATATTAATTTATCTGTGCACGCCCTATCTGATGTTTCTGTTCAAATTTCTCTACTTAGGACTGCTGGAAGAAATTTCTTTTAGAGATAAGCAGTACCTGTTGTGTCGTCTTTCTAATATTATGTTACTTTTTAATGGTTTTGTGTGCAATAAAGTGTAAATAAATAAATAAAATAAATGAATAAGCAAAAAAAACCTAGAAGATGATTTAAAAATTATTTTTCTTTTTTTTATACAGGGTGTCCCGTAAATCGACGATAAGCCTTAAACCAGTGATAGGCCAGGTTACAACAGTTCTCAAAAAAATAAAAAAAAAAGTCCAAGTAATGTGTCCCAAAAAATACAAAGCTTTTAAAAAAAATCGAAAAATCGACATCTTCTGGCGGTTTTTTAGTTCCCGGCACTACAAATTTCTACTTTTTTTGTTTTTTTTTTTTTTTTGTATGTAATCCTGAATAATGCTTTAGTAAACTGGTACCTAAGATTTAAATCAAACGACTCCGACTTGAAAGGAAATGAGGCTTTTTGCCCAAAACAATTATTCGAATTAAATAGTTTGCTCGACTTTAACCGACTGTACTGAAAAAAAAATGTACCACGCTTGTTTGGCAAGTAATTTTAAAAGTTGGCGCAGTTAATAAGGATTCCAAAATGGTATGACACTTGCTAGATTGTTTCTTAAATTTTGGACAATATTGATTTTTGTAAAGGAACTCAGTTTTCGACAATTTTTTCTTACTTACTTAAAATGATTCAAGTGTACCCAGGACTTTCTTCTAAGTGATATTATGATTTGTATGAGACGAAGAGAAACATTCAATGAGTGTAAGAGAGACAGATAGTGACGCCACAAGTACGCGAGACGGGTAGACACAATGCTACTAGTGTGAGCGAGACAGATAGTGACGCCACAAGTACGTGAGATGGGTAGATACAATGCTACTAGTGTGAGCGAGACAATGTCACTATTGTCCATGGTCCCGACGTACAGCACACAAAGTACAATAGATCAGTACGTTACTCTACTTCGTTTACTGCGCACACCGTATTCGTTCGTCTTGATTTCGTACATACCCCTTTTTGCTTTGTTTATTGGACTCGATTGCTTGTGATTTGGTTTTGGACTGCTCAGTTTCTCTTTCAACGACCTTTGCTTTCTCCTGGACTAGCGTTGATCGTGTGATTGTGTAGTACCACCATGTCAGTGTACACCGCACAGGAATATGCCAACATGCATCTCATTTATGGTGAATGCCGATGCAATACCAATGCTGCAGCTAGGCTTTACCGCCAAAGATACCCAAACGCTGCTCGTCATCCCGATTATCGAGTTTTTTTGAATTTGCACCGTTCACTCTCAGAGGGACGATTCCCAAGCCAAGTACACAGTGGGAAGAAGTCGCTTGCCTTACGATGACATCGTACTACGAACAGTCGCAGAAGATCCAAGTACTTCAGTACGACAAATCGAAGAAAGCACAGGAGTGCCCAAAAGTGTTGCCCATCGAATCATGAAAAGTCATGAGCTCCACCCATACCACGTCACGCGAGTACAAACTTTACTACCCCGGGACTATCTCCCAAGAGTTACGTTTTGTGAAACGATGTTACAAAGACACCGGGAAGATCCACAATTCATAGATAAAATTTTATGGTCCGATGAGTCCACTTTTAAAAAAGATGGGTACATGAATCTACACAACTTACATGAGTGGCATGTAGATAATCCACATTTGATGAGAGAGGATAAATCCCAGTATCGATTCAAAATAAACATGTGGACCGGGATTCTAAACGGGAGAATCATCGGACCTTTTGAGCTGCCAGAAACCTTGAATGGCGTCATTTATTTGGACTTTTTAAGAAATCATTTACCAAATTTATTAGAAGACGTACCTCTGCACATTTACAGAGACATGTGGTTCCAGCAAGACGGCCGTCCGGCGCACTATGCCCGTCCAGTGCGAGATTATTTAGATACTGAATATCCAGAAAGGTGGATAGGGCGGTCTGGTACCATTTCGTGGCCAGCCCGTTCACCTGATTTAAATCCGCTAGATTTTTTTTACTGGGGAGCTGTGAAAGAAAAAGTGTATACAAAGCCAATTGAAAATCTAGTTGAACTGCGACAACAATTAACGCGAGCAGCTGAATTAATTAATAACGGCAGATTTGCCCGTCTGATAAAGCGGTCTTTTTTAAAAAGATGTCGAGCTTGCATTCATGCTGGTGGGAGGCAGTTTGAACATTTGTTATAATGTAATAAAATATTTTAGACTCCAAAAATTTGTTTCAATTAAAAGCTTCCTAAATCCTAAAACACCTTTCCTAAAGTTAAAAGTAATGAGACACTATGGCCCCCGTGGCCCGTGATATTCTTTTACTTCTTAGATTTTATCTCCCTTACACTCGTTGAATGTTTCTCTCCGTCTCATACAAATCATAATATCACTTAGAAGAAAGTCTTGGGTGCACTTGAATAATTTTAAGTAAGTAAGAAAAAATTGTCGAAAACTGAGTTCCTTTAAAAAAATCAATATTGTCCAAAATTTAAGAAATGATCTAGCAAGTGTCATACCATTTTGGAATCCTTATTAACTGCGCCAACTTTTAAAATTACTTGCCAAACAAGCGTGGTACATTTTTTTTTCAGTACAGTCGGTTAAAGTCGAGCAAACTATTTAATTCGAATAATTGTTTTGGGCAAAAAGCCTCATTTCCTTTCAAGTCGGAGTCGTTTGATTTAAATCTTAGGTACGAGTTTACTAAAGCATTATTCAGGATTACATACAAAAAAAAAATACAAAAAAAGTAGAAATTTGTAGTGCCGGGAACTAAAAAACCGCCACAAGATGTCGATTTTCCGATTTTTTTTAAAAGCTTTGTATTTTTTGGGACACATTACTTGGACTTTTTTTTAATTTTTTTGAGAACTGTTGTAACCTGGCCTATGACTGGTTTAAGGCTTATCGTCGATTTACGGGACACCCTGTATATTCTTCAGGATAAAACATAGTCTATGTTCATCACAAAAGAGAGCTTTCCGTGGGTGAAAGAATTTTTTTAAATCGGTTCAGTAGTTTTTGACCCCATTACGTCATTATTATATTATTGTATTTATTATAAAAAATACAAACAAACCTTTTTTCTTTATAATTAGAATAGATAATAAATAAAATATGCGGGTATGTATAACAATAAAATACCTATTAAAAATAAGTATAATATTTAAGTATAAAAATAATACAAGTATTGTATTGTATGCAACTATGCACACCTTAACAATTATTCGTCACTTCAAACTACGCTATACTATAAAATTAGTCCAGTAGTTCGTGAGATTAGTGCTTTCAAATAATAAATTTTTTCTCAGTTTTTTTGCACATTTTCCTCTGATTCTTCGCGCCTATTGGTCGCACCGTCATGTCATATAGCCTAGCTTTTTCTCGATAAATGGTTTATCCAACCCAAAAATATTTTTTCAATTCGAACCAGTAGTTCCTGAGATGAACTCTTCAGCTTTATAATAGATATTGAATGTGAATGTTTCAGTATGGCGAGGACGCGGAGATGCGGAGTGAGGGGCGGGGTTTGGGGCGGGGCTCAGTGCGGGGCGCGCGCCAGCCAATGATGCAGCCCGAGCGCATGGAGGAGGAGTCACTCTCCGACGGCGACAGCCCGTCAGATAACAGCTTCTACGACGTAAGTACCATCAAAGTAATTGATTCATAGGCGGACCAACGTTATTTGGTCGTGTCATGTCAATAATTTCTTATTTTTACCCCAATACGGCAAAGTTTTGGAGTCTTTGTATACAGGGTGTAAGTGATAATACTTTTAAAAGTGTATGTATGTATGTATGTTTTTATGTTTGTGCACGCGTATCTCCGGAACTACAAGTCCGATTTAAGAGCCTGCTGTCAAAAATATCAAAGCACGCTAGCCCCGCCTACACATCCCGCTATCCTCCAATCGTGATTTAATGATTCCGTGAATCGTGCCCCCGAGTGTGTACAATATCGCGTAACAAAGGTTCCCGCATTATAGTACGAAAGTAAAGGTCGTAAGTCCCAAAACTGTTTTTGATGATTATTTAAAAATTAAATACAATACTAATATTTCCTTTAGCCATTATTTTATAAAGTGTGTGATTGATTGTAGTAGTGCAAGTTATTTAATGATAGTAACTCAATAAGTGTAACAGATATATTTTGGTGAAAAGCCCAGAAAGATTCATAATTTCGAAAAATATAACTCTATCGAGTCAAAATAAGTCAATCGTGTTTTCCGTTAGGCAAATATCAGATAAATATACAATGATTAAATAAATCTCAATTTTATTTAAGTCAATCGTCTTCCGGGATCATAATACTTATTTAGAAAATACAGCAAAATTTGGCAGCCCGCTCTTAAGTGATTCTTTTTTTATTGTGCCAGGTATTGTTCAACTTAGGGAATACTGCAAGTTTCATCAAAATAGGTTCAGTAGTTTTTGAGATACGGAATTTTAATTCTTAATTACGTACAATTTGAAGTCGGTTTTATCTTTTTAAAATTCTATTTTATAGTCGGGTTTTTCACTTTTGTATGGGCAAGGGCCCGAGCATCACGAGTTTCCCCATACAAAAGTGATTTTTTTAAATCTTTTAGCGCTGCTACTTTCACAGTGAACTCTCTACAAGGAACACGTACACACCCTAAGGCCTAAAGTATTATCACTTACTTTTTATACACCCTGTATATTATGTACTGAATGCAATTATAGATGTAGGTACACCTTGTGGTAGACTGGTTTAAAATAAATGTTTTTTTTTAGGACCTGCCGTCGACGGACTCGGAGGAGGACCTGGAGGACTGGTTCACGTTCGACATTCGCGCCGAGCGGGCCGGCGACTACCTGCCTCTGCTCGGTGAGTGTGGAAGTTGTAAGAGTCTTGTATGCGCTGTAATGTTGTCAATTAAATCTTAAGGCTGTCTCGAATGTTGCGAAGGCAGGCATTTAAAATCAATCCGCGCTAAGCACAACTACATTCCAGCGTTGCTGCAAAGTTTTTGGTAAAAAAATCGTTGCAGGTTCAAAGAGGTGACGGACCTGTGTTTGGTCGGGTTATGTCAAATCAATGTTAGCCGTGATCTGTCGGTTGGGCTTGACATTACCCGGTACTAGGTAGTCCGCGCGCGTTCAGAATGGGATGGAACCTTGTCGAAATAAATAGAAAATGACAGTTTGCATTACTAATTTTTGACGTTTTCCGACGCTACGGTTGGCTAGCCGTCAACGCGCGTCTCAGTTCCAAAAAGTTGCATTCCATTCTGATCGCGCGCGGATTATATTAATTACGTAGGTCCACGAAGTATGAATCGATTTCTATGACAGTAAAGGCGACACGACACGACGCGACACTCGCTTCCATAGAACTGACGCGACGTTTGTAAAACGTCAGTTCTATGGAAGTGAAGTGTCGCGTCGTGTCGCACTAGTGGGAGTTTCACCTGAACTCCTCGAGATAGAGGCTTAATACTGTTATGCAATTTAAGCTTTGTTCTAGGCGACAAAACGCATCAAATCGCCTGTTAATATATTGTAATTTAACGTTTGTTGACAGGCGACAAAGCGCACCAGATACTGTCGGAGGAGCGGGCGCGGTTAGCGGGGCGCGTGTCCTCCCTGCGGCACGACCTCGCCGCGGCGGCCGCGGCTGCGCGCGCGCACGCCACCTCGCTGCGTCGCGCCGCCACCGTCGTCGCCGAGCTCGACGCCTCCATTAAGGCCGCTGTGTAGATACATCATGTAGAAACAACGAAATCTAATTCGTGCTGAAAATGAAGTGTTATCAAAGATATTACAGATCGCACTCTCGGCAAGATAGAGCCAGTCCACACGGCGCGTTGCATCGACGCAGCGCTGCCGTTGCGTTGTATTACATACAAATAACCAAGGTGTCCACACAACGCGCTGCGTCGTCGCAACGCACAGCAGCCCCCGAGACGAAGCGGGAGAGGGTGTTGACGTTAAGACTGCTTCGTAATAACGCTGCGATGGCGCAGCGCCCGTGTGGCCGGCTACGAGTCAAAATATTTGCGTTGCGACGACGCAACGCAACGCAACGCGCCGTGTGGACTGGCTCATAAGGGCATAAACGCCAATTCTAAAAGTTTAAGTTTAAGAATTCGTGCCCTTTTCTTACCGAAGGTGCCGTTGATGTGGACGTAGCTGTAGGTATAATATGATAGGAAATTGATGAACTAATATTATGTTTTTATAGAATCAGACAGATAAATGCCCCAGCTATAGGATTTGCAACAGTGTCTTAGAACTGAGATCTCGAAAAATTTGATCAATTAGAAAATAAATGTACCGAAATGAAAAAAACTAATCATAAGAAATATAAAAAATGTGCTTGTAATGAATTTATTTTTGGCTAGTAGAATAATAACTACACTGCAGCAATGAAATCCTTTTATACGTAAAACCTATAAGTATGACCGTATACTTTTAAAATTACGGGACCAAAAAAAAACCCAGCATCTTTGTATATTCAAATAGAGACTTTGTAACACAGTAACGAACATTACATAATATAAAAAGACTATCAGTCTGTTATGTGTATGCAGAGTGCAGACGTTATAGTTGAACAAAGTTTTTTTCTTGTTCGATATGTTAGAAAACTTGCTTGACAGACAATGACCAAATTTTTTTTTCACTTTTGTATGGGCAAACTCGTGACGCTGGGGCGCTTGCCCATACAAAAAAAATTTGATCTATCAGCGCTGCTACTTTCACAGTGAACTCTCTACAAGGAACTCATACACACCCTAAAGTATTATCACTTAGTTTTGTTACACCCTGTATAACGTCTGTAAACGCAGCGTGGATCTTTATAAGATGTGTTTCACGCTGGGGCTGCGCTCTCGAGTCTCGACACTCAAACGAATTTTAGAGTTGCCCCAATTTGTGAACTTACAAAACCCACCAATAGACTGGATTGCCGTGAAACTGTCAATTAATAAATGGCTCTTTATTAAATAATTAACAATTATTATTGTCTGTTTTATTGTCAAATTCAAAATAAGGAAGAAAAATAATTGCATGTAACATAAGCTGAAAACAAATGAAATGAATATTTAACTTTAAAATGACTGTTAGGCTGTTTACACACACGCCGCAGCGGCAGCGGTGTGTGTGTAAACAGTCTTTATTATTCCTTCTACACTACACGACTTGTCTTTCAACTCCAAATAAATTTAACCGAAGTTAAGGATCGGTGCAGGCGAACATGAATAACACACCATTTTTGGTTGTTTTTTTATTAAAAATAAAAGAAACAAAACATACGATTATACAAAACATTAAAAACAATATGGCAAATATTAATATACATAATGTACAAGACAAATCCTTACATTCTAGTCACAATGAAGCAAGGCAGGCGAAGTCCATCGCTTAAGGTGGCTTTCCGAGCTTTGTTGCAAGCGATTGCGACCGACAAAAAATCAAATAAATTAAATTAAATTATTTATTTCGAGCATCAGAGGCCCATATAACAAATACCGTAAATCTAACATACATATTAATTATATAATAAATACCTTAAAACTAACATACATATTTTATATATACTTAAAAAACTAACACTGTCACGTGTTGCCGGCGACGTGACTCTCTTCGTTCCGGAGTCTCCCCCGGAACCTCCGGTAGACTACATCCATCGGCCAAAACTCCGGCGCCTCGAAAGTCGACAGAAGATACGTCGGTACTCTCACCACAAAGGAGCTAAAGTTAACTTTGTGGCGAGACTGCAGACGCTCGACCCTCAGTCGCAGTGTCGTCTTCTTCCGGATGTAGTCCACGACGTCCTCGACCTCCATGGACCAGTGCAGGCGGGATATGTACAGGGGCGTCGCGAGAACCTCGCTCCGCAGACGCAAGTCGCAACTCAGGTACATAGCGTGCGGTGCCACGATGGTCGCGGGCGACGGGCTTCTTCTTCCTTCTCTCCACCAGTATGAAGCCCTCATAGCACCCCCTGCTCTTGTCCTTGCCAGGCCGAGAAGACTCCACCTTGCGGCTTTCCTTAGTCTTGCGGTTCTCATTCTCCCCCTTTGTTTCCACCCGCAGGGGAGGTGCGGGGCGACCACTATGACCTAGGCTATAAGTTTCATTTTCTACCGACATTGGTCTAGCGACCGATGCTTTGTAATGGCGTAGAGCAAAATGAAACCTATATGCATATAATAATATATTATAAAGTTGTATTTTTTCGGTCGCGGTCGCTTGCCACGAGGATCAGAACGGCCTTTAGGCTGACTTTAGTGTCGCACTGACCGTCCGAAATGTATAAAATATCAGCGCAGACCGCTACGCGTTATTCAAAAACGCTTCCTAGGTTTTCATACACCTCGGCCCATTAGCGCCGACGGTGCGCGTGCGGCGTGCGGTCAGCGTGACACTAAAAGCGGCCTTAATGTAGAGAGTATAAGGGCCAACGCTAAAAGTTACCACTATAATCACACACGTTTATTGCTATGTACTGCAAATTTTATTTAGGACAGATTTTTCTGTCGCTAGATAATTTATACCTGAGTTATAAAATATATATTTATTTTTAATAAATAATAATAATTATAAAAATAATAATAATTACTAACTGATGAGGGATTTGTATAACGAAGACAGCAACATGTTTAAGAGAAAAAGTTATCTGACGTTTTAAAAAATTATCCCTAGTTAAATATTTCTTAAATAACAACCTTAAAAGATAGCTGACCCCTCAGATCTTTAGAAATAATATTATTATATTGATCCGAAGGACACGGCAAAGTCTGTATATAAATGTAAAGAAAACTCATATCTAACAATCATAAACAAATAAAAAATCCATGTCTGTATTAAGTCCTGTCAGCTTACGTATTTTCCTAGTCTAGATACATCCTAGTCGCTGACTGGTAAGGACAAAGTACGCAAAATTTGTAACGTCTATGAACTAGGCGTAGGTTTTTAAAAAACAATCAAATTATATAATATTTGCTAAGTCTAATAAGCATTTTGTGTCGTTCTTTTTATGCAATTTATTTCCAAAATTTTCATAAGATAAATGTTACAATAACCTTAACACAAAATATCAACATCATTTTTTTTTCAACCAAAAATTTTTATTCTATAAAAAGCAGAGCACCATATTGATAAACTTACAATATGTAATTTTTTTAAGATTTTACTTTTTAATATTTTTACAATATTTTTTTTGTATTTTTTTCTACATTTTTCTTGTCTTTGTCTATCTAAATGTTATATCAAATATTTATTGGCCTACCTATTTTTATTTACACTATAGTACATTATAGTAAACTGTAAAGCGACATTTACACTCAGCTCTGCTAGGCAGAGAAGTGGGCAGCGCGAGAATATAAATATGTCACTCGCGCTGCCACTCGTCCTGTCGCTGCCGCTGCCCGACGCGGCAAGTGAGTTTTAAGGTACAATTCCGTGCATCGCGACCGTCGTAAGCCGCGCGCGGCCTACGACTGTCGTCGGCCGCTCGCGACAATAGTCATTGTATGAAAATGTATGGCACCGATTCCGAGGCCCGCGACAGACGCGCGCGGCCGACGACAGTCGTAGGTCGTGCGCGGCCGCGATCGATCGCGATGCACGGAATTGTACCTTTAACATTCACTCGCGTCGCTACTGCCCCGGTATTCACGGCACTATTGCTGGCAGCGGCAGGACCAGCGGCAGGGGCTGAGTATAAACGGCCCATAATGAAAGGAACAATAATTTATAACTTGCAGGAACATAATATTTGACACAATTTCACCAGCTTGGTTGGTTATATTAGTAACTTTGTTCCTGATCTTGAAACGAAGAAACATTGCAACTAATTTCTATGAGTAGATAGAAATCCTTTGATGTAGTACTGAGCTCAAATCCACACACACTATAAATTATTGTTATAAATATTTAGACTAGAAGAGTATTATGTGAATACTGCATATTATTATTTTGATAAGGATTTGGTTATTATAGGAGCTTTTAGCTTCAAAAACTTGCTGCGGCTTCAGGTGAGGTAACACATAAAACTGATTGATTTTATATTTTACCAAAATATTAATATCTCTCTCCATGGGCGTACCCAGGGGGGGGCAGGGGGGGCAGCTGCCCCCCCCCCCCCTGGATCATATTGACGTCCCTACTAAGTATCTTATCTAGTACTTTTATCTATAAAAATTAAAAATTAAGAAAACGAATTTTTGCCATTTGTTTGCAATACAATATCTTTACAACTAAAAATTATTAATTTTTTATTCTTTATAAACACCTAGCTTATAAAAAATCTGATTTGCCCCCCCCTGCCCCAGAACAT
This sequence comes from Cyaniris semiargus, assembly GCA_905187585.1. Classification (NCBI taxonomy): domain Eukaryota; kingdom Metazoa; phylum Arthropoda; class Insecta; order Lepidoptera; family Lycaenidae; genus Cyaniris; species Cyaniris semiargus. Next base: position 1,508,163 of record LR994549.1, read on the forward strand.
GGGTACGCCCATGTCTCTCTCTCTCTCTCTCTCTCTCTCTCTCTCTCTCTCTCTCTCTATATATATATATATATATATATATATATATATATATGTCTCTCTATCTGATTGTTCCTCTTCACGCCCAAACCACTGAACCGATTTTGCTGTTTAGTATGGAGATACTTTGAGTCCCGGGAAATGACATAGAATACTATTCATCCCGGAAAAAGTACGGTTCCGCGCGATAAACGAATTACGACGCGACGGAGTTGCGGACACCGACTAGTACTAAATAAATTACAAAAATATTTTTGGAAACAGCTAACAATGAAAATCTCTGGGTGATTCTCGTTATATTTATCAGTGCTCTCACCGCGCCGGCATCACCTTTTAAAATGCGTTTATATTCTACATAATATACTAGACTTAGCTGACATTCATCTCACTCTCAATGTGCAACGCTTTTCTACAAATTTTGTATTATTGTTAGACTATACCTAATGCATATATCATTATATATACTACTTGTATCCCCTGAGGTTCTTGAGTCGTCTCTCTAGGTCATCGACGTCGTCCTCCTTGGGCCAGGGCTCGGGTTTTTTCCTCTCACCTCCGGGTGCCATTTGGAAGTTTCCACCCGCCTGCCCTGCACCGTCCTCGCTGTAACGATTATTTTAAAATATAAAATTAAAACTTAGCAAAAGATACAAGAGACGATGGATGGAACTCTACATAAGTAAAGTTCTTTTGCATACTTACTATAAGAAGACCATATCGCTTTATTTCATCCAGCTTATCACCAATATAGCTGTAACGCCCATGGCTTTTTCTTTTGTTATATAAAAATAAGTCGTCTATGGGATTTTCGACCATATCTTTTTTTGGATCTTTTATCGAACCTTTTGTACCGAGGTATATAAATACATATAGATGGAGATCAAGAAGTTTTATTTCAGTTGTGTGGACTAAAGCCACTGACCTCCATTATACAAGTACGCTGGACCTATGATACCCACTTTTTTTTGTGCCTATTTGAAGCTGAATCAGCGCCCCCAGTGAGCGGGAAGAGAACTAAATTTGACGTAACTTGCAAATGGCCGCTTAATCGTTATTGGTTGTCATCACTGTATTAGTTCCAAATACTCCCACTACTGCTATCAGCGCCAATATGGCGACTTTCAAACGTCATTTTTACGTCAAATCATAGACAAATATATTTGGTCAATGGTCAAATTTAGTTCCTATCCCTCCCATCGGGGGAGCTGATTCCGCTTCAAATAGGCACAAAAAATAGCTGTAATTTCAAAGGGTATCATTAGTCCAGCGTACTTGTATAATGGAGGTCAGTGACTAAAGCACACTGGTTTTTTTTTCTTTTTTACGTTATTTTACGCCTATATTTTACCTGGTGTGGTGCGTGGTGGGCTGCATCTCGTCGCCGCTGCTGTAGAACCACACGCGGCCGTCGGCGCGGTGGTCGCGCACCGCGAACTCCGTGCTGTAGTGACGCGCCGGCGACGAGTAGTCCACGTTTAGCGGCTGACCTGCGAACCGCCTATATGTTACCTGGTGTGGTGCGTGGTGGGCTGCATCTCGTCGCCGCTGCTGTAGAACCACACGCGGCCGTCGGCGCGGTGGTCGCGCACCGCGAACTCCGAGCTGTAGTGACGCGCCGGCGACGAGTAGTCCACGTTTAGCGGCTGACCTGCGAACGTTTAAGGGTTTTTTTTATTTTATTTTTTTAAATAAAATAACGGGGCAAATGAGCAAACGGATCGGGGTGGAAAGCAACTACCGTCGCCCATGGACACTCGTAACATAAGAAGAGCTGCAGATGCGTTGCCGGCCTTTTAAGAGGGAATATGCTCTTTTCTTGAAGATTTGCAGGTCGTATTGGTCCGGAAAGACTGCTGGTGACAGTTCATTCCAGAGTAAAACGAAAAACCCACGGTGGAAGACTTTTGTGGTGGTGTGTTGTGGTGGTGGAACGATGGCGAAAAGTTGCAGGAGGTATGATTCCGAACAATTTCTCAGAGCACTCCCCGTGATACAACCGATTTACAATACTACAATTTACAATTTTACACTAGTCAACTATTGCTCGACTTGTTGAAAATAAGGATGCTGCTTCGAATTGCGGGCATTTGGCGCGGCGGAAATTAGGTACAATATAGGCACAGCATAACAGAGGTGCATTTCTAAGACAACGGTTGCACACGGTCAGTCTGGCAACAGTTCAGTCCATCAGTCTGAGACTGACGCCAGAACGATTACTGGAAAGTAAGTACATAACAAAAAAATGATCAGTCCGTCAATCAACCGGCTAGGCGATCATTCTACTATCATTCTTGACCAAACTGATGGACTGTACTGATGCCAGACTGAGTGGGTAACCGTAGTCTTAGGGTTTTAGACTGCAAATGCGACATTATCGCGGTGTAGTACGAATCACAAGCCACCTGGGTGTATCCGCTGGTCTTGTCGCACTTCGCCGTACTCGTCGAGGCCCCGCCCCCACTGCGGCCGCAGACACTCCCCCGACGGCGGGTACCACTGCTGCGACGGCTTAGCTTTAGCCGCGGGTTTGGGGGCCGGCTCTGTACACCATACATATATTTATACAGGGTGTTTCAAATAAGATATACTAAGCCGAAAGGGGGTGACTCAGGGGGTCATTCTGAACCACTTTTGTTCTACGAGTTTTGGAAATTCGCGAAAAAAAATTCCTTTCCCATAGCAAAAAAGTCACGTGACCAATAAAGTTTCTATGGAGAATCAATATTTTTTTTCGTAAATTTCCAAAAGTCGTAGAACAAAAGTTGTTCAGAATGAACCCCTGAGTCACCCCCTTCCGGCTTAGAATACCTTATTTGAAACACCCTGTATATTATGCAAATATGCATTAATAAGTAAAGTGTGTATGGCCACCCTAAAAGAATATTGAAGTTAGCAACAGCTAAAAAAGATTACGCCAAAATATATTCATGCTAAGATTAAATTTTTTTTAGTTGTCTGGAAGTTATCTAACACTTTGAAAACTAAGCTCAAATGAGTCTGTTAAAAATAACCCTAACTTACAAATGGATGTGTGTACGTTCGCGAGCGTGTTTGCGCTTCGTGCTTCGTGTCGTGCGTGTACAGTACACGCACACACAAGGACGAAGTGTACTGTCGGCGACCGCGACCGCTACTCGGGCGTGAGTAATGTGTGTGCGATCGCGTACGTCGAGCCAAGGTTGTCGAGTGTCTGTATGTACGTGTATAACTTATATGCGTGCGTGTGTGCGTGTACTCACCATCACCATCGGCGACGGCCACCGCGACCCTTCTGGAGCTGGCCTCGTTGACGAGGTTATCGAGCGTGCTTATGTGCTTATATATGCGTGCGTAAGTGTGTACGTACGTGCGAGCGCTCTTGCGTGCGTGCATGTGTGCGAATACGTGTACTGACCATCACCGACTGCCACTGCAATTATTCTCGGGCTGGCCTCGTCGACGCCGAGGTTGTTGAGCGTGTGTATGAGCGTGTATAATGTATTAAGCGTGCGTGAATGCATACGTGTGCGTGTACTCACCATCATCATCGGCGACGGCCACCGCGACCCTCCTGGGGCTGGCCTATCGACGCCAAAGTTGTCGAGCAGACGCTAGACGCACGCATATACGTTATACACGCACATACGGACGTACGTGCGTGTATAACGTATATGTGTGCGTGCGTACATGCGTGCATGCGTGTATTCGCCACCACCATCACTATCACCATCGGCAACAGCCACCGTGACCCTCCTGGGGCTGACCTCGTCGACACCAAGCTTGTCGAGCGTCTGTATGTGCGTATATAACGTATATTCGTGCGTATGTGCGTATGTGCCTGTGTGCGTGTGCGTGTACTCACCATCCCCATCACTATCACCATCGGCGACGGCCACCGCGACCCTCCTGGGGCTGGCCTCGTCGATGCCGAGGTTGTTGAGCTCAGCCAGCATCTGTTCCTCGCCGTCGAACACGAACTCGCGCTCCAGCGTCTTGCGCGGCGCCTCCCGCGGCGGCGACGGGAGGACCGGTTCTGGAATATGAGACATTTTAGTACTATCAGAGAAGTTGATTCATAGGCAGATGGCGGACCAACGTAATTTGGTCGCTTTATGTCAAACCCAGCCAACAGATCACGAATAATATTAAAATGACATAACTCGACCAAATGACGTAGGTCTGTCAACTGCCTGTGTATCAATTTCTTCGATGTTACATTTTAAAATACGTATTCCGTTATTTTGCAATCCCTTTGTTAGAGCTTATAAACGTAAATCACTATATCAACCCAGCTCAGATTTAAAAAATGGCGACAGATTTGATCAGTTGCCTCGAAAATAAGCAAAATAATGACTACAGCTTGTTTCAAACTTTTGCTTTATCAACTAAGAAATGCGAATTTTAATCGACTATAAATGTAAGTTAGTTCTACGTAATTTCTACTGGCACCCTCACATAAACCGTATCATCATACCTCTCGCAGGTCTCTCCTGTTGCGGCGTGCCCCCTGGCGCTCCGGGGCCGGCCATCAGCTCGCTCAGCTCCTGCTCGAGCTCGGCCGCGTCGAACTCCTCCGCGCCGCCGCCCAACGCCTTCGACACCTCATTGTAGCTCTCCATCACCTGCAATGAGGGTTTTCGATATATCATTTGCCACCAGAGGGACGGTAGGGCCTGTCTACTGACATATGGCAGCTATATCGTGAGCCGTGACATGTGGAAGCTATTTCGTGACATATGTAAGCTGTTTGACACGGCAAGAGACACGATAGACCCTACAGCTACATACCGCCATTTGTCTCTCATTTCATGAGGACTATGTGATACTGACGAAAAGATAATGTTTGTCACCAATGTATGACACCATACCATACCACGTACCATAATATATAGTAATGAGTATATTTCTGTATACTGTATACATAATATGTGGGATAATATTACGGTGGCAAACCCCATAGGAAGATTTTCCGACTCCCGAGGAAGTTAGGTCGATAAACTCAAGTAGTCATTTCGGATGCTGGCGCTATTACTTTAGTGCCAGTGTTTGGCTCATTAAAACAGTATTTATATACTGTACTCGGCAAAACATGGCGGTAGCGGTCATTGACTCCCTGTCAAAAACTTGTCATTTTCTATACAAAGCCGCGATTGACAACATCTGACACTTCATTGTCAATCGCGGTTTATATAGAAAATGACAAGTTTTTGACAGTGAGTCAATGACCGCTACCGCCATGTTTCGCCGAGTACAGTATATAGTACTTAATCACTATCTCTATAGCGCCATTCAGCAGTGTGCGTTAGACCAGCTGCGAAAGTACTGAGAAATACACTCACCTCCGCTTAAAAAGCGTGTTTTAACTACTGGACTTCGACGTTAATGCTAGTTATTAGTTTGTAGCCGATAGGAAGTACTATCAGAGAAGTTAATTCATACGCAGATTGCGTACCTGCGTAATTTGGTCGCGTTATGTCAAACCCAGCCGACAGATCGCAACTAATATTGGATTGACAATTGACTTAAACAAACCAAATGAGTAATGACATAGGTCCGTCAACTGCATATGAATCAATTTCTTCGATGGTATATCATCAGTATATTAAGAGGGAACGCGGGTGCAGTAGAATTTAAACGAAGAAACTATTGCCATCACGCTTCACCCTGCGCCGGCACGTGTATTGTGACTTGTGATAGAGACAGATACAGTAAATCGAGGTAACGTAGTCCTCTGATTCCTCCTTCAAAATAGAGCCTATCTAATTATTATTTTTTTTTAAATATCTTCAGGAAGAGTGAGTCTATGCCTCTACGTTTTTATTTTATCTTAAAGATCTTTCAAATTTGTTTTATGGTCGGTGGATTGGTGGGGTACAGGGCATTCATTTTTTGCGATTTTTGAAGGGTCATATTATTTTATTTAACAAACAAACAAACAAATCTTTATTTCCCTCAAGTAGAATTTTACACGTTATCTTAGACAAACACTGCTCCCCACACTAGGATTCCCTGTGTCGTGGAGAGCAGTCTCTTACATAAACACAAGATACATACAATTAATTTTAACCAGCTAATGACATATTTGTGATAACTAACATAAAGTATGTTCTAAGTCTTATTAACAGAACCTATAATGTATTTGTAAGTAAACGGACAATATATTTTTTTAATTTATTAGTAAATTTAGAAAAAATCGAATGTAGAGGCATAGCTTTAACAGATCCCTATATTGTATAAAAAATCATTTGTCTAGACGCACTGTCCAGGGAGTAAATTGGGGAATACGTTTGTATGGAAAAACAGTGTTAGCGTTTTCTCTTAACTCACCTCTTTGAGGTCATCCATGGTGTCGAACACGGAGTCCTCGTCCAGACCGTTCTGTTTCATGTTCTCCTTCATAGCATTTGCACTTGTTCTGAAATTTTTTTTTATTTTAATATTTTAAACAGTAGAAAACCCATAAAAATGTTGATTGAAAAATATGCCTTTTAAATGGCGCCGAATACACTGTCCGCCATAGTGTGACGTCATATTTTTTGTATTTTATACTTTCTTTATTGAATTTTTTTTATGTGCTAAATGTACGAGTCTAAAAGTGCCAAAAAATTAGAAAAGAATTAAATAAGAAATGAGAAATCATTTGTAATGTTGAAAACTTTTGGAGAAAAGTTTTAGCCATTTCATTTCCCAACTACAGTAAATGGAGATAATTTATAAAACTGATGTTTTATTTGAATTATTCAAGAAAATATATTTTACAAATCTTTCTAGGCTTATTCTTATTATTTATGTACAGATAAACTTACATATAACGAGCGCGTTAAATAAAAGATATTAAATTACTAGTGTGATGACGTCACATCCAAATCGGAAGTACCGCAAAAACGTTTTCGTCAGTACAAATTAAAAAATATAAAATCATAATATTTTCAAATCGACTTTATTTATCAACCATAAGCTTTTATTTGGTGATAAGGGTGAAATACGGTTTCCTAGGCCAAGTTCTACTCAGTGGCGTAACTATAGGGTGGCAGGACTGGCAAAATGCCACGGGCCCCCGACCCAAAAGGGCCCATTCAGAATTTTTTTATACATTGTTTTATTATTAACGTGACAATTTTTACTGATATGTCACAGTCCCATCAACTTGCCACGGGCCCCGGATGTTATAGTTACGCCACTGGTTCTAAACAAATATGCATTTGTTCAATGAAATTGAATATAGGTCAAGTAGCCTATTCAAAAATAGCAAAAACAGAAACATTTAGTAATTTGATTCTTTTAAAACTATTTGAAAAAAGAAATGTGTGCATTCATTACTAACTCAAATTTTTCAAATCCTTGTGCAATCCAGTACCCGTATTCCCACATTTTTTTTTTATGAAATAAGGGGGCAAACGAGCAAACGGGTCACGGCTGATGGAAACCAACTTCCGTCGCCCATGGACACTCGCAGCATCAGAAGAGCTGCAAGTGCGTTGCCGGCCTTTTAAGACGGAATAGGGGGGGTAGGGATGGGAAGGGAATAGGGTAGGGGATTGGGCCTCCGGTAACTGTATTTCCTGTGTCGCCAGGATCGGCAGCGGCATCCAACCACGGAAACCCTTTGATATGATCTCAAGGAGCCCGAGGGACATGCTACAACTCTCTTGGGACCCGCAACGAAATGAATTAGAAGAAAATAGGAGTAGAATGAATTAATTAGGTAAGTAAGAACTATACCTGTATGTGTCAATAACGGCGGTGTTAACGTCCGTGTTGCGCGCCTGCACCAGCAGTTGCCGCACGTTCTCCAGCGCCGCCTCGCACCGGTCCAAGCGTTGTTGGGCCTTCAGCTTCTTCCGCAGATGGTTCTTGGCCTGTTACAATAATTGAGTGTAAACTTCTTAGTTTTTTAAATGGGTAATTTTAATCATGTAGTTAAAACTATAAACGAAAATAAAGTTTTACTTATAAAATATCTGTATACTGTAAAGGTAGAAGTTTCTGGCTTCTATGGTACTTTAATCAAGCCAGTCTTCATCTCGACGTTTGAACTTTTTAAAACACAATAAAAAGGTTGATGTGTCATAATTATTAGTAGCATCATAAGTGTGTAAACACACTAGGCCGAAATTACGTGGCCGTGGTTCAGCATGATTGCGCCTCCAATGTATTTTAGATGACACACCATGCCGAAATTACGTCGCGTAATAGCGTACAGCCGAACTTCGGTCGGGCATAAGTTCGGCAGCGATTCGGCGGCAATGCTTTTTTTTTCTGCGTCAATTCGGCGGCGCTCGAGATACGGAATACTCGGACAAAGTTACGCAACTGAATTTCCGCCGCGTAATTTCGGTTCTTATCGTGTGTCGTATCAGCCAAATGCGTCGGAACGTAAAATCGGCCTCGGAAGTTCGGTTGCTTATTTTCCGCCTAGTGTGTTTAGACTTTAGACACTAAAACTCACCGCCAGTCTGTTGCCAAGTTTCATGGCAGCTGAGGCCTCGGCGGCGGCGGCCGCGACCTCTCGCGCCAACCTGGTGGCGTCCTCCTCCAGCCTGGTCTCAGCATTACACAGCTTCACTAGCGACTCGTCCATGGATGTTATAGGTGACACCTTTTTGCTGGACTCCGCTGAAAAGTCAAGATGTGTTTTATTTTACGGATACTTATTACTTACATTGCGATTTATTTTATAGCTATCACGATTATTTTACGAATGGCAATTTAGATTTTAAAAAACCACAGTGGAACCATAAGTAATGACACTGACCTAACACCAAAGTCAAAACATTAGCAACAAACAAGCTTAAGGCCCAATTTCACCAACAACTGTTAATGTTAACAGCTTGTTAAAATGTACTGTCTTCTCTTTCATTCATACAAAAAAGAGAGATAAAATGATATTAATTCGATCATTAACTTTAACAGTCCTTGGTGACATTATTAATTAATTTATTTATATTTAGTAGAAAAATATTTTTGATGTTAACTCTACAAATAATAAAAACTAAGGAAACGTAACTCCCATACTATTACCATTTTAAATTTGGTTCCATTTCGAACTGTTATGTAACATCAACCTGATACCGCTCAAGGCCACCTAAATATTGCAAATGTATTGAAATGTGTACCTAAGGTACACATTTTTGACAAGTATTGTAGAACATATTGTTTTTGACAGAGTTACTTTTCCATAGTTTTTATTATTCGTAGTGTTAACTAGAATTTTATTCATATTTATACTAAATTTATAAATACACTTTCACGATAAAAAGAATTTTGGAATGTCAAAGTAATCAACACTTAATAGAAAATATTGTAAACTTTACCTAATTTAACAACATCGTCCTTCTTTACGGCCAGGCCCTGCGACACAAGGTACCCGAGCCACACCTCAAAAGCCTCCCTGTTAGTGTTGCCAGTTTTCCGCATCAAATCATCTATCGTCCCAATCCTCTCCACACCAGGTGGAAAATTATTTATCAATTCTGTGGCTTGGTCCTGAAAAAGTATAATACACAATATAGCAGAAGTTAAAACTTTTATTAGGTACTTACATAAAATCTAAGAAGCTCTCAATTTAGTCTTAAATCTTTCTTTGTATCACTAAGGGGGAGGAATTAAGAAAATTAATGATACAGAAATAATATGTGATCAAAGGAAAGCCAAATATATAAAATGAGGTTTGCTAATACTCACCCTAACTGCTGATTCCAAAACAAATCTCTGAGTAGAATCTATGCTTGCTTTAGGTAGTCCATTGGAGTCTGTGACTTCCCGCTTAGGTAAAAATGAGGTGACCGCTGTGAGAGCAAAGGCAGCAGGTCTGAAAGCCAGCTTGGCCCCCCATTTCAACCAACCTTCAGGACCATTATGCAGAATCTGCTGATACTTCGACAGTGGACACAGCTCTCCATTTCTAAAATATATGTAATTTATAGTTGTATAAATAATAAATTCAATTATTATTAGCTTAACCAGTCAATTGGGGGAAAACGAGACAATAGATATTCTATTGTGTCTCGGTCACCGGTGACCATATGGGACTTGACGAATTAAAAGTGAAATAAATTGTGGAAATTATACAAAACTATTTACATAATATTATCTTAAAAGGGAAAGTTAATGTTATTACAAAAAGGTGGGTAGCACCTCCATCGTGGGTATCACAGACACAATAGATTTTCAATTGTTATGCGGCAGCCGGCTGCCACTTGGGGATTGATGGGTTAAAAACAGGAGAAAATTTTAGTGAATGTGAATTAATTAACCTATGGCAATAGAATCAAGAATTACAAAGCAGCATGTTGTCATATACTACGTTACAAGGTAATTTTATTGTCTGTAGACTGTACCTAAACATCTCCTCTATGACGATGTCAATACAAACTGCGGTGCGCCCTTTCCTCTGGTAAACACACTTCACGTCTGCCGCATTCACTATAGGATCCTTCTTATGCTTGCACCACTGCCTCACCATGTCCGACCAGAACTTCATCTTCATCTCCCATGACTCTGGATTCGCGGACTTTAACCGGAACGGTGCAAAAAGGGCATTCATTCGCACATCGTCCGACCAACATTGTGGCAGTTTTTCTTCGGGCATTCCACAATCTTGGAGCCCCATTTTGTTTACTGAAACACACTTTTTTGTTCCTCGTTTCTACTTCAATTATTTTCAAAATGAACTATCACAAAATTAAATTCACAACGTTTCGAAAAAATACAAATAGTAGAATTTACAAAAATTCACTTGCAATTCTTCTGCTGTCTATGATGGTCTATACTCTATGACAAACAATATTTTTAATTTGGCAAAATTGACATTGGGTTTTGCCGCGAATGTGAAAGAGTGATGTTGTGTTTTTGTATTTGACTGAATGATGAAAAACTCAAAGCAGATATGTTACTACCGCGCGCGTTGTGAAGATTCAAATACGGCCCAATTGGGTCGTCTGTTATTTAGTCTGCATCGAGCGCAGTCACGAACGTGCCGCGTCCGGTTTTACCTCAATAAATTGAAAATGACGTCGTGCGTGTTTCGAAAATGTACCAACTATGACTCAAAAGAAAACAAAACACATGGAATCTCTTACCACATGTCTTGATTGCAATAAATACCTCGATTATTTACATTTTCAATTATTTTTTCGAACAATGACTTTAACATACAATTTTTTTCTAATGCCTTGTATAGCTACGATGAAAATTAAATTCTGCCGAGCTGAGATTTGAGAATAACAAACAAACTAAAATTGAACAAAATACTTATCACATTAATCACCTCATTAAACTTTAGCACTCAAAATATATTTTATAACATTCTTATTTTAAAATTGTCGAATGCATATTTCATCAAATCTGGGAAAATAGGTTTATAAATAATTTGATTTGATTATTTTGACATTAGTAAAACATTTTTTATTGTCTATGGTCAACAACGCTCCCTTTGCCTGTCCCGACCGGGACGAATTAAAAAAAAATGTCTATGGTCAATCGGTTTGATGTACTTAAGTTACTTGTCACTGTGCTTGTCACGTTATCTCGATTTTCTCAAGAATTTTATAATTATTTCCAATTAAAAGGGCCTAATTTCGTTTATAGTACAAAGGCAGACAATCTTTTAAAATTTTGGTGGTAAGTCTCCCTAATCTGTAACTGTTTTTATCGTGTAAATAGACTATGTAGGTTACCATCGTCCTCTCTTGAGAGGCCTACTTTTCGTATTTCTTTAGCACGTATCTCTGCAATTAACCGTTATCGGTCTTATTTACTTTGGTGTTCATATAAATAGTGCTCGAGATAGTAATCGACTGCGTAGCTCTTGTAAAATCTAATGTAAGTAATGAAAGTTACTAATAAGAGTAGGTCAGTAAAAGTATTTTAAACTTATTGTTTATCATATAAATAAGTTATATTCGTTAACAAATCTATTAACCTGTTTCTGTTTAATTAATGTCGCTACGTACATAAAGATAACCTTCTTGGTGTTATATATTTATCTATGTAAATGTACAGTGATTATTATTCAACTATGTATTCAAAACTATGTTCCATAACTATTCAAAATAGAAAATGTATTTAGTACAAAATTTTCATTCTTTACGCCTCTAGTCCACCAATGCTGGGAACTGCGAAACAGCGGCGAACCGATTTACTGTCTCATCCGCCACACGACAATGCGTTATATTGCATCTCGCTCTATTCCTGGCTATTTAGCCGAAACTTTTTCGTTTTCGCTTCGTTATAGAATCGCCGATCAAAATGTATGGAATTGACATAAGACGAGTCGAACGTCAACGTCATACTAACGAACGCTTATGTCAATTCCATACATTTTCATCGGAGATTCTATAACAAAGCGAAAACGAAAAGATTTTGGCATACCTCCTTGTTTCGCATTGGTTTCGCAGATATTTCGCAGCATTGGTGGACTAGAGGCGATAATATATATCCATTTCAATCGTCCAATTAAAATAATTATGTTTCAAACATAATAAAAATTATTTTATCACTAGATGTTATTTTTAATAAATAACAACAAATAACTGATAAATAACACAAAATGTTATTTTAATAAGCTTCCCATATTATATCAATGAACTCAACGTTCCTATTTATAGGTATAACTGGTATAATCTACTACTTTTCTAGACCATCAGATGCAGGTTTCGCATTTGGCTTTTTTTATTGTTACTTATAATAACCTGCAACATCACTAAGTAGTTCTTGGATTATTCTAAGACAGAGAAGAAGCAGTCATTTTTTTCCTGCTTCCTCCAGTTACGTACATCTCAAAGGATTTGCATACAATGTACATAGATAATGATTAAGTCTACCCACAATAGCGAGACTATCTAAATAATGTATCAGCCAAAGTCTGTCCCGTGAAAGTAATCCTTATGTGCTTAGTATAAGGATCTCATCAGAGTTGAAATGTCTCAATGGAATGCAAACAAATTCTTATGCAAATATTATTTGCCTATAAATAGACCTCCAGGTTCCGACTTTACAATGACTCGTAAACTGGTATCCCTCAATGAACAAATGTGACGTAAAAAGATATGATGTACATCTCACTCATATTAAGTCATCCATACAGATGTTATAAATGCAAGCATGTCTGTTATCCCTTTATGTCTAACCCTCTAAACTGATTTGGATGAAATTTTAAACTGGTTAAGGGGAAAGGAAAGATTATTAAAGTGGTAAAATTTACGGTTTCTGCGCGATTAACGAACAAAGTTGCAGGGATCTAGAAGTTCATAAAAACATTATATTAGTAAACTTAATTTAACATTAATAAGTCTAAATAGTATCAGTGCTTATTATGTAATGTCTGTTTTCAGATTGAAGCATGGGATTGAGGTGACATCACGGGAGCGTTATTTTTGTATTTCTACTCGCAACAACGTGTATTGCCTCAGGGATGGTGTTAGGTGAGTCAAATGTTTCCAACCATAGTTGAAACTATAATCCAACGGCTTTCAAACTTTTGACGGACCCCCAAAAAAAGTTTTGTCTTTTAATGAACTGTCTTACGTAGGGCATAAAATTGATAAAGCTTGCAGGAGTTTCCATCTTAAGGTGAGAACGTGCTAAGTAACATAAAGCGACGCGACAGTCGACACTACACGGCCAAATAATGTTCGTATAAAATCGTTATTATCTAAGTCGCACTACGCGGTATCGGAGCCGCGCGATATAATACGCCAGTTGAGAGAAATCGATTTTGAAGTGAAGTATCGCGTTGTTCTATTGCAGCGTAGTGTCGCCTAGTGCGGTCTCGCCTTTATCCAGAAAATATTGTCGCACTACACATTGTGTACTTACACATGACTAGACTAGACCCTTAGACTTCTAGAGGGTTTGCCATAACAATAATATGTTTTCCTCGCGATTACACGGCCCCATTACTCACATAAGTGACAAGTTGTTGTTCAGGGAATATCCTAGGATTTTCACTGTGTGAAAACCTATCTGAGATAATAATATGAGATGCGTAAATATTTCCTTGTTTTTCCAAGGATTTTTGGTTGGATTTTTTTATCTGTCTTGTACAGTTGATGTTTTGGGACTTGTAACCTCCGTAGTCCATTAGCAGACAGAAGAAACCTAATAAAGGACTGGAAAAAATAGAAACACTGATAGACTTGAGGGACAAAATTACAGAAAAAAATATTATAGACTAGACGTTCCGCGCGGCTTCGCCCGCGTAAATTAGATATTTCACAGACAAATCAGTCTACAAAAAATAGCCTATGATCCTTCACGCGGTCTACTTCTTATCTGACCCAAATAACAGAAAAATTGCTCTAGTAGTTCGTGAGATAAGCCCTTTCAAATAATTTCCGCCGTTTTTTCCACGTTTTCTTCTATTTCTTCGCTTCTATTGGTCTTAGCGTGATAAAATATAGCCTATAGCCTTCCTCGATAAATGGGCTATCTAACACTGAAAGAATTTTTCAAATCGGACCAGTTGTTCCTGAGATTAGCGCGTTCAAACAAACAAACTAACAAACTCTTCCGCTTTATAATATTAGTATAGATAGAAGAAATTATGTACATCTATACTGGTTATGCTAAATGGGCTAATTTTATCGGCTGTATCAAAGATACATAATATGGATTCCGGGATTACTTAACTTTAATATAATTAAGAGTTTGGACAGAAAATTCAAGGAGTTTATGTCAAAATCTTCATTAAATTAAATTGAAGTATTCATTTAAAAAATTTAGTTAAATCTCTCCGAGTACGGCCGTAACCCGTAAAAGATTTATCAAAAAATGTGTTTCGGAATATTATCTCTTAATAAATAATTATAAATTGGCTTGATCGTGTTGTTGTTGGTGATGCTATCTAAATTCCCGACAAAACGAGCGCTATCTAGAATTCCAAAATTAATTACTAAAAACCACACTAGCCTTTCCAAACTTGTTAATGGTCATTATGTTGGATCATCTTTGCCCTGCGTGATTGTAATAAATGGCACTCGATTCTGCCTATTAGAGCCAGTCCACACGGCGCGTTGCGTCAGCGTTGCGTCGACGCAGCGCTGCCCATGCCGTAGCGTTGTTTTACATACAAATAACCAAGGTGTTCACACGGCGCGCTTCGTCGTCGCAACGCACACATGACGGACAGCAGCCCCCGAGACGAAGCGGAACCCGTTGACGTTAAGACTGCTTCGTGATAACGCTGCGATGGCGCAGCGCCCGTGTGGCCGGCTATGCGTCAAACGGCAGCGCTGCGTCGACGCAACGCTGACGCAACGCGCCGTGTGGACTGGCTTTGAAGGTGACGCCGCGTTAAAGTAAAAAACCGTGTTGGATATGTTTTAGATTGCTTGTTCCATTCTTGCTTGTTCCATATCTCTCATAGAAAACAAGAAATGGAACAGCAAGAAATAGAAAGGGCGTAAGCGACAAAATGGTTTTTGTCGCGTAATTTAAAAACCATAAATATATTTCAAATAATAAAATAAATAAATAAATAAATAAAAATAGCCTTTATTTTCTACTAAGTACAGTTATATTTCATATAAGCTGGGCAAATTATAGTGTATGCTTGAACTGATCTATGTACAAAAATTGGAAGCTTAAATCACTTTCCTCTGTTGGCAAAATTAGAATCCCCTTTTTTACAGAGGTCTTTTTGATTGATTATTCTGTGTTATAAAAGTTGACCAATCGTGTTATGCTATGGGTAATTCAAAGACAAAGACATGATGAAAACTGACAATGAACTTTAATTTCTTAGCTTTAGTCACTTTAGTCGCCTGAACCTTCGGATACAAACACTATTTTTGCATACATAATGGCAACTGGGGTTACCCACCACCCCAGATTTTAAAATAGTGATTAAACGGTGAAATGTAACATAATCATGTTTATTTATTAACAGGTCAATTGTATAAGCAATGAAATGTATGAAAATATTATTGATCTTTTAAAATATAATTTGGTATTAATATTATTATTTTAGTTTAAATGCACTTGAAACCAAAATCTTTGTAATTTCAGTTCATACAGGCAGAAGGAATTTTGTGCAAAACGTTTTAACTTTTTTAACTAATTTTCTTGAAGATATTGCGCATCTTGCTTGTTTCTGAAATTTTATTGGGGGCTGACCATAAACAGTTTTTGGTTCATATTTAACAATGTGACGTAAAGTGGCGTGGCTTCTAATTCGCTCGTCGAACTTATGTCTAAACGTATCCGTTTTTACCTCGTAACACATTAAGCGGTAACACATCATGGTCAATATTTTCTCCATTTGAGATAGGACTTAGGAGCCTTCTTCTCCAAACGCACCAAAATGTTATTTATCTTCATTAGGAGATGTTGCCATCTTCCGAAAAGCTCTCAATCATCCAAGCTATCATTAATAGTCACTTTTAAGTTATGAACTTGTTCATCCGAAATCAAAGCCATTTCTAACTTAAAAATGAAACATTTCTTTCGGCATAACGAGAAAAAAATACCAACGTGAAAGGCAACAGTGGTGACGTGCCACTCCAGAGGTGTCAATATAACAAAAACAAAAACTTACAGCAAAACGTCGACGCGTGCGACTGATCAGAATCACTCAAATTAGAGAATAGATCGAGTGTTAGAAATATACAAAATCATAGTAAACAAGATATTGATACATTTCTCGAGTGTTGGGGGTGATGCATCACGTGGGAGAGCCATGCTTCGGCACGAATGGGCCGGCTCGACCGTAGAAATACCACGTTCTTACAGAAAACCGGCGTGAAACAGCGCTTGCGCTGTGTTTCGCCGAGTGAGTGAGTTTACCGGAGGCCCAATCCCCTACTCTATTCCCTTCCTTTCCCTCCCCTATTCCCTTCTCTTCCTATCCCTACCCTCCCCTATTACCCTATTCCCTCTTAAAAGGCCGGCAACGCACCTGCAGCTCTTCTGATGCTGCGAGTGTCCATGGGCGACGGAAGTTGCTTTCCATCAGGTGACCCGTTTGCTCGTTTGCCCCCTGATTTCATATAAAAAAAAAATCACCCCTGTTTCCTTCCGAAGGTTAAGGTGGCTTTTCGATCTTTGTCGCAAGTTACCGCGACTAAAAAAAATTCAAAAAAGGCACTTTATGACCTAGGTTCTAGGTTTCACTTTGCTCCACGCCATTACAAAGCAGCGGCGGCATGGGTCGCTAGACCAATGTCGGTTGAAAATAAAACCTATAGCCCAGAGGTCACCAATTAGTTTCGCTCGGGGTCCATCCCCGAGAATTTTTAGGAATGAAATGACCTTCGTGGTCCACACATTTAAAAAAAAAATATTTTTTAAACAGGTAATTATTACGGAAATTACAAAAGTATTTATTTACATATAGCAATAAGAAAAGTGACATTTTTTTTAGCTAATTATTATCTGTCTGAAGTGAAATTGGTGCAAGCTATTTGGATGGTGGTCCGCACACAATGGGTCAGCGGTCCGCATGCGGACCGCGGTCCGCCATTTGGTGACCCCTGCTATAGCCTATGTCATGAGGTGATATTTTATTTATTTTTTTGTCGGTCGCGGTCGCTTGCAGCAAAAATCGGAACCTCACCTTAATATCTATTAAGGTGAGGTTCCGATTTTAGGCACTTGATTCAGCCTATTAGTTGGGTATTTTGGAATTTGGACGATAGTTTAAAAGTCATTAATGGTGCCTCCTACTGACCCACAACTGAGAATGTCTCAATTGAGTCGCAAGTTCACGGACGCGACCTAGAGAAGATAAGTAATCGCATTTTGTCAGTTCTGAATTTTTAAAATTAGAATATTGTAGAAAAAAAAAACCAAAAAAGATAAAGCAGCTTTATATTTGCTGAAATTAAAGTGCCTTAAGGATAAGTCGGTAAGGTACTTTTATTTTACATTTTTATTAATAGTAAAATTATTTTTTTTGATTGAAATCTAGATTCTCAGAAAAGATGACTTAAGGTGAAATTGCTTCGTGAGAAAACTAATCACTTTTTACAAATCGATGCTGTCTCACTGTTATTTGGAGTGATTCACCGTTATCACGATCACTCTCCATCCATCCGTCCGTCCGTCGGTCAATCTGCGGTCAGCCGCGGGATCAATCTGGCCTCCGACCACACGCGATAAAAATTGTGTTATGACATGACTTATGACCATCGTATGACCTCAGTAGAGGTCCAATTTTTTGAAAAACTCCTGGACCGCTTTCGCTTAAGAATGTATCGTGTTAATTCTTCCAGACATTTCTAATGATGTTTCCCCTTAAAACTAGCTGAGAACCTTAAACTCACTCTATCTTTAACTAACTTTTAACTAAGTGGGTATTGAATATTGATCGTCAATCGTCATGACTTCATGAGGGAAACTACACATTATGATGTTTGCGATTGACACTTTACAATAGCGCGTACAGTGTACACAATACAACACCAAAATAAATCGTAATTGTATTTGCAAAAGCGAAACTCTGCGCGTAATCTGCGCGCGCGCCGGTAATCGCCACAAAAGCAAGGATCAAAGTTCGCGCACCGTCATTCATGGTGTGATCGTCGCGCCGAGCGGACGTGCGCAGTGCGCATGCTGGACCCACGTCTCCTCGTACAGATCTCCGCGCTCCTCATTTATTATAATTTATTCGGGTACAAAGTTATACAGTACTTTATAGTTAACTTGCTAGAGGTCGGCGCCCTTCTAGAATTCGGTGACGGTGACTACTGAAACTCGAGTTGTGATTTATCTGTGATATTTAATATTAACACGAAATGACCGAAAAGTCCGGAATTATAACTATACATCAGGTGAGTATTTTTAGACAGTAATTTCATTAATCGTCGACTTAGATTAAACCAGGAAAATCGTAAAATTGCAACAAGTTTTCCTGTGCTCAGACTTAGGTAATCTAAACGGATTCTACGAGATTGCACTAATAAAAGTGGAAAGCTATTTTCCTAGTTCCTGATAGTCTATGAAAAATTTCCTTTCCGCAGTTGTTACGTGCGTTTCTTTTAAAGTAAAAAAAATGGTGGTCATTTTATGAAAGATCCTACTAAATGCCTCAGGAAATAAATAAAACGAAGTAAATAATCACTAAGAAGAACATGTGCTTGATATTGCGAGGAAGAACCCTTCGAGTGCAAAAAATCTTATCCCACTTCTGATTAGAGGTCAGTTCTTTTTTTTCTATCTATTGATCATATTATAATAACGATACGCTCTAACGTTGACATAACAGCTATTAGAACAGTCGGTCGGATTTTTTTCAGTCAATCGTTCGGGGTGCTCTTACTTAAATTTATTTTATTTTGACAGGAAGACCTACAGCTATCAATAAAATAATAAATATATTAGCTAGAAAGTAGGAAGCCAATTACAGAATCTCATAAATAGATACAGAATAAGTTAACTCATAGTTCAAACATAGTAGGCGCCACTTTGAACTAAAAAACATACATGTAAAGTGAGACTAAACTATCACAATTATTGTAATTTGTACATTAAAAATTTCAACGGTACGCAAAAACAGCTATTACAAATAACAAGAAATAAAGCCTCAATACAAATGAGAGTTGTATGTGCAAACATTAGCAAGTATTCGTAAAGCAGTCGCTTGGCTGTCACTGCACTTCTGAGGCCTAATAATTTTCAATCCTTTGGGTCTGTTTGGAATGGTATTTCCTTTAGTTCTTTGACTTTGGGTCTTTACAACTTTGTAATAACCGCTTTGCTCGGGGAGTTAAATTGGAATCTTTCCTACTCCTAACTTCTATTGAATTGTTGCGGGTCCTAAAGCAGTTTTAGCAGTTTAGTTTTATTATACGTGGGAGAGCCATGCTTCGGCACGAATGGCCCCTACCCTATTCCCTTCCCTACCCTCCCCTATTCCCTTCCCTTCCCTACCCTTCCCTATTCCCTTCCCTTCCCTCCCCTATTCCCTTCCCTTCCCTCCCCTCCCCTATTCCCTTCCCTTCCCATCCCTACCCTCCCCTATTACCCTATTCCCTCTTAAAAGGCCGGCAACGCACTTGCAGCTCTTCTGATGCTGCGAGTGTCCATGGGCGACGGAAGTTGCTTTCCATCAGGTGACCCGTTTGCTCGTTTGCCCCCTTATTTCATAAAAAAAAAAAGTTTAGCTTGTCCCCCGGGTTCTATATTATTAATTGTCTTTGTGATTACCGCTGTCGATCCTGGCTTACAGAAGTTGCGGTGGTAGGAATGTCTGTAAAAAAATACGTGTGGCACTCGGGGACTGCCGCGATTAAGCTATTGCATAGCATTTTTATCAACTTATTCAATTATAATTCGCATACGTCTAGACTCTAGTCGCACAAACACAAACACCGTGCCGTAGTCTGGCAACGCCGCACTGCACTGGTGTGTGGCGTGTTAGGTTTTTTCATTACAGAATTTCTTGATTCGGTCGCCGCGCTCAAAGCCCACGATAAATCTATGCAAAAGCTTAAAAATAGAATTTGTCCTGAGAGCCAGTCTATGAATGTATACTTTAGGTTAATTGTATTCAGTAATAAGTAATAAGACCACGTGATGCGATTGTTCTAGAGGAGCAAAAGGTTAACGGATTGCATCGACACCAGTGTTGCAAGCGTCGCGATACTGGTTCATAAAAGCAGACTAAAATTATATTCCAAAGAAAAATAATAACGTCCTCGAAAACCACAGTGGTTGTGGTTACAGCAGGCTTAGCATAGCCACCATAGATAGAGAGGTTTATTCTTACAGTGATGGACTAACAAAAGAAATGTGTCAGTTTGTCCGTAAAAACTGTCAACGTTTCTATTCTTTCGCATTTCTACTTTGGCCATGCTAAGCCTGCTGATGGACTCAATATAGACTGTAGAGTAACAAACTAAAATAAATAAAAATGATTTATTTTTTAATGGGTTGAATATAAATCTTTCAGAATCCTAAATTATATCCACCACTGGAGCGAGAACTAACTTAAAATATTATATTGTTTTCTTACTTTTCCCTATCGTATGATTTTTTATAGGTCTACCAGAATCTGATGGCAAAAAGTGAGAAAATAAATTGACTCTAGCAATACCGGGGTAGTTAGAATAAAACATTTTGATCCTTTTTTTTCTTATAGCGGCTGATTCTGTGTGTTAAACATGCAAATATAAAAATTTATCCAATGATCAAGGATATTTTATGAAAATCTGCTGTCAAAAATTGCCATCAGATTCTGGTAGACCTATACTTGCTAAAATCAGAAATGAACATATTATTATTGACTAGATTCAGGAAGTTCCTCTACTCCTAAAGGCGAACTCTATGCTTATCAAACAACTGACATACTTAATATTTAAAAAAAAATTAGCAGTCAGTCAGAGTAAAGTGAATCGTTCAAAATTATTATCACGTTTTTTATTAATAAAATATGTTTATATTGCGAACAGCCGTGTGCTTAGCCTGTAAGGAAGTTAAGGTTGGAAAGGTTGATTTAAAAAGTATATCAAGTTTAAAAACGGTTTGAATCATAAGGACCTTATGACTCAGCGTCGGATGTACTTGGTATAATATTATCATTGAAAACGTGTTTAGTATCAGAGTTTTATCAATATAAGTCTAGGAATCTGTTTGAGGCCATGTAGAGAACAAACCGATTGAAGTATTAATTCTCTTCCAATAAATAGAAGTTGCATACAATACCCTGTCTTTGTTTTGATCTCAAAATAATCCATACTTCCATTCTCTAATCCATTGTCCATTCCATGTCTGTCTGTCTGTTACCTCTTCACGCCCAAACCGCTGAACCGGTTTTACTGAAATTTGGCATGGAGATACTTTGAGTCCCGGGAAGGGACATAGGATACTTTTTATCCCGGAAAAATGTACGGTTCCCGCGCGATAAACGAATTTTGGCGCAACGGAGGTGCGGACGTCATCCAGTATAATAAAAATTTCATCATCATCATTATCAACTCCATAAAAAATTTATGTTGTACGCATGTTACCTCGAAGAGTTACTCAACGTTTGGCGGACATATTGTTTGCATCAAATGCTATCCAAAGTTAATGTAACGATTTTCATGAAATTTGAATTGATATCATTGACGTCATATTTGTATTTGGTACACTTGCAGAGGCCGCGCACCTTGCGGGGTCACCTTGAGTGAGGTGTAGCAGCTCTGACCCCCGGACCACCGCGCCGATACACTTTACCTAACGCTTACATAACTCATTTACATAAGTACATGCGCGTTTATGTACGTTTGAATACATAGTAACGTGGATGAGACATTGACGTACGAATGTACAGAGCTATAAGGACTATTTATTAACCCGGCGTGAGTGAGGTAGGGTATGTGATATGTCATACCCGGCGGTATACAAAACACTTAATATTTCTCAACTGTGTGATTCCTGGAGCTTGGTTGGCTCAGTAGCTGGAGGGTGCGGTCTGAGGACTGATTTTAAGGGCCTTCCCCTACGGAGATTCCGTAATTTACCGTATTTAGAGCCTTATAAACTCAAAATTTGAAAGCTACAAAGTTTTAATAAAAATACAGCAATAATCTTCAGTATATCAACATTCATTTCCCCGTTTTAAATTTTCTATTTTTGTTTATTATAAGTACTCATGATATTAGCTTCCAAAGTAATACCAATTTATTAAAATTGAAGCATACTTTCAGCATCTCCCTAGTATTTACAAATGACGTTTATTTTAAACACACGACAATAGATAGACAATTTCACTAACTACATATTCCCCATTTTAAATTTTTTTTAGGTCAATTTTGAACTAAGATAAGTAAAATTAACAAAAAATTAAAACCGACTTCCAAGGTAAAAATAATACTAAAATCCTTATAATATGAACTAAAAAGTATTTATTCAGCTATATCTGGTACCGACTTCAAAATTATGAAGATTGAGTACAGAAATAGTTGAGGTTTAGCCGAATTCGGAAAAAGGCACTATTAGATAGGAAACATTATTTAATACTTTTTAGTTCATATTATAAGGATTTTAGTATTATTTTTACCTTGGAAGTCGGTTTTAATTTTTTGTTAAAAATAATAATTTCACTCTTTTTAGTTACCTAGTAAACCATCGCGTATATTATACGTATCTTATTACAATTTGTTAAGAGTTACACTCAATGCGATTGTGTTTCTTATTCCTATTAAGATGTAGATTGTTTTCCTATGTAAGTATTTTCATACTAAGGGTTCAATTTATTGCTTACCTCGATCGTGGGAATCGCAGACATAATAGATTTTTAATTGTTATGCGGCAGCCGGGTGCCGCTTGGGCTTGATGGGTTAATAGTTAAACTAGTGTAGTACCTATCGAAGCAACTTACTTCTCTTTTTTCTTTCGAATCTCAAAAGTAATGTCAAATGTGTGCCTTACGCTCCACAGTGTGATAAAAACCTCGATTTTGTTTCACCTCGTTTTTCTTTCAAAATACTATAGTTGATAGCTATATAAACATTACAGTAAAACTCCGAGATCGATATTCTTTGTAGTTTTTATTTTAAAGAGTGTGAAAGTTGTAATTTTTTCGGGTCATAAATTTGCATAAAAAAAAATAAACACAAATAAAACACAATATTACTTGCACTTTTTCCACTATATTCATTAATTACTACAATTTTTAATTAAATACGACCGGTTTCGAAATAAATCATCATCAGGTGTAGTTAACGTCGGTAGTTTTAAATAATTATTTAAAACTATATAAAACTAAATAATAAACTAAATAATTATTTAAAACTACCGACGTTAACTACACCTGATGATGATTTATTTCGAAACCGGTCGTATTTAATTAAAAATTGTAGTAATTAATGAATATAGTGGAAAAAGGGCAAGTAATATTGTGTTTTATTTGTGTTTAAAATGAATTTCCATCAAGAACCGACAGTACAATCAATTACATATATAAAAAAAAATAATAAAAAAAACTAATCAAGTAACATTAATTTTTTTATACCAATTGAATAAGCACTTAATACTTTACTTTTTCTCCAAATATGGTGAACTTACTGTGATCAAGTAGGGAGATATTAATTTATTTATTAATTTTAGTTTTTCATTTTTAATTTTGCGATTAGATCGAATTAGAAAAAGTTTTAAGCATGAAACGATAGTGTGAGTAATACTTTATCAATATTATTAAAAATCACACTCTAATAACCTCTGTGTCAGAAGTTATATCCGATTTAATTTTTTTTTCATAAAAAGTCAGATTTTTTGTACCTAGGGTTGTCACTAAAGGTCTGTTGTTTGATTTATCCGGTTGATACGCAAATTCGCAATCGATATCCTATACGAAAATTATGAAGATCACGTTTAGGCAGGTCTAATAAAAAAATAATCTAAAAAGTGAAAAAATATAACGTATATTAATGAATTTATACGCTGAAACAATATCTAATCAGTAATCACCTTCTGATGTAGTCGGGGACAATAAAATATCAACCGAAAAAATCAAACAAGAGACCTTTAGTGACAACCCTATTTTTTTTAGATTCGATCTAATCGCGAAATTAAAAATGAAAAACTAAAATTAATAAATAAATTAATATCTCCCTACTTGATCACAGTAGGTTAACCATATTTGGAGAAAAAGTAAAGTATTAAGTGCTTATTCAATTGGTATAAAAAAAAATAATGTTACTTGATTAGTTTTTTTTTATTATTTTTTTATGCAAATTTATGACCCGGAAAAATGACTATTTTGACACTCTTTAAAATAAAAACTACAAAGAATATCGATCTAGGAGTTTTACTCTAATGTTTATATAGCTATCAACTATAGTATTTTGAAAGAAAAACGCGGTGAAACAAAATCGAGGTTTTTATCACACTGTGCGCTCTGGAGTTAAGGTTGACTTGGTTATGTTCAATTTTGTGGTACATTTAAAGTCGCTTAGAACTTGAATCATTTATTTTGAAACAACATTATATTTTTATTAAAATCGCTATGAAAAGTACCAATTATTATAAGGACGTAACGTGATGATATAATTATGGTGTTGTGGGGGCATATTGTATCCATATACAACCATGTGACACTGGTGACCCTGACGTGGTAATGATGATGATGATGATGATGATGATGATGAATGTAATTTGCATAGTAGCATATGCTTTCAGTTCTAAAACAGCGCCTAAACCCCCAAACTTGTATCTATAAGGAATCCGGAGTTCTCTTAGTATCTTCGGAACCATAGTATACCGTGGTGCAAAATCTTGCATTTTGGTAGCATATGCTTAGGATACTTCTCCTAAAATCAAAATCACCATATGTTTCCATATAAATATTGAGGAGTTCCCTCGATTACTCATGGATCCCATCATCAGATCATCACTTTTGTGAAAATGGGACCAAATTGGAGGGAAACCTAATAGAACAAAACAAAAATTTTGAAAATCGGTTCACAAACGGCGGAGTAATCGTTGAACATACAAAAAAAAAATATCCACAGCCGAACATATAACCTCCTCCTTTTTGGAAGTCGGTTAAAAATAGGATTTTTGTACGATCTCGGCAACGCGTCAAATGTATGGTCAAGGTCGTTTGCTCGGGGAATGGCCTTAAGTGATAGTAACAATATTGCACCGTTGACGATGTAAACTACAAGTTCGCAAAACGCATTGCGGGTACGTCATACCCGACCTCATAGTCGGTGTCACTATTTTGTGTTTCGGTTATTTCTTAATTAGACTTGTCTTTTGTCATATAACATATTTATTGATTTAATATTAAGTTGAAGTTATATTTTACTAGATGACGCCTGCAATTCCGTTGCGCTAAAATTCGTTTATCGTGCGGGTATCGTACCTTTTTACGGGATGAAAAGTATCCTATGTCCTTTCCCGGGACATAAAATATTTCCATGTCAAATTTCAGCAAGATTTCAGTGGTTTCGGTTCAGTGGTTTGGGCGTGAAGAGGTAACAGACAGGCAGACACATTGATAGATACTTTCTTATTTATAATGTTGGTATGAACAAGAGAGTGATTTATTGTTTAATTTTAATTACAGTGTTGATTACAATTTGTCGATTTTTTATGTATTACGTCTAAATTCCTAAATAAAGTTGATTTGTGCGTATAAAAATACCACTTTGTTACTAATAGAAAATAATATACTTTTTTATAACTGGACGTGGTTGTTTTATTGTATTAATTTATTTGTTTTAATATGTTTATTAATTGTTACAGTGATAAGTATTATTCTAAATTGATCTCCAGTTATCAAATTCGACCCTACAATATTAGGGTATGTCATACCCACCTCATAGCTGGTGTAATAATTTTTCACCTCATTCACGCCGGGTATATATACGAAAATTTTACCGCCCATAACCTTCCTAACATATTTTATAGGTGTAAGGTAGTCCGCGAAATGTATAGACACAGCCAGCAGCGTCGAGGATAGTCACGAAGCTATTGTAGATATATTATATTATAGAGAACAACAAAATATCTAAATATAAAAATCCTTTGGGAGGTGGTTCAAAACCTGGCAGATTTTTTAATTGACCAAATCGTGTGAAGAATTTTTGCGTAGAACAAGGTCGATAATGATGTCCAATCTATCTTTCTCTGTTGATTGAAGATGACTCCAGATTTACCTCTAAACTCTGTTATGTATTAATATTAACAAAAACATACGTTTCTCCACTTTGAGTGATAACCACCAGCTATGGTGAAAGCGATAAAATTTTGATACTAGCGATTAGCGAATTCTATAATATAATAATTGCTTTATCACTCGATAAAGTGGAATATGTATGCGCAATTTTATTTTATTGCGAGGTATTAAGAAAGATTACATTTTCGTCTAAAGTACAGTCGAAGAAATAATTAAAAAAAAATATCTCTTCTAATCTCATTACTCTGCTAGGCACGATTTATAATAATAAATGCGTCCGCGCGAACAAGCGGTTTGGCCGCCCCACCGCGAGATCACAAGCAATTGTATGTAACGAACAAACGAGCGTTCTGCCAGCCGAAATTCTGCGACTCACAACTCACAAATTACGCCCGTTTGGCTTCACCCTTAGTATTAAACTCAAACTCAAAATATTTTATTCAGAGTATTTTTTTTTTAATATTCTCTGAAAGTCTACATGATGCCTAGGTACTACCGGTTCGGGATTATTTTGTCGGGTTAATTTTATGTTGTTTCAAATAAGAGAGGGGGTTGCAACCCTCGAATTTTCCCTTTGTCGCATGATTTTTGTACGGGGTTGCGGAATAATGAATTAGAAGCTGTATTGAAACAGTATGAAACTGATGTCGTACAGAATCAAATGACCAAATTTACCCTGGAAATTGTCAGAAAATAAAAAAAATTACCGACTTTGTAGCGCAACATTTTTTAATTTTTTTTGCGGCATTTCGCGCTTTCTTATTATTTTTCATGTATCTATCGATGGTAAAAATGCCGTACAAAAATATATGACCAAAATGCTACCTCCACTTTTGAATTCTCACCAGCCGTCCTAGCATACGCCAACGAGATATCTCTTTTTCCCTAACATGCGTCCGTCGAGAGAAAAAATTCTCGTTCGTAGACTAGCTTCACAGATAATAGGTATATATCGACAAACTACTCTTCTCATTTGTCAAAATCTTGACAAAACTCGATAAAAATGTGTTGTCATGTTAGGGTTCGTAGACAAAAATAGCACAGATTAAGAAAAAAAAAAAAAACAATTATCTCTAATTTTGACGACAGACACGAGAAAAAAAGTATGTCATGTTAGGGTCAATAGAAATGAACAGATAAACCAGTTAACATCGAGAAAACATGTAGACAAAATTTTCTCGTTTGCGCATCTTGGGCCGGCACTCAGTTGGACAGCTCACAAGTGACGGCATAGTGCTGAATCTTATTAATTATTATTTTATGCTCTTCGTCCTATGTACGTCACCTGGTGGTTCATATGACCCATCCATTTTTGACATGGGCCTGTAGTCTATTAGCGGGAATACCGCTCGTTCGCACGGACGCATAAAAATCGACACTTAGTAGATAAGATCTCATAATATGGGGTAGAGCAGATTTGTCCGCAAGTATACACATTGGCGTGGTATGTCTGCTGACAGAGATCTCTTCTAGAGATAATCACACTTGGGTACGTTTACCACTGTATCTCGTACCTTGTCTATCAAGCGCTTTTTCCAATGTAACAGACAAGGACAAAACAGTGTTAGTTAATGCAAAATTTAAATGTTTTTTTAGTAAGGGTTTACTTACGAGTGACAACTTGATAACGCATTTTGCATAGTTTTTCGCCCGTGAAAAGTACACTGTATATAAAGTAGGCAGCTTATACATATTTAAAAAGAATAATAAATTTTAAATTAGTTTTTTTATAATGAATTTAATGCGGCTTCAATTTTAACTTTTAAGTAACGTTAAATTACTTGTTTACTTACGTATTTTATAAAGTAGAATAATTTGTTTACGAAAACATTTGCATTTGCGTATACGTTACGTCTTGCTCTTAAACTCGTTAACGATTCCGTGTTTTTTATAGCAGGATGTATAGGTATGAAGATGTTGTTGATTATAAAGTAGAATATTCAGTACAGCTGTTAAAGTCCGATTAGAGGCGTTTTCGCGGGAACCGTACATTTTTCCGGAACAAGGTAGTCTATGTCCTTCCGTGTGGTCTGCTCTATATCTGTGCCACATTAGAATAACATAAAAATCGGTCCAGTGGTTCGTGAGATGCGCGCGTTCAAATAATAATTTTCCCAGTTTTTTTCAGGGCTCGGAAACCTGGTTAATCTTCGCGATCCTGTTCGTTAAAAACGCCATACATTTCCAAAGGAGCGTTTTCATTTCGATTCCGCTCTGAACGGACCGAAATTATTCCTGGTTATGTTCAAAGAGCAAAATGAAACTTCTCCTGCTCAAAATACCGGTTAGAACCGTGCGCGATTATGTTCGCCCCGCCCACTCACACACACCACGACCCTCACCACACATTCAAAACAAATAAACAAGTTATGGCCTATTGGTGCACTCGAAAGGGAAAGAAGATATCACTGCACTAGTTACTTTCCGCGAGGAATTAACCAGGTTAATTTCAGAAGCAATACCGCTCGCATCTGGGTTTCGCTCCTAGCGAACACTTATCCAAAAACCT
Organism: Cyaniris semiargus; assembly: GCA_905187585.1. Taxonomy (NCBI): domain Eukaryota; kingdom Metazoa; phylum Arthropoda; class Insecta; order Lepidoptera; family Lycaenidae; genus Cyaniris; species Cyaniris semiargus. Next base: position 1,537,295 of record LR994549.1, read on the forward strand.
GGTTAAAGAGCGTTTTAACCTGGTTAAAAAATATGGAAAAAGCTCGGAACCGAGCCCTGGTTTTTTCCATATTTTCCTCTGATTACACGCTCCTATTGGTTGTACCGTGATGTTATATAGCCTAAGACTGCCTTCACATTAAGTCGCGAGTAGTGCGGCAGCCGCGCGACTCGTTTTAGTATTAGTATAGAAGTCGCGCGGCTGCCGCACTACTGGCGACTTAATGTGAAGGCAGCCTAAAGCCTTCCTCGATAAATGGACTATCTAACACAAAAAGAACTTTTCAATTAGAATTAGTTCCTGAGATTAGTGCACTTAAGCAAATAAACTCTTCAGCTTTATTTGATACATTTCAGCTTCAGCTTTATGAGAGGTATAGAACATCTAAGATATATTATGTTATAAACTAACCGTATGTATGTTTGTTTCCAGATGCGCCTACATCGTTGTGAGGGGTGCCTCGCGGCCTGCCGGCCCGAGCGCAGGGCTGGCTCTCCCTCTAAGACCACTATCAGGTAAATTATAAAGCTTCATTGTAGTGTTATTTGTACTTAATAAAGAATAGCTAAAATCCGCGCGCGACCAGAATGGGATCGGAATGACAGTTTTGTTGACGCGCGCTGACATTTGGCCAGCCGTAGGGTCGACAAACAAAATGACGTTTTTGTTTGCGGACATTTATTTTAAGTTTTGTTTTAATTTTTTTGTGATAATAATAGGTAATATGTGATATTACTATAGTAATTGATTAATAAAATAATACCTGAATCACAGCCATTGGTAAAATATTACCAAGAAATCTTTTTCATGAAAATTTTGGATTTGCTCAAAAATAATAAAATAGTAACTGAAAGAGTTGTAGCTGCCACAGGCTTGACCAAAAACACAGTAGTATCTTAAATGTACAGAATCGGTCGATTACGTATTTTATTATTATTATGTACCTATAAACCTATAATGTTCAGAAAATTTTTGCTAACGCTACTTCAATTACACACACATTAGCAAACAAAACTGTCACTCTGATGACTGATCCCTTTCTGATCGCGCGCGGGTTGTACTATTGTACAATCTGGAACGCTAATAAAATTTCCTTTACATTAAATAATACGAAATTGAAAATTAAACCGACGTTTCGCCTAGCTCTTTCAGTTTTCAAATATTAAACGAATAAAACGGGTTTGTCACCTTCATAGTACGAACAATACGTACAAGCCGCATCTTCGTTGTAAAAATTGCGCTTTTTATGAGCCATTTTTTTGCACTTGCAACTTATGACTTACGTCAAATAGAAATAGTGAAGTTTTTTAACAGTATTTTTTGTACAGACTTAACATGGAATATACAGTATTTTTTATTGACTTTACGTATAAAATATAGTATCTAATCGATTAAACCGTTCCAGAAACATCCGCCTGAAGCGCGTGCGGCAGCGGCCGTACAAGCCCCGCCCCCACGACAGCGGCAACATGGCCGACACCGCGCCCCCCGCCCCGCCCGCCCCGCCCGCCCCGCCCGCGCCGCCTGACACTGACGCACCACGTAAGTGTTTTATAGCGTTTTCGGCATCTAGAACTTCCCCGGTGCAGGGCAGGCCGAATGGATACGAAAATAGCCGAAGTTTAAATTACTACATTTAAAACTATGTATTACTAGTACTAAGTGTAAGTGCTTCGTGGATCACCGGTTTTGTTCGGCTATTTCCGTATCCATTCGGCCTGCCCTGCTTGCCCTGCCCCGGGGCAGTTCTAGATGCCGAAAACGATATTATATAGTAACCTCTTTAAAGCGTGTCCCAGACAGACGCGGCCTGCGGTGGCGGTGGCGGTGGCGGTCAGTTGGATGACTTGAGAGTTATAGGAACGACACAGACACACGCGGCCAAGCCATTCAACTGACCGCCACCGCAGGCCGCGTCTGTCTGGGAGACGCTTAATTCTAATAATATTTAAACAGTATAGAATCGCCATATTTAGAGTATTTCTACGTGGAATTGGCCATCTTGCTGACCTGAATGATGTCTGTCAAAGTCAAGTTGTCATTTATGTCACTAGCGCACGAGACAAAATGAACCCAATACACTACAAACAGCAAATCAATATACAAGGTCTGCTGGGGCTCGCATAAAATAGTAAAAAATACAAAAAAAAAAGACGCATTTCGAATATTAATATGGTGCGTAAATATTTTTAAACTCAAGTGCAATTGAATGGACCAAGAAGCTCATCAAATCAAACCTTGAGTATCTGTGTCTATTGATGACATTTTTCGCGGAAATGGCTACTGTTTAAACATATGTAACAATAAAAACATACGAATCAATATTATGATTGTGATATGAATATTGACTATAACATGCTCACAATCAAATCAATATTGTGAATATAATAAGCAGACCTCATAGTTAACCCATTCCTCGATGGACATTGGACGCGTAAACTGTCTTCTCTGTATATGTCTACATATGTCTATACCCTGACCTTAGTTCATGTCAGTTTACCTTGTAGACTGTAGTAAACGAAAACAAACAAGCCACACGATACATAATCAACCTATGAGTCTCCGGTGGGTTTTGAAAGCGTTTTTTTTTTCATTTCAAAAAGGGTGCTAGAGCTAATTGCTTTAACACGAAAAAGGCAACAAAGCAACAGGCGTTTGACAGCAAACTATCTGCTGTCTGTTAACCATATACAAAATTTCTGTCAAATGACTGTTGCATTGCTGTTTCAAGATACAAGTGCGTTTCATCAAATAGTTCCTTTGCCGTCATGTTGGCACTAATGCAAATTAGTGTTGCCTCATTACCATTACTGTGCTACCTTAAATTAGGGGAGATAATATTATGTTGTCACAAAATACTTTTAATAATTCCCTAAAGAAAATTTCATATAATTCTAACTTTCGCCCGCGGCTCTGTCTGCGTTAACGTCTATCGCTCGGGAACCGTTCTTTCTCCCGGGATGAAAGGTACCCTATGTCCTTCTCCATACCCCAGACAATGTGTACCTATGAAAGTTTCATGATGATCCGCTTAGTACTTTATGCGTGAAGGCGTAACTAACAAACAAAGTCACTTTCGCATTTACTAGCTAAAAGCCGAGCTTTGTGAATTGCGAGGGCTCGCGTCGTCACACCTTGACTGACTGATGATAACACATCTACAGTTTTTCCATAAAGTGTACCACAAAATGTACAGGCTGTGGGATATACTAGGTGATAATATTACTATACTAGCTTTTACCCGCGACTTCGTTCGCGTGGTATGTAGTTTTCGTCACTAGAAGTGCGTTGCATCAAATAGTTCTTTTGCCTACGTGTTGGCTTTCCTGTATGTTAATAACGTAAATATGGTAGACACGCTCTGCGAATATTCAAAAGTTTTACTGTGTTTAAGGGTGATTAAACTGATGCTGGTAACCCTATTTCACTAAGCTGTAATGGCGGCAACCCGAGCTTGAACACATCTTAATGGAATTATTGGGGCCTTGTTACGTGTTTTCACGTTCACAAAACTCTCACTCTTAGCACCATCATTCTTTCACCACTTTTTAATGTTTTCGGCATGATTTTCTCACGAAATCACAGTAAAACTTATGAATACTCGCAGAGCGTGTCTACCGTGTTTACGTTATTGACAGACAGGAATGCCAACATGACGGCAAAGGAACTATTCGATGAAACGCACTCTAACCACTTTGGAGATGAGTTTTCATAGCGATGATCCACAGAGTCTAGAAAGTATACTACAAAGTTTCACAATATTATTTTTATCTGTCTCTAATATGACAAAAATCCTTTATCACATACAGATAATATTATGATTGTGCAACGCAGTAAGAATGTGCCCGGCCAGGTGGATTGGCCTTATGTAATCTTGATTAATTATATGATATAATATTATCATTGTTTATCCATTTATAATATTGCTAGTCGATACTTACTATTGTGGTATTGTTTTTGTATTATCTCACTACCTTGAGTGAAGTCGTGTGTTAAGTTTTTTATCTTATTGTGATAGTTTTAGTAAATAAAATGAATCCCATTGATGGTATGTCTCCTTTTCAATTATTTTCTAAAATAAAAACAAAAAGTAACACGTTACAGGCCAAAGGTTAAAGTTCTTTTTAGCGATAGGTAAAATGTTTTTTATCAAGTTTACAGAACCCTAAGCAAGTAAACATTTACCTATAGTAGTTTAAAAGTTAATTTACCTTTAATAGGGCATGCATAATCTGCTTATAATAATTACTATTATTACTACGTCCGTGGCCTAATGGGACTTCACTCTGAAAATACTGTATAAATCTTCCACAACGGATGCAAAAGGGCTAGTTTTTTAAGAAATATATTTTTCGTTTAAACAAGTCTTGTTTCGTAAACTATCTACTGTATATTAAAAATCAAATAATTAAATAAAAATACCTTTAAAATTGTCAGTAAGATAAGTAAACGCTAAACGTATATATTAATAAAAAATGAAAAAATCTAATTAATTTTAATTTTCTAGAAAGAGATGATGAACTTTGGCCGCTCATAATATTATGCTGATCAGTTTTTTTTACAAAAGTTAAGATTCCTTTATTTGAATTTCACGTGCCTGACCAAGTTTTTTTTTTAATCGTTTATTCAAAAATAATACAAAAGTAGCTTACACTAATATCCCGCCAAACTAAAAAGTTTATTGGCAGGTACGCGCTCGTACGCAGCCTTACAATTTTTGAGAATGCGATTTTTTAAGCCCAAAAAAAGTGAGTTCCCCGGTAATTCTGTGGAAATATTTCAAATTGAAATTTATGAAAACCATCTGACTATCTAAATGGCGATACATCTGTTAAGGTGCGACAAGCCTTTAATGCACGTAGGCGGGGGCGCTGCTGGTAAAGAAGAACTGTCAAAAATGTCGTTTTTGTATGATGGCAGCGTTAGTTCCTTTTTTCGCCACATTCATTTAAAGTTGTGTTTAAAGTCTTGCCGAGCTCTAGGCCGCCATTAGCGGTAGTCAAAAGTGTCTGAGTGTCCAATCTTTTACATATTTAGTACTTTCATAATTTAATTGGATTTACTACGGAATTTGACCTTATATACATCCTTAAATGTTCTTTATAATCGAAAGCGTCTATTTATCTCCTTAATAATATAATGTTACTACAATGCAAAAATAAATAAATACAAAGGAAGTATATTAATTTAATGTTTTCACCTTAATCAATATAAGAATTAAGGTTTAATAAGAATTAAGGTCTATTAAGGTTCCGAATCAGAGATTGGTTTCAAATTTCTTGATTTAACTATATAACCGATAACGGATATTACAGATACGTCTTTCGCTATTTAAATTACTATACTACTTTGGGAATATGCGTGGCGGCCGAATAGGAAGATCTTCCGACGGAGCGAGAATAGCATGCTCGGTCAGGCTTCGGCCTTCGGCTTCGCCCACTGACGTCATTTCGGACGTTACATATCTTGCCGTTCCCAAATCTCAGAAACTAGAAGATAGCGCAATGCAGGATTGTGGCGCTAGTTGGGGGTACCGCCACACTACTGTATTATCTAATATCTTTTTAAGTTATTTCTTACGTCTCATTTTTATTGTGCTATTCCAGCGATGCCGTGGTTCGGCATGGACATCGGCGGCACGCTGACGAAGTTAGTGTACTTCGAGCCGCGCGAGACGAACCGCCGCGAGCTCGACCGCGAGACCGAGGTGCTCAAGAACATCCGCCGGTACCTCACCCGCAACTCCGCCTACGGCAAGACCGGCCGCCGGGACGTGCATCTGCAGGTAGATAACTCCTGACGCAACCGAGAGAGCAGAGGGCTAGCACTAGCACACACAGTCATCCAACATGTTGCACACGCCATATCAAGATATTGACAGAAAAGTTGTCAAACGTCGAACAAAACTTTTTGTTTACTGTCTATGCTGGTGCTGCACTCTAGAATCAAAACATTGTAGTAGTTATATCCTATTATATCTATCTTAACGTGAGACCGCACTAGGCGACACTGTGCTGCAGCGGAGCAACGCGACACCGTCATGACTGACATGATCATTGTATGAAATAGAATGTGCCATAAAGCTGCAGTCGCGACACAAAACGTCATTACCGTTATTACGGATACGGACACGTAGTGCCATCTAGCGTCAAACCAGCGAAACTGATCAGGGAAGCACAGAAAACATAAATCCCCTACTCAATACTAGATGGCGTTAAGTGTATGTTTACTTACGCGTATTTTCTAGAAACATCCCACACTTGTTTACTTGTTTACGTGAATCGGGGAAGGAACTTTCTAAAATTCGTCTCACCATATAAATAGCCGCAGGTAGACGGCCCGGCAATTCAGTTTCATCTGAGCGATCTTCGAGGCGACTTCGAAGTGAAAACAAGTGATCAATAGTGAGTGAACCAGTGAACCTACGACTCGACTACGACCTAGGACAGGATAGTGCTCAGTGATTTGGATCTAGTGCTTAGTGTTTGGACTTAGTGATTTGTGTGAGCTAGTGAATAAAGTCTTCAAGAGAGTCGCCAGGTCTTTCTCTCCAAATCCATCGAACCCTAGCACGTAACACTATATTACGTGGAGTGTCGCGTAGCTTCGCTGCAGCGTAGTGTCGCCTAGTGCAGTCGCGCCTGCATTTTTGGAACTCCCGCCATCTACACTTATAAAATTTTAACGAACCAGGATCGAGAAGTGTGCTCAATGTGATTTCGATAACATTTCGAGTTTGAATGCTATTCACAGGAGAAGTGTTCTGCACCCCCTTTCTCAGCCCCGATCCCTCGAAGCGACTCGACTCTCTAGCTGATTACTATGTTTTTTACTCGTTTGCCCATTCCAGATGGACAACGTGACGATCCGCGGCCGCCGGGGCACGCTGCACTTCATCAGGTTCCCGACGAGCGAGGTGGGCGCGTTCCTGCAGCTCGCGCGCTCCAAGGGCATGGCGGCGCTCGTTAACACCATATACGCGACCGGCGGCGGCGCCTACAAGTTCGAGGAGGACTTTATAAAGGTACGGACTGTTCAACAACTTCAAATTTAAACCCCTTTGTTTTGTTGTGGACGATTTATACAATCTTCAAATATAGGGATGTTATATTAAAGGTCTGAGTGCTCTTTGAAATTATCATAACATAGAAATATAAGGTTTAGTAAATACTAAATAGGATTAAAAAATGATACTAAGCGTTTGCCTTAGTTTAAAAAACATTATTGGATTTTTTTCTGTCTAGGGGTATGATTTCGAATGATTGTTCAGTCATACGAGTTACGACATTCTCGTAACATAGAAAGCTTAGGTGTAGTAAATAGGATAAAAAAAAGTGATGCTAAGCGATCACTTTTCATCATGGACGGCAGTAACTAACGTTTCAAAGAGATCATTGTAATTTTTCGTATAATTAATTGAACTTATACGTGGGAGAGCCATGCTTCGGCACGAATGGGCCGGCTCAACCGTAGAAATACCACGTTCTCACAGAAAACCAGCGTGAAACAGCACTTGCGCTGTGTTTCGCCGAGTGAGTGAGTTTACCGGAGGCCCTTTCCTCTACCCAAATCCCTACCCTACCCTCCCCTATTCCCTTCTCTTCCCATCCCTACCCTCCCCTATTACCTTATTCCCTCTTAAAAAGGCCGGCAACGCACTTGCAGCTCTTCTGATGCTGCGAGTGTCCATGGGCGACGGAAGTTGCTTTCCATCAGGTGACCCGTTTGCTCGTTTGCCCCCTTTAATTCATAAAAAAAAAAACTTTTCCCATTTTCCAGGAGGTGAACATGCGCCTGTCGAAGGTGGACGAGCTGGACGCGCTGATCGCGGGCGTGCTGTACGTCGACAGCATGAACCCGCAGGAGTGCTACTACTGGGCGGCGCCCGACGACATGCGCGACGCCGACACGGTCAGTACGACATATGACAGCGTATAGTGCGCTCAGTACGCCATATGACAGTGGACGAGCTGGACGCGCTGATCGCGGGCGTGCTGTACGTCGACAGCATGAACCCGCAGGAGTGCTACTACTGGGCGGCGCTCGACGACATGCGCGACGCCGACGCGGTCAGTACGACATATGACAGCGTATAGTGCGCTCAGTACGCCATATGACAGTGGACGAGCTGGACGCGCTGATCGCGGGCGTGCTGTACGTCGACAGCATGAACCCGCAGGAGTGCTACTACTGGGCGGCGCCCGACGACATGCGCGACGCCGACACGGTCAGTACGACATATGACAGCGTATAGTGCGCTCAGTACGCCATATGACAGTGGACGAGCTGGACGCGCTGATCGCGGGCGTGCTGTACGTCGACAGCATGAACCCGCAGGAGTGCTACTACTGGGCGGCGCTCGACGACATGCGCGACGCCGACGCGGTCAGTACGACATATGACAGCGTATAGTGCGCTCAGTACGCCATATGACAGTGGACGAGCTGGACGCGCTGATCGCGGGCGTGCTGTACGTCGACAGCATGAACCCGCAGGAGTGCTACTACTGGGCGGCGCCCGACGCCATGCGCGACGCCGACACGGTCAGTACGACATATGACAGCGTATAGTGCGCTCAGTATGCCATATGACAGTGGACGAGCTGGACGCGCTGATCGCGGGCGTGCTGTACGTCGACAGCATGAACCCGCAGGAGTGCTACTACTGGGCGGCGCCCGACGACATGCGCGACGCCGACACGGTCAGTATGACATATGACAGCGTATAGTGCGCTCAGTACGCCATATGACAGTGGACGAGCTGGACGCGCTGATCGCGGGCGTGCTGTACGTCGACAGCTGTCAAAAATTGCCATCAGATTCTGGTAGACCTATACCTTTATGGTAAGTACGCACGCCATAATATGACAGCGTAAAGTGCGCTCAGTACGCCACATGATCAATATGTCACATTGTGGTCAGTACGTACGTCATTTGACACTGTATACAGTATAGTACACTCAGAATGTCACACTGCAGTCAGTACGCACGCCGGACGACAGCATAATGAGTCAGTACTTACGCCGTACAGGAAGATGATGTTTCTATGGATTTAAGGTCTAAGGCAGTTCGTTTTCAACGCTCAATTCTTCTCATTTCATCTTTATTCAATTCTCCGCAGCCGCCGTACCTAGAGCCGTGCCTATCTCAGTACGTGCGCAAGCCGTTCGACTTCTCGGCGCCGTACCCGTTCCTGCTCGTCAACATCGGCAGCGGCGTCTCCATGCTCGTCGTCAACGCACCCAACGACTTCTACCGCGTCTCCGGCACCAGGTGACTCGGAAATCTTTTTTTTTATTACTTATAGTAGAACTTGTTTTTCGAGAGTATAACGTTGACTAAAAATGTTATTTTTTTTTCTTGTATGTATAAATAGAACGACGCATATTTTTCGAGTGACGTAAAAATGTCTTTAGACGCGATAGGACGCGGTCGTTTTGTATACTGTCACAATCTCAAGATATTTTTATCAGGTTCTATAATGTGTATTTCATTGCCACCTTCAGATGCTAAAAGGCTTTAGAATCGTCTTAGTCATGCATATGACATTAAGTATTTTTCAGTCTGTTTTTTATTATATTATTATCTACAATCAGTAAACTAAAACCCACAGCTAGCTCTATCACTATTTAGTTCCAAGCCTAGTGGCCATGGTAATACCTTCCAAACTTTAACCAAAAAATTTTATCAGCTTGGGCGGCGGCACGTTCCTCGGTCTGTGTTGCCTGCTGGCCGGCTGCAGCAGCTTCGAGGAGGCGATCGCGCTGGCGGCGGACGGCGACAACACCAGCGTCGACAAGCTCATCAAGGACATTTACGGCGGGGACTACGCGCGGTTCGGCCTGCGGGCGGACCTGGTGGCCAGCAGCTTCGGGCACATGTGCTCGGCGGAGCGGCGCGCGCGCGTCTCCCGGGCTGATCTGGCGCGCGCGACGCTCGTCACGATCACCAATAACATCGGCTCCATCGCCCGGCTGTGCGCGTCCAACGAGCGCCTAGAACGGGTGGTCTTCTGCGGCAACTTTCTCCGCGTCAACCCACTGTCCATGAAGCTGCTGTCGTACGCGATGGCGTACTGGTCGCGAGGCGCGCTCAAGGCGCTCTTCTTGGAGCATGAAGGGTTAGTTTGATTTTGTCTGCTTTAAACTACCTTTTTATGCCCAACATTATGATGTTTCTGGCAGTAAAGGGTGAAATAATAACTGAGTATTTAGCTACGAATAGTTACTTCGGGATTTTTTTTCGTTTATATGTCAAATTGGACTAACCGGTGGACCATGTGATTCCAGATACTTCGGTGCGGTGGGGTGTCTGCTGAACATCGACAACAACCACAGGAAGGAGAACGTGTCCCGACACCCCGGCTCCGGCAACTCCGCGGAGGACAGTTGAGCGCCGCGCGGGGTCCGCTCGGCCCCGAGACGACCCGGCTGTCGGGGTCCGTTCCGCCCCGGGAGACGCTGGCCCCCAGACGACCCGGCTGCCGGGGTCCGTTCCGCCCCGGGATACGCTGGCCCCCAGACGACCCGGCTGCCGGAGTCCGCTCCGCCCCAGGACTCGCTGGCCCCCAGACGACCCGGCCGCCGGGGTCCGCTCCGCTCCGGGACACGCTGGCCCCCAGACGACCCGGCCGCCGGGGTCCGCTCCGCCCCGGGACACGCTGGCCCCCAGACGACCCGGCTGCCGGGGTCTGCTCCGCCCCGGGTACGAAGACAGCGCTATACGCCGCACGCGCCCGCACACGACCGGCCGCCGACGTCGGGTTAGTTAGACAAGGATAGCAATAACAGAGCGAGACAGACGCGCGCAGCTCGGTCGCCCGTGCACGCGACACAATGATGTTGTTTTGTGGCTACCATTCCACTTGTATTGTTTTGATTATGTGAGGCCACAATTTGTATTTAGATTAATTTAAATATTATAGTTTTTAAATCGTTTATTTAATAATTTATTAATGAAATTATAAAAACGGCTGATGCTGGCCCTGTAGCGTCGTCGCAGGCACAAATTGTATTTAGTTTTGGATGTATTTTTGCGGGGAGCGTTCTAGTGTTACTAGTTTTATTTTTAGCAATTTGCTACTTATTTTATGACATGTTAAATCGATTCCATTGAATGACGATCTATCTCAAAGGTTTTTCTATTTATTAGTTAGTACGTAAATTATTTTAATATAAATGCTGCGCCGTTCAATACGTCATACGTCTACGAATAGACTTAGATTTTATCTGTAATTGAATTTATCCCGAATTTTAATTCTCTCTGCACAGTGTTATCGACTGCACCGCCAGCCAAAATGTTTCTAAATGCTGAAGAAAATAAAATAAGCTTATGGCTATTACTCAACAAAAAATACATACATTTAGAGTCTTCATGTTAAATAATCCTAAATAAAACAGTTGATAATAAGTGGCTTCTGCTTATTCACTATCTTTATGACTAGCGCCTTTCGGCGTCAATTCAAAGTGACTATTATCCATTTTAAATCATTTTGACCTATGTGTAAACAAAACTGTACTAAGCCGGTTACAGTACTATTAATTTAAATGTTTATGTGTAAATTTGATCGAGTTAAATTTTTGTTTACATTTAAATCAAAATTAATTTAAATGGAGTATAATGGGTACGAGGCTGCATTGCACGTGTTTGGTTTCTTGGCGAATATGTATTAAAAAAAATATCTAAAACAGTCTTATTTACGACTTATTTGCTACAATAATATATAACACAATAATTAAACGACGATTTATAAGACTTCAAATAAATTTGTCCATTGAATACATGAATCAGTAACTGAATGTGTCGATGATATAAGAATGTCCCTGTGGAGGCTTGTATTGTCTAGTGAAAGGAGAATAGCAATCACCAGCACCATAATGTTAACCTGACCTACTAGATCTCAAAGTAGGATTTTCTTTGATTTATCTTCAATATCCCTGTTTCCTACAAGATGTCCATGCGCCAAAACATTCTTGCCCAAGTTGAAACCTCTCAGGTATGGGACATTATGGGGTATTCGCCACGAAATATACACTGTCGGTTGCGCCTGAGTAGTTTACTATTGTAGATTATGAAATATTTTTAACCGACTTCAAAAAAGGAGGTTATTAATTATTGACTTTGTAACTATTGACCCACAATGCGAGCTGCGTTGGTAAAATGTTTGAGTGCCTTCCTACATGTTCCGTATGATAGAAAACTTTAAAATATACTTCTCAAGGTGAAACGATAATAATTGTGTGTAATATTACGCAAAGGTAAGAGCAGAGGGCGCCACTAGAATATACTACTAAATAATCCGACATCTTAGGTGCCCCATACACGGGACAATTTGTCGTTTCGATCGATCGTCAAGAAAATCGTCCAATCGACCTTTTGACCATAAAATCGTTTGCGATATTGCCACACACGTACAATTATTACTCGTTCGATTTTAACATCGAGGCGACAAATCGTCACGATAATTGTCCCGTGTATGGGCACCTTTACACTCGTCATATCAGAATATTGACGGAAGCTTGTCAAACGTCGAACAATACTTTTTATTTACTGTCTATGCTCGTGGTGCACTCAAGAGTCAAAACATTGCAGTAATATATCCTATGTGTATATTGTGGTATGGTAGAGTGCGCGCACGATAACTTTGCGCGCGGCTGAAATCGGAACTAATTGTCGGGCCTCCACGTTTACATGATAATCGATATACCTATTCCTATACATAATTTAAATAAGTAAATAAAGATATTAAAGTAAAACTACCAATGTTTTAAAAAAAAATATATATCATTGGGATTACCCACTTTTTTTAATGAATCCCTACGCTGGCACGCCACCTGTCGCGCGCAGAGTTACGTGCGCGCACTCTACTCTAATTAAAAGTGATTGTCAAATCGATATTATGGCCGCTGATGGCTTATAAACTGAAATTGTTAGTTGTGCTTTTGACTTGTTTAGTTTTGAGAAGAAAAAGTTAGTGGCGAATCTCAATTTATATTATTTTGATGTTCTTGTGTTTTAAATATTTTGCAATATTTTATAACAATCGTTGTTTTTGGTATTAAACGAGTCATGTGCACAAAACGATAATATTTTGAAACGAAAATGTATTAAATGTTGTTAATTTCAATTATCGTAAAGAAAGTACTTGTAACTATCTAATGGACACCTTATGTTGTGATTCACAATTATTCGAAGTTTGTATCGTATTCGACAACTAACCCGCGGAATAAAAACCGCGCCTGGCGTTGACCAATAATAATGCGGTATGTTCTCGAATCCGAGCCATAAGGTAAGACTGCACTGAGCGACACTACTCGTTCCATGGAGCTGACGTTTTGCAAAAATTGAATTGACGTTTTGCAAACGTCAGTTCTGTGGAAAGTAATGTCGCGTCGTGTCGCTGCTACGTAATGTCGCGTAGTGCGGTCTCGCCTTTATGGGAATTGTGAATCACCTTCAAAGTGGACTTGTTACCTGAGCCTTTAGCAAAAGTACGGCTAATGGCCCAGTTAAATTGGTGAATTTTGTTAAACTCAGTTGAACCGTACATGTTGCGTTTGGCGGCGTCATCGATAGTTAACATATAGTGCGGCGCGGAGGCTCGCCGCTCGGTGAGGGCTGTTTTGGATTTTTTATAATGTAATAAAAATATTATAATTATTATGACGTGTTTTTAATTAAATGTATCTGAATACTAACGTTACTTCTCAATAACTTGATAAAATTTAAAGTATATTATTTGTCTGTGGTCTCTTTACTCTTAACTAATAAACAGGTTTTAGTGAAAGGGCAAAATCCCCGGGAAAGGACGTAGAATAGATTAATCTCAGAAAAATGTATTTCTACAGACAAATTTCTTTCGGTAACGTCAAGTTTTTTAATGAAGTTGAAAGCAAAGTTCGAGGTTTGTAGAATAAAACGACAGAACTGTACGAAAAATTCTCAAAACTTTATTTAACAAAATACTCTAATATTATTGACGTCACAACTATATAACTAGTCATTTTATTGCTACGAGCTAGATACGAATTTTGAGCAAATTACACAAACTTCACTGATATGTTAATTAATATTGTTAAATTCTCTTTAAAAGAAGAAAGCATGTAAGGAAAACATAAAATTATTTTTGACAAGTCAGTAAAAATAGCCTGTTTTTAAGCAAACCAGTTGCATTAACTACAAGAATTTAACATGAAGGTTGAACGAGAGATAGTTTCAACTTTCATTTACACTGAAACGAGGCCACACTGCCACGTGTTGCGTCGAAACAAAATATCGCATTTTATGCCATGGCTGCGTTGCGACGACGCACGTCAACACAATACAAGACGCTAATGGCACAACGCGTAATTCGTTTTCCCACTTCAACTCCTATTCACCGTCAAAACAAAACGTGCAACGATGCAACGCAACAATGTGGCATATCATTGGTTAGCATTGACGGAATGGCCACTAAAACTTCCCAAAGTAATGACGCAATAAAAATAAATTACGCAATACAAACATAGCCGGCATCAACCCAAACCTGATCCAAACAGACGTACATATACGTACGTTTTTGGAGTGTTGACCGGCCATTTTGAATGGAAGTACCTTCAATGCACACCCTAAAATTTAATGTTTTTACCTCGGAGTAACGACTCTCCGGTGACAAAACATTAGGAATGTGGCTTTGCTTTAAATCGACAACTGTAGTTATGTACAAAATATTATTTCAATGTTTGTTTATGAAACTGGTTCCTTAATTTACTGTATACGATAACTACAACCGCATATTAATTAGTGATTACATTTCTAAAAGAACACTTGCGGCATTGATGAGGGATGACAAAGTATAAATAAATAAATGTACATTAAATTAACAAGTAAAAACAGAGACAATATGATTGAATTAGGGCCGGTCCACATGGTGCGTTGCGTCAGCGTTGCGTCGACGCAGCGCTGCTGTTGCGTTGTTTTACATACAAAATATAACCAAAGTGTTCACACGGCGCGCTTCGTCGTCGCAACGCACACATTATGGACAGCAGCCCCCGACTCCCGAGACGAAGCGGGAGAGGGTGTTGACGTTAAGACTGCTTCGTGATAACGCTGCGATGGCGCAGCGCCCGTGTGGCCGGCTATGCGTCAAAATATTTGCGTTGCGACATTTTTAAACATACATATTGGATATCGACTGTAGCAACAATAGTTATTATATTATGAATTATCGCATAAATTCATTTTAATATATAAAGTTTAAAAGCCCCTCGTTTATTAGAAAAAATACATAATATTATCATTATATAAACTGAATAATAAATCATTGCTATTGAAATATTTTTTATTAAGTAATCATGTTTTGTTATATTTCAATGAACTCAATATTACGTCATTATTATAAATTAATGTGTAGTTATCAGTGAAGTTTAAAACTAGATTTTGTTGTCTATTTCAGTTAATTTTCTCTGGCTTTTCAGACTCCGGTTCATGACATTATAATTTCTGCCAATGCTACAAGTAAAATGTTCCCAACGCCATCTAGCGTGTATTTTCAGTCAGGAGAGAGATATAACGACTAGAAATTAAAAAAATCTCTTTTTTTTTAAATAATAATCACAGCTTATTTTAATGATACTGAAATTAAACATTATGCTCGTTTACCAATTAGAGACTGTACCTACACTGTAGAAGTTTATACAAAACAATTCAGGTACTATTAATTCTGATCTTAGAGATTTTGTTACTTGTTATGTGAGATACGGTCCTACAGTTCCAGCTGCTTTACAGTTCTCTGAAAATAAAAGAAGTTTGTATGTTTACATAAGAGCTACAGATAAGATTTATGTACCAACTTGGTAAGGCCAAAAAAATTGAAAAATGTGTAAAAAAATAGTCTCTATGGACTGTGGTAGGGATCATTATCACACCTTATTATGTGCATTGCTGATACATACGTCCAAATTTTTTAATGGATTTAAGGGATTTTGGATGTATCGTCAATGCAGATGTTAGGGCCTGTCCACATCTCCACGCCACGACGTCGTCAACGTGTAACGGTGCGGTAACGAATCACTGTACGACGACGTGACTTGCAAATTTAAGTTAACGTAACGTAAAATGCACATCACGATATAGCTACATTGTATGTCGCCATGCCTTGTAAAACTGCTTCTTCACTAGTGATCTAGATGTGGACCGCACAATACTGCAGTGCGTATTATAACCGCCGTAACCAACATTTTTCCCGATTTTGAGTTAGTTACATTATACATATTCGGAATCGAGATATATAACTTTGTCTTCGACAGTTTCTGAAAAAAATGCATCTATCATACTTTTTTTAGGGTTCCGTAGTAAACAAGGAATCCTTATAGTTGCGGTCTGTTCGTCCGTCTGTCTGTCTGTCCGTCTGTCTGTCCTTCTGTCTGTCCTTCTGTCTGTCCGCGGTTTTGCTCAGATACTATAGGACCTACAAAGCTGTTAATCGGCATGAGTGTACATATTAATAATGCCAACAAAATGGTATACCAAAATTTAAAAAAATATATTTATTTATGGTATCTCTGGTATTTATGGTATTGACCTAACAATTTTTTTCAAAAACTAGCGTTCCTACGGAACCCTATATTGCGCGTGGCCCGACACGCACTTGGCCGGTTTTTATTTTTATAAGCGCGGTAACTACAAAGAAAAAAATAAATCCCTTAACATATCAGCCGCAAGTGCCGGATAACTTCTATTATTATATAACCTTCTATTGTTCATTATATTATAGTGCTTACATATATATGTGACATATAATTAAAATTTAAGTACTAGAAATAATATTTGCATGCTATTGTATAGCTAAGAGTGTCAGAACCACTAATATTGTAAACATCTTTTGTAACCACCACTTTTACTGCAAATAAAGAACTGATTACTGATTACAGCTTACGCAGTAACTGTAAATTATCTCTGATACTGATAAAATCTCTATTTTGGGGAAAGCCTTTCCTTAACATTAGTGCTTAAATCACCGTCCACGGCGCTTATAATAATGACTATATATTAATTTTTTACCATTGAGTTTCAATACATAACAGCCGTATGGGCATATATTGCGCCTATTACAAGATATTGGTATAAAATAGACGGTCTGTTTTATTTTGTTTGAGCGGTAACTGGGCGTTACTGCGGTAATATTAAGGAATCTACGTTTTTAAATAAATCGTATCAGGCATTTAAGACTCTTATGGCAAGGTAACTAAATTACTACTGCGGTATAGCGCGGTATTTGTGAGTTTAAAATTGTTATAACTTGCAAAGTTTATCAAAATTTTTTTTGTGCTTTCAATTTTTTTAATTATTTCATCATATAATGCCAGTCAACAAAACAATTTTTTTTCTTGTGCTTCTTATTTAATGACTTTCATCCGATTGTTTACATTGAAAATTAACCAAAACCTTACTTTAAAACGTTTTAAATTCTCCAAAAATGTGTAAAATGGACGATTTTTTTTTTTGAAATTATGAGTTTTTAGTACTTTAAAACGTTTTAATATCTCCAAAAATGTGTAAAATGGAGGAAAAAATTTTTGCTACATTGGTTGAGAATTTATTGAAGTAAAAAGCTAAAAAATTAAATTCATCGACAAATAAAAGGCTTTGTCGAGCCTTTGAAATATATTTAACCTTCAGCTTCCTACTAAAAGCCAGAAAAAGAAATTGGGTACTACACATAGAGATATATTGTACTACGTTAAATGTCAGTGGTACTACATAATATTATCTCACTTAAAGACACATGGTGCAAGCTATGTTTGGACAATGCTCCCTTAAGGCGAAGACATCTGCCAATTCGACATCTTTGTGCAGTTTTCTAGACGTATGTATTTCATTGATTGGCACAAAAAAAATGTGATTTTTGATTATATTTGGAAAAGCTTGTCTAATTTAAATAATAAAATAATGTACTCCTACTGAATGAAAAAAAATATCAAAGTCAAATCTTTCAGTAACTTTAAACAGTTCAAACTAAAGTAATTATACAATCTATGCTTTAAAAATTTGTTTATTTGATACCTTTTACAAAAATTCAAAGATTGCCAGATTTAATTTTCGGTTCTGACATCTAGATTTCCCATAATATTTATTTTTTCCACTAACAAACGAAAAATGTATCCACGCTACCGAGTGAACACTTCACATCTTTGTCTCTCTGGCATGAAAATCGACAGTGGTGCGAGAGTGATGCGAGATCAAGGTCATTGGCAGTCGTCAGCGTCTTAAATCTAATATCAGTTGTTTACCCTATTTGTATTTTTTTCCTTTAAGTATGTTTTAGTGAAAGTAATTAACGATAAAAAATAAATGAAAAATAAACTTTATTCTGTTAATACTTAACTAAAAGAAATAAAATGCACATTTTCTTCAAAATACACCATTTATCAGGTACTTACTGCCGAGGCATACAACAAGTTTATTTTGAGGTATGCTGACCTAGACTATACTGTGTCCGTAAGGGCTGCAATTTTAGCATACCATGGTTATGTCGCGTCGGTCTTACGCTATGGCTTAATAATATGGGGTAATTCTACCGACTTCGATCGCGCTTTTCGAACACAAAAAAAATGTATTCGTTCTGCCTGTGTTCATTTCTTAGATAGTTGTAAGCCATTATTTAAAAGACATTATATTCTACCCCTACCCTGTCTCTACATACTAGAAATCTGTACATTTGTGCATAAATATTGTGACGATTTGTATACAAAGAAAACTAAAACAGCAACCAAAAGCTGCAGACACCATAACAAAATCTGCATTCCTGACCAAAGGATAAATATCTGTAGCAAAAATGCTTATTGCTTTGCTGTTAGAATATATAATAAACTTCCAAAAATATTAAAGGATCTATCTTTGAGAAAATTAAAAACTGAACTTTTCAAATTGCTACTGTCTAAAATGTATTACGACGTGAATGACTATTTAAATGACAATAAATTAACATTATAATCTAAATGACATTGACATAAATTAATTTACTTAACTAAAATAATTTACTTCTTACAATTATTAATGTTAAATTATGAATTATTATACCTCTATAAGGAATAAAATGAAATAAATAAATTAATGGACTTATTGACATCTACTATTATTAAATATTATGATTACTATTATTATTGACATTAAAATGACAGTGAATTTAATATTATATAATATATAATTATCGTTTGACATAATATCTATCAGAAGTCAGAACTTAAAAAAGAAAAATAATAATGATAATCATATCGAAATAAATCATTTGATGAATTCATAACACTATTATTTGACTGAAAATTGTATTGTTTATTTTATGAATTAAGGACAAATTGACGATGTTACTAATAATATTATTAAGACGTATGGTATTAGGAGAATATTAATTGAAGATAAGAAAATGAATTGTAGTGAATAATAATTATAACTCTTAATTATTTAGTTGTAAGTGACTTGTAAAATTTGCACGCCATCCAAAGGCAAAATAAGAGAACTGTTAACCTGACTAACATCATAATAATATTGTACCTTATATTAGCAAATAAACGATTTCTATTCTATTCTATATACAAAAATGTTATTTTTAAATCTAAATTATATATTTTTCCACTTATTTTCTTTACTTCGCAACTAAACGATATTAATCAAAATAATCTATACTTCTATACTAATATTATAAAGCGGAAGAGTTTGTTAGTTTGTTTGTTTGTTTGTTTGAACGCGCTAATCTCAGGAACTACTGGTCCGATTTGAAAAATTCTTTCAGTGTTAGATAGTTCATTTATCGAGGAAGGCTATAGGCTATATTTTATCACGCTAAGACTAATAGGAGCGAAGAAATAGAGGAAAATGTGGAAAAAACGGGGGGAAATTATTTGAAAGGGCTTACTTGAACACGCTAATCTCAGGAACTACTGGTCCGATTTGAAAAATTCTTTCAGTGTTAGATAGCCCATTTATCGAGGAAGGCTATAGGCTATATTTTATCACGCTAAGACTAATAGGAGCGAAGAAATAGAAGAAAATGTGGAAAAAACGGGGGAAATTATTTGAAAGGGCTTATCTCACGAACTACTAGAGCAATTTTTCTGTTATTTGGGTCAGATAAGAAGTAGACCACGTGAAGGATCATAGACTATTTTTTGTAGACTGATTTGTCTGTGAAATATCTAATTTACGCGGGCGAAGCCGCGCGGAACGTCTAGTAATAATATATTTTATTATTTTGCTACATAACTGAAAGAAAGAAAATATGCAGGTTTTCTTCAAAATTTTAAAGTTTATGAGTATACCTGTAGCCCTAGCACGGCGACCAGTAGAAATGCGAAAGTATAGACAAACTGTGGACATAAACTTAAGATGCCGTTCCGATCTTTACCGCGGCTAATCGCGTTCGCGACCGACAAAAATTCAATTAAAATGCCACTTTATGACAGATTATAGTATAATATGTCATAAAGTAGGATATTATTTGAATTTTTAGGACTATAGTCTGTCATAAAGTGGCATTTTAATTGAATTTTTCGGAACGAAAAAAGATCGGAACGGCACCTTAAGTTTATCTCCACAGTTTGTCTATACTTTCGCATTTCCACTGGTCGCCGTGCTAGGGCTACTGAAGTGGAAGAGAATAATTTAAAAATCAAAAGCACAACTTTTCAACAACGATGTCAATACTTGGATATGGCATACGCCATCAAAACTGTAGCAATGTTTTTGCATGCAAAATGTGTATGGAGAAAATATTGTCGTCCTTTTTTGTCTTACAGTAATAGCATATACTACTTTCTCTTTCACTCATTCACGCTTTCAATGCATATTTTACGTAATCAATGCATTAAACACATCCGACTGTCACCGCGTCCTAAGGCACACTGCTCTCAGATGAGTGAGCTCACTCATTTCAAGGGTGACACATTTTCGCGCTGACGATTGTATGGAATGCCTCTTCTAAAGGTTATAATTCTATGCTTTTCAATAGGTAAACTTTTTTTTTATGTTATCAGCTACACATTCCTTTTTTCTTTTCAATTTTGAGTATTTTCATCCACTATAACGGAAATCGGAGGTTTGCATGATTTTTACGCTCTAGACACTCCACTACTTGTACTAATATTTATTCTGTGACTCCACTAAGGGTCACAGCACACATATCAACTCGGAAAGGGATCGTCACCGTATCGCCTTTAGCCTCGCCGTCAACCAGGCGTCAACATAAAGTATGCACGTAACCAAAGCGTATCAGCAGCTCCTGTATGTCAACTCGGCTGCGGCTCGTCGGCCCCGCGCTTACGGCTCGCCGACCGCTGGCCCCAAATCAGTTTGAAGCAAGGTAAGCAAGGGTGGACGGAGAGACGTAAGCTTGGGGACGACGAGCCGTAAGCGCGGGGACGACAAGTCGTAAGCGTGCGGACTGCTAGTTGACCACGCATCGCATCCCGGTTCGGAGCCAGGCCTTGTACCAGGCGTGTCTCACTTCCATACAAACGGCCCGAAATTGCCGAGATATTTACCTACTATTCTGTAAAACAATCTAATTTCAACCTTTTGCATTGCGCTTAGCGTTCATAGTACAATAACTGTCTGCCGTCTCGCTTCAATCTGCCAGGGCTGTCAAGCGAGCGGCGCGGCGGCGCGGGGCCGGGTACTATTACTTTTGTATCGCGGATGCGTGCGTTGCGTGTGCGACAAGTCGAGCGAGTGCCAGCCTATCGAGACTAGTCCGGTGACCGTACGCTTGCGTTTATCATACCTAAACTCGGTAGTGAGACTTCTGTACCGTAAGGTACTATTATATATTCTGTGCTTGTACCATGAAACTGTTTTGAGACTCAAACAATCGGACGAGAATACCGCGTCCTACTCTAACAAACGTGAAATGACGTTGTTAGAGCAGGACGCGGCATTCTCGTCCGATTGTTTGAGTCTCAAAACAGTTTCGTAGTAGGCCTACTGTTCAACTGAGGCGAGGCGATTACGTTACGATTCCGCGTGTGCGTTGGAAGTTTTATACAAACAATATTGAACGGCTCGAGGCGATACGGTGCCGATCCCTTTCCGAATTGATATGTGTGCTGTGACCCTAACAATGATTTTGTTTTATTTATGTGTATATTATTTATTTACATAAAATTATTATTATAATAATATACAGTCGGTATGTCAATATGTTAACAGCTGTAAGTTAACCTTGAATTCGGTGGCGTAAAGGCACAACCATTTTTAACCGACTTCCAAAAAGGAGGAGGTTATATGTTCGGCTGTGTACTCAATCTTCATAATTTTGAAGTCGGTGCCAGTTCCAAAAGTTTCAAATACCTATTCTGTCAGAGAACTGAAGATTCAGCTATATTATCTGGTACCGAATTCAAAATGATGAAGATTGAGTACAGAAATAGTTGAGGTTTAGCCGAATTCGGAAAAAGGCACTATTAGATAGGAAACATTATTTAATACTTTTTAGTTCATATTATAAGGATGTTATTATTGTTTTTACCTTGGAAGTCGGTTTTAATTTTTTGTTAAAAATAATTACTAGTATGATTTTCTTACCATGAGTCCTAAGTGACCACGTTACGACGGTTATGCCTAGTATTACTCCAACAAATGACTGCTCTTTTGACAGCGAATCTTTGATTCGCTGTCAAAAGAGCAGTAAAAGAAATTCCATAGAATAAGCGCTTTATGTGTGATACTTACGACGCTTATTATAACTATTTGTTTTATATGATACGTCGGATTTCCTTGCGATATCAGCTTTTTAGTTTTTACACCTTTTTCTAAAAAAAATTATTACTTGGAGTTCTTTTATAACTATTTATACAAACTACAACCTTTTATCCATTATACAAAAATCAAATAAAAAATATAAATATATATTTATATGTCTGTAATCACAAAAATAATTTTAAAAACTTTAAGCGCCATTTTCTCAAAACTAGCTGTCCTGCACTTACCCTTAATTAACGCGGCAGAATACGTATTCTGCTTTTGCTATTGTTAAAAACGGAGAAAGAGAAGAAAAAAGACGTGCATTTTTACGTTACGTTGACGTAAATTTACACGTCACGTCAACGTACCGTGCCACGTTACCGCACCGTACCACGTTGACGACGTCGCGTGACGCGTCGTGACATGGAGATGTGGACAGGCCCTAATGCATTAGTGTTAAATATAATGTGGCACAAACGTCTTGTCCCATGTGAAATGCACAGCATACCTGTAATCAGTCGATGGACTTGCGGCAGTTGGGGCAGGTCTGTTTCTGCTCCAGCCAGGGCATGACGCAGGCGGCGTGGAACTGGTGCGTGCACGGCAGTGACATCACCTCCTGGTTCTTCAGGATCACGTCGAAGCAGATCGAGCACTCCTCCAGGGTCCAAGAGCGATCGCGGCTGGGAAGTAAAAAATTAAATTAAGAAAACTATACTATAGGTCTGCCAGAATCTGATGGCAAAAAGTGAGAAAATAAATTGACTCTAGCAATACCGGGGTAGTTGGAATAAAACATTTTGATCCTTTTTTCTTTTTATAGCGGCTGATTCTGTGTGTTAAACATGCAAATATAAAAATTAATCCAATGATCAAGGATATTTTTTGAAAATCTACTGTCAAAAATTGCCATCAGATTCTGGTAGACCTATAAATACTAATATTATAAAGCTGAAGAGTTTCTTTGTTTGTTTGAATGCGATAATCTCAGGAAGTACTGGACGGATTTCAAAAATTCTTTCACCAATGTACAGCTAAGATGTCCCTGAGTGCTATAGGTAATAGGGCATAGGCTATGTATGAGGCATTCCACGCCAAGCGGACAGGAAAAAATGTGCGTGTGTGCCGAGCACACGTGTCAGAAGTTAAACTTAGTCAAAATCGTCGCCTTACTCCGTGACGGTATCGCCATGACGCGACCTTGAAATTTTACTCCCAACACGCCTAAAGAAGTTTCACTTCAAAAAAAAGTCAATGTCTCCGATTTCGATAATATTTGGGGAATTATAAAACGAGCGAATAAAAAAAAAACTTTGCGACTGATGATGACAATGTCATGTACAGTGACTAGTCATACTGTTTTAAGGTGACGCGGACACCTTACGGCCGTTGCCCGTTCCCAATATTCAATCTATCTCTGGTTTGACATACGACCGATCGCAGTTAACATTGAATTGACATAAAATATATTATGTCTCTAATGTCTAATGAGAGCTATTCCTATCTCTAGTAGGGCAAAACCAGAGATAGATGAAATATTGGGAACAGCCGTTAATGATTTGGCTGCAGCGATATCGATTTTTCTCAACCATGACTAAAGCTAAGAAATTAAAGTTCATTGTCAGTATTCATCATGTCTTTATCTTTGACATACTTTACATACTTACCACAAAATATATTGATTGTTCGATAAATATTATACGTCAATGTGAAGTTAACATACACAGACATACACAAAAACACGCAAAACATTGCATGCATACTAAAACATTACAGATTACTGATTATAACAATAAGAGATGTTATTCTAAGCGCTTATTCCACTTCACTAAATTTAGAAGTTCTAACTAGGATCCTAAAAAATTTAGTCAAGTGAAATAACATTTAGAAAGTTAGGATCCTAATTAGGATCCTAAATAGGAAAAAAATGTGGCTTCTGAATGACTAAATCAGTGTTGCCAGATGGTTTCAACCTTTTATCTGTAGTGAGAACTGCTAAATCTGTATTAAAGTCAACAAAATAATAACCTTTTAATCATTATCTACGCTTTTTTTATGAAAAAAGGGATACGTATTGCCTTGATAAGGTGATAATCGTATAATAAATAAAAATATACTTAAATTATATTTATTTTAAGTAAAAATACATAATAAAATCTAATAAAAAAAAATTTAACACTTAGTTGACACACTTAGGGCCTGTTTCACTACTTCCTGATAAAGTGTCAGATAGGCTATCCAAACTTTTTTTACAGATTCTCCATACTTTATCAGCTGTCAAGTTAAGTTGTGGATAGAATATCCGGCACTTATCAGGAAGTGGGAAAGCAGGCCCCTTAACATAATAAAATAAAATAAAAACATGGCAATAAGATAGAAATATGTATATTATTACCATTTGTAATTTTTTTTTGGCAAATTTTGACAGCAACTGCTCATCAATCTCTAGAATCAAGATTATAGCATTCGTAGCATTCGTAGGTAATTTCTAAAGTCTGCTGGTTCCAAGTAGTTCAGAAAGTTCATAATTCATAATTTTTAGTTGAGCAAAAATTCTTTCAACCATCTTTTTCGCCTTTTGTTTATTTAGATTTTCATTGAGCCAACAGCTAAGCCTATGAGAAGACCAATTTTTTGTTGCTTTGACAGAACTCGAGCCATTAAGAAGACGTCTGGCCAAAATTGCCGCGTGGTCACAACTGATTTAGTTACTAAATTAGGACAAGTGGAATAAGAAGCTTCTAATTAGTCTCCTAGCTAGGACTTCTTAATTTAGTGAAATGGAATAAGCGCTTAAGAAAGTACAAAATATGATTTAGGTTTTCTAAAAACAAATATGTACCCAGTACCACTTATCCTTGTCAATATTTTAGTATGACTTCAAACCAAACTATTAAATATAATATTATATAAATGAAAGGGATATATAGGGTTGGGGTAGTACTTCAAATTGTATAAAAAATGCTTTTGGTTATTTTTCTCACTACAAAAACAATGTTTTTTTAAATATTAACTAACCCGTCGATCGTGGGAAAACAAGACACAATAGATATTCTATTGTGTCTCGGTCACTGGTGACCGTATGGGGCTTGATGAATTAAACATACATTCAATTAGTTAATCCATATAATCACATTATATACAATCACAAACTCACACCTTATTTATGCATAGTATTAGTTTATAAATTAAAAAATCTTACAAAGCCTGCATCCTCCTCGCCTCGTGGTCTTCACGCCTAAAATATTTTATAATTTTGTAAAAGCAAGCATTACCATGTGAAATTGAAAAGGTTTATTGTTAAATTCTTTAATACATTTTAAAATCATTGACAGCAAAAAAGCATGAGCAATAAATTCCAAGGAATGGATGAAATGTATGCACTTACCTTGCTGTCTGCAGTCTTGTGTTCCTAGCTATACATGTCATGTTGGAAGGGAAAATACTATCAAGCACTCTTATGTGTGCTACTATTGCCTCGGTGTCAGCGGGCTCTATGGATGAGTTAGTGGTATCCCAGTTACCGCTTATATCTGAGGTAGATGAATTTGTGGTTGTGATGAGGTTTAATGTGTTATAGCCAGTCTCATGGGTCCAGTCGTCTTCGCTCGAGTCGTGGGAGCTAACACTCATTGGGTCGTCGGAGCCATCAGAGTTTAAGGCACTATTTAAACTATCTGAGTCTCCGCTGTCAACAGACATAATGCTCGTGTCTGTTGTGCTGTTTTCAGAGACTGTGGTGTATGAATCGTCGGAGGCCATTTGTTTACTGCAGTGGGATATTCATGCGTGAACTGACACCTAGTAGATGAATATGGATTTATAATAATTATTGAAGCAAATATTAGTCACAAAGAAGTTATGGTAAGAAAAAATGATTTACTTTGTGTAAGCTGAAATTAGTGTTTAAAAATCAGTCATGCCCTAGTAGATGAATATGGATTTATAATCAAAGCAAAGAACAAAGAAGTTATGGTAAGGAAAAGTGTAAGCTGAAATTAGTGTATAAAAATGTATACTTTTGATAAATAAATACTTTTGATATAATGCACTTAAAATTTGCAGTTAGACAGCAAAAACTGAAATTTATCTAAAATAATAATTAACTTCAATTTTGATAAATAACTTATCAACATAGCACAGAATATAGGTAACTAAAGTCAACGAATTTTTGCAAATTTAAAACTGACACGTTAGAAATCTGAACATATTTTTAAAAATAGAACTCGAGTGCGTATTTTATAGTACTCACAAACGTGTATCATCACACCGCCAATGTTGCGAAGATCCTCCTGCTTGCGGATTATTTTCACTTCTCCTATTCAAGAAGTAGTACAAGGCTGCGCCCACACCAACTCCAACAGCTATTACAGCAGCAGCGAGGCCAGCGCCTCGATAGTTCGACTTATCACGTTCGTCTTCGACTTCGTCCTCTCGACTCCGTCGTACACTCATTTTTATGAACTAGCCTCGTGTACGTTAGTCAAGCCTTTTCTTATCTACCCTCTTAATTGCTTTTATACCCGAAATTGGCTTCGTTTGGTTTTAACGTACGTATCTTCAAAACGAAAATTATTTTTTGTTGTTCCTGTAATAACTGTACTCAGTTGTCATTTACTCATACTTGGTAGTTGGTACTGGTAGTTGTCAACTGCCTGACAGCTTACAGCTGTTTTTGTTTATTTATAGAGTGTAAAACTGTAGATTAACCACGGAAGTCATTACTCTGAAATAGTCTGAATCTGAAACTGCTGAAGAGTGAAGACATCACTTGAGACTTGAGGGCCCATCATCATAGTGCCGATTCATGAAAATTGTCTTTATGTAAGTACATATTATATCGTAGTCATGGCCCCGCCCGTAGCAAAGCGACCATAAAGCGACATAGGCTATTCACTTTTACGGCTGGCTTGTCAAAAATTAGTTCTTAGCTATTTATTATTAAAAAAAAACAGTTTATTTTTGGGGATTTACGCATTTGTTGACTACAAATGCGTAAATCCCCAAAAATAAACTGCTGAATAATTTAGCAGCCAATCGCTATTTGATCGCTACAGGCAACAGCTACTCTAGCAAACTCTAGTCTCTACTCTCTAGAGCTGCACATAACGCATATTATGTTATACTACTGTAGTAGAGTTTGTTTTTCGATTACCAGCTACAGCTAAACGATTGTTACCGTGTACAAGTTTTGATCCTCTTTGACCTTTGACTACCAGCCGGCAGCCACATAAGTATTCAGTTAAAGTAAGTAAATAAAGAAAAAGATCTTAAAGAACAAAAATGGAACAAAACAATAATTATTATCACAGTACACTTTTTACCTTGCACCATTTACACATTGCTGTTTGCATCGTTATTTTTATTTGTGAGTTTATTACTCGTTAGCGATACTCATTACTTCATTAGTTAAATTTATTGTTATTAACTACCCGAGGGTCGAGTCACAATATTATTTACGTTGTGGTTATGGGGCCCAGTCCTTACTACCACAATAATGTGATTGACCATTTCGTACTAAATTATCCGAATCGGACGCATTGGCCACTGACTTCGGTAGCTTCAAGAAACGTATTTTCGTTGCATGCTTGTTAAAAACAAATATTAAACGCTGCAAACGTTGATATGTTATTCTGTCAGTGATTTCACGTGGAGTTTCTTACGTCTTAGGAAAATGTATTACAATTCATAATAATATTATGATACTACTTGTACGATTGTACGTCTTGCAGATGACGGGGTCAGTGCTGAGCACTCTAGTGGCGTTAGCGGTGGCAGTGGTAACGGCGGTGGTAGTGGTGATGAAACACAACCCGCCACCGCAGTACAACACGTACGGCGAGAGAAAACAGAGGCAGTAAATATGTAATTGATTGTACTGTCGGTTCTTGGTGGAAATTCATGTTGAACACTAATGAAACACAATTTTTCGTGCACTTTTTCCACAATATTAAGAAATTATTATAAATTTAAAGAAATTACACGACCGGTTTCGAAATAAATCTGATGATGACCCATCAAGCCCCATACGAGCACCGGTGCTCGCGACAACAATAGAATACAACAGCATATCCAAGAATCCGCGATCGAAGGATTAACTTCGAAACCGGTTGTGTAATTTGGTAAAATTTATAATTATAGTGGAAAAATTGCACGAAAAATTGTGTTTCATTAGAGGCAGTAAACTATAGGCAATAGAAAGTCCACGAGATAAGTCACCAAACTTCAAAAAAATTAAAAATTGGTATACAATTTTGCACCTCCACTCGTGGCTCAGACTAGTAGAGCTTGCACTTAGTAACGGCCGAACTAATATACATTTAATGATGACTTAACTTTAATTTAATGAAGAGTTTGACAACCTTGGGGCTTATTATTATTCATCTGAGTGCGGCAGTTCTTAATCATAAATTCATGCAACAATGTGACAATCTATAGGCACTAGGCAGCTAAGTAATTAATGTTTTATTAGTTTTAGTAAGACAAAAATTTTGCTTATTTCTGCATAATATGTCTTTGTTGTTATTAGGAACATATCAATTTGTGATATAATTAGCAATAATATTTTCATAATATTATTATAATCTGAATTATTTTGTATTATTTTACAATAAATCATGTTACAAATATTTGGTTCATATCATGATAATGTAATAAAACAGCGAAATATAAAGAACATTATATTTTAATATCAGCATACAATCATGTCTCTCAACAAATTCTCAAAAGAACTTAACACTAACAAAATGACAACATGCAGTGCACCAGTGACACTTGCCAGGGCCAGACTTGGTTCATACAGAAGAGATGTTATGCCATTTTTGGCTCACGTACGCGAGAATGGTCGGATTTTTAGCGATTTACAATAGTCTTAAATCAGACTAATCCGCGTAATTGTGAGCAAATCTGGTGTCACGTTTATCCTTAGCCAGTATTTCTGAAAAAACTAGCCGAAACAATGATTACCACATTACATAGTATTCCCAGAATGAATCATTAAAGTAAACGTCTTCAATCATGGGTTCGTACAGCGTGCAGCGGGGCTAAAATGGTCGCATAGCAATTCCTCTCAATCAATTCACAAAATGAATTGTCAAAACTGTCAAACGCACGAATGTCAAATTTAGACCAATTCAATTGGTCTAAATTCGTACTAATTTGACATTCGTGACTGACAGTTTTGTCAATTCATTTTGTGAATTGATTGAGAGGAATTGCTATGCGACCATTTTAATAGCCCCGCAGAACAGCATAACTATTGGTGAATATGAACCCGGCTTAACACCTCCATCGTGGGTATCGCAGACACAATAGATTTTCAATTGTTATGCGGCAGCCGGCTGCCGCTTGGGGATTGATGGGTTAAGTGTTAGACTGTTAGCCAATGTGCTGGTGATTCACTCCAAACGTAACGTGAATAGACTAAATTGCATTATCCAAAGTCCAAACATAACATTACAAATATTATGCATTTTTACCATATATCAAACTCTGACAAATGTTACTAGTGTCTGCATTACAATGCACTTATAACTTCTATTTTATTGCTGTTATTCGTATATCGAGGTGTAGGAGAGCGACACAGAGTATGGGAGGACAGTAGGATCACGAGTCTCGTGCAAGGCACTTCCGGTTACTGTCAGGCCCGCCTGCTATTTCGCGGGTGCGGTAGATCGCGCACAATTTCAAGATAGCTCGGCAAAAATGGAGGGGGAAGGGAAAGTGTTCCATTTTAAGTTTTTTTTTTGGCGGCACGAGGAGTGAGACACATTCTGAGCAGCTATTTTACTTTATTGTTTTGCGCCAATTACACCCTACTTTTGCCGAGCTGTACGAGTGTACCCCCTTCCTAATAAAAATACACAGCGAACTATACGAGGTCCGCTTGATTCGGCAACGTCACATGACAAATATTTAAGTAATCATACACTTGTTACTTCACCAGACATTCACTACATAGAGCAAAGTCTTCTCGAGCCACTCTGACATTGGCAACTCACCGAGTCGGCCATAAAAATAAAGAAGAAAATATATCTTTATTAGTAGGGTGAAACCGCACTAGAGCGACTCGACACTTCACATCCATAGAACTGACTTTTACAAACGTCCGCGTCAGTCCTATGGAAGTGATGTCGTGTCGTTCTAGTGCGGTCTCACCTTAAGGGGTTTAAAGTTTCAAAGCACGCCATTACGACAATGTCGCCGCTCGCCCGCGACGTTCGAGGCGGCCTTAGGCCCGTATAAATAGTCAGTACTTAAGATGCGACCCGGTCTCAAGACGCGGTTCGGCTCTGTGATTGGTCAAAATTTTGACAGCCAACCAATCACAGAGCCTGAACCGTGTCTTGAGACCGAGATGCATCTTGAGTACTGACTTTTATATGGGCCTTAATTACATCCTTTTAAACGTCCCACCCGTTGCTAATTTCAACTTATGATTTAAATCTTTATGGCAATTTTACAACGAAACGTACATTTAGTTTTTCGTAGCAACGCAAAATGTACTTACAGTATTGATCACATACAACCTCGGAGATATTTATAATATCGATCAACTATCGAGACATCAATTTCAAAAACTGGAACACGAGTTATTTCTTGGGACGATACCAATCTGGACGATTTTTCTTTTCTATGACATCAGAGTGTGGAAACGTAAAGCCATGTGGAGGCCCTCGGTGATCGATGGTCATAGTTATTTTATTCAAGGTGTAACAAAACAGAGAGATAACTGTTTAGGGTGTGTATGTGTTCCTTATTCACTGCGAAAGTAGCATCACTGACAGAGTTACCTTTAATTTCTAATTTTCTATTAAAAAGGAAAAAACTACAAGAAAACTTTTATCACGATATTGCAATGCATAATAAAATGACTAGAATACTTTTTATCACAAATTCGAAATAAGAGAATTATAACCATGTTTTTTTTGCTCATAAATTGCATTTAATTAAACATTTGACTATGCAAAATATTATACAGGTTGTTCGGGTGAACACCGTTATCCTTAAAACCATCAAATGAGCCCGTCAAAATGAACAACTTTTTCTAAGAGAATAATGCTGGGAACTCGAAAAAATCCGTCGTTTTTTTGAGTTCCCAGCATTGTTCTCATAAAAAAAGTTGTTCATTTTGACAGGCTCATTATTTTGGTGGTTTTAAGGATAACGGTGTTCACCCAAACAACCTGTATAGGCACCGAAATTCCGTTGAAATTAAACAGCTTATTTTTTTTTCTTTAAAAAAATCGCCCAGGTTGAAATTGTCAAATTAATGTTTTTAAACAATTTTTTACACCTAAATGCCCAAAGATATTTTTATACATCGAATTTTTAGGTTCGAATACTTGTCATTTAGGTACAAGCTTTATAACTGGCACTCGCTCGTTCAGAGTATGGTTAAACTAAATCTAATATCTGGGGCGTTCCACGCCAAGCGGACAGGAAAAAATAGTGGATGTCTTCGATTTTGATAATATTTGAATATGTTATACCTACACGTGTTATTAATACGTGTGCCAAATATTTTTTGTTATATAATGGCTAGATTAAGTATGATGGGACTTTGAAACGTGACTTTTCTATTCGGCACTCAGTGCTTCAAAGCCGATTATAGATTGAAAAAATTATATATTTGAATAATTAAACCACTGAATTTGTTACTCCATTTAATGAGCTTTTTAACGGCATTTTTAAAAACGAAAAAAATATATTTTTTTCTTTGAAAAAAATGCACATCAATTTTTTGTCTTGATTTTCTCCCTTTTGATATTTTTTATATTTCTTGTGTAAATAGCTAATATTCTATAGAACATTCCTGCACAAGTTCTATAATGGGCCGGGAAGTGGTAATCCACTTTAGGAGCTAGACTGAAAATACTGCCGAAGGGTGGCGCCATACTGTACTATGGACAGAGATTTTTTTTTTTAAATGCAGTTAAAAAGCTCATCCTTCGATCGCGAATTCTTGTAAATCTATTGTTCTCGCGGCCCAAGTGGGCCTTATCGGAGTTGAAGGGTTAAATGGAGTAACAAGTTCAGTGGTTTAATTATTCAAATAAATATTATTTTCAATCTATAATCGGCTTTGAAGCACTGAGTGCCGAATAGAAAAGTCACGTTTCAAAGTACCATCATATAACAAAAATATTTGGCACACGTATTAATAACACGTGTAGGTATAACATAATTAAATATTATCGAAATCGGAGACATCGACTTTTTTTCCTGTCTTGGCGTGAAATGCCCCATCTGCATATTAAAAAAATCACGTTCATTCTTATTTAAAAAAATGCACATCAAATGCAATATTTTACAACCGATCAGGTATGAAACAGTTTCAAATGCAACATGCACGTCAAATATTATATTTGTTGTGCACCCAACTCCTTATAAACTATATATAGATTTTTAAACGACTAAACCTACGCCACTTCTACACTGCGACACTTCCTTGTTGAATGCATCACTTCATGAACATCTCATGTTTTATATCACAATTTAGACGCCATAGTAATTTTATCCGTAAACCGCACTCATACGACACGACACGACGCGACACTGCGCTTCCATACAACTGATGTGTGTAAAACGCGGTCTCACCTTAAACCTCACCCTTTATATATATTATTCGTATTCTTGTCTCTATGGTGGCGGCGAGAAAGAGAGACGCAGTCGAGAAGGAAAGTGATGCATTAAACGGAATTGTCGCTTACATAGCGCCATTACACAGCAGACTGATAATACAAATTCAAATGTGTGTACGCACGGGTGCGTACGCGCCCGCATCGTTAGCGTACGCGGACGCTAAGTTTGCGTATACGACGCATGAGTTTTAAATAAAATGTACATGTGACTATTTATACAAATTGTACAGACGCTTGGCGGTGGGTACAATAGTTAAAACGTCTGGTATATTGTACAAATACGGTAAAATTATACAGGTTAAAGTTATTTGGACTCTACCCCTGAGATGTATGAAATACCAGTTGTATAAATGCAATTATTACTTGTATCTGTCTGTGTGTGCGGCGCCGTGCGTGTGTGAGTTACTCGCGCAGTTTGAGCGCGTGATCCTTGATGATGCCGCCGTCGCCCTCTGACACGAACCGCTTGCGTCCCCTGAAATATGCAAATAAAATCGTTACAAGTATTTCTACCTACGCAAAAATGTTTCGTATTCGTTAGTTTTTATTATTCGTAGGTATTCGTATTATAAAACTTGGAAAAACAAAATCAATTTAAATCGAGTTAGCTACTACCCCAGGGTAGTAGCTAACTCGATTTAAATATTATCCAAGAGTAGTAAGTAGGTGGAGTGTCCAACAGTAGTAAATCAACGAAATTCGTTACTTATCGGTAATAAATGAGTTAACTTTATTTAACATAGCATCACATTAATAACAATTATTTGCCAGTAATCACCAGAGCTGCAATCAATGCCACACAAATTGTACTTATATTCTGACAAAAAATCGCTAATAAGTTACCTACAGACAACCGATAATAAGGATTATTCTGCAACAACCACGCCAACACTCATTACTGAGACAGTTCTCTCACCTGGTAGGCATGCGCTTGAGCACCACGTCGCCCAGACGGAACCGCTGTTGGCAGCGCTCCACGAAGCGGTCGAACACGATGTACGCCAGCGGCACGTCCAGCACGATGTCGCTCATGTCCTCCACCACGCGCAGGAAACCCTGAGGGGGGAGGGATATTAGCACACAGTTATCTATGGTAATAGTGAGAGGGGGGGAGAGAAAGAGAGAGATAGCGTGTTATAAGCACGTGGTCTATAACGACATGAGTGATCATGTAGTGCTCAAGACAGACTTTTTTTTAGAGTAGGACGCAGCATTCCGATTCGTTCGAGTCTCAAAACGGTTTCGTGGTACGGCCCCTGGTGACAAGACTCACGTGGTCCATCTGGTCCGGCGTGACGATGACGGAGCGGCGCAGCTCAGCGAGGAAGTTACACAGCTGCTCCTCCACGTTAGTGTTGATCGACTCTACCGCCAGCAAAACCGTCTGAAATAATATCATCACAAATATTATGCAATTAGTACAAATCAACATGTTATGTTATGGTGGCACTTCACATGGCTATTGGTATTTCCTATTGGCTATTTGTTGCATTTGGCAAAATTATTGACGTATACACAAACAATCAAATAAAGGCAAATACGGCCTTCCACACATGCCGTCCTAGCATACGTCAAAAAGATATCTCGTGGATATCTCACTCTCGAGCGTAGTGATATTGTCGATATCGATATATATCTCTTTTTCCCTAACATGCGTACGTCGAGAGAAAAATTTCTCGTTCGTAGACTAGCTTCACAGATAATAGGTATATATCGACAAACTACTCTTCTCATTTGTCAAAATCTTGACAAAACTCGATAAAAATGTGTTGTCATGCTAGGGTTCGTAGACAAAAATAGCACAGATTAAGAAAAAAAAAACACAATTATCTCTAATTTTAATGACAGACACGAGAAAAAAAGGATGTCATGTTAGGGTCAATAGAGATGAAGAAATAAACCAGTTAACATCGAGAAAACATGTAGACAAAATTTTCTCGTTTGCGCATCTTAGGCCGGATGGACGTCAAATACCAAACTTTTACTTGATTTTGTTTACTTGCCACTTTGACTCTTTTGATGTGCGTCAAAAACCGACAAAGGTACGGATACGTGTATTTGGTATTGGTCATATTTGTCAAATAGGCAAATAAGGCCAATACTTTGTCAAACATACCGTCTACACATGGTTATTGTTTGGCGAATACATCAAATACGCAAATACAAATAGCCATATGAAGTGCCACCATTAGAATCAATCAGTGTCGTTTGTATGTGTGAGTTTGACAGAGAGTACCTCGTAAACGAGCTCGTGGTGGAAATTCGGCACCTTGAGGTCGGCCACGTAGCGCAGCGCCTCGCCCACGTCGCCCGACGTCAGGTACTGTGTGTGTGTGTGTGTGTGTGTGTGTGTGTTTGAGAGGGAGAGAGTACCTCGTAGACGAGCTCGTGGTGGAAGTGCGGCACCTCAAGGTCGCGCACGCAGCGCAGCGCCTCGCCCACGTCGCCCGACGTTAGGTACTCCTTCAGCAGCAGCTGGATCTGGTGGATCAGCGACTTCACCGGCCTGGAGGTAAATAATATAATATTATAAATCGTTTAAGGCGAGACCGCACCAAGCCACACCACGCTGCAGCGGCGCGACGCGACACTCACACAAGAGGTCTAAAACTTTCTTTTGACGAATGCCAAGCTATATATTATGTTGTTTAATAATCCTGTTCAAAACGGAGTCGAACGGAAATTGTTAATAATCCCAAAGGGTTGGGCAAGATGTCGTAGAGCCTCAAGCTCAACATAAATATACAAGGTTTTAAAAAGATAACATTGTGTAGTTGTACCTGATACCACCTCCAACGCCCCAAATGTTGTCTAACCGCACTAACCCCTGTTTCATGGACAGTAAGGTCTCCGCCCTCTGCAACGCTTGTCTGAAACAATACATTTTATTAATATCACTGTATTCATTTAGCGGAGCGACGCGACACTTCATTTTCTATAGTACTGACGTTTAGTGTCGCGTAGTTCGACAGACGCGTAGACCGTAGTACGGCTTCATACAAAGCCTCTGACGTGTCGCGTCGTTCCGGTGCAGCGTGGTGTCCCTTAGTGTGGTCTCACCTTAACTACAATAAAATTACAGAAATCTAGCTATCGCGGTTCTTGCGATGCAGCCTGGAGATAGATAGACAGACGGTCAGATAGCGAAGTTTTAGTTATAGGGTTTTTTTACCCTTTGGGTACGGAAGCCTTAGGGTCAATTCAGACCGCAACGCGACGCGTAGATGCATTTCTAACGTATTGATTTGACAGATTTCAATTGCGTGAGACGTCTCGCAAATCTGTCAAATCCATACAAATTAAGAAATGCATCTACGCGTCGCGTTGCGGTCTGAATTGACCCTAAAATAGATATTTCATATTTTCGTAACCTAGCTCCGATAAAAAAAAAATCAACATGTCACCTGGCGGGCGCGCTGAGTTCCGCCAGCGCCTGCTGCTGCACGAAGCGCGGCGGCAGGCAGTCGTCGGCGACGCACCGTGCGATGAAGTTGGACAGCAGCGCTGGCGCGTCCGGCGTGTCCAGCATGCGGTCCGGGAGTTTCTCCAGCAGACGCTCGAACGCTGATCAATGAGGGACAAATGGCACTATGTAGCCGTAGGGTCTATCGTGTCAATTGTCATTGTCAATCAAACAGCTGTCATATGTCACGAAATAGCTTCCACATGTCACGATATAGCTGTCATATTATGTCTGTCTGACACGACATTTGACACGAAAGACCCTACCGTCCCTCTGGTGGCAAATGATATATCGAAAACCCTCATTACCATAGGTATAGATTTATAGTTCTATGATTGAAAAGTGAAAACAATTTATAATTTATTAATTCTTTGCGTCTTATATGTTCTGAAACTACCAAATCGATATGCAGTAGAATTTAAACCATGGAGAATGTCATAGGCTACTTGACATCGAGGAAAAATGTAAGTTTCCTTCACGATCGAAGATTAGGAAAACATTAGGCTAAATTTTTTTTCTCCAAAGGCAGGCCTAGAACCCTAACATTTGCGACCATTAAGGATCTATTATTACTTTAATCACGAACTATAATAGAGGAGGTAATTTAATTTACTTAAAACATTATGTACTTGTAAAGCTGTTAGTTACCATAGGCAATGTCCTTGGCGGAGAAGACCCTGCCGTAGAGGTCGGAGATGAGCACGGAGGCCATCTCGCAGTGCGACGGCTTGTGATCCAGCGCGATCTCGATTATCGTCTCCACGATCTGCAATGCAAATGTAAACTATCAGTTCCAGTTGCTTCACAGCTCCGGGGAAACAGGGTCCAGAAAGCGGGCGAATACAAGGCCGCACCGACTTTTGGGGTATTTTGAAGAAGTCGGCGCATTTATCGTTACATTCCTTAGAATTCCATAGACCTCGCGACAAAGTGTAAATTGTTCTAACCAGCAATAGACTGTCACAGCCTGTACAAGTTAGTGCATGCAAGTTTTGCATTAAAACCTGTCTTAATAATATTATAACCAGCAGACTAGCATGGCCGCTGTAGAAATGTCGCCCGATTTTAGTTCCTAAAAAGTAAAATCTGAACGAATTACATTGTCAATTTGTAAATTTGTCAATTCTTCCATAGATTCTTTTCTATACTAAGCTTGCATCGTTAATCTCGTAATGAGAGTCGGTGGTACTCACCAGATGGCTCCGCATGGCGGAGACGAATTCGAGGAAGTCCTCAGCAGCGGCGTTGGTGTCTCCATGCTCGAAGTACTCCAGTATCACAGGCTCTGACTTGCGCTGCACACATAATATACCATATTAAGCTTTTTCGTCCACTTCTTTTAGAATGGCGTCTTTAATAAAAGAAAGATATTGAACGAGAAGAACAACATCAACTTTATCTACATTATTTTTTAACAACTTAATATTGATAACAGCTGATAACAGCTCCCAAACCGATTTTGGAGTTGGTGGCCAAAGAAACCAAGCTAGCTGGGATTTTTAAAGCGTTTAAGTGTGCGCGTAGTGTACACTGTACAGCCTCATTCTCTATTCCTTTCAATATGTAGGACAAGGACAATTAAATATGTAGTTGAATTTGTTTACAATACATACGAATTGCAAAACAGATAATCTTTGTTCGATAATCGATAATTATTTTTATCGTAATCTAAATCCCACGCGATACTGCAAAATAAAAATATTTTTTTCCGTCTTTAGAACTACAAACATTGTTTCAATGACAAGACATTTGGGCCAAAATTAATCCCACCAAAAACATTTCATGTAAATGTTACCTCGACGACCACAAAAGGTTTGCCCTGTGAAAAAGACATCAGATCTAATGTGGAGCCAAGCTTCTGAATATACACGGCCTAACTCTATCGACCTTAACTCCAACAAATTCTACATATCAGTAAGTATGTATGGCTTCGCTGTTTCGCTACCGTCGTGGAGGTGAGACGAATATTTAGTTTCTGATCTAAAGTAAGTAACGAAACAGCCAAGCCATACATACTTACTGATATGTAGAATTTGTTGGAGTTAAGGTCGATAGAGTTAGGCCGTGTATATTCAGAAGCTTGGCTCCACATTAGATCTGATGTCTTTTTCACAGTGCAAACCTTTTGTGGTCGTCGAGGTAACATTTACATGAAATGTTTTTGGTGGGATTTCAGTCCTTTTTGTAAGTTGCTAATTGCTAGGCAGTCTTTTTAGTTTTTTTTTTTATATTTTTAATTAAGAGGTTTTTAGGTTAATGTCTATCCCGTGTAAACTTTTATGTCCTAATTCATAAGATTGGTGAAAGTCTCATATTTAAACTTCCATTACCCCTACTAAACTTATTTTACGGCGTAACCAAATTTCGGCGTAAGTATTTTAGATATCAATAAAATCTAAAGTATTAGACCTATTCAATTGAGACTTTGTATGTTTCCCGGGATTCAAAGTATATTCTACACTAAATTTCAGCAAAATCGGCTCAGTGGTTTGGGCGTGAGGAGGTGACAGACAGACAGAGAGACACACTTTCGCATTTATAATATTAATAGTAACTATAGTATGGATTATGTTTAACCGACTTCAAAAAAGGAGGTTATCAATGTATGTATGTACGCGTATGTATGTAATACAAAGATCTCTGTAATATATTTTACAGAACTGCCCAGTTTTTTTTTTATATGTTTGTCTATATCAGTGTTTGAACAAATGTGCCAAATTTCAAAAGTGCATGCATGCATGTATGTATGTATGTATGTATGTTTTTATGTTTGTGTTTGCATATCTCCGGAACTACAAGCACAGAATAGATAGGTAATAAATAGTACAAGTACAATGCTACATTTTAGTTATTCTTTTTTGTTGCATTATTATTATTCAACTTAGGGAATACTGCAAACATCAAAATCGATTGTAAAATTGTGTTTTATTTGTGTTTAAAATGAATTTCCACCAAGAACCGACAGTAGGTATATCAATTACATAGATACAATTACTTATGTAATTAATAAAATTATTTTAATTACTTTAATCCTTCAAGCCCCATAAGAGCACCGGTGATCGCGACAACAATATAATACAATAGCATATCCAAGAATCCGCGATCGATTAATATGGCGAAGGTCTTGCAGGTTTTTTTAGTTACAGTCTACAGTCCCGAGTAAACTTTCATGACCTAATTCATAAAATTGGTGAAAGTCTCATATAAACTTCCACCTCCCTATTTTAGGGGATAGGGGGCAAAAGTTATATGTTTATGAATTTATTTGTTGGTTGTATACTAAACTTGGATTCTATACAAATTTCAGCTTTCTAGCACTTCAGGAAGTAGCCAAACATTTTGATGATCATCAGTGTGTCAGTGACGAAATCGGTGTATTTTAGATATCAATAAAATCTTAAGTATTAGACCTATTCAATTGAGACTTTGTATGTTTAATAAGCCTATTATTGACATCATATCTTGAGAATATAAACTATCTGGTACATTGAAGACCAACTATATGAGGATTAACTTCCAACCCCCCCCCCCCCCCCCCCCCCCCTTTTTAAGGGATGGGGGAAGAAAATTACAAGTTTATGAATTTGTTTGTTGGTTGTATACTAAACTTAGATTACATACCAAATTTCAGCTTTCTAGCACTTCAGGAAGTAGCCAAACATTTTGATGACCATCAAGAGTATCAGTGACGAAATCGGCGTATTTTAGATATCAATAAAATCTTAAGTATTAGACCTATTCAATTGAGACTTTGTATGTTTAATAAGCCTATTATTGACATCATATCTTGAGAATATAAAGTATCTGGTACATTGGAGACCAACTCTATGAGGGTTAACTTCCACCCCCCCCAATTTAAGGGATGGGGGAAGAAAATTACAAGTATATGAATTTTTTTGTCGGTTGTATACTAAACTTACATTACATACCAAATTTCAGCTTTCTAGCACTTCAGGAAGTAGCCAAACATTTTGATGACCATCAGTGTGTCAGTGACGAAATCGGCGTATTTTAGATATCTATAAAATCTAAAGTATTAGATCTATTTAATTGAGACTTTGTATGCTTAATAAGTCCATTGATAACATCATATTCTGAAAATATGAACTATCAGCTACAACGGAAAGCAATTCTACGAAGGTTAAAAAAAAACGGCGAAACACTTCGAGAAAAGGTAGGTAGTGCCCTTGCGCTTCGCTTGGCTCGTCTCGGCGGGTGCACTACCGTGCACCCAGATGTAGATAATTAACTCATGTATTGGTCATTTTTCCATGATACTCAGCGATGCGTTATACCAATAATGTTTAACCCTCCACAAACATAGGGGTTTTTGATGCATGTGTCTTTTCGTAGCATCCGGGTGGACCGATTTTGATTTATATAGCTTTCTATGGTTGAAAGCTTACGCATAACACAATCGAGAGTGTTGTTAGCTACAACTCATAATCTTCAGCTCTCTCACTGCTAGAAAATTTAGTTTTTTTTTTAAATTTCTTTATACTTATTTATTGATATCTAATTTTGTTAAGAAGACTAAGAACCCTGGTAAGTGATGCCGTGGCGACAATGTAACTTGAGAGCTTACAGACGAACGGCACTCGTCGACGGCAGTCGGCAGTCAGCCGTAAGAAGCCTCACCACGATCTCGTCGGGCGAGGCCTCCACGATGACCTGCTTGAACTCGACGTCGCCGTTGGTGATGGCTTCCGGGTCATAGTTGGGGTCGTTCTGGTCCTCCTCGTACTCCTCAAGCAGCTCCGACCCCGGCAGACCCCACACGCCCTTGCCGCCGCCGCCACCTGCAAATTTTAAAAAAATTAAAACCTGGCAACAACTACTAGTAGTTGAAATCGAACCCGCGACCTCCGAGTCGAGCCAAGCTCTAATTCCACTGGACCACTAAGGCGTATAATCATTATTATTATATTTAATACATCCTTACTAATATTATAATTGCGAAAGTACGTCTGTCAGTCTGTTACCTCTTCACGCCCAAACCGCTGGACCGATTTTGCTATTGGTATGGACATGCTTTGAGTCCCTGCACCCGTAGCACGGCTACAATAGAAATACGAAAGTATAGACAAACAGCGGAGATAAACTGAAGGTGCCGTTCCGATCTTTACCGCGGTTAGCCGCGATCGACAAAAAACAAATATAATGCCATTTTATGACATAGACTGTAGTCCTAAAACTTCAAATAAAATCCTACTTTATGACGTAGACTATAGTCTATGTCATAAAGTGGCATTTTATTTAAATTTTTGTCGATCGCGGCTAGCCGCGGTAAAGATCGGAACGGCATCTTCAGTTTATCTCCGCTGTTCGTCTATACTTTCGTATTTCTACTGTAGCCGTGCTACGGGT
Organism: Cyaniris semiargus; assembly: GCA_905187585.1. Classification (NCBI taxonomy): domain Eukaryota; kingdom Metazoa; phylum Arthropoda; class Insecta; order Lepidoptera; family Lycaenidae; genus Cyaniris; species Cyaniris semiargus. The sequence continues at coordinate 1,579,483 of LR994549.1, forward strand.
GCTGGAAAGGACATGATGCTTTTTGTTCCGGAAAAATGTGCGACACCCACGCGATAGGCGAATTTTGGCGCAGAATTCTGGCCCAACGGAGTTGCGGGCGTCATCTAGTTAATTTATTTAATGAGATTTTGTTTGCTTGTTTGTTTGCATTGAACGGACTACGAAACTACTAAACCGACAAGCCTATGTCAGAGCAAAATGTACAGGTGCCGCATGGTTCTCTATCTCGCGTACACATACATATTTTTATCGTAATTTCGTGCATATTTCTAAAGAGGTTTATTAGCTAAACTAACCATAACTCCGTAATATATGTATAGAAGCAGCGATAACAGAACTCCGTTAGCGAATCGAAAGATGCGTATTACGACTCTCGTTACGTGGGTGTTGATAAATCAATACGGCGACAGAAGTCTCAACTCTCAACTATTATGGCTGGTATATTTTTAACCATTCACAAACCATTTGATTTTTAAATAATATAAAAATGACATAGTTTTTTAAAGCTAACTCAGCGTTACGCAGTTCTTAATAGAGTAAGAAATAGCCGATTCGTGTCGAAGCACGACAGTCTCACGATCCTTACTAATATTATAAATGCGAAAGTGTGTCAGTCTGTCTGTTTGCTACCTCTTCATGTTTAAGCGGCTGAAATGATTTACATGAAATTTTGGTATGGTGAATGGAAATACTTTGAAAGAGAGAAAATGCCCGGACATCTTAGGTTAGTTTTGTTGAGTTTTCCAGCACCAGCAGTGAGCGAACTGACGATAATGATTGCTGTTAAGAACACTTAATAACAGTTTCAATCATGTTAGCTCTCAAACAAAAAACTTTGTAAAAATCAGCCCACCACTTTTAATGCTAAGATGACGGACAGACACAGACAGACAGACACGTCAATCTTATAACACCTCTGTTTTCGTCGGGTTAAAAAGACCAAATCCATACTAATATTATAGATGCGAAGTGTTGCGCTCAAACCGCTGAACCGATTTTGCTGAAATTTGGCATGGAGATAGTTTGAGTCCCGGGATAGGACATAGGATAGTTTTTATCCCGAAAAAATTAACGGCCCCCGCGCGATAAACGAGTTTTGGCGCAACGGAGTTGCGGGCGTCATCTCGTTGCATATAATTCAGTTAATCTCTACATAGCGATAGTTCGTTTTGGGTTCGTGTCGCGACCTTCTATTATTATCTTTTACCAATATAAGTTATAACGAAAACATTTCGCGATATCTGTGCAACACAGAAATACATAATCCGGGAAAATTTCATAAGTCTAGCTATAGCGGTTCATACAGCCTGGAGACATACAGACGGACAGACATCGAAGTCTTAGTAATAGGGTCCCGTTTTACCCTTTGGGTACGGATCCCTAATAATGTAGATATTCAAAATACTATCCCTGTTACTAATAAAAATATTTCAACAATGTTTAAGACAAAACATTGAGTAAGTTTTGTCCTTGCCTCCTTACTAGACAAGGAAAAACATTTTTATTAGTCTCTTACTAATGGTTTTAGTATAACTGAACTTAAAAAGTCCGCAAACAAGTTTAGCGCATCCACACATGTGGACAAGGGAACTCTAATAATAGTGAGTTAGGACGAAAATAACGTGTCGGCGACAGAGCCGCCTGCAAGCCGGTCGAGTCATGGACGGTCACACTGCATGCTGTGCATCACAACAACATACTATTAACATACATAACACACTGTACAATTAACCCACAAGCTGGTTGCTATGTGTACCTTATTGCTATGTAATAAAGTTTTTTTTTTTTAATGTAATAAGGTGGCAAACGAGCAAACGGGTCACCTGATGGAAAGCAACTTCCGTCGCCCATGGACACTCGCAGCATCAGAAGAGCTGCAAGTGCGTTGCCGGCCTTTTAAGAGGGAATAGGGTAATAGGGGAGGGTAGGGATGGGAAGAGAAGGGAATAGGGGAGGGTAGGGAAGGGAATAGAGTAGGGGATTGGGCCTCCGGTAAACTCACTCACTCGGCGAAACACAGCGCAAGCGCTGTTTCACGCCGGTTTTCTGTGAGAACGTGGTATTTCTCCGGTCGAGCCGGCCCATTCGTACCGAAGCATGGCTCTCCCACGTATAAAGTTGAAGGTACACAGGGTTGCCGCCGACAGTACAGTAAAATTGCACATAATCCAAACTAATATTATAAATGCTTACAGTGTCTGCCTTTCTATCTGTGTGTTACTTTTTCACGCTCGAACCGCTGAACTAATTTTGTTGGCTGTGGATATGCTTTGAGTCTCAGGAAATAGGATAGTTTTTATTGTGACAAAATGTTCAGTTTTCGGCGATAAACGAATTTTGGCGTAACAAAGCTGCTCTAATGGGAATATAAATTATAATTGCACATTAATTGGACAGATTTCGTCGTATTTACATTAGTTTGAAATAAAGTATTCTAGCATGTTTTGGTGCTTGTGACTAGATCTACGAATAATAAATTTTATTATTCGTAGGACTAGATACAGTTTAGTTATTGCACATGACAGTGTTTGTCCCATATGCATAACTGTAACAATTATTGCAGGAGGAGATAACACTATAATGACTGTATTGTTTTCTAAGTTATGATTTAAAAAACTGATTTAATTTTTTTTGAAGATGGATGGTGCAGTATATTTATATATTAAATATTAATTCATAAAGCCCCATACGGTCGCCGGTGACCGAGACACAATAGAATATCTATTGTGTCTCGTTTTCCCACGATCGACGGGTTAAAAAACAGACATTCACAAATTATAAAGACTTGGTGATGGCAAAGGTAAACACAATATATTGTTCTATTGTGTTATTTGAGTCATTCATTTCATACTGGGTGTGTCTTTTTATATAATTTATACAACTATTGAAAAGACTATATAAATTACTGTAATACTATTTGAGTTGAGTCTGCATCAAAGAATAGATAAGGCTATGGGTGTACCCAGGGGGGGGGGGGGCAGCCCCCCCTGGATCATGTTGACGTCCCTACTAAGTATCTTATCTAGTACTTTTATCTATAAAAATAAAAAATTAAGAAAACGAATTTTTGCCATTTGTTTGCAATACAATATTTTTACAACTAAAAATTATTTATTTTTTATGCTTTATAAACACCTAGCTTATAAAAAATCTGATTTGCCCCCCCCTGGCCCAGAATCTGGGTACGTCCATGGATAAGGCATCAAAGTATTTAAAAAAAAATTACATATTAATCAATGTGAACATGGCATTACACAGAAAACACAATAAAAATATATTAAAGATCCATCCATAGAATAAATATTGACCATTAAAAAACCAGAAATACCCACAACTTTAAAGCAAACAGCCATATTCTAATGTTAATTGCTTGACCTCTGTCATGGCAAATATACTTCAAACAAATCCAATATTTCTGCTTGGGCAAACTAAAAAAAATATGCAATTAAATAAAATAGTCTGGCGTGCCGCGTGACCTCTAATTACAAATCCGTACTATTTTTATATGTAGATACACAAGTCTGTCGTTTACCTCTTTACACACAAACCACTAAATTGACTCAGATGAATTTAGTATCTAGAAATATATTTTGAGTCTTGGGAAAGGACACAGTTTTTATATTGCACAAATAAAATAACAGGCAATATCAATTCAAATCGACATAAAATATTCATTTGTTTTGAGAAAATACACCATTTATTTTAAACCATTAGCATTTAGCAGTAAGATTGTTTACTAGCTACACAAGGTCAATAAGTAAGATCATTCTGTAGATCTATATCAGGGGTCACCAAATGGCGGACCGCGTTCCGCATCCAGACCGCCGACCCATGGTGTGCAGACCGAGCATTTTCGAAAATGAACTTCATTGAAATAAATTTCAGTCTCAACTTACTGATCAACTTCTCCAGGATTTAATATGAATAGCTTGCACCAATTTCACTCCAAACATCAGAGAGATAACAATTAGCTACAAAAATTGTCACTTTTCTCATTGATACATAAATGATGATGAAAAAAAAAACCTTTGTGATTTCCGTAATTACCTTTGTTTAAATTTTTTTTTATAAAATGTGCAGACCGCAAAGGTCATTTCATTTCTTAAAATGGACCCCGAGCAAAACTAATTGGTGACCCCTGATCTATATTATCATATTATATTTTTAAAACCAATTCAAGTTTCTGTTTATTATAAGCCTTTGGGTGTTTCTTTTTAAATGACTTTATCCATTTTACTATGTTGTTTATGTTGTGACAAACATAAACTGGTAAAAAACTGGTTTGCCAACACAATATATTTTGTTATCAAATAAATTAAGTGTGCCTACAGAATATTTCCTACTTTGCAAGCCATGAATGGAAAAAATAGAAATTAAAAAAAAAACCGTTTTTATTTACACTGTAAAGATGTTGAACAGCTGTTATATTTTGTAAACAGTGCAATAAATATTTTGTTTCCAATGTGTTTCCAACCAATATTCGTAATGAAATGGCGCTAAATATCTTAAAACGTCAAGTTACATCCATCTTACGACCTAATTAAGCAGTCCCAGAATAAAATATAGTCATAGCCTTGAAGGCAGAAAGTTGTTTACAAGCAATTGCATAACGAGTCATTCAACTTATAGCGACCTACACCAATCAGCGCGGCCGCCGCCCGGCCCCGGCCGCCGGTCGCCGGTATCGGCGTTTCCAAAATACTGCGCAAAAGCCCAGTGCGATTGCGTGACCTTGGAGACGCAAAAATACCGCAGCGTAAATACATAATATTCCATGGCGTAGATGCCGGTGCGGAGTAAACAAAAGTTGTAAATATATCCCATATGCACCTCTATTCACGCCGCAGAAGCTTTCTCGAACTTTCCTTCGCCGGCAATCGATGAAACTCATGCATACTATTCATATTACAAAAGTTATTCTACCTTTCTTCGGTAGGCCCCGGCCGTGTCCGTTGCGTGGTCTTCGGCTGTTTTTCCAGCTGCGATATTTCGGCAGCGGGGTCGAGACCGGGCTCGGCCCCTCTTTGCTATTGGAGCGAGAGAACTTTTTGCTTTTGCGCCGCAATTTATCGGGATGCGATGTCGCCGCGTCGCCGGCGGCCTGCACCGACATGGGCTTATCGTTCTCGTTGATCGCCACGTTTTCCGAGTCGGATACCACCTCCATCATTGCGAGTAGCGACGGTAGCCGGCTTCTCGTTTATATCTCAATAAATGAAATATGATAACAAGACTATGTTTAGAGTCCTATAAGATTCCACTTAGAAAAACTTCTCAAAAGATTGGTTTAATATAAACCACGCAAGCAGCCTCGCGCACGTTTTCAGTTATTTGTTTTGAGACCACATTGACATTTGACGTGAAGTGAGCAAAATAACATTCTCATTTGCATGAGTACCAACTATATGAAAAAAATAACCTACGTGTAGAAATACTCGTAACCTCTTTCCGTTATTGATTTGTCCTAGATTTACTGAAGTACTATTTTACTTAATAAAAGAACTTTGTATATTGTGATAAAAAATAATTAGATGTATTCAAGTAAGGTTAAGAGACTATTAGAATTTAATAAAAAGTATATAAATAAAAAGCACTTCATTGATAAGTTTCTAAGGATGCCTTTCCTGTCATTGTTAGCAACAGCTAGCGTTGACATTTCCTTCAGCAAGGAAGAACGTCACATCCCGTAAGTATTGCCAGATTAATAGTAGGGATCTCACATAAATCAAAAAAGTTATTCCCCTCATTTTTGAAACCATGTTTTTAAAATGATAAAAAGATTAAAAAAATGTTTTAAATAAAGTTTAATAACTACTTAGTTAAATAATATTTTAAAGTCGAGGTCGAGTTTTATAAACTAAAATCTAAAAGTTTAATTGAACGTAAACTAAAATGCCACAATAAGGGAATTGCTTAAATACTGGTAGCATTATGACGTCATTCTGTTAAAAACACCTTTTTCCTAATGTCAAAATTCAAAACAGTCATCAATATTTATTATATTATACTCTAATCTGTGACAGTCATAACTCATAACCGAAACAAAACATGTTTTATATTATTAAAAGCGCAAAAATAATAGTTTAATGTATGTGTAGATTATTAGAATAATATCATGTGCATAAGTTATTGTTATTCTATAACTCCGCAATTTGTTTGATTATAAAAAGCTTTAAGTTTGATCAATGATGAAAAAAGTTAAAAATGAATTTAGAAACAAATTTCATTTGCTAAACAGTCAAGAAAGCTCGCAAAAAATTATATGGTCTTCGAGTGACTCTAGCGACTATGAAAATGTAAGTCACAAAGAAAATGTTGAATACAGAAAGCACACACCAAACACAAGGAAGAGAAAAAGACGTTGCAGAAATAAGCTAAAAAATGTTTCTAACTTGGATGTTGTGTACGCGGAGGATAAACAAACAAGTTCAACAATTACCGCTACAAAATCTCCGATTATAAAAATAAATCCCCTGTGCTCCTCACCCATTTTGTGTAAGCCACAAAAATATGTTTCCAGAGACATAAGACAGAAGTCTCCAATAGTTTCCATTCCCCAAACACTCAATTCACAGAAAAGCATAAGGAGCCCAATTTTAAAGTCCAAAACTATGTCACCAATACAAAGTCCTAGTGTAAGAAAAAAGCTTTTTGCTAGTAAAGACAGACTGTTACTGCATAAAGATGACCAGTGTGACAAAAGTATTTCACTAGACACTAAACAATCTAGCAGGGAAATCCTGATGCACAGCAAATCAGTAAATAATTTTTTTTCGATGGAGCTAAGGAATGAAAGTCACATAGATAATAATAGACGGATAAATGAAAAGGTAGCAAGTAGAAACCCAGGCCTAGTAAAAAGAGTGAAGTCATATTTTGAAAACCATTTCAACTCCCAAGCCAGTTCTCAAAACTCTATAAGCGAATATGAATCAACACCACAAAGTTACACAAGAACCAGCCAAGAAATTGATATAATATCATTGACTGACGACAATGAAAAATCAAACTCGGAAATGATATCCAGTAAAGATTCAAGTTTAGATTTGGATGATACAAAAACATCTAAATTACTGAAGTTGCAAAAAGATGGGTTAGCATACCGCTTGAATTCGTTGTTAAAAAAGCAGACTGCCACCATATCTATGTGGCAAAACGAGAAGTTTTTAGCTAGCAACTCAAAATTCTCAATACCAAAAGGCGATTTTACCATGTTCCGAATACTGAATGTGCAATTCAAGTATGGGTGCTACACGTTGGATGCGAAGGATGTTGATGACCATAGTTTTAGTATAATTATAAACACTCTTCACGTTAATAATGTCAATCCGGAGGCTAATAGTTTATTAAGGATATACAAACCATATGACTGTATTACTATTGATAACTGTAACATAATTGTAAATGTTTTTAAGTTTGAATGTGATAATAGCTATAAACTAAAGTAAAATAAAATGTGATATTTCCAGTAGAATTTTTTTATTTGGTGCCTTTTTCGTATTTTAGAGTTTAAGGCGCGCCGCAGACGTCACTTTTTGTGTGATCGAGTCTGCGGCTTACAATCATACATTCTGCATGGCGCGCGCCATCAGACTGTATGTAAGCCGTAGACTCGATCACACAAAAAGTGTGACGTCTGCGGCGCCCCTAAAGGTACATTATACTATGCCGGTCAGAAAACTCAAAACAGCTGTAGGCCTACTACGAAACTGTTTTGAGACAAACAATCGGACGAGAATGCCGCGTCCTGCTCTAACAACGTCATTTCACGTTTGTTAGAGTAGGATGCGGCATTCTCGTCCGATCGTTTGAGTCTCAAAACAGTTTCATGGTACAAGGCCAGATCACCACTCCTGAATCCTGATAATAGGAAATCTGCAGAAACTGCTTCATGTGTGTCGGGTACTTATATTTTAAACACATTGGGGTATACACTATACAGCACTTATTCGAATATAAAAGAATAGAGAAATATTTCTTCACCACATTTTATATTCGGTTTTAATATCACTAGGTATTTTTAATACCTCGATCGTGGGAATCGCAGACACAATAGATTTTCAATTGTTATGCGACAGCCGGGTGCTGCTTGGGGATTGATGGGTTAATATATATTTTGAATTTTGCCGCCAAACTGCACAGCTGAAACTGGATACAAAACTGCTACAAGTCATTATTTTATAAAAGTTGTAGATAGGAAGAAATTTTTTAAATCAAGTCATAATCATTAAATAATAACTATACAATCGTTTATTGAAATCGCCAAGGAATCCAAACAAAATATATTAGGGCGGCAACACTGAGCGTTGTTTCAGGAAGCATGAAAGCGTTCTTCGCGCTCTACATAGAGCTTTCAGTCAATAAGTTCAGTGAAACGAGCTTTCGCTGCACACTAGCCGAGCTCGATTTTACTAAATAACACAGAATTACAACATTTTTTACTTTTATATCGTAAGTAGGTATTTTTCACGAATTTCACGTGAATTCGTCTATATTTTTTCTAATAATGATCAAGATAAATATTTGTTTATTATTTTCGATAAGTAACTAATATGATCGGTGTATTGATTAATTATTGTTGGTGCTTGTAGTTATTGAACTACCTGAAGAGCCTGTAATTATCAAGGTGAGTTTGATTACACAGAGAAATGCGAATATCTACCTAACACAATACAATATTTTGTGTAATACCCCTGAATAGATAGGTAATTTTAGTAGACATTCTTGTAAATAAACTAATATGGGAAAATATTTTATATCTGTTTGATTATGAGAAAATCGATGTAGAGATTTTCTTTAATTTTTTTATACAAATATAGCTGTGCCCCGCGGTTTACCCGCGGTTTAAGTGATCTATACATATAATATAATAAAACTGTAGAAATGAAAATTCTGTACGTTAAAGATATTCAAAAAATAATAAGCGGGAGGTGTCACTACATCGCTATAGAAGCCAAAAATGTGGTTAGTTTTTTGTCTGTTTGTCTGTCTGTATGTTTGTTCCACTATCACACTAAAACTACTGATCAGATTTGAATGCAATTTTCGCAGATATATTTGTCTTCTTCCAACTTAACATCTGGTGTATAAAAAAATTCCCCCCACCACTCTAAGGGGACAAAAGGGGTGGTCAGATTTTGTATCAAACTTTTTCTTTAACACGAAAACTACTGATCTGATTTGCATACGGTTTTCGCAGATATATTTGTCTTCTTCCAACTCAACATCTGATGTATAAAAATACCCCCTCCCACCCCTCCCTCTAAGGGGACCAAAGAGGAGGACAGATTTTGTATCAAACTTTTTTCTTTAATGGACTTACTTCATTACATTAGCTATACCTACATTAGCTAGTAGAGGTCAAAATACATTTTGACCTCTACTAGCTATAATATTATGCGTAGGTATATATTATTTAAGTATTGCGTTTCCCCTAGCTCTTGTTATTAATTAAAATTAAGCAAAGGGGCCTTAATTAACAACACTGTTGAATATTGATAGCTCGTAGGACAGGGGTAAAAATATATTGCGGTGTGTATTTAGTTATATGAATGTAACTGTTTAAGGATAGGATAGATACAGTTTATTTGTTTAGCGATCAGTTGTAGTGATCTGTATAATTATCGGAAACTGCCGAGAATGATGTTTATTACTGTGAAGACCCTGTTATTCCAATTTACTACGTTTCGACCTGATATCAATTGCTGATAAGGTCCTAAAGTTGTAAATAGGATCCCACCAAAAACATAAATGTAAAAATGGAGAGCCAAGTTCCATACAAACATTATTTTTGTCTATGGACTTCGCCGTAAAAAGGATGGAGATCTAAATGAGTGCCAAGTTCTATGGAAAATTGAAATATGTATGTATAGGAACCAAATAACATTCTGAACAAAATATAACAGAGTCTATTTCTTTGCTTTATTGAATATCTAATATATTATTATAACAATTGATGTTATTTAAATAATGTGAGATCTTAAAGTAGATTAGATCTAACTTGGCCAGTTTTCATTACATCAGTCATTTCATAAAGTTATTGAACATTTTAATTCTGATGAAAACTAACCAAGTCAAATTGATGTTATTTAAATAATGTGAGATCTTAAAGTAGATTAGATCTAACTTGGCCAGTTTTCATTACATCAGTCATTTCATAAAGTTATTGAATATTTTAATTCTGATGAAAACTAACCAAGTCAAATCTAATCTAGTTTAAGATCTCACATTATTTAAATAACATCAATTGTTATATATTTGATATTCAATAAAGCAAAGAAATAGACTCTGTTATATTTTGTTCATAATGTTATTTGGTTCCTATCCTACTAATATTATAAAGGAGAAAGTTTGGATGTATGTATGTATGGATGTATGGATGTTTGTTACTCTTTCACGCAAAAACTACTGAACGGATTTTAATGAAACTTTACAATAATATAGCTTATACATCAGAATAACACATAGGCTACAATTTTAACCGACTTTCAAAATGGAGAAGGTGTTATGTTCGTTTTTTTATGTTCAACAATTACTCCGCCGTTTGGGAACCGATTTTCAAAATTTTTCTTTTGGTGTACAGGTTATCATTCCAATTTAGTACCATATTCATAAAAGTGGTGACCTGATGAAGGGATCCATAAGAAATCGAGGGAACTCCTCAAAATTTATATGGAAACATGTGGTGACTTCGGTTTCGTGAGCAATATTCTAAGCATATGCTACCAACAAGCAAGATTTTGCACCATGGTTCGGAAGGTGCTGAGAGAACTCCTGACTCTTTATACATACAAGTTTGGGAGTTTCGCAGACGGCAAGACGGACAGACAGACGGACAGACGGACAGACGGAACAACGGACAGACGGACGGACGGACGGCCAGACGGACAGACATAAAATAAAATAAAATAAAATAAAATATCTTTTTATTCAAAATGGGTATCATGATACACTTTTTGAAAGTCGTATATTGGTAGCATATGACCAACAAGCAAGATTTTGCACCATGGTTCGGAAGGTGCTGAGAGAACTCCTGACTCTTTATACACACAAGTTTGGGAGTTTCGACGTTGTTTTAAGAACGGAAAGCATATGCTACTATGCAAATTACATTCATCATCATCATCATCATCACTACCATAAACCATTATAGAACCATGTATCATCCCGTTTTGACCCTATTATTGGTACTTTTCATAGTCTTTTATTATATATCACTTAAACAGCGGGTAGCACCGCGGGGCACAGCTAGTACATAAATATTTCAATTTTCCATAGAACTTGGCACTCATTTAGATCTCCATCCTTTTTACGGCGAAGTCCATAGACAAGAATAATGTTTGTATGGAACTTGGCTCTCCATTTTAACATTTATGTTTTTGGTGGGATATCATTACTTTTTGTAAAGAAAACTTTCCGAGCAAGGGTAGACACCTTAATCTTCCCAGTTCAAACATACATAATATTCGACTATATTCAATCGCAACCTTAAGGGGCTGTTTCACCACTTCCCGACAAGTGTCGGATATGCTATCCGCAACTTATCTGGCAGATACTTTATCTGTCAGATAAGTTGTGGATAGCCTATCCTAAACTTATCTGACAGATCCTTCATCTGTCAGATAAGTTGTGGATAGCCTATCTGAAACTTATCAGGAAGTGGGGAAACAGCTCCTAAGGCTTGTTGAGTATCAGTCGAATAAAACAAAGAAAATCCAAGCGAATGGAAAAAGCAGCTACCATCAGGAGGCATTGGAATAATACGGTATAACACAAGTGTATTTCCAACCATTAACTATAGGGTACAATTTATTGTGCGGAGGTTAAGTAGCTATTATTATAGCTGTCTAACAGACAGACAGAAGAACGGACGGACGGACGGACAGACAGACGGCAAGACGGACAGACAGACGGACAGACGGACAGACGGAACAACGGACAGACGGACGGACGGACGGCCAGACGGACAGACATAAAATAAAATAAAATAAAATATATTTTTATTCAAAATGGGTATCATGATACACTTTTTGAAAGTCGTATAAAGAACGAAGAAACTACGTTACCTACCACCGGTTCGGGAACTACCCCGCCGAGAAGAACCGGCGTAAGAAACTCGCACGGGGCCATCTTTTACTAAAAAAATGGAAAATTACAATTTTAAAATAAAATAATATAACAATGTTATGGCTTACAGCTATGTAACAAAATAAACGAAAAGTAACCTGCATGGAGCCACCCTATTCCCAAGGTGTGCTGTCCTCGATGAAATCATTGACTTTATAATACGCTTTAGCACACAAACGTTCTTTAACTGCATTTTTAAATTTGTTTAAAGGTAGATTTTGAACATTTTCTGGAATTTTATTGTATAGGCGTATACATTGGCCTTTAAAAGAATTGCTTACTTTGGCTAGTCTGAACATTGGTATTGCTAACTTGTTCTTATTTCTAGTATTTACATTATGATTATCGCTTTTCTTTTTGAAAATATTTATGTTCTTTCTAACATATAAGAGGTTTTCCAAAATGTATTGAGATGCGACGGTCAGAATTCTTATTTCTTTAAATTTTTCTCTTAGAGATTCAAAAGACGACATCTTATAAATAGAAAGAATAGCTCGCTTCTGCAGCACAAACATTGTATTATTGTCCGCCGCATTTCCCCACAAGAGGATGCCGCAAGACATTATGCTATGAAAGTAGCTAAAGTAAACTAATCGTGCGGTCTCTACATCAGTGATTTCACGAATTTTTTTAACAGCATATGCTGCAGAACTAAGCTTATCTGCCAGTTTTGCAATATGTGGACCCCATTGTAACTCACAATCCAGTGTTATGCCTAGGAATGTGGTGGTGTCTACTAAATTCATTTTCTCATCATTTAATAGTATATTGGATTGTACTTGCCTAACATTTGGCAAGATAAATTTTAAACATTTTGTTTTATTAGAGTTCAAAAGTAAATTATTAGCATTAAACCAATGTACTATTTTTGAGAGAGCACTATTTACCTCGTCATAATTAAATTGTCGCCTCTTCACATTAAAAATTAGTGAAGTGTCATCAGCAAAAAGTACTATCTCATGCTTATCTTTAACAAGATAAGGTAAATCATTTATATAGATGAGAAAAAGAAAAGGGCCTATAATGGAACCTTGTGGCACACCTAGTTTTATTTTGGTTCCATTAGACCTTACGGAGTTGACTTCCACCCTCTGCGTTCTATTTGTAAGGTAAGATTTTAGAAGTTTAAGTGCCGTGCCCCTTATACCATAATGGTGTAGTTTTCTTATTAGAGTATCATACTCCACACAGTCAAATGCTTTAGAGAGATCGCAGAAGATACCAAGTGCATCCTGCGACCCCTCCCAAGCTTCAAAAATACTACACAGAAGACTAATGCCTGCATCTATTGTAGACCGACCTTTAGTAAATCCAAATTGATTATTATGTAATAAATTATTTGAGTTATAGTGAGCAAGTAATTGATTTAAAATTATTTTTTCAAAGATTTTACTTAGAGTCGGCAATATAGATATTGGTCTATAGTTGGCTGGGTCTGATTTCTTCCCAGCTTTAAATAGAGGCATGCTGTGAGACCTTGCTGTGCTTCATTAAGTCTGGGAACACGCCACTTTTAATACAATTATTAAAAACTAAAGCTAGGTAAGGGGCAATGATGTCAATTACTGATTTTATAATTTTTGTGGACATACCCCAGAGATCAGTGGTACTTTTAATATTGAGAGATTTGAAGGTCTCGATAATATCTCTGGAGTCAATATCTTTAAAAATAAAATTGACATCACATTCCTTGACATGTTCTCTAAGTATTTTTTCTGCAACTGTAGGTGATAAATTTAAGTTCTTTGTAGTTGAGATTGGAATGTCTGCAAAAAACTTCTCAAAGACTGTCGCAACCTCAAGATCAGAATTGATTTCTTTATCATTAATCAAAAGTTCAAATTTAGAGTTACGACAGGTGACTTTTCCAGTCTAGACAGACGGACATATTACGGACAGACGGACAGATGGACAGACGGACAGACGGACAGACGGACAGACGGACAGACGGACAGACGGACAGACGGACAGACGGACAGACGGACAGACGGACAGACGGACAGATGGACAGACGGACAGACGGACAGACGGACAGACGGATAGACGAACAGACGGACAGATGGACAGACGGACAGACAGACAGACAGGGATTAAAAGAATTCTATGTCTATTCCCGAGACTCAAACTATATCTCCATACCGAATTTAAGAACAATCGGTACAATCAGTTTGGGCGTGAAGAGGTAACAGACAGACAAACAGACACACTTCATGAAGTCACCATCTATTCATTTCATAAAGTTTCTTCACGTCACAAATAAATATTTACGGGAAGCTCCCATTACCCATACAATAAACGTGATTTTTTTGGCCTTTTTTGCTCAAAATCAATAATAGCAGCCGGTAGGCACTTGAAATATTCACAAAATCTTTAATTATATTTTTACTTTAATAATTTCAAATAAAAGTAAAATAAAATAAATATTTAAGGGGGGTCTCCATACAAAAAAAAAACAATTTTTGCCTAGTTTCACTCTGCCCGACTCGCACTTGACCGTTTTTTTTTTGTTTTTTGAATTTTCTCTACGCTTACACACAATTACCGAGCTGGATTCCAAATTTCAGCCTTCTAGGTCATCTGGAATTGGGTTAGAATTTTGATCTATAGGTCAGTCAGTCAGTCAGTGATAAAAATGTAGATTTTCGGACGTTAATATCTTAATAATTTTGATCTATAGGTCAGTCAGTCAGTCAGTGATAAAAATGTAGATTTTCGGACGTTAATATCTTAATAACAGTTTGAGCTGTGTTTATGAAATTTAGATCATATATTTATCTCGCAAGTATCATTATACGAGCCAAATTTGAAACGTTTATGTGCAATAGTTTCTCAATTATGAGGGGGTCAAAAGTAGCTGCAAATGGTTCGTGTAATATTACACACGGTGCTGCTCGCCAGTTCTGTTATGCTGGAACTTGGCTTGACACGCTACCGCGTGTCTATATCTTTTTTCGACCGTACAAATGAGTTAAAAACACATGAAGGTTAATATTAATTTATCGACTCTTTCGCACGTAGGTAAGTATCTCAGCTATAATAATTAATAAGGTCTAACGTTTATAAGCTGTAAACACAGGAGAATATTATTTACTCTAAAATAATAAATGAATGTTTAAACAACTAAAAGTTATAATATTTACAGAATTCTTTTAGAAAACAAAAAACTAGAAACGTTTTTACACCAGCGCCGCGCCGCAAATCTTGAAAATTAATGCTGTAATTAAGATTGTATAGACTTCATAATATCTGGTTTATGTAACATATTTTCGAGCTTATTTACTTCACCGTACGCCGTGTAATATATCAAACAGTATTACGGACAATAAACAAACGAGTTTAGATACCCTAATGGTCTATAAATACTTAGTTGCTCTTTACTCCACCGGCTTCGCATAGAGAGCGATGACTCAAGGTAACAGTTTCCATTAGTACTAAAGGAAAACTTTGTGTTCAGCAATTGTTTGTGACCTTAAATTATTTTTACATTTTACATGTTCATCCGTAAAAACCGGCCAAGTGCGTGTCGGGCCACGCGCAATATAGGGTTCCGTAGTACCTACATTGCGTTACCGTGATAATTTTTGTATGGTCAATGAATGTACATTTATAACGTGTTTTACACTAACTACACCATCTCAGTTACGTAAAAGGAATTTGAACGAAAAGTTCCTTTATACTTCGCCGAATACATTTTTTTAGTTGATCGACTATTACTCAATAAGTTATGAAGTCTTCTTAGCCGTGATAGTTTTTCTTTTAAATTCAGCATATATTTTCCTACTCCCGTGAATTTTTTCACATTTCTAGAAGCAACCGGTTAGCTGGTAGAAGGGGGGACACTGGACTCTTAACGATTTTTTCCACTTTAAAACTGCATATTTCACAAATGGAACCCTAAATCGGAAAACGATCTATAAATACTCATAAAATTTAAAAAAAAAAACCTATCCAACGACACCCCACACGGTGGGGTGGACGCGAAAAAAAAATTCATCCCCGCTTGATGTGTGGGGGAGGTAGCTTAAAAAAAATATATTTTTAAGATCTTATAGATCATTTTGTCGGCAATTATTTTATTTTACATGCGGGGATCAATTCTTAAAGTATCTCCTTATCCATCAAAATCGGTTTAGTAGTTTAAGCGTCAAGAGGAAGTATAAGAGGAAGTAGAGAACTAGGTCCTTACTGTCGGCCACGCTGTACCATTAATATTACTCGTATTAGTGTGAACTGCAAATGTAGTTTTGCACGTGTATATATTTTTTATTTCCAGATCAGCACGCTGCACGATGGAGTCAAGGGAGAGCAGGTGCTTGCTGCTGTTTGCATGCTGCATCTTTGCCTGGATAGATAGCGGTGAGAGTTTTGAATAATAGCTAAAAGGACGACATAATATTCCATATTCTCTACGTTACATCCATTATGAGTTGTATATTCTAACTGATGACCACTTGCCAGCGGGCGAAGACGTCAGCTGTATAAAAATCGTATTCGTAGTAGGTACGTCGATTGATAATTATTGCTAGACAAGAGACAGCATTAGTAGATATTATTATCAGTTTGGATAAAAAACAGAGATGGACTTGGCCTTACATATGTAAGGCCAAGTAGGTATATATATACCTACTTCACGTTGAATACTTCACGTCCAATCACCAAAGTTAAGCAACGTCGGGTGCGGTCAGTGCTTGGATGGGTGACCGTCTGGGAATACCGCGTGATGTTGGCTTTCGACTACTAGGTTGACTTTTTTATGAAACCCTTAGGTATTGCAAGAGCCCTTATTATACCTACCACATTTAATTACACTCTTGTCAAACCTAAGTTACGTTTACAGCGCACAGCATAGACTGCTTCAAGTGCGTTTCGATGAACGGGCGCTTCCCGGCGTGTGACGACCCCTTCCACAACAACCACTCCCTGCAGATGCTGGAGGCGCCGTGCATGGGCGGGCGCAAGGGCCGCGACGGCCTCTTTCCGGCCACGTCGTGCATCAAGATCGCCGGCATCTTCGGTCAGTACACACACACGTTCAGATCCTGGAGGTGCCACCGCTGCGTAGTCTAGTCACTCTCTGCGCATAGGTAGTAGCATCGCCCCATACTAACAGACGTTATAAGACAAGGTTCTTTCCATGCCAAAAAAAAAAAATTAAATACGTTTTGAGGTTACGGCCGCGCCATTCGTAGTTCGTACCCTGATGGCGCGGCCGTAATCTCAAAAAGGATTTAAATTTTAAATGCCTTTCCTTAATGTCCGTTAACCTGGGGAGCTGCTACTAAAATCAAGGCTGTTTAGGCTATTCGTTACAGCCGCGTGCGTCTATAAATGTATGGAAAACGCAGGAAAACGCTGGTGAAATTGCCAGTCACATCACTCACAAGTCAAGATCAATCAGTATAAAGCTATTTCTGATAGATAAACAAAACTATGACGCCAGTTACTGAGAAGTGAGGACTTACACCTATTTCTACGAATGGCCAACAATTCGTCATTCATTCAGACATTTCATAACACTGACCTCCTTAATACAAGTACGCTGGACTAATGATACCCTTTGAAATGACAGCTATTTTTTGTGCCTATTTGAAGCGGAATCAGCTCCCCCAATGTGAGTGATAGCAACTAAATTTGACGTAAAAACACAGAATACAAATTACTCACGAACGTAAAAATGACGTTTGAAAGTCGATATATTGGCGCTGATAGCAGTAGTGGGAGTAGGCTTGTTGAAAAAAATATCGATATATCGAAATATCGATATTTTGTGTTCGATATATCGATATTTTTAACCGATATTTTTTGATCCGATATATCGATACATCGATACAAAAAAACAAATATCGAAATTCTTTTTATTTTTTCTATCCATCGTCAACCATCTCATCACGATCTAACTAAATTCGCTAAAACGTAAAATATTGAAAAAAAGGTTATTGTTGTGCAGAATTCCATTAATCTAATCTGTGGTAGTGAGTGCGTAACTAACTGCCCTGTCACTGACCACTGTCACTATCAGTCGTCAGTGCGTTTCTTCAAATCACGGAAGTATAGACATACGAAGTACATATATTTCCATGCTTCAAATCAAGAATCAATAAAGTTTTTTAATTTCAATTCCGGACAAATACTGGTATAATTGACTTATTCCTTATTTCTTTTAATTTGATTGAGAATAAAGTAATAATTGGAATATAAAAAACTGTTTTTATAACTGAGCTAAGCTGAACTAAACTAATAAAAAAAATGGTCGAAAAATTTGACCGATATATCGATATATCGATATTTTTTTCGCGATATATCGAGACCGATAATGATATTTTTTTTAAATATCGATGTATCGATACATCGATATTTTCTTTCATTTTCGACATCCCTAAGTGGGAGTATTTGGAACTAATACTAGTGATGACAACCAATAACGATTAAGCGGCCATTTGCAAGTTACGTCAAATTTACTTCTCTTCCCTCTCACTGGGGGCGCTGATTCCGCTTCAAATAGGCACAAAAAAAAGTGGGTATCATAATTCATAGGTCCAGCGTATTTGTATAATGGAGGTCAGTGTTTCATAAACAGTTATAAAACTGACGTCTGACGCCCACTCTTAATTTTACTCGAGTGCCGTAGTGCGTATGCGCTATGTTATTGTATAACGATTAATGAATAATAAGTACTCCACGCGCGAGCTCCAAGAAATTTGAAGGGATGTTGCAGGGAATACCCGTATCTTGCGAGAGCAATGCGATAGCAATTATTGCGCGATAATTGCTCCAAAATCGCAATTTCGTATCACGTATCAGCCAAAACAATATGATTGAAATCGATCGCTTACATGATACCATTGTTTTTTTATATCCAGCAATCGATCGCGAGATTATTGCTAGTGGATTGTAGATCGCTATTTTTACGTGATAGCCCTGCGGGTTCTGATTTTTGCTGCACAAACGAACCAACTTGTGCGGTGTCTTTGGATTCCATTTTGAAACTCACATTGCGCATACTAAAATGACCCAAACGCTTATGGATTTAACGCCTAGTTTTCTGTACAGACGACACTGGGGAGTCGATCACGGTGCGCGGCTGCGGGCTGGACTCGGGCACGGCGACCACCGACACGGAGATCATCCGCATGTCGCACTGCGGCCGCTTCTACTACAACGACAGGTGGGTTAGACAGCAAAGTGCTTTAAAAATATGGTTTCGTTTACCAAAATGTGGGTTATACAGCCTTGATCCTCTAAAAAACATCATGGCGATTAAGAAAGAAATATTTTGCTAAATGTTCCAAGTGATTTATCACAATATACGATATTCGATATCGGACCGATATTTAGAAATAACGTAAAAAAGATTGGTGTCCTTCTTTTAGTACTGTTACGAATACGGACACACAGAGCCATCTAGCGTCAAACCAGCGCAACTTATCGAGGAAACGCAGACAGCATAAATCCGCTATTCGATACTAGATGGCGTTAGGCTTCCAGAAATATACCACACTTGTTTACGCGAATCGGGTTTATTCTAGAAAGGAATGTTCCGGAACATTCTGAGATTCGCCTCGGCCCATATAAATAGTCGCAGGCAGACGGGCCGACAATTCAGTTTAGTTCGAGCGATCGTTAAGGCGACTTCGGAGTGAAAACAAGTGATCAATAGTGAGTGAACCAGTGAAACCTACGACTTGGCTACGACCTAGGACAGTGATAGTGCTTAGTGTTTTGGACCTAGTGCTAGTAAATAAAGTCTTCAAGAGAGTCAGCAGGTCTTTCTCTCCAAATCTTTCGAACCCTAGCAGGCTAGCACGTAACAGTACGTACCGCGTTGGTACCCAATTAAAATCCCAATCTTTATCGTATCTAATGTCTATTATGTATTTTAGTTTGACCTTTCTGCATCGTGCATTAACATTTGTCCTTTGTGTCAGGTACGTGCACGGCTGCCTGCAGAGCTGCAACGACGCGGACGCCTGTAACGGCGCCGCGACCAGCCTGCCGCTGCACGCGCTCATACCGCTCGCCCTCTACCTGGTGGTGAGGAGCTAACACCACGTCACAGTTTAGACGACCGACACTAGATGGCGCTACAACTATCAAGACATAGTTTTTTTCAACTACCCTTCTGTTTTAAATTAATCGAAATATTTTATATTAATATTTATTAATCGAAATTATTCGAAAAATTCTAATATCTTCCTGATGAACATATTCACGCAGCATTTAATTAATTCATTCTATTCAGCGCTGTGTTTGTCTGTCATGTTGTGACTCTTGACTCTTCCAATGTGCCGGAGGACAGACAAATCTTTATACAGGGTGTAACAAAAATAAGTGATAATACTTTAGGGTGTGTACGTGTTCCTTGTAGAGAGTTCACTGTGAAAGTAGCAGCGCTGAAAGACGAATTTTTTTTTTTTCACTTTTGTATGGGGAAACTCGTGACGCTCAGGCCCTTGCCCATACAAAAGTGAAAAAAATTTTCGTTTTTCAGCGCTGCAACTTTCACAGTGAACTCTCTACAAGGAACACGTACACACCCTAAAGTATTATCACTTATTTTTGTTACACCCTGTATAGTTATTTGCTGTGAAAATATTTTTAACCCTTAATCAAACGAAACAACTTTTTATGAGATGGTGAGTCTTATAGAACTTCGGTTTAGTTAGGCTGCATTTATTCCAAGTTGTAAGTTATCAAACTTTGACATAATGGTGTCTTGTTTCAGTTTTGTAGCGCCATCTATAGGAATACAACTAGCTGATAGGATTTAGGCCTTGCCTTTTTATAGTTTTACAGAGGAATATTAATTTATACGCATTAAGTATTAACTAAGGTACCGCGCGATAGGCTAAGCTCAAATAAATAGAGACGATATTATCCAAAGACTCGCAAACATAGCATTTTCTTCGCGAACCATTAATTTCATTCTAAAATGGACTTAGCTATGCTCTTCTCTTACCTAATCGATATCGCCACGATATCGTTACTTATAATATTTTTAATATATTTTTTAGTTTTTTTTACAGATATCCATGAAAACTAGAACATAAAATTGAAAATATCCGGCCTAAATTATGGCTGTTTGTAAGTACCTACATAAGGAATTGTTTAAATGTAATTAATTATTGTTATAAAATATAGCATATATTGCGCACTTTTGCGTTTGTGATAAGACTATTATAGCATTCTCATATGCACAATATAATATTATATAATGTTTATTTTGTATCAAAAGTAAGTATAATATCTATTTTATACATCATAAAATTTAATAACATATCTACAAATATCATTTTACTATCGAACAATTGCGAAGTCATATCACATTCTTGTAATAATAAACTATAGCATTCTCCTTACTTCGGAAAATGTAGAGTGGAATTTTAAAACGCAGCTCGCAACTACTAAAAGAGCGTTTTTACGTTGTCTTACCGGATATACGATGTCGGATAGTGTAAAGGAGAGTTTCATACATTTAGTCGATATCAATATATAACTATGTCAATACGTAACATATTATAATATAATATCTATTGAAAACACTTCTTTTTTTTTTGTCACTCAGTTAGGGAAAGTGACGTCTATTTAATATTTTTTTCTTCCTACCTCCAGTATTTATTACCAACATATCGTATGTCGCATCATTTAAAGACTCATGTTAATATTATAATTGTCATATTTTATTGTGCGTGACGCTTGTTGTATATTTATTGTTACTTAGAATAAAACAAATTGTTTACATGATTTACTGTGCATAATTTGTATACAAGATCATAAATGTCTAATAATAGTTAAATATAAGTATACACATGAGCATATCGAAGTTTATATTCAGAACAGAAAATATCCCCCTTTTCTTTATCCTAAAATTTCTTTTCGGGGTTCAAAGGACATTTAGAGGCCTAAGGCTGCGTTTAATAGAATAGAATCGCTACATTGACGTGAGCTTGACGTGACCTCGCTCAGCGCAGCGATTCTATTGGATCTTAAAAACAGATTCCTCGCAACACATCTCTGGTGAAAACGCAGCCTTAAGGTGGCTTTCCGATCCTCGCTGTAAGCTAGGGACCGCGACCGACAAAAATTCCAATAAAAAGTCACTTTATGACTGGCTATAGGTCCCAATTTGCTCTACGCCACTACAAACTACAAAGCAGCGCCGGCATCGGTCGACACAATGTCGGTAGAAAATGAAACATATCCCAGTTCATAAAGTGGTATTTTAATTGAATTTTTGTCGAATATTTATAAATCCAGGGCTTGACAAGCCACCTTATAATCTAGCACAATTTAATTATCTCGTGGCCCCATCTGTTACCTGACTATCTCTAGTTTCATATTTTGGGAAGAGAACACTTTACCCATCAGTGTCTAAGGTCATCATGTTCGTTTAGATCTCGAGTGTCTGCGGCAGTAAGACCTGCTGTTCCTTCCGTGGTCACAGTACTGTCACTTGGAGTTGATGCCTCGGTGACCACAAGAGGAGCTGCTGTATAAAATATGAATTCATTATTTTATGATTGATTTAGACAAATCGTGGCTATTGATTCGCACTCGAGTGCAGGTTCTATGACAGGTGAAAGTGTGTAACAATGAGTCATTTTGCCCTATGCCTGAGATTGGAAAATGTTCTTTATCTACCTGGGATTATACTGGCCTGGGGATGTTCTTATATAGTGTCAAGTTCCTCTTCAAATACACTACAGGCACTATAGTTACAGAGCATTTGAAGAGCGGTAACTTCGCTTCGAGAATATATTTCACAGACTATAAAATATCATCTCAGCACATTGCCATTTAACGTTTGAGACCTAGAATATCGTTCAGTTACAGCATTATTGAGTGTTATGTCTCTGAAAGTGCCGGATTTATATTTTATGAGTGGCCTACACCTTATTTCCGCCGCCTCCTTTAGAACTCTGCCGCCCCCTAGGACGCTGCCGCCCCTAGGCCGTGGCCTATACGGCCTATTTATGAATCCAGGGCTGATGTCTCACCAACGTCCAGTTCGCTGTTGGGTGGTGTGGGCGCGGTGTCGCACTTGCAGCGCCGCAGCTCCTCCAGCCGCCGCAGCTCCGACGGCAGCAGCGCGCGCCGCCGCTCCTCCGTCAGGGTATCTGACATCATACAGCTTATTTCATACTAGATGACGCCCGCAACTCCGTTGTGCCTGGAGCCGTACATTTTTCCGGGATGAAAAGTATCCTATGTCTTTTCCCGGGACTTCTATAGGTCTGCCAGAATCTGATGGCAAAAAGTGAGAAAATAAATTGACTCTAGCAATACCGGGGTAATTGGAATAAAACATTTTGATCCTTTTTTTTTCTTATAGCGGCTGATTCTGTGTGTTAAACATGCAAATATAAAAATTTATCCAATGATCAAGGATATTTTTTGAAAATCTGCTGTCAAAAATTGCCATCAGATTCTGGTAGACCTATACATACCAAATAAAAAAAAAAACTCTTTATTCAAACCATTAATGAAACAAATCAGTTGACAAAGGTTACAAATAAAAAAAAAACAGTTTGAAATGGCAGCTTTCCTGCTGGAAGCAGTCTCGTCTTTCATTTTAATTAAGTTTATGCGTGAAGAGGTAACAGATAGACACACTTTCGCATTTATAATATTAGTATGGATATTTTATTGATTCACCAACGAAAAAACGTTTACAAAAGCCTTACGCCTAAGTTGCTGAGTTGTACTGTCGCACACGTCAAACGGTAATACCAATAATCCTCACCTATTTCGTATATCGTGTCAGCGTCATCGAAGCATTTACAAGTCTCGTCTTTAGGTTTCGCTCGTTCAGCTTCCTCTAGTTGCATTCTTCTTATTTCTGACGGCAGTTCTCTAGGATCTGGTGATTAAATTTCATATTAAATCATCGTAATTATCGTGATAGTATGTTTTTTTTTTCTTGGTAATAATTTTATATTATGGATCATCACTCAGTGAGCGGTCACGCGTTCAAGCGTTCTGCGATCGCATTCTACGTTCGAGCGGTCAGTCACACAGGAGCAATTCTGACGCGGTCAGAATTTGTTCCCTGTGTGAGTACTGAGTATATATAATATACTCAGTATCACACAGGGGACAAACGTAATACAAAACAAGGTTTTCGGGTTCACTCACATTATAAAAGACTAATGTTTTTTTTTGATAAATAAACGCTTAAAAAAAAGAACGCAAAAACCGCTTGAATGCTTGACCGCGTGACCGCTCTCAGTCTGATATCTTAGCCCAAAAAAGGGAATATAATAATGCTAGTACTCACTCATCTCCACTTCTCGCGGCCGCTCCCTCTCGGCGGCGTCGTAGTAGGCGCTTCTGATGACGAAGTGGTACTTCGGCTGCTTCACCGGAAGCTGCACTTCGCCAGTAGCCACTGATATCGCTAAAAGGATATTTCAAAATTTTAATTTGCCACACAGCAGAAATGCCATCAAGGAACATCAAAAGAATTATTTTTAACAAAAAATTAAAACCGACTTCCAAGGTAAAAACAATAATAACATCCTTATAATATGAACTAAAAAGTATTAAATAATTTTTCCTATCTAATAGTCCCTTTTTCGAATTCGGCTAAAACTCAACTATTTCTGTACTCAATCTTCATCATTTTGAAGTCGGTACCAGATATAGCTGAATCTTCAGTTCTTTGACAGAATAGGTACTTGAAACTTTTGGAACTGGCACCGACTTCAAAATTATGAAGATTGAGTACAGAAATAGTTGAGTTTTAGCCGAATTCGAAAAAGGGACTATTAGATAGGAAAAATTATTTAATACTTTTTAGTTCATATTATAAGGATGTTATTATTGTTTTTACATTGGAAGTCGGTTTTTATTTTTTGTTAAAAATAATAATTTCACTCTTTTTAGTTACCTCGATTGTTTTTCTTATTCCTATTACGATGTAGATTGTTTTCCTATGTAAGTATTTTCATACTAAGGGTTCAATTTATTACCTCGATCGTGGGAATCGCAGACACAATAGATTTTTAATTGTTATGCGGCAGCCGGGTGCCGCTTGGGGATTGATGGGTTAATAGTTAAACTAGTGTAGTACCTATCGAAGTAACTTACTTCTCTTTTTTCTTTCGAATCTCAAAAGTAATGTCAAATGTGTGCCTTACGCTCTGGAGTTAAGGTTGACTTTGTTATGTTCAATTTTGTGGTACATAAGTCGCTTAGAACTTGAATCATTTATTTTGAAACAACATTATATTTTTATTAAAATCGCTATGAAAAGTACCAATAATTATTATAAGGACATAACGTGATGATATAATTATGGTGTTGTGGGGGCATATTGTATCCATATACAACCATGTGACACTGGTGACCCTGACGTGGTAATGATGATGATGATGATGATGATGATAAATGTAATTTGCATAGTAGCATATGCTTTCAGTTCTTAAAACAGCGCCTAAACCCCCAAACTTGTATCTATAAGGAATCCGGAGTTCTCTTAGTATCTTCGGAACCATAGTATACCTTGGTGCAAAATCTTGCGTTTTGGTAGCATATGCTTAGGATACTTCTCATAAAACCAAAATCACCATATGTTTCCATATAAATTTTGAGGAGTTCCCTCGATTACTCATGGATCCCATCATCAGATCACCACTTTTGTGAAAATGGGACCAAATTGGAGGGAAACCTAATAGAACAAAAAAAAAATTTTTGAAAATCGGTTCACAAACGGCGGAGTAATCGTTGAACATACAAAAAAAAAATCCACAGCCGAACATATAACCTCCTCCTTTTTGGAAGTCGGTTAAAAACTTAATTATAATATGTTGTAGGTTCATTCAGCGAAAAACAAAAATATGCAAGTAGGAAGTTAGCCAGCTAGCTCCTAATGGGATTTTATGAAATAAGAACCACTTCTCGAGCAAAAATGTTTAAAAGTATTGTACCATGTTCGATCACGGTCGCAGCATCGAGCCGCACCTCGACGGCGTCGCGCAGCAGCCGCCCCAACTCCGCCGCGACGCGACAACGCTGTTCGCAGTGTAAGTGAGAGAGACGCACAGCTGCAATAAGACAAAGTTAAAACAATGTAAACCGACTTCCAACTCACAAAAAAGTGTTAAATAATTGTTATTATTTAAATTGTGGCTTTTTCAGAACTCTCCTATAATAATTATTCAACGTTTTCTCTACTCAATCTTCACACTTTTGAAGGCGGTGCCAGCCTACGAATTATAAAAACTAAGGAAACGTAAAATTTTTAAAAATTTTGAAAATCGGTTCACAAACGGCGGAGTTATCGATAAACATACATAAAAAATATATATCCACAGCCGAACAGATAACCTCCTCCTTTTTGGAAGTCGGTAAAAAAGAGAGTTAAGTAAAGTTGAGACCACACATAAGGCACTATACGCTGGTAATAGTTGAAAATCACAAAAATGTAATAAATAATACAACAAGCAATATAACCATCTTAGGGGGACGGAAATTTAAAAAAATCTGCTGGCTGCAGCAGAGCGTCACTATCTTAGCTGTTTATTTGTCTTTTCCCATGTTACGTTAAGACCGGGCTGCCAAATTTTGCTGCGTTTTCTAATAAGTATTACGATCCCGGAAGACGATTGACTTAAATAAAATTGAGATTTATTTAATCATTGTATATTTATCTGATATTTGCCTAACGGAAAACACGATTAACTTATTTTGACTCGGTAGTTATATTTTTCGAAATTATTAATCTTTCTGGGCTTTTTAACAAATATCTGTTACACTTATTGAGTTACTATCATTAACTCATCAAGCCCCATACGGGCACCGGTGGTCGCGACAACAATAGAATACAATAGCATTTCCAAGAATCCGCGATCGAAGGGTTAAATAACTTGCACTACTACAATCACACACTTTATAAAATAATAGCTAAAGGAAATATTAGTATTGTATTTAAGTTTTAAGTAATAATCAAAAACATTTTTGGGACTTACGACCTTTACTTTCGTGCTATAATGCGGGAACCGTTGTTACGCGATATTGTTTACTATTAGCTGCAGCGCAAAGCACAATGCTCGGAGAAACGATTCATAGAATCATTATATCACGATTGGAGGATAGCGGGGTGTGTAGGCGGGGCTAGCGTGCTTTGATATTTCTGACAGCAGACTCTTAATTTTTTTACTTAAACGCGATGAAAAGATGTTGGCAGGCTCTATTACTGTGCGTAAAATGCAACGCTGCATAGCGCGACGTCGCGACGCCGCGCGGTAATTCAATTTTGTGTAGCTAATGCATTGTGTTCCGGGCACATTTTTACAAACGTAGTCTAATATTTTGTTTTAATGAAACAACTGACCGTCGTCGACCAAGGCGTTGGCGATGGCGGCCATCTCGAGCGCCGGCGGGAACCGCTCGTCGTAGCTCCTCTCCGTGACGGGCCGACGACCTGGGAGATACAGACGTATTATTATTTTAGCAAAAGTAAGCTTAATAAACTGCTAGCAAAGAATTAAAAGCCACCGATATCGTACATATGTCGATGTGATTTTCGAATTTGATAGAGGAAAAATTGGCGTAGACGCAAAATAAAATGTGAGTTCTCCAATTTTCAGTTTTTTATGATTTAGTTTACCCGGGGTACCCTATTACAATTCAAGCCTTACACTTTACACTTACTAGCGCCAGTTTGTGTTATTGCTAATCGATTACAGAGCAATGACTTGACTCACGAGCCAACTTCCACCTCGGGTCGTCCCTGGTGGTGGTGGCGACAGCGCGCGGCACACCGCCGACACACTCGCGACACCTGCAGCTGCCCGGCACACCGCCACATACGGTACATGGATCTGCAGCAATAAAGTCGTCGAGTTAGAGAGGCATGAGCAAACACTGTATGCACTCCACCACAGAAGTCTTCAAAGCTCTATACGTCAGTATAAAAAAATGGCAATAAATATTTAATTAACTCCACTGACTGAAGTTGGTCACAGAGAAATTGCGACAAACCGATTTTTATATTCAGCAAGACGGAAGTTGGAATTTTCCTAGATTCATTAAATTTTATTTAGGGGTGAATTTCCCAAATGGCTTTTTTTTGTCTTCGTTGAAATTACTATTAAAAAAAGGGAATATTGTTGTAAATTATTTGTTTTAGTATTCAATGGGTAGCTATAGGATTGTGGAAAAAATATAATATGCCTAGAACTATTACAAAGGTAGAAATAAATAACTTAAAGATCTATTTTTATCAAATCGGTGCTGTCCCTCTACTTTTTTTACAAACAAAAACGCTTATATACTAACAAATATGAATAAGTTAAAGGTATAACTTATATTATTTCATATAATATTAGTTTATCTATTATTATATACCATATTTTATTATATAATTAACGATAATAGTTACTTACAGACGCAAATGTACTTGTCCTGAGAAATTTTCTCATATCGCTGGATAAAAGTAATTTAAGCCTTACTGTTCATTGATGAGTCGGACAGTCTCCCCACCCCAATTTTAATTTACTCCTTAGTGTGTGCTTCCACGCAGTCAAGACGGACGTGTGTCAAAGCGCTGCATATTCCCGCCAACAACCTAAGTACGCCATTAAATATGCTCTCGGACAATAATTTCATAATATCGATGATTGAATTTTTTTAATGTAATGAATAGTTTTAAAATTGTTGTTTGGTTCTAATGAATGTAGTAAGTGATTAAGCTTCATTATCTGTAACCAAATTTATCTTAGATATACTGCATTTTTTATAATTTCCTAAAAAGTGTGTTTTTTCTCACGTCGCTGCTCTCATATCGGTGTAATCGGTGGTCATTTTAACCACCGATATGATAATTTACACCGAAATTATAAGAAAAAACCAATCGGTGTCTTAAATCTAATATCGGTGTTTGGAATCATGACCAACCCACAGTTTTGTCACATCGGTGGATTGCTTTATCATATCGGTTGATAATTTTACCATATCGGTGAATTGTTTTATCATATCGGTTGATCTAGTGGTATTTCGTTAAGTAATATATTAAGTACATCCTACTAATATTATAAAGGAGAAAGTTTGGATGTATGTATGTATGTATGGATGTTTGTTACTCTTTCACGCAAAAACTACTGAACGGATTTTAATGAAACTTTACAATAATATAGCTTATACAGCAGAATAACATATTGGCTACAATTTTAACCGAATTTCAAAATGGAGCAGGTGTTATGTTCGTTTTTTATGTTCAACGATTACTCCGCCGTTTGTGAACCGATTTTCAAATTTTTTCTTTTGGTGTATAGGTTATCATCCCAATTTGGTACCATATTCATAAAATTGGTGACCTGATCAAGGGATCCATAAAAAAACGAGGGAATTCCTCAAAATTTATATGGAAACATGTGGTGACTTCGGTTTCGTAAGCAGTATTCTAAGCATATGCTACCAACAAGCAAGATTTTGCACTAAGGTATACCATGGTTCGGAAGGTGCTGAGAGAACTCCTGACTCTTTAATCTTTATAGATACAAGTTTAGGAGTTTCGACGTTGTTTTAAGAACGGAAAGCATATGCTACTATGCAAATTACATTCATCATCATCATCATCACTACCATAAACTATTATAGAACCATGTATCGTCCCGTTTTGACCCTATTGTTGGTATTTTTCATAGTCTTTTATTATATATCACTTAAACCGCGGGTAATACCGCAGGGCACAGCTAGTTTTAAAAATATTTTAATTTAATTTCAAAAAACTCTGTTCTTGATCAATTTAATAGTTACATTAAAATATAATATTATGAAGATAATAATATCATATCGCTGGATTAGTATGTCATTTCGGTGGTTAAACTTATCACATCGGTGCACAGAAATAAAAATCGGTGCCGGTTTATCATATCGGTGGAAACCAGAATTCAAACTGAATTTTCTCCGTAGTCTTAAATGATACGTTAATGATATTAAATTTGGGAACATTTTGTGTCCTAAAGAATACATAAAACCTGAAAAGTATATAAAATATATATAAATAAAAAAGTTCACCGATATGATAAAAAAAGGCCATTTGTTGAAATTCACCCTTAGGCGATGAAAAGTTTTCGTCAGTTTTATGGACAAAACAAGTAAAGCTACAATAAATTTTAACTTCAAAATTGCTACTGGATGATTTTAACTGCCTCCACCCCCTGCTTGGTTCTTTATTTCAATGGATACCTTTCTTGACATCATCCTCGTCCATAGCCCCGAATATCTCCTTCCTGACGCTCTCCATCCGCGTCGCCTGCAGTGCCGACAGCCGCAGCCTGGCCGCGGCTCTCTGCGACTCCGGCAGCAGGAACTGCTGGACCAGCTCAGCCACCGCGTCACACTGCTCCGCCGTGGACCTACACATTTTTAGGGAGCGTTCCTCTACTAGTCCTAGCATTCTGGCTAGTTGACGGATCAATCTGACATCTATGCCTATCTAGCCAATTCGATTTCGTCAAGCCACATTGATGGGTTTCGGTATAAACCGTTAATAAAGTGGACGCTGAGGTCCGGTCGCGGTGTATGTAGAGTCTTGTACGTAGTGCGCTCTGATTAATTGCTATACCATAGAAAAATATGCCATGCTAAACCATTATAGCTAAGTATGAAATAAAGACTATTCATACAGCGTTACAACTGCAACCACAACTGTCAAAGTGAGCAATGTTCCCAATGATTAATGTTCCCACTCACATAGAGCCGTGCTTCTCTAGCGTCTCCTCAACAGCATCGGCCGCGTCGCGCGCCCTCAGCACCGCGTCCTCTTCGGCGGCGAGCTCCACGCCCTCGCGGATCACGTCCCGCAGGTACAAGTCCACAGTCTCCTGCGTCACGCCCACCACCTGGAGAGTGGAGAGAAACAGAAAGTCACATAAGCTAACAGTAAGACAGTAACTGCTGCGCTCAGAGACTAACATTAATTATTACTTAAGACTTAAGAGCCAGTCCACACGGCGCGTTGCGTCAGCGTTGCGTCGACGCAGCGCTGCCGTTGCGTTGTTTTACATACACATAACCAAGGTAATCACACGGCTCGCTGCGTCGTCGCAACGCACACATTATGGACAGCAGCCCCCGACTCCCGAGACGAAGCGGGAGGGGGTTTTGACGTTAAGACTGCTTCGTAATAACGCTGCGATGGCGCAGCGCCCGTGTGGCCGGCTATGCGTCAAACGGCAGCCCTGCGTCGACGCAACGCTGACGCAACGCGCCGTGTGGACTTTCTCTAACTGTAATTAAGCGCAGATTTTGACATATGCCCCATACATTATCTGTCAAATTCTTTATTTAAGTTTAATCATCATTAAATGTCTCAGAGTACGGCCGTTAAACATGGTATGTATGCCCATTTGAATCTGAAATAAAACGCATTGTCTTGAAAACAGCGACGTAACTGAAACCATTGCACCAATCATTTAGCATTCACGATTTGCTTACGATTACCCCAAACCACCAAACTATTTCTGACTTATCTGAGTAAAATTATATTGAAGTTCACTAAACTGACTTGTTTGAAGATCTCGTCGTGTTCTCGCCTCCTTTGCTCCTCCTTCTGCCGTCGGCCCGCTTCAGCAGCTTCGCGAAGTGTCTTCTCTCTTACTAAAAAAATGAGCTCGTGTTTATTTTATGCTAACTACCATTATCGTCATCGCGCAAAATCTCCAACATTTTTAGATTATTTGCCTTGTTCTGTTTAAGAACCAGTTACGTAGAGTTTCTCTAACTTCTTTCTATCGGCTAAAATCTGACCTCTTCCATTTTGAAAATCATCATCCAAATCCATCATTATACAGGTAACGGTTGTCCTTTAAGAAGCCTTCGCCACTTACGTGCAATAAGAATATAGGCGTGCTGGCGTCTCTCTTCCTTGAGTCTGCGAAGCTCCTTCTCCAGGAAGTCGAGAGCAGCCGACACTGCGCCGCCGCACAGCTCCTCTACCAGAGCCGATATAGCTTCCTCCTGAATAATATTGTTTTGAAATACATAGTTTCATACATCTGTCCAAAGAATAAACTTCAATTCGTTTATGGGGTTAAGGATCATGATTTCTGACAATTGGTGAATAATAACTTGCATAATATACAAAACAAAAGAATGTAAAGCCTCAAGAAAACATCCCAAAGGTTTCCCAGTAATAAAAAATATGGTATTAAATTCTGCATCAGCTCTGCCAATCCACCATCCACCACCACCACGTTACCTTCTGCTCTGCGGCGGTGCGCGTGATGCGGTAGTCCCGGGCGCGCACCGCCTCAGCTTCAATGCGTTCCTTGTCCTCCTGCTGCAGCCCGTGAGTGGTTTTCAGCTCCTGCATCAGCTCCGCCGCCCTGGTCCGACCCTCCACCATCTAAATTATGTGCGGAACTTAAATTATCTTCAAAAATTCCGTAACCACAAAACCAACTGTTCCTATTCTCACGACGATATATCTAATGATACTCCTTAAGATCGATAATAATAATCAAAGTAACTTAGATTATGAACGTGTCCAAGAAATATCAGCACAATACATACTCAAAAAGTTCCCTTATGGCCAAGTCAGATAAAATAAGGGAACGTGTAAAAACATACCAAGTTCTGCACAGCCCGTCCTCTGATGATCTTCTGCAGCACAAGCGCCGACTGATGGCTGAGTTCCTCCTCATCCGGGATCCCCTCGACTTCAGGGGTTTCCGCACAGTGGGAAGCAGGGATCACCCGCGGTTTGAGGATGTGCAGTGGCCCGGCAGACACCACCGCCGCCCCCAGTCGAGCCTCTGTGTGAAAAGTATGATACATAATATATGTTTAGAAATAACATTCGAGCCTTCCCGAAAATAAGACTGAACTATATATTAAATAATGTAATATAATGTAATCTAGATTTCGATCAAAGATTGAAATCTAAGCGATATGCACGTGCAACTGAAACTAAAACTCAACATTTTTTATTCAAAGTTGGTATTTTAAATACACTTTTAGAACGTCGAGTCTGCAACGATGCTTACGACCGGTTCAGAGCCGGCTGTTTTGCCAAACTACCTACATCGTTTGCTACTACACCAACAAGGTAACCATGTTACTCACTCTTGAGGTCGTTGTGCAGGGTCTCCAGGAAGTCCTCGCTCCACTTGGTCTCTCGCTCGCAGAGCTGGTGCTGGTCGCGCGGCCGCTCGTGGCCGGACCATGTGCGCTTCAGCTGCAGACACTGTTCCAACCACGGCGGCGTGCTCATCAGCTTCTCGTGGTCTTCCAGTTCTTTCATGGTCAAAACGAGATGAATGAAAAGAGGTAGATTACAGCAAGAATACCTTAAAATTTTGGGTTTTTACGGTTTCTAGCTCGGAGGTTCTATAACCTCCTTACTTCAATGTGTCTCTACTCGTTTTTATATGCTGAAGTACACGTTCCTTGCGTTAGTAAAATTAGAGCAACTTTTGTCGTTCAGCCGGCCTAAGATGCGCAAACGAGAAAATTTCGTCTACATGTTTTCTCGATGTTGGTTTATCCCTTCATCTCTATTGGCCCTAACATGACATACTTTTTTCTCGTGTCTGTCGTCAAAATTAGAGATAATTGTGTTTTTTTTTTCTTAATCTATGCTATTTTTGTCTACGAACCCTAACATGACAACACATTTTTATCGAGTTTTGTCAAGATTTTGACAAATGAGAAGAGTAGTTTATCGATATATACCTATTATCTGTGAAGCTAGTCTACGAACGAGAAATTTTTCTCTCGACGTACGCATGTTAGGGAAAAAGAGATATATATCGATATCGACAATATCACTACGCTCGAGAGTGAGATATCCACGAGATATCTCGTTGGCGTATGCTAGGACGGCTGGTCTTTTTACAAAGTCAATATCAAATTATTATTATATAATTAATACGTCGGCTAGTGATCGGATATATGTAAGAGAAGCGCTAACACCATATTTGAAAAATCTTCTATGGCAAGCTAAGCAGGACCTCCATGCAGCTTTCAAGTTTATTTGGATTAAAGAAGGCAAATTATTTGTGAGAAAAAATGAAAAATCACGGGTGTATAAAATAAGATCCAAAAGTAACATAGACAACATTTTATCAACTTCAAATTAGGTATTTCTAATCTTAGTTATTAAAATAATCTTCTTTTCTTCTCATAATTATATATGGATAGTATTCAAGAAAATAATGTAATAGAGTTGTATAACTGTATTGATTATAGTAACTTCAAAAAATATTTGCCAAAAAATCAAATCAACCTTAATATTCTACATGTGAACATCAGGTCACTAATTAAAAACTATTCTCAGATTGAACAACTCGCAATTTCTAATCCATCTATTGATATATTGGTTTTAACAGAAGTAAATATATCTGAAAACATTAAGTCTATGTATAATATTCTTGGCTATACAATGTACTCAGAACTTAGGGTAGGAAGGCGAGGCGGAGGAATTATTATATACGTAAAAAATAAATATAAGTTTACTCGCCATAAAAATACAACAGCGCACTGTGAATGTCTTATGGGCACAATCACAAACGCATCCTATTCCATTACACTATGTGCTGTACACAGACCACCAAAGTGCGATAAATATCAGTTCCTTAAAGAAATAGAAAATATTTTATGTAGGCATAGCAAAGATTTAATTTTTCTAGGGGACATAAACATTAACACTAAGATTGAAAATCCTACTAAAAAATCATACTTAAACATAATGAGCGGGCTTGGTCTTTCATGTGGGATCACGGATTATACCAGGATAGAAAATATCAATGGATACACAACTAAAACTTGCATTGATCATATCTTTGTGAGATCCCCCATGAAATATGTTTACACGGCCGCGCTCTGCAGCGTACTGGCTGACCATAGAATTACTGTAGCGACAATAATAATCACCGGACAGGGTGATCCATCATATTATATAACTCGCATAGATAACAAAAAGTTATTTGATTGCTTAAATAACGTTAATTGGGATTACACAAAAACCATGGATTGTCCTAATGAAATATATGATTTTATCAGTAAAAATTTTAATAGCGCCTACGCTCAATCTCAGTTCATACAGAAAGTTTCTAACTCAAATCGAAACAATAATAGGTGGATGAATAAAAATATTAAAGTACTTATTAAAAAAAGGGATCAATTATATTCGAATTGGATAAACGATATGGGAAACAAAGAATTAAGATTAAAATATAATAAATTAAGAAATAAAACCAATAAAATAATTAAAAAAACCAAAAATTGCTTTCTGAAATCTGAAATAATTAAATATAAAAATAACGGTAAAAAGTTATGGCAAATTATTAATAATATTACTGGAAAAACTATTTTTTCTATTGATAAATTTATACTAAAGGCATTCAGCAGCGTAAAGGATACAAAAACCTTAGTCAACAATTTTGCTTACCAGTTTCAATCAAATGTTAAAGCTTTAATACCGAACTGTACACAAAAGCTTCTTGATGAAGATGATTACACAACAAAAGTCGATAGATCGATGTATTTCCCGAAAGCGACTAATAGGGATGTATGCAATATAATTAAGAAAATGAATCCCTATAAATCACCAGGGGTTGATAATATACGTGCCGTGAATATTATAAGGTTATCAGATCGAATAGTGCATACAATTAAAAGGTTAATTAACACGAGTATTAATACCGGTCGTTACCCGAACGCGTTAAAAACTGGGATTATCCGTCCGATACACAAAGGTGGAAGTACCCAAGATTACGCTCAATATAGGCCGATTACCATCTTACCCGTATTAGACAAGATAGTTGAAAAGTTTATTTGTGAAAAAAATCAGAAATTCTATACTAAAAATGACATTTTATGTACTGAGCAGTTCAGGTTTCAACCAAATAAAAGTACAACATTGTTGTTATCTCACTTCACCGACGAAATTAACTTCTTTTTAGATAAAAGGCAACATGTAATATTGATTTTTATAGATTATAGTAAAGCCTTCGATACTTTGCGTCACGATTTGCTGATTAAGAGATTAGAGAGTAGTGGAATAAGAGGTAAAATCTTAGAGTGGTGTAAAAACTACCTTGATGATAGAACCTATCAAGTACTGATTGACAATATACTTAGTGATATTATTCCAGTTGAGGATGGAACCGCTCAGGGTTCAGTAATAGGACCTAAACACTACCTAGCTTACGTAAATGACCTAAAAAATGTCGTCAAATACTGCAAGCTATTTCAATTTGCTGACGATACATGTCTTGTTGCGTGGGACGATGACATAATATTAGCCAAAAAAATAATTCAAAAAGATTTCTCAGCAATCTGTAAATGGTCCCACGATTCAGGCCTAGTACTGAATCCTAATAAAACAAAACTCATTCACGTAAGGTCTAGACATAAAAATGAAGAAAATATTGAGGTTACAGCACACTGTCATGAATGTCTCCATACGCCTAACTCAGACTGTACTAGGGACTGTGTTAAAATAAATCAAGTCTCAGAACACACATATTTAGGCCTCGTTATTGACCACAAATTTAATTGGGAAAATCACATAAACAAAGTTTGTGATAAATTAAGAATTATACTGTCAAAATTTTACATAATAAAGCATTATGTACCGTGTAATATATTATTAGTCACTTATAAAACATTAGTAGAAAGTGTTATAGCTTATGGTTTAAGTAGTTACGGACGCACCTATAAAACATACCTAGACCATATATATAACATTCAATACAGGCTTTTAAAAATGATTGTATCCCCTAAAATTAAAAATCTATATTCGGACAATCCTCTAGGTCTGTTTAGATATTGTGGTGTCCTTCCCATACATACTAAAGTTGATTATGTACTGCTTACTGAACAATATTTTCGTAGTGATATTCAATCATTAAAAGATCATCATAAATTTACACGAAGTATAGCAAATAAAAAACTATGTACACCTAAATTTAATAATGAATATGGCAAAAGTACCTCTAATTATATAATTCCTAACTTAATTAATAATTTACCAGAAGAAATTAAAAATAAAATTACTAACAGAAATATTAAAAATGTATTAAAAAAACACTATCTTAGTAAACTTGAAAGAAATATGTATTAATATTTTATATATAAATTCAAAATTAATAAAGTGTAATAACAAAACACCCTGTATAATATGTAACTTGTTTACCCGTTAATGTGATAGGTAAACGCACGAAGCGGCGCGCGGCGCAGCGAATATGAATGGTTTTCTTATCAGTTATGAAGTTCCATCTGCCCGCTCGATGCAACTTAACTTGAATAGTTACAATTACAGTTATCTAATATTTTACCTATGATTGTTATTACTTAGTAGGTTAACTATAGTTATAAATAAGCTTTGTAGTCGAGAACGTTATGTCTGGACAAACTCGACAAGAGTTTTTAGGCATATCTAATCTTAAATTGTATTTAGATGTAAGATTTTGTAATAAATAAATAAAAAATAAATAAAAATAACTCTTATCAAGTCAATGAAGATCCATCATCCAGTTCATTCCACTTCTAGTTCTTACCCAGCAGCTGTAGCGGTGCTGCGCCAGCACGCCGTGTCACGCGAGCGGCGCTTGCGTACTGCTGCTGCGGTCGCCGGAGGTGTTTTGTGCTGCCTGACAGCTTGCGCAGCTCTACAGGGCTCTACAGCTCTATAAAACGATACTTACCTAGCAGTGACAGGTCATACGTAAGTCGTGCGTGTCGGTGCCGCGCCTGGACGCCATGTCGTGCGAGCGGCGCGTGCGTGCTGCTGCTGCGGTCTGCAGCGGCGCTGATGGCAGCGCGCGCGCCTCGCGCGTCCTGGAGCGCTTCCAGGCGCTTCGCGCCGCTGTGCGATTGCGACAACTTGCGCAGCTCTACAAGGTGTAACATTATAATAATTTTAACATAAAAAAGACTTCAAAGAGTATTTCATCGTCCTGGGACCACCTGTGAAGTATGCTTTTTGCAACAAGAAAAAAAAAGAATTATTAAAAATTACTGAAATATGCACCATTAATGAAAAATCGGACAAGTGCGAGTCGGACTCGCGCACAAAGGGTTACGTACCGATACAGAGCAAAAATAGGCTAAAAATTGTGTTTTTTGTATGGGAATTTTTATTTTGTTTTAATATTATTATTAAATATTAAAATACATATATAACAAAAGAAGTGTGAAAAATTCAAGTGCCTATCTCTTGCCATTATTGATATAGAGCGAAAAAGGCCGAAAAATACACGTTTGTTGTATGGGAGCCCCCCTAAAATATTTTTTTTTTCAGTATTTGTTGTTATAGCGGCAACAGATATACATAATTTGTAAAAATTTCGGAAGTCTAGTTATAGCGGTTCTTGAGATACAGCCTGGAGACAGACAGACGGACAGACAACGAAGTCTTAGTAATAGGGTCCCGTTTTTACCCTTTGGGTACGGAACCCTAAAAATGTAAAAAATATATCGCCTAAAAATGCAAATGCACTTAGTCCGATGTCTAATCATCACTTTGTTTTGTTACACCCAGTAGACACATTACATTATATTGAATACGCCTTAACTTTTTCTACAATCAAATCTTGTGGCTATATTTTACGAATCCCTTACATTCGCAAATAGCAACCAAATTATTTCTTAGTATAAAAGCAACGACTGAAGGAAGTTATTAATAATAATATGTGAATGTCCCACAGGCCACATTATATCCACATGTGACGCAACGTGTTGTTAACATTTCTTCATATTATAGTTTGTGCTTGCAAAAAATACAGACATCCTAAATACCATATTTTGCTACAATCAATCTATCAATTTCAAGACACTATCTCTGTTACTTCATATTTGTTTAAATTTTATCCTAATAGGAAATATCCTATAGTCACACACAGGATAGTCTAGCGTGAAAACATTGCAGTAACATAATAATGTTACTGCAATGTTTTCACGCTAGACGGCAGCACCAGCACAGACAGTAAACTTAAAGTTTTGTTCAACGTTAGACAACGTTTCTGTCAATATTTAGATATGACGTGTGCAACATGTCGGACTATTATTGTTTACTAAAGCTAAAAATTCTTTGAATCAACTGTAAAAGAATGATACCTCTATCTCTTTTCCTCCGTATACTCTCAATCTTCCTCTCCATCTCCTGCTTCTTCCTCGTCCACAGCTCGGCGAGCTTCATGCTCGTCCTGTTGGTTTGCTGCTGTCTGTGCTGCGCTTGCATCTTGTGCAGTATGCTTAGTCTTATCTCTTGCAGTTCATCGATCTCCTGCAAGTCCTTAAGTGTTACGTATGGGCCTTTGTTTTGTTTCTGCATAACTCCTGATCTTGTCAGCTTTTAAACAAAAACTAAATTTAAATCGGTCCATCCGTTTTAATGCTACTACGCCACCCTTTTTTATCAGTAACTAACGGGGCTTGCATGTTGCTTAAAGTTGTTATCACAGTAAGAAAGTTCTTAATCAATCAGTTGGCATGTAGAGTCCGAGTGTTATACTTATGTATAATGGGTTCCCAAGATTCCTTGTACGTATATCTGAATATACTTAAACCATACCGCCTCCCGGAAAATGTAGTCCTTGGTCTCGATGTTCGCGATGATGGCGTTACGCTTCTTCATCCAGCCGGGAGCCTGCCCCTTCTCCACCAGCTCCGACCACTTCCTGGCGTGTCTCATCCTAAGGTAGTTAGGTATTTCTATCAAGACATATGACTAGATATTGCCCGTTTTTATTCTCAGAAATGAAAATCACGCAGGATTTGTAATCTGTTGCATCAAGAATAACCATATTATAATATTATGTTCCAAATAACATAAAAAAATGCTCCAGTAGTTCGTGAGATAAGCCCTTTCAAATAATTTCTCTTGTTTTTTCCACATTTTCCTCTATTTCTTCACTCCTATTAGTCTTAGCGTGATAAAAAATAGCCTATAGCCTTCCTCGATAAATGGGCTGTCTAACACTGAAAGAATTTTTCAAATCGGACCAGTAGTTCCTGAGATAAGCGCGTTCAAACAAACAAACAAACAAACTCTTCCGCTTAATAATATTAGTATAGATGTATTCAGTACTAGACGTTCCGCGCGGCTTCGCCCGCGTAAATTAGATATTTCACAGACAAATCAGTTTACAAAAATGGCCTATGATCCTTCACGTGGTCTACTTCTTATCTGACCCAAATAACAGAAAAATTGCTCTAGTAGTTCGTGAGATAAGCCCTTTCAAATAATTTACCCCGTTTTTTACACATTTTTTTCTTCTATTTCTTCGCTCCTATTAGTCTTAGCGTGATAAAATATAGCCTATAGCCTTCCTCGATAAATGGGCTATCTAACACTGAAAGAATTTTTCAAATCGGACCAGTAGTTCCTTCCGTTTTTTCCACATTTTCCTTTATTTCTTCGCTCCTATTAGTCTTAGCGTGATAAAATATAGCCTATAGCCTTCCTCAATAAATGGACTATCTAACACTGAAAGAATTTTTCAGATCGGACCAGTAGTTCCTGAGATTAGCGCGTTCAAACAAACAAACTAACAAACTCTTCCGCTTTATAATATTAGTATAGATTAGTCACCGCCATCTGTTCTTTATTTGCCTCTGTTATTTGGTAGGTTTTGGTTCTTGTTGTGTTGTGTGTTATAAGTAAGGACTACCTCCACGAGATTTAAAAAGCTATAGTTAAAACTATACTTAACTGTTATTCTGGATTTGCTAATCTGTGACAATATTGCTGACAGAAGGCTATAATTTTACACTCACTTGTTGATAATTTCTGTGGTGTGGAAGTCGGCTGGTAGGTCTCCAGTGCGGTATGGAGTACCTGGCCCTAAAATGAATATAGTTTATAATTTGCTTGCATGCTTTGGTTTTGATTTATTGCCTATTTCAATTGGTGAATAGTAGGTATATACATAGAAGTTTTGACATTTTTCTTGATTGAATATTCAGTGCAAACTAAACTCTAATAAAAATTATGGTTCATTCAGGCATGTTATGATGTGTCCCAAAACAAAGTTTGTATTGAAAGTAATTTACCCCAATCCATGTTGTCCAGGTACAGAACCTCCGGGGTTTCCCCGCAGCCCTCCGCCACTTTACTGTCCGGCTGCCACGGACGAGTCTGTGCTGATGATTCCCTATAATAAAGAACATTTGTGTCATCTGTGTTGCTGGAAATATGCAAAATGATTTACTACCGGACGAAATATCAGCAGATTCGTCAGGTATGCGACTACGTAGCTGCCTCATAAGTCATTGCGACTTCATCGAATGGTCTACAGATACACATTTGACTGATGTGTGATTTCCTAAACACGGTACCTATTTGCTGCTGCGGAACCCTTCATGGGCGAGTCCAACTCGCACTTGGCCGCTTTTTTACGTTAGGGATCCCCCCTTATCAAAGCTATATATACGCCCGTGACATATTATGTAGACCATTTGATGAAGTTAGCGACTCTTAGATGTTATAAATCTTGCAATAGCACGAATATGCCAAAAGAGGAGAAGGAATTTATTAAAAGGTTAACGTGTATAGCCCACACAAAGACGTTTCAAAGATTTTTAACCCCCGACCAAAAAGAGGGGTGTTATAAGTTTGACGTGTTTGTCTGTCGCTCTGTCTGTCTGTCTGTCTGTCTGTCGGTCTATCTGTATGTCTGTCTGTCTGTCTGTCTGTCTGTGGCATCGTAGCATCCAAACGGGTGGACCGATTTTGATCTAGTTTTTTTTGTTTGAAAGCTGACATGATCGAGAGTGTTCTTAGCTATAGTTCATCATCATCAGCCTGCTCATTGCTGAAATATCACGGTTTTTTGGTTCGTGATAGGCCGATTAGCAACTTGCAGTCGTTTGATGGGTTTTATATTTTGCATTCTGGTTCGTGACACTTATAAATATATACATATTAATGGAAAGTTTACCCTGGTGCTGCAGCATCACCTGGTAATCAGTAGGATACCCAACTCCTCACCAACTTAGAGTAGAGGTTCCGTGTTTGGGCTCATTTTAATTGCGACAACCAATAAGACGTAGATAAAAAGTAAATATTTGCATGCTGCTGCTGCAGCATCACCTGGATTGTATAGGAGCTGAGCTCCAAATGAACCCAGGGTGGAGGTTTCATGTTTGGGCTCATATTGACGGCCTCATCCAAGAGGATATTTATAGATCGTGTTCATTGGGATATGATCCTGTTGATAGGAACAATTCTGCACTATAACCAACACAAGTTTAAAAAGCATTAAATAAAATTAAATTAAGAAATTTAAAAAAACCCCGCTAAACAACTTTAAAAAGTAATGGAATAATATTTACTGACTTTTAAGTTTAAATAATTCCTAAGTGTAAAGTAATATTTTAGTCCATAATTGTTGTCAAGGTGTGTCGGGGGACCGCTAATGTAGATGTTTGATTTCACATTTAAACATTATAGTTTAAAGGTCAGTTCATAGCGAACTGAATCGAGACAATCAGCGATACAAAATGCAAAAGTCGCTGTTGTCGTAGTTAACTTGGCGGTCCCCCGACACACCGTGACAATAATTATGGACTAAAATATTACTTTACACTTAGGAATTATTTAAACTTAAAGTCAGTAAATATTATTCCATTAATTTTTAAAAGTTGTTTGGCGGGGTTTTTTTTTTAATTTCTTAATTGTTATTTGCCGTTATAGTTTCCAATTAACGATCGATGGGAAATCGATGTCGTAAATATCAGCCATAAATTGCTTCACACTTGACACCAGCGTGTTACATGACAAAAGAGTCCAAGTCGTAGGCGGCAGGGACACCCATGGAATTAGAAGCTTTTGACTTCGGCCTCGATCGCGTGAAATAGTAGCATACAAACTTTGATTCCTTATTGAACTTTAAGGGGAATGGAATTTTAAAAATCGTTTTTAGTGGAGTACCAATACCGTGTAACTGTCAGAACTCTGATCATCGAATTTAGATGATTTAATCTAGAATCTTGAATTCAAGTTTTTGATTTAAATTCCTAATCCTGAATTTAGACGACTAAATTTAGGATCCTGAATTAAGGATCCTGCATTTAGTTTCTTGAATTTCAAATCATGATTCTGATCCTGGTTTAGGTTTCAAAGCTTATAGGAGATCCGTCTATGAACTCTACTTGTTGACGCTCTGTGTCCCCCTGCTTATAGGAGATCCGTCTATGAACTCTACTTGTAGATGCTCTGTGTCCTCCTGCTTATAGAAGATCCGTCTATGAACTCTGCTTGTAGACGCTCTGTGTCCCCCTGCTTATAGGAGATCCGTCTATGAACTCTACCTGTAGACGCTCTGTGTCCCACTGCTTATAGGAGATCCGTCTATGAACTCTACCTGTAGACGCTCTGTGTCCCCCTGCTTATAGGAGATCCGTCTATGAACTCTACCTGTAGACGCTCTGTGTGTCCCTGCTTATAGGAGATCCGTCTATGAACTCTACCTGTAGACGCTCTGTGTTCCCCTGCTTATAGGAGATCCGTCTATGAACTCTACTTGTAGACGCTCTGTGTCCCCCTGCTTATAGAAGATCCGTCTATGAACTCTACCTGTAGACGCTCTGTGTCCCACTGCTTATAGGAGATCCGTCTATGAACTCTACCTGTAGACGCTCTGTGTCCCCCTGCTTATAGGAGATCCGTCTATGAACTCTACCTGTAGACGCTCTGTGTGTCCCTGCTTATAGGAGATCCGTCTATGAACTCTACCTGTAGACACTATGTGTCTCCTGCTTATAGGACATTCGTCTATGATATCTACCTGTAGACGCTCTGTGTCCCCCTGCTAATGAGTTTGTTGTGTCGCGGTGGTGACGGCGGCTGCGGGGGCTGGAAGTCCGGAGACGCGCTCTTCACTGGCAACACCTTCTTTGGCCTGTAAAACATCATCATGTGAACTTATTTAGATAATTTTCACGACGGATGACCGTTCGATTGAAGAGTCCTCCAAACGTTAAAACATAGGCAACAGGTAGTAGGTACTTTTTGTTTTTATTTAATAAGTTAGGTGTGTATTCTTAAATTATGTAAGTGACGTCGCTGGCACATAAACTATATTACATACATTATTTACAATATATCTACTTGTAGGGGATAAAGGCGCGATTCCACCGCGATGCACGCTGTGCACCGCGTGGCCGCCGTGCACATGCCACAGCGTGCGCCGCGGTGGAATGGCCGCCTAAAGCGGAAT
Source organism: Cyaniris semiargus (assembly GCA_905187585.1). NCBI lineage: Eukaryota > Metazoa > Arthropoda > Insecta > Lepidoptera > Lycaenidae > Cyaniris > Cyaniris semiargus. Next base: position 1,623,780 of record LR994549.1, read on the forward strand.
GTCTCTACTTGTTGGTTCCTGAATTTAGGAACCCGTATTGTTGCTTCCCCAATGCCGGGGGAGTTTCTCTCAGTGAAGACAGACGGCGGCTAAGGCTGCTGCAGTTGAAGGGATGCAGGAAGCGGCAAAGGCTGCTAGGTAGATGTTCCCGCTCCTTCGCGAGTAGCGTTGAAAGAGGGCATGGGCACGGTAAACCTCCGGCGTACTGAGCCGGAGGGAGCCCGACATGCCCCTTCTCCCGACGGGGCGGGGGATGCGTAATGCATTTCCCCTCTAAACAAAAGGAACCTGAAGACGCTCCCCCTACGGAGATGCCGTAATTTACCGTTTTTAGAGCCTTATAATTTAAAGACTCATAATTTGAAAGCTACAAAATTATAATAAAAATACAGCAATAATCTTCAGTATATGAACGTCCCTTTCATAGTTATTAATTTCCTAATTTTTGTTTTTTATACTCATGATATCAGTAGCAAAGTAATACCAATTTAATTAAATTCAAGCATAAGTACATTCGGCATCTCCCTATAGTATTTACAAATTACGGTTATTTGAAACACACGCCAGTAGATCGACAATTTCACTGTCATAAATGTATGGTCAAGGTCGTTTGCTTAGGGGATGGCCTGAATTGTAGATATCTACACGGCCGTGGTTACTCACATGGCGGTGTACTTGTAGGTGTGTGTGGCGGGCTGGGCGGGCGGCGCGCGGGCGGTCGCCCGCTGTCGGTGCGCGGCGTACGAGCGGTCCACGTGCGCGGGCAGGCGGCAGTTGGGGTGGTATACTAGAGGGGTTAGAAATAACTATAGTCCAAGATACAAAACTTCATAATATTACTATAGTATATAACTTAATAAAAGTTACAAAACCGGTAGAAGGATATAGCTGGATTCTTTTTATACCGGAAGGCGGAAAATGTACGCAACGGAGTTGCAGGCGTCATCTCCTAATATATATTATTTAAATACAAGTGTAACTGTTTGTTACCTCTTGTCTTAACATTTAAACCACTGAACGATTTTGAAAAAAATATGATGTTGTAGTCCCGTAAAATTATTATGAAAACTACGATTAGGTACGCAGATACTAACGGATTAACAAACTAGAAATGATAATGTTTAGTAGCAAAAAGTCTCACCAACTTGCACGCTCGGGTACTGCCGGGACTCCGAGAACATCGTCTCGTACACCGGCTGTATTGTCTACAACAAATATACCTCATGTTATAGTCGTAACATACGTAGGTATATTATGCCATGGTCACAATTCACACCTTCGAGTAGAGTGGCAGTGGCCAGTGCCTTCGGCCGAGCATTCGGTGCCCTCCCTCAATTTGATTGATGTTGTAATCAGATGTGTATGACAGTTGCTAAAGCATAAGGGCCAACCCACACGTACCACAAACACACCACAACCACACCACGTGGTCGGGCGTATATTTCGTATTGTAAATGAATAAGACTGTTCACACGTACCACATTTTGCAGTCGTTGTCGACCGCGTGTGTGATACCGACCACATCGCAACCACGGCCGACCACATCGCAAACACAACGTTGCGTCGATGCAACGACAGTGCGCGCACGCTGCCCGCGCTCTCGCAAGGATAGCAATAATAAAGTTTCCTCTACGAATTTCATGAGTTTAGTCAACACGTAATCACATCGCAACTACTGGCGACAACGCAACCACGTCGACATTTTGTCGGTACCACAATGCAACTACAAAAAGCTGCAGTGACACTATTCACACGTAACCACTGCTTGACAGCATTTTGTCGTTGGGACGTGGTGTGGTTGTGGTACGTGTGGGTTGGCCCAAAAACAGTCAGACTGCTTCATGCACAGAAAAAGTCTCAACCAATTAGTCTCTAGTAAAATTTCTCTGTATGATTTCTGTTACGTCTTCAGGCTTAATTTTTGTAAGGAGATATGTATTTGTATATCCCGTTCATAAGATAGATTTTTCACCGAAAAATGTATGGTTTCCTTGTGACAAACTAATTGCTGTATATAACGATGGAAAAGTACCAGTTGTGCTGATGCCATGGCCGCTTTGAACGCCATCCTGGCGAAGTCCCTTGCGCTTGAAACTATGAACGCGGAATCTGAAAAAAAATCATAGAATTATTATAACGGAGCATTATTTTAGTGCTAGGGGTCGTTTTAAATTAATATAGAGTCCGTGTCACAAAAGAAATCCTGCAGACGCGACGCTGCAATCGCATTGTCTAATTTTGTAGCATCGTTTATTATTAATTTTACGGACTTATTTTACCTTATATTAGAGTGTTTGTAATGTTTTTAATGTTTTTGTATAATATTTAGGATGAATCTTGAGCAAGCTGAGGTTTACCAAAATCCTAAAATGCTGGTTACCGCTAAAATGGGTGACGTCGCATCAACTCCTTTGCAGTAGTACTCACCGTACAAGTAGTCGTGGACTCGCATCTTCGCCGTCGATCTTCTCGGTGCCTCATATATCACGTCGCCCGCCATTTTGTTATCTTTTATTGGTAAATTTCTATTTTATTCGATAAACAATTTTATTTTTAGAACAAAGAATTAGTAATGCCATTGATAAGAATAAACAAGAATAAAATAGTAATTGATATCGTTGCTAGGCAACATATTTTTTTCCTTTGTAAAATGTCCATGGACATTATTTCTACGTCCATGTCAATACACGTCCTACTGATGATGATTGTGTTAAGGTGCTCCCTCACCGAGAGCATTCGCGTGTAATGTAACGTTACAAAGTCGAGCATTACATCAGTGAAGGAGGAGAAACGAGCATTACAATGCGCACCTTGTAATGATACATGTAATATTTCGACATAACTTGCAAGTTGCTACCTATAATTTGACATTACACGAGAATGCTCGTCGGTCAGAGATGTAGTATTGTAACATAAGGGCCATTCTCACCGGGATGCCACGGCAAGTGGCCAGTGAGGTTACCATGGCAACGTCTGGCGTCTCTACGTCGCAGTCGCCAGCGTAGCCAGAGTCGACCGCTCCGCATGCGGCGACTGTTGACGTTGCCTGCAGTTGTTTGCACATCTTTGTAATTTGTATGTCGTCACTCAATCGGTCGCTGATTTCAGTGATATCCTCAGATAATTGGTCATATCATTTCAAGGTATTTTCTTAAATCTTCATAGAATTTAAGAAAAAACACTTTCCGGCGACGTAGACACGCCAGACGTTGCCATGCAGGTAACGTCGCGTCGCCGTGGCCTTCCGGTTAGGTATGGCTCTAAGGGTGCGTTTCCACTGAAGCGGAGCGGAGCTTAGCGGTGCCCGAATTGACCAATCGTGTTATTCCAGCGGAATGACAGCGTAGCGGAGCGAAGATTTCGAGCATGGTGATTGGTCAATTCGGCACCGCTAAGCTCCGCTCCGCGTCAGTGGAAACGCGGCCTAATGCTCAAAGTCGAATCTATAATATTACACGCGAATGCTCCCGGCGAGGGAGCACCTTTATGTGACGTAAGAACTAAAAATGTAAAAAATAGCCAAGTCCTCAAAAATAATACTTTTATTGAAGTCTTGTTGAATACTAGGTAATAGGTATGCCATATACCCACCGTATTAAGGCCGTCACACACGATGAAGATAATATAATATATATATATTATCTTAAAGCATATTTTAGAATATCGCTCACCATAGAAATCCTATGAACCATCACACACGACGAAGTTAATTTATATTTCATCTTCAGTATTTAAGATACCGAGCGAATACGCAAATATATGGAAATATATATTTCGTGTCTTCATTTATATTTATAAGATACGAAATATTACGCAGACTTTTTAATAATATCGTATCTTAGCCTAAGATACTATAATATTTTATATTTGGGCATCTTAAGATAAAATATTATAGTATCTTTACCGTGTGTGACGCGCTTTAAATTGTGTCGCTGATTACTAAAATAAATAATATTTTTATTTCTATTTTAAATTTTCGAATATTTTTAATAACATTATCAATTAAATTGACTGGTTTATTTTAATAAGTATGGAAATAAACATAGAAATATGACACTAATATCATAATGTTTAATATTTGCTTTGTATTTAAATTTTTGTATTTAAATGAGTGTTAATAGAGGTTGTTTGGAAACCATTACAAAAGCACGTCCAATACAAAATTTATGATAATAATTATTATGAGTTCGTTAATGCCTGCTCAGCAATAAAGACTGTCTTATAAATTATATTTCTATCACCTTATAATATTACTCAAATATTACTTGTTAATATTGGCAAACTTTTGTAATAATAAAAAAAACATGGCTACTTCTGGAATGTGCGTAGAGTTATTATTTAGTTTGGGCATTTATATTATCTTACGTATATATTATTATAAATATATATTTTATTAAAAATACTAATAACGTATACAGGCTGTGACAAAACAAAGTGATAATACTGTGAAAGTAGCAGCGCTGAACGAGTAACTTTTGACTTGTATGTTGCCAAAAAGAAAGTCCCAACATCTTGAATTTTCCCACACAAAAACACATCCTAATATTACTTCGTTTTGTTACAGCCTGTAGGTATACACATTATTTTTTACCAAAACACCTAAAAAGTAAACGAATATTTTCAAAAATTATTTTGTAGAGCATTATTCCTGCAATAAGTCCACAAAAGCATGTTCAAGTATCGTAGCTTATTATTACAGGAGTTCCAGACTTTTTCTTCTCGTAACACTCAAAGCACTCCATTTTCATATTATCTACAGAGTACAGAGACGACAAGATGTAGCAGATGGTGATTGGTGCGATGGTACTTGATGCCTAGATGACGTATCTACAGTCTCTTATGATTTATCAGGAAGGACTTGGTCCCCATCTTTTAATTCTTCATTAAGGTACAAGTTGGAAGCCGGCTACATGAAGCGGCAGCGGACGACGTGTCGTCGCGACGCTACTGGTTTCTATGTATTTCTATGAAAGTGTCGCTATAGCTTCATGTCGCTAGCTGCGGAGGGTATTTCATAGAAATACATAGAAACAAGTAGTGTCGCGACGACACGTCGTCTGCGGTTGCTTCATGTCGCCCGCTGCCAACCGGCTCCTTTATCCTTACCTAATTATTGGGTAAAATTATAAATAACTACATTTTGGAACTTCTAAAAGCGGTCAGACCAAGTCCAATCTAGATCGGCGCCAACATCTAATTGACCACTTCGACAGAGTCAATATATCGTAATGTGATGCGCTAAGTGAAAGGATCGGTTTACGGTTACGCGTAATATACGATAATGGGTCCCCACGAGCTCCGAAAGGTTATAAGTCATGTGCAATACCCAGTTCTCGGCGACAATACGGCACTAGACCGCGCAAACAACGGTGTGGGTGTGACATATCAATTAGCCGGCAAAATTGCGGCCACCATATTTGTAATTTTTTTTGTGTTATTTTTTTATATCGAATTTACCACGTTTTTACAGTAATTAGAGAAGTTGCAAAATGATAAAAAGTAAATAAATAGTTGCTGTAAAAGGTGTATGGGACTTAAGTAGCTAAGGTGTTACAAAAACGTTTTCGCATAATATTATTATTTAGAGCAGTTCAACAAACTTCAAATGTATTCTTCGCTCCTAGTATTTATGGTAAGTGTTATTACAATCAGCTGTTTATTTTTACATAGTAGTCAATGAAACCTTCATGTAACATAATATTTGGACACACCGCCGTACTCAGAGACATTTAATTATGATTAAGCTTCAATTTAATGAAGAGTTTGATAGAAAATGTATGGGGCTTATGTCAAAATTTTGAATTAATTACATTTAAGTAATTAATGTTCCACTCTGAGTGCGGCAGACAGACTTTATTACGACTTGATTGCGAGAAAATCATATTTGCGAATTGCGATGCGCCGAAATTTATTTATCGCACTGTAACCGTACAATTCAGGATAAAAAATGTGTATCCTAAGTTCTTTCTTGGGAAAAGCTTCTATACCCATCAAATCAATTCAACGGCTTAAGCGCGAAGACGTAACAGACACAGTTTCGGCTCTATATTCGTATATTCCTAATCCAAATCTTTTCAAAATAAAACTCCTACATGTACTACAAAAAATTGATAGCCCCAGCTTCATTTGCCTCGCCTTGGCTAGGTACAACCGTGCACCATATAATTATTTTGCATGATCTGTCAAATGTTTAATGAGAAATTAGCAATGTAATATTTTGCTCAATGGAATTAATTAGTCTAAAATATCAAAGAGGATATAAACTACGTAACATAAAAATATGTATCACAAAGAGTCGGTCGGTAAATAGTAAATACTAATTAGAATAATTATTATTATTTAATAACTAGAAGACGCCCGTATCTCCGTTGCGCCAAAATTCGTTTATCGCGCGGGAACCGTACATTTTTCCGGGATAAAAAGTATCCTATTCCTTTCTCCATACCAAATTTCAGCTAAATCGGTTCAGCGGTTTGGGCGTGAAGAGGTAACAGACAGACAGACACACTTTCGCATTTGGAGGTATAGTATAGATATTTACGGAAATATGACTTGACGAAAATGTTTTGTAGTACATTGTATAATTTTAAGTTACAGCATTGTAAACTTTATTTTAAAAGATTAATTTTTTTCTCACTTTTTTTGGTAAATAAAGTGGGCCCCGTGCGAGTTTCTTACGCCGGTTCTTCTCGCCGGGTTAGTTCCCGAACCGGTGGTAGGCATCATGTAGACTTTCAGAAAATATTTGCAAAAATTTATTCAAAATAAAAAAAAAATTGAGTTTGAGTTTTGAGTTTGAATGAGTGCGCGTTGATGTGTTTTACACAAGTTGAAAGATTTGAGTTAATATTATGTGCTGCGTATACGCATTATACCGCATGATGAACTTTAAATTGTTTTGCATAATTTAGATTCCGCAATTAGATAGTTTAAGATAAAATAATTAACAGGTTATAATTCAACAATTTCATAATTACGACTGGGGAATCAAATAAAAATATAGACTATGGTATTTAAGGCTGGCCGCATATACACGTTTTACGTATTCGATTTCCGAATTCGTTTTCCGTAATGCATGAAATCAGTAGAAAATACATTAACTGGCGCACACGTTCGTTTTTTTTCCAAACGGACCGAATTCCGTGCGTACTGCGTACGTTTTAAGTGCAAGCCGGCGCGTTCACGCGTGAAAAAACCGAACGTTTGCGCTAGTCTCGCGGAATTCCAAATCGTAATTCCATATTAGGAAATCGAATGCGGAATAGGTACGTGCAGGGCCGTCTCTAGCCCATGTGGCGCCCGTGTGCAAACATTACCTACCCTAGCGCCCCCTAGCAAGTGCGCGGTCAAAATGAAATGGGTACAAAGTACAAGTACAGTTTGTCCGGCCGCTTAAGGGTGAGGACTGAGAACTCCATATTAGCAAGCTTAAGCCCCAAAACGTACCCATGTTAACATGTCTATTTTTTTTTTTTTATGAAATAAGGGGGCAAGCGAGCAAACGCGTCACCTGATGGAAAGCAACTTCCGTCGCCCATGGACACTCGCAGCATCAGAAGAGCTGCAAGTGCGTTGCCGGCCTTTTAAGAGGGAATAGGGTAATAGGGGAGGGTAGGGATGGGAAGGGAAGGGAATAGGGGAGGGTAGGGAAGGGAATAGGGTAGGGGATTGGGCCTCCGGTAAACTCACTCACTCGGCGAAACACAGCGCAAGCGCTGTTTCACGCCGGTTTTCTGTGAGAACGTCTATACAAATATACTTCATAGAAATGTCCAAATATTGATTTTTTTTATATTCTTATTACGACATCATAACAAACATACAATGTTCAACAACATTTGAGAACATTTGACAGGGAATCTCACATCTCACTGAAAGCGACGGTCCTATACACGGGTTTAAAGTATTTTAAGGACGGAAAGAGTGACAATTAAGAAACATAACACAAGTTTGTGTTTTTTTAGTAATAATTTAATAACTATTTCCTTGCGAACGGCGCTCGGCGCCCCTAGGACCGCGGCGCCCGTGTGCAACGCACACCCTGCACCTAAGGGAAAGACGCCCCTGGGTACGTGTAATGCAGCCAGCCTTAATTAGCTTTTTTTAAATGTGCTTATAATTGTGTAAAAGCAGCGGCGGCATAAGTCGCTAGACCAATGTCGGTAGAAAAAGAAAACTATAGCGTAAGTCATAAAATGGAATTATTTTATTTGAAGTTTTGTCGGTCGCGGTCGCTTGCCGCGAGGATCGGGGAGTCACCTTTAGAGTCTGTTTAAATTTGTAACTTCTAATAAAGCTTAGTGTAGCTGTAACTATTAAGTAATCTGAAAACTGAAAAGATACATACATCTTTGAAGATTTGGTTTCTTCACAACCATAATCAATATAATGATCAATCATAATCAAAATAATGTTTCTTACAACTATAATTTAAATTATCATAATATGAAATAGATACTAGGTATCCCGTAAACAGCACTTTTGTAAACGCCTTTTAATTCTATCTCACCATTGTATACCCGAGGAAATTGATTCCTAGGCAGTTGACGGACCTACGTCGTTTAGTCGGCTTGTCAATTCAATGTTAAATGTGATCGGTCGGATGAGTTTGACTTAACGCGACCAAATTATTTTGGTCCGGCATCTGCCTAGGAATCAACTTCTCTGATAGTACCATGAAAGCTTATTGAAAAGCCTTAGATTAATTGAAATCAGAAATTACTTCACAACATAGTTCCCAATATAATAATTAGTACTTTTACATAACATACGAAAGTATCTAAACCATGGGACCCGAAGGCCGATTATGTTCAAATGAATTTTGTAATCCCATTGCACTCGGTTACATACAAAAATGTACGAAAGGTTTGAATTATTCATACAAACAATTTCAAAATCCGAAAGCTTTTAAGACTATTCATGTGTCTATCTTTATTAATGATCTGTTAATCTTATCTCTGCAATCTTTCCTCTAAGGCCATTTTTTAAGATTGGCAGTAAACCACTAATAAGGAACGCAGTAAAAATAAAATGATTTAATTTCGTAAGGGCAGATTGTAACTAAAGAGGTCGTTAGATGCTTGTAAACTCTATAGTGTCTTAAGTTAACGTGACATCACGACATAGTATGTGGTTAACTAATAGACATTATTAAATTTATTTTATTTTTATTTTATTTTATTCACGGTATATTATCCCACGGTAACCAAGTATTAATAATAATCTGTAATCTACATACTACAGCATAAGTTTAAAGCCTAGTTCAAGTCTCATCTAGATGAGTTTTAGGAAGGTTATATCTTAAATTTGAACTATGTCTCCTCTAATGTAATGGGTGGTTTCAGCATCTACCCAAAGTCCTGATTCTCATTCTTCGAATGTCATTTCTATCTCAGGCCGTCTTGTGCACACAGTTGCTGCCTCACGCGTAGGCCTGAGATCGAGGTGACATTTGAGGTAAAATCAGACCTTTTCATTCTTATTTCATAGAAGACTAGATTACCCGGTGAACTTCGTTTCACTGTCCTCCTAATATAAACCTTTCTTGGACGTTCTCGAATGTTTCAACACTAAAAGAAAAAAAATCAAAATCGGTTCACAAACAGCGGAGTAATCGTTGAACATACAAAAAAAACCGGCCAAGTGCGAGTCGGACTCGCGCACCGAGGGTTCCGTACAAACCTGCAAGGTTTACAAAGTTTGATTTTGTTACAGCTTAAAGGTATTATAGACCTGAGTATTTGGTATGAATTTCAATTTAATACCTCTACGCGTTTATGAGGAAATGGGTAGTAAGTTTAAAATAATTAAAAAAAAATATATTATGTGATGTAACTAAAAATTTATGGTTTTCGTAATTTTTCCTTTATCTATGCTATAAGACGTTGCTTCGTACCAAATTTCAAGATTCTGAGTTCACGGGAAGCACCCTGTAGGTTTTGATTCCCTTGCAAGTGTCGAAAATTTGCGGCATAAACGGCTGTATCTTTTGATTGCGTTGGCTTAGAAGTTTGATTTTTTCACAGCTTCAAGGGACAGTAGACCTGAGTAATTGATATAAATTTCAGCTTCATACCTCCACGCGTTCCTGAGAAAAAGGGTCTTGACAGACGGACGGACGGACAGACGGACAACAAAGTGATCCTATAAGGGTTCCGTTTTTTCCTTTTGAGGTACGGAACCCTAAAAAATATCCACATCCGAACAAATAATCTCCTCCTTTTTGGAAGTTGGTTAAAAATGAGCCAAATCGGTTCGGCCGTTCTCGTGTTTTAGCGGGATGAACAAAATTTTAAATTCATTTTTATTTATACAGGTGAAACAAAACTAAGTGACTTGTAGAGAGTTCACTGAAAGAACAATTTTTTTTTCACTTTTGTATGGGGAAACTCGTAACGCTGGGGCGCTTGCGGCTTGCCCATACAAAAGTGAAAAAAAAATTGGTCTTTCGGCGCTGCTACTTTCACAATGAACTCTCTACAAGGAACACATACTTACACACCCTAAAGTATTATCACATAATTTTGTTACACACTGTATAGATATGTGCTCCTGATTTGTCCTGAATAAGGTAGGAAAAAAAGCTATTATATGAGCTCATATTAACCTCTGACCTCCTACACGGTATTTGGGACGGGCGTTTGTTACTGTCGCTTTAGATAACCGACAGTTACGTAACTTTAAAAGTTAAAACACTTTAACTATTGCCTTGATTCAAAAACGTTAAGACTGTGCACTTGACAGAGCGAGTAGCGGATTGATCACCGTTCGAAACTGGAAGTAGATTTGTATCATTTTTTTACGCTGCCGCGCTGGGGTTTACTGGCGAATTTAAAACTTCTGAATCACGCTATCGTTGACATTTCTATGGCTCTACGTAATACGTATGGGCGAAAATGAGTACAGAAGGCCTGTCTGATTGGGCTATCTGCACACTCTCAATTTACAAGTGGCTAAAAATATTTTAAGACACGCGAATTGTCCTTAAAAACTGACTGCACACCGCCTTCTCTTTAAATAAAAGAGGTTTTATATCAAAGCACACGTTTTCATGGATTTGCAGTCATCTGGCTCAGTCTGCAATTTTATTGAATGACTACCGTGTTCTTTAAATGAAACCATTTAATTGAATGACTAAAGGACAACTCGTCAACTCGTTGACTGTAACGTTCAACGTCTTGACGGAACGTCGTGTAGACAAGTCATTAAGTGGGAACCCATTTATTGACTTCACTAACGTTGAACGTTACATGTTAATTGTTAAAACCCAAGTGTGGACCCCGGACTGGTCAGCGGGATCGACAGACCCTCGCCCTTCCCTAGCATTGCGATAGCAGCAGATAATAGCAGTCCTGGCGATTCCACTGGCTGGAATCTGGTAGATTCGACACAGAACGATATCTCTTTAACACCCTAGAAACTCTACCCAGCTCGAGTGACCCCTCTCCACCAAGCCAATGTCACAACATATAAAGGCACACGGTGGAGCATCATATCTAAGGAAATCGAAAAATGTCGGATCTACTGGCAGCCACACTGGGACCACACCGTTCGAAACATTAAGTTTATAATTATTATACAATTTATAAAAGAAAAAAATATATTTTTATTACATAATATATATGTATATATTATATTCTATTCTATTATATAATATATTTAAAAAAAGTCCATGGAGTGATGGACTACAATTACAATTAATAATATTGTATTAAAATTATCCTTTGTGCAAAAACCTTTATAGTTATAACTTATAAAGATAGCAAAAAAAGGATATGAGCGAATAGCCTATAGACGGCCCCAAATTGCATAAATAAAATAAAAAAGTTACATGTAACATCTAGAGAAATAGAGAAATCGCCGTGAGCTCCGCTCGACGCTACTGGCTACACGCTCCGTCTGTGTCCTCAGCCGCAGTCCCCTGTTACTGTAATTCCGATTTGTTACGTGCTAAGTACCGTTGAGATGTTTACACAGGTCACCGCTGTTTACATCATGTTTTTACTGAAAAAATGTTATTTATTTTTGCGTAGATTATGAAATTGTGTGGGAGGATATAGGTCGCAATGTACTTAGGTAAGTAAATTTGTTTTAGAAAGATATAGAGACATGAAAGGGTATTCACCTCTTTTTATTTTAGTCTTTAGATAATGTGTATTCACGTATTGTATAAGTTCATAGACCACAACCATCTACCAAAAGTACCCAGACTTACATCGAAGACATGCAGCCATTGTTTTATGTCTATTTTATAAATATAAAATATCCACATAATTTTGCCTTTCAGAATATTTTTCTAAAATCATATCTCATAAAAATAATATAATATAAGCATACCTACTTTGTTGTTGTATGTATATTGGGCAACTTAACGTTGTTAATCCACGTGAGTGGATGTTTGCGTAAACGTACTCAATACATTTAATCAAAGCGTTCATTATCCCTCAATTAAAATATTGCGTTTTCTCAATATAATACTCCCATGTGAAATATAGTAGGTGTGGCCACCGTGGCAAGGCGGACGCCACCGTTACTGATGTGCGTCTTTCAATTACAGGTAATGGCTAATCCCGTAAGGCCACACATACACGTAGCGTTTTTGTTTCTCTCGTTAGGGCATACACAGAGACGCGTTTCTTTATCTCGCAAGGCTTTAAGCATAACTATAGAGACTTTTTAACCGACTTCAAAAAAAGGAGATTTTTAGTTTTTATTTTTCACGGTCTATTCCAGAATAGTCCATACTCTAGAAGTCTAGATCAACTCCAGGATTGGACTTTAAATACTCGTATTCATTGACCATTACATTGCGGAGTTTCCCCTAAAATTGGGCCTAGATACGCCAATTAACACACAAAAATCTGCGTATCAAAATTAGTTTGTCTTATTTTTATAACCTTTTTACAAAAAAAGTAATTATTAAATCTGATTCTTAAAATATATTGAGTAACAAAATTGATAGTTTATACTATAGGTATAGTTGGTAAATTTAACCACGTGATCTGTGCACGGCCTTACGACAGATGACCTCTAATTAATTTAGAAGATTATTTTAGTGATTGCTATCTCTTCATTATGATGGACACATCCGAAACGTTCAATGAATGTTATTAATTGATTTACGTTGCTAGCGGTTTAAGTTAGTAGATATAGTGGATGAATAGGAAACTGAAAAGTTGACAGCAATAAAAATTCGAAGTAATCGTGCGGGAACTACTATTTTGCGGTACAAAACTACTCGTGTATATCCTTCGTCCTATCCTGGGACGATAATAAATAAACAAAATATACATTTATATACAAATTTGAAATCCAGAAATCTGCTCTAACAGGGCAGAATCCTTGGAAGCTACGAATACTTAATACTTTTAAAGGGAATTCATGGCCCCAACCCCAATAACATCGTTGAACTTATATGCTTATAAGCTGCATTGGGCTGGGGACGGTAATATAATGCGAAAGAGTCATAATAAATTCTCAAGAGACGTAGTGACGTCCGACTCTAAAGGCGAGACCGCACTTAGCGACACGACTCGACGCGACACTTCACGTTCCATGAACCATCAAACGTCGGATTCACGATTGTAAAACGTCTTCTTCGGAACGTAAGTGTCGCGTCGTGTGACACGTGTCGTGTCGCGTAGTGCGGTCGTAGAGCTACCCTTAATGACCTACCTCCAAACAAAAAATGTTCATGATGATGATGAGTAGTCAGTAGTTATCTGTTTGTTTACGTCGAAGGTGAGCAGAGTGTTGGCTGTCACATTAATTATTGCACAACTGATAGAGCAATGCGGAACACCCTGTGTACTACCTGGACCACAGATTATATTAGTTTATTTATTATTTGATTTATAAAGTAAATATTTAATAGTTGTACACCTCAGCAGCATATTCAAATTATATGTTATGTAAACAATTTACTAATATTAATATTTAACTGGCTGTAATAAACTGAGATTAATTCACAAAACACGAGGCATAATACAAACATATTTAAGCAAGGCATATTCAAATATTATGCGTTATAGCATCCATAGTAGAATTTGTTTGCTATCTTCTTTAGGAAACTAGTGTTTCCTTCACAATCTAAGGGAGCAATAATAGTATTTTAAAAAGATAAAACCGACTTCAAAATTGTACGTAATTGAGAATTAAAATTCCCTATCTCAAAAACTACTGAACCGATTTTGATGAAACTTGCAGCATTCCCCAAGTTGAACAATAATACCCAGTACAACAAAAAAGAATCACTTAATCGGACTTGTAGTTTCGGAGATATGCGAACACAAACATAAAAATACACATATTATATACATAGGTACATACGTACATACATACATACATACACTTTTATAAATAGGTCGATAATAATTATTTGTGCTGTAACGCCAGTAATTCTGGTTAAAATTGTTTTCAACCAGTACGGCTGTTCTGCCTACTTCGTGTGAACTGCCCTACCATCCCCGGATTGGGGATATTGGCCGGGGTATATGGGAGTCACCTGCGGTCTACCCACTAAAATCCCGTGGTGGACCACTCCCCGCTTAAGGCAGAGTTAGGCGGGTGCGAAAGAACCTATCTCTACCAGCGATCTACATCTTGCATATCCATCAGTCATCACCACTTTGGTGTAAAGTACCCTTAAGACGTCTCTTGTTGCAGCTGGCCTCGCTGAGCGGCGCGTGGTGTCGGGGCGACGGCATCATCCGTAATGACTTCGAGGGACCACACCCCGATGGCTCGTACCGCTGGGCGCTACAAACAGGTCTGCCTCTCTAATATACAGGGTGTAACAAAACTAAATGATAACACTTTAGGGTGTGTATGTGTTCCGTATATAGAGTTCACTGTGAAATTAGGTGCGCTGAAAGAGCAATTTTTTTGTGATTTGTATGGGCAAGCGCCTGCGCGTCATATCTTTTTCCGTATAAAGATGAAAAAGAAAGTTACTCTTTTAGCGCCGCTACTTTCGCAGCGAACTCTATATAGCGGACCTATACACACCCTAAGTGATAAGTATTATCACTTAGTTTTATTACCTGTATAGCTGTTCATACTAGCACCACACTCGTGAGATAGGAGAAATACGGAAGTGTAGAGTGTCTTATGCAGTGTGGACACCACAGAAATAAATCAAGATAGAACGGCTAAGCGGGTGGAGTACGCGTGTTTCAATCTTGCACAAGCGTGCAAGATTCGTTGAACGTTCATTTAGTCAGCGCGCACGTCTCGACTTGATTACACCGGAGCGGTTGTGCAAAAATGCCTCATTGTGCAGTGTCTAATTGTAAAAACAGAAGTACGAAAGTGACTCGGTCAAAAGGACGTATTTCTTTTCACGGGTAAGTTATTTGTTGTCTATTTGTCTAAAAGCAAAGCAAAAATTGACACGAGCGATTCCTTAGCAACGGACGCGCATCACCGTTCTATCTTGATTTATTTCTGTGGTGGACACTCATAGGTCGCGCATTATTTTAAGACAGCTCGGCGAAAATAGAAGGGGAAGGCGCAGTGTTAGATTTTAAGATCTCTTTAAGCGTCTCCCAGACAGACGCGGCCTGCGGTGGCGGTTAGTTGAATGGCTTGGCCGCGTGGCCGCGTGAGTCTGTGTCGTTCCTAGAACTCTCAAGTCATCCAACTGACCGCCACCGCTACCGCCACCGCAGTCCGCGTCTGTCTGGGACACGCTTTAGTGAGACAAGAAGAAAGCGGGGCGAGTGCACGTGCATTCTGTTTACTGACAGATCGGTATCAGACGTGTCGGTATTGGTAGATCACGAGACGACGTGTCACGTTATTGGCAGCCATCGTACGTCATCGGTTGTACACATGCGCAGACTGTCCCCTCCAGTTTTGCCGAGCGACCTTAAAGTTTTGCGTAGCCTATTGGTTCCCATTATTATCTGCAGCGGTGTGGTACTACAGCAGGCGAGATCTAGTAAATACATATTCGTCATTAATTAAGTTCTAACACCGCGTCTCTTTTTGGCTATTGTGAAATTTTTATGCCATTCGCTAGAAAATCGGAAGACGCATCGTATCAGCCAATCAGGAACACGTATCACTTAACAAAAACTCCTAAAATAATTAAATAGTAAAACCTGCTTTAATATGGTATCTATACAAAACTATGCAATTGTTTTCTCTCTCTGAAAAGTTGTTATTTTTGACTTACGCGGTGTTAGAACGTAAAGGTGCCGGTTGGCAGCGGGCGACATGAAGCAACCGCAGACGACGTGTCGCAGCGACACTACCGGTTTGTAATTTGTATGTATTTCTATGAAATACCCTCCGCAGCTAGCGACACGAAGCTAGCGACACTTGTTCATAGAAATACAAAGAAACCAGTAGTGTCGCGACGACACGTCGTCTGCTGCAACTTCATGTAGCCGGCTTCCAACTTGTACCTTAAAGGACTAGTGGTGGTTAATATAACGTATAAATGAAAAAAGTAGCGCGCTATTTCTTCGCAACGAATAGCGCGCGCTATAAAGCTATGCATAAGACGCTACGTTATAACGTATCGCGCGGTCACTGACCTAGCACGGCGCCGCCCGCGCTGCCGATCGCGCGCGATTTTCGTTCGATCGTTGTCGTGTCGTTTCGTTGCAAATCGGGTGAATTCGGCTGTCATAATTTTTGCAATGTTGCGTTGCGTGCATAGATAAATTATGGGTAAATTATAATATTTTATAATCATCAGTAATTGAACTCCTGCTCCGAATAGCACTGTAATAGTCAATAGAATGGTAACTTCCGTTCCATGTGGAAGTTAATTTTTTTCTAAATCTGGATACGTTATTAGTGACAGAAGAACTCGTTTGTCGTCGACAAAAGTGGCGCAAATAATATTTTTAAATGTAAATAAAATGTAAAAAAAAAACTGTTGTAAAAAAAGATGATGTAAAAATAATGTATAATACTAAAAAAGAAAAAAAAACCATTTAAATCATATTTTGTAAAAAATAGAATTGTATATAAACCAATTCATTTTAATTTCAATTGTTTAAATATATTATTATATGTATTTGCAACATAATAAAATTAAACAAATAATTATTCTAAATATCTAACAAACACTAGCCCACCGCGTTATAATTATTGTAGACGTTACGAATCATCATGTTGTAACTTGTAACATAACGAAAGAATTCAATAACGTCGCGGCGGTAACTTTACCACGCGTCCAATCGACTCGTTATAACGTATCATTCGTTATAACGTAGCGTCAAAAATAGCGCGCTTGAAAAATGTAGCGTATTCCATCTAGCGCGCTATGAAAATATAGCCGTTAGGAACACCACTATAAAGGACGTATTGCGAATAATATTTTATTAACGAGTGAATAGTGCCAAAAAACTTTATATTTCAGATGAGGGCATCTTCCACGAGCAGCGCGGCAGCTTCCCGCCCAGCGCGGAGCACGAGCCCAGCTTGGTGGTGGAGGGACAGTATCAGTACACCGCGCCAGACGGACAGGTCAGAAAACTCAAAACTCAAACCTCTTTTTTATTCAGAATAAATTATTGCAAATATTTTCTGAAAGTCTACATGATGCCTACCACCGGTTCGGGAACTAACCCGGCGAGAAGAACCGGCGTAAGAAACTCGCACGGGGCCCACTTTATTCACCAAAAAAAGTGAGAAAAAAATTTATCTTTTAAAATAAAGTTTACACTGATGTAACTTAAAATTATACAATGTCAACATACATACATACACTGGTCCCTAACTCTGACTAGTTAACTAACTCTATAATGTCATTCCCAAATCCCAGTGGCTTATTAGCTGTATATTTTCAACTGCATATCAATCCAGGTTTTTCACTGAATGTTTCCAACCCCATTTGTGTCAGTCTCATATGTCTCATCCACTGACCTCCATTATACAAGTACGCTGGACTAATGATACCCTTTGTAATGACAGCTATTTTTTGTGCCTATTTGAAGCGGAATCAGCTCCCCCAATGTGAGTGATAGGAACTAAATTTGACGTAAAAACACAGAATACAAATTACTCACGGACGTAAAAATGACGTTTGAATGTCGCCATATTGGCGCTGATAGCAGTAGTGGGAGTATTTGAAACTAATACTAGTGATGACAACCAATAACGATTAAGCGGCCATTTGCAAGTTACGTCAAATTTACTTCTCTTCCCTCTCACTGGGGGCGCTGATTCCGCTTCAAATAGGCACAAAAAAAAGTGGGTATCATAGGTCCAGCGTACTTGTATAATGGAGGTCAGTGGTCTCATCTAATACTCTACTGTAGCGGTAGGCAACAGGCGGACCGCGGTCCGTATGTGGACCGCGAAAGGTCGAATCTCGGACCGCGAAATATTGTAATGTATTTTATACCAAGTACCAATTAACACATAGATAAGCTATACATATTACCATTATTAATTAACATAATATTTTTAAGCTACATAGCACAAGTGTGTTTTTTTCTGGACCTCGTTAAAAATTTCCCACAGTATCTGGACCCCACCTAAAATTACTTGCCGACCCCTGCTCTACCGTATGCTCCCGAATGCAAACTTCCTTATCTATCCAAATGCAGGTAAAAAACCTATGAGAGAAACATATGGTCCCAGGTGTTAATCCAGGTGTATTTCCAGGTGATAAACGTGCTGTACACGGCGGACGAGTACGGTTTCCATCCCACGGGCGCGCACCTGCCCACGCCGCCGCCCATCCCGCCCGCCATACAGCGCTCGCTCGACTACATCGCGCGAGTCAACCAGAACCAGCTGTAGATTTATTACGGATGGCCAAGACGGGGATGCGACGGAGTGACACTTCAGGGGGTTTAGCCAACACGTTTTCTTTGTCGCTTCTTTTTAACCGACTTATGTAATTATTATGTATGTAATATTTTTAGAACTTCGTATATGTTAGTCTATGTCAGCCTCTGAACAAATGTGCCAAATGATAAAAGTGTATGTATGTATGTATGTTTTTATGTTTGTGTTCGCATATCTTTGGAACTACAAGTCCGATTTATGTGATTTTTTTTGTTATACTAGGTATTGTTCATCTTAGGGAATAATGTAATTCATCAAAATAGAATTTTAATTCTTAATCACGTACAATTTTGAGGTCGGGTTTATTATCTTTTTAAAATACAATTATTAAAATCGCCCATCAAAATGTATAAAATTGACTTAACATGAGTCGAAAGTCGACTTCATATTATTATAGTACGCTTAAGGAATTTCATAAATTTCTGATCGCCGATTCTATAAAGAAGTGATAAAGAAAACGTGCAGCTTATGCCTTGGGGGTTATTTCCAAAGTACTGGCGATTCGTGTTGCGTAGCTCCTCTACCGCGTGGTACAGCTTAGCTCAAATGATTTCAAACTAAGAATATTTACCGGCAATGCACCTGCAGCTCTTTTAATGTTGCGAGTGTCCATGGGCGACGGTAGTAGCTTTCCATCATGTGACCTGTTTGCTCCTTTGCCCTCTTATTTTATAAAAAAAAAAATTGGCAGTAACGTGTCGCGTCGCCCCGCTGCGGTGTAATTACTCCTAGTGCGTTTTAGTGTAGGCGCACACGATGCGACAGGCGTCTGCGACAGCTCGACGACTAGACGCAACGACAGGCTACGGCCGACAATTTTCATATATTTTGTTCGAAGCTCCGCACACTTGACGTCAGAGTCGCAGAGTCGCAACGACAAGCTAGGGGAGCCGCGCGCGCTCGCGTCTAGTCGCTGCGTCTGGAATCGCGTACACGCGCACACACGACGACAGTCGCGCGTCAGTCTCGCTGTGAGCGCTATCCAAGGTGCACGTCTGTTGATAATCTCAAAATGGATACGTTCGATGTTGATGTATTCATTACGGAGTCGGACGTCGAAGCGCGTTCTGCTGTTTGGGACTTACGTTCGAATGAGTATAGTGACCGAGGGAAGAAAAAACAGGCTTGGGAGGAATTATGCCTAAAAGCACCAAGGCAAGTGCAACTAGAACCTCATCCATATTCACTCACAAGATAAACAACACGGCCGTCTCTCTCGAATACTCTACTACTAATGATGGCTTCCTGCACGGCGTCTGTCGCAACGACTAGTCGTCGATGCAAGCGACAGCTCGGCGTCTAGACGCAACGACTAGTCGTCGATGCAAGCGACAGCTCGGCGACTAGACGCAACGACTAGTCGTCGATGCAAGCGACAGCTCGGCGACTAGACGCAACGACTAGACGCAACGACAAGTCGCACTGTTTGCGATGGCTCTTAACCCCATCTTGCCACATAATTATGTTGTACAGATAGAAATTAAATACGTTAAGTGAAATAGTTTGTTTTATTTTTTAACGTTAATTCTAACATTTTTCATACAAATAATGAATTTAGCCTCTTTAATTTTAGCTTTGTGATTTCCATTCGTGAACACGGTACAATTTGGTATTAAAATAAAATACCTACAAAGATAATACAAAGATAAAAGTAATCATGTTTAAAAAAAATACAAAACACATAACAATAATAATCATCATTTAAATAAGTTCATGACTAATAAAATATGTTTTGTTCCTGTCTGAAACGTCAGAAAAGTGGTTTGACGTTACTTGACGTGAATCTTTTAATTATTAAGTTACTGTATACAGTAATAGCAGTACAGACTACTAATATATTACACTCATATAGCTTCATATACAGGGTGTAACAAAACTAAGTGATAATATTCTAGGGTGTGTACGTGTTCCTCGTAGAGAGTTCACTGTGAAAGTATCAGCGCAGAAGGACCAATTTTTTTTACTTGTATGGGGACACTCGTGACACTGTGACGCTTGCCCATACAAAAAAAAATTTGGTCTTTCAGCGCTGCTACTTTCACAGTGAACTCTCTACAAGGAATACATACACACCCTAAAGTAATATCACTTAGTTTTGTTACATCCTGTATATGCTCTAACTTGACTGATACACTGCCGGTATGTCGAAGTGGTATCAGAGAATGACTCATAGGCAGACGGTGGACCCATGTAATACTACTGCAATGTTTTCACGCTAGACGGCAGCACCAGTACTGACGGTAAACTTAAAGTTTTCTTCTACGTTTGACAACGTTTCTGTCAATATTCTGATGACGTGTGCAACATGTAGGTTTTTGGTCGGGCTATTTACTGCATGTGCTCGTAGCGCCCTCTACGAAATATTTCCTATTTAGTTGCGTTATTTCAAACTCACTGCAGCTTAACGTCGTATTGACATAACTCGACCAAATGACGTAGATCTGCCATCTCCCTATGAATCAATTTATTTCATGGTACATTTATAAAATATTATAATGTTTGCTTGTACTATCAGAGAAGTTGATTCCTAGGCAGATGGCGGACCTAAGTAATTTGGTCGCGTTACGTCAAATCTATCCGACCGATCACAGCTTACATTAAATTGACATAAGCTAACTGAATGTCTTAGGTCCGTCAACTGCCTAGGAATCAATTTCCTCGATGGTACATAACGAGTGCCTTAAAATACTAAACAATATAAACTCTTTTTGGAGTATAAAAAATCTGTAATATCACAATGCTTATTTACTGCAATACAAAATGGCACATAATATATTTGTTCATAGACTCATAGTTTATGTTTTTATAATATTATACACTGACTTTTAATCTCAGTCATTAAAATTACAGAAAAAAAATATCTCTACTTACAACCTATTTATTTTACACTACACTTTTTCAGGGCCCGGCACTTATCGAAGGTGTGGCTTCTTGCAGGATACATATTCAGGGTCCCTGGATATACTAAAACAATATGGTGTAATACTCTTTTATTTATTGAGATTGAGAGGTTAAGAGGCAGTCAGTAGGGAAAAATTCTAGATATAGCAAATCCACTCTTGCCTCCAACTTAATCATAGATTAAGGGCCAACCGCACCACGTCGCAACGACAAAAAGCCGTCAAGCAGTGGTTACGTGTGAATAGCGTAGCTGCAGCTTTTTGTAGTTGCGTTGTGGTACCGACAAAATGTCGACGTGGTTGCGTTGTCTTATTGCGGTAGCGTTATTCATTTACAATACGAAATATACGCCCGACCACGTGGTGTGGTTATGGTGTGGTTGTGGTTGTGGTGTGGTTGTGGTTCGTGTGGGTTGGCCCTAATGTGCATCTTCCCCTAATGATAGATATTTAAGTAATCATAATTTTAATGATAGAGATTATAAATCAAAGTCAGTCATTATAAATCAGTAAATGGTAACAATTATAAAGCTTTAAATTACTGTACTACTGTTTATTAGTACATGACACATGTCATTAAAATACTGACACCACTGACCTCCATTATACAAGTACGCTGGACTAATGATACCCTTTGAAATGACAGCTATTTTTTGTGCATATTTGAAGCGGAATCAGCTCCCCCAATGTGAGTGATAGGAACTAAATTTGACGTAAAAATGACGTTTGAAAGTCGCCATATTGGCCCTGATAGCAGTAGTGGAAGTATTTGGAACTAATACTAGTGATGACAACCAATAACGATTAAGCGGCCATTTGCAAGTTACGTCAAATTTAGTTCTCTTCCCTCTCACTGGGGGGCGCTGATACCGCTTCAAATAGGCACAAAAAAAGTGGGTATCATAGGTCCAGCGTACTTGTATAATGGAGGTCAGTGACTGACACATAATATGTTATCGCTAGCAACTCTAAAAATTAATTAAAATACATGATTAATTTAAATTTCCTTTACACAAATGTGAATATACAAAAATCGGCCAAGTGCGGGTTGGACTCGCCCATGAAGGGCCGAATAAACCTTATTGCAGCAGCAATAAGGTTTATTTTTATGAAATTAAAAGGTTTTTGATTTATTTTTACATTTCAGTTGATTTAATGAAAGTTAAATTAAGGTTTACCATTTATGACGAATAAAAAAAACTACTTGCTAGATCTCGCTCAAACCAATTTTCTTTGGTAGTTTTTATAGTAAAGTACATCATATATTTTTTTAGACTTATCATGCCCCTACTTTAAAAGTTAGAGGGGGGGAGGGGGGGACACGACACACATTTTACCACTTTGGAAGAGTCTCTCTCGCAAAATATTCAGGTTAGAAAAAAATGATATTAGAAACCTCAATATGATACCCCACACGCATAGGTTAGATGATTTTTTTTTGTTTCAGTTGTACCTATGGGGGGGGGGATCCCTAAAATTTTTAATAATTTTTCCATTTTTGTATCAAAATCTTAATGCGGTTCACAGACTACATCTACTTACCAAGTTTCAATAGTATGGCTCTTATAGTTTCGGAGAAAAGTGGCTGTGACATACAGACATACAGACAGACAGACATGACGAATCTATAATGGTTCCGTTTTTTGCCATTTGGCTACGGAACCCTAAAAAAATGTATAATAACAAATTAAAATCGAGTCTAACTGCCGCAATCAGGGACGAATATTAATTACTTAACTGTAATTAATTGAAGATTTTGAAATTATCTGTCAAACTCTTCATTTACTTATTATAATATTCGTCTCTGAGTGCGGCAGTAAGCAACAACAATCAAAAATTTCAGCCTTATTTTTCAATATTTTAGTGGAACTAGTTAGTCATTCTACCGCGCAAACGTCGCGTCGTCGAAAGATTAACATAATATATCAGTACAAAGTACTTAACATGTCATAACATCCGAAGGTGGAATAGTATTTAAAATTCTGTACCTTTATAACCTGTACCTAGCAATAGGCTGTGCCTAAGTCTAGGTTACCTGGTGGACTTCTCCTCAATAGGCACGACGGTGGGTCGGTAGACAACCACGCTGTGGTCTTCTGGCTGGTTCAGCATCTTCTTGGCTTCCGGCGATGATGCTTCTTTCTGGGTTTTATCTGGAAAATAAACCATACAGATTGATAAATCAATTTCACGTTTGACGTGGACTTGTTATGTATCTGTATACGTAAAAAGTCTTTAATTTGTGTGTTGAGCAAAAAAGGCCGCAAAATAAGTGCTGCCATTTTTTTTTTAATTGCGGTGACAATCAGTGCTTTAAGCATAAGTGTGCGTGTGTTTCTTTCTCTCTCTTCCTGTCTCCGCGGTTAATTATATGCTTGCGTGCACGTGAGTGCGTGTGTGTATATCTCACCGGTCGGTCGGTGCGCGTAACCGCGGCGAAAAGCGGCGCTCGCGCAGCGGCGGCGATCACGGCGAGCGCGGCGAACGCCCGGAACGCGCGCCGCCAGCCGTTCACAACGATGTGTGTGTGTGGGTGTGTTAGTACGCGCGAGCACGTGCGTACGGGTACTTTTGCGTGCATATGCGTGCGTGTGTATATATCTCACCGGTGTTGCGCGTAACAGCGGCGAAAAGCAGCGCGTGCGCGGCGGCGGCGATCACGGCGAGCACGGCGAACGCCCGGAACGCGCGCCGCCCGCCGATCAGCCCGTACACCTGACCGCCCACTATAGAGCCCAGCGCAAAACCTGCAACATTTAACGTACTATCAAAGACATTATTCATATTCAGATGGCGGATCAACGTCACTTAGTAGGGTTACTTCAAATGATTAGACGGTTGACAACTTGACACAACCCAATCTTCACCCGACCAATGATGTTTGTTGATATATATATCTCGTCCAACATTCGTTGATATGACCCGACGAATTAAAGTAGGACCGACATTTTCCAATGATTTTTTTCCAACGGTAAATATTTCAATAATTCCTCCTTTAATTTATTGTAAAATTAATCAATTAATAGGCAAATGTAACCTAATCCCTTTAACAATAACCCTAGAAGTACTCCATTGCTTCATTGAACATCATTCTTACATGCACCCCCCCTCTCCTTATAGTCCCTCACTCACCGACGCCGTCGTCCATGCCGGCGACGATGCCCTGGACGGTGGCGGAGTACCCCTCGGGCGCCACGTGCGCCGCGTACCCCACGATCGTGGAGCAGCACAGCGCGTACGTCGGACCCTGCATCACGCCCTGCAACAACCGCCACGCGCCGTCACGTGTCAATAAAATGGCGTAAACAAGATGGCCGCCCAACAAGATGGCTGCCGCAACAAGATGGCCGCCCGAACAGAATCGTCGGTACCAAAAGTAAATAAACAGAATCTAACATACGTATGTCACGAAAATAGGCGTAAATATTTACTTTATTACAAGGAATATAAATCTTTATAAGGAAGAACGAGATGAAATTCGGGCAGATTTTATAATCAAGAAGAGGTAACGCATGGACATCTTCGCATTTATAATATTAAGTATGTACTGCTCACCTCAATGAATACGAGATGCCAGGGATGCTGTATGAGCGAGATGAGCGCGAGCCGCACGCCGTAGCAGAACAGCGAGAACGTCATCGTCCACCCGTAGCCCCATCGGTTTATTATACGACCTGCAATCATTAAACAATCGCAGTTGATCATGTTTCTTGCTGATCTGCATGTTGATCACGACAGCAATGCAACAGGCATTTGAAAGCAGATTTTGTATTATCAGAGAAGTGGATTCATTAAAGCAGCTAGCGAACCTACGTTACTTGGTCGCGTTATGTTTACGCGTTATATATTTGATGAATGAATTGACATAAGCCGACCAAATGACGCAGGTCCGCCATCTCTCTATACTATAGACATTAGACATATAGGCAGGCCTGTCCCACTCGCGCGTGTAGGTATCGCACTGTAACCCGCGGGTGGCAAATCACTCACTCTCTGGGACTCACAAGCGAGCGGTGACGCACGCGCAAAATTTTTTCGTCGCATTTATCTACGTACTGATTTAACCGCTGTGACAGAATCGTTATTAATCTGATAAATATGAACAATTGAAAAAAGGTCAAAGAAATATTTCAATAAGGTTATTTACAAAAAATACACAAACATAGCAAATAAACCAATTTGTTACAAACAAACCTCATACTACACATAAATAAACACAAGTTACTATGTTTAAGTTGTAAAAAATTCCTGACCAGCTCCTGCACTATAATCGAATATAAAACTATTATAAAATATAGGTTGGGTTACTAAAATTTGATTATTACTATAAAAAGTTTGCTAATTGCTATTAGTAGCTAAAGTAATTAAAAGAAGATTATTTTATTTTCTAAAAGGTGACAATCTTGTTTTCGTTAGAAAGGGTACCTCTTACGCGATAGAAAGAGAGCGCACATGTAGATAAATATAATTGTAGGCACCTAGCACTGCGCGGTCGGAATTTGAACTTTATAGTATCGTAGCATGAGTCGTTATTTCTTTAAACGGGTTTCGCGAGTGGGCATTCTGTTGGTACTACTAATATATATTCTGTGATATAGGTACCGTTCTGATCTTTGCCGCAGCTAACCGCTACCGAAAAAAAACCTATCAAATAAAATGCCACTTTATGACATAGGCTATAGGTTTTATTTTACTCGACGCCACCAGCTATTACGCCACAAGCAGCAGCATGGGTCGCCATACAAATGTCAGTAGAAAATGATACCTATACTCAATGTCATAAAGTGGCATTTTATTTGAATTTTTGTCGGTCGCGGTTGGCCGCAGCAAAGATTGGAAAGTCACTTTATGAACCAATTTCTTCGATGGCACATACCAGAGAAGAAGAAGAAGAGCAGTTCGCCGACGAAGCTCTGCGCGGCGACCACCACGCCCTCTATCAGCTTGATCTTGGCGCGCGACCCCGTCACCTCCGCCAGCTCCTCCAGGAACCTGAACAGTATACATCAGTCGTTCAGACATTTTTTACCTTTAACACCACCGTTACGATGAGAACAAAAACGGTTTGCAGCCTGAAAAGTATGGAGTGTTACGAGATTTGGTGATGGTGTGATATGTCTCCTGTGTTGGCATTAATAGTGATTTTGTACTCAAATGGTGTTATTTTAAGGCCAGTTTTATTAAGCTATTGTAGGTATTTGTTCCAAGTAACCTATTTGCGCTAAAACTTCTTAAGGCTTCTCTAAGGTTAGTCAAGTTACTTATATATTTTGCAGTATAAGTTTAACATATTGCATACTTTGCGCTCGAGCTTGAGTGCGGAATATTTTAGAAAGGGCGCGGCCACTTAGAGCGACAGCAGACTTACAATTCCAAGTTGGCCAACTAAATCGTATAGTATACTAATAGTATAACTATACGATTTAGTTGGCCAATGGCCTATGGCGGCTTATGAGAGCTCGCACATTGCATCCAACTAAATTGTACAACTAAATAATTGGACACCAATCGGATCAGAACCGCGATTCCCTTCCGATTACCCACAATTAAAAAGTTGTCCAATTAAATTGTGAACCTACGCAATTTAGTTGTACGATAGTCGGCCAACTTGAAATTGTATATCTGCGGTGACCTTTACTCGTCCTCCCCGATTCCTCGAAGCTCATCGCATCACAGCACTCACCAGAACATGTAGTAGATGATGAAGCTGTCGAAGGTGCCGGCGACCACGGCGAACGTGATGAAGACCAGCACGCGCGGCAGCCGCAGCACCTCGCGCAGCGCCCGCCCCGAGTCCGCCGGGCTGGAGAGGGACGGCAGCTGGACAGAGAACAACGACAGTAATAAAATATAATGAATCCTTTATGTGCACATAAAACCAAACACATACAAAGTGACAAAAACAAAAGAAAAAAAAAAAACAAATTAAGAAAATGTCCAAAATGGCTTTAAGCGATGTCTTCCAGACTTTCTTCCAAAGATAGATATCTTATTAGCGCTGTCTTACATTATGATCGTTCAATATTATTATTATAAGACATGGCAATGGGATTGGAAAGTTGTTTCCCTGAAATTCAATACCTAATTGTACCTTTGCAGCGTCATATCTCCAGAAGATAATATTTGTAGCACATGATTTTGAGTGTCCGTTAGTTTGATTACTCGTAATAATTAAATACCCCCCCCCCCCTCCCTCTTCCTCTTAGTCGCGTCAAGCGATACTAAAACACTTCCTAAGAACCTTTACCGCGACCCACCGTGAGCTGGCGACGTCGACGACGGTGGCGACGAGGGCGATGACGAATACTGGCGTGAAGTCTTTGTACTCGGTGAGGGACACGGCGTCCACGAGCCAGCCGCCCAGCAGCGCCGTCACCGTACATACTCCATAAAGGGAAATAATCGAGACCCACCGTGAGAGCCCTACAACTGCCGACGAGGGCGATGACGAATGCTGGCGTGAATAGGGATTGCAATCCCGCAAAGCGGGATCCCGCGCCAATTATTAATCTGCTGGATCCCGCACCTACAAAACGCGGATCCCGCATGACCAATTTGCATAATTTCTAGGGGAGCCCATAATATGATGGAAGCTTTGATTGCAACGCTTTGTGCCAAACCCGATCAAAGGCCTTCGCAATGTCCAAACTAACAGCCAATGCCTCTGCCTTCGACACAATCGCCGGAGCCCAACGATGAGTTAGTTACGCCAAGAGATCACCAGCCGAGCGACCCTTACGGAACCCGTACTGTTTGTCACTTAGTAATCCCTGGCCGTCCAAGTATCGAAGGAGCTGGCTATTGATAATTGATTCCATTATATTATAAATTGGTTATAGCGATTGGTCTGTAATTGGAAGTATTTGAGCGGTCACCTTTTTTGGGGATCGGGTACACCAAGGCTGTCTTCCAGGAAGCCGGTACAATGTCAGAAGAACAGGAGAGCCGAAAAAGACGCGTTAAGACCAGAGCCAACTTTTCGACGTGTAGGGATGGTAGGGTTGGCTTGCAGAAATTCCCTTCAATAGCTTTGGCCAGACCAGAATGCACGGGTTCTTGAAGGGAGGCGCTCGAGTCTCTCGACACCAATTCTATTGACGTGCTGTTTCTTTGCCTGAGTGATCTCTTTCTTGAGTACTTCATTTTATATGTGCCAGTCGGCGTAGTGGGCGTTAAGGTCGTCAAGTATTATGATCTCTGCGGATGGGATCTGCTGCTGCACTAAATCTGAAGCAGCTTGCAGGTGTTCAAAGAGTCAGTCCGTCTCGGGGTCACCACTATGGGACCTATAGACGTACGCATAAACGCGAGGGTGGTCGTCGCAATCAATGCGGAGCCATAATATTGAGAGGTCCCTGACTTCAAGATTGCTGAGGCATTAAAAGCATTTTAATTTTAAGATTTAATAAGACTAGAGTGATTGTAATTTTGTTACAAAACAAATATTTTTGTGGCATAATATGAGACATTTTCTATTATTAAAGTTGATTTTTAATAAAAAATAAACCTGTAATTTCAATTTATTAAATTTTATAATATAAATTCAAACATGCGGGATCCCGCGGGATTGGCCAATCTCGCAAATCAATCCCGCGGGATTGAATAAGGTGCGGGATTGCAATCCCTAGGCGTGAAGTCCTTGTACTCGGTGGAGGACACGGCGCCCACGAGCCAGTCGCCCAGCAGCGCCGTCACCGTACATACTCCATAAGGGGGAATATCCGAGACCCACCGTGAGAGCCCTGCAGTTGCCGACGTCGACGACGGTGGCGACGAGGGCGATGACGAAGGCGGACGTGAAGTCCTTGTACACGGTGGCGGACACGGCGTCCACGAGCCAGCCGCCCGGTAGCACCGTCACGCCCGCTGCCCACCGTACATACTTCATAAGGCGGAATAACCGAGACCCACCGTGAGAGCCCTACAGCTGCCGACGTCGATGACGGTGGCGACGAGGGCGATGACGAATGCTGGTGTGAAGTCCTTGTACTCGGTGGGGGACACGGCGTCCACGAGCCAGCCGCCCAGCAGCGCCGTCACGCCGTACCCCGCCGTGCCCCACGCCCGCTGCCCACCGTACATAGAACCGCGATCCGGACCTGTAAGTGATTGTATAAATAAGTGATGTTACACATTTTTAACCGACTTCCAAAAAGGAGGAGGTTATATGTTCGGCTGTGGATTTTTTTTGTATGTTCAACGATTACTCCGCCGTTTGTGAACCGATTTTCAAAATTTTTGTTTTGTTATATTAGGTTTCACTCGAATTTGGTCCCATTTTCACAAAAGTGGTGATCTGATGATGGGATCCATGAGTAATCGAGGGAACCCCTTAAAAATTTATATGGAAACATATGGTGATTTTGGTTTTATGAGAAGTATCCTAAGCATATGCTACCAAAACGCAAGATTTTGCACCAAGGTATACTATGGTTTTGAAATTACTAAGAGAACTCCGGATTCCTTATAGATACAAGTTTGGGGGTTTAGGCGCTGTTTTAAGAACTGAAAGCATATGTTACTATGCAAATTACATTCATCATCATCATCATCATCATCATTATCACGTCAGGGTCACCAATGTCACAACTCACATGGTTGTATATGGATACAATATACCCCACATCACCATAATTATATCATCACGTTATGTCCTTATTATTGGTACTTTTCATAGCGATTTTAATAAAAATATAATGTTGTTTCAAAATAAATGATTCAAGTTCTAAGCGACTTATGTTGAGTTATGTACCACAAAATTGAACATAACAAATTCAACCTTAGGACTTACCAGAGCGTAAGGCACACATTTGACATAACTTCTGAGATTCGAAAGATAAAAGCTAAGTAAGTTGCTTCGATACTACAAATTACATACGCGATGGTTTACTAGGTAACTAAAAAGAGTGAAATTATTATTTTTAACAAAAAATTTAAACCGACTTCCAAGGTAAAAACAATAATAACATCCTTATAATATGAACTAAAAAGTATTAAATAATTTTTCCTATCTAATAGTGCCTTATTCCGAATTCGGATAAACCTCAACTATTTCTGTACTCAATCTTCATAATTTTGAAGTCGGTGCCAGTTCCAAAAGTTTCAAATATTCTGTCAGAGCACTGAAGATTCAGCCATCTGGTTTTTACCTTGGAAGTCGGTTTTAATTTTTTGTTAAAAATAATGTTTGTTATAAACACATGTATTATCAGAGAAGTTGATTCCTAGGTAGATGGCGGACCTAAGTAATTTAGTCTCGTAACGCGTTACGTCAAACCATAAAGTTAATATACCTACCTAGCGGAATAGAGCAACAATCTCGAGCTGTCAAACGAAACCGAAATTGGTTTACATCTGTGTGTAAAAATATGTGTAGGTACGTATACACTTACACAAGCATGATTGAACATTAATTCTATGAGATTAAATTGTCAACGTGCCGATAAGTGCCGACTGGACGTCAAAAAAAGAGTTCTGCTGTCATGTATCACACGTCTCTTTTTACCACGCAGTGTTACTGATAGTGACATCTCGCTCGCTCAGGCCTTTGTTACTCTATTCCGCTAGGTATATTAACTTTATGCGTCAAACCCAGCCAACAGATCACCGCGACTTACATTGAATTGACATAACTCGACCAAGTGACGCGATGGTACATAAACAAACATGTAGGTAAACCTGTTGTTAAGGATCTCCGAGTATCTACTCGAATACGATGCGGATGATTAGCGTCAGGAGGCGGTTGGTGAAACCGGCTTTCAACCGGCCTCGTAACGAGTATATATACAGAATGTAAAAAAATGCTACTAATTTAGGGGGTGTATATATCCCTTGTATAGAGTTCACTGTAAAAGTAGCAGCACCAGTGGCGGGGCAAGACTTAAATTTGATGTGGGCAAGATATATTTTGCGAGGCTCCCTGATGGATGACGCAAGGAGATAGATTTTGTTGGGAGAAATAGTTTTTTGATACTCAAACTTTTATTTATAAAAATAGTAGATTGAATAGATACTAGTAATTAAGTGATTTAGATTATTATTCTTAATGCGGTCATAAAATTACTTAATGAATGTCATTATATATGATTACTTTATACAATTAATACACTTTTATCATCCCCAAACAGTCTTGATGACTCTACGAATTTAATCATAAAATAAGACAACAGATAATCGTGATCAAAGCATTGCATTGTGCTTCATTTAATTTCTAAGAATACTGTATTAAAATATTCTAAGAGCCTGTCTCGAGCAGGACCAATAGTTTTAGGAACTCGATACATTTAAAAAAAACATTATTTGCTTTTTTGCTATACACGTACATATTAGCCTATGCAATGACGGGATGATCATATTTTATAAGACGGACAAAGAAAAGTCTTCTAAGCGGTCGGGACGAAATAGAAACATGGCTTCCATCCAAACGGAAGTACGTACATAGTTTTTGGAGTGTTGACGAGTCTTTTTGTTGAATGGACGTATTGACGGTACGATTATTACAACAAAAAGTGCCGGCACACCCCAAAGTCCACCATCATCAGCATAAAAATGATTAAGGGAGCGTCCATTAATCGCGTGAGGCATTTTTGAAGATATTTTAACCCCCCCCCCCCTATAAACTCACCGAGCATGTCGAAGCAAACGGCGTCGCCGATGCAGTTGGCGACGTTGAACGCGACCGTGCCGACGCACATCAACACCACGAAGGCCCAAAACGTCGCCGTCATGTAGAAGCTGCCGTCCACACCCTCTATGCTCTCCAACTTCTCTACCAGGACCGGCGGCTCCGTCTCGCGTCTGCTCCTATTATTATTGATTTCGAAGCAGAGCAAATTGCAGTCGCTCTTCGGTACGCACGTCGCCTGTCCCTCTCTCGCGTCGTCGAATCCCATGTGCAAGAGGGAGCACGAGTTACTCGTCACGTTCCTGTCCACGTACAGGGTGTTCACGAAGGTCGAGTTGGACAAATACACTTCGAACTTGTCGTCCGTCGTGCAGTTCCAGTGGCAGCTGTACTTGTCCAGCAGGTCGTCTGCGGGGAGCGTCCGGACGTAAACGGTGTCGTTGAGCTCGTAGACGGATTCGAGCAGGACGTCCGGCTCCGGCGAGTCCGGCATCGGCAGGAACCACAGGCCGCAGTACGAGCCCGACATCACTACGATCAGGAGCATGAACACCAGCTTTCGTTGCCGCTGCAAAGACATATTTTGTTATTTGAGGTTAATGTTTAGGAGAACTCAGCGACTTAAGGGCTCCCACATAGTATAACTGCGAATTCGCATCGCATCGCAATGTTATTTTTATTATGAGTTTTGGCGCAGATATCTGCGATGCGATGCGAATTCGCAGTTATGTGTGGGAGCCCTAAGTGGAGACACCTCTTCATGCTCTGCTTCGGTAGGAACAAGGCTCAACCGGATGTATACCACGGCTACACAAAAAGCCGCCGTGAAATAGCTTTTACGTCGTGTTTAATTATGTGAGTAAGCTTGCCGGGGTTCTCAGAGGTGTCGATATGAACCGGTCTCGCACTACTGGTCAGCTGGTGCATGCGCTGTCTATAGGCATTGGGCGGTAATCGCTTACCTGCATACTACCTTCATGGGCATAGGTAGGCTTTCATTAATAACTAAGACAAAGGGTTACCGGGAAGAAGTCGACGATGTATCCGAAGATGGGTTTGGCGGCGGCCCACAGCAGCGGCAGCACCGCCGTCACCAGCCCCATCGCCTGCGGGGACACGCCCAGCTGACGACCGAACACGTTCATCTGCGGCAGCAGGGGGCCCAGCGCTGGAATGACAAGCGATCATCTACACTCCATATTCCATACTTAATGTTATGAATGCGAAAGTGTGTATGTCTGTCTGTTACCTCTTCACGCTTAAACCGGTGAATCGATTTTGATGAAATTTGTTTTAAGTAGATTAACTACATTGTGGATACTTGGTGTCTCGTGATATTTACATATAGGATATTTTTGTCGCGGAAAAATGTACGGTTCGCGCGCGATAAACGAATT
Source organism: Cyaniris semiargus (assembly GCA_905187585.1). Classification (NCBI taxonomy): domain Eukaryota; kingdom Metazoa; phylum Arthropoda; class Insecta; order Lepidoptera; family Lycaenidae; genus Cyaniris; species Cyaniris semiargus. The sequence goes on from LR994549.1 coordinate 1,657,511, forward strand.
TGAGAACCGCTGATGGAACACTTAATTCGCTCGACCTAAAGCATTCGTCTTTCTGCCTTTTCGGTTACGGAAACCAACTTTGAACCCTATTATCTGCTATTAGGTATCTACCTCTGTATTGGTTAATAAGAAATATAAATGTGAAAGTATGTCAGTCTGTCCAAAACTACTGCACCGAATTTGCTGAAATTTTGTATGAAGATTGCGTCCCGGGAAAGGACATTGGATACTTTTTTTATCCCGGAGACATGCACGGTTCTCGAGCAATAAGCGAATTTTGGCGCAACCAATGGCGCAACAGAGTTACGGATGCGACGTCATCTAGTAACAAATATTATCAAGCCTGCTCACGAGCTGTGAACGTGTTATTAATTCTTATTATTGTTATCTGTGTACAGTCCCGCTGTAAAGATAATTATAGCTGTTGTATTGTACCGGCAATCCTTGCTTCATTCTGTTTAAGGCATGCAAATAATTCTTAATTACTAATTAGGTGTTGTATTCCATAAAGACTGTATGCTTTTCAGTAAGTTTTCCTCAACCCAATCCATACTGATTCTTTGGTGCGAAAGTGTGTACGCTTAGAATAATTACACAGTGTGTAATTATTCTAAGTGCGTACGTCTAAACCGATTTGGATGAAGTTTGGTATGTCCTTTGAATCCCAGGAAAAGCCGTAGAAAAGTTTTTATCCCGAAAATAAAAATATGTAAAAAAATATTGTATGTCGCGCTGCAACCGCCAGCGCGATAAAAATTGGTGCAACGAACTTTATATTATTTATTGGTTAACAATAAGCGAAAGTCTGCAATTTCGAAGTACGTTACAACCGTTAATACAGTTTCAACTTTCTTAAGCTGGTCGAAGGAGTAACTCATGAGCCCCTCAGGCATTTCGCCTCTTAGAAGAAACTGCAAAATTAGAAATCAAAGGAAAGTTTACACGTTTCTCTATTGACAATGATTTTATCTTTGCGAGAGATTACAGATACGAGTTATAAACATATTAAATGAGCCATATTTTTGCAAATAAACGTTTTTTTTTATTCTTATCACCATATTTTTTTGGGGACTTAAAATATTTTTGCATTGACTGGCTCTGAAATCATTACGCCGCGCCGTCTCTACCTTTGTGGCCTGTGGGGTGCCGGGTGAGCCGTGAGAATTAAAAAGTTACGTTTAGCGATAGACCACGTTATTGGATGACGCCCGGGCAAATCCGTTGCGACTTGCGCCAAAATTCCTTTATCGCCCGGAAACCGTACATTTTTCCGCAACAAAAACTATCCGATGTCCTTTCCCGGGACACCGAAATATCATGCATACCAAATTTCAAGACACAGTCACACCTTCGCATTTATAATATTGGTATGAATCTTAAGACTCGGTCCGACCGAAGCTTCAGTTTTAAAAAAATAATCATGTTCGGCCCAGACTTGGCTTTCAAAATTCCACCTTAGCTTAGGTCGGACCTTTTCCCTACTTCGTAGTTAGCACATGTTTATGAGCCGAAATGAATCGCTAATCGCCGTCTAGGTTTGTTCGCACTGCCAACAGTTTGATTGACGTGTAGGGTCTCTAAATTGGCACTTATATCAATTCGCAGGTCACACGAGACAGACGAGAGGCCGAGCTAGTTCTAAAGGTGAGACCACACTAGCTTAACTACACCGCAGCGCATATAAAGGTGTTGATAGAACTTGTGACATTTCACAAGGTCACCACCTTTATATGCTTACGACATCTAAGTTCTTATTATAAATGCAAAAGTGTTGCATGCGGCAACGCACCTGTAATTCTTCTCTAATGTTGCGAGAGTCCAATGTCCATGGGCGACGTTAGTTGCTTTCCATCAGGTGACCCGTTATTATATATAAATAATCGGCCAAGTGCGAGTCGGACTCGCGCACGAAGCGTTCCGTACCGTTATAGAGCGAAAATAAAGAAAAAATAAAGTGTTTTTTGTATGGGAGCCCCCCTTAATTATTTATTTTATTTTAATTTTATTAATTCATATTAAAGTACACATATAATTGAGGATTTTGTGAGAATTTCAAGTGTCTATATGTTGCCAATGTTATGGATTACGAGCCAAAAAGACCAAAAAAATGACGTTTGTTTTATGGGACCCTTAAATATTAACTTTATTTTGCGGCACCAGAAATACATAATCTGTGAAAATTTCAGAAGTCTAGCTATAGCGGTTCTTGGGTTACAGCCTGGAGACAGACAGACAGACGGACAAACAGACAGATGGACAGACAGACGGACAGACATCGAAGTCTCAGTAATAGGGTCCCGTTTTTAACCTTTGGGTATGGAACCCTAAAAAAGTGTGTCTGTCTGCACGCCCAAACCGCTGAACTGATTTTGCTGCAATTTGGTATGGAGATGCTTTGAGTCCTAAGAAAGGACATAGGGTACTTTTTATCTATAATATAAAAAATTAAAGAATTGAAACAGATAATTAATATCATTTGTCGGTTCCAATTTTTTAACTATTTATGCGAAGCTGAGGGAATAAACTGGTAAAAATTCAAAAAAGCATTCACTTGTCCATCCAGTTAACTCGAGTTACGTAACTCGAGATCAACCCGAGTTACGTGAATTTTAACTCGGGTTAAATCGAGTTTTGTTTTTCCCGAGTTGGCACATCACTATAATTTCCCGAGGTAATATCACAACTTTCTTGTGCCGTGTCATTGCAGTCAAACTCGCTTAAGGCTGCGTTTCCACCAGATGTGTTGCGATGAATGGGTTTTTAAGATCCAATAGCATCGCCGCGCTGAGCGATGTCATGGCAAGCTCACGTCAATGAAGCGATTCTATTGGATCTCAAAAACTCTCGCAACACATCTCTGGTGGAAACGCAGCCTCACAGAGATACGTGCGTATCCCATAGCACTCTTGTGTCATCAGGCAAACGCAGCCTGATTCGGGCGGTTTAGACACGTAGTGATTATATTCTCTTTGTAACAGACGGTGAAATTGGGCCTTAATTTGCGCGGACGCCCGACGCAGATGACGCCATATTCACGTGTCCCATGATTTGCGTCGCATGTTTATGTCGTAAAACACTCAACAAGAATTAATGTACAGTAATAAAGTTTAACCGATTCGTTGCGATGCCTAATTTTGCTAACTTCAACTGTGGCGTTGAACAAAAATAACGTGACACTGTTCAGTGCCCAGCGCCATACCATTAGATGACACGCATCTGTGTCTTCAGCCATGCGGAAAAGAAAACAGTATTTTGACAATTTTTTACATGTTCAAAGCTTCAATACTTTTAGTTTACATTCGAAATCTGACGTGAACGGTCCGGCACACTGTTTTAGGTGATTAGAAGTGGCAAAATAAGTGTATTTCTGGAAATGGACAATAGGTGACTTTTTAAATGCAGTTATGCTAAACCTTTTTAACTTATTTTGCATTTTCTAATGATTTCCTTGATTATGAGGTATTAAATTAGATCTAAAAATCTTATTTTGGTTTTCCTCGTAAAAATTTCAATTATTATTATTAGCATATTTAAGGTACTTAGCGATTGAATAAAAATTTAGTTTTTTGTACAGTAGTTTATTAGCACCATAGAAGCTCATTGATACACTTTTCAAAAATGAATGTATATTAATACCCTATCCTGAATCCTGTTTGTTGTATAACACATTCATTATCATAATATGATGCTTCATTACAAAATAAACGCAACTTTCAAAAAGGTTGGTGGGCCCTATTCTATAAAAAATCTTACAAGATCCAGAAATGAAGGCTACGAGATTAATATACGTAAAAAATGAAGATAGTTTGATTCTGGGCACAAAACTTTCTTAAAGCTTAATTGAAGGAGTTATCATTGATTTTAAAATGATACACATCCGTGCCTAACGCCACACGCAAAAAAAAGTGATGGCACTGAAACGTGCCATCCGCAACGAATCGGTTAACCGTTTTCTCTTAGAAAACTTAGATTTTTACTTAGGGCCACAATGTGGCTAAATAAACTAAAGGCCGCATTTGGCATATTAACCCAAGATACTCAATTTATGTTGTTATTTATTATATATACTTACCCTATTTTCAAAACATTTGCGGGCCGCAAGTAAGACGTAACACAAACGCGGGCTGCGGTTTGCCAACCGCTGTAATTCTATGTTGAAGGTAGTCTCTTTCTTCAATGTTTTGATAAAGTACATTATCTTTAAACCCAATTTTACTGCCTATATGCAGAAATTAAGGTAGGTTTTGGGCATATCAAATCCATAATAATTTGAATACTTAGTTCTTAATTAATTTTTAATTACTCAGTAAGAACAAAATACCAAGCACCATATTTAACTCTCTGTAACTATGTATCTATAAAATCTGTAGCTTTTAGATTTTTTTCCAAATAAAAAAAATGAGTGCTAATTATAAGTTGTGCTTGTTTTCTTTATCAAACAATCCTTAGTTTAGACAAACCAACTGGGTGGTCCCCGGCTAGATAAACATTTGGTAAAATGGTCCCTAATGACTAAAAGGTTAAGAACCACTGGTCTATAATATTTAAATGTATAATAAAATAGGTAATTTCTACTACAATATTTTATTAACTCCTCAATCCCCATAAGGCCCAAGTGGGCCGCAAGAACAAAAGATTTCCAAGAATCCGAGATCGAAGGATTAAAACTTAATTATATATACTTGACTAGATGACTCCCGCAACTCCGTTGCGCCAAAACTCGTTTATCGCGCGAAAACCATACATTTTGCCGGGATCAAATGTATCCTATGTCCTTTCCCGGGACTCAAAGTATTTCCATGCCAAATTTCAGCAAAATCGGTTCAGCGGTTTGGGCGTGAAGAGGTAACAGACAGACAGACACACTTTCACATTTATAATATTAGTAAGTAAGTATGGAAGTATGGATATGAAAGTATGGATGTTTTATTTATTTCTTAGGAGTTTGTGTAGGTGTTTGAACTATGATTCAGTTCACATATTATATCGTATGAGAGTAATTTTAATATCAAGGTCAATTTTCCAATGTCAATGACCTACGTAACAATCAAAATAAAGTAAACACAATTCAAAATATGTTCACAAAAATACTCACCAGCGAAAAAGAAGAAAAAATGAATTTTTATGGGCAGAAGACCTCTGTCTATCTTCCACTTCATTTTGTCGTTTATTGACGGAACTTTTCAGTCACAGAAGAAAGTTTAAACTTATTTTACACTACAAATACGAGGTCAATCACCGAATAATGTTTACATCTGTGTAAACTAAACCGACTACTTTTACCGACACTACTGCACTGGACGCGATCGTGAAAGTGAATGTATGCGCACGAAGCATAAGTGAAATGATCGAGATTAGATGTTAAGTAATCCTTTTGTTTTCATTTCTGTATACACAACTCTCGTATGCTAACTGTTAACTGATAAGAACGACAACAAACCACAACAAAAAAAATGAATGAAAGTCGTAAAACAAATGACAGCTGACATTTCTGACGGCTGTGGCTTGACAGTTGACGTCAAACATTTTTTTAAAGTATGCATAAAAGTGCATAGCCAGATAGGCAGCCAACCTCTTCTATAATATTGCTATCCGTTTCACCGGTATGCAGCGCTGCCTACTAGCACATCATGTTTGTATAGGTCTACCAGAATCTGATGGCAATTTTTGACAGCAGATTTTCAAAAAATATCCTTGATCATTGGATAAATTTTTATATTTGCATGTTTAACACACAGAATCAGCCGCTTTAAAAAAAAAACGGATCAAAATGTTTTATTCCAATAACCCCCGTATTGCTAGAGTCATTTTATTCTCTCACTTTTTGCCATCAGATTCTGGTAGACCTTTAATAGCTACTGCTGCTGTACGCATAGGCGTATGCAATATGCATGTCTACTAGACTAAGAGGCTGGCACATTGGAAAATACATATGACAGACAAAGACACCAGTAGCCCTAACACGGCGACCAGTAGAAATGCGAAAGTATAGACAAACTGTGGAGATAAACTTAAGGTGCCGTTCCGATCTTTTTTCGTTCCGAAAAATTCAATTAAAATGCCACTTTATGACAGACTATAGTTACAAACTGTGGAGATAAACTTAAGATGCCGTTCCGATCTTTTTTCGTTCCGAAAAATTCAATTCAAATGTTCAATTAAAACTTGAATAGTTGTAGCAGTCAAAATTTTTATTAGTTCTAGGGATTCTATAAAATTCATCGAAACGGACACCACTTTCACATTAATGTCTATATATTTTGTTCCTAGTTCCTACTTGGTTCCTTCTCAAACATAACATGATTTGATGACACAAACCCAATTTTTATTTTTCTGAAAAAATATAACTACTAACTGGGCAGTCTACCGACATCACATAATTCAAAATTAGAATTAATTATATTCTCTTTGATTAGAATCTACAAGAATCTTTGTTAATAATTGTTTATCTTTAAAATAGAAACAATAATCACCTAATCGTTTGCTTTAAATAACATTAAATAAGTTATGTATTAAGAAAATGGAGAAAAAACATGAAGGTTGCATCACTTGCCAATGTACTGAAAATTTATTCAACCTATTTGCTGTAACTTGTAACGAATATTATGGAACTTATGCACAAGCTATTGAAACCTGCTTTGATATAAAGGTAAACTTTTAAAAACAAAGTTTGATTGTGCCATTACAGCTGTACTTAATCTAATTACATTGTTGTTAAACCTCATTTAACATCTAGTACAACAATTTAAACACTCTTTTCCTAAATTAGTTACGTTTATGTAAAAATCATATAATACCTATAGCAAACGTACCGACGCGACGCGACGTATCTACATTACAATAATGTGGGCAAAAAGCCTTCTCGATTTTATGATAATTATTATCCTTTCTATGTAGGTAATCTCGTCTTACTTACTCCAATATTAAGTAGACGTAGGTCTTCAAAGACGAGAGAATTACTAAGACAAAAGCTAGATGGGTGTGCCATTGGGATTTGGGACACTCTGACCACTTCAATCAAAGACATATCTATCCATATTATAAATGCGAAAGTGTGTCTGTATGTCTGTTACTTCTTCACGCTTAAACCGCTGAACCGATTTTGCTGAAATTTGGGATGGAGATTTTGAGTCCCGAGAAAGGACATAGAATAGTTTTTATTCCGGAAAAATGTACTGTTCCCGCGCGGTAAACGAATTTTGGCGCAACGGAGTTGCGGGCGTCATCTAGTAAATAAATATTTAAGGTAACCAGCGATTTCAAGTATATTTGCAAGTCGTGTATAGCAACACTGGAAGATGCTGCTAAATTCAAGAACAAAACTAAAAGAAATCTTGATGCTCAAAAAACTACTAAAGGTATCGATATCATACTTAGTAATATTATAAATGCGAAAGTGTGTCTGTCTGTTACATCTTGCCGCCCAAACCGCTGAACCGATTTTACAGAAATTTGGTGTAGAGATACTTTGAGTCCCGGGAGAGGACGTTATAGCCTATGTCACATAGGATACTTTTGATATCGGAAAAATGTACGATTACCGCGCGATATACTAATTTCGGCGCGGCGGAGTTGCGGGCGTCATAGCTAGTACCTACCTACTTAGGTACCCTACATTAGATTCTACTTGCCGTCACAAGTCGCAAGCCACGATGCTGTACTCGCTTGGTACCATAAATGATAATTTAGTCCGGGTTCCCTAGAACATTTTTTTTCCGTTTTAGGGTTCTGTACCTAATCAACAAAACTTGGTTGACTACGGAACCCTACCCGCTGATTTTTTTTGTATATTGATAGGTTAATAGTTATATAATTATTTAAGAGTAACATTGTCTTACAAATAGAACAATCCATAATATTTTAGGACCATCAAATCAAAATATTAAATCCTTTCTATCTCTGTTAGCTACCACTTTCGAGAATTTTCGCAGAGGAAATTGTTTGTTCGTCTGATCAAAGTGAAGCCACTCACGAAAAATTAGCTTGATAGTAATAAAAAAAAAATGTTCTAGAAAACCTGTACTATAATGACTATATTATATAGTAGTCCAGGGTGCCCAGGCCAAAGCAAGCAGCGATAAATCTATAAACAATAATTTTCTACGTGGTCCGCACCCGGACTACATTTACATTATCTTAGTCATTAGTGTTTAGCAAAGTGCCTTAGGATATAATATATATAATATTATATATAATAGAATAGGATAGTACTTTAGTTGAAAGTTGAAACATGTAAACGCATGGGTGCCGGCAGAGGGGTGTCAGGTGGTGCACTTACACCCCTTTGGGAATCTCGGGATCAACAGGAATTATTGAAATAAAAAGCATTTTGTAACCCTATTACCATGCCGTACAAAGATAGTTCGTAATGTTTCGGCACTAATGTATTCTGTTGACGTAAATAGACAGTCACTGTTGTTCGTAAAAAGTAAAAAGAAAATAAAAGAAAGAAAACTAAAATCTGCACCCCTTGGAATTTCCAGCGCGGCGCCCATGTGTAAACGCTACTTAAGGGCCTTCCCCTACGGAGATTCAGTAATTTACCGTATTTAGAGCCTTATAAACTCATAATTTGAAAGCTACAAAGTTATAATAAAAATACAGCAATAATCTTCATTATATCAACATTCCTTTCCCTGTTTTAAATTTTCTATTTTTGTTTATTATACTCATGATATTAGCTTCCAAAGTAATACCAATTTATTAAAATTGAAGCATACTTTCAGCATCTCCCTACTATTTCCATTTTATAATCCCTGTTTGAATTTTTTTTAGATCAATTTTGAACTAAGATAAGTAAAAAAATAGGATTTTTGTGCGATCTCGGCAACGCGTCAAATGTATGGTCAAGGTCGTTTGCTCGGGGGATGGCCTTAAGGCACTTGCTTTGGTATTTCAAGTTGTTTTACTGTTTTCACTATGCTTTCAAGTTGTACTAAAATACTCTCCTGAACACTAAGATAGTGTAAATTGGGCCTAAAGTATGTATAGTTGACTTATATGTATAAAGCGAAAGTCATATTTTACTGACCACATATTTAGCAGATCATGTGGAATATTTAGATGAAGCAATTCTGACGGAGGACGAGTGCGAAGGGTGGCAAACGTTGCTTCTGGAAGTGCGCAAGGAGGAAGGTACTTCGACACTTTATTGGTAGTTTCAGTGGACAAGAGGTCCATGTGAAAAAAGAGGCCCATATCGTACGACCACCGAAAACTAAGTTCTGGAAAATTTAACGCCTCCGTGCATCGCAATCGATCGCGGCTGCGCGCGGACTGTCGTCGGTCGCTCGCGGCACTATACTAGTCAAAGTCTGAAAATATAATATGACACCGCTTTCAACGCCTGCGACAGACGCGCGCGGCCGACGAATGTTGTGAGCCTTTATTCACCTTTATTCTTGCAATACATTATAGTATAACTTATTGACGAAAATTATTATTGCGTGATTGTTTCGAGTAGAAGAGAGTAAGCCGTCTTTGCTGCACGCCGAGCCCACTACAGACTGTCGGTTGTGCGGTGCCGAGCTTCGCGACTATGATGATCACATGAAGAGGTATATACCTACCCCCTTCACCCTTGTCATAAATTATCTCTTTTTTCTATGGGAGAATTATGAGTCATAATACTCCCATAGAAACTCTGAGCGAAATATATCTTGCTGAGTTATTTACTGAGCTATATTTTACGGGAACACCATGGCGCAACCAGTTGCCGCTACGAACGAATTATAGCAATAAAGCTTAACCAACCAACGCTACACCATTTGAGTAACTCTATAAATAGCATAATATTGTTAAACATACATTGTGTTGGTAGCAGCGACCGGCTGCACTGCCATGGCTTCACGCAGGGTGCGTATCTCGCGACAGCAATGCAACAGGCGAATGCGTACAATATCTGTTGCCAAACACCAGTTTGCTTTGCTGTCACAATATATATTATTCTTCCTACCGGTGAAAAATTGCCCTCTGAATTCAGAGGCAATTTTTAAAGGCCTATGATATGAAATCGTTGTAGATGCCACAGCTCCAGCGACGAGGGAGAGAAGCGCAAGTACGCGTGCCACTTCTGTGAGAACGAGTATGCCAGCAAGAAGGCCTGCTTCACGCACCTTCGGATGAAGCACGGCCGTAAGTACTTTACTATGCCTTAAAAATTACTCATAAGGTTGCCCTAAACGGTCATGTAGGAATGTTCCTTGGGATCTTCTGACTGAAACTTTCGATGTCAGCTTAATGCCTTGTTTCTGAAATTTTGGCTGGGTATCTTTTTAATGTGATTAATTTTCGTGTTTAACTTTGTCCAATTAAAACTGATAATTTGGACAACTTACGTCAAGCCCAGTATAACAGATCACAACTAACATTCGCCTGACGTAACGTGACCAAATAACTCGATCCTGCCAGCCTTTGAATTAATTTCTGTGATGGTACCATCTTCCAACACTGTACAGTGAAGTTATGCAACGAAAACCCGAAGTACTCTGCGCGCGACCGCAAGGAGTGCCACGTCTGCGGCCGCGACTTCAGCCAGAAGCAGATCCTCAACAACCACCTGTTGAAGGCGCACGGGATTGAGGTGAGCGGTTAACTTACCTTACCTCTTTATTTAGTTTCAATCAGAACGTACGTCGTGATATTCGCGTCATTCTATCTTTGAGGGGTTAAATTCGTTGGAATAAGTAGAGACTATACTATAGTCGTTCTTACCGGTGATTCTGGAGGGGTTCTTGGCTTTAGGCTTCAAAGACTCTGCTACACTGGCCACCGCATGCTAATGTAGACCTTGCTCTTTCGCGCATCAAAAAACCCAGCTCATTCGAAACGCCGTGGTCTAGGTGGAGAAGCGCAAGGCTTTCTTCTGCCCGCTGTGCCCGGAGCGCGTGAGCTACGGCAGCCAGTTCAGCGCGCACCTGCTGCACGCGCACGCCGTCACCGAGCGCGTCGAGCAGCTGGAGTTCGCCAACATGGACGGTCAGTATCATTCTCGACTGCTCCGACTTCGTACGTGATGTAAAATCCCCAGGAACCGATCGCAAAAAGTAACGTCAGCTATGTCATGGAAACGAGTACGCCAGCCAGCCTTGCTTTACGCACCTTCTGACGAAGCACGGCCGCAAGGGACATTTTATGCATTAATCAAAGATTACTAGTAGATCATCAGCCGCTTTTTCGCTGTCAGCAACGTACCGTGCAAACATTTTTAGTATAGCTATAGACCAAATGCTGTAATTTGGGTTGGTGTTGGTGTTGATGTAATGTGACCTTTAATCTAAGCTATACCAGAAAGAAAATAATGGTCCACTGTCACAGACTTCCTGGCGTTCAAGAGCGCGATCCAGGAGGAGACGAAGTACCGGTTCCGGAAGACGACGGCCAGCAAGCAGACCATCGAGGGTGTGCGCTCCCACTACATGTGCAGCCAGTCCGGCGTCTACATCTATCAGGTAAGATTGATCTCACATTGGTGCGTCGCATCATCGTCATTCGATGCACATTTTAATGATAAATCCAATGAAAGTCTATAATAATTCCCTCACGGGAAAGGACACAGCTCACAAGGCATTTTTATCGCGGGAGAAAGTTCCATGATAAACCGTTCTTGGGTCAAAGCCGCGCGCACTTGTGCATATTATGTTTGTTGCGGCAGGGCAAAGGTAGGCGGCCGACGCCGGAGCGGCAGATCTACAAGACGGGCAAGGCGTGCCCCGCCCACATGGTCGTCACAGAGACGCTCCACAACGTCCTCGTCACCTTCTACACAACGCACGTCGGACACGGCAGTGAGTCAAAGGCTTATTTTCCTGTCACGCTGACCACACGCTGACGGTCGGCGCTGATGGGCCAATATGTATATACTATGTAGTTATATGTAGCGTTTTTGAGTCGCGCAGATCGATCAGCGCTGACGCGCCTCTACACTCAGTGAGCGTTTTCGTGTCGCGCTGAACGCACGTACCGACGAATACAATCATGATCAATCGTGATATAGACACCGGTCGAGTAATTGACTGCACTTCACGGTGATCAGCGCGAGACTAAAACGATCCGAGCTGACTGATCAGCGCTGACGAGCTATGCGCCAACCGTCGGCGCTGACGATCAACGTAACTGGAAAATCAGCCTAACGCCTGTATTAATACTAAAGACCGCACTAAGCGACACTGCGCTGAAACGGAGCAACGAGAGTCGAGACACTTCACGTTTCATAAAACTGACATATTATTGCGTCGCTGCCGCGAAGTGCGGCTTACCTCATACGCTTTCATCATTTCAGAGTGTCCATACTACGAGGCGCGCGAGCCTAAACGCGCGCGCGCCGCTTCGCCGGACGAGGTGGGCGGGGCGGACGAAGTGGGCGGGGCTTGCGAGGTGGGCGGCGAAGAGGCGGGGCTTGAGGGGCAGGCAGAGGGCGGGCTGGTGTGCGACACGTGCGGCGCGCGGCTGGTGGGCGCGCACCGCTTGCGCGCGCACCGCGCCGCGCACCACCACCAACTGTATCCCTGCGACTACTGCGGACAGGTCAGAGCTGTTATAATGAATTAAATAACTAGTTGGTGCCTGAAACTCCGTTGCGCCAAAATTCGTTAATAGCGCGTAGCTTTTTTCGCAACAAAAACAATCTTATGTCCTTTCGCTGTATCCAGTCCCTGCTTTGATTTTTATAACGAATTGAATTTGAAACTGCGTAAATCTTAGTTTGTTACGTCACAATTGATATAGAAATCCAAAGCGATATAATTTTCCAGCTGTACCAGAACGTGGACGCGTGGACGCAGCACATTCGCGCCGAACACAACGCCGGGACGCACACATTTTAAACCGATACACCACAACCAATAAAGCGGTGCACACACATTTTAAAGTAGTAAATAAAATAAATATTTTTTTATATAATGAGAGCATGATTTTAGTTTACAAAATATAATAAAATGTATAAGAAGAATGAAATAATTATTTGTTTTAATAGTAATTAAAATTGTTTGTTTTACAAGGACGTGGTTTCTATTTATTCTCCAATGATAATAAATATTAATAATTCTTATTAGGCGTCCCTCACATTAGGCGTGCGCGTTCCTCGGGCGTGTGACCGAGGGAACGCCGCGTGCGCGTCGCTCATACGCCCGAGGAACGCGCACGCCTAATGTGTGGTCTACCAATATATAACTGTGTGTTGTCATAATGCTTTCGCTAGTTTCGATAGCGCAGTTAAGCTGTCTACACACCAAAGCCGAAGAAAAGATGAAAGAAGCTTGCCGGCGGCACAGGCGGCATAACCCGCCGGGCAAGGCCGGGGCTTAAACAAACTTTTAAACAAACAAAATTGCAACATTCAGAAACCGCCGGGTTCGTGCCGCCGAGGCGGCGTCCGAATTGCAACATTCAGAAGCCGCGGCTGGGTTTGCCCGCCGGCATTAACCCGCCGGGTTCTTGCCGCCGGGCCGGCGGCTTTGGTGTGTAGACAGCTTTAGATGTCAAATGATGTTTTGGGGTTTGACATCTAACTTCGCTATCGAAAGTCGAAACTGGCGAATGCATTTGACTCACTGACCTCCATTATACAAGTACGCTGGACTAATGATACCCTTTGAAATGACAGCTATTTTTTGTGCATATTTGAAGCGGAATCAGCTCCCCCAATGTGAGTGATAGGAACTAAATTTGACGTAAAAATGACGTTTGAAAGTCGCCATATTGGCGCTGATAGCAGTAGTGGGAGTATTTGGAACTAATACTAGTGATGACAACCAATAACGATTAAGCGGCCATTTGCAAGTTACGTCAAATTTAGTTCTCTTCCCGCTCACTGGGGGCGCTGATTCCGCTTCAAATAGGCACAAAAAAAGTGGGTATCATAGGTCCAGCGTACTTGTATAATGGAGGTCAGTGATTTGACTACACTGCTAGCGAATGCAACTCTGTTGTTTCAAATGCCAATGATTGCAATAAAAGACAGAATTCACGATGCTCGTATATTCTAAAATAGACAACTATGAAATCACATTTTATAATACTTTCGTCGAAACAATCGCAGACATCGTACACCTTGAAGACTAGTCCATAAGATAGGTTGACAGAAATACACAATTGTAGTTTGTGATATTATTTGTGTTAAAATTTAGTAAAATGCCTGCTTATACAAAATAGCCCGAACCAAGAGGCTAGTCATTCAATTTCATACAAATTTTGACATTTAATATTATAATGAAGTTCGTGAGTAACCTTGTGGTTCGGATACAACTTATTACTAAACATTACGTAAGTAAAAGGTCCTTAAATACCGACCAAAATCACAACATACAATATACGTATACATTGACAAACGAGCTATAATGTTGCTGCTCTTGTGGAGTAAACATTCCCATGTATCAGACAGAGCCAGCAACATGGAGTAGCGCGTTGTGTAAATATTATTCTAAATAAGAGCGAGGCTCACTTCTGTTGCGTCGCCCGCACCTACAGAATAACGCGTTATATGCCACAGTGTTGGTAAAAATAGCATTAGCAATAATAATTTACTGTTAATTTTCCATTAGCAATGATTAAATTATTCGTACCTGCTAAAAATATGATTGCTAATATTATCGTGCGCAGCAATAGTCTACGATCATGAAAATATTCACGTCCGCGCTGTTACGCACCGCAACGCTAGCTGCTATTGAACTTGCTATTTTTCACTCAATACGAAATAATACTCAACACGAGCGGTGGGATGCGAACCAAGAGTTCACGATGCCACGATTTTAGCAGATAGCAATGCAATAGCACGTAGCATGCTATGGAATGAAAATTAGCATGTTAATGAAATTAATAGAAAATAGCATTCTAATATGCCACACACGCGTTGTGGCGACGCGCGTCAACACGACGATGATGCGTTTTATGGATTTTATAAAATATTACGCCCTAGTGGAAGAGTGATCGAATTTTTTTAATAAATAAAAATATAAAATAATATTATTTATCTCGTAAAAATAAAGTATCATTTAACCTAAGCATCTATTCGAGGTATCAAAATAGCTAGACTTGAACTCATAGGGGACTTAACGAAAAAGTTACATTGTAATTATTATTAGGTTAGGGGCAAAATTATTGTCGATACAATTACTATATAGGGTGTAACAAAACAAAGTGATAATACTTTAGGGGGTGTATGGGTCCCCTATAATCAAAGTATTCGCTGTGAAAGTAGCAGCGTTGAAAGAGTAACTTTTCTTTTACTTTTGTATGGAAAATTGTTGACGCTGGTGCTCATACAAATCACAAAAAATGGCTCTTTCAGCGCTGCTACTTTCACAGTAAACTCTCTATAAGGGACTCATAGACACCCTAAAGGCCGGCATTCATGAGCGATCCATCGATCTATTTGGCACGCCGCACGCTGTCGATCCATAATTCGTCCATGAATGTGAAAACACTGTCGGTCCAAATGGATCGGCTCGACGCGATGGAATTCCAACTTCGACATTGAGAATCGAGGCAATGGCGCGAGAGCCATATGGACCTTAAAGTATTATCACTTTATTTCGTTACAGCCTGTAGATTTACATGACATACGTAATGTTCATTCGTATGATATAATATTTTCTAAAAATCATAGAGGATATATATTATACGTGTTTATAGGTCCTATAAACACACGTATAATAAAATATATCCTATAATATAGGATATACATATTACGTAAATTTCGGAGCAGAGGGCGCTACTGGCACATACAGTAAATAACCCGACCAAAAACCGGCATGTTGCACACGTCATATCAGAATATTGACAGAAACGTTGCCGAACTTCGAACAAAACTTTTGGAACGAAGTTCCTTATCGCACGTTACGAAAGGGGGCTAGACAGAAAAAGTTGTAACGACACCTTTTTATTGGTACCTGCATAGTAGGGGCAGAGGGCATTGATAGTACTCCTGGGCGTCAACTAGATGGCGTTTTTGAGAATAAACAGCGACATCTACCGGACGTTTAAATAAATTTTATTACAATTCCACAAAAGTGGCGTTGTTAGTATTCCTGGGCGTCAACTAGGTGGCATTTTTTTATAACTTCGTTCCATCCGGGTGTCCCTTGACACCTCTCAAGTTTTTTGTTTACTGTATATGCTGGTGCTGCCGTCTAGCGTGAAAACTTTGCTGTAGTATCCTTTTGCGTGCACTTAACTAACTAAAGTACTTATTAAAATAAAATCAGATTTATTAAATGCATAGATTACAATTTTAAAAACATTGCTTTGATACACCTCACTCTTATTTTGGCCACTTTTTATACCTGTTTAACCTTAGTTTTATCATTACATTAATTTCACATTAAGTACCTAATTTATATACTTTAACACGTCGTATATACATAAAATTGTGCACATAATATTGCCAATTTACCCGAAAGTTTTATCGATTTTTTCTAAGGAGAGGTTCTACATAAGTTAGGCAAGACTAGTAGAGTAGATACCAGTATCTAGATTCTACATTAATTTCACTGACCTCCATTATACAAATACGCTGGACTAATGATACCCTTTGAAATGACAGCTATTTTTTGTGCCTATTTGAAGCGGAATCAGCTCCCCCAATGTGAGTGATAGGAACTAAATTTGACCATTGACCAAATATATTTGTCTATGATTTGACGTAAAAATGACGTTTGAAAGTCGCCATATTGTCGCTGATAGTAGTAGTGGGAGTATTTGGAACTAATACTAGTGATGACAACCAATAACGATTAAGCGGCCATTTGCAAGTTACGTCAACTTTAGTTCTCTTCCCTCTCACTGGGGGCGCTGATTCCGCTTCAAATAGGCACAAAAAAAAGTGGGTTACATAGGTCCAGCGTACTTGTATAATGGAGGTCAGTGATTAATTTTGATTCAACATTAATGCAGCTCCATTATCAGACTACTCTTTAACTTATCAAACTACAAAATGCTCCTGAAATCTCCATCCAACATCATTATCTATGGGCACGGCAGTGCCCCCGCCAAGTCGAGCGCAATAATATCGTTTATTTGATGTACCTATATCAAAATACAATTTTTTTGTTTGATAGAAAATAGCAGGATCAAACAATTAGAACGAGGCTGCATTAACGTTGCTCAAAATAGGAGAATACGGTTACTGACTTAAGGTAAGACCGCACTACACGACGCGATACTTCACGTCGCGTCTGTCGTCGCGACTACGTGACCTACGACTGTCTCGGTCGCTCGCGACAATAGTCAGAGTATGAAAATATATGGCACCGCTTTCAAAGCCCGCGACGCGCAAGGCCGACGAATGTCGTGAGCGCGCGCGGCCGTGCGTGTCTCGATATGCTCAGCGCTCAGTAACATCGTGATTTGTGGATTTCATGGCGCAAACATGTCTAGGAACGCACACTAATGATTTTGAATCAATATTTGGTAGTATCCTTCTACATTTCTGCTTTGAAAAATAGGGTCGATCGTTTCTTTATTTTAGCTCGTCATCCTCCTCTTCTTCTTCAAAAATGTCAATTAGCATTTCGACCATGATTTTGACTTCGGTAGACACACGTCTAGAGGGAACTGACGAACAACACCGACTAACTTCTAGACACGGCCGCGCGCGGCTCGCGACATTCGTCGGCCGCGCGGGTCTGTCGCGGGCCTCGGAAGCGGTGCCTTAAAGAACCCACTGACGTTTTACAAATTCAATCATCATGGAACGTGCAGTGTCGCGTCGTGTCGTGTCGCGTAGTGCGGTCTAACATAAACAGAAGCCGTATGTTAACCTACAGACGCCGAGTTCATATTTCTTGTTGCATATCTGTCAGAACCATCACTTAAAATAAGCTTTTCACCACCTTTTTTAATGTTGCACCTAATAAAATGGCAAGTTGTTAATCCACTGGCGATTATAACTAGATGTAAGCCGCGCACAGCTTTAAGATAGCTAGGCAGGAGCTCGCAGTGTTTGACTTTTGGTCTCTTTGGTGGGGCGATGAAGGAGGGGGGTGCGGGCGACACGCTATTGGAAGATCAGTGATAAGAACCCCTAGCCAACACGTTTTCTTTATCATCTTTATTGAATCGCCGATCAAAATGTATGGAATTGACATATTATGACATGAGTCGAATGTCTATTTTATTTTTATTTTATTTTATTCAAAAGATACACCAACAACATATTGTGACAGCATTCAAAACTTAAAACTGATACATTTTTGTTTTATACTAACACAATAGTTAATTACAGGCGTATGCAACTGTTTTAGAGGTGTTTGCTCCTTACATTAAAAATAAGTTTAGTTAAAATGTCTCATAAAAAATGCTTGACTTACTATATTTGATATAATTACTATAGACGAACTTACAATCAATTAGAAGAACTAGTATTTAATTTTATTTCATTATAATTAAGAAAGAAAAAAAGAACAATACAATTACATTTTTGTCAGAACAACTACAAGTAACGAGATCTAGTCTAGGTATGTCGGCTTCATATTATCGAACGCGTATGTCAATTCCATGTTATACTTTTGATAGCCGACTCTATAAAAAGCGCTAAAGAAAATGCGTTGGCTAGGGGCTCAAAAGTGTCGTTATTGGCGATCAGGCGGTGACATGTTATTGGCTGATGGCTTTACCGAGCTTTAGCATGTCCCTCGGGCTCCCTGAGATCATATCAATGGGTTATCGTGGTTAGATACCACTCTCGAGCCTGGCGACACAGGAGATACAGTGGTGGGAATGTGAGGTGGGCCATAGATGTCATCACCCCCTCCAGTTTCGCCGAGCAATCTTAAAATTGTGCGCGTGCTATACATATCCAACAGCAATCTTACAAAAATATTCTCTTCATCCATTATCGTTGGTCCGTTGGTACAAAACTACCGCTGTCTCTGGGAGGTCGTGTCGGACGGATGTCAGGTGTCGAAACTACGAGGCATGTACCTGGGAGCATACACATTTATATATTGAATATATTTGATACTAGATGACGCCCGCAACTTCGTTGCGCCAAAATTCGTTTAACGCGCGGGAACCGTACATTTTTCCGGGATAAAAAGTATCCTATGTCCTTTCCCGGGACTCAAAGTATCCCCATACCAAATTTCAGCAAAATCGGTTCAGCGGTTTAGGCGTGAAGAGGTAACAGACAGACAGACAGACAGACAAACTCTCGCATTTATAATATTGATATAGCTTTTGCCCGCGGCTTCGCTCGCGTGAAATTCGGAAATCGCGTAAGCCTCCTTTGGGACCATGATGTTTTCCTAAGACCAAAAGTAACCTATGTTACTCTCCATGCTTTCAACTAAGTCTATGCCAAAAATCAAGTCAATTGGTTGCTTCGTTTGGGCGTGAAGGAAGGACAAACAAACATACAAACATTTATTCGTGGGAGAGCCATGCTTCGGCACGAATGGACCGGCTCGACCGGAGAAATACCACGTTCTCACAGAAAACCGGCGTGAAACAGCGCTTGCGCTGTGTTTCGCCGAGTGAGTGAGTTTACCGGAGGCTCAATCCCCTACCCTATTCTCTTCCCTTCCCTCCCCTATTCCCTTCTCTTCCCATCCCTACCCTCCCCTATTACCCTATTCCCTCTTAAAAGGCCGGCAACGCACCTGCAGCTCTTCTGATGCTGCGAGTGTCCATGGGCGACGGAAGTTGCTTTCCATCAGGTGACCCGTTTGCCCCCTTATTTCATTAAAAAAAAAAACACACACTTTTCCATTTATTAAGTTGGAAGAAGACAAATATATCTGCGAAAACCGCATTCAAATCGGATCAGCAGTTTTCGTGTTAAAGAAAAAAGTTTGATACAAAATCTGACCCCCTCTTTTGTCCCCTTAGAGGGGTGGGGGGATTTTATTATACACCAGATGTTTAGTTAGAAGAAGACAAATATATCTGCGAAAACCGCATTCAAATCGGATCAGTAGTTTTCGTGTGATGCTGGAACAAACATACAGACAGACAGACAAGACAGAGAGACAAAAAAACTAACCACATTTTTGGCTTCTGTAGCAATGTAATGACACCCCCCGCTTATTATTTTTTGAATATCTTTAATGTACAGAATTTTCATTTCTACAGTTTTATTATATGTATAGATAACAAAGAAAAAAGGTAAGACACGATTTGAATAAATTTTGCGTAGGCATACGACCTTATATTATGTAGGTAAATAATGATTTGTATAAGGACATACATCTATCTCTCTATTTTGACAATAAATGTTAGGGCTAGTTCCCACTACAACGTGACGGGTAGAGGGCGTGAGATGCATTTCTAATTTTTATCTTCAATTAATAGATTTCAGTGTAATTTGCATGATATCGCAATTGAAGTCTGTGAATTCAATACAAATTTAGAAATGCATCTCACGGCATCTACGATTGCAGTGGGAGCTGACCCTTAAGGCGAGACCGCACTACGCGACACTTCAGGTTCCATACGACTGACGTTTGTAAAACGTCAGCTTCACGACTTCATACAAGCTGACAGTTCTAAAAGTTTAACTTTGTTAACCTATTTAGAATTAAATATTTTGATTTTTCACAAATACAAGTTTTACCACGTGGTACCGCTGCAAGCGTACTATGAACGGCTCAGCAACGCATTAACAGGGAGTTTACTATCACGTTTGGGAAACGTCAGTTCTATGGAAGTGAAATGTCGCGTCGTGTCGCGTCACACTTAATGTTGCGTGTAGCGGCCACTCACCTGACGCTGAAGTCGTGCACGCGCAGAAGGGCGTAGTGCTCGTTGCGGAAGAGCGGGTAGAAGTGGTCGACGGTCTGCGTGAGCAGCGTGTGGCAGAGCGGCGGCCGCGCCCGCAGCTCCGGCACCTCCACGTCCCAGATGTCCGCGAACGAGCACCCCTTGCTGAAGAGAGGATTCTCATTTAATAATATGTTAGATGGAGAATAAAGCTTCGCGCACATTGTGACGGTGCGTAGCGGGGCGGGGCGCATTTTTCATACAAGTTTTATAATCAAGTTCGCGATGGGTCGCGGTAAAACTTGTATGAAAAATGCGGCCCACCCCGCTGCGCACCGACACAATGTGAGTCAAGCTTTATTGCTATTTTATCCGGAAGAAACCGCTTAAAGCGGTAAGGCCACCATTTTGCACTGTGTTTTTTGTGTTTTTTTCTCAATTGTTATTTCTTTTGTTTTCGTCACTTTGTATGTGTTCCCGCGTGATAAACAAATTTGGGCGCAACGGAGTTGCGGGCGTCATCTAGTAACTTATGCATTCCTGGGATATAAGTAAACCATCGTATGTCCATTCCCGGGACTCAAAATATCTGCACACCCATCAAAATCAGTTTAGCGTTTTAAACGTGAACAGGTAACAGATAGACAGACAGACTTCCGCATTTATAGTATTAGTATGTATGCTCACTTGCTCCGTCCGTAGCAGTACTTGGTCTCTATGATGAGGTACGTGGCTCGCAGGCGGCTGAGGTCCGCGTAATACTCCTCCGCCGAGAACCGCCCGTACACCTTGTACACGTCGTGAGCACGCTTCCTGGCAAATATAAATTGCAATATATAGTAAGTGAGCAGACAGAGAATAATATCTAGAAGGAAATATTTGGATATGGAGCTAAAGAGTCGCAGCCTGACATTTGCACGCCTCTTTAGCCCAAAAACTCAGGGGTCACCGCCCCCTGAGCTTTTGCGCACCGATGACGTTATAGAATATGAATTAACGTGGAGGCCGCAAAGGAAGATCTTCCGCCCCAGCGAGGTGGTATGCTCGGTGAGGCCGAAGCCCACGTGATTTTAGCTGTCTGTCGTATATATACCGACACACTTAGAAAACTTCGATAGCGCGATGCAGGACTTCCGAACCCCACATTGGCGTCTGGCGTCTAGGTGCTCGTAGTGCGGGTGCGCGACGACGGGGCGGCGCGTGGCGAGCATGACGGAGGTCGACACGGGCACGGAGCCCGCGACCGTCCGCGCGCCGGTGACGTCATACCTGGCGTCCGGGTGCTCGTAGTGCGGATGCGCGACGACGGGGCGGAGCGTGGCGAGCATGACGGTGGTCGACACGGGCACGGAGCCCGCGACCGTCCGCGCGCCGGTGACGTCATACCTGGCGTCCGGGTGCTTGTAGTGCGGATGCGCGACGACGGGGCGGCGCGTGGCGAGCATGACGGTGGTCGACACGGGCACGGAGCCCGCGACCGTCCGCGCGCCGGTGACGTCATACCTGGCGTCCAGGTGCTCGTAGTGCGGGTGCGCGACGACGGGGCGGCGCGTGGCGAACATGACGGTAGTCGACACGGGCACGGAGCCCGCGACCGTCCGCGCGCCGGTGACATCATACCTGGCGTCCAGGTGCTCGTAGTGCGGATGCGCGACGACGGGGCGGAGCGTGGCGAGCATGACGGTGGTCGACACGGGCACGGAGCCCGCGACCGTCCGCGCGCCGGTGACGTCATACCTGGCGTCCGGGTGCTCGTAGTGCGGATGCGCGACGACGGGGCGGCGCGTGGCGAGCATGACGGTGGTCGACACGGGCACGGAGCCCGCGACCGTCCGCGCGCCGGTGACGTCATACCTGGCGTCCAGGTGCTCGTAGTGCGGGTGCGCGACGACGGGGCGGCGCGTGGCGAACATGACGGTAGTCGACACGGGCACGGAGCCCGCGACCGTCCGCGCGCCGGTGACATCATACCTGGCGTCCAGGTGCTCGTAGTGCGGGTGCGCGACAATGGGGCGGCGCGTGGCGAGCATGACGGTGGCCGACACGGGCATGGAGCCGGCGAACGCGCCCGGCCCCGTCTGCGAGCTGATGAACTTAAGCAGCTGCTCCTGAGGGTAGTCGCTGAATTCTCCTGAAAATAGCAGCAAGCACATGCAATAAACAAACAAATTTCTCGTACTTTAAGCTGGCTCAGGAACCAGAGGAATAGAAGTCCTTGGGGAACTTTGCCCACCATCGGGACAGCATAAGCTTGTACTTACTTGCATCAAATCAAAAACTATCGCCGGGATCATATTGACTAATGAAGATTTTTGTTGAACCAAATATCTTATTTTTAACACTCTTTTATAAGCTTGGGCTGTATGTATGTAACGGAATCTTTGAGCACATTTTTTACCTATCTCCAATAGTCTAATTAATTCGAAACCTTGCATACGTATTAAGAGCCAATGACAATGCAATAATTTGTTAAAAATTTTCGAAAAAAAAATTCGAATAATTCTAATAAAAGATGAAATTCGTAAGCGTGTTTTTTAGTTTTTTTTAACAATTTTTTTTTGTTTAACCTACCGATGTGCGACATCTCGTGGCTGACGTTGGCGACGAGCGCGCGGCCCAGCGTGAGCACGTACAGTGCCCACACCAGCGGCATGTACCGCGTCACAGACTTCGGCAGACTGGAATAATAATAATAACTAAGTTGTGTGAATGTGTGAGTGTTGTGTGAATATTATACTGTAGGATAAGATTGTTCGCCGCCGCGTCGCAGCACCAGCACCGGGCAGTACTCACGCGTAGTACGCCCTATTGAAGGTGAGCGAGAAGAGCACGCAGCACTGCGCGGCGAACAGCAGCTTGAGGCGCATGACGAGCGCCGCCATGACGCCGAACGCCGCCGCCTGCGCCGCGTTGTACACCACCGCCGCGTCGCAGTCCACGCGCCGCAGCACCAGCACCACCGAGTCCATGGTGCCGCCCAGCTGAAGACAATATTGAAGCGCTGAGACACGGGCAAAACATTTAATACTTATGGCATTGTTTAAAGACGCGGGCGGTTCATTTCAAAGTTCAAGTGGGTGAGAATTACAACCTTCATTCGATCGATAGACTGTATTATTGTTAAAACTCACGCTGGTCTCGATCCGTTTGTCGAGGTCGTTGAGGTCGGGCGCGCCCTCGATGCCGCTGTCGTCGTCGTCGTCGCGGCGCAGGTCGAGCGCGGCCAGGTCGCGCGCGCACTCGCCCACCGCCGCCGCCGCGCACCGCACCACGAAGCTCACCACGTTGAGCGCCGCCAGCGGCAGCAGCAGGCTGCGCGTCATGCCCGCCAGCGACGACAGCGGCAGGAAGTCGAACACCTCCGAGCACGTGTAGATCATCGTGTGGAAGCTCCGGTAGCCCGTCAGCTTCGCGCGCAGGATGTCCCAGATGTGCGTGTCCTCCTCCACCTCGAGCAGCGCGCCGATCGCCCGCTTGATGTACAGCGAGCAGGCCGCCACCGCCATCACGCGCGCCGTCACCAGCCCCGCCTCCAGCGCCAGGTCCCAACGGCTCCGGATCTTCACGCGGAGCGAGCCGAAGAACAGGCAGTAGGCGGACACCGCGACGAAGAAGGATACGAAAAGCGACGACTTCAGCATGTCGTTGCCCTGCAGCATCAGCACGGCGGTCTGGATGCTGCAGAACTGCGAGTGCAGGTACAGCGAGAGGGTCTTGATGTTGATAATCCGGAGCTGCTCCATCAGGAAGAATATGGCGGTCTGCGTGAGGAATATGAACTGGCTGAACTGCCAGAACAACAGGCAGATGATGTTCACGATGAAGATGGAGACCTAAAAAAGTAAAAGGATTGTTTAAATCTATACTAATATTATAAAGCGGAAGAGTTTGTTAGTTTGTTTGTTTGAACGCACTAATCTCAGGAACTACTGGTCCGATTTGAAAAATTCTTTCAGTGTTAGATAGCCCATTAATCGAGGAAGGCTATAGGCTATATTTTATCACGCTAAGACTAATAGGAGCTAAGAAATAGAAGAAAATGTGGAAAAAACGGGGGAAATTATTTGAAAGGGCTTATCTCATGAACTACTAGAGTTATTGTCTGTTATTTGGGTCGGATAAGAATTAAGTAGACCACGTGAAGGATCATAGGCAATTTTTTGTAGACTGATTTGTCGGTGAAATATCTAATTTAGGCGGGCGAAGCCGCGCGGAACGTCTAGTTTTGAATATTTTTATAGTAAACTTTTTTTTTTTTAATGAAATAAGGGGGCAAACGAGCAAACGGGTCACCTGATGGAAAGCAACTCCGTCGCCCATGGACACTCGCAGCATCAGAAGAGCTGCAGGTGCGTTGCCGGCCTTTTAAGAGGGAATAGGGTAATAGGGGAGGGTAGGGATGGGAAGAGAAGGGAGTAGGGGAGGGAAGGGAAGGGAATAGGGTAGGAGATTGGGCCTCCGGTAAACTCACTCACTCGGCGAAACACAGCGCAAGCGCTGTTTCACGTCGGTTTTCTGTGAGAACGTGGTATTTCTCCGGTCGAGCCGGCCCATTCGTGCCGAAGCATGGCTCTCCCACGTTTGAGAAGGTTTCGTCGTTGGAGGTTAAAACATTGCAGCACAACCGTGAACAAACCTGTAGCTGCAGCTTGGTCATCTTGCCCTTCTCCCGGAGCTGCAGCGTCAGCAGCCACATCTGCAGCAGCAGGAAGGGCATGGCGAAGTTCTCGCGCTCGTTGGGCGCCCACTGCACGCGCGTGCACTCCGCGTGGTTAGCGAAGTACTGCACCACCGCGAACAAACCCCCCACTAGGCTCTGGCTGAAATACCGCCTCATAGTTAAACCCATTTACTAAAAAAATCAACGCAATGGATAATACGGAGTTTTGTCATGGTTTGAGACATTTAAAAACTAGCTTGATAGAAAATAAATGGCCTTTGTTCTGTCATTTCATTATAAAGCTTATTCATTGTAAGTACACTTTTTTTATTTAGGAAAATCATGATTTGTAATTAATTATAAGTAATATTTATTACTATAGGTCTACCAGAATCTGATGGCAATTTTTGACAGCAGATTTTAAAAAAATATCCTTGATCATTGGATAAATTTTTATATTTGCATGTTCAACACATAGAATCAGCCGCTATAAGAAAAAAAAAACGGATCAAAATGTTTTATTCCAATTACCCCCGTATTGCTAGTCATTTTATTTTCTCACTTTTTGCCATCAGATTCTGGTAGACCTATATGTAAATTATTATATTCTTTGAGAATAAAAAAAAAACAAAAAAAAAGTGCAATACATAGATATGAAGTGTTTACAGCATAAATGAACTCATACAAAATCGCACACTCGCGAGTCGGGTCGCAATCTATGGTATGTATGGGATCCTAAGACTTCCTAACTCTTTACCTTAATGCTACAGCATGCAAAAACAGAGCAGCGACAGTCAACCCGGCGAGCCACCACACAGCCTCCAGGTAGAAGTATATTGGTTGTCCGATGCCGACACAGCTCTCCACTGGCGAGTACCCCCCTCCCCGCTCTATCAAGTGGCACTGTTTGTAGCAGGATGTGTTTATCATCGGCTCCAAATACCGGTACAAGCATCCCAACATAACCTGAAAAGTATTGTTACATTGTAATGTATTCTTCGATTCAAACATAAGTTATACTGCCTGTTAGATGAATCAATTATGATATAATATATGATAATAATAATATTATTTAATATGAATAATAATATGATTTAATATAAATAATATGAGAAAAAAAATTGTAACTTGCAATTTTTTATTCTATTATGATATATTTTATTAATTAACAAAAAAAATTGAGGATAAATAGACATTAGAATACTTGTATATCTCATCTTAACCCTTCGATCGCGGATTCTTGGAAATGCTATTGTATTCTATTGTTGTCGCGACCACCGGTGCCCGTATGGGGCTTGATGAGTTAATTGGCAAAGATGGACAACATACTCTGGACATGTTTGTTAATTAAGGCCAAACTCATAAAACATCTAGAATTGTTTCAACAATTACTTGAGAAGCCAACTACAGATTAGGTTCATGTTTGTATAAATTAATGACATCAATTTATAACAATAACTATGTGTGCCCCACGGTGTTACCCGCAGTTTATTAAGGAAAATAAATTGTGATATTTCCCACGGAGCTAATACAAAGTTTGTTACAAAGTTTGTTTTAGCTCCGTGATATTTTCCCACAGTAAAAAGTAGCACCTTTCAGGGCACCAACTAACTCCATACCAAATGTTATTAAAATCTTGCAGTTTGATAGAAAACAGACAAGCTGAAGCGAGGAAAATAACTGCAAAAATATTGCATTGATGCAGATTTGTACTATATTATACTACTTAGTTTAATATTCAGCAGTATTTGTATGTCATGACAACATGTTTACCTCGGGATAAATGTTGAATCTGTTGAATGCGTTGACTTCTTTAGGGTATTCAACGAGACGATCGTACATCAATTGAGCAAGTGTGTTAGAGAAGGGGTTTGACTCCACCACGGTTTTATAATAGGAGTAGTAAAATCCCATTTCAGTGCGCAGAGACATCTCCCTTTCCAGCTCCGACAAGTGTGAGAAGTTCCGGTCATTCTCAAAAAGCATCGAGACATATTTATAATGTATAAATGCTAAAGAGATTGCTGTAAAAAATAAAATGCTATCAAATCATTTTACAATTACCAAAATGATACACAAACTTCTTATTTAAACTACTTATTTAAAAAAAATACATTTGCAATTGTAGGTATACCTTGTCAAAAAGAGTAGACGCTGTACACAATTTTGAAATCAATTAAAAAATATGAAAATCTTATTAAATCGAGATAAAAATCTGCAAAGTGATAATATTAAAAGTGTATTTAAAGCGTTCTCTGTGGAAATACAAAGAGAAAAAAACAACTTTTGAGCGTGATTACGTTTATAAATTTTTTTTACTGCGTCTACTATTTCTTGACAGACTGTACCACCTGTACTGTACTAGACTGTACACCTGACTTATGAATAGCAATGAAAGAGGGGTTAATGAGGGATGAAAACCAGTAGAATAGGGATGACGTATAGATGATTAGGGACGTCGTAGAGGTGAATAGGAACGGCTCTGTAGGGTTGGCTCTAATCATTTAAAATGGTTTTCTGAGTTATTTTCACATTTATTTATTCTTTATTGCAAAGATTAAAGTACAATTGGTGAACTTAATGCCATAATATTATGTCAGTCTCTAGTTTTATTGGCGGGGTAGATTACATATATGAACGTAAAAAAAAAGGTGGACGGAGTCTTAATATACACAGCACTGTGTCTTCAGAGTTGGCCAGGCTGACTGCATGTACACGGTCCGCACGCACACATTCTTACGCTAGTCCGGCCATTTGACAGGCGTAAGAATGTGTGTGTGGCCGACTCTGAAGACACAGTGCTGTGTATAATAACCCATCAAGCCCTATAAGGACATCGAGGACAGTGACAACAATAGAATAACAATAGATTTCCAAGAATCCGCAATCGAAGGAATAAGACTCCGTCTGCCTTTTTTTCTACGTTCATGATTACATAGATGTTAAATGGCGAAAAATAAAATATAGGTAGGTACTTACTTATAAACTTACAATTTATAGATATGGGATAGCCCTAGGAAATTTCCCTATTGACTTTTATCGCATCCCCAATGACCCCTAATGGTGGGTGAATAGGGATTGCATACATTTTAGTGTTTTGTGAATAATTCTTAATGTTTATTCCATTATTTTGTATTTAATAATGAACATATTGACAAGACTAAAGTAATAAAATCCTTTTTAGGTGCTACTTTCTTTCAAAATTATTCACAAACTCGTTATAAAGTTGAGTTTTATCCCTATTCACCACAAATTACGGTACTTTTGTGATTTTTTTGTAACATAGGTGTAATGTGTTTAAGTGGGATTAGTACAGCCTAGTGCAGACATCAAACAAACACAATGGAAGTAAAACGTCTGTAATCTTAAAATATTAACATAAGTGTTATATTGTACCTACCTGTAAAATATTCTGTAACAGATGTAATTTTTTGTTGTTTCAATAAATTATTACATTATATTATTATTATATTATAAGGTACGTCTGCCATAATGTTTAGTAATATAATATTATATTCAAATAGAATGAAAGAAAAGCACTTACCAAGACAGATAGTAAAAATTGTTAAGCTGATGGTCCAGCAAAAATTCTTTGGCGGCACTGTTTCCCTTTGGACACGTTCAGCGTTGTCGTTCATGATTTTACTTTAAAAATATTACATGACTTGTAATGTAACTGCCATTTACTTGAGAAATCCGTAATAACTGTAAATTCGAATTATTTTTAACAATACGGACGTCTTATCGAAGTTAAAAAACAGGTGATAACATAGACATTCGATAATGACAGTGATGCCAACTATTCACAAATTTTTTCCCCTAAACCTAAAGCAACATCAATTTTCAACCAAAGCTCCTCAACTATATAATCCAAATATTTATTACTTGTGGACTGTGGTGCGTTCTACTAAGCGAACAAAACGCTAAAAATACTCCTTCAGCAGTTCCACATGGCGACCGCAATCGTTGTGATCACAGACTACTAAGGGGATACTACGTTGTGATCGCGGCAAAAATGTCACTCATACTTCATAGTTATGAGTCATGACGTCATTGTTTTCGGCCGTACAACTAACAACGCTCAAAACGACCCATCTTAAAAGGTGGGTCGAAATGAACGTTTTAATAAAGCCGTCAATTTTGCTTAGTATACAAAATAATTTGTTCATTTAAATTTAAATAGTAATAATAAAATATGGTCAAACTCTATCATGGAACATCCATGTACAAGCACTTTGCAAACTGCCACCACCACTTCTCTCAGGCGTCTGAGCAATTTCACCTAACAATCCCAACTAAAATCACTCTAGCACAAACCTTACTATTTCCAATCGGACTACACTGACGCTTGCTATTGCGACCTCAGTGAACAACTTCAGTCTATCCTCTTCGAACACGTACAAAACCTATGCATCTGTGATCTGCTTTATATTTGGTCTCCGGAAATATTATGATCATATATCAGAATACCGGACTCAACTAAAGTGGCTCCTTGTCAGAATGCGTCGGAATGCTGACATACTTCATCTTTTTGTAACATTCTTTTCAATCCCAGACCTTCATATTATAAATAATTCACTTTTTTGGTCATAAAAACCCTATTCTTTGGTCGTCCAAAAAACTTACTCTTGATTTTCCCTCTCACAATACCGCTCATTATGACTACCTGAAACTATCCAAAAGTCACAAACAAATATTTTTAAGAAACGAGTTAAGGAATATTATATAAATATGTCATAAATATAGATAACTATAAAATATAAATGGACGCTGTTAAGCATTCGTGTACTAACCCACAAAAAAATTACGCGTTGTGATATGAATGTAGTTGTTCGTTAGATGATTTAGAACAAGACTGCATTCAAAATTTAACAACAAAAAATTTTGTGGGTTAGGACACAAATGCTTAACAGCGACCAAATGTACTTACAATTTTTATATTGTATTATAATAATATGTTATTTATATGTATTTTATTTTGTCATAATATTAATTATACTTTTATTTTTATTGTATTTTAAAGTTAAAGGTTGTCTGGCAGAAACTGCTCTTAGCAGTAAGACCGCCTATTTGTACATATTTAAGTTTAAGTTTAGTTTTAAGTTGTACAAATAAATAATTATTTTCTTTTCTCTTCTATAATTAAATTAATATTAATATAAAAAAAAATGATAAAATATAAAATTAACAACGAAATAAATAATACATAATATATACGCTGTAAAAATTTTCCCCCAAAAATATCCCTAAAAATTTTACTCTCTATAAAACCCACTGTATTTATTCCACTAAATTTAGTGGGAAATCCCTATAGTTGGCAACACTGGATAGTGATAAAAAAAAATGTCAACGTGACAATAGTTTGTTTTTAAATGGTTTTTAAAAGCAAAAGCAGAGTAGAGTGCGTTTCATCGAATAGTTCCTTTGCCGTCATGTTGGCACTAATGCAAATTAGTGTTGCCTCATTACCCTTACTGTGCTACCTTAAATTAGGGGAGTTGTTATGTTTAAATCACAAAATGCACCTAAAGAAAATTGTATATAATTCTAACAGCTTTCGCCCGCGGCTCTGCCTGCATTAACGTCTATCCCTCGGGGACCGTTCTTTTTCCCGGGATAAAAGGTACCCTATGTCCTTTTCCATACCCCAGACAACGTGTAGCTATGAAAGTTTCATGATGATCCGCTTAGTACTTTATAGTTTATGTGTGAAGGTGTAACAAACAAAGTCACTTTCGCATTTACTAGCTAAAAGCCGAGCTTTGTGAGGGCTCGCGTCATTACTCGTCATACCTTTACTGACTGATGATCTATAATATCTATACAAATTATAAAACAAAGTTGCTTTTTTTCCCCTCATGTCCCTTTGTTCCCTTTAATCTTTAAAACTACGCAACGGATTTTGATGGTTCTTTCAGTGTTTGATAGCCCATTTATCGAGGAAGGCTATAGTCTATATTTTATCACGCTAAGACTAATAGGAGCGAAGAAATAGAGGAAAATGTGGAAAAAACGGGGAAAATTATTTGAAAGGGCTAATTTGAACGCGCTAATCTCATGAACTACTGGTCCGATTTAAAAAATTCTTTCAGTTTTAGATATCCCATTTATTGAGGAAGGCTATAGGCTATATTTTATCATGCTAAGACTAATAGGAGAATGTGGAAAAAACGGGGGAAATTATTTGAAAGGGCTTATCTCGCGAACTACTGGAGCAATTTTTATGTTATTTGGCACTGATAAGAAGTAGACCACGTTAGGCCTGTCCCACTCGCGCGTGTAGGTATCGAAATGTAAGTACCCCTTTAAAGGGGCAGATCACTAGGGACTCACAAGCGAGCGGTGACGCACGCGCAAGATTTTTTCGTCGCATGTATCTTCGTACTGATTTAACCGCTGTGACAGAATCGTTATTAATCTGATAAATATGAACAATTGAAAAAAGGTCAAAGAAATATTTCAATAAGGTAATTTAAATTTCTGCGAGTATTCATAAGTTTTACTTTAAAATACAAAAAAAAAAAAGATAAAAAAATACAAAAACATAGCAAATAAACCAATTTGTTACAAACAAACCACATATTACACAGAAATAAACACAAGTTACTATGTTTAAGTTGTAAAAAATTCCAGACCAGCTCCTGCACTATAATCGAATATAAAATTATTATAAAATATAGGTTGGGTTACTAAAATTTGATAATTAATATAAAAAAGTTTGCTATTAGTAGCTATAGTAATTAAAAGAAGATTATTTTATTTTCTAAAAGGTGACAATCTTGATTTCGTTAGAAAGGGTACCTCTTACGCGATAGAAAGTACTATAGATCTACCAGAATCTGATGGCAATTTTTGACAGCAGATTTTTAAAAAATATCCTTGATCATTGGATAAATTTTTATATTTGCATGTTTAACACACAGAATCAGCCGCTATAAGAAAAAAACCGATCAAAATGTTTTATTCCAATTACCCCCGTATTGCTAGAGTCATTTTATTTTCTCACTTTTTGCCATCAGATTCTGGTAGACCTATACATGTGCGCTTAGCACATGTAGGTAAATATAATAATTGTAGGCACCTAGCACTGCGCGGTCGGAATTTGAACTTTATAGTATCGTAGCATGAGTCGTTATTTCTTTAAACGGGTTTCGTGAGTGGGAATTCTGTTGGTACTACTAATATATAGTCTGTGACCACGTGAAGAATCATAGGCTATCGATTTTAATCATTTTTTTAGTGGCTATATATTTTATACCCGTACGACGCCGGGGCGGGTCGCTAGTAACACATATTTTACATATTGTAAATAAAAAGTACTATGTTAAAGCACAAATCAATAGGCGTGATAGTTTGTCCGTAAAGTGTACCACAAAATGTACAGGTTGTGAGATTTACTAGGGCTCGCTTCGCTCGCCCTGATAATATTATTATACTAGCTTTTACCCGCGACTTCGTTCACGTGTATGTAGTTTTCGTCACTAGAAGTGCGTTTCATCAAAAAGTGCCTTTGCCATCATGTTGGCATCCTCTGTTAATATCGTAAACACGGTAGACACGCTCTGCAAGTATTCATAAGTTTTACTGTGTTTAAGGGTAATTAAACTGATGCTGGTAACCCTATTTCACTAAGCATAATAGCGGCAACCCGAGTTTGTACACATCTTAATGGAATTATTGGGGCCTCGTTACGTTTTTCACGTTCACAAAACTCTTACACTCTTAGCACCATCATTCTTTCACCACTCTTTAATGTTTTCGACATGAATTTCTCACGAAATCACAGTAAAACTTATGAAAACTTGCAGAGCATGTTTACTGTGTTTACGTTATTGACAGACAGGAATGCCAACATGACGGCAAAGGAACTTTTCGATGAAACGCACTATAGACAGAATGCAAAAGTATGTACAGGCTACAGCTTGGCAAAGAAGAGTCTGACGCGGAGACAGCTGGAACTAAGAGTTTTTATTTACGACAACACTACATTACGTAGCGTAGGGTTCTATTGGCAAATTCTCTTTTCTATAACTCTGTTTTCAAATATATTGTAAATACTGTACAGAAAATTTAATGATAAGGTTAGGTTATGTTTATGTTTTGACTTTTGTAACGTTTTTCATATCAGTTGTTTTTGATAGATGTCATGTGTCACTGGTTTGAGTTTTTTTTAAGCTTTTATGAGTGTCTTAGAAATGTGAAATGTATATTTCTTTGAGTTTATAATTTATATAAGTTTTCTTTTTGTTATAATTTATATTTCATTGTATTGAATTCATTGTATTCTTATATAAGTTCATTGTACTATTATAATGTGTACGACTGAAGGACCTGTATCCATAGTCACGAATAAATTAAAAAAAAAAAAAATAGCGTAGGGTTGCCTGTATTTAAAGAAAAGCGCTAAATGAGGGCGCTTTTCTTTAAATGCAGGCAACCCTACGCTTCGCTTTTGACACAATTTATACTACAGTTGACAAGTAATGTAGTGTTGTCATAAATAAAAACTCTTAGTTCCAGCTGTCACCGCGTCAGATCCTTCTTTGCCAAGCTGTACCTAACTTTGTTTACTTATCTTCGAGCTTAAAGTTAATAACGTAAATAAAGTCAAGTTTTATACTTGAGAGGTGTCAAGGAACACCCGAATGCACTGACCTCTGAACGAAGTTATTTCTTAGGGTGGGTTGCACCAGAGGCGTAGTTAAAGTTAAAGTTAAGGTTATCGTCAAATATGGCGTCCATAATGGACTTTTACTAGGGATTTGACAGTTCATTTGACTTTCTGTTATGATAAAAATTAAAGTTATAGTTAAAGTAAGTTGGTGCAACCCACTCTTATGTTCAAAAAACCTTTGTACACTCAAAAAATATAAAAAAACGCCATCTCGCCCCGGACTACTAACAACGCGTCGTCGCTGTTTATTCTCAAAAAAACGCCATCTAGTTGACGCACAGGAATACTATCAACGCCCTCTGCCCCTACTATGCAGGTACTAATAAAAAAGTGTCGAGGTCAAATATCGTTCTGTCTAGCCTCCTTTCGCAATGCCGAACGCGCCATAAGGAACTTCGTTCCAATAGGCACTTAAGCTTTAACGTTGTAAGTCTATGTTATAGGTAATTATTGAAGGTATAATGGAAATTATTACTTTAAGCTTTTTAAACAAAAATCTCAAACATAAAATATATTATTATACGATGACCGCGTATGGTTCGCCTAAAACTTAAGGATGTGCGGCGACCTCAAGGCGCTTCTTTATCGTTAAAAAAACTTTGAAGAAATTTGGCGGCAAAGTGAAAAATAAAGTGAACAAAAGTGAAGTTTATTTGATAAACGATAATTTCTCAGAAAAGTAACGTAAATGATAGCATATAATATTGTTATTTATTGTTCTAATTTTCTCAAACTTTAGCACAAAGTTTATGTTTACAATTTTTTTCACACCAACCGCTAATTAGAGTAGTATAAGTATATAAGAATTATTTGAAAGAATTAAAAACTTCTAATTTATACAACATGACTGGTGAGACATGTTTAATACTCGACGACGTGATATTTTATTTATATATATATATATATATATTTTATTTATTTATATATATTATAATAGTGAAAAAAAAAATAATATAAAACAATAATATCAATTGATCACTGAGTAATTATTAATGTAGCTTAAGAGGGCGAGTGACCCAAAAAATCAAACATCGTCCTTCTCTCTTCACACTCACGCCCGTCTTTCATATGCCAGGTGAAAAAGGACGACGTGGAATCATCGCCAAGTTAGTTTTACTATGAATAAAAGACGAACTGTAATGATTATGAAAAAAGTATTTTGAGCAAATTTAGGTTTTATCAATGCCTTTTTAGATATTAAAAAATTTTAAAGAAAAGACAGCAAACTTCGAAGATCCAAGCAAAATGTGTCTAAACAAGGTTTTTTGTAAAAAAAAAAACTATCGAGCATTTTTTCAGTATTTAATCGTGTTTTCATCTTGAGCATTTAAACTTTATGAACTGAAGTTACTTGTGTAAAAAAATCAGTTATCTAGACCTTACAGATTTTGAGATCTAGGTTTAAGTATGTAGTCAAGTTAGGGTCCGGTGCATGATCGCTGAGCGACCGTCCAGGGAGCCGGATAACCACCCTGGGTGCCGAAGAAATCTCGCCCAGGGCGCTGGTACTTGGTAGTGCTGAAACCGACACTGGCTATCGAACAAAGTCCTCCTGCGATGCTTAGTACTCAACGGTGAGTGGTGACGTCACAATTGATTAGCAGTAATCAGTATGGAGCATTTCGGGCAGGTCTATTTTATATCATTTTTGAATTGTTCCATCTTGGAAAGTTTTTAATCTAACACAGTAATTTTTTCACCGATGTTTCTATTTCAAAAAAGTCCTTTAATTACCATCAAGAAAAAAAAAATCATCATGCCTATTATAAATACTCTTTTATTAAATGTTCATGTCTTGTAACTTGTGTAAACGTGGTTATAGTGAACTGTGTACACTTGTCATTGTTCCGCGGGGCTGTGGACACGATCCCGCGGAGGAAATACCGCTCCACACCCTTGTCGGACTCCGGAAACGCCAGGCCGCCGCCGCTGTCGCCCTGACACAGGGCGGTGCCTGAAAAGTTAAAATATTGCCATTGCCTCACCATAATATTTTCAATACTGCATGGCCGTGTGGGCTATGGCCTGAATATCGGTTGCTATCCATGAACACCCGAACACAATATTATGAACATAGGTAATAATATTATAATAATATTGCCCTAAAGGTCACGCTCAAGCTGTGTTGCGGACCGCAGCGTATTTAATCCTTTAGATTAAATTCGCGGAGTAGGATGATCCGCGAGCTACAAATTCTTATTTTCTTTGTTACGATTTTTTTAATAGGTCTAGGGATTTGACCAAAAAAAGGATTAGGTCCTTTTTTATTTACTGTCATGGATCTGATCTTGTCTTTAAAACAACTTACCGTTACTGTAGCCCGCACAGAACTTGTCACTCGTGACCAGTTCTCTGAAGGCCAGAGGCACTTGATCAAGACATTGGTCGATGTCCACGTACGGCAAATTTGTAACTTGCAGAAGAGGGGCGAAATCGCCGTTCGCTGCCGTTAGGCCCCAGCCGGCTACCTAAAATGTATTGTTATTAATAAAAAACTGTGGGTCTGCTCTTGTGTTAACTTTATCCTGCTTATCGGATTTTCCTGCTTGCACTACCAATTAACAGGGCGACTAATACAAAAAATCAAACATGCGTCCTTCTCTCTTCACACTCACGCCCGTCTTTCATATGCCAGGTGAAAAAGGACGACGCGGAATCATCGCCAAGTTAGTTTTTTCTTAATAACTCGATAAATATACATTTTAAAAATCCGCCAGGTCAGTGTCTCAATGATAGAATTTTTAAATACCTGGTGTTAAAATATTAACTTAGTTTAATGCACGGTCACGGCAATATATTATACAGGGTGCAATTAAACCTTCCTGCCAAATTTTGATATATTGATCCTTGTTAAAAATAAAAATACATGTATTTTTTCTTTTATAGTCGCTCAGTACTAAATTATTGAGAAATAGCTTCCGAAAGTTATCCTAAAAAACACTACAATTAATGGACACGATGCGTCGGCCGCGCGTGACGTGCCCCCGCGCGCGTGCCTCATCCCGGCGTCACCCCCCTCTCATTCCCCCGCGCCGCGAGTGACCGTTCTGCAACGATTTTAAATGGGATAAAATATGTCATTGAAAAAAAATAACACCCATTTTTTTTTTGGTTAAATGGACTCTCCTGATGATACCTAAGCCCTGGAAAAAATTTGGCAGGAAGGTTTAATTGCACCCTGTATATGAAAAATTCGTGAAAATTAGATGCATCTTTGTGATTTTTTTCTATCGAGAAAATTTTAAGATATATCGTGTTTTCGCTTAGATCAAATTCTTGGAAATATAATGTAGTATCTATATTTAGAAAATGAAATAATTCGGGGCTTATTTTCAAGTATAAAAATGAATTATAAAATCGACTATTTAGGGTTAGTCGCCCAGGGCGACCCGACGCACAGATTGGAAATCTATCTGCTTCAATTTTTTTACCTTTCCAATTTTTCCGACGGCTAGCTGCCGGCGCTCCAGGTCGTGATCGAAGTCCAAGCAGACCGGGCGCACGAACACCTCGTAGCGGATAGCAGTCGCCAGAATCACCAGCGCTATGTCGTTCTGGAAGTTCGTCGCAGATCTACGGAACCTCGACGGGATTACCTTTCCAATTTTGCCGACGGCTAGCTGCCGACGCTCCAGGTCGTGATCGAAGTCCAAGCAGACCGGGCGCACGAACACCTCGTAGCGGATAACAGTCGCCAGGATCACCAACGCTATGTCGTCCTGGAAGTTCGTCGAAGATCCGCGGAACCTCGACGGGATTACCTTTCCAATTTTGCC
Organism: Cyaniris semiargus; assembly: GCA_905187585.1. NCBI lineage: Eukaryota > Metazoa > Arthropoda > Insecta > Lepidoptera > Lycaenidae > Cyaniris > Cyaniris semiargus. The sequence continues at coordinate 1,695,315 of LR994549.1, forward strand.
GACGGCTAGCTGCCGGCGCTCCAGGTCGTGATCGAAGTCCAAGCAGACCGGGCACACGAACACCTCGTAGCGGATAGCAGTCGCCAGGATCACCAGCGCTATGTCGTCCTGGAAGTTCGTTGCAGATCTGCGGAACCTGGACGGTATCACCTTTCCAATTTTGCCGACGGCTAGCTGCCGGCGCTCCAGGTCGTGATCGAAGTCCAAGCAGACCGGACGCACGAACACCTCGTAGCGGATAGCAGTCGCCAGGATCACCAGCGCTATGTCGTCCTGGAAGTTCGTCGCAGATCTGCGGAACCTCGACGGGATTACCTTTCCAATTTTGCCGACGGCTAGCTGCCGGCGCTCCAGATCGTGATCGAAGTCCAAGCAGACCGGGCGCACGAACACCTCGTAGCGGATAGCAGTCGCCAGGATCACCAGCGCTATGTCGTCCTGGAAGTTCGTCGCAGATCCGCGGAACCTCGACGGAATCACGAGATCTTTTAACTAAAAGAACCGCGATATTCATTAATACCTACAAAGATTATTTTAATCGATGCAAGAAAAAATCTATACAGGGTGCAATTAAACCTACCGGCCAAATTTTTTGTGGGCTTAGGTATCATTAGGAAAGTCCATTTAACCAAAAAAATAGGGTGTTAATTTTTTTACAATTACATTTTTTATCCCACTTAAAATCGTTGCAGAACGGTCACTTCACGGCGGTGGGTAGAGCGGGGGTGATGCGGGGGGTGGTGCCAGGGAGACGCGCGCGCGGGGGGCACGTCACGAGTCACGACTCACGCGCCGGCGATGCGTAGTGTCCATTAATTGTGGTGTTTTTTAGGATAACTTTCGGATGCTATTTCTCAACATTTTAGTACTGAGTGATTATAAAAGAAAAAATACGTGTATTTTTAAATTTAACAAGGATCAATATATCGAAATTTGGCCGGAAGGTTTAATTGCACCCTGTATATTTCAAGAGAAGCCATTACTTCTAACTTTTGGGCGTCAGTGTCGTTTGGATGGTCCCAGTCCCGGTACAGCTTGCCCACCGCCACGGCGAAACGTGAAGCTGGCAGCTTTTTTTGTATATCGTTCCAAAAACAATGTGCAGCTGAAAAAAATTGCATTAAACAAACGGATACTAATAATTTACATATTTAATAATTATGTATTCTTAATCGAATGATGAAATAAATGGTTAAGTAAATAAATTAAATAATACGTACTTTAAGAAATTATGTTAGTATAATATATTATGTACGAGTATAAGAAATAAAAATAATAACAAAAAAAAAAACCGAGTGTAGTCACACTACCTGAGATAACAACTGTCGTGCTGACGATGGACCCGCCACAAATGTGCGAGTAGTTACTGGACATAAGCCGGTATATTCCGGCGTGCCACGGCACCTCCCCCCTTATCGCCGCCCGCCCGCCAATCACCAGCTCCATCCCACCTGGCGTCAGTCTGCCACATTCTAGTAACATAAAAACAATTATAAAGTGGGTGTGAGGCCTGACAAAGCTATTCTTGTGAAATAAACTTACCCGGTAAACAGACGGGGTAGTTATCCCACCCGTCCTCCAGACAGCGCATGGTGGAGAGGACGCCGGAGTAGTAGTAGTGCGGCGCTCGACAGTTGGGGTACACCACGGTGCCCAGCGGCTCCTGAGCGTTGCACGGCCGGTAGCCGTCCAGCTCGGGCACGCGACATCGGTACTCCACACTCGGGTGCTGGTCTAAGCGGCATAAACCTGGAACAATATTCCTAGTTACACGTTTCGTATTTTTTACTATAATTACGGCTATTTCTGTGATTATTTAATTTGAAATAACACTTACGAACGCAAGTTGGAAAGGAACCAGACCACGTGCCGTTGTAGCAAAATATCTGATTCGTTTCATTGGGAAACCCGTACCCATTAGCGCAGGTGTAGCTCAGCAGGGCTGTCAGAAATCTTTGCCCCGGCCTAGCGTCAGGTTTATCTTTCATAGTGTATGTGCCGTACTCAGGGTACGGTGGTAACACACATTTACCGGAGCTTATAGTTATTCTGAAATGAAAAGTTTTAAATGTAAGCGAAGCCAGAAGATGGATCTAAGTCATCACAAACTGAAAATAATACCTACGTACTATCACCGCAATCGTCATCCTCGCAACTGGCGTCTTCGATACATTTAGGGAATTTTGCAGACCATACTCCTTTACGACAGGAAACTTGATTGATGTTATTTCGCAGCCTGTACCCGACTGAGCAAGTGTAGTTCAGGACCGCCTTTGTGAAAGCGTGGCCAGGTCTGGTCTTTAGTTCGCCCAATATCTTGTATGTTCCGTGTGGGGGGAACGGCGGTAGAATACATAACTTAGTTGAGTCTCTAAAATTAGTTTTAATCAGAAAACATGTTATTTGCTTAAAGCATTCAATATTTAATAAGGTGTTCCTTTATTCTGTAGTGCGATACAAAATATAGATTACGTTTAATAATAATATTAATATATAATAATACTTTAAAGCAAAACTTACTCGTTTTCATTGCAAACGTCGAATAACTCGTCGCTTCCATCTTCGCAGTTCTCGACCAAGTCACATTTGGCTCCCGAAAAAACGCATGAACCGTCGCGGCATTGCCACTGATCTTCACTAAAAATGAATATTTCAAAAATTAACCAATAATAAAAATACTTACTTCGCAAATGTTATGTTAAACATAATATTATGAAGATCCACGTACCGACAGGTTTCTGCCTCTTGTGTGCCCATCCACGATTTGACTAGTAAAAAAAGGAAATAAATGCATTATTTCACTATCGAGTTGCATAGTATCATATATTATTACAACATAATCACCTGGATTGCACACTTGATAGGTGTCGTAGCCAGATTTGGTGCAATGCATAAGAGGGAGAGGTCGCCAGGACTTGTACTTCGGTGAGTTACACTGAGGGCGTATTACGGTGCCGAGCGGTTCGTAGAGGCTGCAGGGCCGGGTTTCGTTCCCAACACCATCGGATCCGACGAGACAGTTGTACTTCACGCTGGGATGCGTATTTAACCGACAATGTCCTGAAATATTAAAGAGGTAGGTATGTAATATGATAATTTTAAATTGTTCCTGGAGTCTACATGTATAGTATAATTTAGGTTTTAAATATCATAGTAATCTTTCGCTCTTAAGAGCATGTGAGGTTTGATGGAAACTATTAACTCACGCTCACATTGAGGAAATTCTCCAAACCATGTGCCGTCGAGGCAGTAAAGCAGACTTTTGGATTCCTCCATGTGGAACCCGTAGTCGCACGTGTAGTTCAGCAGCACGCTGTTGTACAGATCTCCTGGCGAGGGGTCTTCCACGATGTCCTCAGCTATTCCTCCGACTGTGTACCGCCCGTTGGTCGGGTGTTCGGGCAAAACGCATTTTTTGGGGTCACTCGCGGGGGTTGTTCTAAGTGTAGCAAATAAGACTCATATCTCTAATTTCCAGGAGTTGTAAACGTCGTGAATCATTTGATACTGCTAATTAATACTATAGTATATCGGCATTTTCTTAAAAAATACGTTATTTTGTTATTATTTATGGGTTGTTATTTATCAAACGGTAAAAAAACTTACTGTATCTCTAAATCTCCCAGCTCCGTGTTAGGCTCAATGGACACAGTCTCGGTCAAAATCGCCGCCAACACTGAAATCGGATAAGATCATGACAGTGGTAAACTGACAAAAACATATTGGCCATAATCAGAGACCTGCAATGGCGTAACTGTAACTGGTACCCGTGGTAAATTGATGGAGCCCTATCAGTAAATATTGTCACGTTAATTATAAAACAGGTACCTATAACAACCGATATTTAAAAGTATTTCTGAACCCGCGGTCTCTCGGGCCTTTTGGGTCAGCGGCCTGTGACATTTTTCCAGCCCTGCCACCCTAATCCCTATTATTACGCCACTGTTAGAGTCCATGGTATAAAGATAGTTTTAGTCGCCGCCGAAGTCGTACAAACTGACAACCTAGCGCGAGCCGGCATATACACACCTCAGTCTAAATTCTCAATTACGGCCCTAACAAACCTATCGACGTCTCACTGTGCGGTGGCGGAGGTCTCGTGTCGATACTTCAGACTGTACGTAGTTAGTTGTTATTTCCAATATTCCGACCCGGTAGGTCCCCACTTACACCAGCTACGACGCGTCCTACAATCTCTCGCGGGGAAAAATATAGTCATAGGTGCCGATGTGAATGCCTCGTCGCCCTTATGGCATGGCAAACTTAGGTATGTTGACCGCGACCGTCGTAGTGCGATAGAAGATTTCATTGCAGAGCTTAATCTACAAGTCCATAACACCCCTGATGCACCACCTACTTTTAGCAGCCCCTCAGGCGAATCTTCCATCGACGTCACGCTTTCTAGCGCGTACGTCCATAGTAATAATATTACTAAACGGCGTGTCATTCCAGACGCGTCGTGCAGCGACCACCGTTTGATTGTTTACGAGTTCTCATGCGCTTCCTCGAGTGATTCTATGATTGAGTCGAACGACTTTAAATATTATAATGTTAAAAATGGTAATTGGAACTTATTCAAGGACCTTATGTCCGCCCACTCCAGAGACTTCACCCGACCGGACTTAAATTCTAATGATAGTGCTGAAATAATGACCAACACCTTTATTTACTGCGCCGATATTGCCCTAGGTCGAAAACCGATTAAGACGGACAGAAGTTGTAAATGGTGGCACGATAATTTATACAGCTTACGCAGGGAGTTTAGAAGAGCTAGACGAAAAATTAAAATCATTCGTAGACAGGGACTCGGTCCATCAGACGTTTACTTTGTTTCTTGTTTAGCCGACCTTAGAGCTTCAAGGTCGCGCTATCGCGCCGCCGTCGTGTTGGCGAAAAATAATATGTTACGTAACGCCGCCAACAGACTAGATAAGGAGGGCCCGTGGTCCTCTTTATATCTATAGAATTAAAACCGAAGAATACTACAGCTTCACACTTTATCACGAATATAAAAATTAATAACTCGTATACTCACAGCTTAGAAGACACAGCTAAGGCCTACATAGACGTATTGATTCCTGACGACAAGCCGGACTTGGACGACGATCATCACCGTGAAATTCGACACCGACTATTTGACCCCGTAAACACCCCGGTTTCCGACTTGCCTACCCTCGATGAGTTTATTAAAGCCGTAAATTTATTACCTACAAAAAAGTCCGCCGGCGAGGACAAAATTTCTAACATTATGATTAAGCAGGCTTGTCTAACGGCTGGACCAGCGATCTTAGAAGTTTTGAATAAATGTATTGCAGAAGGCACGTTCCCAAAAATTTGGCGAATCGGCACAATTAAATTAATTCCTAAAGCCGGTGATAAGCCACCTGACGACCCGAAATCTTACCGGCCTATAACACTTCTACCATGTTTAGGTAAATTATTAGAACGTCTGGTTGTGCCCCGCCTTCTACCTGGCGGGCTGAAGTTTAATAAACAGCAATTTGGATTTACCGCCGGAAAATCGACAATCGATGCGGCAATCGAAGTCAGAAAAATAGTGAACTCATCTGAATGTAATTACGTGGTAGGTATATCTTTGGATATCGCAGGGGCTTTTGATAATACCTGGTGGCCGATGCTACTACTAAAGCTACGGAACAGAGGATGCTACCGAAATATTTATTATTTACTACAATCGTATTTCCGTTACGGCGTTATTAAACTACGACTACATCTATATCAAAGATCTAACCCGCGGCTGCCATACCTGTGGAATATAAGTTTTGACGATTTGCTGTGTATTCCTTTACCGCCTCTCTGTTATCTGGTAGGCTATGCTGACGACGGGTTCCTCATTGTTGACGGAAATACGCGAACTGAGATAGAGATCAAAGCTAACAAGTGCCTAAGCGTAATTGCAAGTTGGGGTCACAGAAATCGTCTGGAATTTGCGGCACACAAAACTTATCAAATTCTTTTAAAAGGCTCTCTTATATCAACTCCTCGCATTAAACTTAACGAAACAAGTGTCAAACGTAAACAGTCACTCTGTTATCTTGGACTGATTTTAGAAAATAAATTCACATTCTTAGAACATATCATACAAACGGGTGAGAAAGCAAAAATAAATTTCTATAGTTTTACTAAAATATCGACATCTACATGGGGTCTCTCGTTCAAAACGTTAAAAACTATATATACAGCCACGTACTTAGGCAGAATATGCTACGGCTCGCCGGTCTGGGCAGATAGGGCTACGATTGGCGCAGCCGGGCGTAAACTTTTACAAAGCCAACGTCTCGCATTAATATTCCTATGTAAGGCATATAGAACGGTCAGTACTGAAGCACTTCCTGTCCTGTCGGGTGTTTTGCCTGTAGACTTGGAAATACAGCGCCGAGCTGCTTTATATTACAAAAATAAAAAAAATACGACCCCAGATTTCTTAAGCATGAGAGACAGAAATAAGGTGAATAGATTGTTTGAACCACTAGACATTACACTACAAAATCTTTTATCCGAGTGGCAGGATCGGTGGGATAATTCTATTAAAGGTCGACACCTGTACAATTTCTTTCCTTCAGTTCGCGAACGACTCGCCATGCATTGGTCACGGCAATTTTAAAGCTAAACTTCATAGATTCAAGTTAGTTCCATCTCCTCTTTGCGAGTGCTCGACCGAAGACAGCCCGCAAGAACAAACTGCTCATCACATACTCTGGGAGTGCGGTCTCTGGCATGAGGAAAGAACCGATTTATTAAACAGCCTCCAATGTGTCTCTGGAGTCGTATATTACGATGACCTCGTAGGCAGCGCAAAGAATTTCCGTGCTTTCAAACGTTTTTGTCATAAATTCTATTGGAAACAATCGAACACAAGTTTGCCATTATAAATAAATGTCTTTTTTTTTATGAAGTAGGCATATTATATTAAGCATAATTTTTTTTCCCGTGGTGCTTCCCCCTTTTGTTCGGACATCAATGTCATTACAATTTTGGCTGTCTCCCGCTTTGCTTGGGGAGGGAAATTGGATATCTCCTACTCCTCCTACATTTCTTCTGATTAATTTCGTTGCGGGTCCCAAGACAGATTTAGCTTGTCCCTCGGGCATCCCTGAGATCATATCAAAGGGTTTTCGTGGTTGGTTACCACTGTTGATCCTGGCGACACAGGAGTTGCAGTGGTGGGAATGTGTGGTGGGCTTTTTGCCCGTTAAAAAAAAAAAAAAGATAGTTTTAATTCATCAAGCCCCATACGGTCACCGGTGACCGAGACACAATAGAATATCTATTGTGTCTCGTTTTCCCACGATCGACGGATTAAACTGTGGGCGGCCATGATGGAACATCCCTGTTTTCCCACTGTGCACTCTACAAAACAACCAGAACTTACCAGCAGATACTACGACGTAGCGCCACATTTCTTAATTTTTCACTAGTTTCTAGTAACTGTAACTGTTTTTCTCTGGCTGTAGGTTTAAACTCAAACGAGTGAACATCCTTTGGTTCTGTCCAATAAACAAAACATACAAATGAGAAAATCACATATTATCCAAGACTCCAATTACAGGCAAATTAACAAATCGAGTTGATAACGGTCCACTAACCAAAGAGCTTAATTGAGTTGATATACAAACGAGCCGTAATGTGACTTTTCACGTCAACTCGAGGAGTGATATAGTTAGTTATACTATGTTTTTATTAATATTATAATATTACAATTATAAATAATACGTGGCTAGTCATGATCAAAAATAGTTACTAAATCATTAATTTTTTATTGATGTTAAACGTCCATATCAGTATCTTACAATATTTTTTTTAAGTATGTATACAATATTACATTTTAAAACACAATTACTATAAAAATACAACTACTTAATAAATAAATGAATAAAACGATAATACGTGGCTTATAACAATGGCTCAAAGATAAAAGAGTGTACTCACCTTGTTATCAGTTACACTTTTATAAATACAACACAATTATTTTATTATTAGGTACTTTAGAATTTATGCCAATAAATATTTATAGTCGCTACAGAGTTGAGCTTACGACTGGCAAGTGGCAACCGGTTTATTAAGTTTTTTTTTACGAGTAATAACAACGATATAAATAACAACCGATCAAACGTGAACGTGACCTGCATGTGTGACCTTCTACCAACAAAATATATACAAATATGTGTATCTGTTACGCTCAAAGACCAAAAACGCTCAGTGAGCGGTAAAATAGCTCACAACACAACGCGTTGTGGTCTCAGTAAAACAGCCACAACGCGAATTCGCCTTGTGGCTCTAAGACTGCCTTCACATTATGTCGCGGGTACCGCCGCCGTAATGTGAAGGCAGCCTAATGAAAACGGCCACGACGCGTTCTGGCAATCACAAAAAGACCAAATAGCGAAATTCGTGTCGTGTCTGATATGCTATTCGACGACAACGCGTTGTGGCAATCAAGAAAAACCATAAGGGTTTGTCGACACTTGATCATTTTCGCGTATCAGATCTCCGTCGCGTAGCATCGAAGCGTATCACGTTTGCTAGTGTGGACGCAAAATGATCGCGATCATGATACACTTCGTATCATGATACACCCCGATCGCTATAAACCAAATATCTGATACGTGTCGTATCGGATACGCGTATCATGATCGGCAGAATGATCTAGTGTGGACGCATTTTGATGTCTGCACTCTGGGAGTTCTTGACTGAATGAATCACTAGATCGATACGAGGATCGGCGAGACGATACGCGATCAAAATACAGTATCTATAAGTGTGGACGTGGTTTTTGGCCGAACTGTGGCTCACGCGATAAAAGATACGCTATGGTCAAAATAGGCGTCCATACTTAGGATACGCAATCTCGATACGATACGCCTGATACGAATACGACTACTTGATAGAAATGTGGACAAGGCTCGCGTTTATTGTTTTTAACCATGTCGTCGCTTGGTAACAATACCGCTTAAGGGGCCGGGTGCCATCGAAATTCTCATACAACGTAATACCAAAATCATTTTCTCATACGAAAATATTTAACATGTTTGAGTTATTTTTCAGCTTAAAATAGTAATTACCTAGGTTCCTGCACAAAAATTAACTACAAAATATTTAAACACAAAAAAATATTTTTTAGTGTTTAAATATTTTGATGGCACCCGGCCTCTTAAGTCAAATTTGAAAAAAATTTCAAGAGAGACAATAAACTTCGTATTTCCAGGCTGTTTTACTGTGACCACAGTCCACAACGCGTTGTGAGCTATTTTTCCGCTCACTGAGCGTTTTCAATCTTTGAGCGTAACATATCTACGATCACTAGGGGGTTTATTATTCCAATCGAGTGATCGAATCCAGTGATCCATCGTCCAATGCACTGAATTGTATGCCAGTGCCCGTTTACATTATTCCATTAGTAATCCGGCTCTGGTTCAGATCACTGGATTGAAATGATCAATAATGTATACCGGCCACAAAGAATATTAATATTAAAACCAAAACAATTGAATCTATACTAATATCATTGACCAAATATACCATAATATTTTCATTTGTCTATACTAATATTAATAAATCTAAAGAGTCTGTTTATTTGAACGCGCTATCCTATGAAGTAGTGGACTTATTACTAGATTATCGGGAAAGGACAGAGGATATCGTTACGTGCTAGTCTGCTAGGGTTCGAAGGATTTGGAGAGAAAGACCTGCTGACTCTCTTGAAGACATATTTTATAGTATCGAGTAGGGGATTTATGTTGTTTGTGTTCCTCCGATAAGTTTCGCTGGTTTGACGCTAGATAGCACTATATATCGTAAGTCCGTAACAATATTTTATATCCTGGAAAAATTTACAGTTAACGCGCGATAAACGAATTTTGGCGCAACAGAGTTGCGGGTGTCATCGAGTATATTATATTAGGTACTATATTTTTTTGATAAAATGTACGGTAACCGTGGAATTCCTTATTTACGCACGCGGATTCGCACAAAACGTCTACTGGCGTGTCCGTTTGTTTGAACTCGTTATTCTGGTTATACTGTAACCTAATATCAAAGCGATGCAGTAAATGGCTCCAGGGCAATCAGCCCTTAAAAAGCAACTAAACAACTTTGCATCAAATTAGTGCTTACAACGATAGATCGTTTTGTGTTTCAGCATTGCAATGTAGCAAATGCGAGGTGTTGCTTTTTATCTTTTCTGGAGATTGACAATGATGGCACCAAGAAATTGTCTCTGGTGCTGGTGCTGAGTGAATTGCAAGGTCCATCCTTATAACACTCCTTTTTTTCGTCGCGTGCTAAAAACACATTCCTCGCTACGCTAAAGTGGAAACGCACAAGGGAAGAAGGAGGCGAAATAAAGAAATTTTAATCACAAATAATCTTTAATGAAATGCACGTGCTTGGTCACTTGTGTGAACGTGGTGATGGTGAACTGTGTACACTTGTCATTGTTCCGCGGGGCTGTGGAGACGATCCCGCGGAGGAAGTACCGCTTCCCGCCCTCGTCGGACTCCGCCGGGAACGCTAGACCTCCGCCGCTGTCGCCCTGACACATAGCCGTGCCTGTAAAGAAAAGACGATATGTTGGCAGATCTTGGTATCCATCTATCGTCAATCCTTACCATCCATAAAACATTGAACAACAACAACAAACAACAAACAATTTTCAGGATTCCATTGTTCGTCCCGAAATTCATGATTGGATCCCCGTTAAGACAAAGTTTAACTCTATGCTTACCATTCGTGTAGCCCGCACAGAACTTGTCACTCGTGACCAGTTCTCTGAAGGCCAGAGGCACTTGATCAAGACATTGGTCGATGTCCACGTACGGCAAATTTGTGACTTGGAGATGTGGGGCAAAATCGCCGTTCGCGGCCGTTAGGCCCCAGCCGGCTACCTAAAATAATAAATGAAATTTATAATAATTTCTTCTGCTTTTTTATACCTCAATTTTAAGAAGCATCTCTAAATATGTAATTTATTTATTTATTTTATTTTATTTATTTATTTTTATAGCAGTTGCCAGGATCACCAGCGCTATGTCGTCCTGGAAGTTCGTCGCAGATCTGCGGAGCCTCGACGGGATTACCTTTCCAATTTTGCCGACGGCTAGCTGCCGGCGCTCCAGGTCGTGATCGAAGTCCAAGCAGACCGGGCGCACGAACACCTCGTAGCGGATAGCAGTCGCCAGGATCACCAGCGCTATGTCGCCCTGGAAGTTCGTCGCAAATCTGCGGAACCTCGACGGGATTACCTTTCCAATTTTGCCGACGGCTAGCTGCCGGCGCTCCAGGTCGTGATCGAAGTCCAAGCAGACCGGGCGCACGAACACCTCGTAGCGGATAGCAGTCGCCAGGATCACCAGCGCTATGTCGTCCTGGAAGTTCGTCGCAGATCCGCGGAACCTCGACGGGATTACAATGTTTCTTATCTAAAATATGAATAACATTATTACTTTTTTTAAGAAAAAATAAGGAACCCGACTGGGTGTACATCGGCAAATATTTAATGGTACCTGCCAAGCTTTAACTCAAAATCGATTAAACCGTTTACTTTTCTCTATAGGTAATAATAATTCATATTTCGAATCTTGTATTACACGTACCTCTAATGTTTGGGCGTCAGTGTCGTTCGGATGGTCCCAGTCCCGGTACAGCTTGCCCACCGCCACGGCGAAAAGCGATGCAGGCAGTCTTTTTTGAACATCGTCCCAAAAACAATGTGCAGCTAAAAAAAAAAACAAAATGCATTCAAGACACATAATAATAATAATATCTATGGACGCTTCACACCACGTCAGTCTGGCCCCGTGGTAAGTACCTGAAGGACTTGTGTTACGGGTACCAGACAACGGAAATATATTTAATACTTTTATACTATACACATATTTAAGATTTTTATTATATGATACACATATTTAATACACATCCATGACCCAGGAACTTTGAAAACTTTTTTGTTCCGTCGGCGGGATTCGAACCCGCGACCCCCGGCTTGAGCTACCAACAGCCCACCAACTGAGCCACAGAGGTCGTCATCATCGTCATCGTCATCACACATCTTTCTCTTAATTAGCATTACAATTCATTTCCAAGTATTTTCAAGGTTTTCATTTAATTTTAAGGATGGCCTTTGAATAACATTTAAATATTATCATCTTTTTACCTGAGATTACAAGTGTTGTGCTAACGATGGAGCCGCCACAAACTTGGGAGTAGCTATTGTCTATAGTCCGGTATATACCGGCGTGCCACGGCACCTCCCCTCTCTTCGCTCCCTGCCCACCTACTATTAGCTGCATTCCACCAGGTGTTAGTCTGCCACATTCTACAATTTTCAAAAACAAACAAGTAGTTTTAGCACAGAATATATTAGTAGTACCAAGTTTTAGTTAAAATTGAAAATATTATTAATAAATTTTGATGTTACCCGAGGATATGTCCTACCTGGTAAGCAGACCGGGTTGTTATCCCACCCATTCTCCTGACAACGCATCGTCGCTAGAACGCCGACGTAGTAGTAGAGCGGAGCCCGGCAGTTGGTGTGGACCACGGTGCCCAGCGGCTCCTGAGCGTTGCACGGCCGGTAGGCGTCCAGCTCGGGCACGCGGCATCGGTACTCCACACTCGGGTGCTGGACGAGACGACACATACCTGAAAAGAGATTTCACCTTACAAATTAAAAAAGACGGTTTATAATTTATATACTAAGGTTAGAAAATGAATTCTGTTGAAAATGGTTGAAATTATCTTGTTGCGGATGTGAATAAGAGGTTCTTATTTCTATTTAACTAATGCTATTACTCAGTGTTGCTAACTCGAATTTTGAAAAATGCGTAGACCAGTCGAGAAAAATAAGTAGAATTCATGGTGAAAACAAATTGCTTAGGTACTTAAAGGTGCTCCACTGCTCCCTCACCGGGAGCATTCGCGTGTAATGTAACATTATAGATTCGACTTTGAGCATTCCATAGCAAGCTGACTAATGACTTCACTGTCACGTAGCATTAATGTTACAAGCTGTATCAAGATATTACACATTATATCATTAAAAGGTGCGCAATGCTCAGTTCTCCTCCCTTACTGTTGTATGCTCGACTCTGTAACGTTACATTACAAGCGAATGCTTCCGGTGAGGGAGCACCTTAAGAAAAGTTCGTAGATCTACGTCTTTTTTCTTGGGTAAAATGAAGTTAAAATAGGTAAAATAAAACTAATGAAATCCAGTAAGTACAACATACTTTCACACTGAGAAATGTAATAACAAAATTCTTTTTAACGAAGATGAAGCTGTTTTTTTTTCAAAAGAGAATAAATTACTGAGAATTGGCTGCCTGTTTCATCATGCTGTAACTTAAAAAATACCATACCTACCTAGTAGATTTTTTTAGAAGTCTTTATTTTGTTGCATAGTTGCTGCTATAACAATAAAATAATAATCAAAGGGAGGGAGGTATTTCATATTAAAACGCAATTTTTATTGTCGATTAGGAAGAGTTCAAATATTACGTAACGAATTTTTTGGAGATTTCAGCTCGTCGTCATCGAGACAATCGGCATCCTCAGACAATATTTCAGTATGGAGCACAATGCAGAGCAGCTTATTTCCCCCTTAAGCAGTACGCCGCTGCAGCACGTGACCGTACTCTACTTTCAGAATGGAATCGGGCAGTCTTGCCGGTGCATGTGACGACTGTGCGTTAACAATCTTATTTGGAATGTGAAATAGTCAATAGATCCCACACTCCACACTCCACAAGTCCACAGGTTGCACAGTTCTTAAGTTTGGATTGTACTAATGGATAGCAAAAATTGTAAGGCATTTGTTTAATTTGTAAAGTAGAAATTGAAAAAAATACGTAGATCTGGGAAGTAAGTAGGTTTTCGGGAAAGACCTAAAATACGTAGATCTACGTAAAAAGACGTAGAGTTGGCAACACTGCTATTACTCTTATTTTGTTCCCAAAACATAAAGTCTGCTACTGTCACCGATGATGACGTGAGAGCTAGTGGGTTGATGCCAAACGATAAGCAATCAGTGAGATGACGAAATGCCTTCTCATCGAATTTATAATAATATTATTGCCATCGAAGATGCCTTCTTATACTTAATAATAATATTATGCTCATCGCATCACAAACACTACTTACGTACACACGATGGAGAGGAACCGTACCAAGAGCCCTCGAAGCAAAATATCTGATTCGTTTCATTGGTGATCCCGTACCCGTCGTCGCAGGTGTAGCTCAGCAGGGCTGTAAAAAATCTCTGGCCTGGCTTGGCGTCCGTTTTGCCCTTCATCGTATACGAGCCGTGCTCGGGGTACGGTGGTAGCACACATTTACCAAACCTAAGAATGACTCTGCAACATATTTTAAATTCAGTTAGGTATTCTTCATTTATCAATAGGTACACATTTGCTCAGTTTTTGAAAGCTAGATAACAGGAAGTAAAACTAGACCACAAATCTACTCACCCTTCACAAACAGCTGAAGACTCGTCGCTTCCGTCCTCACAGTTTTGGACATTATCACACTTCTCCTCAGATAGAATACACGAGCCATCGTTGCACCTCCATTCATCTTCCCTGAAAATATTATGAGTGAGCAGGACAAGCATTAAAATGTAGAATTATTTAAAGCATTTAATTTTTACGTTACTTAGGTTCTCCCATGCTTATCCAGTAACCTATTCCGTGATTGCGTGATCGGTTTTAAAGATCCACTTACAAGTAACAAATGGAAGTCGGTTAAAATGGCTAGGGGCTCAGGGATTTCATTGAATTGCCAATACATACCGACAGCCCGAGGATTCCGCTAGGCCGGTCTGCGTTGAAACTGATGAACAAAATATTATGTTAGACATTGGTATAAGTAATAAGTTAAATCGTTCGTGTTGATTCTTTCAGCAAGGCGGCTAGGTATTTGGGGACTATTGATCATATACTAAGTATCAGAGAAGTTGATTAATAGGACCGCGAGCCTATGAATCAAATTCTTCGATTCCGATTTCGTCCGATTTATAGGATAGCGGACAGTACATAAGTTGGTTGCGTTGTGCAGAGGCGGCGTAAGGCGTAGGCGACGTGGGCGACCGACCACGGCCTCGCGGTCCAAGGGGTCTCGCGCTCCGCGATCCACGAGTTTTTTTTAAGGATTAACAAGTTTTGATACTCAAAAATTCATAAATAAAACGTTTTATAAATAAAAAATTAAGAATCAAAAATAATTTCTCTCAACAAATCCGTCCTCTTGTGTCATCCATCAGGGGGCCTCGCAAAATATTATTTTTAGGGGGCCTCGCAAGATATATCTTGCCCACATCAAATTTATGTCTTGCCCCGCCACTGGCGTTGTGTCAAACTCAGCCGACAGATCACGACTAACTTTTAAGCAACTCGACTAACTTGCATCCTTGATGAAGTACTCGTGTTTTAGAAGTTGCGTGAAGCCGGCGATGGTGAACGCTGAGCACTGGTATTCGGTGCGCGGCGCCACAGACAACACTCCGCGCAGGTAATGCCGCTCTACCCCCCTCTCCACTTCCGGGAAGGCCAGGCCGGCGCCACTGTCGCCCCTACACAATGTTGTTCCTGTAACGATCAGATTTATTATTTAAAAAACTAACGCAGTACAGTAGAAACTCGATTATCCGGCCCTCGGTTACACGGATTCGCGATTACGCGGTCATCAGTCATCGGTCATCAGAATATATTGTATAATATATTTATAATTTCAACAATTGGTCCGGTTTATCGAATTCCTACCGTGTTTTTTTATCTGGAGTCGAAAAGTATGAACCCTCACCATAAACGTTGCCGGTGCAGAATTTGTCGCTAGTAATGTACTCTCTGAAGCCACTCGGAGAATTTTTCAGGCAGTCTTCGATGCTCATAAACTGTATTAGCGCTCCATCGACTTTGCCCCGGGTTCCGTTGGTACCAGATAGACGCCATCCGGCTATCTGTGTAGGATTTCAAAAAATATAGCAAATTATTATTTTTAACAAAAAGTTGAAACCGACTTCCAAGTGGAAACAAAAACATTACTAATTATTCTTCAATGAACTAAAACAGTATTAAATCATTCTTAGTAAACCATCGTGGGCCATTGTGTACTGGATACTTTACACAGTGGCAGCATTAGGTACTTCAAAAAGTCACCATGCGCCAAAACGGCATTTTAGGTCTATATTATTATCTACTCTTGATTTTTCGAAATGTTTTAGGGTATTTTTAGAAATTTACAAGACTGGAACGGAAATGAATGCGGAAATATAAATTAACATTACTCGGCCAAATTTTCCAGCTTGCAACTGCCTGTTGTCGAACTGGTAGTCAAAGTTCAGGCACACGGGCCCGACGTTTGGCCTGTAGATGATCGCCGTCTTCAGGGTCAGAACCGCGATGTCGTCCTGGAAGTTTGTCACCGTTCCCAGGAATTTCGGCGGAATTCTTATTTCACTCACCTGTCAAACCATAACTTCATTACGCACACAGATAGAGTCAGGACAATTTGGTGGCTGGTGTCACCAGCGGTCATTGACCTTACTAGTCTAGGAGCTATGTGAAAAATACTCGCACTGCATTCTTGTAAACAAACGGACTATTATAGTTTCATCGGAAAACGTCTCACAGTGTGATAAAAACCTCAATTTTGTTTCACCGCGTTTTTCTTTCAAAATACTATAGTTGATAGCTATATAAACATTAAGAGTAAAACTCCGAGATCGATATTCTTGGTAGTTTGTTTAAAAAGTGTCAAAGTTGGCCTTTATTCGGGTCATAAATTTGCATAAAAATTTAATTAAAAAAAAAACTAATCAAGTAACATTGATTTTGTTTATACCAATTGAATAAGCACTTAATACTATACTTTTTCTCCAAATTTGGTTAACCTACTGTGATCAATTAGGGAGATATTAATTTATTTATTAATTTTAGTTTTTCATTTTTAATTTCGCAATTAGAACGAATAAGAAAAAGTTTTAAGCATGACACGATAGTGTGAGTAATCCTTTATCAATATTGTTAAAAATTACAACCTAATAACGTCTGAATCAGAAGTTATATCCAATTCAATTTATATCCGGATATTTTGTACCTAGGGTTGTCACTAAGTCTCTTGTTTGATTTATCCGGTTGATATTTTATTTTCCCCGACTACATCAGAAGGTGATTAGATACTTTTTGAGCGTATAAATTCATTAATGTACGTTATATTTATTTCACTTTTAAGATTATTTTTTTAGACCTGCCTAAACATGATCTTGATAATTTGTGTTTAGGCAACGTACGTACGCTATATTTAGAATACGAGATTAGGATTTTTAGCGTTAATATTATGACGTCACAATTGTCGAGAACTGCTTCTAACTGAGATGAACCGTCTGACCTGGGGGCACGGTCGTGCCCCCGCCGAGACAAGCCAAGCAAAGCGCAAGAGCATTACCTACCTTTTCTCATAGAGTTGGTTTCTGCTATACTGGTAAAACCAATAAAATACTTAACTTATAACGATCTTACTTCGCTGTCGAAATATCATAAATTAATTATTAAGTAATTTATAATCTGTGTTACCTCGGATTTCTGGGCATGAAAATCTTCAGGATGATCCCAGGGACTATACAGCTTGCCCACCGCCACGGCAAAATTAGATGCTGGAAGTATTTTGTCTATCTCTGACCAGAAGCAGTGAGCAGCTGTAAGAATCAAAGTATCCAGATCAGATCTTAAGATCTAAAAAAACCGGCCAAGTGCGTGTCGGGCCACGCGCAACATAGGGTTCCGTAGTACCGCTAGTTTTTTTAAATTTTTGTATGGTCAATGAATATACATTTATAACGTGTTTTTCACTACTAACAACATCATCTCAGTTACTTTCAAAGGAATTTAGTTGATCGACTATTACTCAATACCTTATGAAGTCTCTTAGCCGTGATAGTTTTCCTTTAAAATTCAGCATATTTCCTACTCCCGTGAAATTGTTCACATTTCTAGAAGCCCCCGTTTAGTTGGTAACAGAGGGGGGCACTGGCCTCTAACGATTTTTTCCACTTTAAAACTTAATATTTCACAAACGGATCCTTAAATCGGAAAATGATCTATAAATACTCATAATATTTTTAAAAAACCTATCCAACGACACCCCACACGATGGGGTGGACGCGAAAAAAAATATTCATCCCCGCTTGATGTGTAGGGAAGGAACCATAAAAAAAATATTTTTTTATGATTTCTGTACCATTTTGTCGGCATTGTTAATATGTGCATTCATGAATCATGCCAAATTACAGCTCTGTAGGTCCTATAGTCTCTGAGCAAAACCGCGGACAGACAGACAGACGGACAGACAGACGGACAGACAGACGGACAGACAGACGGACGGACAGACCGAAACTATATCAGATTTTTAGGGTTCCTTGTTGACTACGGAACCCTAAAAATCTGATCAAATCTCGAATGAGTGCGAATCTAGGTCTACCTATAAAATAGCTCTATTATGGACCAATAACCTCGCGTACGCGGTATCCATATTGTTGGTAATGACTAACATAAACAAAATCATTCATCAACCTTTGGCAGGTCTTTAATATTCTGCAGTGCCTTCTGCCTACCTGATATCACATGAGTGGTGCTGACGAGGGAGCCGCCGCAAAGCTGCCGGTACAAGTCCTGAGTTTTATCCCTCCGGTAAATAGCAACGTGCCAAGGTATTTCACTTTCTCCGGTAATCCCATTAACTGTCAATTCTGTCACTTTTTGTGTGATTCTGCCACATTCTAACCTAAGAATGACTCTGCAACATATTTTAAATTCAGTTAGGTATTCTTCATTTATCAATAGGTACACATTTGCTCAGTTTTTGAAAGCTAGATAACAGGAAGTAAAACTAGACCACAAATCTACTCACTCTTCACAAACAGCTGAAGACTCGTCGCTTCCGTCCTCACAGTTTTGGACATTATCACACTTCTCCTCAGATAGAATACACGAGCCATCGTTGCACCTCCATTCATCTTCCCTGAAAATATTATGAGTGAGCAGGACAAGCATTAAAATGTAGAATTATTTAAAGCATTTAATTTTTACGTTACTTAGATTCTCCCATGCTTATCCAGTAACATATTCCGTGATTGCGTGATCGGTTTTAAAGATCCACTTACAAGTAACAAATGGAAGTCGGTTAAAATGGCTAGGGGCTCAGGGATTTCATTGAATTGCCAATACATACCGACAGCCCGAGGATTCCGCTAGGCCGGTCTGCATTGAAACTGATGAACAAAATATTATGTTAGACATTGGTATAAGTAATAAGTTAAATCGTTCGTGTTGATTCTTTCAGCAAGGCGGCTAGGTATTTGGGGACTATTGATCATATACTAAGTATCAGAGAAGTTGATTAATAGGACCGCGAGCCTATGAATCAAATTCTTCGATTCCGATTTCGTCCGATTTATAGGATAGCGGACAGTACATAAGTTGGTTGCGTTGTGCAGAGGTGGCGTAAGGCGTAGGCGACGTGGGCGACCGCCCACGGCCTCGCGGTCCAAGGGGTCTCGCGCCCCGCGATCCACGATTTTTTTTAAGGATTAACAAGTTTTGATACTCAAAAATTCATAAATAAAACGTTTTATAAATAAAAAATTAAGAATCAAAAATAATTTCTCTCAACAAATCCGTCCTCTTGTGTCATCCATCAGGGGGCCTCGCAAAATATTATGTTTAGGGGCCTCGCAAGATATATCTTGCCCACATCAAATTTAGGTCTTGCCCCGCCACTGGCGTTGTGTCAAACTCAGCCGACAGATCACGACTAACTTTTAAGCAACTCGACTAACTTGCATCCTTGATGAAGTACTCGTGTTTTAGAAGTTGCGTGAAGCCGGCGATGGTGAACGCTGAGCACTGGTCTTCGGTGCGCGGCGCCACAGACAACACTCCGCGCAGGTAATGCCGCTCTACCCCCCTCTCCACTTCCGGGAAGGCCAGGCCGGCGCCACTGTCGCCCCTACACAATGTTGTTCCTGTAACGATCAGATTTATTATTTAAAAAACTAACGCAGTACAGTAGAAACTCGATTATCCGGCCCTCGGTTACACGGATTCGCGATTACGCGGTCATCAGTCATCGGTCATCAGAATATATTGTATAATATATTTATAATTTCAACAATTGGTCCGGTTTATCGAATTCCTACCGTGTTTTTTTATCTGGAGTCGAAAAGTATGAACCCTCACCATAAACGTTGCCGGTGCAGAATTTGTCGCTAGTAATGTACTCTCTGAAGCCACTCGGAGAATTTTTCAGGCAGTCTTCGATGCTCATAAACTGTATTAGCGCTCCATCGACTTTGCCCCGGGTTCCGTTGGTACCAGATAGACGCCATCCGGCTATCTGTGTAGGATTTCAAAAAATATAGCAAATTATTATTTTTAACAAAAAGTTGAAACCGACTTCCAAGTGGAAACAAAAACATTACTAATTATTCTTCAATGAACTAAAACAGTATTAAATCATTCTTAGTAAACCATCGTGGGCCATTGTGTACTGGATACTTTACACAGTGGCAGCATTACTTCAAAAAGTCACCATGCGCCAAAACGGCATTTTAGGTCTATATTATTATCTACTCTTGATTTTTCGAAATGTTTTAGGGTATTTTTAGAAATTTACAAGACTGGAACGGAAATTAATGCGGAAATATAAATTAACATTACTCGGCCAAAATTTCCAGCTTGCAACTGCCTGTTGTCGAACTGGTAGTCAAAGTTCAGGCACACGGGCCCGACGTTTGGCCTGTAGATGATCGCCGTCTTCAGGGTCAGTACCGCGATGTCGTCCTGGAAGTTTGTCACCGTTCCCAGGAATTTCGGCGGAATTCTTATTTCACTCACCTGTCAAACCATAACTTCATTACGCACACAGATAGAGTCAGGACAATTTGGTGGCTGGTGGCACCAGCGGTCATTGACCTTACTAGTCTAGGAGCTATGTGAAAAATACTCGCACTGCATTCTTGTAAACAAACGGACTATTATAGTTTCATCGGAAAACGTCTCACAGTGTGATAAAAACCTCAATTTTGTTTCACCGCGTTTTTCTTTCAAAATACTATAGTTGATAGCTATATAAACATTAAGAGTAAAACTCCGAGATCGATATTCTTGGTAGTTTGTTTAAAAAGTGTCAAAGTTGGCCTTTATTCGGGTCATAAATTTGCATAAAAATTTAATTAAAAAAAAAAACTAATCAAGTAACATTGATTTTGTTTATACCAATTGAATAAGCACTTAATACTATACTTTTTCTCCAAATTTGGTTAACCTACTGTGATCAATTAGGGAGATATTAATTTATTTATTAATTTTAGTTTTTCATTTTTAATTTCGCAATTAGAACGAATAAGAAAAAGTTTTAAGCATGACACGATAGTGTGAGTAATCCTTTATCAATATTGTTAAAAATTACAACCTAATAACGTCTGAATCAGAAGTTATATCCAATTCAATTTATATCCGGATATTTTGTACCTAGGGTTGTCACTAAGTCTCTTGTTTGATTTATCCGGTTGATATTTTATTTTCCCCGACTACATCAGAAGGTGATTAGATACTTTTTGAGCGTATAAATTCATTAATGTACGTTATATTTATTTCACTTTTAAGATTATTTTTTTAGACCTGCCTAAACATGATCTTGATAATTTGTGTTTAGGCAACGTACGTACGCTATATTTAGAATACGAGATTAGGATTTTTAGCGTTAATATTATGACGTCACAATTGTCGAGAACTGCTTCTAACTGAGATGAACCGTCTGACCTGGGGGCACGGTCGTGCCCCCGCCGAGACAAGCCAAGCAAAGCGCAAGAGCATTACCTACCTTTTCTCATAGAGTTGGTTTCTGCTATACTGGTAAAACCAATAAAATACTTAACTTATAACGATCTTACTCCGCTGTCGAAATATCATAAATTAATTATTAAGTAATTTATAATCTGTGTTACCTCGGATTTCTGGGCATGAAAATCTTTAGGATGATCCCAGGGACTATACAGCTTGCCCACCGCCACGGCAAAATTAGACGCTGGAAGTATTTTGTCTATCTCTGACCAGAAGCATTGAGCAGCTGTAAGAATCAAAGTATCCAGATCAGATCTTAAGATCTAAAAAAACCGGCCAAGTGCGTGTCGGGCCACGCGGAACATAGGGTTCCGTAGTACCGCTAGTTTTTTAAAATTTTTGTATGGTCAATGAATATACATTTATAACGTGTTTTTCACTACTAACAACATCATCTCAGTTACTTTCAAAGGAATTTGAACGAAAAGTTCCTTTATACTTCGCCGAATACATTTTTTTTAGTTGATCGACTATTACTCAATACCTTATGAAGTCTCTTAGCCGTGATAGTTTTCCTTTTAAATTCAGCATATTTCCTACTCCCGTGAAATTTTTCACATTTCTAGAAGCCCCCGTTTAGTTGGTAGCAGAGGGGGGCACTGGCCTCTAACGATTTTTTCCACTTTAAAACTTAATATTTCACAAACGGATCCTTAAATCGGAAAATGATCTATGAATACTCATAATATTTTTAAAAAACCTATCCAACGACACCCCACACGATGGGGTGGACGCGAAAAAAAAATATTCATCCCCGCTTGATGTGTAGGGAAGGAACCATAAAAAAAATATTTTTTTATGATTTCTGTACCATTTTGTCGGCATTGTTAATATGTGCATTCATGAATCATGCCAAATTACGGCTCTGTAGGTCCTATAGTCTCTGAGCAAAACCGCGGACAGACAGACAGACGGACAGACAGACGGACAGACAGACGGACAGACAGACGGACGGACAGACCGAAACTATATCAGATTTTTAGGGTTCCTTGTTGACTACGGAACCCTAAAAATCTGATCAAATCTCGAATGAGTGCGAATCTGGGTCTACCTATAAAATAGCTCTATTATGGACCAATAACCTCGCGCACGCGGTATCCATATTGTTGGTAATGACTAACATAAACAAAATCATTCATCAACCTTTGGCAGGTCTTTAATATTCTGCAGTGCCTTCTGCCTACCTGATATCACATGAGTGGTGCTGACGAGGGAGCCGCGGCAAAGCTGCCGGTACAAGTCCCGAGTTTTCTCTCTCCGGTAAATAGCAACGTGCCAAGGTATTTCACTTTCTCCGGTAATCCCATAAACTGTCAATTCTGTCACTTTTTGTGTGATTCTGCCACATTCTGTAATAAAAATATCAGTACTGTCTTATATTTCTCTATGAATAAAAATAAGTATAGGTCTACCCTATGATATTATATTATAAAAAAAATCATTGGGTCTATCAGAATCTGATGGCAAAAAGTGAGAAAATAAATTGACTAGCAATACCGGGGTAATTGGAATAAAACATTTTGATCATAGAGATACTATGTACTACGTACATTTTGATCCTTTTTTTTTCTTATAGCGGCTGATTCTGTGTGTGAAACATGCAAATGTATAAATTTATCCAATGATCAAGGATATTTTTTGAAAATCTGCCGTCAAAATTTGCCATCAGATTCTGGTAGACCTATAGATGTTTTCATATACTTCCGTGTGGTACGTAACTCCATCCTTTTTTACCTTTGTATTATAATTTTTGTATTTTCTGAATACACTATATATACTACTAATACAACTAATTCAAAAGACTCTACTTAGCTTCAATAGGCCGTCTCAGACTGTACCTACCGTACGCGCTAGTGCGATATCTACCTTTTTTTAAATAATATAATATCATTGGTTTTAATATTATTATTATGTGTGATGTGCGAATACTGGTTAAATTATAACTTTATAACTTTATACAGAGTGTATCCAAACAAAGTGATTAATGGTTTGTATGTGTCCCTTACATAGAATTCACCGTGAAAGTAGCAGCGCTGAAAGGGTTAAATAATAATTTAAGCAAACCTGGTGTACATGTAGGGTAGGTGTCCCATGAACCTTCTATACAACTCATTAATGGGAGTTGTCGAGGAGAGTAATAGTTTGGTTTCTTGCACTCGACGCGCACGACAGTCCCGACCGGCTCGTAGGGGTCGCAGTTCCTAGTTCCTTCCTCACCGCCGGGGCCGCTGATGAGGCACCGGTGCTCCACGCTTTCGTGTCGATTTAACCGGCAAGCTCCTAAATTAAATGATGTCGATAGAATAGACGTCAATTATGATAAATCTGATAAAGGCAAAATTTCACATTAATATTGTGTATTTACTATTTTAGCTTTAGGTACCTATTGCCGACGAAACGACGAATGTTATAATTCTCTGAACCTTTGCTCCAACTCCTACCTCGCCGTCTTTGTTAATGAAATATGATGAACTTACGGACGCATTTCGGGAACCCGCCATACCAGGTGCCCTCCTGGCAATAGCTCGTGCTGCTGTTGCTGTCCAAGTAGTAGCCACGACGGCAAGTGAAGTTGAGCAGCACCGAGGGATAGGCGTCGCCGGGGGCCGCCCTGCGTCCGCCCTCGCCGCCCACAGTGTACGTGCCGTGCGACGGGTAGGGCGGCAGTACGCATTTGCTGACTTGAATTTGTCTGCAAAAATGGCCCTCATTAGTAATCGACTGATCGTCTGACAAGAAAGATTATATAGATTGATGGGCATGTGAACGTCATTTCTGTCACCTACACGTGATCTCTCCTCCCCAGGCGTATCGGTCATGGGACTTATGAGTTTACGACAAGGCTACGAAGATAAAGGAAGAGTAGTTTATATGCGAACCTATACTAGATCACTATAAAAATAGCTCATGTGTAGACTGAATAGCTTTTGCATAACCTGACTTCGTCACCGAAATCAGTGGTGTTTGGAAATATTTTTTGATCTCACGTGTTGTTTCCGCACAGCGCGAAGGACTCGTCGCTGCCGTAGGGGCAGTCGGTGACGCCGTCGCACTTGCGGTCGATGCTGATGCAGGTGCCGCCGACGCACTTCCATTGTCCTGTTCTGAAACCATCGTAGATTTAATAATTTTTTGAGATTTTTTTAAATTTAGAATTCTTATATCATATTATCCAAACTGTCACCAGCAGTTTTTAGGACCAATGCGAATAAATTTCCTCTTAAAAACCCGGCAAGTGGCAACGCATCTGCAGCTCTTATGTTGCGAGTGTTCATGGACGACGGTATTTGCTTTCCATCAGATGACCCGTTTGATCGTTTGTCCCCTAAATTTATTAAAAATATATATTATTACCAAAATTTATGAAAACAACTCAAAATAATAATAATAATAATAATAATAATAATAATAAGAGAATCAAAATTTATTTTAAAATTAAATATGGCTAAAAGTTTGATACTTAAAAAATCTTTACTTGAAGAAATATTCAAATTCATAAACTTATTCTCAAAAATTAAGGTGACGCCGCGTTAAAGTAAAAAACCGTGTTGGATTTGTTTTAGATTGCTTATTTTCTATGAGAGGTCGGCCCGGCCTCTCATAGAAAACACGTCAGTCTGGCCCCGTGCTAAGTACCCGAAGGACTTGTGTTACGGGTACCAGCCAACGCATATATATTTATTATTTAATAAGTTTATACTATACATATATTTAAGATTTTTATTATATGATACACATATTTAATACACATCCATGACCCAGGAACTTTGAAAACTTTTTGTTCCGTCGGCGGGATTCGAACCCGCGACCCCCGGCTTGAGCTACCAACGCGCTCATCCACTGCGCCACAGAGGTCGTCTAACGTTCAGGAAAAGAGAATTATTTTTTAACAAAAAAATTAAACCGACTTCCAAGATAAAAACAATATTCTTAAAAATATGATCTAAACAATATGAAATAAGTTTTATTCTTCATAGTGCCTTTTTCGAAATTCGACTTAACATCAACCAATTCTGTACTCAATTTTCATTCGTTTGAAGTCGGTACCAGCCCAGAACTGAGATACTTGACATAGAACTTAGCCGGTACCGACTTCAAAAGAATGAAAATTGAGTACAGAATTGGCGAATTACGAAAAAGGCACTATGAAGAATAAGAATTATTTCATATTTTTTAGATCATATTTTTAAGAAAGGTCAACCGGGGCTAAGTCGTCTACGGGGCTAAGGCGTCTAATCCAATTGTAATACGAATCACGTAATTTAAAACTACGCGTGCCATCTCTTTTCTATCTCTGGTATTAGAACTACAAAAAGTCATCAATAGATGGCGTGACCGACCCTACTTTAAAAAAATAATCCGCCATCTTTAATCTGTCATTTCGTTCGGACACCTTCCATGTGCCACATCTGATAGTAAATCGTTTTAAATCTCAGTGTATTTTAGAGTAATCGATGTTTCTTTGCTGTAAGTACCACAAAGGTTTTATTTCTTTATATTTTTTGTCATTATTTCATGTATATAGCACAAGTTTTAAACACAATATGCAATTTAAAATTTGTAGGTTATGTTTTTGTTTTGGGGCTATTGCGTCTGTCCTGACGGGGCGATTGCGTCTGTTGTGATGCAATAGCCCCATTGTCAGGGGTTCTAAACCTTTAATTTTAGGGTGCTAGCAGTATAAGTATATCTATGCAAATAAAAAGAAATAGTGGAAAATCTATACCTAACATTGTAAATTCTTTGATAATTTTATTGCTATTCTACAAACCAAAATATATAGTTTTTAGTAGGTATAGTGCGTCAAGAAAGTGAGGAAATTAAAAAGTGGCAACATTGTAGTAAAAAAGGGATGACACTACGATGTTGCCACTTTTTAATTTCTTCACTTTCTTGACGCACTATATTCGATTCAATTTCAATGAAAGTTTTCTCATGTTCATATGAGTTAAGATTACCAATTATCCAATACAATACCATCCAATATATGATTTAAGATTATACAATACGCAAAATTAGAAGCTCAGATTAAATAATAAAGCCAGTAGATAGGTAAATATTTTATGATAGGAGTACAATATTTTACGTTTACTATTTTTTAGGTTTTCCAACATGGTTCGACACTACAAGCGAAAAACAACATCCTCATATGATCTTGAAACTTTGAAAAAAGCTGTACACGAAGTCAAAACTGGCAAAATAAACTCGTATCAAGCTGAAAAAAAATACAACATACCTCGTACTACTATATGTGACAGAGTGAATAACAGAAGAGGTGTCATAAAAGAGAGTCGTGGACCACCTACCGTGATTGATAGAGAAAATGAACTCAAACTTGCTGATGGTTTGCGAGTTATGGAAAAATACGGGTTTGGTCTGACTTCAAAAGAAACACTCGATTTAGTTAGCATACACGTCAGTCAAAACAATTACAAAACCCCTTTTAGGAACAACCGACCTGGATATGATTGGTTTGCTGCTTTTAAAAAAAGGCACAATTTGGCACAAAAGAAACAAAAAAAGTCTGTTTATGACGAAGAATCTGAAGATGACGCAGATATTACTTTTGATGAATCTGATATAAGCTGTGAAGATTTTGATCATTACCGTGCACAGTATTTGGCAGAAATACATAATTTTGCAAACATTATTTAGGTTCTGCGCATTGACAAAAAAGTTTTAAATACTTATACTTATGCTATTTTGGTATTTTTTTTATTTTTTACTTACTTCAATACAACTTACTTTTTTGTTTCGAAGTTGAAGTTTTGTTAGGTTTGTAAAATTAACTTACTGAAAGGTGTTGCGCTTTTATAATTATTACACGTTGTATCCTTTGAATGATTTTTTTTATAAAAATAGTTGACTGAATTTTTTGATAATAATGTTTATACTTAGATAACATAATGTCACATAGAAAACAAGCTTAATGTTGAAACAAAGTGTAGGTATAAGTTAACTAAAAGATCTCACTCGATAATTATTAATTTATTATATATATTGTTAATTTTTACTGATTTAAAGGCTTGTAACTGTAAGGGCAACATGCCGTCAAACTGCAGTTGGTCTAGTAAATGACATATATTTGAAATTGTAGTTTGATTCAAAACTTTAATAATAAATTACTTGAACTGGTTGAAACAATATGTTGGGCACCCCTGGAATCTTGGATGGGGTGAATGCGTCTACAAGTAACAAGGATAATTAGACGCTATAGCCCCGAATAATTTGGTTTAACTAAATTTCCTAAACAAAGCCCAGAATTTGATTTACAAGTTAATTATTAGTTATATTACTAGTCATTTTATAAGTCACTTCTATTTAAATCGACATTAGCTCTTCTAATCCCTTAATACTAGGGATAGACGCATTCCCCCCACGTGGGGTTATTGCGTCTAAAAATCCCAACTTCGCAAAATATACATTTTATTCATATAAGCCATCAAAAATGCCATGAAATTGCATAAGAATATAAAATTTATTAAAATTTCCTAACTTATATCTAAAATTACAGCTTTTAGGATAATATAATATGTATGTTATAATCAGATAAATTTTCCATTAAAAGTATTGTGATGCATTAGCCCCGGTTGACCTAATATTATTTTTATCTTGGAAGTCGGTTTAATTTTTTTGTTAAAAAAATAATAATTTTACTTTTATTATTTTTAGATAACTTATCTACAAGATAAGGCTTTATGCGTAAATAACCACTACGAATGTTAACTATTTACATTATGTTACTGTAAGCGAAATTGTGGTAAATGCTTGCAGTTATCTAAGCGATGCTGCAATTTCCAAACTTTTATCTTTATAGGTTCAGGAGTTCTGTTCAGTGCTTTCGAATCAAGAGACACCTTCGTATGAAATTTCACTTATTTGTAACATATGTTTAAGTTACTAGAAACAACTTCTTAACCACCATTTGTGTTTTAATAATATTCAAGGATTTACCTCGACTGCTCATAGATCCCATCATCAGATCACCACTTTTGTAATTGTTATACAAAATTTAGAGTATATCCTATACAACAACACAAGAATTTTAAAAAATCGGTCCACAAACAGCGAAACAATCATCAAAAACATCAGCTTCGATGCAAAATATCACGAAAAGTACCAATAATTGGGCCATAATGTGATGACCCATGGTATAATTATTGTTGTGATGATGATGATTAATGAAATTAATATATTGGCTTATGCTTTCAGTGGTTTAAACAAAGCCAAAATCCGCGAACGTGTATCTAAGGATTGAAAAGTTCTGTTGGGTACCTTCGGATCCAGGGTATAACCTGGTGTGAAGTCTTACTTTTTGGAAGCATGTGCCTCGAATACTTCAGAAAAAATCAAAAACACTATATGTCACCAAACAAATTTCAAGGAGTCCCCTCGATTCCCCAAGGATTCCATCACCAGATCACCACTTTTGTGAACATGGTACCAAATTAGAGTTAAACCCTATACAACACAAAAAGAATTTCGAAAATCGGACCACAAACGGCTGAGTAATCGTTGAACATACAAAAAAAAAGATACAGCCGAACGTATTACCTCCTCCTTTTTGGAAGTCGGTCAAAAATGAGCTGACCCCTCAAGAGTGAGGGTGGAAAAATGAAGGTAATATCTTGACGCCAAGAACAATAGACGATTTACCAGCGCCTGAGGCTTTACTAAAACAATATTTTGTCGCTGGCCGCTGCAAACAGAATTAACTAGAAAGGAATATTTAAAAATAAACCTTTTTTTATTTTCATTTTTCTGAGCGTGTAGTTCGAAAACGGATGAGAATGTGGAAAAATTGTATTGAATCAAAATTATAGAGAATCTAATAAGCTTTAATTTCATCATATAATATTTTTTGCTACAGCGCATCGTTTTTTAGTTATTGGCGAAAAACCAAAAATTGAGACCTTTGACGCCCCCCCCTCCCTCCGGCTCACCTCCTAGACGTCAGGACTCAGGATATGTTTTAGTCCCTAACCACCCTGAATAAGTTCCTGCAGAAATCGCTCAGGTTCCCGCTCACGCATTCTACAACTACTTTATTGACTGAACTATTAGTCATATTGCATTGATATAATCGATATAGTCTGCATTTATCGCAAGCACCTTGACACTTAAGCCGCCATTCCACCGCGGCGCACGGATTTATTAGTTTGACTACGTGGGTCAACGTTTCCACTGCAGCACACGCTATGCACACGGCCACGACTATGTACATTGTACAACTGTAGCGCAGCACAGTTTTGAATACTATGTACACGCTTACGTGTATCCCGTGCACAGCGTGCGTAGCGTGGCCAGCGTTGAGCTACGTGTGCACCGTATTCGAGCAAGCTACGTGAGTCAATTCGTGCGTAGCGTGTCCGTGGGTTGAAGTGGACACAGTCACATATTATATTTTCTTACAAAGCTTGACGCACGTGCGTAGTCTCTCCGTGCGCTGCGGTGGATTGGCGGCTTTAGTGATGCGTCGAAAATAGCGAATGCAAAACATCCGTATGGTCGCAGTTGTCTATTATGAAATCGCTGAAATCTGTCCGTACCGGTCATGTCATGTGGAAGTGGTACAGGGAGGTTTATCTCACCCAAAACATCCTTCCTCAACCCATGTGACCACCAAAAAAAATTGGGGTAGGTTTGTAAACCTTAGCCCAAAAACTTTATGACCGTTATATTTTCTGATATTTAAAGAATGAAATCTTTAAATGATTGGAAATCTCCAATCAGCAGTAAAGAATTATAGCTAGTTTAAATATGGCGCACTTGCCGGCCTGCCGGGGTTTGCGCGCTTCGCCACACTCACCATAATAAACACAAACAATAATTACTTACCCGCAGCTGGTGGTAGTTTCTCTCTTCAAACGAAATGGCTCGAGACCTAAGCTTTCATTCCTGAAATGGTAACCAATAATAATTAAAAAGAGAATTAATATGAATTAACGAACTTTACCGAAATGCTCACGAATACTTTCAACCGACCGGCTAAATCCTGATGATTCTCTAACGATGCTTCCACATGCTAATCCAGGAACTGAAAACAACAGTTTTCTGTAAGTAAATTAAGTTTGAAAAATAGTCTTCAAGGAACACATGATTCTACGAGTTGATAAGATTTATCAACCTAACCTAACCTTTCTTAAAATGTTGAGGAAAATTATTTTTTGCTTCACATAATATTGTATAAACTCAACTTACCTAAGAACAAAAGAAATATACACGAAACCATTATACTAATTTTATATAGTCCACACTCGATGTCATATTATTATTAATCACAAAATTATCACATTATTATTTAACATAATTTTTGTATTAAGAACCAAATAAAATATAGTAGGTACCTAACTGATATTTCTACAAAACGACAATCTACGTGGCGAGTGCTCTCCGCGGGAAATTCGTGCTACTGACCGGTCTGCCCCCTGACCGACCGTCTTTTCCTCATAATGTTGTATCAATAATAACATACATAATATAATTATTATAATTGTATCTATAATATAATGTAAAGTTGGTAAAATAAACTTATGTGCGCGGATTTGGAAGGATTGACATCACAAATGTTAGAGTGCATCTAAAGGTGACGATAACAGCTGCATCAAGAGTGATAATATTAGGGCGAGGCGTTATTTCACTTCACTAGTTTCGAGTCGTGTAGTAGACTGTAGAGTAGTGATTTTTGTAACGTTTTATTGCGTTGAGTGTGTGCGGTATTGCCGTACGAGAATTTACTCGGGAACGGCTTCCGTACTGGGGTGGTCAAATGAAACACGTCTTCACCGTAAAACTATAGCGGAGTCGAGGTAAAACAAGAGTTCCGGCCAGCCTTTTTTCTATGTACTATTTGTAGGATTTTTTCCCCAGTATTTCCCCAGAGATTTCCCCAGTTCTTCTTTTCCAGGTCTTCTTTCTTGCTGATGCTTGCTGGAGGCTGGCTCGGAGCGGTCTGACCGGTCGAACAAACCGGTCCTCTATTTATACGAAAAAATGGCTGACCTTTGACCTTGAAATTACCTCACCCCCTATAAACTTTATTTATCAATTTTACCTATTTACAATAAAGTTATACAAAAGTTCGTGTTATATTATTAAACCTTACCTATTATATTACAATAAATCATAC
Organism: Cyaniris semiargus; assembly: GCA_905187585.1. Taxonomy (NCBI): domain Eukaryota; kingdom Metazoa; phylum Arthropoda; class Insecta; order Lepidoptera; family Lycaenidae; genus Cyaniris; species Cyaniris semiargus. The sequence continues at coordinate 1,727,355 of LR994549.1, forward strand.
AAAATATTTCGCTGGCGCGCTCCAATTCGAAATTATGGCCAAAAAATACCTCGAATTTCCTCGTCCCCCGCCTCAGGTGTATAAATACCCATGGCGCGGGGGAGGAGCGTTCAGTCGATTACGGAGCGCGCGAGCGTGCAAAGCTATGAAAAATGTTTATTACGAATGCTATAAACAATTGTTAACCTATTTCTATTATATTTAAGAACATAAATTGTTAAAACTATATAAAATCGATAAAAACAAAAAGGTAAAATCAAATAGTCTATCTATCTCTATACAGCACATGACACTTTGTATCTATCTATCCTATTCTAATAAGAAAATTAAAACTTGCTATTTTTTTTTGCTTAAAAACTATTTTGAATTCGACACAAACTATAACAAAGATAAATTATCAACGAATATTAACTATTAGAAACTTAAATTTGACCAGAAATTAATTACTATGAAACGAACATGACTATTTTCAGTCTTATAAGAATCTTATCTATCTACTATTATTTTAAATGTTAAAATATATTATTACTGTAAAATTATTTTATAAATGAGCATTCTTAGGTATTAATTTGCGAAAAGTATAAGTATATATAAGTGTTGGAGGTCGGGGAGATATTCTCGGACCCAGCGCGCCCAGAACATGTCTGCTAGGCGTTGCGAGGCCCGCCAGTTGGAGTGGGTGACGAGGTCGCTGTCGTCGAACTTGCCAGGCGTCGGTACTTGCGCTGGCCCGCCCAGAAGGAAGTGATTGGGCGTGAGGGCTTCGTTGTCTTCGGGCTGGACTGACACGTGCGTGAGGGGGCGGCTGTTGACTGTATATTCCGCCTCCGCGAGCAGGGTGTTGAGGACCTCCTCGGACGGATGACGCTCGTGCAGCACGGCGGAGAGCGCTATCTTGACTGACTTGACGAGGCGCTCCCACGCTCCTCCCATGAACGGAGCGCCGGGAGGGATGAACTTCCATTTGATGGCCCGAACGTCGGCTTCCTGGCTCATTGCTTCTATGGCGGCTCGTCGTAGTTCCGCGTCTGCTCCGTGGAAGTTGGTCCCGTTGTCCGAGAATATTACGGTCGGACACCCGCGGCGAGCGATGAGTCTTCGTAGAGCCAGTATTGCGGAGTCTGTTGATAGGGACGTCGCCAGCTCTAGGTGCACGGCTCTTGTGGTGAGACACGTGAACAGGGCAACGTATCTCTTGTGATGCTGTTTCCCCACTGTGACGCTGATTGGGCCGAAGTAGTCCACGCCGGTGTTGGTGAACGGCCTCTGGTGATGGGCCAGACGGGAGGGTGGATGGTCTCCCGTGGCCGGCGATGGCGGGGCCTCCCGCCGGATCCGGCAGGGCAGGCAGCTCCTTACGATGGTGCGCACAGAGGGGCGCAGCCGGAGCACCCAGTAGTGCTGTCTGCACTCGTTGACTGTGGTCTCGACCCCGGCGTGCTGCAGGCGGCGATGCGTGCGTTCTATCCAGAGCCGCGCAGCCGGGTGGTCGCCGTCTATCACAGCCGGAGACTTCTGGTCTTCTGTTATCCCGTCGACCGCGTTGATCCGGCTTCTTATGCGAATGATTCCGTCTTCTATTCGAACTGACAGCTGTCGAAGGCGGCTACTGCTTGGCACGGGCTTCCCACTGTTTAATACTTTGATTTCTTCCTCGAAGGTTTCCTGTTGAATCGAACGAACTATTAATTTTTCAGCCTGCCAGATTAAGTCGGCCTCTATCGGGATGAATCTTCGTTTTTCTATTTCGGTTTTTGGCCTTTTCGAGTTTTGCGCTGTTTTCTTCTGTCTTCTCCAGTCGGGATCGTTGTCGTTTTTTCTCTTGCCTCTTCTATAATTTACTATTTCTTTTTTCGGCCTGATTTTCTCTATAAACTGTAGTATTCGAGCCGTGGCGCGTAGATATTTTTCCCATTTGGAGAAACGTGTGGCGTCCGGTACTACTTGGCTGATCGACGGCGGCTTCGATGTGATGTGATGAGTCCTCTCTTCGCCAGTTTTCTTCTCTTCTATTACGCGTTCTGCGGGCCACGTAGAGCTGTTCTCGTACAGGAACTCTGGACCTCTGTACCACCGATGTTTTGTACCGAAGTCAGACGGGGCGCTCCTTGTCGCGTCGTCTGCTATGTTGAGCTTCGAGGGCAGCCATCTCCATTCATTTAAGGTAGTCAGCTCTTCTATGGCCGCGACACGATGGGCGACGTAGGGCTTGTAGCTTCGGGACCCGTTCTTCAGCCAGGCTAGGACGGTTTTGCTGTCTGTCCAAAAGAAGCGGGCATCCGGCTTCCTTTCGTGTTCTTCTGTGACCGTCTGCGCCATCCTTGCTCCCAGGACGGCTCCCTGAAGCTCCAGGCGAGGGATCGATGTTACCCTGACGGGTGCCACTCGTGCTTTGGCCGTGATGAGAGAGATATGTACACGGCCATCTTCTGTTTCCGATCTCCAGTACAGCGCGCTGGCGTATGCTGTGCTGCTGGCGTCCACGAAGATATGGAGCTGGAGCGATGAAGCTTCACTATATGCTGCGTAGGCCCTTGGTATCTTGATAGTCTTCAACTTCTGTAGTAGGTCTATCCATTCCGTCCACTGTTCGGCTAGGTCCTCGTCGACTCGAACGTCCCAGTCTATTCCTCTGCGCCAGACTTCTTGTATGAGCCTCTTGGCCTGGATAGTGACTGGTGAGGCCAGGCCGAGAGGGTCGTAGACTGACATCACTATCTTGAGGATTTCCCTCTTCGTGGGTGCGTTCTTCTGTAGTAGATGTGGAGGAATGCGCTCGAAGTTGAGGTTGAAGGCGAGCTCGTCCCGCTGTGGCTCCCATACGAGTCCCAGGACCTTTTCTGTCTTCGTGCCGTCGTCCAGCGTGACTTGAGTTTTCTCGGTTTGCTCTTCGTCGATGCTTCGTGTCACCTGCTGTGAGTTGGAGACCCAGCCGCGGAGATGGAAGTTGCCTTTCCGATGGACGTCTTGAACTTGTTTCGAGACCGCTATAGCTTCTTCCTCTGTCTGGAAACTGTGTAGGTAGTCGTCCATGTAGTGCGCTTTGACTATGGCTGTGGCCGCCGCTGGATACTCTTTCTCGTACTGACGAGCGTTCAGGTCTTTCACGAAGATCGCCGTTGCTGGAGAGCTGGTTGCACCGAAGATGAGGGACGTCATTCTATATTCGTCGGGAGGGCCGTCGCGTCGATCTCCGCGCCAAAGGTACCTTAGCGCGTCTCTGTCTTCTTTTTTGATGCCGATGCGCATGAACATCTCTGCTATATCCGCTGTGACTGCTATTCGATGTTGTCTGAATCTCATCAGAGTCCCGGGAAGTGGCTGCAGCAGGTCTGGCCCGGTGAGAAGGTAGTCGTTGAGGGAGACTCCCTTCGTCTTTGCTGCAGCGTCGTGGACTATTCTGAGCTTTCCCGGTTTTCTTGGATTGAGTACGGGAAAGTGTGGCAGGTACCAGGTTCTTCCCGGTGTCTTCTGTGCTGGTGCTTTCTCGGCGTATCCCTTTTCTATGAGTGCTGCCATTTGTTCCGCGTACTTCTTCTTTAATTCCGGATCTTTGTCTATGCGTTTTTCTGTGCTGTGTAGTCTTCTTAACGCGTTGTCGTAGTTGTTCGGCATCACGCAGTCTTCTTTTTCCCAGAGCATTGCTGTTTCGAAACGGTCCCCGATCTTCTCCGTGCTTCTGTTTAAAATGTCGAGGGCTCGCTGTTCCGGATCGGACTGCGGCTTTTCCTGTTCTATTCCCATGGACTCGATGGAGAAGTGGTGTTTTAGCATGTCATCCATCCTGTCTTCTGCCAGGTGGTTGACGAAGTGAACCTGGTGTCCGAGGGTGCGCGAGTCGGTGCCGTGGAGAACCCAGCCGAGAGGTGTCTTCGATGCTGCAGGTTGACAACGTTCGCCTCTTCTAACTTCAGATGCCACTAGGAGGTGCCAGTTATCCTGGCCTATGAGGATGGTGGGCTGCATTTCTTGATAGGTGAAGTGTTTTTCTATGTCTTTAAGGTGTTTGCAGGTCCACACCGTGTCTTCTCGAATGACTTGCGGCGATAGCCTGAGGTCGTCGATAGTTCGAGCTTCTATTTCGTGAGCTTCCCCGCTGCCCCTCAGCTGGATGGTGACCCGACGAGACGATTCGGACTTGAGGTTGTTCGGTGACAATGTTTCTATTTCCAAGGGGTCGATGCGTCCCTTGGCGCCGATCTTCCTCGCTATGTCGGAGTCCAGCAGGGTGACTGTTGACCCGTCGTCCAGCAGCGCGAAGGTGTCGGTGGAGCTCTTCGAACCGGTGACCCGAACTGGAACTATCTTGAGGTAGGTGTGGGCTCTTCTATTTTCGTACGTTGACGTGACCTTTTCCTTTTCTATTTCCTTTTCCTTCTTGAAATGCAGTAGCGGATGATGACTTCTGGTACATCCTTCTATTTTGCAGGTCCTGTAGTCGCATTTGTGTGACATCCCTTTGTAGCGTAGGCATCTGAAGCAGAGTTTGTTGTCTTTTGCTATGGCCCATCTGTCTTCTGTTGCGGCTTGTTGTAGTTTCTCGCACTTGACTGGGAGATGACCGGGTTGCTTGCAGAGGAGACACGGCCTCTCTTCTATCTTCTTTCCACCTTCTATTTTCTGTGTGTGGTGTGCTCGTTGTCTTCTGTAAGGCGGCGTGTTGTCCTCTGCTATTGGCTCCGGAGCTGCGTATCTTGCGCATCTTCTTGCTTCTTTTTCTATGAACTCGCAGAACTGCAGTAGCTCGGGTTCGTTTTTCTTTTCTATTTCTTCTATTTTCTCGACGTAGTCGAACCAGCGGTATTTGGTGGTCGACGGAAGCTTCTCCACTATGTTCTTGATGATTTCTGGACTGTAGAGATATCTGTCTTTTCCTAGGAGTCGAAGTGTGGCGACGCTGTTTGCTATTTTATTCGCAAACAGGCAGATGTCTCTCGGCGCGTCGCTGGTCCTAGGAAGGCTGCGCAGCTTGTCCAGTTCGGCGATGGCTATGGTGTCTGGTCGGCCGAATCGATCTTCTAAGGTCTTCATTATGGCTTCCGACGGAGCATTTGCTATAAGGAGGCTGGTCACAGCTTCCTTCGCCTTCCCTTTGAGGGCTCTTCGAAGTCTTGCTGAATTTTCTGCAGTAGTCAGGTGGTGCTCCGTCTCCATGTACGCCGAGCGAAAGGCGAGCCACTCACTGTAGGCTCCGTTGAAGAAAGGCAGCTCCCCCAGGTACTTCGAACTTCTGTTGGATGCGGCGCTGTTTACGGCTGCGGTGATGGCTGAGGTGAGCTGTGCTATCTCGTGATTTATTGGTTGCGATGCTATGTACCCCGACGTCGGTGGTGCTGCTGTCTTCGATACTTCGACGCGGGGCAGGGGGGATTCTTTCGGCGGCTTGGGGTATGCCGGCGACGAACTCGGAACTATATCCCCCGGAGGCTGCTGGATATCTTCTATTTGATGCTTGGGTGCTGTGTTTTGTGGTGGCGGCGGGGCTTGCGATGCTATGTGAGGTGCTCCCGCCGGTAACGAAGGCAGGAGAGGCTGGGTTTCTATCTGGGCCTCTTCTGCGTGCTGATTTTCCAACCACGACGTAACTCTATCTTGTGCACCTTCAGATTCGTTGTCCGTGTCCTCTTCCTCCGATTCCGCTTCTATGACCTTCATCCGTGCGATGGCGAGCTCCAACTTGCGTTTGGCTACTTCTTCTGCGGCGCGGGCGAGCTTCTTTGCCTTTTCTGCTCTGCTGGACGCGCTCTTGGATTTCGCTCTCGTGGGTGCGGCTCGTGTGGTGACCGGCACCGACGGAGACTTCGGCGGGTCTTCATGATGTAGCGGAAATGACGGACGGGACTCCGGTGCTTCGCGAACGGTGAGATCCTCCGTTTCCTCGACGGGGGGTCGGCTTTCCTCTTCATGGTGCGCCGACGTAGCTATTCCGCTTTTCGAACGTGTAACCGGCATGGTGACGACGTGTTGACTATAACGATGCTATACGATGATTCTATCCGGCTCGAACGTGACCAAAATGTGCGGTATTGCCGTACGAGAATTTACTCGGGAACGGCTTCCGTACTGGGGTGGTCAAATGAAACACGTCTTCACCGTAAAACTATAGCGGAGTCGAGGTAAAACAAGAGTTCCGGCCAGCCTTTTTTCTATGTACTATTTGTAGGATTTTTTCCCCAGTATTTCCCCAGAGATTTCCCCAGTTCTTCTTTTCCAGGTCTTCTTTCTTGCTGATGCTTGCTGGAGGCTGGCTCGGAGCGGTCTGACCGGTCGAACAAACCGGTCCTCTATTTATACGAAAAAATGGCTGACTTTTGACCTTGAAATTACCTCACCCCCTATAAACTTTATTTATCAATTTTACCTATTTACAATAAAGTTATACAAAAGTTCGTGTTATATTATTAAACCTTACCTATTATATTACAATAAATCATACAAAATATTTCGCTGGCGCGCTCCAATTCGAAATTATGGCCAAAAAATACCTCGAATTTCCTCGTCCCCCGCCTCAGGTGTATAAATACCCATGGCGCGGGGGAGGAGCGTTCAGTCGATTACGGAGCGCGCGAGCGTGCAAAGCTATGAAAAATGTTTATTACGAATGCTATAAACAATTGTTAACCTATTTCTATTATATTTAAGAACATAAATTGTTAAAACTATATAAAATCGATAAAAACAAAAAGGTAAAATCAAATAGTCTATCTATCTCTATACAGCACATGACACTTTGTATCTATCTATCCTATTCTAATAAGAAAATTAAAACTTGCTATTTTTTTTTTGCTTAAAAACTATTTTGAATTCGACACAAACTATAACAAAGATAAATTATCAACGAATATTAACTATTAGAAACTTAAATTTGACCAGAAATTAATTACTATGAAACGAACATGACTATTTTCAGTCTTATAAGAATCTTATCTATCTACTATTATTTTAAATGTTAAAATATATTATTACTGTAAAATTATTTTATAAATGAGCATTCTTAGGTATTAATTTGCGAAAAGTATCGATTTTCGATAGGAAAAAATGTTAAATATCAAAGAGGCTCTCTATTCGGCATTGCCGGCGTTCACTCACCACTAGCGACCTCTGGATGATATTTCTATGTTGTAGTTTGTTTTTATCGTCTCGTACAGAGTGGTATGAAGTACTCACGGAATATACATATAAAGCTAGAAACAAATTATTACATTTACAACAGCCAATGTACAAGAGTGTTCGATGCAGCCACCTTGTTACTAGGAAACCAATTAGACGCATAGCCCGTTCATTAAAATGGAAATTTTGTTTCTGTGGAAATGTTTGCCCGTATAGATGTAAAGATCTCTGTTGAGATTTTGTGTACTAAGTGAAACAAATTCGGCGATTGCCGATTCTGGTTATTCCTATGATAATATAATGTGTCTTTTCTTAAGACTTATTAACGGCCTAGGCCAGGGGTCACCAAATGGCGGACCGCGGTCCGCATCCGGACCGCGCGCCGACCCATTGTGTGCGGACCAAGCATTTTCGAAGTTGAAACGAACTTCGTTAAAAATAAATATCGGTCTCGACTTACTGATGAGTGAGGACCATCTCCAGGATTTAATATCAATAGCTTGGACCAATTTCACTCCAAACTTCGGACAGTTGTGTGGTTAGTAGCCCACATAAAAATAACTAGTTCTAAAAACCGCTCGTTATAAAACCGGTGAAGCCGACCAAGTCACCGGATACGTTAATTTTCTTGAAAATCACTTAACGACCCACCCCTAGATAATATAATAATCGCGGTCCGCGGACCACTTAAACTTGACCCAACAACTCTAAAATGGGTTGAGCTATTCGGCAAATTAAAAAATAAAACGTACCAGTTCAAGGAGTATTAAGAAAACTGTATACAGTGCGAATTACTCAGGACTTGGGACTTGGGGGAGCGCAACTCCGGTCGCCAGATAGAGAGAAATTCGGCTCTATCTTCAAAATTATCTTTTACTCGCCCACGAAAATATTGGTATGCTGTCACATAAGGTGTGTGAAAATAAAATATAAAATATATTTTCGTATACGTGAGTGAAAGAGGCGAGAGCCTCGGTCACCAAGCCCAAAACCCAAAGATCTCTCTATTCGGCAACCACTTTAATTAAAAGAATAATCCGTTGTAAACGTAAACAACGGCAACTTGTTAGTCTCCAATTTCCACTTTTTGGCTGCATCAGACTAGTAGTTAGAGAAGTAGGCTATCCAAAGTAATACCAGAGCAGAACTAGGACTAGGGTATGCTCAGGTTTACGACTAAATTCAATAGGATATAAAATAAAATAAAATAAAATAAAATAAAATAAAATAAAATATCTTTTTATTCAAAATGGGTATCATGATACACTTTTTGAAAGTCGTAGAAAGAACGAAGAAACTACGTTGCCTACCACCGGTTCGGATTATAATATTGTAACTGCAGTATGTTAAGGGTGCGTTTCCACTGACGCGGAGCGGGGCGGAGAGGAGCTTAGCGGTGCCGAATTGACCAATCACCATGCTCGAAATCTTCGCTCCACTTCAATGGAACAGCACGAGTGGTCAATTCGGGCACCGCTAAGCTCCTCTTCGCCCGGCTCCGCGTCAGTGGAAACCCACCCTTACGCTTAAATGCAGCACCGGTATAAACAAAAAGTTTGTGTCAATATTCTGATATGACGTATATGAAACATGTCAGACATAGAACAATATAATACATTGATGTCAGATTTTGGTAGGATTACTTACTGTGTGTGCTAGTAGCGACCTCTGCTCCGACCTTGCGTAATATTCCCTGTTACTGTCAGGGTTCCCAACCGTCCGGTTTTCGACCGGACTGTTGGGTTTTAGAAGGAATTGTTGGGGTCAGGTCACTTACTTTCGACCGGACTTTCCTACCCTACACCTATATTTTAGGTATTTATTACGTTGTCCGGTTATGGTGGCTGGAAAAGTTGGCAACCCTGGTTACTGTCAAATGCGTAAAAAAAATTACAAGCATTTTTCTTCGCTGTACTTTTCAAATCATTTATAATCTTCATAATATTATGATAACTACCTTTTGCCCGCGGCTTCGCTCGCGTTAAGAAGTATTATTATTAATTAGGTATCAAAGTCTCCGCCCGATCGGTTTAAAATTGACAAATGTTTCATACAAAATTTTATCCCCTTGGGGTTATAATTAATCAAAATCCTTTCTTAGCGGATCCTACATCATAACATCTACCTGCATGCCAAATTTCAGCCCGATCCGTTCAGTGGTTTGGGCTGTACGTTAGAAATAGAAATAGAAATCGTTTATTTGCTTAAAATAAGGTACAATATTAGATGTTCGTCAGGTTAATTCTCTTATTTTGCCTTTGAGTGGCGTGCAAATTTTCAAGTCACTTAGAAGTTAAAACTAAAATAAAGAAATAATTTAATATGATCTTAAGTCTAAGTACTACATTTTTACAACAGTTCATTTAAAATTCTTCAAATAATACTATATTATAAAATTTACAATTCAATTCATTAATAGTTCTAAATATTATATGATAATAAATAATTAATGAACAATTAATTTTAAATACGTAACATGTCAATTTAAAATAGTTAAATAAAATATAATAAATACAATAAATTATAAATTAATCTTATTCCATATGTACCATTTCTTAACTAACTTTACGACTCTAAGAATTCTTTTACACTGTAATAACACGTATTCATCAGCATTTTTTTCAGCTCTCTTACAGATCTATTGTATGTTAAATCTTTTATTTGTGTCGGCACCTTATTGTAAATTTTTACACACATGGAGTAACTATTTTTAAGAAAATTAGTTGTCTTGGGTTTCTTGTCTATAATTAATCTGTGTTGATTACGAAAATATTTCGTCGGATATTTATCAAACAATTGTGTAAAAGAATCCTTATTTTTGATGACAAATTTAAACACCTCTAGAATGTAAATGCACGGTAAAGGCAGAATGTAAAATTTTTTAAACACAGGCTTACAGGATTCATACGGTGGTTTTTTAGCTATTGCTCTGGGGCATTTGTTTTGAGCTATGAATGCATTGTCTATATGTGAGGAGTTTCCCCAAATAATAAGTCCATAACTAAGAACACTTGATACATAGCCGTGATAAGCCATTAACGCTGCATGTTCGTTCACTGTTCTCGTAAGCCTACTTAGAACAAACACAAATCTATTAATTTTATTACATACTCTATCGACGTGAGCCTGCCAATTACAATGTCTGTCTATCTGAATCCCTAAGAATAAGTTATCATAAACCTCTGTGATTTGTTGGTTTTCGTAACATAGTTGTAGTTTTAGTGGTTTTTTATTGTAATTTATGAATTGTATGTATTTCGTTTTACTAATATTTATTTGTAAATTATTTAATGTCAGCCAATCAATTATGGTCTTGAGTGTTTTATTAATGTCAGATTCAATTTTTGCCATGTCATTTTTCTTATGTGTTAAAATAGATATGTCGTCTGCGAATAATGTCAATTTATAAAATTTTGTCAAATAGGGAATGTCATTTATATAAAAAAGAAATAACAGTGGACCTAATACTGAGCCTTGAGGCACTCCATAACGATTAAACTTACTTCTCGATTTATAACTATTTAATTCTTTATATATATTTATGTATTCTATTTCTGTATATTGTGTTCTATCGGAGATAAACGACTTTATCCAAGCTAAGGCAGGCCTTCTGATTCCTAGTCGTTCTAGTTTGCTGAGGAGTATTTTATGTGATACAAAATCGAACGCCTTGGTCATGTCAATAAATACTACAGTAGCATATTCTCGGTTATCCATGGCATTTATAATCTGGTTCGTTAGATTGTAACAAGCTTGTAGCGTTGATTTATTTTTTTGAAAACCAAACTGTTCGTTTTTTATGATTTCATATTTTTTTATAAAGCTAGTGATCCTTCTATGCATAGCTTTTTATATATTTTTGAAAATATTGGAGCAAGCGTAATAGGTCTATAATTATTAAGTTGTTTTTTATCACCCTTTTTGTGTAGAGGCTTGATAACTGACAACTTTAATTTATCTGGAAAAGTTCCTTCACAAAATGATTGGTTTATTAGATACGTTAGGATTGGGGCCAACACGTGTTTACACTTTTTTATTATTTTTGTGGATATCTCATCATGACCTACAGCATTTGTATTTTTTAGAGAGTCAATTATCTGACGAGTTTCCTTACATGTACACGGATATAAGAAAATACTTTTATTATTATGATTAGGCATGTCAAGTTTTTGGTTATTAATAGAATTAGAATTTATGTCCACATTTGATGTATCAATAAAATAATTATTAAAAGCATTTGCTATTTCTTGCGGATTATCTATTATGTTTTGACATTGCACTGATTAGAATATTTTTTGATAATGTTCCATGAGGCTTTGTATTTATTTTTCGAATTTTCAATATTTTTTTTTTTTACGGGCAAAAGGCCCGCCACACATTCCCACCACTGCAACTCCTGTGTAGGGATGTAAAGCGGTAAAATTACTTTCGTAAAATTCGGTATATTACGATATTTTACGTAAAATATTATATTTTACGGTAAATTACGGTAAAATTGGGTAAAAAAAGATTTGATTTCGTGGCATAATTTTCATTAATCTGAATGGGGATATAAAAAATTAAACAGGTTACTTAATGCAAGTCTAGTGCAGTAAGTCAAAACAACATAATAGCCAGCCTGCCGGCTTGCTGTATGCTCTGTCGAGTGTCGTCAACTGTCAACAAGTCGCAACAGCGCAAAATACTATGGCAAACAGCACTAATCGGCAACGTCACACCGTGCGACGCGCACGCAGTACGCAAGTTGCAACTTGCAACTTGCAACACGCTCGCCCCGCCCGCCGTCATACCACCATTCTGCATACATACGTAGCCGGTAATTTTACCGTAATTTATATAAATTACCGTAAAATACGCGTATTTTACCAGCGTTTTCGGTAAAATTACGTAATTTTGCAACCCTACTCCTGTGTCGCCAGGATCAACAGTGGTAACCAACCACGGAAACCCTTTGATATGATCTCAGGGATGCCCGAGGGACAAGCTAAATCTGTCTTGGGACCCGCAACGAAATTAATCAGAAGAAATAAAGGAGGAGTAGGAGATATCCAATTTCCCTCCCCAAGCAAAGCGGGAGACAGCCAAAATTGTAATGACATTGATGTCCGAACAAAAGGGGGAAGCACCACGGGGAAAAAAAAAAATTATGCTTAATATAATATGCCTACTTCATAAAAAAAAAAGCAAACTTGTGTTCGATTGTTTCCAATAGAATTTATGACAAAAACGTTTGAAAGCACGGAAATTCTTTGCGCTGCCTACGAGGTCATCGTAATATACGACTCCAGAGACACATTGGAGGCTGTTTAATAAATCGGTTCTTTCCTCATGCCAGAGACCGCACTCCCAGAGTATGTGATGAGCAGTTTGTTCTTGCGGGCTGTCTTCGGTCGAGCACTCGCAAAGAGGAGATGGAACTATCTTGAATCTATGAAGTTTAGCTTTAAAATTGCCGTGACCAGTTAGGAATTGTGCAACGCAATGATCTATTTCTATCCAATGCATGGCGAGACGTTCGCGAACTGAAGGAAAGAAATTGTACAGGTGCCGACCTTTAATAGAGTTATCCCACCGATCCTGCCACTCGGATAAAAGATTTTGTAGTGTAATGTCTAGTGGTTCAAACAATCTATTCACCTTATTTCTGTCTCTCATGCTTAAGAAATCTGGGGTCGTAATTTTTTTATTTTTGTAATATAAAGCAGCTCGGCGCTGTATTTCCAAGTCTACAGGCAAAACACCCGACAGGACAGGAAGTGCTTCAGTACTGACCGTTCTATATGCCTTACATAGGAATATTAATGCGAGACGTTGGCTTTGTAAAAGTTTACGCCGGGCTGCGCCAATCGTAGCCCTATCTGCCCAGACCGGCGAGCCGTAGCATATTCTGCCTAAGTACGTGGCTGTATATATAGTTTTTAACGTTTTGAACGAGAGACCCCATGTAGATGTCGATATTTTAGTAAAACTATAGAAATTTATTTTTGCTTTCTCACCCGTTTGTATGATATGTTCTAAGAATGTGAATTTATTTTCTAAAATCAGTCCAAGATAACAGAGTGACTGTTTACGTTTGACACTTGTTTCGTTAAGTTTAATGCGAGGAGTTGATATAAGAGAGCCTTTTAAAAGAATTTGATAAGTTTTGTGTGCCGCAAATTCCAGACGATTTCTGTGACCCCAACTTGCAATTACGCTTAGGCACTTGTTAGCTTTGATCTCTATCTCAGTTCGCGTATTTCCTTCAACAATGAGGAACCCGTCGTCAGCATAGCCTACCAGATAACAGAGAGGCGGTAAAGGAATACACAGCAAATCGTCAAAACTTATATTCCACAGGTATGACGATAGCACCGACCCCTGTGGGCAGCCGCGGGTTAGATCTTTGATATAGATGTAGTGACCGAGTCGTAGTTTAATAACGCCGTAACGGAAATACGATTGTAGTAAATAATAAATATTTCGGTAGCATCCTCTGTTCCGTAGCTTTAGTAGTAGCATCGGCCACCAGGTATTATCAAAAGCCCCTGCGATATCCAAAGATATACCTACCACGTAATTACATTCAGATGAGTTCACTATTTTTCTGACTTCGATTGCCGCATCGATTGTCGATTTTCCGGCGGTAAATCCAAATTGCTGTTTATTAAACTTCAGCCCGCCAGGTAGAAGGCGGGGCACAACCAGACGTTCTAATAATTTACCTAAACATGGTAGAAGTGTTATAGGCCGGTAAGATTTCGGGTCGTCAGGTGGCTTATCACCGGCTTTAGGAATTAATTTAATTGTGCCGATTCGCCAAATTTTTGGGAACGTGCCTTCTGCAATACATTTATTCAAAACTTCTAAGATCGCTGGTCCAGCCGTTAGACAAGCCTGCTTAATCATAATGTTAGAAATTTTGTCCTCGCCGGCGGACTTTTTTGTAGGTAATAAATTTACGGCTTTAATAAACTCATCGAGGGTAGGCAAGTCGGAAACCGGGGTGTTTACGGGGTCAAATAGTCGGTGTCGAATTTCACGGTGATGATCGTCGTCCAAGTCCGGCTCGTCGTCAGGAATCAATACGTCTATGTAGGCCTTAGCTGTGTCTTCTAAGCTGTGAGTATACGAGTTATTAATTTTTATATTCGAGATAAAGTGTGAAGCTGTAGTATTGTTCGGTTTTAATTCTCGATATAAAGAGGACCACGGGCCCTCCTTATCTAGTCTGTTGGCGGCGTTACGTAACATATTATTTTTCGCCAACACGACGGCGGCGCGATAGCCCGACCTTGAAGCTCTAAGGTCGGCTAAACAAGAAACAAAGTAAACGTCTGATGGACCGAGTCCCTGTCTACGAATGATTTTAATTTTTCGTCTGGCTCTTCTAAATTCCCTGCGTAAGCTGTATAAATTATCGTGCCACCATTTACAACTTCTGTCTGTCTTAATCGGTTTTCGACCTAGGGCAATATCGGCGCAGTAAATAAAGGTGTTGGTCATTATTTCAGCACTATCATTAGAATTTAAGTCCGGTCGGGTGAAGTCTCTGGAGTGGGCGGACATAAGGTCCTTGAATAAGTTCCAATTACCATTTTTAACATTATATTTAACAACTTAACTGTCCCCATACAATGAAATATACAACTATCCCACGTCCATCATGTTTTCTTTTATGTTAGGTTTAAAAAACGTATATGTGTCGTAAAACAAAGTATTTAAATAAAATTATTAATGTTTTGTATTGATTTTCTTAATTTTATTTTATGATTCACATATGACTCATGAGCGTGGGGAAAAAAAAATATTTCGTACGTTCAATGAGTCATATATGCACATATATCATATATCACAGTCATATATCGTATATCAGTCTTCTAGAAATTCCGCGTAACATCGCAAACAATAAATTGGTTAGAAAAAGATGCAGCGGCTGCTATGCCAAACTAAAAACTCTAGGGCAGTTGGCTCATAAAGCCAAACAAGTGCACGCAGAGTGCAAAGCTTGTAACAAAGCATTTTGTTTCGAATGTTACAATGAAAAACATAACTAGTTTTTTTAATATTTTCCGCAGTAAAACGTTTTATTTTTCCAATGTTTGTCTTATTTTATACAAATACTAAGCCTAATCCTAGAAATCCATGGTTTTACTTTTCATAATATCTTTAGAGTACCTATGTACAAACTTTTGCGAAAATTTCTTTCATTTTCTTAAAGATTAGGGTTTTTGCCACACGTTCACGTAATTTTTGTTACTGCTTTATGTCACGCTCATAACAAAAATATATCCCGAATTCTCATCTAAATTTGAGTCACCTGCGACTCATGAACTTATTCCAAATGTTCACCATGAGTCAAATGTGACTCATTGGACAGTTAAGTTGTTAAAGTCGTTCGACTCAATCATAAAATCACTCGAGGAAGCGCATGAGAACTCGTAAACAATCAAACGGTGGTCGCTGCACGACGCGTCTGGAATGACACGCCATTTAGTAATATTATTACTATGGACGTACGCGCTAGAAAGCGTGACGTCGATGGAAGATTCGCCTGAGGGGCTGCTAAAAGTAGGTGGTGCATCAGGGGTGTTATGGACTTGTAGATTAAACTCTGCAATGAAATCTTCTACCGCACTACGACGGTCGCGGTCAACATACCTAAGTTTGCCATGCCATAAGGGCGACGAGGCATTCACATCGGCACCTATGACTATATTTTTCCCCGCGAGAGATTGTAGGACGCGTCGTAGCTGGTGTAAGTGGGGACCTACCGGGTCGGAATATTGGAAATAACAACTAACTACGTACAGTCTGAAGTATCGACACGAGACCTCCGCCACCGCACAGTGAGACGTCGATAGGTTTGTTAGGGCCGTAATTGAAAATTTAGACTGAGGTGTGTATATGCCGGCTCGCGCTAGGTTGTCAGTTTGTACGACTTTCGGCCGTAGCGACTTACATTGGTATTGTTCTTGTATGAGAATCAAGTCTAAATTATAATCCGACACCAATTTTTCCAATTCTAACGTCGCGTGCTTATTGTTATGAAGGTTCAGCTGTCCTATGACTAGTCTATTCATAGTGAGTTGTTAAAATTAATTGCTCCATTTTTGCCTATTAACTCATCAAGCCCCATACGGGCACCGGTGGTCGCGACAACAATAGAATACAATAGCATTTCCAAGAATCCGCGATCGAAGGGTTAATATATTTGCTATATTTTGCGTTTATAGATTACTATGTCTAAATATGTCAGTCAGTCACCTTTGAGTTTTATATTAGATTTAATTAGATTAAGATTCATTTAATAAAAACCCGGACAACGTTTAACACTGTTTTATTTAAAAAATTATATGTATATTTTGTTCACCTTACATTTTGTAGTACAAAATTGCGCTATGTAAAATATCGTCGGTAAAAACCCTAATTTAATCAGGCTGATTAAATTAGGGGTTTTACCGTCAGGTTTGGCTTCTGGAGATCGCGTGATCAGATCTAAACGACGTCCTCTCGCAATCCGATGCTGGAACTCTAGAGGGACTCCTTGATGAAGTACTCGTGCTTGAAGACGTGCGTGAAGCTGGTGAGGGTGTACTGCGTGCACTGGTCGTTGTTGCGCGGCGCCGTGGATACGATGCCGCGCAAGTAGTACCGTTCGATACCCTTCTCCGTCTCAGGGAAAGCCAGCCCGCCGCCGCTATCGCCCTTGCACAGGGCGGTTCCTGCGAAAACGGTGCAGATAGATAAAGATACGACGAGTATTGAAATATTTTAAGCTATTGCATAGCTTTTATCGCGGGTTTTGAGCGCGGCGACCGAATCAAAAAAATCCGTAACGAAAAACACCCAACATTTGTCTAACGCCGTTTCAGTACGGCAGACTTCGGCTCAGTGTGGTCGGGGCGTGGTCCTCGCCGCACCGTTGCAGGCGACGTTGCCAGACTTCGGCACGGTGTTTGTGTGTGAGAATTATAATTGCTTAAGTTGATAAAAAATGCTATGCAATAGCTCCACCGCGGCAGTCCCCGAGTGCCACACGTATTTTTATTATTGTAATCAATTCGTGATGATCATAGAATGTGCCATAACATTTCCGCACCTTATCTCCCTCGAGTAAACACTGATTAATCTGGATATATGATCACTGATTGCAATCGAACACTAAGGCCCGTATTTTTGGTCAGTACTTGACAGTATTGGTTGGCTGTCAAAATTTGGACCAATCACAGAGCCGAACCGCGTCTTGAGACCGAGATGCATCTTGAGTACTGACCAAAAATACGGGCCTAGATTTGTTGCAAGACATGCAAGCGAGTGCCCAGCAATAACGTGTATTAAGTTTTGTGATTTACATCTCGGCAGCATGATGGGTTTCGTTTTCTTTACAGAAGCCTTGTGTAACGTTGACGAGGTCTCACCATTCAGGTAGCCGGCGCAGATCTTGTCGCTGGTGATGAACTCCCGGAAGCCGCTCGGCGAGTTCTCCAGGCATGTCTCGACACTCACAAACGGTATTTGTGCCACTTGGAGCGCCACCGAGGGCTTCCCGTTGGCGCCAGTCAGCCCCCAACCGGCCACCTAGGAGTTTCAGTCTGTTAATGTTCCATTGAAATAAAACATACAAAAAATTAAAGAAAACTCTCTAATACCTTGGTTTTTTCCTATATTGTGTTTTTAAGTTTAAGTTTAGTTTTAAGTTGTACAAATAAAGAATTTTCTACTCTACTCTACCTTGCCCAATTTTCCTTCTTGCAGCTGCCTTTTGTCGAACTGGTACTCAAAGTCCAAGCACACTGGCCTGACGTACGTCTCGTACCGGATCGGCGTCTTCAGGATCAGTATTGCGATGTCATCCTGGAAGTTTGTTGCTGACCCCAGGAATTTCGGTGGAATTCTTATTTCGCTCACCTGTCAAATCATCACTTTACTTTAGAAGTTTTATTAAAGTTGCTAAAAACCTAATTGCTCGAAAATTGTGTGCTTCCAAGAATAATAATTAATATGCTAACTAAGTAACAAATGTAAATGTAAGTACCTGGGATTTTTGGGCATCAGGATCACCAGGGTAGTCCCAAGGACGATATAATTTTCCCACTGCCACAGCGAAGCGTGAGGCTGGAAGTTTTTTTTCCACGTCTTTCCAGAAGCAATGCGCAGCTGTAAAAGAAAGATTTTTTTAACAAAATAATGTCGTCGTAGATTTCTAGCTAACTTTACAGATGTCACTTATTTTTAAATATCTATAGAACTTGATTTTAGGGTTCCGTACCCAAAGGGTAAAAACCGGCCAAGTGCGTGTCGGGCCACGCACAATATAGGGTTCCGCAGTACCGCTAGTTTTTAATAATTTTTGTATAGTCAATGAATGTACATTTATAACGTGTTTTACACTACTAACAACATATCATCTCAGTTTCGTACAAAGGAATTTGAACGAAAAGTTCCTTTATACTTCGCCGAATAGATTTTTTTTAGTTAATCGACTATTACTCAAAAAATTTTGAAGTCTCTTAGCCGTGATAATTTTCCTTTTAAATTCAGCATATTTCCTACTCCCGTGAATTTTTTCACATTTCCTGAAACAACCGTTTAGCTGGTAGAAGGGGGGGACACTGGACTCTAACTTTTTGGACTTTTTTAAACTGGATTTTTGTCGAATTTACTTAAATCCGAATACAAAAATTCTAAGTCTTTTGATATCGTATTGAAAGATTTAGGTTCTGAGAATGTTAAGTACCATATGGGTACCAGTCCACCCAGAGGTCACATGTGAACCTTGCTGTCAAGAAATTGTGTGAAGTATAATAAACGACTAATAATTCTTAAAACAAGGGTACTCAATGTTACCAAAGCCATAAAACTATAATTTATTATGGACGCCTTTTCTGTTTACTCTCCTTTCCTCCTTGGAGTAAAGACGTGCCTTACCGAATGCGCTTTAACCAAAATAAAGCGCAATATAAACGTGATTTTCTTTTATTTAATCTATCCACGACCTCACAGTCTAAGACTAACAATTTTTTCCACTTTAAAACTTCATATTTCACAAATGGATCTCTAAATCGGAAAAAGATCTGTAAATACTTATAATATTTAAAAAAAAACCTATCTAATGACACCCCACACGATGGGGTGGACGCGAGAAAAGAAATCATCCCCGCTTCATGTGTAGGGGAGGTACCATACAAAAAAAAAGATTTTATGTACCATTTTGTCGGCATCATTAATATGTGCATTCATGCCATATTACAGCTTTGTAGGTCCTGTAGTCTCTGAGCAAAACCGCGGACAGACAGACGGACAGACGGACATACAGATAGACAGACGGACAGACGGACGGACAGACCGAAACTATAAGGGTTTCTTGTTGACTACGGAACCCTAAAAACGGGACTCTATTACTGAGACTTCGATGTCTGTCCGTCTGTCTGTCTGTCTCCAGGCTGTAACTCAAGAACGGTAATAGCTAGAGAGTTGAAATTTTCACAGATTGTGTACATCTGTTGCCGCTATAATAACAAATACTAAAAACAAAATAAAATTAATATGTATGGGGGGCTCCCATACAACAAACATGATTTTTTCGTCCTTTTTTGCTCGTAATCAATAATGACAGCAGGTAGGTACTTGATATACTCACAAAATCCTTGGTTATATTTGTACTTTAATAATCAATCATAAAATTAAAATAAAATAAATATTTAGGAGCCCCTCCCATACAAAAAACACAATTTTTTGCCTATTTTTGCTGTATAATGGTACGGAACCCTTCGTGCGCGAGTGCAACTCGCACTTGCCTGATTTTTTTAGTTAGAATAACTTCATAATTAATAAAGACTTTCAAACGACACCTCATTTGTCAAAATAGGATAAGTACTTTTAATGTTACGAGGGAACAGATGAACATTCATACCCACATGCATATAGGTCAAAATCATAATCCTCCTTTTTGCTTCGCCGTAGTCGGGTAAAAACTAGTGAAAAGGAATAGTAGTGGACATGTTCCAAGTACCTGAGATGACAATGGTATTGGAGACGAGAGAGCCTCCGCAAATCTGCTCGTAGGAGGATTTTGTGGTGCGATATATCCCTACGTGCCAAGGTATCTCGCCTCTTTGGGCTTCAACGCCATCTATGATCAATTCAGTGCCGTTGGGTGTTAGTCTACCACATTCTGAAAGTTATAAAAGTCGAATTAAAAATAATGATATAAAAATTCATTTTGCTGGAATGTCATCTTTTGTAGACCTATTAAATTTCATAAAAAATAGCTATAAATTATTGGCTAATATAGAAATGTAACTAAATTAGGTAATCATTTATTATATTTCATAAGTTTTTGCTTAAAATGAAGAAATGGAAACAACAACACAATGAAAACAATTGTTATGAGCTTACCAAATAACGATAATTTTTACAGCACGTGGTAAAGTTACTATTTTAACATGCTGAGTGTTGACCAAATTATATTATCAGACCATCACTTGGCAGTAATGTTAGTTAATGGTCCGCAGTACTTGTTTTTACTTTTATTTTTGGCTTCTTAATACTTAGGTATAATATATGCTTTGTATGAAATTCTGTAACCGGTCCCGAGGTTTGTAACATATTAATTACTAGAAGTTCCGCGCGGCTTCGCCCGCGTAAATTAGATATTTCACAAAAAATAGCCTATGATCCTTCACGTGGTCTACTTCTCATCTGACCCAAATAACAGAAAAATTGCTCTAGTAGTTCGTGACATAAGCCCTTTCAAATTTCACTTCTATTAGTCTTAGCGTGATAAAATATAGCCTATAGCCTTTCTCGACAAATGGGCTATCTAACACTGAAATAATTTTTTAAATCAGACCAGTAGTTCCTGAGATTAGCGCGTTCAAATAAGCCCTTTCAAATAATTTTCCCCGTTTTTTCCACATTTTCCTCTATTTCTTCGCTCCCATTAGTCTTAGCGTGATAAAATATAGCCTATAGCCTTCCTCGATAAATGGACTATCTAACACTGAAAGAATTTTTCAAATCGGACCAGTAGTTCCTGAGATTAGCGCGTTCAAACAAACAAACAAACTAACAAACTCTTCCGCTTTATAATATTAGTATAGATTTCGTCACATTGAAATGTCATTTCTAGTGATCTTTTCGATCCACCACCATCTTCTTAACTTTATGCAGAAAATGTGTCACGAATTGCAGAGAAGTCTTTTAAGCAAAAAAAAAGCATTTTATAGCAAAGTATTATTCATAACAATGATCAAATAATTTTCGATAGTTGGTCAGGTTAAAATTATACTCGTGCATCATTTAAAAGTTTTTATTAATTATTGTTAGTGCAACGAAACAAGGCTGCCTATATAAATGTTTCAGGGTTCACTGACGCTACCGATTCTCCAAAATTCTTCATCAATAGAATTAGTTATTTCGTTATTTGTAACATTTTCAGTACTTTGGTATTCTGTCACATTAGTGGCAACTTCATTATTAATTGGTACAACTTGGTTGTGAGAAATGTTAGTAAATGTTTTTTCTTCTATGTTTCTACTATTATCAATATTAATTACGATTGGAATATAATTAGAACTCGAGCTTTGCGAAATGTTAACACTAATAGTACCCTGTACCGTAATAGAAATGTTATTTGAAGCAGTGTTAGCGTTAGGCTTGTTGGGATCTCCACCGTATGCAAACTTATTGACATATATTTGAACCGCATCCGAAACGATAATAGTTATATTAGCTCCTTCTCGTAACACACCTGGGGCACAGATAGGATACGTGTCGAATCCACCTTCTAGACACCTCATTAATGTGAGAGACACAGGAGAGTAATAGTTTGGTTTCTTGCACTCGACACGCACGACAGTCCCGACCGGCTCGTAGGGGTTGCAGTTCCTAGTTCCTTCCTCACCGCGGGAGCCGCTGATGAGGCACCGGTACGTTACACTTTCGTGCTGATTCAATCGGCACAGATCTAAAAAATATATTATATATCAAAGAAATTTTGCCACGCTAGAAATATTATCATCTTGGATTATTTTCATTTGTGCACTTACGGACGCATTTGGGAAATTCCCCACCGTACCAGGTTCCTTCTTGGCAATACATCTGACCGTTATCGACGTCCAGCCCGTAGCCCGAGGAGCAGGAGTAGTTCAGGAGCACTGAGCTGTACGCGTCGCCCGGTCGAGCCTTCGTGTTGCCTCCTACGGTATACGTCCCGTGCAGAGGGTACGGTGGTAGAATGCAATTGCCTTCCTGGATAGGTCTGCAAATATCACGTGGCAGTTGTAGGAACTTAAAAAAAATAGAAAGAACGTTATGTAGCTGCTGAAATACTTACGCTTGTGTAGTAGTAGTCGTTGTGAGTGATACTTGACCTGGTCTGCAGAGCTCATCAGATTCATCGGATCCATCGGCGCAATCCTCTTTCTGCATAAAAGAGCCATTAATACCCGATCTTCTTTTAATAAATAAACTAAATTTTGGCTAAAACTTACACCGTTGCAGTTGGCGTCCTGGTCGGCGCAGGCGCCGTACGCGCACTGGAACTGGTACCTCGGGCAGGTGTTGTCGGCGCATGCGCGGAGGGTCTCGTCGGAGCCGTCGCTGCAGGTCTTGACGCCGTCGCACGCGTCCGCGGTAGATATTATTTGACCGTTGTCACAGTTGAACACACCCCTGAAAATATTTTGCTATAATATTACGATAGTATTATTCCGATCCACGCACTACACTCCAAGTAGTTACAAAAGCGTGAGATGATTACATCGGTTATTGCTTAGAGTACATAGATCTCTCCGATACATCGCTCCGTTTAATAAAAAAGAATGTAGAAACGATCAAACCACTGAAAGTCACTTACAGCCTTTCATATTAGATAAACCTATAATTTCGCATTCAGTGGACTGGTGACAAAGATATTGCTAAGAACAGTCTCGATCACATAATTAAGACTTTCAAATAAAAAAAAACGACATCAAAATCAGTCCACCCCTTGGATGCTACGATGGCACGGACAGACACGCACACAAGAGAGACAACTTTAACTTTTAACACCCCTCTTTTTTCTTCATGGATTAAATAAAAATGCAAGAATAAATGAATAGTAAGCTATTGGCTAGATAAGCACTTACAAGGCCCCATTGGTGCTGTTCCGGCACCTGGGCAGCAGCTCGTCGGAGTTGTCGGCGCACTCCTGCACGTCGTTGCACGGCGCCGTGCCGTCCACGCAAGCGCCGTACGCGCACCGGAACCAGTTGGTGTGGCAACTGAAAATCCCAAATGGTACCTTCGTTAGGGGAACTGTTAAAAGTAATATGGGTGGTCAGGCTATGACGCTGTCTTCTGGGACCGTACAATGAAACCGTTTTGAGACTCTATCGAACGTGAATGCCGCGGCCTGCTCTAACAACGTCATTATACGTTTGTTCCAATTTTTTTCCAAAAAAACAATTTCATCCTTAGGGTCAATTCAGACCTCAACGCGACGCGTAGATGTATTTCTAAATTTGTATGGATTTGACAGATTTCAACTGCGTGAGACGTCTTGCA
This sequence comes from Cyaniris semiargus, assembly GCA_905187585.1. Taxonomy (NCBI): domain Eukaryota; kingdom Metazoa; phylum Arthropoda; class Insecta; order Lepidoptera; family Lycaenidae; genus Cyaniris; species Cyaniris semiargus. The sequence continues at coordinate 1,750,995 of LR994549.1, forward strand.
AATCTGTCAATTCAGTACAAATTTAGAAATGCATCTACGCGTCACGTTGCGGTCTGAATTGACCCTTAGGGTTGATTCAGATCGCAACGCAACGCGTAGATTTCTAAATTTATATGGATTTGACAGATTCGCAAGATGTCTCACGCAATTGAAATCTGTCAAATCCATACAAATTTATGCCGCGCCGCGCCTAGCCTCGCGTCGTCGCGTTGCGGTCTGAATTGACCCTTAATCGTATTATCTTAGCAGCCCGAATAGATCTCAATGGAATAATCTGGGGACACGGTAGTGTCCCCGCCGAGACGAGCCAAGCGAAGCGCAAGGGCCTATCTTTTCTCGAAGTATTTCGCCGTTTTTTTGAACGTTCATAGAATTGGTTTCCGTTGTAGCAGATAGTTCATATTTTCAGAATATGATATCATCAATAGACTTATTAAGCATACAAAGTCTCGATTGAACATCTCCAATACTTTAGATTTTATAGATATCTAAAATACGCCGATTTCGTCACACTGATGATCATCAAAATGTTTGGCTACTTCTTGAAGTGCTAGAAAGCTGAAATTTGGTATGTAATCTAAGTTTAGTACACAACTAACAAAAAAAATCATAAACTTACAATTTTCGCGTCCCATCCCCTAAAATAGGGGGGGGGGTGGAAGTTGACCCTCATAGAGTTGGTTTCCGATATACCAGATAGTTTATATTCTCAGGAGATGCTGTCAATAATAGACTTATTAAACATACAAAGTCTCAATTGGTCTCAATTGAATAGGTATAATACTTTAGATTTTATTGATATCTAAAATACTTACGCCGAAATTTGGTTACGCCGTAAAATAAGTTTAGTAGGGGTAATGGAAGTTTAAATATGAGATTTTCACCAATGTTATGAATTAGGACATGAAAGTTTACACGGAATAGTCATTAACTAAAAACTTCTTAGTAAAAAAAATAAAAAACACTAAAAAGGCTGCCTAGCAAGTAGCAACTTACAAAAGGGACTAAAATCCCACCAAAAACATTTCATTTTATACGTGGGAGAGCCATGCTTCGGCACGAATGGGCCGGCTCTATCGGAGAAATACCACGTTCTCACAGAAAACCGGCGTGAAACAGCGCTTGCGCTGTGTTTCGCCGAGTGAGTGAATTTACCGGAGGCCCAATCCCCTACCCTATTCCCTTCCCTACCCTCCCCTGTTCCCTTCCCTTCACATCCCTACCCTCCCCTATTACCCTATTCCCTCTTAAAAGGCCGGCAACGCACTTGTAGCTCTTCTGATGCTGCGAGTGGTCCATGGGCGACGGAAGTTACTTTCCATCAGGTGACCCGTTTGCTCGTTTGCCTTCTTATTTCATAAATGTAAAATGTTACCTCGACGACCACAAAAGGTTTGCCCTGTGAAAAAGAGATCAGATCTAATGTAGAGCCAAGCTTCTGAATCTACGCGGCCTAACTCTATCGACCCTAACTCCAACAAATTCTACATATCAGTAAGTATGTATGTCTTGGCTGTTTCGTTACTTACTTCAGATCAGAAACTAAATATTCACCTTACCTCCACGACGGTAGCGAAACAGCGAAGCCATAGATACTTTCTGATATGTAGAATTTGTTGGAGTCAGGGTCGATACAGTTAGGCCGCGTAGATTCAGAAGCTTGGCTCTACATTAGATCTGATCTCTTTTTCACATGGAAAACCTTTTGTGGTCGTCGAGGTAACATTTTACATGAAATGTTTTTGGTGGGATACATATTATGACTGCAATGTTTACGATAGAGGCCGCACCAGCAGAGACAGTAAACAAAAAGTTTTGTTCGATGTTGGACAACGTTTCTGTCAATATTCTGATGCGAGTTGCGAGTTGTGTAACACGTCGGTCGGATTATTTACTGTATGGGCTAGTATCACCCCCTGCTGCGACTTTTGCGTACCTAATATTCCCCACTAGATGACGTCCGTAACTCCGTAGCGCCAAAATTCGTGTATCACGCGGAAATCGTACATTTTTAACCGACTTCCAAAAAGGAGGAGGTTATATGTTCAGCTGTGAATTTTTTTTTTTCGGGATAAGTATCCTATCCTTTCCCGGGACTCTAAGATCTCCTTACCTAGCAAAATCGGTTCAGCGTTTTGAGCGCGAAGAGGTAACAGACAGACAGACGGATAGACAGACAGACTTTCGAATTCATAATATTATAGTATGGATTGACTCACGTGCTGTTCCTACAGAGCGCGAAGGTCTCGTCGCTGCCGTCGGGGCAGTCGACGATGCCGTCGCACTTGCCATCGAAGCTGATGCAGGTGCCGCTGCGACACTCCCATTGCCCTTTCCTGAAAACAGCGTGAAGTGGCTCAAATTCCTCTTGTAAATTATTTGTTCTCTGACACAGTAGGATACCCTTGAGTTACTTTAAAAAAGAGAGGTTTCATTTGTTATGTCATTTTTAAAGCTCAGCAGGATCCTTTGAAAAACAAATTGTTCGAATTACGATTGCACTTTGTTTCTATCATTTGGAGTTGTTTTGAGGAAAACAAAAGCCAGTATTGCAAATTCTTGAACGGGTTTAAGTATTTCGAATCCCACTAAGCTTGTTTTGAAGGTGTCTTTATCTGTTTCGGCGTCTTTAGCCATTGACCCCAGTAGTTTTGTTTGTAATAGCTATAAAACGACATTACGATACCTGCATCTGCTGACAGCAGTCTGTCTCCTCTCCCGACTTAGCGGTTGGACTAGGCTAGTATTTCTGTAAAGTTGAGAAGTTTGGTTATTGAAGAATTAAGTATGTTGGACTTGCGTGAATGCAAATGTTTACTAATTACATACTAGAAAAACACTTACGTAATTCCTGAGCAGACATCTTCATCGGAGCTGTCTGCGCAGTCAGGGGCGCCGTTGCAGGTTAACCCAAACTTCACGCATTCGCCGTTAGCACACGTAAACTCATCTATTCTGAAAAATAAAATTTTGGGCAATCACTCAGTTCTACTACCTCTTAATTCCTTAAGAATCCAATTACGCTAAAATAATATTGACCCCCATTAAATATGGTATTGAACATCTATTAGCGACTGAATATGATGAGCTCTTTGCAAATGATTTTAAAATATTTTTTGGTTGAAATATTAAAATGAGATCGTATTTGAATGTTTCGAGTAGCTGTTTACCGTAGAAATAACAAATTATACCGAACCAGGGGAATGGGAAACCCCAGATTTTTACAACACTGAACTGCGGTAAGTGGTGGTGCAAAAACCACACAAACATAGACGAGTACTAAGATGGGGTTATGTCTCTGTATGTTCAGAAAGCCACATACACACTAATATTATAAATGCAAAAGTGTGCCTGTCTGTCTTTTACCTATTCACGCCCAAACCGCTGAACCGATTTTGCTGAAATTTGGTATGGAGATACTTTGAGTTCCAGGAAAGGACATAGGATAAGTACTTTTTATCCCAGAAAAATGTACCGTACATTTTTACCGATTTGGCAGGATATGGAGATGCTTTGTGTCCCGGGAAAGGACATAGGATACTTTTTATCCCGGAGAAATGTACGGTTCCCGCGCAATAATCGAATTTTGGCGCAACGGAGTTGCGAGCATCATCTAGTCAATACATAATAATATTTTATGCTTACTAGCCTGTCTAGTATACGATTCGCTACACTTAAATCTCGTTTGTAATACTAAATCGAATATAACCATACAAAAATTATTTCATGAGCCACGGAGCTTTTTATTCAATTCCTTCGAAATGTTTGACTGATGGAAATAATATTTTCATGAATTTGGTTAGCGTAAAACTGAGAAAGGGAATAGAGACTAGAGATTAGACTTTGTATTAAAAACTAGATGATGTCCGCAACTCCCTTGCGTCCAAATATCGCGCGGGAATCCTGTCCTTTCCCGGGACTCAAAGTAACTCCATACCCAGCCAAATCGGTTTAGCGGTTTGGGTGTAAGAGCCTAAGAGGTAACAGACAGACAGACAGGCACAGACACACATATAATATTATAATTCTGCGAAATCATAATCATATTATATAAATATGATTATGATTATTATGATTACTATGGATTTTACTCAAAGTCTTTAAATATAGGTAAATTTGGTTTTCTCAATGGGTTTTCTTTTAACAAATTTTCGGATCCAGTACAATAATAATTATTATTAATTATTATGAGTCGTCCACAGATCAAGTACAGAAATATCAACAAACCGGCAGAGTCCTGATGTTTCTCTCCATATTCTTCCGTATGTGAGGCCGGGAACTGGAACATAAAACCACGATTAAATTAATCGAAATTTCAGCTCTTATCATATCTTATTTGCAGGCGTCCATAAACCAATCTATGAATTCTCTACAATACTAACTGCATCCTGGTGAAATTCAGAAATCACATCTTATAGAGTGTACAAGGGAAACGAATAAAGTAAGCATATTTTATCGCATTTATAATAAAGTCAAAGGTATTACAAATACAAATACAAATATCTTTATTTCAGACTACTATGGTCCATTGGTTAGTATTACAACTTAAAAATTTAGGGTTAGTTAAATATAAAAAAACGTAACTTAAAATTAATTGCTTGCAAAAATCCGTCAATTTTTCATGATTACTGCTAATTTTGATAACGCTAAGGTGTGTATTGTATTGCATTATGCCGCACTTAGGCCCGTATAAATAGTCAAATTTTGCCAGCCAACCAATCACAGAGCCTGAATCGTGTCTTGAGACCGAGATGCATCTTGAGTACTGACTATTTATACGGGCCGGGCCTAATAAGTGACATTTATGAAGGGTTTGACAGTGAATATACCTCTAAAGGGCTTTAAATAAATGTCGAAATCTTAATTTAATAACAGAGTAATTGTATATATTAAATATTCGTCTCTGAGTGCGGCAGTTAGTGTTTCCAAGCCACATGTCAATCAAAGTTTAATTCTAACTTACATACTTTTTGCTCCATTCTATTACTATCTGTGTCACATGTGACCAATTAATCCTTTTAAACATCTTCGCCAATCGGCTGCGCTCTTACGGTATACCTGTACCGGTCTGAGTCAATATATATAATTTCTTACAAGTAGGCTAGAAATCAAAGACGAGGAGAATGAAGCTACCTTATGATGTTTGGAAAGACCAGTTTGATAAAGGGGCCGGGGATGTCCCAGAGCAAATATTAGCAACAATATATCCAAGATCTAATTTCAGCTACAAAGTAAGCTTTATTGAAATTCGACATTTAAACTATGCCTAGACTTTTTTAATTTATTAATCTAGATAAGAAATCTAGAGAAGGAAGAAGATAATTTTAACAAAAAAAAAAAACGATTTCAAACAGCATTTTCTTATCATGGTTACAACATGCGAAGTATCATCTTTCCAACAAAAAATTATCATCAAAATCGCTTTACAAACGGCGAAATATAATATTATTGTTGTATACGGAGGATTGAGAAATATTTTTTGAAGTCGGTTAAATAAATAAAGGAAATTAGATTGGTCCTTGCAGGGATCCCGGTGAGCAGAGTTTTAAATAAGGTAGACGTTATTTAAATATTTGTAGAGAGCTGTATCTAAGCTACTAAAATAGTGTATTGTTAATGAAATTCAATAATTCTCTACATAATACGTAAGCATACCGATTCCGAAAAACGCCTTATCATTGTAATATTATCATATTTTGTTTCAATTTTGATCGTTTTTAGGGTTCCGTACCCAAAGGGTAAAAACGGGACCCTGTTACTAAGACTTCGTTGTCTGTCCGTCTGTCCGTCTGTATGTCTCCAGGCTGTAACTCAAGAACGGTAATAGCTAGAGAGTTGAAATTTTCACAGATTGTGTTTATCCGTTGCCGCTATAACAACAAATACTAAAAACAAAATAAAGTTAATATTTAAGGGGGGCTCCCATACAACAAACGTGATTTTTTTGCTCTATATCAATAATAGCAACAGGTAGGTATTTGAATTTTTCACACATTCTTTAGTTTTATGTTAACTTTAATATTTAATAATAATATTAATATAAAATACAAAATTAAGGGCTCCTATACAAAAAACACAAATTTTGCCCTAATTTTTCTACGGGTACGGAACCCTTCGTGCGCGAGTCCGACTCACACTTGGCTGATTATTACTCTTATTACAGAATACAGAGACAGTATAATGACGTAAATTTTATGATTTTTAAACAAAACAATTGAAGATCAAGTTCTTCTCTACTTAAAATTTAAATGTATCGTAGTTTGTTAATTAAATTGGATGAATTTTTTGATAACAGTTAAATTTTGACATTAGCTCCACACATTTATCTATAACACTCATCATTTAATCATAACTAAGTAATAATCCATACTAATATTATAAATGCGGAAGTGTGTCTGTCTGTCTGTCTGTTACCTATTCACGCCCAAACCGCTGAACCTTTTTGCTTAAATTTGGTATGTAAATACTTTGAGTCCCGGGAAAGGACATAGGATACTTTTTATTCCGAAAATGTACGGTTCCCGCGCGATAAACGAATTTTGGCGCAACGGAGTTGCGGGCGTCATCTAGTCTATATAATAAAACTGTAGAAATGAAAATTCTGTACATTAAAATTTAAAGATATTCAAAAAATAATAAGCGGGGGGTGTCATTACATCGCTATAGAAGCCAAAAATGTGGTTAGTTTTTTTGTCTGTCTGTCTATCTGTTTGTCTGTCTGTATGTTTGTTCCAACATCACACGAAAACTACTGATCCGATTAGAATGCGGTTTTCGCAGATATATTTGTCTTCTTCCAACTTAATAAATGGAAAAGTGTGTTTGTTTGTTTGTCCTTCCTTCACGCCCAAACGAAGCAACCAATTGACTTGATTTTTGGCATAGACTTAGTTGAAAGGATGGAGAGTAACATAGGTTACTTTTGGTCTTAGGAAAACATCATGGCCCCAAAGGAGGCTTACGCGATTTCCGAATTTCACGCGAGCGAAGCCGCGGGCAAAAGCTAGTAATTAATTTTTTCGTCTCTGACTTCTGAGTACGGTAATAAATTATATTGGTAATATTGATTAATATTATTATTACACCAATAATAACAATTAAATGGCAAAGATAACATACATCGATATTTCTCAGTAAACATCATTAAGGAAAATATTTAATTTCGCATCAGACACGCATAAAAACTTACCTATTAACAGCAAAAATAACGAAACCATTATTGTGTCACAAAATTTTCACTTTTTATTTGTTCACAGACATTATTAACCAAACTAAGACTAGATATTAATGTTGTGTATATCTAAGTTGTTATTTACAGTGTGACTACATCTACGTACGTACTCCGCGGGAAACCCGTGCTACTGACTACTACCGGTCTGCCAGCGTCAGTCAATATTTTCCTCTTACTTGTACGACCAATAATATTATCATCATTTTTTATCATCATTATCATTACCTTTAACATAATTCAAGATTTGAGTGGAAGAATAAGGTAAGTAACATGAAAAAACTTCCCGTTTTTTTGCTTAAATGGAGGCTTTAGGGCCGGAAAAATTATTTGAAATAGAAAAACTATGGATCATATGTGTAGCCAGATATATTAGCTAGGTTATGAAGTAGATAAGTTACAAGTTTTATTCAAATAATTAGGGAAAAAATGAGTTATTATCCGTATGTTGCGAAATGTAACTTGTTCGATTCTTCCACTCAAGTCTTCAATTATTATTTGTACCATTTACCGCTTTAACTAGAACTTTAAGAAGTTTATTGTTATCAATACGACTATCTTGATTGTCTATGAAAATTAAAAGTTCACCTGCATTTAATTTAGTTCCCTCTTTACGTTTAAGAGTGGTATTTATTTTAATTACCTAATTACGAATTAAGACCAGGTAGTCCCTAAAATTAGTAGGTCGATGTCTGTCAGTACGAATATCGACGTAATGCACATTAAAATAACATTCATATCAGCGCGCCTTGTACAGTGGCGGTTACGACGCTCGCCGCGTCCTTAATAGGGGAAATAGGAGAAAATTATACTTTTCACTTAGATAAAGACCAAAATGCAAAATGTAACCACATAATATGTTATTGTTTTTAAGTTATGAGCTTTTCGTAGATATGATTTTTGAAAGTAAAACTATCATAAGCTTCATGAAAAATAAGAAAAATATCACAAAATATTCGAATTTAGCCTCCTCTTCGGAGTTATTTTTGATCGAGTGAAGTTTTCAATATTATATTTCGAACTACAAATTGTCAAAGTACTTATGTAAACAACAATGTGTATTTTTTTTTTTTTGCTTTTAAAAGTCACTATTTGTTTGTTTATTATTGATTCAAAGTCATGTAAATTAGGGAGTACCTGGCCTTAATCTGAAATCACGCTGCAACTACACCTTGTGACTATTATTACACTAATTATTACTGGACTAATAGGTAGAGCAACTACTTATCAATAGAAAGGTGAGAATATATATTACTGGCATTTGACAGTTATAGTTCCAGTTGTAAATTGAAATGGCCGGCTTACATTATTCCAATCCAGTGATATATTGCATTCTAGTACATTCCAGTGCCCGTTTACATCATTCCAGTAGCAATCCTGCAGCGCTGGATTGGATTGATGGATTGAGATAATATAAGCCCGCTATATAGTACGTGAGTTTTCCCACGGAATGTGGCAAGTTTTACCGCTGGCAACTCAATGAAGATGACCGCCAAACAGGTTATCAGCAGGTTATTATAATTATTATTGCAAGAGTACGTGTGACGCGGCCGCGCTGTCGATTCGTAAGGCTGGCCGCATACGCACGTTTTCCGTATTCGATTTCCGAATTCGTTTTCGCATTCTAAATTCCGTGAGACTAGCGCAAAAGTACGTTTTTCTCACGCACGAAAACGAACGTGTGCGGCAGTTAATGTATTGATTCCATGCATTCGGATTTCCGAGTAAGTAAAACGAATTCGGAAATCGAATACGGAAAACGTGTGTGTGTGGCCGGCCTAAATCGTAAGGAGGCGTTGGGTGGAGTTGAGTATGAAATAATTTTATTTTAAAAAGATAATAATATATACCGACTTCTAAACTGTACGTAAAATTCCCTTTCTGAAAAACTACTGAACCGATTTTGATGAAACTTGCAGTATTCCTTTAGTTTAACAATATAACTAGTACTTACAACAAAAAAGAATTACTTAAATCGGCATTTGTAGTTCCGAAGATATGCGAACACAAAAATACATACATACACTTTTGAAATTTGGCTCATTTGTTCAGAAGCTGATATAGACTAACATAATTATACGAAAGGGCAGCTCTGGAAATATTACATAATTGATGGCCTCCTTTTTTTGAAGTCAGTTAAATATGAGGACCTCATGCCGTGAATGGATCTGAACTCAGAAAGCATGCAGATTATGATTCTGAATGTTGCTAGGACTCAGGAGTTATATTGTTTAATTTTTTTTACAAAAATTATTAATGTTGGAAGCATGCAATGTTTTAGAATCATAATCTGCATGGTTTTCTGAGTTCAATCCCATTCACGGAATGCGGTCCTCATATTTTGCATACTCGACTCTACCTAGGACCCGCTCTATCACAGATTTGAGGATTCTGTGCAAATTTCAAGTGCCTAACTGTTGCTATTATTGATAACGAGCAAAAAGGGTCAAAAAATGACGTTTGTTGCATGGGAAATTAAAATAAAATAAATACTTAAGGGCCTTAAATATTTCTTTTATTTTAAGACGTATTTGTTGTTATAGCGGTAAAGAAATACACAATCTGTGAAAATTTCAGAAGTCTAGCTATATTAGCCGTTCTTGAGATACATCCGTCAGTCTGGAGACAGACAGACGTACAGACAAAGCAGTCTTAGGAATAGGGTCCCGTTTTTACCCTTTGGATACGGAACCCTCGGAAAAAAGTTAGTCCGTCAGCGCTGTTACTTTCACAGTGATTAGTGAACTCTATATACAGGGGACTCATATACATCATAAAGTGTTATCACTTAGTTTTGTTACACCCTGTATATATAGGACACGCTGTGACTCTTCAGTCGGGCTTTTAATACAGCCAAACCGTCCGGAATTCAATCATGTAAATTAGATCTTTACAAATGAAAGGTCCACTGCAAATATAATTATAAATAGAAGCTAATTAGGGTTTAAAATTTAGAACGACGCGATGTAACAAAACCTATATATGGTCTAATTATTATTATTATTTGAACCAAATATTTTTCACGAATCGATACCTTTTTGGCCAGGGAAAACCAACAAAGAACAAAAGTGTCGTGTGATCATTAGATTTACGAGTGGATATGGAAAATTGTATCACATGACCTATATTTGAAATGATTACAATCCACCATTGTCGAGGGCCGTCGCGGCATTATTTTCACTTTTCAGTTCACATCCGAGTTCGGTCAGAGCGCGTCGCGTCGCTTCGCACAACTGTTGCGTGTTGTTTAATATTTCGATGACTTAACTTTCAAAATTACTTATTATTATTAACTTAGCTTTGTTACAAAATTTTTCTTACATTTCGAAAATTTCTTGCATTGTTATAGTATGTTTCAATTTAGTGACTTAATTTATACTGTTTGCAACAAACGTGCAAGCCACTGCATATAGCCATCTGGTAATTTACTTGCAAACAGCTAAAGCCATATTTTCCATATTTCAATAAAACAAAGAAAAGGTTAACAACCCATAAGTTTTAAAGTAACTACGTGTAGAACATGCAATAGCCGGAATTCCCACGGGAGTCGGGACACAGGATCATAACTATAATATTCAAATTACAAGGTGTGTTTAAAAACGGAATCGATTTTTAAAATTGGGTTTTAATTTTTTCTATTTTGAGGATTCCGTAGTTAGGAGTAGGGTAGTTCGGTCTCAAAGGGTAAAAACGGGATCCTATTACTAAGACTTCGTTGTCTGTCCGTCTGTCTGTATCTCTGTTTCCAGGCTGTCTTCTGAAATTTTCTCAATCTGTGAAAATTTTAGAAGACTAGCTAAAGCGGTTCTTGGGATACATTCTGAAGACAGACAGACAGACATCGAAGTCTCAGTTTTTGTGTCTCAATTTGGGTGGGTGAAGTCGAGAAGACTTTTTGCAATTATCTAACCACCATTCTAACTTCTTAATAGCGTGAAAAGGTAGAGACCGCCTTTCATGGGGGCTACGTCGAAGTAAACTATTGCAATGGGCCAACAGACTTCGATAATTTAAACGACCTTGCGGAACTGCTAGTCGAGCGATACTGATAATGCTCTCATTTCTCTAAGAGTTGCTTTTCTAGATTTTAACAATTTTTTAATTATACTTTGAAGAGTCTGAATTTTTGAATCTGGAACGGACTTTCTATTGTTCCATGTGTCCCAAAAAAGTTTTTACGCTTTGGGTACGGAACCCTAAAAAAATATTTAATGTGATTTGTGAATTCAGATCACAGGCATATATTATCTCAAATTATTCACCATCTATCTAATAATGAGTCTATTTTTTGTAAATCAATCCTTCTTCGATAATAATATTTTTACGTAACGAATTAACGACATAATATAATATCAAGTGATCTTGAACCTGTCCCTTATCAAGTTTATTGTTAATTGTTACGATTGTTGTTAATTGTTATTGTTTAATTAACTTTAGAGATTGTTGATATTGTTACGTATAAACTTTGGGGATTGTAAATTGTTGTAAAGTAGATATTATTATCCATACTAGTCAATACTGACATTCAAAGATGCTGAACCCATATTGATGAAATTAGGGGTGGAGATTAATTTGAGTCCTTGGAAAGGTCACATCACACATGACAGTTTTCTTTTATACTGAAGTGTGTTTTTTCATATTTTTTATAAAAATATTGTGTCAGGGTACAAAAATGGCAAAGAAAACTAGTAATACATCCAGAGTTGCTGCAGCGATTGTTATAGTTGTCAACTTTATTATGATGGTAAGTGATTAATTAATTATTTTACATTATCCTAAATATGCAGAAAATAATGGTACAAAACTATACTCATTTTAAAATGTTTAAGGCCTACTGGTAAGGCTAATTTTTTATCTTGCAACAGCAATGTTAAAGCGAACATTGTACGATATATACCTATTATCACTCAGAGAAGTTGATTCAATTGGCAGATTACAGATGGCGGACCGACGTTATTTGGTCGCGTTATTTCAAACCCATCCGACAGACAACAACTAACATTGAATTGACATAATCCGACCAAATGACGTAGGTCCGTCAACTGCCAATGAATAAATTTCTTCGATGGTATGATGCAAAAAATTAATAGGTATGTATGTAATGTCTATAGGTACACAATAACACGGTTAGCAGACACGAGATGCAAAATCACCATGCCGTGTTAACCCTGTCATTTGGCCGAGTTAATAAAGTTATGTTAAAAATTACGTGGAAAATTAGAAAGAATATTTTCCCACCTCATAGAATTGACAATTTAAACTTCATACATATGACGGGACAGCGTCCGTCGGGCCCGCTGGTAGGTAATAATATTATAAGGCCTAAGGGATGCCTTTTATTTCAGGGTGCATAAATAATATAATATAGGCATTAGGCACCTCTTACGTATAAGCTCGTTGCTCCACGAGTCACGACCATTATCTATGACCCACATTCGGAAGCTCGCGCTATCGCCTGCACACGTTTAACACACTGACAGGTAATTTAGCTGTCCACAAACAACAGACATCCTTGACCTGAACATTTAGGTTACATCTTCGTGTCAAGGTCTATTACCTAGATCTAGTTTCTAGATCAAAAATTTCTAGATACTAGAATATAATATAAAATTAAAAACACAGTTTTGTGTTCGAATCATAAATTCATTTTATTAGCAGTTGATTTAAGAACGAACTAAAACGTTGTGCTGCTACACGACGTCAATGACCTAGGGCCCAGGCGATGCAGATTCATTGTTCTAAGTATAATTTTCTATAAATTTCACTAAGGTGAAACCGCACTAGTGCGACGTGACACGACGCGACACTTCACTTCCATAGAAATCAGTTCTATGGAAGTGAAGAGTCGCACTAGAGCGGTTTCACCAAGAGAAAAGTTGTAATTAATCGCTTGCCAAAAATACCCAAATATTTTTAATAGGTCTATTAAAAATATTTAATAGACCTATTAAAAATATTTAGGTATTTTTACTTACTACTTTAATACTCCACTCATCTCAAAATTTTTCAACGATTAGCTGTTTATGACTGTGTACTAGAATAGTACGCAGTATCCGCATAAAACGATGTTTTTCCAGCTGTGCTGCCTGGTGGCGTTCGCGCTGAGCCTGTGGGCGGTGGCGTCTCCGCGCACCCTGGTGCACGCCGTGCAGGTCTTCGGCACCCCGGCCCTCAAGGTCAGATCGTCTATTTGGTGCTTAGCCTTAAATTTAACTTAACCTTCAATCGGTCGCGCGACGTCGAATAGACTCACTTCAATACATTTTCGCTGATATCGTCCATATTTCTCGTTGAATCCGTATCAATCTCTCAGTAGCTTGTCATAATTTATCTATCTACCAAATAAATAGCTTACAGAGAGTAATCTCCGCACCCCCTTTGCAGCATGGTCTGGACCTCAAATGTTTTGGTCGCGACACCGGCGTCGAAACGACTTCGCGCGCCTCTCGTATTATTTTATATGTAGTTTTCATATAATCGAGGCAAATTGTATGTTTATGAGTAAGTCTTCGATGACCGATAACATCGAGTGTTATTGCTAGATGGAGAAAAAATTGGAACTAGGATTAGAAAATTCCAATCACTTTTTCTGCCCCTGTTCACACAAGATAAGCTACTTTGAGTCACCGGTTTTTATAACAGCTAAGTTTTTACTAAAAATATATTTAATTTTCTGGATGAATTGATTACTCTTAAAAGGTTTATAATAATATTAATGAAATAATACATAATGTTGAATCAAAAGCGTTTTGTTTCTCCAATTTATCTAAGACGTCTTTTAGGTTACGCGCGCCGTTAGAACAGAGCGCGCGCCCGCTTGAAGGTTAACTTTTATGTGGCATACGCATTACGCATTCCTCCGCAGGAAAGCAGCTGCAAGGATATGACCTTGAACGTAACTTTTTTGTGAATAGTGAATTGTTTACGCATTCCCCGGGAGGCTGCAGGGATATGTTAGACTCCTCCCGCCCCGAGTAGGCCAGCTAAACTCTTCGGCGCCTAACGCGAACCGACCTAAAACTTAACCTAACTTTACCCAATAGTGACGAAATTCAGTCCTATTAAGCTATTTAGTTATCTTGTTAATATTACTAGTTAACCATAATATTATGAATAGGAACTAAGGAGGATGATCCTAAGCTTAAGTTTTACATTGAAAAGTAAGTGGATTTGTTTCTTAGAATAGCAATATATAGCTTGTCAAAAAAGAGTAGACACTGTACACAATTTTGAAATCACAAAAAATATGAAAACCTTATTAAATTGAGATAAAAATGTGCAAGGTGATAATATTTAAAGTGTATAAGCGTTCTCTGTGTAAATACAAAGAGAAAAAATTGGCCAAGTACGAGTAGGACTCGCGCACGAAGGGTTCCGTGCAAAATGAATCCGTAGAGCAAAATTAGGCCAAAAATTGTGTTTTTTGTATGGGAGCCCCCCTTCATTTTTTATTTTATTTTAATATTATTATTAAATATTAAGGTACACATATATAACTAAGTACTTTGAGAAAAATTCAAGTACCTACCTGTTGCCATTATTGATATAGAGCAACAACGGCCAAAAAAATCACGTTATTTGTATGGGAGCCCCCCTTAAATATTAATTTTATTTTATTTTTAGTATTTGTTGTTATAGCGGCAACAGATATACATAATCTGTGAAAATTTCATCTCTCTAGCTATTACCGTTCTTGAGTTACAGCCTGGAGACAGACAGACAGACCGACGGACGGACAGACGGACAGACAACGAAGTCTTAGTAATAGGGTCCCGTTTTTACCTTTTGGGTACGGAACCCTAAAAACCACCTTTTGAGCGTGAGTACGTTTAGAAAAAAAAAAACTGGGTCTACTCTTTCTTGACAGACTGTACACTACCACCATACTAAAATTAATTTACACCGCGACGTACCTCGGCAGTATTTGCTTCGGGGCCCCAGTGTGGGCCGATAGAGCAACTATCGGCGCGGCTCGTCGAAAGTTGCTACAGAGCCAACGTCTTGCGCTTATCTTCTTATGTAAAGCTTATAGGACTACAAGCACCGAAGCTTTACCTGTTTTAGCCGGAGTCTTACCCGTTGACCTTGAGATACAGCGTCGTGCGACAATGTACTATCATAGCAAAAACATTACGAATCCCTACTTTTTAAACGCCCGCGATAAAATAAAAATCACAAGATTGTTTGAACCTTTAGAGGATTCGGTACGTAGTCTAATCACCGAATGGCAGACGCGTTGGGACAAATCTACTAAAGGGAGACATCTTTATAACTTTTTCCCTAATATTCGTGAACGGCTGTCCAAACACTGGATAGATATTGATCACAGCGTATCTCAATTCCTGACCGGTCATGGAAATTTTAAAGCCAAACTTTACGGATTTAAATTGGTTGCATCACCTATGTGTGAGTGCTCGACCGAGGGCAGTATGTTTGAACAAACCGCCCATCATGTTCTTTGGGAGTGTAGTCTTTGGCAAGAGGAACGAACTACAATGCTGAACAACCTATATTGTAACCTATATCTGGAGTCGCATACTACACTGATCTCGTGGACAGCGCTAGGAACTTCCGTGCCTTCAAGCGTTTTTGTCACAATTATTATTGGCGACATTCAAACACAATAAACTCCAATATTAACTTAGCTTCAGCTTAGGAGTCACAACTATTAGCCTTATTTCCGTGGTGCTCCCCCTTAAGTTCTTTGAGTTTCGGTCATTGCAACTTTGTGCTGTCTCCCGCTTTGTATGGGGAGGGAAACTGGAATTCTTCCTATTCCTCCTATTCTCTTCTGATTAATTTCGTTGCGGGTCCCAAGACAGTTTTAGCATGTCCCTCGGGCTCCCTGAGATCATATCAAAGGGTTTTCGTGGTTGGATACCGCTGTCGATCCTGGTACACAGGAGATACAGTGGTGGGAATGTGTGGTGGGCCAAAGCCCGTTTAAAAAAAAATACCACCATACTACAAATACAATATAATTTTATAGTTCAACAATGTTATATAGCTGTGTGTGACTCCGGAGTCCGTACTTGGCGCCGTACCAGGCACGGTGACCTACTCAATGTGATATACCATTTAGCTCTACTCACTGAATAACAAACTGAAGCAGATTATGTCTGTTACTACCAATGGTATTCTACATACATTTGAGTTTTTCATATAATATCATTGATTACTACCTGAAATACTGTTCTTAATAAAATGGAAACTGTCGTTTCAATTTGCTTTGATGAGTCTAAACATTCTTTATTTACTTTTTCTGATGATTTACAGTCATTAGTTTAAGTTTGTTTACAGTGTTTCAAGGCGGCCAATTTGTTCTACTCAACTTTGTCAGTCGCGGATCGGAGTAAATTATTGTAAAGGTGCTCCCTCACTGGGAGCATTCGCTTGTATTGTAACGTTACAGAGTCGAGCATGACATCAGTGAGGGAGGAGAGCCGAGCATTACAATGCGCCCCTTGTAATGATACAATGTGTAATATCTTGTAACATCAATGCTACGTGACAGTGAAGTCAGCTTGCTACGGAATGCTCAAAGTCGAATCTTTATAATATTATATTACATTACACGCGAATTCTCATCGGTCAGGGAGGTAGTATTGTAATGTAATGTTCAAACTTCAAAGACGAATCTATAATGTTACATTATATAATATTATATTACATTACACGCGAATTCTCATCGGTCAGGGAGGTAGTATTGTAATGTAATATTCAAACTTCAAAGACGAATCTATAATGTTACATTACACGCGAATGCTTCCGGTGAGGGAGCACCGTAAAACCTCGATCGTGGGAATCGCAGACACAATAGATTTTCAATTGTTATGCGGCAGCTGGGTGCCGCTTGGGGATTGATGGGTTAAAACGTATAGGACACAAAGTATCTCCATACCCATAATTATATAGTATTATTAGAGTAGTTTCGTATTACTAAGTGAAATGCTTGCTCATGACCTAAATTTAGATTGCATTTTATTTATTATTTTTTTCATCTTTTCGCACCATTGGCACCTACACAATTTTGTTTCTGAACACCTAAAGGTTGACTGGTAGAGAATGCCATTTGGCATTAAGTTCGCCTATGTACCAACATTGTGCAAAAAGTATAAATAAATAAATAAATAAATAATTTAGATGATTTTTTTTATTTCTGGTTTTTGTTCAGCGGTTCGGGCGTGAAGCGGTAACAGACAGATAGACAGAGAGGTAATAGGTATAAAATAAATACACTTGTAAAACAAAAAACAGATTCAATTTTTCGATTTTCAAAGATTTTTTTTCCAAATATATGACTAGGTAAGTCATAACTTTTCGAAACCGATGTTAGACATTATGGAACTAGCCAGTGACCTAACGTAGTAATTTAGATCAAACTTATCTGTACGATCTAATTTTGATAGCACGACACACCGAGGGTAGTTCCTACCACAAAATAAATATGGGCAGAAGCTTAACTTACTAGGTAGGTACTAATTAGTTACCGAAAACGAAAGTGCTTAATTATAGTGTCACTTCACCGTGAGGGTTTTTAAAATTCTTCATAAGCTCATAAGTGACATACCTATCCATCTTTCAAATTTATTTATGAGAAAACTACTATCCCTCTTACTAATAAAAAGTTCTTAAACATGCGTTCAGCGTGTGAATAGTTAAACAGGAGTTTTTAAGTTACACAGAGTCTATACAGAGAAATTAGTATGGAAATGACAGCATCGTTATACAGGCCTTATGTCAAAAAATGATTATTAGTAGAAAAAATCTTATGCACCCCCTAAACACGCTGTGTAACTTTTTATTAGTAAGAAGGTATACAGTGTGTAAACTGGTGACACGCACATTTTTGCACACAGACAAAAGGACCTTATGTAGACCTCACAAGAGGTGACATCTTTGACGGACCCCCAAAACATTTATGTTTTGTCGTCTCCTTGCTGGTATCTGATGACATTTCTAAAATAAAATGTATCACTTGCGAAACCCCTAGGGCTGTACGAAGCACACTTTGAGAATGGCTGCCCTAAAGTATTGTTTTGTTACACCCTGTAGAGGTAATAGTTATATGAACTTAGTCAATATCGTGTTGATGAGCCCCGTAATAACCCGGATACGGAACCCCCATTACGTTATTACCGCCGATCGGGGGCGGGACAATTTCAGACTTCATAATTCATTTGGACTCATTTCAGGGAATGATATCTACGAATGAATGATTAAATATACGAACGGTTAAGTTCGTTCTTTGTTCAATAATTTGTTTGTGGTATTGAGTCAGGTGTATTAATTTTATTGTTATACCAATACATGTAACAAAAGTAATGTTTGATCCTTCATTAATAATCCATACTAATATTATAAATGTGAAAGTGTGTCTGTCTCATGTCTGTCTGTCTGTCTGTCTGTTACCGCTTCACGCTTTTGACATGAAATTTGGTATGAAGATTAGTGATGAGCAAAATCAGTCTTGCAGCCTCAGTCTTGGTCTTGCAAAAAAGCCATGCCGAGACCAAGACTATCCTAGAACTAAAAAAACCAAATCCAAGACCGAGATCAGGCAGATTTGACCAAGTCCAAGACCAATATTGTACTAGAAATACCAAAACCAAGACTGTCTGAGTCTTGTTTTGCTCATCACTAATGAAGATACTTTGAGCCACGGGAAAGGACATGGGATACTTTTTATCCCGGAAAAATGTACGGTTCTCGCGCGATTATATACGAATTACTGCCCAAAAGAGTTGCGGGCATTAACTAGTTAAGTAGTTACTCATACCATCTCATACTATTTAACCGACTTCCAAAAATTAGATTTCTTAATTCGCCCGTATACATAATATAAATACCTATGTTACTTTTTTACCGCCCTTGTTTGTTCGAAGATGATTTTAAATCACTATTTATTTTTAAAAGGGTACACATAAAGGAACTCACTCTAAAGTATTATTACTTTGTTTTTAACCCCCGATAAAAAGAGGGGTGTTATAAGTTTGACGTCGTGTCTGTCTGTCTGTCTGTCTGTGTGTATGTCTGTCCGTGGCATCGTAGCATCCAAACGAGTGGACCGATTTTGATTGCGACAGCTCCATTATCAAGCGTGTTCTTAGCTATAGTTCATCATCACCAGCCCGCTCATGAACGGGCTGATGATGATGATGCTGATGACACTCAAAATTTTCACCACCGCAGTGGTGAAATAATTGAGTATTGTATTTGTCTACTTACAAATTACAATAATTTTTGAATCGGTGGTTGTTCTTAAACATTATTGGAACTCAAAAATGTCACACAAGACGTGCATCCTTGCAATGCGTCAGTGGTGTCAGTTGTCACCAAACTGACCATGAGGGTGGTGACAACTGACAAACCCTGTCGGCCCCGGTTCCAGGCGCTGGTGTCGGAGGAGTGGGTGGGCGTGCAGGTGGGCGTGGGCTCCGCACTGCTGGCCGCCTTCTTCTTCTGCATCTCGCTGATGGGCGTCTACGGCGCTATATCCGCCTCGCAGTTTCTCTTGTTCATGGTACGTAGGATTCTCTGACTGGTTGCGCAAAACTTCAAAATCGCTCGTAAAAGGTTTTCCCGTTATGCGTGTTATCGCCGGCGCGCAAACGCGGAGCCACCTTCCTTCTTCAATCACTCCAACTTCAACAATCTTACTTCTGCGATGCTAAGAACTTAGGTGACAAACGAGCCGTAGCAAAATCTTAAGTGAGGTATCTTAATGGCCACTAGAAGGCCCTTTAAGTTAAAGGCCGGTAGAAGATAAATGACTTCTTAACAATTTGCTTGACCATTTTTTCAGTACGCGGCTCTGGTGTTCCTGCTACTGCTGTTGGAGTGCGCCCTGGTCTTCTACTTCTCTTCCAACATCGTCGAGGTCAGTAATACTTCTTCTAGACAGAAAAGACAATCTTCTCATTTTAATATTATTAGCCTCTCTACGTCGCCACGAGAATCCAATAAAAGCATTCAGAAATTGTCTATGATCGATCTCTAATGTGAACACAGACAATCTTTCTCAGAATACAGAACAAAAAGAGCACTTTTCCTGTCATGCGTATCATGGCCCGCGCGTGGATCTGCAGCCATGAATGATGAAAGTAGCTCGCATCCTATAATTTCACAGATGTTTTTCCTGTCACACGGGCAACACGCGGACAGGAGCAATGTTCATTATTATTACTCGCATGCGAACTAAATCCGCGTGCGGGTGACAACACGCATAGGTAAGACGCGCTTGTAAAATATACTGCTTCGCAATCTTTCTCTTTTCGCAATCGCAAAATTCTTACGCTGGTTCTTCTCGCCGGGTTAGTTCCCGAACCGCGGGTGATAGGCAACATGTAGGCATTCTGAAAATATTTATTCAGAAATAAAACAATTTCGATTTGATTTCAATCTTAGCTACATCGTTGCTCAACGTGAGGAGGTGTCTTTATTCATAAAGATTAGGATGTAACTCTGCATGTACCTACAATAAAAAATTTTTCAATTTTTCAGAAAGGTATTCAAGACGACGGCCAATGGACGCACGCCCTAAGGCTCGTCTTCGAATGTTGCGACAGAAACTACACGTAAGTCGCTATTTTCTCTGTAACATAATACAAGAAAAAGTCAGGCACTACTTCATAGTACTATCAGAGAAATTTATTCATAGGCAGATGGCGGTCATACGCAATATTGTCGGGTTATGTAAAGCCCGGCCTGTCAAATCACGAGTAATGTTAACTTTGTATAATCCGAGCACATATCAAAGGTCCGTCAAATGCCCATTAATTTATTTGTGTGCACAACAAACAAGAGCACTCTCTATTCCTTTACTCTCATAACCCAGTGGGACAGACGGCCGACACGACTGGCGAGAGATCAGGCGCAGGACCGACTTTTTACATGCCCATCCGACGCATGGATCATCTTACTCAATCAGTTGATCAGGTTGCATTGTCCAACCAAACTTGGAAATAACGATATATTTCCAACGCGAGAATTGAACCCACGACCTTCAAGTCAAGAGCCACATGCTTTAAAGTCTAAACCACTGGACCACGGAGGCGAATTACCACCATAGGCTAACACGGAAAGCGTCGCTAACAGACGTTGTTTTATTCATCCGCATTATAACGTGCGAGTGACCATGTGGCTGTTTTAATTTTATATGACATCGGCTCGGCTGGATTATCGACCGATGTCACCGTGTCATACTTGATGTTAATGCGAAAGACTTGTTTTTGTTACTTACCAAATAGTTAATACCTTACTGCCACACTCAGAGACGAATATGAATTACCTACTTGCGTGTAATTAAATTTAGATTTTGACATTAGCCCCATACTTGTGTCAAAGTCATCATAAAATTAAAGTTTATTCAACATTAAGGCTGCGTTTCCACCAAAGATGTGTTGCGAGGAATGTGTTTTTGAGAAATGAGAACCAATAGAATCGCTTCATTGACGTGAGCTTACCGTGACATCGCTCAGCTCAGCGATTCTATTGGATCTTAAAAACACATTCCTCGCAACACATCTTTGATGGAAACGCAGCCTAAATGTCCCCGAGTGCGGCCGTTATTGATAAATATATTATTCATGCAGCATATAACTATAATGCTGCGTTTCCACTGAAGCGGAGTAGAGCGGAGCGGAGCTTAGCGGTGCCGAATTGACCAATCACCATGCTCGAAATCTTCGCTCCGCTTCGCTGTCATTCCGCTGGAATAGCACGATTGGTCAATTCAGGTACCGCTAAGCTCCGCTCCGCTCCGCTTCAGTGGAAACGCAGCCTAAAAGGTCTGCTTGTCTCTTTGTAACACATTGGAAAAGTCACATGACAAAGACAGCGACCCTGATTCTTGAAGCTCCTCTCACCTCTGTGATCACTCTCCTACTAAAAGGCTGGACCTATTTTGACGTCATATCTCAATATTGTCATCGGTCATACCTACGATTTCAGGGCTGTCTCCGAACCAGTAACTCCTCCCTGGTCGTGCTGCGGCACCGACCACTTCCCCAAGAACTGCACCGCTGACAACATCTACACACGGGTAATTTTCTAGATAATAAACTGTTCGTTTATTTATGGCAAAAAACTAGTAATTATACTATCTAAATACTTTAGTCTACATGAGTAGAGTAGGTATTTTATTTTATTTTCGTTTATTGGGGTCTCCAAACAGTCTTACATTTTATAATAAAGTAAAGTATACATTTATAAGATTTACTACTTAAGTGTATAACCAACGGCGGTGACCACAGATGAATAATTAATTAGTATAGGAAAAAATAGAGATCTAGTATTTTTAATAAAGTCGTGCCATTGTAAAGCCTCGCAGCTTCTGATCGCACACACAAACTTTCAGTAGCGGCTCTAGGAGGTGGCGAACAGGGCAATCGCCCGGGGCCTTGCAAGGTATTTTTTCGTAAGGCAAAGGGCCTCGCAAAGGCCTGCCGCCCAAGGCCTCGCAAAGACCGTCCGCCCGGGGCCTCGCAATGGGTAAGGCCGTCACTGCATACTTTAAAATATAATATATTTTATAGTTCAAAATGTAATTGTTGAAAGGACTGCCAGCGGGCCGTGGTGGAGTGGCTGCAGCGGTACCAGGTGGCGATATACGCGACTCTCGCGGCGCTCCATCTGCTGTTGTCGTCCTGCTCGCTCATCAGACGATCCCTCAGTGCATCTCACTCCCCCTCGTAGCGAACGCAGCGCCGCACTGGCGGTAAGTGACGTGGCCTTCAAACCAACTTCCAAAATGGGTTCTCTATTAGACCGTACTTTCTTATTTTCTTATTATTCATTGTGTGGGAAAATTCATGACGTTAGGCATTTTTATAGAAATGAAAAATAGGTCTCTCAGCGCTGCTACTTTAATCGAATTCAGGAACACGTACACACCCTAAAGTATTACCACTTATAGGTCTACCAGAATCTAATGGGAAATTTTGACAGCAGATTTTCAAAAAAATATCCTTGATCATTGGATAAATTTATATATTTGCATGTTTCACACACAGAATCAGCCGCTTTAAGGAAAAATAGGATCAAAATATTTTATTACAATTACCCCGGTATTGCTAGAGTCAATTTACTTTCTCACTTTTTGCCATCAGATTCTGGTAGACAGCTATAGTTATGTTAAACTGTCTATTTCTGTCGCAAAAACATACTCTACACAGTATAATCAATTCATGCGTGAATGAGACAAGTAGCAATGGGTAAATTCCTACGTTCTCTGCGATCTGACTTTATCATCGTTTTAGCACCCAAATCAGCGACATCGTGGCGGTCGGTGCGGTCGGCGCGCGTGGCTCCCGGCGCTGACGACGTGCTGATGGTCGTCGTGGGCAAGAGCCGGCTGGGCTGGATGAGACAGAAATGAGGTTTGCGAGGATACTGTCCCTTTCAACGAGCGTAAGAGTGGCCATAATATGACAGACCGCAAGTTGCAGTGGGGACCGACTGCTCTAGAGCGGTCGCGTTAAAATTTGTACCGACCGCTCGAGCCTCCAGAACTGCTCGAGCGGTCCGTGTATTGCGGATATAAATTTAGTATGAAAACTGCAGATCGCCGTGCGGCGAACGCATTTTGCTGTCGGTTTCGACTGCAAGATGCGGTCCGTCTTTGGCCGGCCTAAGACAGGGCGACAGAAAAGCAACAGCTAAAATTGTACCCAGTGTTATTTGGTTGGGCTATGTCAATTCAATATTAGTCGCAATATTTCGGCTTGGCGTAACGCGATCAAATTGCGAGGGTCCGTTATCTGCCTACGAACCAACTTTCTAATAGTAGAATATTTATTGTCAAACGCATGGTGCATTGCTGTCGTTGCATATATTTTATCACCCTGCAGATCTCCTGTAGGAACTGATTGTAGGCAACCGGCCGCTTGTCTGGGTAGATCTAAAATAACTATCAGTACTATCTTATATATTTTCTCGATGAAAATGACAATTTAAATAATTGAATGAATTACATATGGTCATTTTAAAACATCGCGTCAGGAAACAAAATACTTTTTTATTGAAGATGAAGACTTAAAATAAGTGAACATATTACTAATTGTTTTAAAAATATTTTCACAGGTACACCGAAGCGTAGTCATCTGTATCAGCAGCATATTTGGTGAGATAGGTCTGGAAACTCACAACAGACTGTGTTAAAATTACTGTTCTCGATCACGAGCAAAAAGGAGACTTAACAAAACTGCTAAAAATTAAGACTGTCACTTTTGTATGTGTAGTGTTTACCATGATGATGAGAAATTCCTGTAGTTTACTGATCATTGTTACTTGTTATATATCCTCTGATATACTACTAATATAACTACAGACTATAGTTAATAAGTGCCTCTTCGCAAGTAGTAGGATGTAGATTGTGTTTATTACTTTTTACACAATTACTTTCTAACTTCAATACCTGTAGTGTTTATTTAGCTTTATTTGGATATTTTTGCAATACAAACATCCAAATCTCTAATATCTCTAAAATCTAATATTATTAATAAATATTGAAATTAACTTGTGTTTTATTAAAGACTATAAAAACATATCAAACTACAATTTAAATACAAAATAAAATTTAATTAAATTCATACAAACATGTTACTTACCAAAAATTCAAACTTTACAGACATGAACACAATAATTAAGGAGTAAGGACACTTTTAACTAGAAAAATCTTAAATATTGATAAACACCTAAGTACGTGTTTAAGTAGCCATATAATATTATACTACTACATGAAGGTGCCGTCGTAAGTCATTGAACATAACAGAACGGAGCTTTTAATATGAACAGAAAAGAATAACATTTTGCAATCATGCCGTTAAATACTGTTCCTCTTACTTTATAGTTATAAGCTATGTATTATGTACAAGTCTATTTATGTAGATAGCAGCAAGTCTAGAATTCTACATGGAACTACTGGTCATAAAAACGGGACATCTTAAACTTTAATACAATATCTCAATAAAAATGTTACAATAAAACCTACACTAGAGGTGGGTCGGACCTAGTCCATGGCCACTCTGGTGAGGAACCACATCATTATGATGGTGAGGCTGGAGTAGATGGTGCGGGAGGCCATGCCGGGGGTGGGGGAGGCGGCGTTGCAGGACTCCAGGTGGCTGAACAGGTCGTAGTAGTTCTTGGCGGCCTCGTTGGTGGTAGCGGTGGAGGGCTCGGCCAGGCCGACGGCGGTGTCCTTGAACAGGAGGTCGCTGGTGCCGTCGAAGGGGGAGTAGATCTCGAGGTTGATGAGCTGCGCCGAAGTCGCCGCGTTGTACCCGAAGTGGGAGTCCAGGGAGTCCAGCAGAGTGTTCAAAGCGTTCAGGAGAGGGTCGTCCCTAGAATAAAAACATGAGAATTAAAGACAATCCTTAAAAATATAATCGGAGTTGACTTTATTATTTGAAGTTTTTAATACAAGATTTTACGAAGAATTTTTGTGCCTGTAATCTGTATATGTCGCTATTTGAAAGCATTAGCAACAATCCAGGAAGTTGCCAAATATTCTGGAGGTATATAATGCTGATAATTCCACAAAAATAGTAACAACTTACCGTCTGGCGAGCACCTCGGAGTCGACGACGTAGGCGAGCAAGCAGTTCTGGTCGATGTTGATGCCGGTGGTGACGGCCAGCGTATTATTGCGGCAGAGCGCGCGCACCTGCGACGCCTGCAGACCCGCTGCCGTCAGGTGAGCTGTAGACGACATAATAGTATTAGACCAACAATCTAGCGAAAGGGTATTATGAGTACTCAGTACTCACCTAACCTACAAAGACTATAACAGGATTGCTTGAACGGCACTACAATAATAATTATTATATGTCCACAAGATCCAATACATCGTGTAAGCTTCATGATAAAGTAGAATGCAAAGATTTCTTTTAAAATTAAACCTTAAGGTCCCCAACAATACGCATCCTCGCTACATCCCTTCACGTCCCACTATCTCACACTAGATTTCGAGCTAACTCTTTCTTTCCCAGATCGTGTGCGTCCTCAATGAATTAACTAAAAACAATTTACAATTTACAATAGACATCTTTTGCCCCAGTGCTAAAAATACAAGACAATATTATTTCAAATCCTTCCCAAATTAATGTCACCTTAGTACCACCGTTGTAAATTCACATCTTGTTGTTCGCATAATTCTTTAGAATAATAAATAGTCTTAAGTGAGCATATTTCCTTTTCAAAATTGTAATTCGCATGTGAAGACTTGTAATTGGTTGTAATTTTTAACTTTATCTCACTATTATCTTAATTTAAATGAACTGTAAGTCTTTCTTACAAATAAAATAAAAATAAACTTCTAGATGTCAACAATTTTGATGTATTCTGCTGTAAGTTAGAGTACAATTTAATTAAGATCACGTTACTTCTTAATTTCTGAATTCTTACCCTGAATGTTCTGTATCTCGACGAAGGCGACGTCGTTGGAGCTGTCAGCCAGGCAGGACATGCTGCCGTTGTTACCGTAGTACAGGTTGGAGTAGTCGTAGGCGCAAGTGTCTGGAAATGGCGGGAAAATACAAGAAATAGGTTGTGCTAAAATATAAAGAAGATCTATCTATATCTATATATCTAAAAAAGTTAATGTATAGATATTTTAAGAAACTTTTCTCTAAAACTAAATTGAACCACTTACAAGTAATGTTGCTGGTCGTGAAGGAAGGACGGCAGGCGGTGCACAGGTTGGTCGCGTTGAAGCTCTGCAACAAAAATATTTACTGAATTACTAAAGTGCAGGTATATTCGTACCAAGCTAGTATGCGCTACCCAAGAAACCAGGAGCCCAGGAAAATACTACTATTGCATAAGAATACTCTCAACTAAGTGTGCAAACTACTCAAATTTACAATTTATCTCAACATGAAAGCTAAAAGCATAAGACGCCAGATTGATGGCTAAAAAGTACATAATAACGAAATGATCAGTCCACCAATGAACTGTTTAGACGTTAAGTATCGCGTCAATCTTACCAGATTGATGGACTGAACTGATGAGAAACTGAGCGTGTAACCTACGTCTAAAGCACTTCCACTTACGCTGTCTCCGATGGCGTGTGAGGCGGCCTCGGCTCCGGGTGCGCAGGCACCATCAAAGAACTCCCCAACTGCCTTCGCGTAGTCGCACTCGGATGAGCTGATCACACCTCTCTCGTGGGCGACGCTCACGAATGCCACATAGGCTACACACAAAAACAATTTTTAGATTCCAAGTTTAATTGAATACCTATTAAGAGCTCAAGAATAGATATACTTATATCGACATCCAAGCTTTCTTGCCTTTAAATATGCAGGGTGTAACAAAACATAGTGATAATACTTTAGGGTGTGTATGTGTCCTTTGTAGAGGTATAGAGTTCACTGTAAAAGTAGCAGCGCTGAAAAAATATTTTTTTGTTATTTGTATGGGAAAGTGCCCCAGCGTCATAAATTTTCCCATACAACAGTTAAAAAAATTTTGCTCTTACAGCGCTGCTACTTTCACAGTCAACTCTATACAAGGAACACATACACACCCTAAAGTATTATCACTTACTTTTGTTACACCCTGTATGACTCCACGAAATAGAGTATCTTAATAATTTTTATTATCTTAAGCAAATCTCATGATCACTTACCGATACCGCTGTATTCGGGGAAACAAGCTCTCCTGCCGCGAAGGTTTTCAAACCTGGTGACGTTGGTCTGGGTGGTGGTTTCCTTCAGAAGGGCGGCGACGCGGGAGAAGGCGGCGGGGTTGTTCCTCGAGTTTTGAACCAGCTTCACCGAGGAGAGCTTGTAATGCCTTAGAAGAGAAACGTAGTGTATCAACATCACATTTATTATTTGAAGGACCTAATCGGAGGCATCCTTTTAAATTATTTTGTTTATTTGGATGAGATTTAATTTTAGTGCCTTTAATTCCAATAGGTAATTAGGTACTCACTGTCTAGACAGGTAGCCGTAGTTGGAGGGTGTCGCGATGAGGTCGGCGTTGCGGTCCCTGATGTCTGCGAGGCACTCGAACATGTTGTTCCGCTGCTGGCAGGTGATGTGGGGCTCGATGCCCAGCACGTAGGCGGCGCCGCGCAGCCACTGGCACTTGGTCTGCTCCTGCGTGGAGATCGTGCACCAGCGGCGCGCGGGGAAGCACGACGATGAAGCGCTGATGTCGGTAAGGTTGCGAACTGAAATATTTGAGGTAGAACGTCTCTCTTTGGCGGATGCTACAAGCGCGATATTTATTTCGATGTGTGAATCGTAATATCGTAAATCACGATATTTATCGATTGGTAGTTTTAATAGATAAATCACGATACATAATATAGATCGTGTATAGATTTGAATTGTTTCTGAGGTGCATAGTAGCAATCTGTGGTGTACTTACAATTTCTTAACATTCCCATCGGCTTGTATTATGATGACTTACAATTTGAAGATTATAAATAAGATCATTTAAATAAAATAGAATATGAAAAAGGATTATAAATATCTGTACCCATTATACAGGCAAAAGTTTCCCTCTTTAAAAAAACGCGCAATCTTCGTCATTGATAATCGTTACGAAAATACACTAGTATAACAAGAATCAAGAGAAGGTAAGCCTACCGGAAGAAGTGTAGTTGCTAGCAGTCATGGGGGTGGTTTCGAAGAAGACTCTCGCGTTGGCGCCGCCGATGATGTTGGAGTACAGCTGCGACCTCCAGCCGTTGTCGCCGGGGCTGACGCCGTTGGGCCACCACTCGCGCAATTTTGTGAGGACTTCTGATGCCTTAGCTCTAAAATTGTTCAATATACCTACTGTAGGCAATGCTCGTTTCTGCACACATTGATTATAAATGCGAAAGTATGTTCATTCGTATGTCTATTACAGAATTTAGCAGTAAACAAACATTTATTGTAGGTAACAAAGAAACCAGAAGAAAGCCGAACCAATAGGGATGACGACAAGGTCAAAGATTAGCTGATTTTTTAAATAAAATAAAGACATAGCGATAAAAATTAAGTATTCCCAAAATTTCAGCGTAATTTTTTTGTTATGAGCCTTCAAAGTTAGTAGTCAAGTCAATTTTTTCTTATATAAAAATGATTTATACAAACTAGCTTGGCGTGACGTCACAGTTAGCTGACATTTTGTATGGAGCGTTTTGGGAAGGTCTATTTTATGTGAGTTTTGAATTATGATATCTTGGAGAGTTTTTAAGCTATCAGAGCCATTTTTTCACCAATATTTTTATTTTTGAATGGTCCTTTACTTACCAACAAGAAAAAAAATCGTCATGCCTATTGCATAATTTTGGTGGCTTTGCAAAGTATATAGCATGGATAAATCCTTACGTGGAAGCTACAACGGTAGCCCAGGGTTGTTTGACGAAGGAGCAGGGGGCGGTGGCGGCGGCGAGCACCTCGGCCGTGAGCACGCGCAGGGCTCCGTCCTCGCACATCAGCGCGTACGAAGTCGCGTCTTGGGGGTTGCGGATCTGAACAATGTTAGAGCTGGCTATAGTAACCGAAGATTCTATTGCTACAGTTCTATTGATACTCCGTTAAAAAAACATTGAACTGGTCATGCCCAAAAACTGAATGGATAAATCGTTTTCGACTTGTTAATTTTACAACCTTAAAATAATGTGCATACTTAAAAAATATTATGCATGGCTAAACGGTTAATTTTTAACCAGATGCACCCAAAAATGTTACTACATTTTAAACAGTATTGCCTTAGAAGGTTCCTAAGTTACAATAAG
This sequence comes from Cyaniris semiargus, assembly GCA_905187585.1. Taxonomy (NCBI): domain Eukaryota; kingdom Metazoa; phylum Arthropoda; class Insecta; order Lepidoptera; family Lycaenidae; genus Cyaniris; species Cyaniris semiargus. The sequence continues at coordinate 1,780,964 of LR994549.1, forward strand.
AACTCACAGTGAAGAATTCCCGGACGTGCTGCCACGCGACGTAGGCGACGGAGGAGTTGGCTCTGCGGAGACACTCCAGCGCCTGGATGTGGCGGTTGTTGTTATTGATGCCGGAGATGGTGACGCCCATATCCAGGTTGTAGCGGGAGCAGCTCGCGCCCTCGCCGCAGCTCGAGCAGAGATTTGGGAATCTGTTCTCTGTAATGATGGTTTCGATCAATATTCGTCTTCCAATGTGCATAAATTGCCAAAATTATCAAATTCTCAGCTGTTTTGTCATCCATACTAATGTGATTGCGAAAGTCTGTTCGTCTATCTGTTCTGTTACCTCTTCACGCATAAACTGCTAAACCAATTTTGATTTTGTATGGATATTGGGTATGTAATATATTGATGGAAATTTTTCACATGCCTTTGCGTTGTGGGTAACACCTAGTCTAGTGTTGAACCAACGAATAACCTAATGAAATAAAATAATAATTTATAGTGATGATTTTGCGCGTATTCTTCATTGTCTATTACTTACTGAGATCAGCGTCAACAGTGACGTTGGCGCTCCAGGGTCCGGGCCTACAGCCGCTGCCGAAGAAATTGTTGAGGGTCTCCATCTCCACCTCCTCGGCCGTCTTGTGGTCTGTGTTCACATCTGGGCAGCGGTCGGTGCGTGCCACCTGGAAAATGAAGGATTTAGCACACGTGTTTTCACTCTTTTGGCACTTTCCACTTTGTTTCTCACCATAATCTCATAATAAATTAGACATTTTCTTTTCTGCTCTTACTAAATTTCTTAATCTGGACTAACTAGTTAAACGTATTTAGCGCCATAAAAGAATTGCTCTGCAGCGTTTCTTCTACAAAGTTTTTCTGTTTTACTAGAAGGATACTTACAGCTCGTTCGAAGGTCTTCAACACTCGCGGTGACCAACGCAGGTCGGTCTGGTCCAGGCCGGGGTGGCAGTAGCGAGCCCCGCGCAGACCTTCCAAACCTCCTACATGGTTTGCGGGAACTACCGCCACCGCCTCAAACGCGTACGGCTCTAAAAGAAATGAAACATGACTTAAAGTCTCTTCATATCACTGTTTGTCTTTCTTACAGAATCAGACGAAATTCAATCTTGAATCTACAATTTAAATTTTAGCAGTCAGCTTAGAATAATTTAATGAAGCACCAGAAATCAATGAGGTGAAATCGCTTATAGTTTTCTTAGAGCTCAAGATTTTTCGTTAACACAAAGCCTTAGAAACAACATCAAAAGGTTTACCGGTTCTCTGCACATCTCTGATGGACGCGACGACCCTGTTCTCAGTGGGCTGCTGCTGCGACAGGAGCATCGTCTCCTCCTCCGAGAACACTCCGAAGTCGGCAGTCCCTCGTGCCAGCTTGATGGCACAGTCGATCCTTCAAGCATATCAATGGATTAGCATGATATTTTCTTTGCGCACATTCTTTTAGTGTTTGTGAGAAAACCTGGCTAGCGATATTGTCATTACTAAATTTTCAAGTAATATTGAGAAAGCTTCTATCGGCAACAAAAACAATAGCTTATAATATGCTGTATTTTTAAGTCTGACAGTGAAATCTATACTAATATTATAAAGCTGAAGAACTACTGGAGCAATTTTTATGTTATTTGGCACCGATAAAAAGTAGACCACGTGAAGGATCATGGGCTAATTTGTCTGTGAAATTCCTAATTTACACGGGCGAAGCCGCGCGGAACGTCTTGTCTTAATAATTAAAACTACTTATAATTGAATTTAAAGATAGTAGGACATACCTTGATTCTACTGGGTCGCATACAACTTGACTGTCATCTCTGTCCAAACTCTGACAAACGACCGTGCTGGTGGAGGGCATACATACTCGCACTGAAACAAAAATTATTTATTGTAAGCAACCAACGGGTGTAGAGAGCCGCAGAATACTAAGGCCCGTATAAATAGTCAGTACTTAAGATGCGACCCGGTCTCAAGACGCGGTTCGACTCTGTGATTGGTCCAAATTTTGACAGCCAACCAATCACAAAGCCTGAACCGTGTCTTGAGACCGAGATGCATCTTGAGTACTGACTATTTATACGGGCCTAAGCACACCAGTTCTAAGTCCTATGATATCTAGAAACCACTATATAGAAATTTGTATCATTACGAATGAGTAATATTTATCTGTTTATAAGGACCTGAAATTCATCATCCTGAGTGTGAATTTTGTTAAACTATCATTTATTAGCCTCATGGCCGCCGGCAGGGGGCGGGGAGATGCCAGGTGGTGCACTTGCACCCCTTGGGAATCTCGGGATCAACAGGAATTATTGAAATAAAAAGCCTATTAACCCTATGACCATGCTGTACAAATATAGTTCGTAATGTTTCGGCACTAAATGTATTCTGTTGACGTAAATATACGTCACTGTTGTTTGTAAAAAGTAAAAAGAAAAGAAAAGAAAGAAAACTAAAATCTGCATCCCTTGGAAATTATTTCTGCCGGCCGATCTGTGAGTGTTCCTTTGAGAGATCACTGTGAAAGTAGCAGCGCTGAAAGACCATTTTTTTTTACTTTTGTATGGGGAAACTAGTGACGCTGAGGCTCCACCCATACAAAAGTGAAAAAAAAATTGGTTTTTCAGCGCTGCTTTTTTTTTTTATAAAGAAGGCAGGTCGCTGCAGCCCTGACGTCACTGCGACCCATGAGGATCTATTGTGACTCCTTCGCACTAGAGTATCATTCCCAACCCAATACTGCTCATAAATTGAACGATATGGTTGGGGTTGGTGCCACGAATTTCCTCTGTGGATGAGTATTCGTGGCGACCAAGGTGCCTGTTCCTGCTCTGTAGTAGAGCAGGACAGTCGAGGAAAGGTGAATAGGTGTTTCATCCTCCTCCTCACAGAATCTGCAAGTCGTTGTGCTACAAATGCCCATTCTGTTTAGGTGTCTGTTGAGCTTGCAGTGCCCAGTTAGGCTTCTGGTAAGGAGCGCTGCTACTTTCACAGTAAACTCTATGTAAGGAAAACATACACACCCTAAATGTAATTATCGCTTAGTTTTGTTACATCTTGTTTATTTATACAGACCCAGAACAAATCTTTCAGTAGAATTGAAACTCTTGATATAATGGCGTCTACTAGCGATCGATATATTATTTTCATATCACTATTACTCGTAGATTAAATTTACTTTGGGTGACTAATACGACTCGCCCTGAAGTATGTTATCTTGTAACATAGTCATATGATAATGATAAACGAAATATTATATATTTCTTTCTTGAAGACTAAAACTCATCTGCTAAATAGAAGAACAAAATTTCAATGTATGCTATGAAATATTTTCATACTATTTACATTAAACCTCATCGAATAACCTTCTTAATATCTTATATATGTATATAAAATTCTCGTTGAAAACAACTCAAATATGCGATGGGGCTCGTGCAGTCCATTCTTTCGGAACCAACTTCTGAAGAAGCCAATTCGTTTTTCCGTATTTTTGCCAATATTGATTATACAGTGTAAATTTTTAATTATAAGTGTAAATTTATGTAAAGGGTATAATGGGATTGACATATCTTCGGATAAAAATCCCCAAATAAATATAGATTAAAAAAAAATAAAAAAATAAAAAAAAAACAACTCAAACTCAAACTCAAAACTGATTTTTACCAAATTTTATATGCATATTCAGTAGGTCTGAGAATCAGCTACTAGCTACTTTTTATATTGATAAGTGCAGTTGTTGAATAAATAGTAGTAAATTATTACAACTCGAGACTGACGGCGACCATTGTTTGTGCGACAGGTCCATCGCTATGATGGACGTTGCCATGCTGCCATACTTATTTAGTCCCTTCAATAAAATAATATGGGCGATATACTTTTTAAGGCAAAACAACGTTTGCCGGGACAGCTAGCTGATAAAATAAAATTCTGAACCTTGAAAAGGAAGTTCAAGCTACAATATAAAATATTGTAAATGATGTGATTAAGGCGTGGTCCCAACTCTACATTTCGCGAACGGGGGAAAATCATGTAAAGCACCAAACTCATGTAAAGCATTAAACTCATGTAAAGCACTAAACTCATGTAAAGCACTAAACTCATGTTAAGCGCTATACCCAGCAGCTACCTAAAAAGTTTTGAAAAATACGTAAGCAATAATTTTTAAGAGGATAGAAAATTTCTAATAATAATTCCATTAAAGTACTTTCTTTCAATTCAATTCTCTATTAAAGTACCTAGGTACTTTTAATAAAACATGACTACTGGTTGTTAGTATTGAATATTACAAGTGGATGATAAAATTATTGGAAACAAGTGAATGTCAAGATAGGAATATGGTTTGGGTCAAAATTCTCTTACAATATGAACTACCAACGAAGTATTGTGCTAATAAAATTACTTAAAACATGCTGCTTTGCGAATTTTTTACTGAATTGGCTGCTATTTATTTCAGTGAAGATGTATTTTTAGTTAGTTTTTTAAGATAGGTGGGAAATTTTCTCGAATAAAAATTGTAACATTATGGATCCAACAATAACGAATAAAGGTCACTCGGTTTGTGCATCACAATCAAAAGCCTTATCAAAATTATCGAATTTTCCGTTACTATCCGCGTCCTAACCTTCACTATTTAGTAGTTTTTTTTTTTCATGAAAAGCGAGGGAAATTATAAAAACAACAGTAGGATTAAACACTCACAGCTCTGCGCAGACGCATACCCGATCACTAAAACAAATATGAAATAATTGAGCCCCATGTTTCACACACTACACCGGCGTCTCCAGGCACGCCCGTACACTAATGCTGTCCAATATTACGCTATCGGTATCGCCTATTTAAAATCGTCCTGTGCGGAGTCGTGAAATCTTATCAGTGTTGAAATTCAGTGTAAAGGTGGGCGATAATATAGCTGATAACGAGATAACGCCGCCGGGTACCGCAAGGCGCTGTGCTGGGCCCCGCGCTGCTCGATGTTTGCAGTTGCAATAAAATTGAATTCGCAATAAGACATAATTATTAAAATATGTTAATTTTTTCTTGTAATTTGTAAAATTAATTCGATTTAATGTAACTAAATAAATTTGCTACAAAAACAGGATATTCTTGAATTACCTATCTGTCACCATGGGTCGCCCCTTTACTACTTTAGTAAAATTCTATTATCCTGTAATGTTACCAAATAAGGTCTCAGCAGTACAATATTTTTAAACATATTTTACGATTTTTTTTAAATTTTTCATACATTGAAATAAAATTACATATGTCATAAATATTTAGCCCTAACGGTGAATGTGTATCGTTATCTGTTGATAAGGTTCTGGGAACGGATTCATCGATCTATTTGCTCAGCGATCATAAAATCCACACCGAGTTTAGATGTCGTTTACCGGCTTTCGTGATTCCTGTTTAAGCTGATATTGACAGGATATGATATTTGTTATAGCCCTAAATTATTTTTTTTCATTATATGTTCGATTTTGTTAAGTTATCATCATTTAATTTATAATCGCTTTGTAGCCATTATATTTGTAGGAAAATGTTTCTGCTTAAATCTTGCAGCATGGCAAAACAAACTTCTGAAAAAGTTCGTCTTAATTTCGCCGCTACGGATCAAACAATATTTCTCATAAAAACACACTCATAATATGTTTCTGATAAATGTAATATTTTTCTGTGTAACATTTCACCTGACTCAGAGATTATACGGTTTGTTTGAATTCATTTCCGGACATAAATTATGAATCAGTCCCCCGAACGTAAAACTATGAAGTCGTTACATATTGACCTCCATTATTGGGTCAATTGTTAAAGGTACTTCATTAATTTTGGTATCATTCATGGGATCAATAACTTTCGATCTTTTAATGAGATTCCTGGTTGACATTGTTCTGTTGTCTTTTAATTATAATATATTAATATGATGTTATAGAGTTTAATCTACCTAGAGCTGATTTCAATCTTCAGATGAATTAGGCGCTTTGAAGTATTATATGAATTCCTTAGGTATAACTTGCTAAAAATTATTATCTGATGATAGAAAATCGGCCCATACTCCTAAGGCTGGGCACACGTTTTCCGTATTAGATTTACGAATTCGTTTTCCGTATTTGGAATTCCGTAAGACTAGCACAAACGTTCCTATTTTCACGCGCGAACGCGCCGGTTTGCACTTGAAACGTACGTGCAGAATTCGTTCCGTACGGAGAAAAACGAACGTGTGCGACAGTTAATGTAAGTATTTTATACTGATTCCATGCATTCGGATTTCCGAATACAGAAAACTAATTCGGAAATCGCATACGGAAAACGTATGTATGCGGCCGGCCAGGGCCTTAATCTATATATATATATATATATATATATATATATATATATATATATATATATATATATATATATATATATATATATATATATATATACGTAACAAACATGTTGAGGATTCGTGTTGGAGCCTTTACTTATTACTCGTATACTGGTATAGTTTAATATTGAATTGACATAACCCGACCAAATGACGTAGGTCCATCATCTGCCTTTGAATCAACTTCATTGATAGTACTAGGAGCAGATAACGGAGAAAACTGATTATGCCTCCAACTTCCTGCTTAAAGTTAGATGTTAAGGTTACTTATAACTTAAATATAAAGGCCTGTATTCACTTTGATTAGTTTAAGTGCAGGTGATTAGTGATAAGAAGAAAGTAAAGGACTTGCACTAATCAGTCGCTGTCCAGTGTCCACACTTACCTTCTCCTAATCGCTAATCACCTGCACTTATCACTAATCAAAGTAAATACAGGCCTTTAGTGACCAACCTGCTCGCACACGGTGACCGCCGGCAGGGTGTACCTCCAGGTGCGGTAGTCCTTCTCCAGCGTCACCACGGTGGGGCTCTCCAGGAACCGCTGCAGCTGCCCCCGGCTGATGTCCACCACGCCCCATATCGCTACCCCCAGGATACCCACCCAGAGTAATCTACAAAAGAGGTTTATCTATCATTTTACCTTGGTTAATGTCTTACGGATCTATCAGGTAAAGAACGGTTATTCGGTTAAAAGTTCTAGAGGTAAGTCACAACTTACCTTTCTTGTTTTCACTAATTGCGTTGTTGCAAAAAAGCCTACTTAAATAGATTGTAGTAGGTACCTACCTGTACATAAAATGATTTTGAAGTAGAAAGAAATGCTCTCATTTTTCGCTATTATTTTTTATTTTTCTCTTATATTTTAATCAGCTTTAAATTAAGCTTCTCAAACCTTTCTACCCAATGTCGGCGCGGGGCCGCTATGTGACTGAACCCATGTATACTCGTCTGCAAGCAGAAGGTTTTGCAGCAGCTCAGCACGGCATGGATCACGCCATGTCCTGAATATGGTCGATTGGACGGCATCTTGATGCAGGTATCCAAAATCGTTTACTTCTACAAAATGCTTTATATGTTTAACTCGTGCTACGAAGGTACAATTTCCTTGCATCAAAATCGATGTAATTGCAAACAGTAATTATTGTTTTAATGCATAAGTCTTGTTGTACAAACGTTTTGCGTGTTTAGGTTAGAAAAAGTGCTTATTAAAAAGCGCATGCATGATGCAAGGTACGCTTGTTTTCAGTAAAACGAAGCAATAAAAAAATAAGCATAATAACGTTATATATATATATATATATATATATATATAAATAACGTTATTATATATATATATATATATATATATATATAACGTTATTATATATATATATATATATATATATATATATATATATATATATATATAACGTTATTATGCTTATTTTTTTATTGCTTCGTTTTATATAATAACGTTATATATATATATATATATATATATATATATATATATATATATATATATATATATATATATATATATATATATATATATATATATATATATATATATATATATATATATATATATATATATATATATATATAACGTTATTATATATATATATATATATATATATATATATATATATATATATATAACGTTATTATGCTTATTTTTTTATTGCTTCGTTTTACTGAAAACAAGCGTACCTTGCATCATGCATGCGCTTTTTAATAAGCACTTTTTCTAACCTAAACACGCAAAACGTTTGTACAACAAGACTTATGCATTAAAACAATAATTACTGTTTGCAATTACATCGATTTTGATGCAAGGAAATTGTACCTTCGTAGCACGAGTTAAACATATAAAGCATTTTGTAGAAGTAAACGATTTTGGATACCTGCATCAAGATGCCGTCCAATCGACCATATTCAGGACATGGCGTGATCCATGCCGTGCTGAGCTGCTGCAAAACCTTCTGCTTGCAGACGAGTATACATGGGTTCAGTCACATAGCGGCCCCGCGCCGACATTGGGTAGAAAGGTTTGAGAAGCTTAATTTAAAGCTGATTAAAATATAAGAGAAAAATAAAAAATAATAGCGAAAAATGAGAGCATTTCTTTCTACTTCAAAATCATTTTATGTACAGGTAGGTACCTACTACAATCAATTTAAGTAGGCTTTTTTGCAACAACGCAATTAGTGAAAACAAGAAAGGTAAGTTGTGACTTACCTCTAGAACTTTTAACCGAATAACCGTTCTTTACCTGATAGATCCGTAAGACATTAACCAAGGTAAAATGATAGATAAACCTCTTTTGTAGATTACTCTGGGTGGGTATCCTGGGGGTAGCGATATGGGGCGTGGTGGACATCAGCCGGGGGCAGCTGCAGCGGTTCCTGGAGAGCCCCACCGTGGTGACGCTGGAGAAGGACTACCGCACCTGGAGGTACACCCTGCCGGCGGTCACCGTGTGCGAGCAGGTTGGTCACTAAAGGCCTGTATTTACTTTGATTAGTGATAAGTGCAGGTGATTAGCGATTAGGAGAAGGTAAGTGTGGACACTGGACAGCGACTGATTAGTGCAAGTCCTTTACTTTCTTCTTATCACTAATCACCTGCACTTAAACTAATCAAAGTGAATACAGGCCTTTATATTTAAGTTATAAGTAACCTTAACATCTAACTTTAAGCAGGAAGTTGGAGGCATAATCAGTTTTCTCCGTTATCTGCTCCTAGTACTATCAATGAAGTTGATTCAAAGGCAGATGATGGACCTACGTCATTTGGTCGGGTTATGTCAATTCAATATTAAACTATACCAGTATACGAGTAATAAGTAAAGGCTCCAACACGAATCCTCAACATGTTTGTTACAATAAATTAGTATTTGCTTGTATTGCTCCACAGGCCAACGTGGAGAGGCTACAATCTAGGTACATTAATCACCGAATTGAAAATTCCAAATGTCAAATCCTTTATCCTTCTAGCACTTTGATAAGTTTATTACTTTCGCTCCAGCTATAACATTTTTGTCATTCGTTTCTAATTCCCCTTTAACTTTGCACTTGGATAACGTAAATCGCGTAACAACACAATATGATAACATAAAGATGTCCCTATCCAGAACAAAGTAAACGCGGATTCTCTGCCGAGCACCATCAAGTCAATCTGGAACGTGACACCAGCAGACTCTAGGTACCAGTACTACGCGGACTTCGTCACCACCGTCGCCGACTCCGACCTCTACCACCTGCAGGGGTATGGGGACTTCCAGAACGACAGCACCCTAGATGTGGACCTGTTCCAGATCGTACTGAAGGTACCTATTATTAAATAATAACTCCCACACCGGTTTCGGTGACGGTGGCCGGTTTTAATGATACCAGGCCAGTTACGCAGGAGTAATACTATAGTTCCCAAGTGTGTGCGCAGTACACAAGAGCAATTTCTATTCCTCTACTCTCATAACCCAGTGGGACGGACGACCAACACGACTGGCGAGAGATCAGGCGCAGGACCGACTTTTACATGCCCACAGCCCATCCGACGCATGGATCATCTTACTTGTCAGACAATCATCAGCCTTATACATCTTCATATAACATTGTCCTAACCAAACTTGGAAATAGCATGTTTCCAACGCGGGAATCGAACCCACGACCTCCGAGTCAACCACAGGTATGAGGGTAGAATAGGCAGCGCACAACTAATTTTATAAGACTAAAGAGTTTGTTTTTAAAGGCACAAATGTTAGAAACTAATATTAAAAAATTAATTAAATTATTTTTAATAGGATAGTCAAAGATAAATAATCATTTCTTTTTTACACACTTTTTACTGATTATTTGCTCCTATTGGTTGCAGCGTGATGTGTTATAACTTATAACTTATAGCTGAACTTTTCCTCATTAAATGTGTTGAGGAAAAAACAGATAAAATCATTTAAATTAAACGTGTTGACGTGAACGAATACTTGAGCAGCAGCAATTAAAGATAATAGTTATGTAATTTGGTTGACACTACAGGGTGTCCCTTATAAATAGTTCACTGTGAAACTAGCAGCGCTGAATTGAGCGATTTTTTTGTTGTTTGTATTGGTAAGCGCCACCACTTAGTTCTGTTACACCCTGTATAATTGGCAGGTGTCAGGCGAGCTGGTGATGAAGACGGGGTCGTCGGAGCGGATCAGCCCGCGCTGGGCTGCGACGGTCACGGAGGCCGGCGTCTGCCACACCATCAACTCCCTCGCCACAACAGACTCCGCCATGTTCGTTCGTTTTTTAAATTACTGGCTGTGCGGTGTTACCCGGCGCCGTTCATTACGGAAAAACTAATAAGCATCTACACAAAACTGCGAATTCGCATCGCATCGCAAAAATCTGCAACAAAACTCATACTAAAAATTACATTGCGATGCGATGCGATGCGAATTCGCAGTTTTGTGTGGGAGCCTTACTCCTGCACTGTATCAAATTTTATTAAAATCGCTCCAGCCGTTTAGACGTGAAGAAGTAACAAACATACACTCACAAACTTTCGCATTTATAATATTAGTATGATAGGAAAATTACTTGTTGTAACAAGAAATTAAGAAGAAGTTCAAGAATTTAAAGGACTTAGGTCGTTCTTAAGTTATAAATTGTATTATAACTCACATGACTTTCATTGTTCATAATATAAATTATGATTGTGTAGAGATGTAGCTATAGATACTATTACAGATGTATATAGAATAGTCAATAGGGATTAGGGATTTACCCGTTTTCACTAACCACCTCCTAGCACTAAGTGTCCCCTAGCGGCCATTATAGTGTACCTATCTTTCAAGATATAATTATTGTTTATGTATCATCTTCGTCCTTAGACCCTAAAAATATTGGTAAAACATAAGGGTTTTTAAAAACGTGCCTGTGTTAAGAAATACATGACTCTAAAAGTCCGCTAGGGGATACTTAGCGTTAAGGCTGTGTTCAAACCAAACTGACTGTCAGCCGCCGAAAGTGAGCGAACGTTACGCACTTTATTGTATTTCCATACATATTCACTTTTTCGTTCACACCTAACCGACAATACGCGAGGCGTAGGCGCTGACATTCGGCGGCCGATTAATATAGCACGTCACTAGGTACGCTCCGCGGACGCTGATGGCTACGTAGCTACGTCAGCTATAGCGTATAGTCAGCATAGTGTGAACGAAAAATACCGTTTATTTTCACGTTTACACTAAGGCTCACAGTGAGCCTGCTCACAATCGGCGGCTTATAGTCAGTTTGGTTTGAACACGGCCTAAGGGCGGTTGGTGAAAACGGGCATAGGTCCCATTCCTTTCGCCTAAATATTAGTATTTCATGTAACGTTTTCAGTACGCCATCGAGCGCCGAGTCCCTGCCGTACACATGCGTGTACTCGGCGCAGGGCTGCTATATCTTCATAGAGACAAGCAGGGTTGTCAGGGTAAGTTAGTTACATATTTTGTTAGCAACACAGTCCTTCAGGATGTCTTCAGGATATCTATTAGATATAACATATCGCCCTTACTACTAAAAATATTTGTCCCATGCATACGATGTTTTGCTCCTTATCATTGGAAAAGTCGGTCAAAAGACAATGATAAAACATTCTGAAAGTAGTAAGAGAGTATTCTTAGCTATAGTTCATCATCATCAGCTCACTCAGTGCAGGAAAATTAGGGTTTATCTACTTAATGAAAGGCATAAGCAACTTCAGTCGGTTCAATGTTTTGCATTCTGATTCCTGCCACTTATTAGAGTTTTAATTCGGTGGCTGCTTTTAAATTTCTAACGGCCACACTCACAATATGAAGAGTTTGACGAAAAACGAATGGATTTTATGTCAAAATCTCATTAAATTACAGTTAAGTAAGTCGTTAATTAATATTCGTCTCTGATGCAATTAATGACAATTTCAGTACTACATTCACTCGCCGTACGACACCGCCGACGTGGCGCTGCCAGCTGGCCACATCTTCCCCTCGCTCAGCCGCTTCACGGAGCTGACTCTCACGGAGACCAGGGCGGGCGCCGGCGTCCGCGACCTGCCGCCCGCCCGCCGCGCCTGCCGACACACCGACGAGCCCACCAGCCCAGGGAGACGGGTGAGTTGGAGACGGTGGAAGGCTTTAAAGTTTTGCAGTAGTTGTACATACTTAGATATGTAGGAAAATGTGTCTGTTTGTCTATGTTTGCTTTAAGTTAAAAGCAGCAGCAGTTATTCATACTTAGACAAGTGGAAAAATGTTACTTTCTCTCTGTTACCTCTTCACATCTAGAACTCTGAACCGATTTAAATAGGATTTAGTATGCAGATACTTTGATTTCTCGGAAAGGATGTCCTAACAAATATATAGGATAGTAATTATCCCGTAAAAAGTATGGTTTTCGCGTTATAAAGAATTAATTTCGGAGCAGCAGAGTTGCGGGTGTCATCAAACGCCTTTAGGAACGATAAGCGTTTTTAGGGTTCCGTAATCAACAAGGAACCCTTATAGTTTCGGTCTGTCCGTCCGTCTGTCTGTCTGTCCGTCTGTCCTTCTGTCTGTCCGTCTGTCTGTCCGCGGTTTTACTCAGAGACTATAGGATCTACAAAGCTGTAATTCGGCATGAATGCAGATATTAATGATGCTGACAAAATGGTATATAAAATCTTAAAAAATAAGTATATTTTTTTATGGTACCTCCCCTACGACATCAAGCGGGGATGATATTTTTTTTTCGCGTCCACCCCACCGTGTGGGGTGTCGTTGGATAGTTTTTTTAAAAATATTACTAGTATTCATAGATAATTTTCCGATTTAGGGATCCATTTGTGAAATATGAAGTTTCAAAGCGGAAAAAATCGTTAGTGTCCAGTGTCCCCCCCTTCTACCAGCTAAACGGCTTCTGGAAATGTAAAAAAATTCACGGGAGTAGGTAATATGCTGAATTTAAAAGGAAAATTATCACGGCTATGAAGACTTCATAAATTATTGAGTAATAGTCGATCAACTAAAAAAAAATATTCGGCGAAGTATAAAGGAAATTTTCGTTCAAATTCCTTTGAACGTAACTGAGATGATGTTGTTAGTAGTGTAAAAGACATTATACATGTACATTCATTGACCATACAAAAAAATATCAAAAACTAGTGGAACTACGGAACCCTATATTGCGTGTGGACCGACACGCACTTGGCCGGTTTTTCAAATGAGCAATAACTTTTTCTTCTACTTCCAGGTTTACAGCACAAACATTTGCCGGCTCGGCTGCCGCGCGCGGCTGGCGTTGCGGCTGTGTGGGTGCAAACCATTCTACTACTTCTATGAAGGTATCGTCGCTAAAGTCCGGGCGACAGAGATGTGACTTATCTAAGACTAGATGTTCCGCGCGGCTTCGCCCGCGTAATTTAGGAATTTCACGGAAACCGTACATTTTTCCGCAAAAAATAGCCTATGTCCCTTCACGTGGTCTATTCTTCATGTGTGCCAAATAACATAAAAATTGCTCCAGTAGTTCTTAAGATAATAAGCAATTTCAAATAATTTCCTCCGTTTTTTCCACATTTTCCTCTATTTCTTCGCTATTAGTCTAAGCGTGATAAAATATATAATAAATATAGCCTTCCTCGATAAATGGGCTATCAAACACTGAAAGAATTTTTCAAATCGGACCAGTAGTTTCTGAGATTAGCGCGTTCAAACAAACAAACAAACTCTTCCGCTTTATAATATTAGTATAGATACATTAAGTATCTGAAATACAGATACAAGATACGTAGTTTCATTTTGTATTTAAATATATTTTGTTTAGTAAGTATCTTAGTATTTTATAAATATTTTTTCTGATAAAATACTTTTAGTAATATAGTACTAGTACTTATATAGTAATATAGTATTACTACTTATACTTATAAAAAAATACTAATTAGTCCAACGTCACATTGGTAGATGGCCACATGTTTTTGAGGATTCTGATTCCTCCATTGCAAGTGGTGAAAATACAGCACTGCTGACTTAGAAACTCTGCAATACCTAAATAATAGAGCGACTCTTTTCTTTTGGAGGTATGATTCTAAGCCCTAAGGCCTCATAGAAGAAACATGAGCGATAAAATATTTGAAAAACTAGTTTTAATAACATAGTCTTTTACTTAAAAATAATATAATATTTTATTTTGTCATATTTCAGCGATTAACGCGATTTATTCGTAAATATCATTACTTTGATATCCATTGTCAAACATAAACTTGAATTCATTAAAATAAAATCTTGTTTTCTTTCAAAAGTATTTTTATCGTAAGAAGTATTTAGAAGATACATATTTTGTATTTAGTATTTCAGATACTATTCTAGAAAGTATTTTGTATCTGGTATCTGAAATACTTAATTTAAAAGTATCTTGCATTTTGTATTCCAGATACATTGTACAGGGTATTTTATACCTACATATCTCTGCCGGGCGAACACGTTGTTATTTATAGACCCATCTCCACTTGTCCCTTATTTGAGTTTACAACACGCAGCACGATAGCTAAGTTTTCGTGCAAGTGAATACTGACACTCCATATGTGAAGAGTAATTACTAATTACCTCTGAATGCTTGATATGAATTCAACAATTTCGGCAGCCAAGTAACAAATCAAAATGCAAGGCATTTGACATAACGTGTCGCTCAGATATGGCGCTTGCGCTGCCTTATTACTATTGTTATTTCTAACTTCGGTGTCAAAATAATTATCGTAAGCCTATCGTGAGCCCTTTGACCGGACCGTCGTAAGCATCATCCCAGAAATGCTAGGTTAACTCTTAGAATCTCTATGGTCAGGGTTCTCTCCCTTGGAGCCGCAGTGCAACGCGGCAGGCATGTGGTGCCTGGCGGCGTTCGCGCACCGTCTCGCCACCTTCGACGGAGTTCGTTGCGTCTGCGCGCAGCAATGCCTCGACTCCGTATATCGGGAGGTCTCCAATGACGACCAGATCCTGTAAGTGTCACAGTTACTATACAAGTCCTCTAGAGCGTATTATAGCTGACAATAATAGTTCTAAAGTACATTGATGTACCTAGTAATATGTAATGTTAATCCAGACGTTTTAAAATACATGTGTACCAGATAGATAACAATCGTTTTAGTGATAAGATACTTCGATAGAGATAACGAGCTTGATTAATTTGTTATTAATATCGATTAAGTATTACTGTGACGTTGAGTTGCTTAAGCAGAAGATGCTTAGATATTCGATTTATAATAATAATAATAATAATAACATTTATTCAACACACATTTACATCACACTACACTTAAACAAGATATTAAACATTAAAAACAAAGTACACTACAAATAATAAAAAACAAAACAATAATAATGAGGACATAAAAAACTTAAAATTAGCCGACACGACATAATGCCAAACATTGAAGAAGTTAGAACCTGTAGCACGCTGCACGAGCACGACCATCCGACGCAAATAAGATCATAAATAATTTATATTAAAAGAATGAAAATTACTATTGTCAAGCTCTCAGTGATATCCGTATATAGACATAATACAAAATCTACATTGTAGACAATATTGCCAATCCTCGTGCATGGACATCACATGACAGTAAGCGCTAGTTCAGAAAAAGCGGAAATCGGCACGTTTCCCGTACAGAAGCCGACCGGATAAGTGTGAACGTCGCGTTGTAATACAACGCTTTTTGCGAGCGGTTAAAATGCACTCGGTCTAAACTGCGCGCACTTAAAATTGCAGGGAGCGCGGGCCGCTGAAGAACCGCGGCGCGCTGCGGCTGACGGTGCGGGCGCCGCGCGAGCGCTACACCCGCGACATCGTCTTCCACTCTCAGGACCTGGTTGGTGAGTTGCAGTACCGTTATAGAGCAATTAACAAAAAATTAAAACCGACTTCCAAGGTAAAAACAATAATAACATCCTTATAATATGAACTAAAAAGTATTAAATAATTTTTCCTATCTAATAGTGCCTTTTTCCGAATTCCGAATTAGGAAAAATTATTTAATACTTTTTAGTTCTTATTATAAGGATGTTATTATTGTTTTTACCATGGAAGTCAGTTTTAATTTTTTGTTAAAAATAATAATTTCACTCTTTTTAGTTACCTCGATTGTTTTTCTTATTCCTATTACGATGTAGATTGTTTTCCTATGTAAGTATTTTCATACTAAGGGTTCAATTTATTACCTCGATCGTGGGAATCGCAGACACAATAGATTTTTAATTGTTATGCGGCAGCCGGGTGCCGCTTGGGCTTGATGGGTTAATAGTTAAACTAGTGTAGTACCTATCGAAGCAACTTACTTCTCTTTTTTCTTTCGAATCTCAAAAGTAATGTCAAATGTGTGCCTTACGCTCTGGAGTTAAGGTTGACTTTGTTATGTTCAATTTTGTAGTACATAAGTCGCTTAGAACTTGAATCATTTATTTTGAAACAACATTATATTTTTATTAAAATCGCTATGAAAAGTACCAATTATTATAAGGACATAACGTGATGATATAATTATTATGGTGTTGTGGGGGCATATTGTATCCATATACAACCATGTGACACTGGTGACCCTGACGTGGTAATGATGATGATGATGATGATGATGATGATGATGATGATGAATGTAATTTGCATAGTAGCATATGCTTTCAGTTCTTAAAACAGCGCCTAAACCCCCAAACTTGTATCTATAAGGAATCCGGAGTTCTCTTAGTATCTTCGGAACCATAGTATACCTTGGTGCAAAATCTTGCGTTTTGGTGGCATATGCTTAGGATACTTCTCATAAAATCAAAATCACCATATGTTTCCATATAAATTTTGAGGAGTTCCAGAACACCACTTTTGTGAAAATGGGACCAAATTGGAGGGAAACCTAATAGAACAAAACAAAAATTTTGAAAATCGGTTTACAAACGGCGGAGTAATCGTTGAACATACAAAAAAAAATATCCACAGCCGAACATATAACCTCCTCCTTTTTGGAAGTCGGTTAATAACCTCCTCCTTTTTGGAAGTCGGTTAAAAATAGGCCAAAAATTGTGTTTTTTGTATGAGAGCCCTCCTTAATTTTTTATTTTATTTAAATGCTGTTATTAATTATTAAAGGACACATATATTTAAGGCCTTTGTAAAAAAATTCAAGTGCCTACCTGTTGCCATTATTGATATCGAGTAAAAAAGGCCAAAAAAGTCACGTTTGTTGTATGGCAGCCCCCCTTAAATATTAATATTATTTTGTTTTTAGTATTTGTTGTTATAGCGGCAACAGATATACACAATCTGTGAAAATTTCAACTCTCCAGCTATCACCGTTCTTGAGATACAGCCTGCTGACAGACAGACGGACAGACAAACATCGAAGTCTTAGAAATAGGGTCCCGTTTTTACCCTTTGGGTACGGAACCCTAATAATGAACCTTAACACAGGACTTCGCAAGCGCCGTCTTTAGCGATGTGGTTTGTCAAACTCAAATCCCATGTTTTAATATTTTATAACTTCGCTGTTGAAATAATCGTATAGATTTGACTAAGTATCCTGTTTATTGCAGTGTCCTTCGGCGGCGCAGCGGGACTCTTCCTCGGCGCGAGTCTCCTCAGCTTCGTCGAAATTGTGTACTTCCTCGTCGAATACATACTTAACGTTAACACATCAAAGAAGACACGGGAACTGGTAAGACAGCTCTATGATAGGCTCAATTCACACCGCCGCGAAATGGAACAGAATGTAAGCGTCAATTTCGCCTCATGCGAGGAAATTGGCAATTGGCACCGCACCCGCAGATTCCACAGGCAACACCGGAGAATTCTCTATAATTCCGCGGAAGACGCGCGTCCAATTTATTGGCTCGGATTTAATTATTATTAGTGTGTTATATGTATATTAAAGCTGAAAGTTTTCCTGTTTATGACCCCTATAGAGGTAAGAACGACCAGCAACTATGAAGTTTTGGTCACGGTTACTTTAGGCGGTTTTATTAAAATATAAAGCTCAATATTTTATCCTTGTTTTACTCGGGATAGCTGTAGAAATCTGCCAGACCACCTCAAAGTAAAATCCTTTATATTATTCTTTCGAAGGTTATAGGTATATATATCTACCTAACCTTCGACAGATTATAAAGTAAAAGTAAAAGATACTGGAAACTCCTAAAGTAACCGCGACCGAAACTCTATAGTTGCTGGTCGTTACCTCTATAGGGATTCCATAAACAGGAAAACTTTCAGCTTTTATAAAATGACGTGTGGCTGTCCCTGGCTCTTGGGCCATAATACAATATCCAGCTTTAAAGTTTTAAATCTGTCTAGGCGATTTTATGAATTGTATTATTCTGATTTTCAGAGAAAGCTGCGACCAAACGAAGAATACATACAGGAGCAGTACAACAGAAGATTTTTTGAAAATTACTAAAACATTTTACCTCTACCACAGAATATATATTAGTAGTACCAACCTCTACAAGCTACGACACATCCTCACATATTCATCCCCTTTATAAATAAGTAAGATATTAAAAATAAAAGTTGTATATTAAAGATAAAAAGGCTTCAAAACTGTACTTAAAAACTACTAAATTAAAAAACTACTGAATTGATTTTGATGATACTTAGGTACATTTTACACCATAGTAAAACACTTACTCTTTGATTCCGACCCCGACTTAAGAATAACTTAAGGCCAGGTAGACCCTAAAATTAGCAGGTCGATGTCTGTCAGTACGAATATCAACGTAAAAGACATTAAAATAACATTCATATCAGCGCGCCTTGTACAGTGGCGGTTAATTACGACGCTCGCCGCGTCCTTGATAGGGCGAAATAGGAGAAAAAAACCTTTTTACTTAGATAATTAAAACAAAATGCAAAAACCACAAATTATTCTTCTTTAAGTTATGAGCTTTTCGTAGATATGATTTTTAACTATCATAAGCTTCATGAAAAATAAGAAAAATATCACAAAATATTCTAATATAGCCTCCTCTTCGGATTTATTTTTGATCGAGTAGTGCAGCGCCCAGAGGTTTTAACCTCCGAAAATTGTTACGTAGTTTATATCCTCTTTGATTGTAATCAATATTGTAATAGTGAATGGATTCTTGTTTTTGAGGTGTCATTTTCTTTTTTACACTATAACTTGAAAAGTTTACCAAAAAAAAATTTGTGCTTTTAATTTTTTAGTTATTTAAAAATTAATATTTCACCATATAAAACCAGTCAAGAAAAAATTTTTTTTTCGTTATTAATGACTCTTATCCGATTGCTTAGATTGAAAATTAACCAAAAACACATTTAAAAAAAAAAAGAAAGTTCGCTTTGCTAAGCTAAATAAAACTATAAGATTTTTGCAAAGTTTTTAGAAATTAATGCTCGTCGTAACCAAGATTTTATCTTGGTTACGAGACGAGCATTAATACTGGTTTGGGCGGATTTCAGGGTGTCCCGTATCCCGGGTACGGGGACAATAAAGAGAAAAGAGATAAAAAAAAATTAATAATTTAACAAATTTATTTAAATAAACAAGTTCTAGACAGCGGAGAGCGGGTACGCGGGTATGAAGCCTAGCCTCAGTCTATTTCTCAATCTCTTGAGCTCAACGGGTTTTAGGAACACGACACTTATCTTGGGGACAGGCAGCGACTTGCGGGACTCCAGCTCCTCAAGTCTCCGCAATCCCAGTGACAGTGGCGCTGAGATGATTGCCAGGTGTTGGTGGCCAAGTTGAGGTGAAGGCGGCAGCAAGTTCAGTGTGGTGAGGGGTGGTGCGTCAACCAGACGGCATGGGCAGAGAAAGATTCTCCGAGCGTAGCGGAGCACAGAGCCGTAGCAGAGCTGAGCCGTAACAGAGCAGAGCCGTAACAGAGCAGTAGCAGAGCTCAGATTTTCCGAGCGTAGCGGAGCACAGAGCCGTAGCAGAGCTGAGCCGTAACAGAGCAGAGCCGTAACAGAGCAGTAGCAGAGCTCAGATTCTCCGAGCGTAGCGGAGCACAGAGCTGTAGCAGAGCTGAGCCGTAGCAGAGCTGAGCCGTAACAGAGCAGAGCCGTAACAGAGCAGTAGCAGAGCTCAGATTCTCCGAGCGTAGCGGAGTTGTAGCGGAGCTCAGCCGTAACAGAGCAGTAGCAGAGCAGTAGCAGAGCTCAGATTCTCCGAGCGTAGTGGAGCTGTAGCGGAGCTCAGCCGTAACAGAGCAGTAGCAAAGCTGAGCCGTAACAGAGCTCCCTAAACTGGGGACTGCTTTTGGAGATATTAAAAAAAGGACGACTTATCAAGCCGGAGGGTTTTTATACCCTGTGTTTCTTTAATCATTGCGAGCCGGTATATTTTTTAAAGTTGAGTTTAAGGTCAAAGAACAAAAGTGGAAAGACATTTTTTTTAAGTTAAAAAAAATATATATCTTTAGAAGTCATTTAAAAAAACAATACTTTTTATTTAATTAAGAAATAGTTTAATAAAAAGGAAAATATCTATCCCAACGTAGAATTATATAGGTCTACCAGAATCTGATGGCAATTTTTGACAGCACATTTTCAAAAAATATCCTTGATCATTGGATAAATTTTTATATTTGCATGTTGAACACACAGAATCAGCCGCTATAAGAAAAAATAAGGATCAAAATGTTTTATTCCAATTACCCCGGTATTGCTACAGTCAATTTATTTTCTCACTTTTTGCCATCAGATTCTGGTAGACCTATAGTAGTTACACCATTAGCCAAAAGATGGCGCTACTAACTTCATTCCAAGCTATTTACGACGAAATCGATTAGGCGTAAAGGTTCAAAAGATGCCTAATAGATGTCGCTATGTGACAAGGGTTGTAACGAAAAGTGTTACATGCACTTATTGTGCGTATTTAATTTTTAGAGAAATTATGAGTTTTAAATACTTTATAACGTTTTAATATCTCCAAAAATGTGTAAAATAGACCAAAATTTTTTTGCTACATTTGTTGAGAATTTATTGAAGTAAGAGCTAAAAAGTTAAATGCATCGACAAATGAAAGGCTTTTTCTCTACATATCTCACGTATGTATACTAAAGACGCATGCTGCAACCTATGTTTAGAAAATGCTTACCTGAATACAAAAATCATCAGTTCTTAACCTAATTTGTATTTTTTTCCTTTAAGTATATTTTACGAAAGTAATTAATGAAAAAAAAAATTAAAAAAAAATATTCGGTAACCTAACCAAAAGAAATAAAATACAGATTTTCTTCGAAATATACGTGAAAAGTTTGTGCTACATTTTCGTAAAAGTTAATAAAGTAAGAGCTAAAAAAAATTACGCATTAACAAATAGAAGGCTTTTTCAAGCCTAAGAAATAATTTTAAACTTCCTATTTAAAACCAAAAAAAATAATAGGAACGCCATTTATCAGGTACTTACTGCTGAAGCACACAACAAACTTATTCGGAGGTATGCCCATCTAGATACAAAAACATTAATTTTTAAATCTTAATTATATATTTTTCCCACTTATTTTCTTTTTTTTTTTTTGGAATATAAGCAACGATATGAATCAAAAAATGATAATATTGCAATTAGACTGTCCGCAACTACTTTCCAAATTCTCGATTAATGTCCCTACTAAATTCACTAGGTTCAATTATCCACCAATAGTTGTACCAATAGCCTCCACTAACTACAGACAAAACTCGTATGTTGTGAGAGCGAGTCGCAACTTCAACAAGCTATGCCGTGATTACGATCATAATGTATTCACTACAAAGGCAACGTCGATTAGAAAGAGCTTGAGCTGTAAATTTTTTGACAACTTGATTTCCTAAATTTGTATCTGTTCAAACCACAATACTATGTCAAATTGTACCTACTATGTAATTAGCATGTTCTTTTTTTTGGTTTTTGGTCAAACTATCCTTTAAACTTTTTGCTTTACTTGTTTTTGTTATGTATCTTACTTAAAAAAAACATTTCTATATCTAATTATTAAGACCGTTCATAGTATCATGTATTTAATTGTTTCTGTTACTTAGAGGTGAAAACTTGTAATTGGCTTTCTGATAATTACACATAAAATTGCCACCGAAATTACTTAGCTATAAGTTTTCCATATTACATAAATAAATAAATAAATATATTTTATTAATGTGCTACATAACTGAACTAAAAGAAATGCAGGTTAACTGAAGTGGAATAGAAGAATTTAAAAATCAAAAGCACAACTTTTCAATAGGTAAACTTTTTTATGTTATCAGCTACACATTTCTTTTTTTCTTTTCAATTTTCATCCACTATTACGGAAATCGGAGGTTTGCATAATTTTACGCTTTAGGCACTCCACTAGAATTAAGTTTTCAATATTATGTTTCGTACCACAAATCGTCAAAGTACATTAAGTAAACAACAACGTGTATTTTTTTGGCTTTTAAAAGTCACTATTTGTTTGTTTATCATTGATTCAAAGTCATGTAAAATTGCGTCTATAGAGCCTTAAGGCCATCCCCCGAGCAAACGACCTTGACCATACATTTGATGCGTTGCCGAGATCGCACAAAAATCCTATTTTTTTACTTATCTTAGTTCAAAATAGATCTAAAAAAAATTTAAACTGGGAATATGTAGTTAATGAAATTGTCTATCTATTGTCGTGTGTTTCCAATAAACGTAATTTGTAAATACTAGGGAGATGCTGAAAGTATGCTTCAATTTTAATAAATTGGTATTACTTTGAGTATAATAAACAAAAATAGAAAATTTAAAACGGCGAAAGGAATGTTGATATACTGAAGATTATTGCTGTATTTTTATCATAACTTTGTAGCTTTCAAATTATGAGTTTATAAGGCTCTAAATACAGTAAATTAAGGAATCTCCGTAGGGGAAGGCCCTTAAATCGGACTTGCAGTTCCGGAGATATGCGAACGCAAACATAAAAATATACATACATACACTTTTGAAATTTGGCATATTTGTTTAGACGCTGATATAGACTAACATAGGTAATAATTTTATATGAAAACTGGGTAGTTCTGGAAATATTAATCACCTCATTTTTTTTGGCGTTTAAAAATAAAAATAAATATTTCGTTTCCACTGTTTAGCAAAAACAGCAATCACTGTTTATATAATAATGGTGTCATGTATTGATCTCTGACCCAATTATATTGGCGTGACGGTGGTTGCGTGCAATGGGGTTACCGCAACCGGGACTCGGGGCCGGATACCACAAATAGCACGTACGACGTCCAATAACTTTAGAGAGTACGTTAATGCAGAATTTACAAATACACATATCTTTATTGCAGACTACTACGGTCCATTGGTTAGTATTACAAACATTAAAAATTTTAGGGGTTAGTTAAAAAAAAACAAAACATAAATAGTTAATAGAATCGGGCGTTACTTTGCGGAAATCCATAGCTTTAAATTTAGTTTGTTATTATTTTTAGCAATATTCCGCGAAATAAACCTCAACCTTTAAGTAAATGAGTGAGTGTACGCATAGGCATGCGTACAGCACCTCCCTCCACGTCCGTCAACTTGACTTGACGGACGTTGTTCGTAGAGTCCACATCCTGAGGATGCTCCGGTGTTGGGGCGAAACGCGCGTCGAGGTTTTCAACCTGCATGGTGGTGAGGGGCCTTGCACGGATTTGCCAACATTATTGCTTTTGTGGTGGTGGTGTTTGCAGGATGCATAGGCAGTGTGGGAGAGGAGGGAGGTGCTGTACGCATGCCTATGCCTACACTCACTCATTTACTTAAAGGTTGAGGTTTATTCGCGGAATATTGCTAAAAATAATAACAAACTAAATTTAAAACAAAACATAACTTAAAATAAAATATATTTAACATTAAACTAAATCAGAGGTTCCCAAACTTATTTTGTCTACCGCCCACTTTAAGAAGAAATTATATTTTAGCGCCCCCATTGTTTCAATTTAAAATGCATCCTGATGAAATAAATCACCCCCCAAGCCTCTACACAACGCCCCCATTTCTTTTTCTGGGTCCCACACCGCCCCCCTTCAGACCTTCAGCGCCCACAAGGGGGCGTTATCGCCTACTTTGGGAAAAGCTGAACTAAATCATGCATCCAATTAGAACAGATGTATCCTGGAGGTCTGCTCTCGAATTCATTCTTTATCCGCACGTAGTTCTTCATGCGGAACATCTGCTACAATGATGAATTTGATTTGATAAAATTTGTTTATAATAGTATTGATTGTTGAATAAGATTTTAAGAACACGTACATTTAATGATATATATCTGTATTCATAATATATATATATATATATATACATATATATATATATATATATATATATATATATATATATATATATATATATATATATATATATATATACATATATATATATATATATATATATATATATATATATATATATATATATATATATATATATATATATATATATATATATATATATATATATATATATATATATATATATATATATATCTGTATTCATAATATCATAAAAAGTCTGCGGTCTTGGTATTCTCTATATTTATTGCACCATCGGTGATTTTCGTAGAGCCGTCTGTAGACCGTAGATCGTAGCAAACTATCGTAGTAGTTTTTACGTAGCCGTAGGCTACAGAGTCGTAAAAATCCACTATATTTTGAATTCTAAACTTACCTACCTATAAAAAAAAAACTAAGAGTATTTTAGCAATCTTTGCAACCGCTGTAGGCCACAATCGTATCAAACCGTAGCACACGTAGCAAACTTTAGCAACCGTAGCAAACCATAGCACACGTAGCAAACCGTACGCCGTAGCACACGTAGCAAACCGTACGCCGTAGCACACGTAGCTAACCCTAGCACACGTAGCAAACCGTAGCACTCGTAGCAAACCGTAGCACACGTAGCAAACCGTAGCACTCGTAGCAAACCGTAGCACACGTAGCAAACCGTAGCACACGTAGCAAACCGTAGCACACGTAGCAAACCGTAGCACACGTAGCAAACCGTAGCACACGTAGCAAACCGTAGCACACCTAGCAAACCGTACGCCGTAGCACACGTAGCAACCGTAGCACACGTAGCAAACTTTAGCAACCGTAGCACACGTACAAAATCGTAGCACACGTAGCTAACCCTAGCACACGTAGCAAACCGAAGCACACGTAGCAAACCGTACGCCGTAGCACACGTAGCAACCGTAGCACACGTAGCAAACCGTAGCACACGTAGCAAACCGTAGCACACGTAGCAAACCGTAGCACACGTAGCAAACCATAGCACACGTAGCAAACCGTAGCACACGTAGCAAACCGTAGCACACGTAGCAAACCGTAACACACCGCACATGTAGCTTTTGGCCGCTGCGGTAGTAAATAGACAACGGCAATTAATTTTTATAAATTTATAAATACTTTTGTACGTAGTTTTAACATGGAGAATAGTAATTTAGGCTAACAAATAAACTCTTTGACAAATTGAAACTACTTTATTATAAGTTGGGGTGTCATCTAGTCAAATTGGACAATTTTTGGTAAATTGTACATACTAACATTATTATTGTAAAAATTCTCTATTGTAACTAACTTCTATTTTCTTTACAGAGGTACCATCTGAGATATTGATTCAAATGCAGTTGACGGACCTACTTATTTCAAATCAATGTTGGTCGTGATCAGTCTGTCGACTACAGATGGGTAATGGAAAATTTTTCGAAATGAAAGATAAGAAAAAAGAAAAATTTTCAATATATTTTTCCAATTTTTCAAATATTTTTCCAAATTAAAATGTCAACCAAGATTAGAAAATAGCTACGGGATACCATTTTAAGGCTTTTATTTATTCTTTTTCTTGAAAATTTCTATGATTTCTTGCATAAACCGGCCCCTAGACCATCAATTGTATTGTGCAACTAGACTTTGCCCGCGGCTTCGCTCGCGTTAAAAAGTATTATTAATTATTATTAATTAGGTATCAAAGTCTCAGCCCGATCGGTTTAAAATTGACAAAGTTTCATACAAACTTTCATCCCCTATTTTATCCTCTTGGGGGTAGAATTGATCAAAATCTTTTCTTAACGGATGCCTACGTCATAACATCTACCTGCATGCCAAAATTCAGCCCGCTCCGTCCACTGGTTTGGACTGTGCGTTGATAGATCACCATGTCAGTCAGTCACCTTTGAGTTTTATATATATAGATTTAGATTTAGTGAATAATTAAGTATTATTTAAATCATCATTTACTAATAGATCTAAACTCCCTCCCGCACGCGCACCCCCGCCTTGGTGACGCCCACTTCGCAACGGGCCGTGCAGCAGAAATCGTAATATTTTAATTTCGCCATAACTTCAAAATCAAACGTCCAATTTTAATCATTCAAAGACCAAATATTATCTACATAAACTGTCCTATAGTAATGAAATAATTTATTTTGATAAGGATTAATAGCATGAGTAAAATAAACGCGTTTAAATGAAGTCCAAAAAAAAACAAGATTTTTAAATAAAAAAAGGGCCTCACTCGACATAGATAGGTATAGTGTGTCGCGGCTTTTTTTAGATATTTATAAGATCTACAATTAATTAGAACATTTTATGGTTCTATCTTTTATAGTTTAGGCAGCGTACGCAAAATAAGTAACTTTTCTGGTTGATTTTTACACCTTGTGTCCGAAAAACCCAAATATCTTACGGAACCCTATTTTTTTCCAAAATAAAATTTATCCTATGTTACTCATGGATAATGTAGCTTTCGAATGGTGAAAGAATTTTTAAAATCGGTCCAGTAGTTTTTGAGCCTATTCATTACAAATAAACAAACAAACAAAGTTTTCCTCTTTATAATATTAGTGTAGATATCACGCTTCAATTTTATTGAACAGTTTGAAAATTAGATTGAAGGCGTGCGCTGTTAAATATTCCTAGACGGTCAATAATATTACGCAATACGTGATATGGCGCAATAAAATTGCTCGTCTAGTAGGGGCCGCTAAGATTATAGCGTTCTTCACCGGTAATAAAATTTAATGTGCTACAACTTATAAGGCTTTAAATGAACGTGGACGGGGGCTGCTGGTAAAGGATAACTGTCAAAAACATCTCAAATATGTCGTTTTTGTATGATGGCAGCGTTAGTTCCTTTTTTCGCCACGTTCATTTATAGACTTGTCGAGCTCTACTACGTAAGCGCAGAGCGCGAACCTTGCTAGATCTGTAATTACGTAAGCGAGGAGCGCGAACCTTGCTAGATCTGTAATTACCTACTACAGTCGCGGTAGATTTTTCTGAAATTAATTGTTGCGTTTGCCCATTTTTTTATATTAATAATAAAAAATATTTATTGTTATTATAGGATCTAATCTATGTTCAGAAATATTCAGTTTTATCCAGTTGCTTGGGTCCCGGTATATTTACCATAGGCGTAGGAGCTTAAATATTGATTTCTGAAAAAATCATAAAGATCAAATTTGTAGGAAATTTAATAATCTATCATCTACAACTTTGTTTTAATAATTATTTGCGCTAAATTCGATTATAATTATTGAGATACAGGCGAAATCATACTTTGACTTGTTTTTTTGCAGTTATTTCCGTAAATACTGATTTTACAATGAAAATTATAAGGACTAAAGTTGTAGAAAATTTTTGCGACAGCTTTGATCCTTATTATTTTCGTAAAAAATAAAATATAAAGGAGATAATATGGTTAAAAAAAGATTTGATCTTCAAACGTATTTGAAAACGAAAACTATGTACTTACAAAATAAAATAATGATGAAGATTTATTTTATGATGATTTACATTTAATATAATATTTAAATTAATCATAAAAGTGACGTTATTATTTCTAAATTATTTAAAATTTGCAATTTCGATACATATATTATAATATCTGTATAGTGCTCCAAGGCTATATAAATGAATGTGGACGGGGCGCTGCTGGTAAAGGAGAACTGTCAAACACACGTCAAAAATGACGTTTTTGTATGATAGAAGCGTTAGTTCCTTTTCTCGCCACGTTCATTTAAAGCCTTGTCGAACTGTAGTTTAACTTTGCACATATATATATTTTTTAAACAACTCCTAAAGCCATTCTTAAGCCTTTGAATTTCAACTTAATATGAACCATATTTGATAATATGTAATTAAATGTATTACTATTTCATTTAAACTAATAATTTCGATAAAAAAATATTTTTCCATTATTTTTCCAATTTTTCAATTTTTCAGAAAAATAAATTGAAAAATTTCCGAGCTTTGAAATTTTTCGGAAAATTACCCATCACTACTGTCGACTGAGCTTGACATAACCGAACCTAATAATCTAATTACTAATTACGTAGGTCCGCCATCTGCCTATGAATCTACTTCTCTGGTGTAGCTATGTAGATGTGGGCTTACATAAAGTGGTCGGGTTACCTTTAAGGCGCCGACCCACCGCGGCGCACGCTGTGCACGGCCACGCGGCGGCGCACGGATTTATTAGTTTGACTACGTGGGTCAACGTTTCCACTGCAGCACACGCTATGCACCCGCTCACGACTATGTACATTGTACAACTGTAGCGCAGCACAGTTTTGAATCGCACGTCTTGTGGAACCCACGCATTTAATATTTTGCATTCAATATATTATACTATAATTTTGTGTACATATTTTCATTTATACTGGTTACCTATAATTAAAAAGAACATAGCGAAAAATCATACAAATAAATAATAAATAAAGAAACACCTTAAATAATTCAATTCTGGTTAGTATTAACATAAATACTCGATTAAAAGTAAATACTGAGTGTCTAAATTCATTTTTACTGAGTATTTACTCTGGTCTGAGTAAATACTACAGTGCTTACCCATCCCTAGTCACTCCCACCCTACACCTTCCGTGTATTCCCGTGTACCGTGTGCCAGTGTCGAGCTACGTCATACGTGAGCTACGTGTGCATCTATTCGAGCAAGCTACGTGTGTCAATTCGTGCATAGCGTGTCCGTGGGTCCGTGGGTTGCAGTGGACACAGTCACATATTATATTTTCTTGAAAAGCGAAGCTAGACGCACGTGCGTAGTCTCTCCGTGCGCTGCGGTGGATTGGCGCCTTAAACCTAATCAATAGATCACATCTCTTATAGCTCAACTCTCGACTCGGAGGTCGTTTGATTCTGCACTGCAACCAACAAATAATTATTGTTTCCAGATTTGGTTAGCTTAGGACTGCATCACCATTCACCTGACTCTGGTAAGAAATATGATCCATGCGTCGAAGAACTTAAAAAATCGGCCCTGCGCCTGTTCTCTCGCCGGTCGTGTCGGATTATCCATCTCACTAGGTTATGAAATTAAAGTAATGAAGAACCAATCCTTTCTTGTGCTGCGCACACACTTGGGTCCTGTAAAATTACACCTGTGTGTTGCTTGTCTGGTTTCAATTAATGTCAGAAAGTAAGGGGACGAAGGAATAATAAATAATACCCAATGTTGTTATAAATAAAAAACAATATATTCCTTAAATACTTTATAGTACAGTCAGATACAAAATTGAATTATAATACAAAATACAAACCTTACCTTCAGTCATACCTTCAGACTAGAATGACGGAAAAAATATACTTTAGGTAATTTCTGAATGTGTTACAGAATTAGTTAGAATATAAAAATGTCGCAAAATAATGAGATAATAATATATTTTATATGCATCTTCCCCATTACTGAGTTTATAATATCGTTATTGCAACATGGAACACAACTGGGGGGTGTGCCAAAATCTTTTCGTTTTCGCTTCGTTATAGAATCGCCGATGAAAATGTATGGAATTGACATAAGCGTTCGTTAGTATGACGTTGACGTTCGACTCGTCTTATGTCAATTCCATACATGTTGATCGGCGATTCTATAATGCTTGATTTACACGGGTGACTAAAGCCGCACGATTTACGCCGCACGGCGAAAATCGACCGTGTAAATGGCGACTACGCCGCATGCGGCTAAAGTCGCAAGCCCCAAAGTCGTGCGGCCAGCGGCCGCATGCGGCTGGTGACTAAAATCGACCGTGCAAACGCTCAGTTGCAAGCGATCGCTTGCTGCGAATACTACTGTAGCGAGTGACTTGCCGGGTGACTAAAATCGACCCGTTAGTCACCCGTGTAAATGGGGTGGCGATTCGACTTAGACAGGCGATTCGACTGGTGACTAAAATCGACCCATTAGTCACCCGTATAAATCAAGCATAACGAAGCGAAAACGAAAAAGTTTCGGCTAAATGGCCTGATTACGCGCTAGTTAAACGGTATAGTATGTTCGGCGCATCTTCAAATGCGAATGTATTAACAATAGTTTTACATATAAATTATTTTCATGTTCAATCATATTTCGTGTTTAAATTAACATTTAGAAAGCAATAAAAACTTGTGCCTTGTGCTGCTAATCCAAATTCTCATAAATTGATAAGTTGATGCGAGAAGAAAGAATATTATTGTAATATTCGAGTAACACTAACTCCATTTATGATCCGTTTCGGAGGGTTTGTTTAGCAGAAGTTTATAAATAACTAGAACTTCTAATTGGTTTAAGTTAAAAGTAATCCAATCCAAAACGCTATTAAAACTCCAGTCAAAAACTCTAAAGAACCGAGCATTAACAATCCATACACATTACACCCTCTCTTGTATCTGACTGTACTATATTGAGGTTGTATTTACAAGTCACCTTTAGCGTTATCCCATACACTTGTATGCTACATGTTTCAAGGTGGCTTTCCGATCCTTGCCGCAAGCGACCGCGACCGACAACAATTCAAATAAAATGCCACTTGACATACGCCATGGGTCGCTAGGGGCTAGACCAAAGTCGGTGGTAAATGAAACATAATAATTATGTCATAGAAAATTAATAAATTCTTTTTTTTTGTCGCAGTCGCTTGCGGCAAGTATCGAAAAGTCACCTTTTGCTACTAACGCCTCTAGTCCACCGACGCTGCGAACTGCGAAACAGCGGCGAACCGATTTACTGTCTCATCCGCCACACGACAATGCGTTTATATTGCATCTCGCTCTATTCCTGTTTCGCATTGGTTTCGCAGTTCGCAGCGTCGGTGGACTAGAGGCGTAACTATTCAATACATTAGGTTATGTGATCAGACCGCGCCTCTCACAATCGTCCATACTGCATACACTACTATACATAATTGATAATATCATTGCTCCGGCCCCTTAGATGGCAACGCTACACCTACAGACATTTTGCCATTCTTGAGCAAATCTCATGCGTCGTTTACACTCAGCCACTGCCGCTGCTCCTCGGGCTGCCGGCAAAATTTCCCTGAATACTTCTGCGACAGTAGCGACGCGAGTGAGTGTTTACACTCAGTCCTCTACTTAATTGCCGCGTCGAGCAGCGGCAGCGGCACGAGTGGTGGAGTGGCAGCGGGAATAACTGTTTACATTCTCGCACTGTCTTCCCTGCCCCACAGAGCCGAGTATAATCGACGCATAAGGATCAGTTATGATTGCAATGTGACGAGGAGATTAAAATGAATTTTTAAAATTAGTCATTCAAAATTGGAACAAGCAGCCCAACACTGCAGGCGGTAAGTCATGTTCTTCTTATGTAGTAAATAATGTTCAATTTTAAATAGGTCATTTACAAATTCATCGTCGTCATTGCAATGTGACTGGCCCTTAGGCTCGAGTCACACTGGCGAAGAGTCCAAGAGACGCGACGTGTCACTTTCCACATACAGTAAAATTCTACATTTTCCATATTTTTATGTTAGGGAAATATGCTGACAAACGTACACGTGTGTACTTGGCCCTTAATCTACCCGCGTAGCGAGTGTATATCATCCTTAAGAAGTTGTTTTCGACATAATATGTATATCGACATAATACGGTGTCCTAAGTACGGATTAAAGTTAGATTATGCCTCTTAGGTTTATATTAAAAACGTCCTTTACGAGTTTACACTTCTTACTAGCTAACAACTGTACAAAATATGCTAGTGTAGAAAACTTCTAGTTTTGTCACAACTGACTGATAAGTAATACCACTTTCTCTGTTTAGTTCCACGGCCCACAATATTCTAGAAGAGACCCCAAAACAACACGCAGACAAAACAAATATTGTGGCTAGCAATAAGTGGAATTCTGTATCTGGTGATGTCTGTACATTTTGAGGGGCTCTATCTCGTCTGCTGTAGGGTCTGCTCAGAAGTCTGTTGACGCCTTTTAAACACTGGTGTTGACGCCTTATTAACGCTGGCAACGTTTGCCGATATCTGGCTGTGTCTTGTCCACAGTTAGCTTCTATGTCAAGATCTGCCGATGTCTGGCTATTTTCTCCTGGTATGTCCCTAGTGGTGTAACGCATGGTGGGGCGTGAGCACGGCGCCGCCGGCGGGCAGCACTGATGTGATGACGGGCGCGCCGCCGCCCACGCCGCCCACTCCGCCCACGCCGCCCACGCCGCCGCCGCAGAATATCACCTGCGGAAGTTATACAAGTTACTGCCACACTCAGAGACGAGTATTAATTACTTAACTTAAGGAATTCACATTACACTGCATTGTATTTTGTAATTTGTACCCAAATAGACACTGTATGTTGTATGTAATGTTCTATTTTATATTATTTTTGTTTCTGTGTTATCCATGTTTTTTATATACTGATTGTCTTTTTTTGTGAAATGTTTATTGTAATGTGGTGTAATGTGTATGTACTGAATAAACGCTTATTATTATTAGGCTGCCTTCACCGCGCGGCTCGTTTTAGTATAGAAGTCGCGCGGCTGCCGCACTACTCGCGACTTAATGTGAAGGCAGTCTTATTATTATAACTATAATTAAATGAAGATTTTGTCTATAATATAATCCTAGTTATAATATGAGGTCGACATTACCTGTGACACGGGCGTGGCGGGCTGCCCCGCCGCCGTCAGCACGTACTGCTGCTGCCGGACGCCGCTCACCTGAAATATAACAATTATTTATGATTTAACACTACGTCCGTTTCTAGTGTACTATTTTAGAGTATCCTCACAATTTTAAGATATTACAATAAGCTGTGTTTTCAGCCAATTGAAATAAAGGTTGACGCAGTACCAGCATCACTGGTCGCTGAATCGACACTATGCAAACTTGATATTCCGGATTATTCTACCAGATAAGATGATTCAAAGGCAGATGGTGGACCTACTAATTTGGTCGCGTTGTCACATTGAACACACATAAATCGACCATAATACTAGGGCAAGGCTACAACACTGCGTTGCGGCGTCGCATTGTAAAAATCTACGACGCCGCAGAATACATCGTGGAAATTTACGATGTAATCCCGATGCATTTCCGCAAAAACAACACGGCAACGCATTTCTGTGCGATGTTTTTGCGATACGACGCCGTCTAGGAATTAATTTAGTAATTATGTTGTTCACCGCCGAGTAATTATGTTGTTCACCTGGTGTATCTGCGGCGCCTGCTGTAAGGTCTGCCGGTGTCCGTCCGCCGTCTCCATCACCACCTGCTCCATGAACCCGCTGTTGCCTGCGAGAGTTACATAACATTTTTAAAAAATATAACCAACTAGCTGCACCCCGCGGTGTTACGCCGTACCGTATTAGAGAAAATAAATTGTGATATTTTCCCGCAGTAAATCGTAGCCTATGCGTTAATCCCGGGTATCAGCTAACTCCATAGCGAATCTCATTAAAATGGCTCAAACCCTTTAGACGTGAAAAAGTAACGAACATACACACTCACAAACTTTCGCCTTTATAATATTACTGTGGCAATGTGATTAGTGTGACAATACGGTATTATTATTATCTAAATACCAGTTGATCTAGCAAAATTGATTACCAAATAAGAGCACACACAAACTTTGAAAATCAATACATATCGGTCGCCGGCGCTCCGTGATTATTCCGTCGACCTATTTGTAGACCTTTGCCATTAGCGGCTTGTCGCTATCGTGGAGTTAAATTAAAATCATTAATCATATTACAATAAATTGTGCTTTTATTTATCAACGTGACGGGAAAAACGTGCCGCACCATGTCGCACCTTGCCGCGATACTTCATATAAAATCTAATAGTTTAAAAAAAAAACTAAAAAAACTTTTATTATTGCATTGTCATTGGCTCCAAATACGTATGCAACGTTTCGAATTTATTAGGCTACTTGGAGGTAGGTAAAAATCGTTCTCAAAGATTCCGTTAGATATATACAACCCAAGCGTGTTAAAAGAGCGACTATTAGGGCCCTTCCACACGACGTTTTTTACGCTTGTTCGTATCAATACAAACGCAAGTTGAACGCTCAGCAAACGGACGGAAGCCGACACGTTTTAAAACTTTATATCTGCTAAAACGCGATGAAGACACGCAGAAGACGAGCGCATCAGAAACGCGCGTCGTAAGTGCGCAAAAAATACGTCGTGTGGAAAGGCCCTTAGGTAGAAGGATGTGCACAACATACCGGTGGCGTTGGCGGCGGCGGCGGGGTTGTTCTCGCACCCGAACAGGCAGTGCTGCACCGTCCACCGCGGCTCGAATGGGATGTGAGTCTTCACCTGTAATGCCATATTACTGGGTAACTCTCTATAATCTAAGTAGTACATACAACGTGACATTTTAGTGGTTGTTTTCCCGCAGCAGAACGATTTACCTATAGTAGTACTATCGAATCATGCATGTTATTTTTTGAAAATAAAAAATATTTTGTATGTCGTACTATGGCAACTTTATGCCGATAGGCGCGAGCGGCTATGACCCGGCCGAATTAATTTATGATTTGAATAAAAAAAACTTTTCAAATCTATTGTACTACTAAGATTCATTTTACTGCGGGAAAACAACCATTAAAATTTCACGCAGTATATCTTATTCACTAGATCAGTGTTCCGCAAACTTTTTGTGCTCGAGGCACATCTACGAAAATAAAATTTTTGGAGGTACACCACAGATTAATCAGTGTGAATCCTGAGATATTCCCTTTTTTGTTTCTTACAAACTAGGAATATACACGATGACATTTTTTGAGACACAGCAACTACTGGCCACGGTATACCAGCCGGAGCCGTACCGCGGCACACCTTTTGCGGAACACTGCACTAAATGTCATGTGAACTTCGTATAACTTAGCTCCAAAATATTTCTCACTATATAAATCTCCCCTGGACTTCCAGGAACATTTTAAGACTATGTTAGCCAAATCGGTTCAGCCGTTCTCGAGTTTAAGGGAGACTAATAAAATTGAAAATTATTTTTTATCACACATAGACACTAGGTTCCGCCACTTATTATTTCCCTATATATTTTATTTCCCTTGTAGCGAGTGGTCGCAAGAGTAGCGATGCTCGTTACAACGCAGCACCTGACGTCAATTGATTTTGAGGCGTGGACGCTACGCAATACGTAATTCAAGCCTCAATATCGCGGCGACGCAATGTATATCATAAAAGAGGTTTTTATCATAAAGACACACTATTGACGCTGCTATGAAGCAACGCAACGGAGCAATGTGGACATATTATGTGTACCTTGAGCTCCGTGGTCAGCATCAGGATGTGTCGGCAGGGCAGGCGGAACACCTTGCTGAACAGACACGAGCATTCCTGCGTCGACGTGCCGTACTTGCAGATCGCCGCGTTGCTGTGCCGTCTGTCGATATCGAGTACTCAGTAAATATTGGGCCGTTTACATTCTGCCACTGCCGCTGCTCCTCGCGCTGCCGGCAATATTGCCCTAAATACTTCTGCGGCAGTAACCACGCGAGTGAGTGTTTACACTTAGCCCTCACTTGCCGCGTCGGGCAGCGGCAGCGGCACGGCGAGTGGCAGCGCGAGTGACTATTTACATTCTCGCGTTGCCCACTTCCCTGCCCAACAAGGCTGAACGACGCATATGATTTTTATCATCACTATTTGCCTTATATTGTTACAATGTTGTAGTTATCTCAGTATTGAAATATGATATTTGTTTTATTGATTGTCTCATTTATTTTTATTTCAATCTTATTTTATATTAAAGATTATAGATGTGATAGTGCCATGCCGTCTAGCGCGATGCACCGCTCCTTGATGATATAAAACTATTTGCACAAGGAAATATTATAAGTTTTAATATCCAAAACTATTATAGAGTAAGAGCCCGCGAGGGCCAGACCTTCCTTCTTTTGTAAACCTGAATGTTTATCTGTTTGTGACCTTTACAGAGGTAAAAACGACCAGCAACTATGGAGTCGGTCGCGGTTACTTTAGGAGGTATCCAGTTCTGAAGGTCTACCTGACCTTCGAGAAAGAGTAAAGCTCAATTTCATAGTTTCATCTTCACAGTAAGTGGAGGAATCTTGTCTTCCATTGTCGGACATTTTTGACAGTTGCTTCCCACCCTTAAACTTTCTTAAAGTATTAGATTCTTACCTCTGTAAAGGTTACAAACAGGTAAACTTTCAGCTTTACGAAACGAAGGAAGGTCCGGCCATCACGGGCTCTTGGTCCATTAGTTTCAACCCAACACGGAAAAATTTACATTGGCTTATATATTTTCAATTTTTAAACCGGGGCAAAATGTTAATATTTAAAGTTTTGCCGCAGTTTATCAACACTTTACTACAAAATTATAAATTACAGAAACATTGCTTTGAATGAGTTTTACCTGCCAGCTCGGTCGTCCAACGACCGCTGAGCGAGCTTCGTCTGATGACTCATGAGGTTGTATGCGTACTGTGTGATGGTGTCTGTCGGTGACTGCTTTAACGTCTCTGTATCCTATAACCAATAAATTTTGCTTAACACATAATCAAAGTACTATCTGAGAAGTCTATTGATAGGATGGTGGACCAAAATAAAAAATAGATAAAAACTTATTCTCAGGCCTAGTGAATGTTTATTTAAAATACAAAATTTCATTAAAATCGGTTGAGCCGTTTTGGAGAAGTTCGCGCATAAACTTATATATTAGCTTTATATATTAGATCTATAGACTCCGAATACTTGAAGCCATTTAAAAGACATTATATGGCAGAGAGCGTACCCTCAATTTGCCGATGGCGAAGCTCCTTCTCTCGTCCTCGAGCTGGTTGGCGACGTTGAAGAACAGCGACACGAAGTCCTCCGGCTGCAGCTGCGTGCGCACCAACCCCATGAACTTGCCCACCAGACGCTCCAAGCCCTGCAAAGTGACAATGTTTGTTTTGCAAAAGACTATGCTATAGTTAGTTAAGTTGAAAACGGGCAACTTTATTCCAAAAAAGATCTACATAATACATAGATAGGAAGTGTAACCATAGACAAAAATACAGATTATATTAGGTTGCTTATTTGATGTTACCACTAAAAATATTCATATTCCCTAACAAAATCAATCTCTGGAATTGATAGATGGATGTAAAAAGTTAAATGCTCAATCGACGTCTATAATTCTGTTCAAGGCACTACAATGTAGCATCATTGTTCTCGGTGATTGGTGCATAGAGAATTTCAAGCATTGATCCCATCATACTTGCTTCGTTCACTCCCACTCAATACTAAAATAGCTATCACGTCTAAATATCGAACGTGATGCCAGTTTCGTGAACGAGTGAAAGAGACAGGCGATGAGTGATCGTGCCGATTATACTGCGCCTCAGCACCCAGTACAGTACACACCTTGTGCAGGATATTGGTGTAGTTGTCGGCCTCGAGCCAGGCGTCGAGGCGCGCGATGGCGCCGCCCGCCCGCGTCAGCACCTCCCACAGCCGCAGCGTGCCCGCGCCCGTGCCGATTATACTGCGCTTCAGAACCTGCAATCGTTCAGTTTCACATACATTATTATGACAATATAATAAAATAAACCGATCCGAATTAAACGAATTTATTTTATTGTGTTCTGGGTTTAAGATAATAGTACTACTTTACGCTGAAAGAGGAAAATGCAGTGTTAAGTTTTTAGGTCTCTTTTCGTCGGACACATTGTTGGTAGATCAGAGATCTGACGGGCCGTTATTGGTAGATCGCGATCAGATGTTGCACATGCACTGATTGCCTACTCTAGTTTCGTCCAAGCGCACATAGATGTGCGAGACGTAAACTAAATAAATACCATTTATTCAGGAGTTCTTAGGTCATTAGTTGGTCCCAGACGTATTGACTAGTTCTTTCCTCTGGACTAGGCCGACTATATGTTGCGAGAATGTCGTATGCGCTTGAGCAACCATACGGACATTAAAATCCTGTCCCAGGCACTACAGTATTTGAGGAGTGGTTACTTCGCTCTAAAAATACTGTATAAATCATCCACAACGGATGCAAAGGCCTAGTTTTTTTTTTAGGCCATTATAACACTAGCAATAATTTGGAAGCATTGTCACATTATATACTACGACAGTACCTGAAGCTGAGCGGGCGTGTGGTCGCCGCGCAGCAACGCGAGCGCGTACGTCTTGCAGCGCGCGGCGACGTCGTCGGCGGCGAACGCTGCGACTGCGGCGCCGTGGTCGCGGCTGTCGGCGACGACGCGCGCGGCGGCAGCCCGCGACGCCTGCCACACGCTGCACGACACGTGCGCCGATGGGAACGCGCTGCACACGCTCTGGTCAACATAATACTAAAGCATTAACCCACAAAAAATACGTATTTGCGAATACAGTCTTGTTCTTTAGGTAATATAGAACAAAACTGCATTCATAACTTTACCTCTACGCGTAAAAGTACGGCGAACCGCGTTCAATGCCCGCACTTTAGCTGTCTTATGTAATTGATACAAGCAGGAGCAAGTCTTGCTTTTACCGTTCGTTTAAGCTTCTACCGTGACGTCAGTGCGAAAATTATTCTAATTGCAGTTTCATACCGCCGAGACAAAAAGTCAGGTGTATGACATTTTTTCAATTAAGTGTGCTAACATTTTGACTGCAAAACAGCTGTTTTAAATGTCTGCATATACATGAATATTTATCAACTCGATAAGTAATATGAACTCACATGCTGGCTGCGCGTGGGATCGATAACGACGCAGCGCACCTGCTTCCACGCGGGGTTGCACGACTTGAACGTCTCCAGCAGCCACGTCAGGTCGTCGCCGATCAGCGTCGATATTCCTACACACACAACAAAACTTGAATATAAAAAAATATTTTTATCTATGTTTTGTCCTTCTTTTACACATTGAAAAGTAGCTTTCAGGGCTCGGAAACCTCGTTAATCTTCGCGATCCTGTTCGTTAGAAACGCCATACATTTCCAAGAGAGCGTTTTCATTTCGATTACGCTCAGAACGGACCGAAATTATTCCTGGTTTTGTTCAAAGAGCAAAATGAAACTGCTCCTGCTCAAAATACCGGTTAGAACGGTCACACACACCACGACCCTCACCCATCGTCCACACATTCAATACAAATAAACAAGTTATGGCCTATTGGCTATTAGATGGTGCACTAGAAAGGGATAGAAGATATGACTGCACTAGTTACTTTCCGCGAGGAATTAACCAGGTTAATTTCAGAAGCAATACCGCTCGCATCTCGGTTTCACTCCGAGCGAACACTTATCCAAAAACCTGGTTAAAGAGCGTAAAACGTAAAAAACCTAGTCGAAAAAATACCGGCTGCGTGCCCAGATAGCTTTACAGATAAGGACAAAACTTTGGATAGCGTATCAATTGTATAACCGCACAGAGCTTTACGGCGAGACCGCACTAAGCGACACTACGTTGCGGAGGGACGCGAGTCGCGACACTTCACGTAACTATTTCTGTGGACATTGTATACATGTGACTAGCCAATACATCATCTAGGCCTCTTAACCCTAATTGCAGCTTACATTGTATCGCAAAAACGTACACTCTACTCTTTCGACTCGAATCCCTAATATACAGAAATTTTTCAACATTAACGAAAGTATAGGCTAGAGAATATTGAGTTCATACCTGCGCTAACTATAACGGATTTGCCGTTGCCGTCCTCAGCCAGGAACAGTGTGACGTTGTGCTTGACGAGCGGCGTGGCAGACCCCACCACGCCTGTCATGGGACTGTTGAATTCTATACCTGTAATATAAATGGTATAAAATATTATTTATGGAGTTTCAACCTTTGGAAGATCAGAATTAAGTAATAAAACACAAGATATAACTTATTTGCACATAATATATGTTGTCTTTATGTGAAATATTAGACATATTACTTGTCAGACAAGAATAAGGAATTAGATATACGCTGCCTGAACGTTTTTCATAGAGGGATACTGAATTAATTATGTTCAGTGTTTATTATGTTTACTGTCACGCTTAATTTATGACAATGTAAAAACATAAATTTGACAACATATTTTTACATAGCAAATCAACAATAGTCTGTCGGCAAAACAGCAGGAATACCTAGAACGTACCTGTCTCAATACACAGGAACTGAGGCACGGCGTTGAAAGCCATCTGCATGCTTGGGGTGGTGAGATACACGCACTGTATACACCCCGACTGCGAGTGTAGGAGCTTCACCCCAGCATCTACAAAATTTCAGTATTTACATTAAAAAACAAGCTTCGGTATTAAAATGAACAGTGTAGTTACAGTACAATGTATTATTTTTTTAATTTAAGATGTAACCTGATGTTATTCAGAGCATAAGCTACTATACTGTCTGTTGAGTTAGCCGGCCAAATTAACTGGAAGACTGTGACATATTATACAGAACCAAAATACTGTATGTTTTTGTAAGACCTTATTACATGTAAAAAGAATTTTATCATTATAAAATAAAATATATCATAAAACTAATACCATAATTGAGTTGTAGTTTCCTCACAACAAAGTCATATTTCTGGTTCAACCAACGCACAGCCGCCGCTCCGAGTGCTTGGAGCTGAGCTTCATTTGTGATCACCTGCGGCTCTGTAGGTCTGGAATGTACATACAGCTTTCTACAAGCAGCAAAAAAAAAATAACAAAATCTCAATTAGTAATAGCAGATACTAATCATTGCCCAATATAACAATAGCAGTTTGCTTATTTTTCTTATGCTGGCACTTCACATGGCTATTTGTATTTGCATATTTGATGTATTCGCCAAACAATCACCATGTGTAGACGGTATGTTTGACAAAGTATTGGCCTTATTTGCCTATTTGACAAATATGACCAATACCAAATACACATACCTTTTGTCGGTTTTTGACGCACATCAAAAGAGTCAAATAGGCAAGTAAACAAAATCAAGTAAAAGTTTGATATTTGACGGCCATGTGTGGAAGGTCGTATTTTCCTTTATTTGCTTGTTTGCGTATTCGTCAATAATGTTGCCAAATACAACAAATAGCCAACAGCAAATACAAGTAGCCATGTGAAGTGCCAGCATTATATACATATGTACAAGTGCTACTAAATAATTTTATAAACTTTACATACACAGATTATTCCAAAGAGCATGTGACATTTTAGTATGAAGCCTGGTATACCTACAAATTCGCGATTAAAAAAAAGTCATTTTGGCGGCAAGAGTACTATTTTTTAACTCTTATTTATTCCGAAACCATATCAGTTACGACATTTTACCAAAGAGTATTTCCTATTTGTATTTTGATGTACTATCAATTGGCACATGTTTCATCTCTTGCCGCCAAAATGAGGTTTTTTTTTCCAAAATTTCCAACT
Organism: Cyaniris semiargus; assembly: GCA_905187585.1. Classification (NCBI taxonomy): domain Eukaryota; kingdom Metazoa; phylum Arthropoda; class Insecta; order Lepidoptera; family Lycaenidae; genus Cyaniris; species Cyaniris semiargus. The sequence goes on from LR994549.1 coordinate 1,822,894, forward strand.
TTAGGTATATTAATTAGGTTCCTTGCTCTTTACATATTACATTTTACATAAAAACCCAGTTCATCAATTATCATGAAATAGTGCTAAACAAAAAGTGAACTAAATTTTTAAGTCCCTGTTCTCTAAATGAAAATAGAGTCAACATAGATAATGCGGTCCTTGTGGTTTACAAGGCTTATCACTGGACATTTAACATCACAAAGCTTTAACTTGCCGTTTTGACCTATAATAAAATGCCCTAACCTGTTGGATGTATCTTCTGTGTTTTCAATAATGGCCACCTCATACTCCTGTTCCACCTGACTGTTGTTGCTCAGTTCAAACTGCTGATATGTTGTACTCGTCTCTTCTATTGGTTGCTGAAATATTATAGGAAATCTAACAAGAACTGTATTGGATTTGAAATATAATGTCAACAAAATAATTACTATTTTGGAATAAATGTTGAGACAAGTAATTACTATTTTATTGGAAATAATAGTAATGGAAATTTTAGTAATCTCTATCTTATAAGGCCATAATAACTTCACCTTTAAGCTTGTAACTTCCTGTAATATGCACTAGGTCAGGGCTTCCCAAACTGTATGTCGCGACGCCCCGGGGCGTTGCATGTCAACACAACCAAATGGAGTGAGCGCCGCGCGCATTATGTCAATCATACATCCCGGGATTCCCGGGCAGTCTAAATCATAAAGTTAATATACCTAGCGGAATAGAGAAACAAAGGCCTGAGCAAGAGAGTTGTCATTATCAGTAACACTGCGTGGTAAAAAGAGACGTGTGATACATGACAGCAGCACTCTTTTTTTGACGTCCAGTCGGCACGTGCCGCAACGTTGACAATTTAATCTCATAGAAATCATGTTCAATCATGCTTGTGTAAGTGTATATGTACACATATTTTTACACACAGATGAAACCAATTTCGGTTTCGTTTGACAGCTCGAGATTGTTGCTCTATTCCGCTAGGTATATTAACTTTATGGTCTAAATCCCCGGTTTTAGAAGCTATGCTCAGAAAAGCAAGCGCAGCCTTCACATTACCCAGCCTTGCTGGCTTTAATATCTTTCATAAATATCTCTTTTCATTTTTATGCTTATGTTTTGATTTGGTCATTATTTCCTAATAAAAATATAAATGTACAAATAGTGTTTTTATGATAACCTATGTAGATTGTAGACTGGCTCTAAAATTAGAAAGTATTTTTGGGAGCTGGGTTAAGGGGCATCGTAACAAAATGGCAAAGTCCCAAGAGCGTCACAGTACAAATAAGTTTGGGAAGCCCTGCACTAGGTAACAAAAGTACCTTTTTAATTCATCAAGCCCTATACGGTCACCAGTGACCGAGACACAATAGAATATCTATTGTGTCTCGTTTTCCCACGATCAACGGGTTAATATGTACTTCTTAAAATGACATGAAACCCTTTTTCCTCAAAAATCATTCAATCAGAAACTTACACTGCTAACTTCTGTGGCGTTTTGAACGAATGTAGCACTCTCTTCTTCGGGCTCCCCTTTCACGTCATAAATCGTCTCCGCCATCACAATCCGGCCCGAGGAGTCCATAGTCCACATGCCGCCGAACGCGAAGTTCGAGGGGTTCCCGCTCTGCTCGTACAGGATCACCGTGTTGGGGCCCAGCTGCACCGGCTCACCCTTCATGTTCACGAATACCGGCTGCTCGAAGTTTCCCTCCACCAGCTGCCCCGTGTGCACCACCTGCTGCCCCTGCTCCACGGGAACCTCCACCACTTGATTCACCACCTCCACCTTGTCCTTCTCCTCTTCGGCTTTCGCTCGGTTCACCATTTTCGGCTTTTTCTCGCCTTCGCCTGAGTCGTCGGCTTTTCGTTTTATGACAGTTTTCTTCTTACCCTTTTTATCCATTTTTTGTAGAGTAATCTTGTACCTTGCACTAAAATGGGCCCGAATTATATTTGACCCGAGATTTATTACAAAAATTGGAAATTTTGGGGACTAAAATCGAAACGCCTCGCCCGATATCAGTCATGGTCACATTTTAACACGTTGGATCATTATAACATTAAATACGGCTATAGAATCATACAGAAAATGATATTACACGGTTTGTAAACAGATTTTTACTTATTTTGGTTTGAATAAAATCTTAATATTTGTGCGAAAAGGACAACTCACAGAGACGCCATTTCTAATTCACGAAGGCACGAACAAAATATTTCTATCTTTATCTAAATGGCCTAAATGCCATTGCTTTCTTTGTCACAGTCTCTAGTCCACAGACTAATAAGAGATACTACGTATCTCTAGTCGTTCAAAAACGTATTCCGATTTCCGAGGATGATTTTCGTTCAAAATTTTGTTATTCATTTCTGTGTTTTCATCCTCATAATAAATTTCATTCTGTAAGTATTTCATCTTGTTTCCTTTCATCTTTCATATTCATTTAGTGATAAGCGCTTCACGCATTATATACCTATCCTCCTTATTATTGCTTACATATCGGGTTCGAATCCCGATAGCGGAGTATTTTATAGTTTTATGTAAGCCGTAGGGGATAAATATTATCAGACATACGGACCGACAAATTTATTTCCGAACTTAAGTACAGACAGACAGATCGACAGTTAGGTAGGGTAAATATTCTTTAGGATATTTGCCCAGACCTACAATGGGATCAAAGCAGTATCCACGTTAGCCAGTAGATCCCATATAAATTCGCGTTTACACGCTCGATGCGTATGATCGAATAAAACTCGCACTAACCCCCCTGGTAGCCACCTGAAATATTCACAAAATACTCAGTTTTATTTATACTGTAATAATTAATAATAAAATTAATAATTAAGGAGGGCCATACAAAAAACACATTTTCCTATTTTTGCTCTATGGTGGTACGGAACCCTACGTGCGCGAGTCCAACTCGCACTTGGCCGATTTTTTTAAAGACGTTTGTCAGTTTGCCAACAACAGCAACTGATTGTAAACAAATTAGCCAATAATGTGCTCTGGATTTAGGGTTGCCAGTTGTCAACTTGTCATACTTTTTAGGGTTCCGTTATCCGTACCCAAGGGGAAAAACCGGGACCCTTTTACTAAGACTTCGTTGTCTGTCCGTCTGTCTGTCTGTCTGTCTCAAGGCTGTAATCTCAAGGATCGCTGTAGCTAGACTTCTGACATTTTCACAGATTGTGTATTTCCGGTTTCCGCTATAACAACAAATACCAAAAATGTTGAGGGGGCCCCCAATCCCCATACAAAGAAAAAAAAAATTTTTGGTCTATAACGGTACGGAACCCTATGAGCGCGACTCCAACTCGCACTTGGCCGACTTTTTTATAATATTGTAAAGATTTGAGAAATCGAGAGTTAAACCTTCTCATCCGTAAAACCTAACGGACGATATGTTTCTGACTAACTTTCAAGATTTTACTAAGCTACTTTACTGCCGATATATTATGTATTTCAAAGTTACGTTAGTTAGGTTAAGAATTAAGATCATATCACTAATCACTTACAGCTTGGCAAAGAAGAGTCTGACGCGGTGACAGCTGGAACTAAGAGTTTTTATTTATGACAACACTACATTACTTGTCAACTCTAGTATAAATTGTGTCAAAAGTGAAGCGTAGGGTTGCCTGTATTTAAAGAAAAGCGCCCTCATTTAATCCATACTCTTCTTTGCCAAGCTAAGTCAGTACAGTTCGACAAGGCTGTTTATGAACGTGGCGAGAAAAGGAAGTATTTAACGCTTCTAAGTTCTATCATACAAAAACGTCATTTTTGACAGTTCTCCTTACCAGCAGCAGCGCCCATTGACAGTTTGACACAATATTATAAAGCCTTGTCGGACTGTAGTCACAGGTCACTACAGAGCAGTGTAGTGAGTAGTGACATCTGATTTCAGAACACTTTTTGACAGACTATACCATGGCAATCCCACAGCATCAGAACCACAGATTCAGAATCACACAAAATTCAGAACAATGAAAAACAAATGAAAAAGGAAACAGAAAGTGTCAAATGTCAAATTAATATGTCATTTTCCATATCTGATCTGTGGTCATTTTCTTTGTTTTTATTGTTACGAAACACTTATTTTTTGCTTATTTTAATTAATTCTAGGGTTTTCCTGTCTTATTCCTTAGCAAATAAGAATGAAATTATCCAGCTACTCTGTAATAATTTAAGCGAACGCAAGGTCGTGGCCTACATGAGTCAAGTAATGAGATAATTACTATTGTTCAAGTAAGATCAGCCTTCATGATCATTCTCAATACATTATCGGTCCTCGTACACGTCGGTTTTATAGTGTTTATGACTTTGCTTTCTATGAATATAATACGTCAGTTTACCAATACCGCAAAGAGGATGGCAGTGCTCGCGCCGGCCGTGTTCGTCAATCACGGAGGCGGTCCCATGCCGCTCATGGGCGACAAGGAGAGCGCGGGTCTCACGCAGTTCCTTCGCGACGAGGTAAAGAAACACGTTAACCTTAAGGAGTTGAAGGCTATTATTCTGGTGACGGCACATTGGGAGGAAAGCAAAGTTACTATATCATCTGCGGAACATCACGACCTGTATTTCGACTACTACGGCTTTCCCGCGGAGACCTACAAGTATAGATACGACGCGCCCGGAGATCCCGAGCTCGCTAAACGCATACATAACTCACTAAAGAGTGCAGGCATAGACGCTAAACTAGACCCGAAACGTGGCTGGGACCACGGGGTGTTTGTACCTATGTTGCTCATTAATCCTGCGGCAGATGTGCCTATAGTTCAAATTTCGGTGTTGGGAAGTCAAGATCCAGAAGACCATTACAAACTCGGGGAGGTGCTGTATCAATTCCGTAAGGAGGGTGTGGCCGTGTTCGGCTCGGGAATGTCGTATCATAACATGCGGGAGTTCATGTACGGAAGAACTCGAGATTCAGTTGTAAATAAAGAATTTGATGGCTTCCTAGAAAGTGCCTGTACCTCAGAGAATGAGGAGCGAAAAAAGAAGTTACTCATATGGGATAAACAACCGGGAGCGAGAGAGGCTCATCCCCCCCACGCTGCCGAACACCTGATGCCTCTTATTGTTATAGCGGGTGCTGGTGGCAAAGGGCAAGGCAAAAGAATATTCAAGTGGGACCTGAGAAAAGCGTACAGATTGGGTGGATATATTTGGAAAGATGAATAGTTTGTTGATAACCAAATGAAATTGATGCCTTATTACTTATTAGTATCTAATGTTGTGATTGTTCATCTGTTCATTTACCAGTAAGTTGTAAATAAGTACCACATAGGGCATGGGATATAAATATTATTACTTTTCTAAGGCAAAGAATAATTTATATATTGAATCCTTGAGGCTACATTGCACTAAAAATATAGAGACATTATTTATAGAAATCAATTTGCTGATATTTCCTTTTCCGTTGAATAAATAAGGGACAATATGTAAATAGCTTATTAAGAATCATGGGACCACACTTTGTTTTTACTGCTTTTATGAAATATACCTAATTACTTTATATTTTATACTGTTATTGGCATTTTTTATTTTAAAATTGACACTGTGCCATGCACTGTGCGTCATTTTTTTACCATCACAATTCACACCAGCGTTGCCAGACGTCCCGATTTTGGCGGGACATCCCGATTTTTTCATCAAAATTAAATGTCCCGCGCGGGACAGGCTCAGCCCGCTTTTCGCGGAAAGCCCGAACGTACGTGCAGCGTGCTGAGAAAGAAAGGTGCGTAATGAAGATACGAGTGTGGGAGGTAGAGGGGTGGATTTTCTTTGGCTACTTTAGCTATCTATTGTCACGTAAACGTTATTTTAACGCAAATAAAAAGATAAAAATTGAAAAAACTTTTGATTTTATACCTTTTTGTACTTTGTCCCGCTTTTGACTGAAGAATCCCGCTTTTTCACTGAAAAAGTTTCAAGTCCCAACTTGGCACAAAAATAATCTGGCAACGCTGATCATATTTTATTTAACATTTAGAATCTTTCTGGCATAATAATAATAATAATAATAATACAATATAATAATAACTATGGACGCTTCACACCACGTCAGTCCGGCCCCGTGCTAAGTAGGTACCTGAAGGACTTGTGTTACAGGTACCAGACAACGGAAATATATTTAATACTTTTATACTATACATATATTTAAGATTTTTATTATATTATACACATATTTAATACACATCCAGACCCGGGAACATTGAAAACTTTTTGTTCCGTCGGCGGGATTCGAACCCGCGACCCCCGGCTTGAGCTGCCACACACTCAACCAATTGAGCCACAGAGGTGGCATCTGGGGGGAATCCACAATATAATTTTCTAAATAAATATAAAACAGCATTTGTTAAAAAAAAATATTCCTTTTTACAATAACGCTCCATAAAAGTAGCAAGTCAGTAGCAAGCAGAGGTAAATGAAATGAAATGAAAATGAAATATTAATTTATATATATTATTTAAATTATTATAATAAATGGTAATATTTAGGGCCAACCCACACATACCATAACCACAGCACGTGGTCGGGCGTATATTATTTCGTATTGTAAGGGCCAACCACGGAGCTAAAACAAAGAGGAGGTGTCGTAATCAAATTTTCTTAAGAAACGACGCGTGACAATTTGCGGGGTGAGGGGGTGTCAAGCTCCGCCCACTTATCAATATTTCATCTATCGGCTAAAAGCAAAACTACTAGCTTAGGTTGATGTTGATGTTACTTCGTAGTTCAGCTATCATACACTAGATGTCAAAATTCTTGAATATTATGGGACGTACTCAGAACTAAAAAAAAATTGTATATTAATTATAATAAGTTCAATAAATAAAATTAGGGTTTGTATTTTGACCGATTTTTTATGTAAAATAAGGGGACAAACGAGTAGACGGGTCACCTGATGGAAAGCAACTTCCGTCGCCCATGGACACTCGCAACATCAGAAGAGCTGCAGGTGCGTTGCCGGCCTTTTAAGAGGTAATAGGGTAGGGGAGGGTAGGGAAGGTAATAGGGTAGGGGAGGGTAGGGAAGGGAATAGAGTAGGGGATTGAATTAACATAACCCGACTAACTGACGTACCTAGGTCTGCAGCTGCCAACTGCGGCCTATGGGCTATGAATCAATTTCTTCGATGGTACATGAAAGATGATAATCCACGCGCGATCAGAATGGGATCGCAATGACAGTTTTGTTTGCTAAAAAAGTAGCGTTAGCAAAAATATTCTGATAACATTAATGTATAGGTAAGTAATCGACCAATTCTGTACATTAAAGGTATTACCGTGTTTTTGGTCAACCCCGTGGCAGCTTCAACTCTTTCAGTTAAGTACTTACTTTATTTTTTTATTTTTGATCGAATCCAAAATTGTCATGAAAAAGATTTGTGGTAATATTTCATCAATCATGAATGTGATTCAGCTATTATTTTATTAATGAATTACTATAATAAAATCACATATTACCTATTATTATCACAAAAAAATTAAAACAAAAACTTTAAAGAAATGTCCGCAAATAAAAACGTTTTTGTTTGTCGACCCTAAGGGCTACGGCTGGCCAAATGTTAGCCGCGTGCGTCAACATTAGCAAACAAAACTGTCATTGCCACAGAACACACTTTTAATGTGTTCTGTGGTCATTGCGATACTAATTAATAAAATAATTTAATTCTAAATACGATCCTGGATATTTGTTACGTTCAAAATAGTTATCCTAGATGACGACAGATGGCGCTTTATAAGTAATATGATAATAAAAGCTATATAAGTACGGTTTTAGCTATTAAAAGAGTTTAAGACAAAGTGTATAATAGTTTTCAGTATTCAAGTATGATATTTGCAATAAACTTATGCAAAATTATACGCTTTAACGTATGTATTATCTTTCAAAGGTCTGGCCATCTAGTGTCAAGTAGTATAATTAACGTGTTGTGAAATGTTCTAGAACTTTTATATTTAAATTACATTTAAAATTATTTCCAAATGAAATGTGATGGTATTTATATTATCAGAACGTCTGTCTGAGTGTTTTCGACATTGTAAAACACAATACTTCATCCTTTCCTTGTTAAAAACGCAAAAAACACAAATTTATTGGGAGTCTCGTTACGTATGCATCTGACAAACGCTGAAAGTGTACTGACTTAAGGCCCGCCCACAATGATGACGTCAGGACCTAGTTGAAAATCACAGTGCACAGTTGTTTAGGCCAACTCCTCTTTGTTTTAGCTCCGTGGGGCCAACCCACACGTACCACAACCACACCACGTCGCAACGACAAAATGCCGTCAAGTAGTGGTTACGTGTGAATGGTGTCGCTGCAGCTTTTTGTAGTTGCGTTGTGGTACCGACAAAATGTCGACGTGGTTGCGTTGTCGCCAGTAGTTACGATGTGGTTACGTACGAAAGTCAATGAAACGGAGGGTGGGAAGAGCGCGGGCGGTGTGCGCGCACTGTTGTTGCATCGACGCAACATTGTGGTTGCGATGTGGTCGGCCACTAGTTCGCTTGTGGTTGCGATGTGGTCGGTATCACACACGCGGTCGACAAAGACTGCAAAATGTGGTACGTGCTAGTACGTGTGAATCCTTATTCATTTACAATACGTGGTGTGGTTGTGGTACGTGTGGGTTGGCCCTTATAGCGGAAACACGTCGTGTTGACCAAACTCATGAAAATCGAAGAGGAAACTTTATTATTGCTATCCTTGCGAGAGCGCGGGCAGCGTGCGCGCACTGTCGTTGCATCAACGCAACGTTGTGTTTGCGATGTGGTGTGGTAGACGGCCCTAAGGGCCAACCCACACGTACCACACCACGTCGCAACGACAAAATGCCGTCAAGCAGTGGTTACGTGTGAATCGCGTTGCTGCAGCTTTTTGTAGTTGCGTCGTGGTACCGACAAAATGTCGACGTGGTTGTGTTGTTGACAGTAGTTGCGATGTGATTATGTCGTGTGGAAACATAATTCGACTCCGGCTTTTATAGCGGAAACACGACGTGTTGACTAAACTCATGAAATTCGAAGAGGAAACTTTATTATTGCTATTGCTATCCTTGCGAGAGCGCGGGCGGCGTGCGCGCACTGTCGCGGTCGTTGCATCGACGCAACGTTGTGTTTGCGATGTGGTCGGCCGTGGTTGCGATGTGGTCGGTATCACACACGCGGTCGACAACGACTGCAAAATGTGGTACGTGTGAACAGTCTTTCATTTAAAATACGAAATATACGCCCGACCACGTGGTGTGGTTGTGGTACCTACGTGTGGGTTGGCCCTAACCACTGCTTGACAGCATATTTTGTCGTTGCGACGTGGTGTGCTTGTGGTACGTGTGGGTTGGCCCTAAATGACGCCCGCAACTCCGTTTATCGCGCGGAAACTGTACAATTTTCCGGGATAAAAAGTATCCTATGTCTCGGGACTCAAAATATCTCCATACTTACCAAAGAACGTGAAGAGGAACAGACAGACACGTATATTTTATAACATTGGTATGGATTATTCGCATAACTAATAACTCCCACACCGGTTTCGGTGACGGTGGCCGGTTTCATTGAAACCAGGCCAGTTACGCAGGAGTGATTTTTTATAGTGCCCAAGTGTGTGCGCAGTACACAAGAGCACTCTCTATTCCTTTACTCTCATAACCCAGTGGGACAGACGACCGACACGACTGGCGAGAGATCAGGCGCAGGACCGACTTTTTAGGCTTGTTGAAAAAATATCGATATATCGAAATATCGATATTTTGTGTTCGATATATCGATATTTTTAGCCGATATTTTTTGATCCGATATATCGATACATCGATACATACGAAGTACATATATTTCCATGCTTCAAATCAAGAATCAAATAGAGTTTTTTAATTTCAATTCCGGACAAAATATACTGGTATAATTGACTTATTCCTTATTTCCTTTCATTTAATTGAGAATAAAGTAATGATTGGAATAAAAAAACTGTTTTTATAACTGAGCAAGGCTGACCTAAATGAATTTAAAAAAAAAATTGGTCGAAAAATTTTACCGATATACCGATATATCGATATTTTTTTTCGCGATATATCGAGACCGATATTGATATTTTTTTAAATATCGATGTATCGATACATCGATATTTTCTTTCATTTTCGACATCCCTACGACTTTTTACATGCCCATCCGACGCATGGATCATCTTACTTGTCAGACAATCAGGTGATCAGCCTGCATTGTCCTAACCAAACTTGGAAATAACATGTTTCCAACGCGGGATTCGAACCCACGACCTCCAGAGTCAAGAGCCACGCTCTAACCACTAGACCACGGAGGCGTTCAGTAGTCACATAACTAAGTAGGTATAATAATCGTTGTTACTATTTCAATTAGGTACTTAACCCTCAGGCCCCATGTGCACTGGCATTAAAAAATATTTTTAAATATGGTGTGGTCTTAATTTTTACCTTTACAATGTATACCTACTGTTTCTTAAAAAATTTTAAAATTAAGACAAAAACTTAGCCGTATTATGCCCTATGCCTGTGGAGGAGCTCTCTGGCGTTTTATAATTTGTTTACATTATTATCCCTATTTTTAATTAGGAAACTACACTCCCAAAATGAATTGTTTAGTAAAAAAAAATTTTAGCCTCATACAAAATATGAAAATATTGGTAGGTAATCAAAAAAAAGTTTTATGAATTTAAAAAAGACAAAGATCTCTATAAAACTCCAATTACCTAGGTGGTCAATAAATCGTTCTATGCCTGATGGGTTAATAATAATAACGACACCATACATTTAAAAAAATATATTAAAAAACAATAACAAGCAAACAAAACACTATAAAACAAAATTTAAACTATACATAATAATAAATAGCCGAAACAAAATATGTTTGTAATAAAAAAAAGTTGAGTCTTCAGGAGTCAGAACTTCAATGCTGCATGAGTTTCGCGTGGCACTGAAATAGAAATTGGAGTTAATTAAACAAATTATGAAGTTATAGTGCCCATGTGTTCGCGCAATAAACGGGTTACGGGAGCACCCTCCCTCGTACCCAAGTATCCTAGAGGAACTGATCGCAAGGCGAAACTGGAGGAGGCTCTTGCCACATTGTATAGTTACCAATAATAGTATTTTAATAATTTTTAACAAAAAATTAAAACCGACTTCCAAGGTAAAAACAGTAATAACATCCTTATAATATGAACTAAAAAGTACTAGATAAATAATTTTTCCTATCTTACCTTGGAAGTCGGTTTTAATTTTTTGTTAAAAATAATTTTTTCACTCTTTTTAGTTACCTAGTAAACTTTAAATTTGTTAAGAGATGAGAAGAGATTTGTTAAGAGAGTTGATTAAAAATTTGTTAAGAGTCACACTCACAAATATCAGGTAGGTAGATAATTTTAAACAATACATTTTAAAAAAATCGAAGTAAACACGTGCTAGGTAATTTAACAATTTAAGGGCCGAATCACACCGGAATGGCAGCGGCGCGGCGAGCATTTTCAGTGTCATAATATGATTTTAAACTTTATCTTCATTATTGTAATACATAGTATCGCTTGAGAAACTTGGAAAGTCTCGAGGCCGCCTGCGGCCGCCGGTGGCCGCGATTTCTCAAGCGATACTATGTATTACAATGAAGATAAAGTTTAAAATCATATGACACTGAAAATGCTCGCCGCGCCCTGCCATGCCATTCCGGTGTGATTCGGCCCTTGATCTATCAGATTAAAATTGTATAAACTTGCATAGGAATTCGATCTGTATATGTATGGTAATAAGGACCAAAATCGTGTAAATAAATAAAAATACATTAAAGTACGAAGTATTTTTTTACGCATAAATGCGATTGTGTTTCTTATTCCTATTACGATGTAGATTGTTTTCCTTTGTAAGTATTTTCATACTATGGGTTCAATTTATTACCTCGATCGTGGGAATCGCAGACACAATAGATTTTTAATTGTTATGCGGCAGCCGGGTGCCGCTTGGGGATTGATGGGTTAATAGTTAAACTAGTGTAGTACCTATCGAAGCAACTTACTTCTCTTTTTTCTTCCGAATCTCAGAAGTAATGTCAAATGTGTGCCTTACGCTCTGGAGTTAAGGCGAGGACAAACCTCATTTTGTTATTTATTGACTCCCGGTTTACCTAGTTCCAATATAATAACGAAATGTAAAAAATATGAGATATAAAGCACAATATTTCAAAGGGTTTAAACCATAAACATTTTAATAAAACATAAAACTTTGGCTGTAATTAATTTACAAACTCACCTCCGACAAAAATCTTTATCATTGAAATATAAGTATTAACAAGGATAACATACATTTTATTTTAATAAATTGTTAATGAATCTATATTAAAAAAGTTTTAACCGAACATTTCTTTTTATTAGTATTTATTTCGAAAGATATTAAAAAAAAACACACGAAAAATAAAATAGAGAAGATCCGCCCGTCGTAACTACAATTTTATGCTAAGCTAAAATGAATCTTATTGCGATGCGTACACGCTTGGCATTCGCGTTCGCAAGGTTATCGTTTTGGAATTGAGGTAAGTGCTCGCCTTAAGGTTGACTTTGTTATGTCCAATTTTGTGGTACATAAGTCGTTTAGAACTTGAATAATTTATTTTGAAATAACATTATATTTTTATTAAAATCGCTATGAAAAGTACCAATTATTATAAGGATATAACGTGATGATATAATTATGCATATTGTATCCATATACATCCATGTGACACTGGTGACCCTGACGTGATAATGATGATGATGATGATGGTGACGATGAATGTAATTTGCATAGTAGCATATGCTTTCAGTTTTTAAAACAGTGCCTAAACCTACAAACTTGTATCTATAAGAAATCCGGAGTTCTCTTAGTATCTTCGGAACCATAGTATACCTTGGTGCAAAATCTTGCGTTTTGGTAGCATGTGCTTAGGATACTTCTCATAAAACCAAAATCACCATATGTTTCCATATAAATTTTGAGGAGTTCCCTCGATTACTCATGGATCCCATCATCAGATCACTACTTTTGTGAAAATGGGACCAAATTGGAGGGAAACCTAATAGAACAAAACAAAAATTTTGAAAATCGGTTCACAAACGGCGGAGTAATCGTTGAACATACAAAAAAAAATCCACAGCCGAACATAAACCTCCTCCTTCTTGGAAGTCGGTTAAAAACAAAGTGATAATACTGTAGGGCAGCCTTTCCCAAAGTGGGCGATAACGCCCCCTTGTGGGCGCTGAAGGCCTAGAGGGGGGCGGTGTGGGACCCAGAAAAAATGGGGCCTTTAGGGCCGATTTGTAATTTCATTTCATCTGGATGCATTTTTAGGGTTCCGTAGTCAACAAAGAACCCTTATAGTTTCGGTCTGTCCGTCCATTTGTCTGTCTGTACGTCTGTCTGTCCGCGGTTTTGCTCAGATACTTTAGGACCTACAGAGCTGTAATTCGGCATGAATGCACATATTAATGATACCGACAAAATGGTATATAAAATCTTCAAAAAATATATTTTTTTATGGTACCTCTCCTACACATCAAGCGGGGATGATATTTTTTTTCGCGTCCACTCCACCGTGTAGGGTGTCGTTGGATAGGTTTTTTTAAAAATATTACGAGTATTTATAGATCATTTTTCGATTTAGGGATCCATTTGTGAAATACGAAGTTTTAAAGTGGAAAAAATCGTTAGAGTCCAGTGTCCCCCACTTTTACCAGCTAAACCAGCTATCCCCAACCCGCTATCCCCAACCCCAACTTTATTTGTGGCCCGCGTGATGTTAAACTACCTATTTTGAAATTCGCGCCCACCGGCAAAATAATGTAGTCATCGTGAAGGTCGTGAATTTTTTTTTTCATTTTTAAGTAGTTAAATTTGAAGAACGTTACCTACCTAAAATTTTTTTGTTGCGGCCCGCGGACACCAAGATCAAAACATGTTTGTGGCCCGCATGAAAAAAAGGTTGGGGACCACTGAGCTAAACGGTTGCTTCTGGAAACGTGAAAAAATTCACAGTAGTAGGAAATATGCTGAATTTAAAAGGAAAACTATCACGGCTAAGAAGACTTCATGGGTTATTGAGTTATAGTCGATCAACTAAAAAAAAGGTATTCGGCGAAGTATAAAGGAACTTTTCGTTCAAATTCCTTTGAAAGTAACTGAGATGATGTTGTTAGTAGTGTAAAACACGTTATAAATGTACATTCATTGACTATACAAAAATTATCAAAAACTAGACGGTCCGCGCGGCTTCGCCCGCGTACATTAGATATTTCACAGAAAAATCAGTGTACAAAAAATAGCCTATGATCCTTCACGTGGTCTACTTCTTATCTGACCCAAATAACAGAAAAATTGCTCTAGTAGTTCGTGAGATAACGCCTTTCAAATAATTTTCCCCGTTTTTTCAACATTTTCTTTTATTTCTTCGCTCTTATTAGCCTTAGCGTGATAAAATATAGCCTATAGCCTTCCTCGATAAATGGGCTATCTAACACTGAAAGAATTTTTCAAATCGGACCAGTAGTTCCTGAGATTAGCGCGTTCAAATAAGCCCTTTCAAATAATTTCCCCCCGTTTTTTCCACATTTTCCTCTATTTCTTCGCTCCTATTAGTCTTAGCGTGATAAAATATAGCCTATAGCCTTCCTCGATAAATGGACTATCTAACACTGAAAGAATTTTTCAAATTTATAATATTAGTATAGACTAGCGGTACTACGGAACCCTATATTGCGCGTGGCCCGACAGGCACTTGGCCGGTTTTTAATTAAATGCATCTATTCCCTCACATTATTTTTAATGTGAGGGGGGGGGGGGGGGCTAAAAAATTATTTGTTCTCAAAGTGGGCAGTAGACAAGATAAGTTTGGGAACCCCTGCTGTAGGGTGTGTAATGTGTCCCTTATATGTCACTTCACTGTGAGAGTAGCAGCGCGAAAGAGCATTTTTTTAGAGATTAATATTGGCAAGTGCCCCAGCGTCGATCATGATATGCCCATACGAAAGTTCATAAAAAATTCGTGTGGCACTCAGTGACTGCCGCGGTAAAGCTATTTTTCGTTACGGAATATCTTAACCTATCAACTCTCAAGCGGCCCAAGTGGGCCGCGATAAATAGATTTCCAAGAATCCGCGATCGAAGGATTCGGTCGCCGCGCTCAAAGTCCGCGATAAAACCTATGCAATAGCTTAAAAGTTACTTTTTCAGCGCGGCCACTCTCACAGTCACATAGATAAGCAAACCAACCAGCTCAGAGACGGATCTTGTACCGCTTATCGCAGTATCGGCACCGCTTGAAGGAGCCCGACCGCGACCGACATCGCGTCTGGTACCTGGAAGAACAAATTCAAAATTGTTTCACAAAAGTTATATTATGTTATTAACATTTAAAGTATTTTATTCTAAAAAATCCAAATTTTGTGTGATGTAATATGTGCATGACGTTATAGGGCCAAGTTATGATTTTGGCAGTCTATGTAGGTATGTGCTCTCGAGTCTCGACGTAGCGGCTTAACTACTGGTCCGATTTTTTTTGCGATACGACGCCGCAACGCAATGTTGTGGTTCGGACCTATGGCCACGGACAAGCCGGCTCTCCTCGTGGCCACCCGCCGCTGACTTCATTTCCGTGTGGGCACTAGTTTTGCGGTAAAATGGTAGGCTCTAGAGTGTAGGTAGAACCGATCTGAAAGTATAGTAGCAGTATAGTGTCTTACCGACTCCGGCGTCGGCTGCGGCAGCGCGAGCGGCGGCGTGCAACCTTGCGGATGGGGTACCGGCGGTCGCCGCAGCGGCATCGCTTGAAGCGCCCGCTTTTCGAGCGACACCGCGTCTTACTGTATACACAAAATCTTGCTTTATAATAATACTAGATGATGCTCGCAACTGTGGCACCCTTTGTTTATCGCGCGGGAACCGTACATTTTTCCGGAACGAAAGTATCCAAAATATCAGTATGTATTGGGTCGGAGATTAAAGATGAACTAGTGTATCAGATGGATTTATATTCCGTTCTTATAATAATTGGTATAAACTTAAACAAAGGGACAACAAGCTCAATTAATCGCTATTATACCAATTTAAGTGTCAGATAATCTTGCATGCATACAATTAAGAGTAACGCTTACCTGTTTTTTAACCGACTTCCAAAAAGGAGGAGGTTATATGTTCGGCTGTGGATTTTTTTTTTTATTATTATTATACCTAGGGGTATTTATGCAAGATCGTTGTTGTTTCTTCTTGGAATGGATCGATACGATTCATCGCTAATGAGTGGCTACTGGTTCCTTCCCAAGGCCGAAGTGAAGCTGGATGTCCACGGTATAGAATGTATTACAAGCACTTACCGCATCTTTCTTCTGAAATAGAAACAAAATTATTATGTCAAAAAATTTCGAATTTGCTGTAGGTGGGTACAGCAACCATTCTGCTCTGAGCGCTTGACCAATCGAAAATTTTTGTTTATCTATGTATGGAAAGTGGCGATTGCCGAGCGCTGTTAACCACATGGTCGCATGATTACTCCCAATCAGTCCTGGATTTATAATAGGCCGTATAGGCTGCGGCCTAGGGGCGACAGCGTCCTAGGGGGCGACAGCGTGTAGGGTGCGGCAGATTTCGTACATGAGGCGGCGGATACATGGTGCCAAACTTGTTGTGTAGTTTGGAACTAAGTACATATTTAAAAATAATTTAAATTGTTATTCTCACCTCCGACGAAGCTTTCGAGTGCAGCCGCAGGGCGCCATGCTCTCTTAAAAGTAGACAAAAATAACAAAATTTTAATGCAAATCTCCACAGGGGCAAGATACATAGTCCCGAGTCTGGTCTGGTGGCAGAGCATGTCGAAACTTGTGCATCAAGATCTATAGTGATAGATCTTGATGTAGTGACTTTGTCTCTTTCAGGCGCTCACGAATATACAGCTTTCGCACTCCAATCGCGTCGAATTGAGATAAGTTTCTCCAAGATAAAATACTTACCCACCAAAGACACGCTAGCTGAGGGTCTTCGATAGCTGAAGCCGACGCACAAAATACTTTATTTTATTACTTACTTATGTTTAAACGCGCCGCTGAGGCGGACCTCAGCTAGCGAAAGCCCAAAAAATCGCAAAATGCGTTTCCCCTTCCATTTTTGCCGAGCGATCATAAAGTATCGCACGGCCTATACAAATAATGGTAATCTAATCTGTCCATATTATTTTGTTCGCGATATTATATGAAGAAATGGGTATCAATCTAGATTATGAAAGTCCAACTACAGAAGTTTCCTTTACCTACTAAAGGCTAAAAACTTGAAAGCAGGTTAAAAACATTATGATACTTTAGATAATGGAAATACTTACAATTTCAGTATTTGATAAATCACACCATTAATTTTGAAAAAAATGTAAGTATTAAAAAAGATGTCCTCTTGAAAATTTTCTTAAAATAACTGCGTCAAAATGGTGATGGGTGAAATTTTTCAAAATTTGTTCTCAATTTAAAAATAAGTTCTTAAACACAATCAAACTCCAAAGAGGTTTGGTACTAA
This sequence comes from Cyaniris semiargus, assembly GCA_905187585.1. Lineage (NCBI taxonomy): Eukaryota > Metazoa > Arthropoda > Insecta > Lepidoptera > Lycaenidae > Cyaniris > Cyaniris semiargus. Next base: position 1,840,437 of record LR994549.1, read on the forward strand.
AATAAAGGTGTCCATTACAACAAATCATTGACATCAGAAACTATACAGAACAAACATCCAATATTACCTCAAACAACCTGAAATACCGTTTTATGTACACCAAAACCATGTTGCTTATGACCCTAGGCAATCTTCATTAATTTTAATGGCAAATTCAGTATTTACGAAAAATTCAGAAATAACAGAAGACAGCAATAATAGAACATTACCAATGTCAATATTAATAAAGAAAACAAAACTTCACATAATATAACCTTAAATATATTACAACATCACAAGTAACCTTAGAGAGTAAGCTTAAAACTATTGTTTAAAATTAATTTTGTAGCCTTTTGATTCTGGATCTTGTTCCAATTTGAAGTTCTCGGTTGACAGTCCGAACGGTTTCAAAATCATGTTTCCCAAATCTTTTAGCTTTCCGAGCATTTCTGTTTTGAGTTTTTCGTTCCTCTCTTCTATTAGGGGAGGCAGGCGTACTACGGCACTGGAGGCTTCTTTGTGGGATGGATCTAGTTCTAGTATCTTCTTGTAGTCTGCCAGACACTCATCCAATTTCTCTGTAGCTTCGTAAGATTGTGCTCGCCTGAAATATTTTGAACAGTGCATAAGATAAATAGGTATAGAAATTATTCAATATGAGCAAAATAAAATCTTGATACCAAGAGATATATCCATTTTGCATTTTTCATCTATCTTTTTGTAGAAAAACCGGCCAAGTGCGTGTCGGGCCACACGCAATATAGGGTTCCGTAGTACCGCTACTTTTTGAAATTTTTGTAGGTATAGTCAATGAATGTACATTTATAACGTGTTTTACACTACTAACAACATCATCTCAGTTAATTTCAAAGGAATTTGAACGAAAAGTTCCTTTATACTTCGCCGAATACATTTTTTTTAGTTGATCGACTGTTACTCAATAACTTATGAAGTCTTCTTAGCCGTGATAGTTTTCCTTTTAAATTCAGCATATTTCCTACTACCGTGAATTTTTTCACATTTTTAGAAGCAACCGAGTAGGTATAGGTGGTAGAAGGGGGTGACAATGGACTCTAACGATTTTTAGGGTTCCGTAGCCAAATGGGAAAAAACGGAACCCTTATAGATTCGTCATGTCTGTCTGTCTGTCTGTCCGTATGTCACAGCCACTTTTCTCCGAAACTATAAGAGCTATACTATTAAAATTTGGTAAGTAGATGTAGTCTGTGAACCGCATTAAGATTTTGATACAATAATGGAAAAATTATTAAAAATTTTAGGGGTCCCCATAGGTACAACTAAATAAATAAAAAAAATTTTCATCTAACCTATGCGTGTGGGGTATCTATGGATAGGTCTTCAAAAATCATATTGAGTTTTCTAATATCATTTTTTTCTAACCTGAATAGTTTGCGAGAGAGACTCTTCCAAAGTGTTAAAATGTGTGTGTGTGTGTGTGTGTGTGTGTGTCCCTCTAACTTCTAAAGTAGGGGCATGATAAGTCTAAAAAAATATATGTGACGTTATCAGCGTGACCTTATTGTCGGTATTGAGTGATTAGCATCCCCATAATCTACATTTAATAAGCTATCGAACCATGTAAATAACATGCGTGTAGGCCTGGCAAATATTTAAAAAAAAAAAATGTTGAAACTCGAAAGTCGTAAAAGGTGATACTGAGAAAATCGCATTCAAACTTCGAAACCCAAAAAAAGTATGTTATTGTGGGAAGTTACATAGATGTTATGTTTTTTGAGAAGTACATTATATGGTCTTTTAGATTTTAACTTCAATTATATAATTTTATAGCCTTATTCCCGTTTTTTACCACGCCAAAGTGCATGATGTAATGAAAATGCCCAAGATGGTTTTTACTGAATATTTCATTTATAGTGTGTTTTCTATAGTATTTTATGAAAGAATAATATAAAACGGGTAAGTTTTTACTAAATAAAAACGACTTCAATATTAAACGACTTTGTTTATTATATAAAAAAATATTTGAACAAATGAAACATTGTGCTTCACTAATCTTATTAATCAGTCAAAATCAACAAAAATATATATTTACTATGCTTAAAAATAGTCAAATGAGATTAAATATATAAAGTTCTATTAAAAAAGTAACTTTTTTCAGTCTTAAAATTCAAGTTAAAGTTTAGTGAAAAGCTGGTACAAACACTAAACATTTTATAAAAGGGACCTTATTGTCGGTGATTAAAAATTTAGTGATATCACATAAAAATGAATATAAATTTTGATTAACATTGAGGTTCTTATTTTTAAAATAACTTTAATTATCCTTTAGTAACAAGACGTGTACCAAAACATGCAATTTCTCTTAGTTATCATAAAATATATTAAAATGGACCTTAATATCGGTCGTTACATTTTTAGTAATAAAGTTAAAAGAAGATACAAAAATACTACTAATTTCGTAGTTGTAACAACGAATTATAATTTGTCTCTCTATTTATACAATATTTAATGATAAATCAACGGGCGGTCAACCTCTAAATAAACCAATTAGGGTAAATTGTCGTAACTGGCCACATAATATTATGTGTCCAGTTAAGACGATTATGACCGATTTGCCATTATCGCCGAATTGCCATTTAGACAGTCGATTTTCGCCGTGCGGCGTAAATCGTGCGACTATAGTCACCCGTGTAAACCCCGCATTAGCCTTTTCAACATAGCTTTGCCACATGAGCAATAAACAGAAAAAAAATGTAAAGTATCGCAAATAGCGTGCAAACTTCTATGGTACAGGTATTTACGCAGCGAGTAAGCGAGTGGGCAGAACCGACGCCACGAATTAGAAAGAGACGACAAATCCTTTGATACACGCCGCCGCCGCGTCTCGCCGACTAGTACCGTCAAAGTCAGCTATCCCCAAGCCCAACACTGTGCACTGTGGCCCGCGTGATGTTAAACTATTTTGAAATTCACGCCCACCGGCAAACTTCCACTTTTAAATCATTAATTTTGAAGAAAGTTGTTTTTTAACCCTAAAAAATTTTGGATGCGGCCCGCGACACCAAGACCAAAAGATATTTGTGGCCCGTATGAAAAAAAGGTTGGGGACCACTGGTCAAAGTCTTTTAACCCGATACCGTACCGAAAGAAAGCCGCAATCGACTCTCGGCTGCAGCACCGACAATAAGGTCCCTTTTTTACTAAACTTTAGGTTCAATTTTAACCTATAAAAATCGTTTTTATAGCCTGTGTCTTTGTTATATCAAAATTTAGAGTCTGTTTATTAATATGGAGCAAAAAAAGAAAAAATGATTTTTTTCGACGTTTTACTTTAAAGGCAATTATCTCTGAAACTAGAACCGACAACAAGGTCCCTTTTCCCAGATAACGTCACATATGATGTACTTTACTATAAAAACTACCAACGAAAATTGGTTTGAACGAAATCTAGCAAGTAGTTTTTTTTTTTAAGTTTACAATTTATGTACGTCATAAATTGTAAACTTAATTTAACTTTCATTAAATCAACTGAAATATAAAAATAAATCAAAAACCTTTTAATTTCATAAAAATAAACCTTATTGCTGCTGCGGAATCCTTCATGGGCGAGTCCAACTCGCACTTGGCCGGTTTTTCCACTTTTAGCTGGTAGAAGGGGGGGACAATGGACTCTTAACGATTTTTTCCACTTTAAAACTTAATATTTCACAAACGGATCCCTGAATCGGAAAATACTTATAATATTTTTAAAAACCTATGCAACGACACCCTACACGATGGGGTGGACGCGAAAAAAAAAAATCATCCCCGCTTGATGTGTAGGAAAGGTACCATAAAAAAAAAATTAGATTTCATGTACCATTTTGTCGGCATCATTAATATCGAGGGTGGAAATTTCAAATGTCGTAAGGGACAACTCCGACTTTTCAGGAGAGCAAAAAAACATTTTTCTTATTTTCTAACTGGCATAACTCTGTCATTTTACGACATATTAAAATAATTTCTAGACAGTTTTGTTTCAAATTACATTATCTATAGCAATAAATCACGCAATCTTAGATAAACACAATAGTTTAGGAGATGATGTCCCTTACACTCGGGAATTTTAGAACAAACGTCCCTTACACGTGGCCCTTTTTGAAGTTGTTTATTGTTGTTGTCCGTTACAACATTAAAAAAATATGATTGTTATAAAATGTTTCTTACACACAGTGTCAAAGGGAAACCATTTTGTTGTAACCACGGAGCAGTCTGAATCATCTGGCATTTTAATGTTGTAAAGCATACCTAATAATCAGGATAATGAAGTAACTTCCAAGGACATCATTGTTTTCATTGAAATAACACCATAGGAGATTTCAAAATACTAAAATTTAATAGTGTTAAAGTACAAAATAATAATAATATTATTATTATGAGTTAAATGGGATAACCATTTTGCAAAATTTTTATGAGTTTCCTAAACTAACTATTATTAATTTAGTATGTAAATAGCTGGGTTCTTGGAATACTCTAAAAACTATTTTTTTTTTCTTTTCAGCAGTTAAAACAACAATAATGATATTTTATTATAATTTATAATAATCAATAGTGGAAGTTATAGCTAAATTTGCTTCATAGTTTAGCATAAGTTTACAATTATTATGATACTTACATAATAATAATATTATTATTTTATATTATTATTATTTTTTTATTAGGTATGCTTTAACAAAAAATCAATTTAACGATGATTTGGCAGTTACATACTTATTATTGTAACTTTAAGAAAGTACGGTCTATATCAAAAATCAAAATCAAAATCAAAATAGTTTTTATTCAGAGTAATTTTTTTACAAAAAAATTTCCGAACGTCGTAACTAAGGTGCCTACCACCGGTTCGGGAAAGAAACAACGGATTGGTTCAATGTCTTTTAATTAGTAAGTAACAAAACATAACCCTTCCTGGCAGTCGGGTGAAAATACAAGTAGCAACAAGAAATTTTAGGATTAAACAACTAGGTAACAAACTTAATATTGACACGGACACGTAGTGCCATCTAGCGTCAAACCAGCGAAACTGATCAGGGAAACACAGAAAACATAAATCCCCTACTTTATACTAGATGGCGTTAGGTGTATGTTTACTTACGCGTATTTTCTAGAAACATCCCACAGTTGTTTACTTGTTTACGTTAATCGGGGAAGAACTTTCTAGAATTCGTCTCGCCATATAAATAGCCGCAGGTAGACGGCCCGGCAATTCAGTTTTATCTGAGCGATCCTCGAGGCGACTTCGGAGCGAAAACAAGTGATCAATAGTGCTTAGTGTTTGGACTTAGTGCTTAGTGTTTGGACTTAGTGCTTAGTGTTTGGACTTAGTGATTTGTGTGAGCTAGTGTCAGTGCTAGTAAAGTCTTTATAAGAGTCAGCAGGTCTTTTTCTCCAAATCCCTCGAACCCTAGCACGTAACAACTGGTGTCAGAAGTGGGATTTGGAGATGCCATTGACTCCGAGAAAGGACTTCAAGGGAAGTGTCAGGACAAGGGCGCGATGGGCTGCGGAGGCCACACCCACTGGGGACCAAGCTCCGCCCACGGCGGGGCAGGCCCCACCCTCTGGCCCCGCCCACCAGGCTCCACCCACTGACCACGTCCACCAGGCTCCACCCACTTCGGGTGAAGCCACGCCCACTGGTTCCGCCCACCGGGACCCGCCCACTGACCACGCCCCTCAGGCCCCGCCCACTCTGGACATGGCCACGCCCACTGGCTCCGCCCACCAGGACACGCCCACTCAGGCCACGCCCACAGGCCCCGCCCACTGGGCTCCGTCGACTAGCTCCATCCATCCTGCCACGCCCGTAGTTTCTACGGCCCCTCAAATGGCTCCTCAATTGGAAAGCATAATTGAGTTAATTCAGGCTTTGCAAAATTCGCAAAGGGCAATGATGGAGTCACAAGACCGCAAGCTCGGCGCTTTACAGGAGTCTCAGGAGCAACAAAAGGACCTCCAAGAAAAAGCGCTTGGGGCTATAAAGGATGTCAGTGACGCGGTGGTTAAGCTTCGAAAAGATGTCGACGTAGTAAAAGAACGAGTATCCGGGTTAGAGTTGGTTGTGGAAAATTTGAAGACCGGCTTCACTGAACTGCAGAAGAGAGTAGTGCGCCTTGAAACTACGGGAGTTGCGGTGTCTAGTGGAGCCACGAGAGTGACGCAAGGGCCAAGAGTCAAGGTACCGCCGTACGACGGCACTACTTCATGGAACGCATATCGTCGGCAATTTCAGGCTGTTGCTACCGCCAACGGATGGACGGAAGAACAATGCCTGACCGCCCTCATTGTTGCGCTTAGAGGGCAAGCTTTGTCGGTCCTGGAAGCACATACAGGGAATGGGTTCCAAGACCTGATGGAGGCACTTGAATCCAGATACGGGGAGCGACACCTGGAGCACGTGTTTCGTGCCCAACTGCGTGACAGAGTCCAACGCTCAGAAGAAGGACTTCAACAATGGGCGTTGGAAATTGAAAAACTCGTCAGGAAGGCATATCCAGGAGCCGACACCAAGATGGTCGATACAAATATTGTTCAAGGATTTGTCGACGGAATCAAAGACCTGGAGGTCAGAGCTGCAGTAAGGCTTGGTCACCATACCTCGCTAAAAGAAGCATTGGCGCATGCTTTGGAGGTCGAGGCTGTTCGCCATGACATACGGCAGACCCATAAGATCCACAAGGTCTCTGAGGAAGTTAAGGAAGTTAAGGCAAGGAAAAGATTTGAAGCCATGTGCTATAAGTGCGGTGAGAGGGGCCACCTCCAGCTCAACTGCCCGCAGAAGAAGACCCAGATGGCAAGGATGGAAAGGATCGAGGAGCAAATAGAGGAGCTGAGGAAGCAAGCAGTTTCGTCCCCTGCCCAGAATAAGGGGAAACGAATAGAATCCAGGACTAGATGGCGAGTATTGGACAATGATGCTATGAGGAAGGCTCAAGAAAGAGATGAGGACCTTCGGCACATCATCACATGGAAGAAAAGGGGTGACGTAAAACCAATCTGGAGTGAGGTTGCACCCACTGGCGCTGTCACTAAGGCGTACTGGGAGCAATGGGACAGTCTGATACTTCAGGACGGAATACTCTACCGGAAATGGGAGAAGCCTAACGGCAGAGAGTTCTACTTTCAGATAATCGTCCCAAGGGCGAAAGTACCAGATGTTCTCCGCGAGGTACATGAGGGCGTATCAGGGAGTCATCTAGGTGTCAAGAGGACGCTAAGAAAAGTGCGAGAACGATTCTTCTGGTTGCATTGGCGAGATGATGTGCAGGATTGGTGCCTCAAATGTACTACTTGCGCTGCTGTGACGGAACCACAGAGCAAGGGTCGTGGGGACAGCGTGACGCGTTACCATGGCAGTAACAACAATGCTCGGGACGAGCATCTCTAAGAGGGGAGTAGTGACACGGACACGTAGTGCCATCTAGCGTCAAACCAGCGAAACTGATCAGGGAAACACAGAAAACATAAATCCCCTACTTTATACTAGATGGCGTTAGGTGTATGTTTACTTACGCGTATTTTCTAGAAACATCCCACAGTTGTTTACTTGTTTACGTTAATCGGGGAAGAACTTTCTAGAATTCGTCTCGCCATATAAATAGCCGCAGGTAAACGGCCCGGCAATTCAGTTTTATCTGAGCGATCCTCGAGGCGACTTCGGAGCGAAAACAAGTGATCAATAGTGCTTAGTGTTTGGACTTAGTGCTTAGTGTTTGGACTTAGTGCTTAGTGTTTGGACTTAGTGATTTGTGTGAGCTAGTGTCAGTGCTAGTAAAGTCTTTATAAGAGTCAGCAGGTCTTTTTCTCCAAATCCCTCGAACCCTAGCACGTAACAATATTATTAGGTAATAATAAACTTAACTTAATATTGATACGGACACGTAGTGCCATCTAGCGTCAAACCAGCAAAACTGATCAGGGAAACACAGACAACATAAATCCCCTACTTTATACTAGATGGCGTTAGGTGTATGTTTACTTACGCGTATTTTCTAGAAACATCCCACAGTTGTTTACTTGTTTACGTTAATCGGGGAAGAACTTTCTAGAATTCGTCTCGCCATATAAATAGCCGCAGGTAGACGGCCCGGCAATTCAGTTTCATCTGAGCGATCTTCAAGGCGACTTCGAAGTGAAAACAAGTGATCAATAGTGAGTGAACCAGTGAATCTACGACTCGGCTACGACCTAGGACTATCTAGTGCTTAGTGTTTGGACTTGGTGATTTGTGTGAGCTAGTGTCAGTGCAAGTAAAGTCTTTATAAGAGTCAGCAGGTCTTTTTCTCCAAATCCCTCGAACCCTAACACGTAACAACTGGTGTCAGAAGTGGGATTTGGAGATGCCATTGACTCCGAGAAAGGACTTCAAGGGAAGTGTCAGGACAAGGGCGCGACGGGCTGCGGAGGCCACACCCACTGGGGACCAAGCTCCGCCCACGGCGGGGCAGGCCCCACCCTCTGGCCCCGCCCACCAGGTTCCGCCCACTGACCACGCCCACCAGGCTCCACCCACTTCGGGTAAAACCACGCCCACTGGCTCCGCCCACCGGGACCCGCCCACTGACCACGCCCCTCAGGCCCCGCCCACTCTGGACATGGCCACGCCCACTGGCTCCGCCCACCAGGCCACGCCCACTCAGGCCACGCCCACAGGCCCCGCCCACCGGGCTCCGTCGACTAGCTCCATCCATCCTGCCACGCCCGTAGTTTCTACGGCCCCTCAAATGGCTCCTCAATTGGAAAGCATAATTGAGTTAATTCAGGCTTTGCAGGAGTCTCAAAGAGCTGAAAGTCAGGCTTTGCAAAATTCGCAAAGGGCAATGATGGAGTCACAAGACCGCAAGCTCGGCAGGAGTCTCAAGAGCAACAAAAGGACCTCCAAGAAAAAGCGCTTGGGGCTATAAAGGATGTCAGTGACGCGGTGGTTAAGCTTCGAAAAGATGTCGACGTAGTAAAAGAACGAGTATCCGGGTTAGAGTTGGTTGTGGAAAATTTGAAGAACGGCTTCACTGAACTGCAGAAGAGAGTAGTGCGCCTTGAAACTACGGGAGTTGCGGTGTCTAGTGGAGCCACGGGAGTGACGCAAGGGCCAAGAGTCAAGGTACCGCCGTACGAGGCACTACTTCATGGAACGCATATCGTCGGCAATTTCAGGCTGTTGCTACCGCCAACGGATGGACGGAAGAACAATGCCTGACCGCCCTCATTGTTGCGCTTAGAGGGCAAGCTTTGTCGGTCCTGGAAGCACATACAGGAAATGGGTTCCAAGACCTAGTGGAGGCACTTGAATCCAGATACGGGGAGCGACACCTGGAGCACGTGTTTCGTGCCCAACTGCGTGACAGAGTCCAACGCTCAGAAGAAGGACTTCAACAATGGGCGTTGGAAATTGAAAAACTCGTCAGGAAGGCATATCCAGGAGCCGACACCAAGATGGTCGATACAAATATTGTTCAAGAATTTGTCGACGGAATCAAAGACCTGGAGGTCAGAGCTGCAGTAAGGCTTGGTCACCATACCTCGCTAAAAGAAGCATTGGCGCATGCGTTGGAGGTCGAGGCTGTTCGCCATGACATACGGCAGACCCATAAGATCCACAAGGTCTCTGAGGAAGTTAAGGAAGTTACAGCTCCTGCAAGGAAAAGATTTGAAGCCATGTGCTATAAGTGCGGTGAGAGGGGCCATCTCCAGCTCAACAGCCCGCAGAAGAAGACCCAGATGGCAAGGATGGAAAGGATCGAGGAGCAAATAGAGGAGCTGAGGAAGCAAGCAGTTTCGTCCCCTGCCCGGAATAAGGGGAAACGAATAGAATCCAGGACTAGATGGCGAGTATTGGACAATGATGCTATGAGGAAGGCTCAAGAAAGAGATGACGACCTTCGGCACATCATCACATGGAAGAAAAGGGGTGACGTGAAACCAATCTGGAGTGAGGTTGCACCCACTGGCGCTGTCACTAAGGCGTACTGGGAGCAATGGGACAGTCTGATACTTCAGGACGGAATACTCTACCGGAAATGGGCGAAGGCTAACGGCAGAGAGTTCTACTTTCAGATAATCGTCCCAAGGGCGAAAGTACCAGATGTTCTCCGCGAGGTACATGAGGGCGTATCAGGGAGTCATCTAGGTGTCAAGAGGACGATAAGAAAAGTACGAGAACGATTCTTCTGGTTGCATTGGCGAGATGATGTGCAGGATTGGTGCCTCAAATGTACTACTTGCGTTGCTGTGACGGAACCACAGAGCAGGAGTCTTGGGGACAGCGTGACGCGTTACCATGGCAGTAACAACGATGCTCGGGACGAGCATCTCTAAGAGGGGAGTAGTGATACGGACACGTAGTGCCATCTAGCGTCAAACCAGCAAAACTGATCAGGGAAACACAGACAACATAAATCCCCTACTTTATACTAGATGGCGTTAGGTGTATGTTTACTTACGCGTATTTTCTAGAAACATCCCACAGTTGTTTACTTGTTTACGTTAATCGGGGAAGAACTTTCTAGAATTCGTCTCGCCATATAAATAGCCGCAGGTAGACGGCCCGGCAATTCAGTTTCATCTGAGCGATCTTCAAGGCGACTTCGAAGTGAAAACAAGTGATCAATAGTGAGTGAACCAGTGAATCTACGACTCGGCTACGACCTAGGACTATCTAGTGCTTAGTGTTTGGACTTGGTGATTTGTGTGAGCTAGTGTCAGTGCAAGTAAAGTCTTTATAAGAGTCAGCAGGTCTTTTTCTCCAAATCCCTCGAACCCTAACACGTAACAATATTATTATAGTTATGTGATTTCAGGCAAATCTCACACTAGGTAGCATAATGCGGATATTTTTGGTTTTTCTGTTATCTAAAAATAAAATATACATACTAATAAGAAAACATTATCAATGCTGCTTGCAGCCTGAATCTTTGCTTGAAACCTTTTTAGTATTAGAAAATTAAAATAAAAGGTATGTTGAAAAGAATATTTAATAGCTTACACATTTTAAGACTCAAAACTATAGTAGCCTTATTCCACTGGAAATTGTAAAAAAAAAAGATAGGAATCATTTTCTATTACGAAGAAGATGCCTATTATAGATAATAATATTATTGTGAATAACGAAGAAAAGATAAATTTATCTATTCTTCGTCATTCACAATAACATCCTCTTCATCCGTCTCAGCTAAAGCGTCTGGGACTTCAGCCATATAGCGAAGGTTAAAGTATTCAGCATGAAACCGTTTCGGAATCGTGCCGTTTAAGCACAATCGCTTTAAATCTGCATATTTTGCAGTTGAAATTGGTAGTTTTTGATCGTACAAAGGTTTCATAGGAACTACCACGTCATTATCCGGATATGCATGCTCTTGTGAACTCACGTCGTACTTTTTCCTTCCTCTACCTTTCCCCTTTCCTTTTCTGTTTCCTTTTATGATAATATTAGGCGGTTTTAGATTCATTTTAAATTTATAAATTTCTGAATTTTCTTTTATTGAATATTTGACATTCATTTCATCCGGACACTTCTTATTAAAAGTCACAATTCTCACTTTTTGCAATTTAATATCCTTTGCTACTTGTGGCGTGAAAGCTTGAGACATTAAATCACCAAAATCTAAAAAATCTGAGTGTTCTAGAACGTGTACATTATAACGTCTTGGTCGTTTCCTAGCTGCTTCGATGCAATGAAAGCTGGCCAATGCGATGGACTCCAAACAATCAGTTTCTTTACTTCGTTTTCTATCACCGCGTGCACGGAATCGTGTCCGGGAATCAAGAAATTAATTTGAATTACCTGTAAATGTGCCTTTTAAAATATGTCATAAGGGCCTATATTAGTTTGGTGAGGCTGTTACGACACATATCTGCCACAGTTACGGACTTACGACGTCAAAAAAATGATATTATCGAGGTAATGACCCTTACAGCATAATTGTTAATTTTTTTTTTTATGTTACGACAAAGTGAATTATGCTATATCTCCTATATTTGAAGAGATATCAAAATTTTAAAATACAGATCGATAGAGGAGAAAAAATGCTATTGGATGGTATATAAAGTGTACTTATGACATTTGAAATTTCCACCGTCGATATGTGTATTCATGCCAAATTACAGCTTTGTAGGTCCTATAGTCTCTGAGCAAAACCGGGGACAGACAGACAGACAGACAGACGGAGAGACCAAAACTATCAGGGTTCCTTGTTGACTACCGAACCCTAAAAAATGTATTTATTATATCAAATCAATTACAACTTGATGTCTTGTAATCTTTCCAAGAAATTATATTAGTTCAAAGAATAAAAAGAAAAAAATATATAAAGAAACTAGATGACGCCCGCAACTCCGTAGCGCCAAAATAATGAATTATTATACACAACGGAGCCGGAGAGAATTATCGCGCGAAAACCTTCCATTTTTCCGGGATAAAAAGTATCATATTATGTGTTTTCCCAGGACTCAGTGTCTTTACACCAAATTTCAACAAAATCGATTGAGTAGTTTGGGTATGAAGAGATAACAGACAGACAGACACATATTTCGCATTTATAATATTATTAGTATGGATTACCTGTAGTATGCTTTCAGATATTTGTCATCCAGTTCAATGGCCTTAGAGCAGTCTTTGATGGCCACTTTGTATTTTTCCATCTTCATTTTTGCCGCACTTCTGTTGCAGTACAGAACTGAACGCTGCTGTGAGAACTGCAGGGGACATACTTTGAGTGCTAGAAAGAAGAAAAAAACTTTATAAAAATTTTATATTTACTTCAGCTATGTAGTTCATACAATAACTTAATCATTAATGTTACCATTATTTCTTTCTGTGTTATTGATTGCTTCTATTTATTAGTACTTAGCATGGTCAAGGACTATAGGTGACATAGCAAAATATTTTAACCACAATGTAAAGGATGCTATGTAAAACTCTTACCTTCTGTATATTTCTCTATACTCCTCTCGTACTCTCCGACCTTAAAAGCCTCATTTCCTGCCGCTTTTAACTGTTCAGCAATGATTTGTCTCTCCGCCTTCTGGTCGTCAGTCAGGTCCATCTCTGCATCCTTCAGTGACACCTCATCAATGGAATCATCATCACTCTCATCCTTATCGCTGGCTTCATATTTCTTGTCCACTTCTGTCTCTTCATCACTGTACTGATGGGCTGTAATTTCAAAACAAATTAAAACCTGATCTTTCATTGTACCCATGTTCATTATCAAAACTAAGACTATTCTAATAAAAACCTTCAAGCTCAAATGCGACGAGCCACATAGGCTATAAAGTATGCCAAATATAAAAGTACTAACTTACTCAATTAAGTTTACAGTCTTATATTCAAAAGACATAACACTCTATTGGTAAACATTTATACAATGTGTCCTGACACCGATCCTTTAATATCATGATGTATTATATGTTTTATACGTGGGAGAGCCATGCTTCGGCACGAATGGGCCGGCTCGACCGGAGAAATACCACGGGCTTACATAAAACCGGCGTGAAACAGCGCTTGCACTGTGTTTCATTAAAAAAAAATGGCATATTTTATCGACAAATTGGCTCTCAAATTTTTTCTCTCTCACGGTTGTAAAATGGCAGCCATTTTTGTTTTTCTCGGGCTTTCACACTAATCTGACCAATACTTCTCAAGTAAATATCCTATGAAGATAAATAATCGGCCAAGTGCGAGTTGGACTCGCACACGAAGTACCAGTATAGAGTGAAAGTAGACAAAAATGTGTGTGTTTTTGTATCGGAGCCCCCCTTAAATATTTACTTTATTTTAATTTTATTATTAATTATTAAAGTACAAATATAATTAAGGATTTTGTGAAAATTTCAAGTGCCTAACTGTTACCATTATTGATTATGAGCAAAAAAGGCCAAAAAAATCACGTTTCTTGTATGGGAGCCCCTTAATTATTAACTTTATTTTATTTTTAGTATTTGTTGTTATAGCGGCAACAGATATACACAATCTGTGAAAATTTCAGAAGTCTAGCAATAGCGGTTCTTGAGGTACAGCCTGATGACACATGACCTATAGTCTCTGAGCAAAACCAGGGACAGACAGACGGACAGACGGACAGACATCGAACTCTTAGTAATAGGGTCCCGTTTTTACCCTTTTGGTACGGAACCCTAAAAAGGTCTCATTTGATAGCTAAACTTGTTGACTACGCTCACACAGGCATATGATATAGACTCAATACGTTATGAATTTTGTGGAATTAAACAAAGAAAAAGCAAAGTTTAAGGAAAAAAAATTGTGTATTTTTTAATAAATGGCTTTTCGTGGAAAATCTAGCACAAAGGGTTCTTCTATTTTATTCTAAAAAGATAAAGGAGGTTTTCATGTTAAATAAATTCCTTAACTTTTTTTCCCTGAGTCAGATAGTTTAGAAGTTATAGTGATTTTCTTATGAAGTATTGGTCAGATTAGTATGAGAGCCAGAGAAATATTTTTTTTCAAACATAAGAGAAAAAAATTGATAGCCAATTTGTCAATAAAATATGCCATACATGATAACATTAAAGGATCGGGCACTGGTGTTGGGACACATTGTATAACATTATTATTCTAAATGGAAGTGTGACTAAGCTCAAACTAAACTAAATAGCAAGATCATTTTCATAATATGTAACATACATCACAATTTACTAATTTACATAACAAAGATGCAGAATAAAAAAAGGAAAGCGAGAATGCTTGTGGGTATTTATTATCTACATCGCAAAACATTTAAAAAGCCTATGTAGAGTAAATTGTTGCTCGTAACAACAGTCTTCATAGCATCAAACATGTTATAATATTATGTTGATTCATAGTAGGGTACCTACATACCCCTTTGATTATCTGCAGGGACATCTCTAGCCACCGGCTCAAAGTCGCTTAAGCTGTGACTTGGGTTAACTGGGCAGTCATCCTGCCCCTCTGTGCGCAGGGAAAACTCCAAATCTTTTGTTAAATCATCTATTACATCTTCGTTCGAAATGTTTGTGCTCTTCAATCTATCCGACATGTTTATAAGGAAACTGCTGGTTAAAAAACTGACTAATTTACTTCTTATATTTTTACTTGTTAATTTAAATTACAAAAAGTAAATATTGGTAAAATAGGGTAAAATGGGGTAAAATGGGGTAAAATAGGGCAAAATAGAGCAAAACACAATCACTATCGGGAAACCTTGCAACAAACAACCCACACAAGCATGACAGTTGACAGCAGTCAGTCTCTCAGTATATATACTGTATTATCTATGAATCAGTCCATATCATAGATAAAGTATTATAGTATAGATGTAATCTTAGCCCGTCATCGCGTGGCCATTTTGTGCTTATTTCACTGACCTCCATTATACAAGTACAGTCCGACAAGGCTTTATATGAATGTGTCAAACTGTTTGCTGCTGCTGGTAAGGAGAACTGTCAAAAATGACGTTTTTGTATGATAGAAGCGTTAGTTCCTTTTTTCGCCACGTTCATAAACAGCCTTGTCGAACGCTGGACCTATGATACTCACTTTTTTGTGCCTATTCTCAGACTACTAAGGGGATACTATGTGCCTATTTGAAGCGGAATCAGCGCCCCTAGTGAGAGGGAAGAGAACTAAATTTGACGTAACTTACAAATGGCCGCTTAATCGTTATTGGTTGTCATCACTAGTATTAGTTCCAAACACTCCCACTACTGCTATCAGGGCCAATATGGCGACTTTCAAACGTAATTTTTACGTCAAATTTAGTTCCTATCACTCACATTGGGGGAGCTGATTCCACTTCAAATAGGCACAAAAAATAGCTGTCATTTCAAAGGGTATCATTAGTCCAGCGTACTTGTATAATGGAGGTCAGTGGCTTATTTTCATACAAGTAGTATGCGTTTATTTTCTTGAATATTTCTATTTGTCGATCATTTCGAAGCACATTATAATCCAGAAAAGAAAGTCATTTAGTTCATGATATCGATAAACTATAGTTCAAGTAATGAGAATCCGTAAACACACCTAAAAAGCTATGCAATTTTTGTAGCCAAATTATAATTGATGTGACATTTTTAGCACTAATGCCTTATATAGCACGAATAAGGGATTATTAAACTAATAATTAATTATCTTTTTAGCTTACAAAAATACCGATTGAAAAGCCCAAAAAACGTTATTCAAAACTTACGTATTTAATGTTAAATCCACGTGTTTGAGGCATTCTTTGACCATTCTTATGGTTTATTATTTAGCGGAACCACAAAACTCAACAATATCTAGCATAAAATGTTCACTAAAAACCTTTATTAACACTTTTATTATATGAAATATATGCAGACCGACTCCTTTGTTATGTCCAGCGTGCTTAGCACGGGGATTTCCGATCTAGAAGAAATAGATATAGAGAAAAAATAACTATAGTTTCTTGGATAAAAGTTCCTGCTTCAATGTAAATAAGGTCGTAGATTCATCAACAACGGAAATTATTTTCAATGCAAGTTTTTCGTGCATTTTTTACGACCTATTGTTTAGCGAGCTCGGATTTATAAACATTTTATAAAATGTTAATACATTTTGTCTAGCACTTTGGCGATGTAGATTCATCGAGGGTGGAATTATCAATGTTCCCACGCTAAACAATGGGTAATAAAAACGGTTCACAAAATGCACTTAAAAATAAAATAACACTGACGATTAATTTACGACCTTATTTACTTAGGAGCAGGATCTTTTATTAAAAAAACTATAATTATGTTTTCTCTACGAAGATCGGAAACAAAATTAATATAAATCCCCGTGCTAGCCCCGCTGGTAAGTAGGACATAACATTACACGCTTTTGACGCTTATACACCGATATAAGGCTCTCTCCTAGTCTATAGTATCTCAATGGTCCATATCGTCCTTCATTTTTTTTGTGTTAATTCGTCCCGGTCGGGACAGGCAAAGGGAGCGTTGCCCATACAGCTATTTCTATGTTTTCTCTATTTAATGAATGATAGTGAAGGCCGAAGCCAATTCTTTTATATTAACCATCTGAAATAGAGTTTTCATCAGGCCGAAGCCAATTCTTTGATATCAATAATATGAAATAAGTTTTTTTCATCAGGCCGAAGCCATTTCTCATGTTTTGATAGTATTTTACTATCCCTTCTTCAATTTGACATATTATTGTTGTCATTGGTCATTGTGTTCATCTTGACGTGGTCTTGACTCTTGACTCTTGACAGATGCCTAAAAAGTCTGCTAATAAACAGTTCAAACTTCAAAGTTATGTACATTAAATAATAAGGCAAGGTAAGACTGATAAGGCTTGAGACAAATAATATTTTATTACTAAAAGTAAGAAAAACGAGATGAAAAGCAAATATAAAAGAGAATTATTTACAACCACAAAGTACTTATATATAATTAGGAAATTTACAACACATAACCGTTACAGAGAACTATCTCTGTGTTACTACTTACTATATACAATCTCAAGGTATATATTTATTTATTTATTTATAAATCCTTTATTTGCACATAAACATGCAAAATGAACAACACAACAAAAGAGACACAAAACAATGAAAATACAATTACAATAAAATTTACAATTAATAAAAATGTGCAAATTGGCGGCCTTACCGCTGTAAGCGGTTTCTACCAGGTAATGACTGGTGGGTATTTATTTAAATATCACCAATGGTAGAAAGGACGTACTCATATATTGGCTTATAACAATCAGGTGTTTTCAGAAGCTGCTGAAGGGAGTGCGGTATGGCTTCAGCAGTTTTAAATATATCCATCAAGTGATTAATAAAAATAAATCTTTGAAGAGTAAAACTATTACAAGTAAAGAAAATGTGATCCAAGGTTTGTTCAGAATGATTACAGTAATTACAAACAGGTGAAGACAATATATTCAATCTGTGAAGATGAGCATTAAATCGACAGTGACCAAGTCTAAGACGGCAAATAGTAGAATAAAATTTCCTGTCATGAAATGAAACACGGTTTCGGAATAGTCTGTATTAAATCATTAAATTTTTTCTTATTAAATTCAGGAGTACAGCTTCCTGGGCTGTAAAAACTTACAATCGAAATTTGTTTCTGAAAAATTTGAATCTGAACAACAATATTTTGTAAAGAATCATCATAAAATGTATTAATTTTGTTATAGACTATAGTGTTATGAATTAATATGGCTACTCCATTGTGATTATTACCACAGTCATTTCTCACAATAGAGTATCCTTTCATGTTAAATGTGATATGTGGTTTGAGCCACGTTTCACTAATTATACAAATGTGGATGGAATTATCTAATAGAAATTTTTGTAGTTCATATTTATTACTTGGCAAGCTTTGACTGTTCCATTGCATAATATTTACTTGGGCAGAGAATGTGAAAGATTGTTATTTTTTTTCTTTTATAGTTTCTTTTATTGCTTCTGAAAGAAGCTGTGAGTTTATGCTTGCATTTTGAGTCTTGTTCAGAGTAATAGCTTTAATTAAACATTCTGTGAGTAACGTAAGTGCGTTTTTATTTGAGAGAAGTACATTTAATAAGTCTTTACTATTTGTGTTTTCATTTAATGAAGGGAAATTTTGTAATTTATTATTAAAAAGGTCTGCATATGATGTAGTTGTATACTTTTTTTTATTTTCTTCTATTTTCATTTTTTTAACTCTACATTCTCCAGATATAGATAAATGGCTACCTTTGCAATGTACGCAAACAGCTTTATCTGGGCTTTGGGTACAATTTTTATAATTTTGAGCCTCGGCACAGATCGAGCAACGCTCTGCATTCTTACAAAACTTTGCTAAATGTCCGTATCTTAAACATTTATAACACTGTTTCACTGGTGGAATATATGTCATAACGGGAAATCGCCACATATTTATTAAAACATATTCAGGCAATGATGTAGAACACGAAAATGTAATTGCAACTGATTGCGTTGGTTGCAGCACAAAGCTGTTGTTAACCTTAGCTTTTCTCATTATTCTGCGTACACATATTACCCTTTTTGTACTACTCGAAATTGCTTTATAAATTTTTTGATTGGACATTTCGGTCGGTACGGAGTTAATGACACCAGTCAACTCCGTGCTACCAGCTGGAATGCTTGCTTTAAATTTTGGTCTCGTAAAAAAGTAGTATTTTCAAGAAATGCGTTAGCTAAGTTCGGCCGATTAAAATAGACTCCAACTTTGGATTTATTAATTTTTTTCAAGAAAGATATTCCCTTAATCGATTGTTGGAAAATACGACTTAAACCCATGAGGTCGCGAGTACCTATAGGAGTTTCACCTGTGCTTTCCACAAAAACTACAAATTCAAATCCAGCTGCGCTGTCCTCTGGATAGCGACGGCTGTAATCATTGACTCTATAAGGAGCATATTTGTTACATTCCTCTGTGGGCTCAGACTGTTCAGAGCTACTCGACTCAGCCTGATCATCCACCGGACTTGACGATATTTGTCTCTTCTTCTTCCGTTTGGACGGCCGCTGAGACATCGCGGCGCACCTGGTCCCGTGAAGGGACTTTTATATAATTAAAAAACTTACCAACAGAACGAAGAAATAATTATATACAATTAAAAATATATACAATACGACAAATATTCTACAATTATACAACTTTTTACAATAAAAATGAAATTAAATTTTCAGTGCTGAAAAATGTTCAACTTTTCCCGCTACTCCCAAGCATCTTTTTTTTTTTTTGTTAATTCGTCCCGGTCGAGACAGGCAAAGGGAGCGTTGCCCATACAGCTGTGGGATAAATGCGTAGCGGCCAAAGAGGAAGATCTTCCGACCGAGCGAGGAGTTATGCTCGGTCAGGCCGGAGCCCACGTGATACATTTCAGCTGTCGTATATATACCGACGCGCTCAGAAAACTTCGATAGCGCGATGCAGGAATGTTAGGCGAATTGTGGGTACCGCCACATCACTCCCCCCCGAAGACCGGAGGTATAATCTTGAAGTCTTGTCGCCTGAGTCGCCAGAGAGTTCCAGTGAGTCGGAACTGTTGCAGTGAGTCCCAGTGAGTTGGAACTGTGATGCTGCTGCACGGGATCCAGTGAGTCGGATAGCTGCCGTGCGGGGCCGATGCTACGTGCTGACCAGGAGAGATGTGCTCTGCTTGCTGACCGGTCGGTGTAGTGAGAAAGCCCGATGATGCCGATGCGGAGTCGCCCAGGTACATTGCGGCTAGTGGACGAGGTACCCGATGAGGCGATGCTGGCTGGCGCGGTGCGGAGGGGCGGGGAGTGATGATGATGAAGGAGGCGTGTTCTGTCGAGGGTCACCAATGTGGGATAAATGCGTAGCGGCCAAAGAGATCTTCCGACCGAGCGAGGTGTTATGCTCGGTCAGGCCTGAGCCCACGTGATACATTTCAGCTGTCGTATATATACCGACGCGCTCAGAAAACTTCGATAGCGCGATGCAAGAATGTTAGGCGAATTGTGGGTACCGCCACACAGCCATCCCAAGCATCTATCGTCCTTCAGTCAAATTGACGAACTTTTTTTAAATTTTTGGCGTCTGGCTAAGAACTCTACGGCTGAATGCTTGCTCAATGGCCAAGTGCCAACTGCCAAGAATCAATAGAATATATAATACATTATACAAGTTATAACACACACTGACAATGAGGTGTTACGGCGCTAGTCCATATTTTGACGCTTGATGCTATTTCCAAGAATACAAAGCATAAAATGGCATATTCAGCTCAACGGCAACGCACGTTTTTCTACTTGTGCGTGCCTTGTCACTTGTGGTTGAATAATTTTAACTGTGAACTGTATGACAAACAATGAAAAAGGAAACAGAATGACAAATGACAATGGGTTGTTTTCACTGACCTCCATTATACAAGTACGCGTACTTGTTTAATGGAGGTCAGTGGTTGTTTTCTTTTTAGAATATGCACCAGATGGCGCAACGGTAGACACTTCTAGATTTTCTATTGGTTCCCCACCGATCTGAAATTATCTGCAGGTTGGCATCACTGACTACATATTGGTTGTGTTTCTAAAAAATATCAGTGTACTGTCAAGTGTGATATTTAAAATCAAAATATCTTTAACCTAGTTTCCATTAGCATAATATTAACATAAAACTGTATGTATTTATACATTTCCATATATTTCTATGTTTTTTTGCTTCGTTTCTCTAGTTTAAATTTCACGAAGAGCATACGCCTAAGCGATCATTGGCCTAAGCGATTAGGCTAGTATACTAAGGTAACAGTTTAGGAAGACACTGACATAATATAATACTTGTCCAATTACTAGTCAAACTGAAAACTGACAACTGAAAGAGTTCGTCTTCTTCTTTAAAAATGGCCTCCCATAAGGAATAGCTATAGGTCTACCAGAATCTGGTGGCAATTTTTGATAGGAGATTTTCATAAAATATCCTTGATCATTGGATAAATTTTTATATTTGCATGTTTAACACACAGAATCAGCCGCTATAAGAAAAAAAAGGATCAATATGTTTTATTTCAATGGGTTGTTTTCTTTTTTTTTTATCTCCACCAGACGGCGCGACGATAGACACTTCTAGATTTTCTATTGGTTCCCCACCAATCTGAAATTATCTGCACGTTGTCTTCACCGACTACATATGGGCTGTGTTTCTAAAAAATCTCAGTGTACTGTCAAGTGTGACATAAATCAAAAGCTAAGCGATCATTGGCCTAAGCGATAAGGCCAGTATACTGGTAACAGTTTAGGAACAGGCTGACATAATATATTACTTGTCAAAATGAAAACTGACAACTGAAAGAATTTTGGCGGGCATGTTACTTTGACACTTCTTCTACTTTTTATTGTTGGTGTGGTTTTTATTATTTTTCCCAAATTGTGTTATTTGGGTTTTTGATGTTCATTATTGGTAAAAAATTAGCCTTTAAATATTCCTTTTCGTGCACTCACAAGCTCACGGAAGAAATAGCCCTATTTACCGTTATTCACACCAAATGTCACAGGAATTATACATTTTGGTTTTGACAACATCTTACCTGCACTTGTGCAAGATAACGGATATATAATGGCTAATATTTTACCAATAATGAACATCAAAAACCCAAATAACACAATTTGGGAAAAAATAATAAAAACCACACAAACAATAAAAAGTACAAGAAGTGACACAGTGTCATGCCCGCCAAAACCACAAAACTCTTTCAGTTGTCTGTTTTCAGTTTGACAAGACGTATTATATTATGTCAGCGTGTTCCTAAACTGTTACCAGTATACTGGCCTAATCGCTTAGACCAATGATCGCTTAGGCGTATGTTCTTCGTGAAATTTAAACTAGAGGGACGAAGCGAAAAAACATAGTAATATATGGAAATATATAAATACATACAGTTTTATGTTAATATTATGCTATCTGTTAGCAGGTTTATATTTACTAGGTTTATATTCATATTCATATTTTGATTTCTGTCACACTTGACACTGAGATTTTTTAGAAACACAACCCATATGTAGTCAGTGATGCCAACCTGCAGATAATTTCAGATCGGTGGGGAACCAATAGGAAATCTAGAAGTGTCTGTGTCCGTCTGGTGGAGATCAAAGAAAAAGAAAACAACCCATTAATGATGGACAGGATGGTAATTACCGATAGTTGTCTACCCATACGCCATCTAGTTACTAAAATGAAAACTGTTTGACAATCATTAAAAAAAATAGAAAATGCCTCATTGACAGGTCTCGCTAGCACGGCACCATGTCATTTAAGTATAAAAAAAACAAACGTCAACATCTATTGACTATGGTCTCTGTCCCGATCGGGACGAATTAACAAAAAAAAAATGACTATGGTCTTTACTTTTTTTTTTCTTATTATGGCACTTCGGCCATTTAACCATGGCCAGTGTCGAGTATATTATGGCGGGAAAACAATATTCTATTACAATTTTCAGCATCGTTTTTCTATATTGTCAGGTCTAAAGTCTAGTCAAAGTCTAAGTAATAATATAATAATAATATCTATGGACGCTTCACACCACGTCAGTCTGGCCCCGTGGTAAGTACCTGATGGACTTGTGTTACAGGTACCAGACAACGGAAATATATTTAATACTTTTATACTATACATATATTTAAGATTTTTATTATATTATACACATATTTAATACACATCCATGACCCAGGAACTTTGAAAACTTTTGTTCCGTCGGCGGGATTCGAACCCGCGACCCCCTGCTTGAGCTACCAACAGCCCACCAACTGAGCCACAGAGGTCGTAAGTAAAAGTCAATACAGTCTAAAGAAGTCAAGTCGGTCGATTCAGTAAAGTAGCGTAGCGGTTTTTATTATTTTTTCCCAAATTGTGTTATTTGGGTTCAGTAAAGTAGCGTAGCGGTTCTTATTATTTTTTCCCAAATTGTGTTATATATACGCTTAACTAAACTTTCGATGGAGTTTTGGAGGGAACACAAAATAGCACGTTTCTGGATATTGCATCACTTTCCTACACTTGTGCACGATAACGAATATCTAATGGTTAATATCCTACCAATATTAAACATTAAAAACCCAGCCCACCCACCCACAATTTTAGGAAAATAATACAAAAGTCAAAAACACACCATCACTCTCTTTCACATTCCCGGCAAAACTCCCTGGTCCTTACTTCGTTGTGAGACTTGTCAGTTGTCACTTGTCAGGATTTGTCGTCCATTGTCATTTGTCAATTTTTCAATTATTGTGAATTGCAATTTGCCTCTTCAAACTGTTTCGTTTTACGTTTTTATCAGGGTCAAGAGTAAAATATTGCAATGTATTATCTTAGATAATATATTTACATATATTTTAGTGCCAGCTTTTTCATCATAAAGAAGCTTCTAGTGCGTTGATATTAAAAAGCGGTGAAAAATATTGTTGAAATGTTTTACAGACACATTTTAAAAACTTTCACCAATCCCCGTTCCATTTATTTATTAAAAAACAGTGGTGCCCCTGTTTTTGGAAATTACAAATGTTTTATACCGTTATCGACTACAAGACCATGTTTAAAGGAGGATAAGTAAGTTTGAATCCCACTGTCTCTTATCATTATCCCAACCTTTAAAGTTTAAGTGTTCTTATTTTTTAAAATAAATGAAGCATTTTTGTAATATTTAGCTGCTTTATGTCTTAAAAAAAGTTTTATTATTCCCTTAGTTGAGCTTTCATAATATTATATATCGTAATAATTAAAAAATCTTTAAACAATCTTTTAAATTAGTACCTCTCTTAGTATATCTTAGGTCATAGAACTACAGCTATTGGCTTTACTTTTGAAACACAGAAACTTTCTAAACTCCAAATGCTTTCTACACTCTCAACACATTTCTGTTTCAGAGTTAAGGTAACATTCCATCTCTATGACGGGAGAACATTGGATGCAGAGGGTAAGGTGGGAGACACTCTCCTCGATGTGGTGGTCAACAACGATCTGGACATAGACGGGTATGGAGCATGCGAGGGCACCGTCACATGCTCAACATGTCATGTTGTATTGAAGAAAGCGGACTATGACAGGTGGAGTACTATTTCATCATAATTTTATGTATTTTATGTAAAACAACTGCTATAGAAAAAATTATAGTTCAAGATGGTACACAGATTTTTTTATATGGTTAATGTCCAGTCTCAATATAAAACATAAAGTGTTTAAGGGTTTTACAGTTTTTTTAATGTTTGTTTCCATGTTTCAGAATACCAGACGAAGTGACAGATGAAGAGAGAGACATGTTGGACTTAGCATACGGTCTGACAGACACCTCACGACTCGGATGTCAGATCACTCTCACCAAGGAAATGGATGGATTAGAAATCAAAGTCCCAGAAAGTGTGCATGATGCAAGAAGTTGACAAATTGCAACAATGAACTAAAGTTAGATAAAAATATTTGTTGGAAATATCGTGTAAAATTGAAAAATTTTAACACTAGGATTAATAATGTTTAACAAGTACCAATTTTGTTTTGGGAAGGGTGAAATACTGAGATTTAGGTAATCAATATAATTATTTTATATAAAATATTATTTGTTTTGTGAGGAAATGGCTGCTACTATAATATAAACATTTAAATAACATTTTGTTATTGCACCTTAGATTTTTAGGGTTCCGTACCCAAAGGGTAAAAACGGGACCCTATTACTGAGACTTCGATGTCTGTCCGTCTGTCTGTCTGTCTCCAGGCTGTAACTCAAGAACCGCTATTGCTAGACTTCTGAAATTTTTACAGATTATGTATTTCTGGTGCCACTGTACAACAAATACTAAAAACAAAATAAAGTTAATATTTAAGGGGGGGCTCCCATACAACAAACGTTATTTTTTGGTCTTTTTGGCTCGTAATCTATAATGGCAACATATAGTCACTTGAAATTTTCACAAAATCCTCAATTATACATGTGTACTTTGATATTAAAAATTAAAATTAAAATAAAATAAATAATTAAGGGGGGCTCCCATACAAAAAAACACATTTTTTTCCTTATTTTCGCTCTATAACGGTACGGAACCCTTCGTGCGCGAGTCTGACTCGCACATGGCCGATTTTTTTTACTATAATACTAGGAATGTCAATAACAGAATTTTTTGTAACAATTCTCTGGAAATGCCACCAAATGGGAGTGTTTTATTTAAATCTATAGGATTTCCTGTTTGAGGCTTCATTACTGTATACCAAGATATTTTTCTGTAAAATAGTAAGTATTAAGTTTTTACTTAATGTTTAATGCCAGTCTATTAATATCAATACCAGATATTATATTATTAGATAAGACATCATTTTTATAATATATTTTATAAATACAAAGTATAGTTACAATTTGTTGGCAACTATAATGGTTTTATTTTTATACCAATCATTGAGATAACTTAAGAAGGAAATAAAAGATAGATACAATGAATTGTTGATAATTTAATTAACAAAAATAATGTAATCATTACCATATTAAAAATCTGTACATTTTACAAACTCAATACTGCTTACAGCAAAATTTATACATAATATATATAAATATCTATTTATTCTCTTAATACATATTCCAAAGATCATTAGTACAAAAGTAATTTTTAAGTAATTATAGATGTTTTAAATAAGAATTACATACTGGAATAAATTTTATAGTTGGATAGATCATATTTTCCAAAAATTTTACCATGGCTCACAGAGCTCATATTTTTCCAGACACTCAATAAGCCATCCTATTGGCAGGGCTTTTATGTGAGACATATTGTACATGGGCTCATACATATCTCTGAAAATTATGTAATGTGAACATTCTGCTAACTTGCCACCCTTTTTAGCATGATATGGCACAAGTCTTTCAGCTTCAGGTATCAGTTCCGGGTTGGGCACTCGTCTCAACACAATACCACCAGCCTCCACTATGAGTTTTGAAAGTGTAGTCTTGGTAACTACCAGTGATTTGGTAATCTCGTATTTAATGTTAAAATTATGAAGATAGAAGTGACAACCATTAAAAATGCCCGGCAACTGTTTGTATTTGTTGTAGCGAGCATTCTTCGGGCCCTGGTATGACTTATTACCTATTCCTCCCACTTCATAGTCTTTGAACGGCTCCAGTTTGTCCTCGGTGGACTTTGTGACCCACTTTGATGATAAAATCCATACACCATACACTACACCCTGAAGAATATCCAAGCTGGAAGTACAGATACCATCTTCATCATCAACTATCATGTGTGTCACTTTATTTGTGAGCTTGGCTTCAATGTGAACATTAGAATGATGTTTACTCAACAATTTTATTTTGTTATGCATAGTCCTGTACTGAGATACACAGTATACTCTTATGTCATCAAAATCTAATTCAGTGTACAACTCTGAGATAAATGTAATATTGACTCCTTGTGTCTGGATCAGATTTTCTGCAGCTGTATTAAGGATTTTTTTCATTTCTTTTGAAGCTAATGCCATAGGTGTCTCCCCTTTACAGTTTCTGGCATTCAGATCTGCCCCATTCTTGACCAGCTCCTCTGCAATATCCTTATGATTGTATCTCACTGCCTCGTGGAGGGGAGTTTCGTTGCTTTGGCCGGGAACGTCTATCAAGGTATTGTACTGCAACAGTATTTTCACCAGATCCAGTCGGCCGTTCTGCACTACTTCGTGGAGTGGTGTCCAGCCTGCATTATCTTTTGTGTTGGTGTTAGCACCTTGTTTTAACAGTTCAATCACATTATCAATTTTGCCCTGCCGACAGGCGACGTGAAGGGCTGTCTCGCCCTTGTTGTTTCTCTTTTCTATTCCCTTATTAAATTTAAAACTCGCAGTCGATGTAATGGTGGTGTTGTGATTGTTGTTATTTCTGGCTTGATTATCTTTGGATGCAGGGATTTGTTTCAGATTTGTTGTTTTAGTAGCCGATTTATTTTCTTTGTCTGACGGGTTAGCATTAGCGCTTGGATTTTGCTTGGATCGTTTTTTGGTAAGTTCTACAGAACTCTCAGTTTTGGATTCTTGCAGGACATTTTTGGTTCTAAATTTGTCGAACATGTCGCACAGTTGCTTGGCTGAGTTCACGCAGGATTCTAAGCGGACTTCCGTTATTACTTTAGAGTGGATGAGAGGGATGTTACAGGTTGGACAAGCGGATAGACTTTTAAAATGTTTGGAGCAAATCATATGGTAACAGGAATCCAATGTGACGGGATTATTACACAGTTTATCACAAAATCCACAGGTATAATCCTGTTTCACTGCGTCCAGAGCTTTGAGGAATTTATCCAACTTCTCCGTAGACATAGCTGTGAACTTTAATGACTGTGAATAGGTACCTACGAACGGTAAAATATGTTCGGTAACCAGTGTACGATTCTACTTATACAAGTATTGCAATAAAACGTACCCCTTTGGAAAAATTAGGTGTTAAATTAAATAAATAGAAACAAATTGCCGCGAAAGATGCAAGCAAAAGTTTTGAACACAGTTTTGAAGCATTCTATGTTTGTGGTGAAGTGTGAAAGTGTGAATGATGCAGGGTTGCCAATGCTAATTATTAGATTACCCCAAAAATCATGGTCGAATTCCCCAAATTGGGGATAAAAATTATGCTGATCTCCCACAAATTCCCCACACGTTTTTTTTAAAAAATGAATCAATATTCTACTACCTGAGTGTAATTCGCATTAGTATAATTATAATTAATAATAATAAAAACTCAAACAGTTATCATGATTCATGATCAATAAGTTTTATTTTATTTGTTTCACGCTACTTTCTTTATGTCTACGTGTGACGTAATGCCGTGACCAATGTGAATAGCGATACATTTTATTTAAATAGATTGTTGAAATAATCTTCTTATACATATATAAAATTCTCGTGTCACAATGTTAGGCCGCGTACTCCTCCGAAACGGCTTTACTGATTTTAACCAAATTTTATATGCATATTCAGTGGGTCTGAGAATCGGCTACTGGGTACTTTTTATATTGATGAGTGCATTTCCACGATGGAAAACAGAAAGGGCATATCCCGTTAAAAGGTCGTAACTAGAGTACGTATAAGGTTTTTTTTTCTGCGTCGATTGGTCTGGGTCTGGTTGCTCTACGATGACATGAAATTTAAAAATAAGTAAGTATTTTAAAAAGTGTGACAATTTTTTTTTTGGTGTAACTGCCCACAAATTACTGCGTATTTATACTTTTTTGAGATACGATTTGAAGAAGTTTGTGTTTTTAATTAAAACATATTTACGCTGTTCCTGTTTCGATGCGTCCCAGATGTTACGACCTTTTTGCGGGAAGCAATTTTTATGCTTCCTTAGTTACGACATTTTAACAGTTCAGATTTTTCTAAGGACAAATAATGACTTCTTAGATACTACAATTTCATGGGTGGTAGAAATGAACTCAATCGTAGTTAATACGAGTCACAGGTCCCGCAATTTGTTGAACATTCCGGACTTTCTTACATACACCCCAGGTAAGTTACCTTAGTCGCTGCGCGGGCGTCGTGTTGAAAGGTTATGTCAGATTCGCTGTAGTGAAATCGTGTTGCAAAAATCTTGGAGTGTATAATTTCTCTATACAAGGTATGTTATAAATTCTAAAGATGTAATTACCTAGTAATAACTTCCAGGATACATAATGTATTCTTGAGCTAAACTCAAAAAGAATGTAAACAAATCGTAATCAAATTCTGCGTGGTACC
The DNA here is from genome assembly GCA_905187585.1 of Cyaniris semiargus. Lineage (NCBI taxonomy): Eukaryota > Metazoa > Arthropoda > Insecta > Lepidoptera > Lycaenidae > Cyaniris > Cyaniris semiargus. Next base: position 1,869,594 of record LR994549.1, read on the forward strand.
TATGCGTTGTAAGATTTTAGGTTTTTTACTACTATTAGGGGTTAAAGTATGAAGTTTCCGTTTCTGTAAGTAGGTGTTCGTGAAGTTCAATTTTCCCATAGTAACGTTTTTCTTAATTAGGTAACAACTAATTTAAATCTAAGCATACCTACGTATTTATGGGCATGTTAACTACTAACATGACACATTTTTTAACCCCCGACAAAAAAGAGGGGTGTTATAAGTTTGACGTATCTGTCTGTATGTCTATCGGTCTGTCAGTCGGTCTGTCTGTCTGTGGCATCGTAGCATCCAAACGGGTGGACCGATTTTGATCTAGTTTCTTTTTGTTTGAAAGCTGACATGATTGACAGTGTTCTTAGCCATAGTTCATCATCATCAGCCTGCTCAGTGCTGGAAAATTGCGGTTCATCTGGTTCTTTACAGGACTTACGTAACGAAATAGGCGAAATTCAGGTAATCTGCTTAACTGAAACCTTTATAAAATCCGGATGTGAATCGAATCTGAACTTACAGAATTACAAACTTGTTTCGCATTACTCACGCACTCATCATAAACGAGGTGGCTCCTGTATCTTAGTACATAAAGACCTTGAACATTATAAGCTTAATTTAAAAATTCCACCTCTACAGAATGAATTTGAATACTGTGCCATCTGTATACCTAGTCTAAATATAAATATAGTCTGTATATATCGTACCCCAAACTCGAATGCGAACATCTTTCTTAATAAATTAAATAACCTTTTAAATAATATTACTATGCTTAAATCAAAATATACTATACTTACTGGCGATTGGAATATAGATATGCTAAAAAATACTCCACAATCTAAAGACTTACTTGCACTATTGGCCAATTACAATTTAAAAAATCATGTTTCACATCCAACCCGTAAAGAGTCATGTCGACCTTATTTGCAGTAACCTCTCACAAGAAAATAATATATCCTGTAACACCCATTATCTCGCGCTTTCAGACCACGAAACGGCCCAAACCTTATCTTTTGAGGTACCCACAAAATCTCTCTCTAAAAGTAGAATACCCTACTTTTTTGAAAAGATTCGAGATCTAAGCAAAGACAATATTAAAAAATTCTGCGACTGTATAAATTCATTATCATTTACAGAGACCCTACAAATACAAAATACTGATGAGGCTTTTAATGTATTCTACAATGATCTAATCTTGTTCTACAACCTTTGCTTTCCCATTATCTCAGTAAAAAAAACTCAAGAAACCAATAAAAAAATAAATGGCTTACTAAAGGCTTAAAAAGATGTTGCCTAAACAAAAGGATCCTATACCTAAAAAGGGGGCAAACGAGCAAACGGGTCACCTGATGGAAAGCAACTTCCGTCGCCCATGGACACTCGCAGCATCAGAAGAGCTGCAAGTGCGTTGCCGGCCTTTTAAGAGGGAATAGGGTAATAGGGGAGGGTAGGGATGGGAAGGGAAGGGAATAGGGATGGGAAGGGAAGGGAATAGGGGAGGGTAGGGAAGGGAATAGGGTAGGGGATTGGGCCTCCGGTAAACTCACTCACTTGGCGAAACACAGCGCAAGCGCTGTTTCACGCCGGTTTTCTGTGAGAACGTGGTATTTCTCCGGTCGAGCCGGCCCATTTGTGCCGAAGCATGGCTCTCCCACGTATAAAGTCTAATAAAACAATAAACAAACAGCGATATAAGACATACACAAGAATATTAAAAAGATGCATAAATGATTCTCAGAGGCTTAACTACATAAACTACATTAAGAATTCACAAAATACATCTAGAGCATCCTGGAATGTCATCAAAGATAATAGTAACACTGTAGCTGATGATAACATAACAAAAATACAAGTAGGAGATAAAGAGATATGTAACACCAAAGAAATAGTAGAAAATTTCAATTCTCATTTTATAAATATTACAAATAAAAATAACAAAAGTAACAAGAATAACAAAGGCTTTAAAAGTAATATTAATAATAAATCTATTTATTTAGCACCGGTGACTACCACCGAAATACAAAAAAATATATTAAGCCTTAAAAACACCAACTCAGTAGGATATGATGGAATCCAAACTAGCATATTAAAAAAAATGTTATAAAAGTCTCGCTATTCCCTTGAGTCATATCATAAACCTCTCAATAAGTGAAGGCGTTTTTCCGACGAGACTAAAATTTTCAATTGTTAAGCCAGTCTATAAAAAAGGGAAAAAAACAGACATGAACAATTTTCGACCAATAACTCTAATCCCTGTGTTGTCAAAAATATTTGAGCAGGTAATGTTTCAAAAGGTTTACAGCTTTCTCAACTCAAATAAAATTCTTAAGCCAGAACAATTTGGTTTAAAAAAAACAGCTCGACGACATTAGCATGTTTTAATTTAATTAAATACATCACAGAGAGCCTTAACGCTAAGCATTCTGTAACTGCTATCTTTTTAGACCTATCAAAGGCATTCGATTTTGTCTCACATGACGTATTATTAGACATATTACACAAGCAAGGAATCAGAGGCGTAGCTAACGACTGGTTCAAAAGCTATCTCAACAAAAGGTATCAATGTGTTCAATTGAGTGTAATCGAGGGTAAACATAGAGCTACTTACAAGTCCTCATATATTCTTAATTCTTATGGCGTACCTCAAGGCTCAATACTAGGACCCCTATTATTCCTATGTTACATAAATGATTTTCCTGCCATAATAATATATAAATCTATTCTTTTCGCTGACGATACTACAATATTGATACAAAATAAAAATAAAGACACACATGAAGCTGAAATAATTATAACACTAAAAAGAATAATAAATTGGCTAAATTCAAGAAACCTAACACTAAGCCTTGCAAAAACAAAAATAATTCAATTTCAATCTCACAACACCAAAAACATTAATCTAAACATTTCACTTGATAATAAAAATATAGAGGAAGTAAGTTCTACTCCATTCCTAGGTATAACTGTTGATCGCCACTTGACTTGGAGAGATCACATTGACAAAGTATGTCTTAAACTAGAGAAATTCGTATACGTCCTAAGAAATATAAGATATACTGTGTCCGAAAGGGCTGCAATTTTAACATACCATGGTTATGTCGCGTCGGTCTTACGCTATGGCTTAATAATATGGGGTAATTCTACCGAATTCGATCGCGCTTTTCGAACACAAAAAAAATGTATTCATTCTGCCTGCGGAGTTCATTTCTTAGATAGTTGTAAGCCATTATTTAAAAGACACTCTATTCTACCCCTACCCTGTCTCTACATACTAGAAATCTGTACATTTGTGCATAAATATTGTGACGATTTGTATACAAAGAAAACTGAAACAGCAACCAAAAGCTGCAGACACCATAACAAATCTGCATTCCTGACCAAAGGATAAATATCTGTAACAAAAATGCTTATTGCTTTGCTGTTAGAATATATAATAAACTTCCAAAAATATTAAAGGACCTATCTTTGAGAAAATTAAAAACTGAACTTTTCAAATTGCTACTATCTAAAATGTATTACGACGTGAATGACTATTTAAATGACAATAAATTAACATTATAATCTAAATGACATTGACATAAATTTATTTACTTAACTAAAATAATTTACTTCTTACAATTATTAATGTTAAATTATGAATTATTATACCTTTATAAGGAATAAAATGAAATAAATTAATTAATGGACTTATTGACATCTACTATTATTAAATATTATGATTACTATTATTATTGACAATAAAATGACAGTGAATTTATTATTATATAATATATAATTATCGTTTGACATAATATCTATCAGAAGTCAGAACTTAAAAAAGAAAAAAAATAATAATAATCATGTCGAAATAAATCATTTGATGAATTCATAACATTATTACTTGACTGAAAATTGTATTGTTTATTTTATGAATTAAGGACAAATTGACGATGTTACTAATAATATTATTACGACCTATGGTATTAGGAGAATAATAATTGAAGATAAGAAAATGAATTGTAGTGAATAATTATAACTCTTAATTGTTTAGTTGTAAGTGACTTGTAAAATTTGCACGCCATCCAAAGGCAAAATAAGAGAACTGTTTACCTGACTAACATCATAATAATATTGTACCTTATTTTAGCAAATAAACGATTTCTATTCTATTCTATTCTATTCTATTCTATTCTTGAAGAGCCGATTAGCAACTTGCAGTCGTTTGGTGGGCTTTATAATATTTTGCATTCTAGTTCGTGACATTTATGAATAAATACACATTAATGGAAAGTTGACCTGGTGCTGCAGCATAACCTGGTAATCAATAGGATACCCAACTCCTCACCAACTTAGAGCAGAGGTTTCGTGTTTGGGCTCATTTTAATTGCGACAATTAGTAAGACGTAGATAACAGTAAATATGTGCATGCTGCTGCTGCAGCATCGCCAGGATTCTATAGGAGCCGAGCTCCATAATATTATGAACCCAAAGTGGACGTTTCATGTTTGGACTCATATTGACGGCCTCATCCAAGAGGACATTCATAGATGGTATTCATTGAGATAATAATGTTATGATCCTTTTGATAGGAATAATTTTGCACTATAACGAACACAAGTTAAAAAAGCATGAAATAAAATTAAATTAAGAAATTTAAAAAAAAAACCCTGTCAACCAACTTTAAGGGTGGGTTGCACAAGAAGCGTTGTTATAGTAAAGGTTAAGGTTATCGTCAAATACGGCGTCGCTTATTGATTTTAACTTGACATTTGACAGTTCATTTGTCATTTTATTATAGTTAAAGTAAATTCGTGCAACCCACCCTAAATAGTAATGAAATAATATTTACTGACTTTCTTGTTTTATTATAATGACCAGCGTAGTCTGTATTCATTTCATTGTAGTTTGATTGATTTTACATCTTTTCTTATAATTTTAACCGTCTTCCAAAAAGGAGGAGGTTTCTCAATTCTACCGTATATTATATTAATAATATTATGTTCATTTTTTTAATGTTTAATCTTGTTCTGTAATGTTGTATATTATGTACAAGACTTATCTTTGACTATGTTTTTATTTACTCCATAAATAACATTAGTAGGGAAAAATAATATTTTGAAGGGAATAATAACATATTATATTCCACTTAAATTCTTAATATTATTAGTTATTTATTGTTAAATAATTCTTTAATGAAAAGTATAATTAGGTAGGTACCTAAAGTTACTATTGTGGATATTTGATAACCTTATATTATGTGTTTTTGTTGTTATTTTAGTGACATAATATATTATTTACTTAATTAGTTATTAAGTTGACATTGTATAATATTATATTTTTTGCTTTGTGTTTTTGGTAATTTTTTAAAAGTTCAAAAAATTTACGTTTATAAAAGCTTACGACGTTTTATTTCGTCATTGGGTGTCTAGACGTTTGACTTACAACCAATTTTCTAACCATTATAATGCATTATGAATGTGTTTACACCCCATTCCTAAGAGCAAATTAAAACGAACACTAGTTACGGCCTTTTTGAGGTCGGTAAATTTCTTATAGTTTTATGATTCAGTACAAACGTCGTGTCAATATACGACATTTTTGAGGTCTGAAATTTTTGTATACAATGGGTGTAACTTGAATAACTTTATTTCTAGCAATAGGAAGTTATTGGCTTGTATGCCACTTTATGCAGGTTTTTATTTTTAAGTAAAGGTGTTAAAATTATGTTCCCACGATTTACCGTTAAAAAGTTATGATAGAATTTCCCAATATTTTTTTGTTTTTTGGCTCTGGTGTAAAGTTGCGTTAGCCTGGGTTACATCCTTTCTGTTTTCCATCGTCGATTTGTTAAAAAAATATTAGTAAATTATTACAACTCGAGACTGCGGTGACCATTGATTGTGCGACGGACGGGACGGGACGTTACCATGGTAACATACTTATTTAGTCACTTCAATAAAATAATAATATGCTCGAAATACTTTATATTATTATGGCAAAGCAACGTTTGCCGGGACAGCTAGTACCTCTATAATAATATTTAAAATATTATTTTCTATATTTTGCGGAAGCCATTTTTTTTGAAGGGTTTAACTTGACACCGTCCCCTAGTTTTTAATTCCTTCTCTTTCAGACAGAAATTGTAAAAAGCCAGTGTATTATATGTGAGCATCAGACATCAAACGTAATTCCTTTGATTATAAGCAATATTGTCAATCTACTACAGTAAATCGATTTTAAAAATGTTCGATGTGTCAATGTAGAATGATGAAATATTTGCTAATTATTGAAAAAGATGTCAAAATTTTAAAATCCCCGCATTTTCCCCACATAATGCCAATCCCCAACGAATCCCCAATCAACTTAAAATTCCCCGCAGTTTGGGGAATTCCCCACAAATCGGCAACGCTGGAATGATGTCAAAGAGCAGTGTTGCCAGATGGTCTCGGCGACGTACCCCTGAACTAATTTGATTTCCCCCCAGAAATCCCCTAGAATACCCTCATCAAGCGGATGGTGGCATGCCGCGATTTTTTGAAGAGGCGGTCATGTTGAGAAATTATGGGGATATTACAAAAAGTATTTATAATAGAACATTGATTGGCAGGTGTAAGTTTAAATTGCTTTTTGGTTACAGAAGACTTGGTTATAGATTAGTTTCGACATAAATTCTAAATCACAGGCATGTACCATTACACTACCAGCGAGATATTACGATATCAAACGTGGAAAATGGTACATGCTCATTAGAGGGGCTTGATATACCTCAAATTCAAAATCAAAATCAAAATATTTATTTCTAAATAGGTTAACAAAGTTAACACTTTTAGAACGTCGCGACTACATGAGGCCTACCACCGGTTCGGGAACTAACCCGGCGAGAAGAAACTCGCTCGGGGCCATCTTTTACTAAAAAGATGGAAAATTACAAAACTTATACTAATTTACAAAAAGTATGTAAAAATATGTTATATTTATATAGAAGCAGCTTACAGTCAGTCAGCTCAATTTTTCCCAGGGTGTGCTATCATTGAGAAAATCAGTTATCTTATAATAAGCCCTAGCACACAAACGTTCTTTAACAACTTTTTTAAATTTATTAACTGAAAGATTTTGGATGTTTTCTAGGATTTTATTATATAGACGTATACATTGACCTTTGAAAGATTTGCTCACTTTGCTAAGCCTGGTAATTGGTATATCTAACTTGTGCTTATTTCTAGTGTTCCTGCAGTGAATGTCACTTTTAGATTTTAAATTATTTACATTTTTTCTCACGTATAACACATTGTCCAAAATGTATTGAGAGATTACGGTCAGAATTCTTATTTCTTTAAACTTTTCCCTGAGAGATTCAAAGGATGACATTTTATAAATAGATCGTATAGCTCGCTTCTGCAGCACAAATATTGTGTTAATATCGGCAGCACTTCCCCATATTAGAATGCCGTAAGACATTCTACTATGAAAATAACTATAATAAACTAATTTTGCCGTATTTCATCACAAATTTCTCTAATTTTTCTGACTGCATATGCTGCGAAACTGAGCTTATCGGCTAGTTTGGCAATATAAGGACCCCACTGCAGTTTATAATCTAGTGTTACTCCTAAAAACACAGTAGTGTCAACAAGATTCATATTCTCATCATTAAATAGTAAATTAGTTTGCACTTGCTTAATATTTGGCAAGGTAAATCTTAAACATTTTGTTTTATTAGAATTTAAAAGTAAGTTATTTACATTAAACCAATTTACTATTTTTGAGAGAGCACAATTTACCTAGTCATAAGTCGACTGTTGTCGCTTCACTTTAAAAATAAGTGAAGTGTCATCAGCAAAAAGTACTATCTCGTTATCATTATCCTTAACTAGATAAGGTAAGTCATTTATGTAGATGAGAAAAAGAAACGGGCCCAAAATAGATCCCTGTGGGACACCTAATTCTATTTTGGTCCCAGTGGACCAAATATAACCACCAATAACTATTAAGTTTTCCTGATTAGGACGCCGCGATAACTTTTTCTTTTAATATTCAATAAAAATATATTACTAAACGTTATTATTGCTGAATTTTGTTACTTATGGCTAAATTTATTCCTCATCTTTTCAACATCTCGAATCTCGACCTCGATTAGTTTTTGTGGCGCTCAAGTAATTTAAAGATGGTAAAAAAACATTATTAAAAAAACATTGGTAACGTGATATATGGCACAAAAACTGTATTTGACGTGTTTTTTGAATTTCCCCTAAAAAATCCCCCAAATATTTTTTCCCCCTATTTTGCCCCTATCTTGGTCGAAAACCCCCTAAATCTAGGGGGAAATCCCCTAATCTGGCAACACTGTCAAAGAGTGACAAGTGACAGGTTGACATAAGTTTTTTTTTTATTATAATGGCCCTACGGCTAAAATTCTACATATTACATAACCATGGCTAGTGTCAAGCAAATAAAGGGACAACCTGTTTCTTATGTCAATGGAGAAAACAATATTCTTGTGATAATTTTCTGCATCATTTTTCAATCTAAATAAATAAATAAAAGTCAATGCAGTCAAGGAGTGGAGTCGCTCGATTTAGTAAAGTGGTGTTAAACGCTTTACTGAAACTTTCGATGGAGTTTCACCAACCCTAAATAAGCAAAGATAATATTATGGTTTCTTATGTCAATGCCCATATGACTCTTACCCTAGAGCATAGAGTTATAAGTAAATATACCTAGCAGAATAGAGAAACAAAGGCCTCAGCAAGCGAGATGTCACTATCAGTAACACTGCGTGGTAAAAAGAGACGCGTGATTTGAGGTGTACGAACTGTTTTTTCATCTGTTTGACAGTCTGTCTGACCATGTCGGCACGTTGTCAATTTGAGCTTTCAGAAAAATTGTAATTTTTAAGTAAAATAGTGAATAATATTGAGAAATACTGCTCTAGAAACATGGTTACTCATTCAGTGATAGATTGTGGTACAACACAACGAAAAAACCTGGACAAATATTCATTTTACAGGTGAATTATTCTACATCGGCAGGACCTAATTTTAAGTTTATTTTTGCCAATTTCTTACGAGTTATTGGTATTGATTTTGATAATTCGCTTCTATATATGTTTATTTATATGGAAAACATAACTTGACTAGCCATGGTGCACAATTTAAGGATATTTTGTGTAAACAATTTTCATCTATTTTACACTAGGGCTGCATCAGGTTATCGATAAGTAGTATCGATATGAATATATTTTTTTAGTTATACTAATTATCTAGGACATGTTGACATGAGAACATAACCTAGTTTATTATTAGTTTATATTAATATGCTTTCATAATTCATACATAATTTATCGTTTTTACGGTTCCGCACCCAAAGGGTAAAAACGGGACCCTACTACTAAGACTTCGTTGTCTGTCCGTCCGTCCGTTTGTCCGTTTGTCCGTCCGTCCGTCCGTCCGTCCGTCCGTCCGTCTGTCTGTCTGTCTGTCTCCAGGCTGTATCTCAAGAACCGCTATAGTAATAGAATTCTGAAATTTCCACAGATGTATACAGATGATATATTAATAGTTTAATAAAAGAAAGTAATAAGTAACAGTAATAGCCATTTTTTTGTTATAGATCAAGATAAAGCCTAGGCGCACTGTGTCATCCTACGTTTACAGAGACATTGTACCACCAGAGTTAGCCACAATATGTATAGTGTATACCGTCGCGTCGTCATCGCATTCTACGTCCTCACCAACGCTGCCACAACTATCTTCACCATCGACCTCCTTTCAACTAGAATTGATATCAAGAGAAAAGAAGCTTAATATATCTAAATGCACTAAGTTACAGGATAAATTAAAAAAGAAGCAGCAGCTACTTATTCGAAATCTAAGGGCATAAAATAAACGCACAAAAAATAAAGTTATAACAACAATCAGGTGATCAGCCTGCATTGTACTAACCAAACTTGGAAATAACATGTTTCCAACGCGGGAATCGAACCCACGACCTCCGAGTCAAGAGCTGCGCTCTAAACCACTGGACCACGGAGGCGTGATCATCAATTGGTATTCTAACTGTTGCTTCTCAATACATTTTGGATAACGTAATATATTTATTTCTTATGTTAGAAAAAATATAAGTAAATTTAAAGCTAAAAGTGACATTCACTGTAGATACACCAGAAATAATCACAAGCTAGATTTGCCAGTGATCAGACTTAGTAAAGTCAGTAAATCTTTTAAATGTCAATGTATACGCCTTTACAATTATAACATTTCAAAATCAAAATCTTTCCATTCATACATTTACAAAAGTAGTCATAGAACGTTTGTGTGCCAAATTCTATAATTATAAGGTCTAAGGGTCAGGCCACAACACTGCGTTGCGGCGTCGTATCGCAAAAACAACCTTAGAAAAGCAATGTAGTTTTTCGCGATGCGACGTCGCAACGCAGTGTTGTGGCCTGGCCCAATGATTTTATAAAAAAAATTTTAATGATAAAAGTCATATTTTACTACAAAATTACAATTTTATTATATTATATCTATGCGGTTTTATTTTATACCATTTTATTTTATTTTTTTGTCGAATTACAACTTACAAGATGTATGTAGGTACATCACTAACACGCACACGTAAACATAATTGTATACACAGATGTAAATCAATTTTGGTGTCGTTTGACAGCTCGGGATTGTTTCTCTATTCCGTTAAGTATATTAACTTTATGCCCTAGAGTCTAGACGGTCAATAATATTACACAATACGTAATATTGCACAATAAAATTGATCGTCTAGGGGCCCGCGTACAAAACTAAGTAATAATAGTTAAGGACATAATATTGTGTCCTTTCATAGAGTCCACTGTGAAAGTAGCAGCGCTGAAAGAGTATTTTTTTTGTGATGTGCAAGCGCCCCATCAGCGCCCTGTATAAAGTGTCACCGCGAAACTATAGTAATTGTGAAATGCCACTCGCGTCGCGTCGCGTCGCTGCCGCGTAGTGTCACTTTAGTGCGGCCTCGCCTTTAGGAGTTTGGGATAATTTAATAATGAACAGAAAACATAAAAAATACCTATTTCAACTTTATTAAAAATATATCACATAATTCAATTACAAGTATAAAAAGACTAGACTAGAAAGCAGTATTACGAGGCTAGGTGACAAATCGAAGCCGGAACTGGCCGAGATGTCTTCCACGGTGCAGCGGGTCCCGTTCGCCAGGGACCGCTCGAAGTTGAACGGCATGGTATCGTAGGGGTGCGTCTCGAAGACGTGCTCCGTCGCCAGGCTCTTCGTGTTGTTGTGGAAGAGCACGTCCAGTTGGAAGTTGTAGGGCCCGAACATCGTGAACATGGGCGTGTGGAAGGGCTGGTGCTTGCCGAACAGCTGGTCGAGCTTGGTGAAAACCGTTACAATCTCGTTCCTCCGGACATCGGTTAGGTTCTTGGCGGCGTAAACGTGACCGATGTGCGCCCAGGACAGGTAGCAGAACTTCTTGTTTTCTTCAGGACACACGGGAACAATATCGACGTCCACATTCGCCCAGGGATCGACAATCTGTTTATCTGTAAAGAAAGAGTTATTTAAAATATCACGCAACCTTAAATCTTAACAAAACTTTGGTTTGAGTTCGGGTCGAATCACACTGACATAATTCAACTTCGTTCAACAATTTAAATTTTTCATTTCTGACAGTAATACCACTTCTATTTCTAAATTAAACACTGCACTGTACTGCAGATTCTGCAGTATATTATATCTATTGAAGGAAAATGTTCACTTACTTTGGTACATCGCGATCGTTTTCATGCTGATGAACGCGACATCGGATTTTCCCTCCAAAAGCGACCGCAGCGCCGCCATTTCCCCTGTCACTGTCAGTTCGCCATCTTTGTAACAGGACTTCGTGTATTTTTCCACAACATCGGCGCTCACGTTGCGCAGCTCGACGCCCGGAGCGCAAACCTCACTGAAGAACCCGTGCAGGACCTGGCTGCAGCTCGACGCGTCTATTTTCTTCAGATATTGCAAAGCGGCATGCCACGCGAGGCCGTCGACAACGGGGAAGGCCGCCCTCTTCCCGCGCAAATCCTTTATGCTTTCAAAATTCGAATCTTTCTTAACGTAAGCCATCACTGTATCCATTTTTTCGACGATCGGCGTTGTCTCGTACAATAGGGATTCCAGCTTGTAGTCCCTGAAAATAAAGTACTAATTAATATAGGTAGGTAAGGAATAATAAGCTTGCAAAAAGACAGAAGATCATTGTGAGTTGTGACGTCAATATATTTTGAAGTTGGCACACTGGCGTTGCTACGCTGACGCGCGGCACTGCAGCGGCGCGACTCCATACAATAGGTGTATCTTTACTTCATCGTAGACTTAAAACGTTTACACACTGCGCAGCGTTATGGGTTTTTTGTATATCAATGTTAAATTAAGCGCGCTGTTATTTCCTAGGCCAGTGTTTCCAAACCTGTGGTCCGTGGACCCCTGGGGATCTGCGAGTGTCATCTCTGGACCATACATAATCCGATTTTAATTTGCTGTTTTTGTATTAAGTGGGTCCGCGAAAACTGATCTTCATTTCTTAGGGGTCCGTGGCTGAAAAAGTTTGGGAAACACTGTCCAAGGCTAAGCGTTCGAATAATCGTATCACGTAATATCCTCACCTAGTAGCGGGCACGAGCCAGTCGCTGCCGAGCACTGTGACGTCACTATCCCCGGCTTGCACACTGGCGAGGCAGGCGCGCGCGTCGCCGGCGACGCGGCACTGCAGCGGCGGCGCGACGCCGTACACCGCCGCCGCCTCGCTCATCCACTCGCACTTGTTCTTCTCCAGCAGTGACGTCGTGCAGATTGTTATGTGCCTGGGAATTAACATAACAGTTTAAACAACATCAAAATTAATTTCATAATTACTATCAGATATTAGTTGATTCATAGGCAGATTCCCGACCTACGTTATGTCAAACCAATCAAACCCATCCGACAGATCACGACAAATATTGAATTATCATAAAGCAACCAAATGACGTACGTCCGTCAACTGCCTACGAATCAATTTCTTCGATAGTACTTAATAGTAAAGTACCATCGAAGAAATTGATTCATAGGCAGTTGAGTATTATTCATAGCAGTGTGCCGTGTTATCAAAATATACAGAATAATGTTTGATCTAAATTACTACGTTAACTGATTACCTGGGCGGGTTACACCCGGTCTGGCTGTAGGCCTCCTGGAAGCCGCGCGCGGAGGCGAGGTGGTCGAGCGGCGCGCGCGGTGGCAGCAGCACCGTCGGCGGCTCTCGCGCCTCCAGCAGCGCCGCCAGCGCGCCGTGCCAGCGACCGTCCAGTAGCAGCCCGTCCGTCAGCGACGAGAGCAGAGTGCCCACTGACTCTGCCGCTTTCCTGTGGTAACAGTAAGATTTTCAGCATTTCACCTTTGAAAGATGGTACCGATTTTTCAGCACTGAGCAGGCTGATGATTATGATCAACTACATATACCTAGTATTACCTAGCTAAGAACACTCTAGATCGACAAGTTCATTTAAAACAAAAAAAAACCAAAACCAGTTGGCTGGCGGTTAAAAAAAAGAAAATGTACACCATATACCTAGTATATTTATAAACCGTAAGATTTTCTTATGCTTTCTTTGACCTCCGATCACAGCCAGTCTCCCAGCAGGCGTAGCATATACATCAGCGATACTCAACCCTTTTTTTCATACGGGCCTCCAACATGTTTCAGTCTTGGTGTCGCGGGTCACAACCAAAATTATTTGGGGGTAAAAAATAACGATGTTTAAATATATATATATATATATATATATATATATATATATATATATATTTAAACATCGTTATTTTTTACTCCCAAATAATTTAAGGATAAAACGATTTACTCTATCTTTGTCTATGCTCCCTCGTATAGAAATCTTTTACGGTGACTATGCTAAGAATCAGGTTTTGCCTTATACGTGTTCTCAGTTCTCACCTCTTAGCGACGACGACCGACCAGGGTCTATTGAGCCAGACGCAGGGCTGCGCGTTGTCGCGCAGCGGCTGCCACGTGCCGTCGCGGCACAGGAACGCGAAGTTGTCCGGCGAACCGTACTGCGGCGTCGACTTAGTGTTCAGCTGGAGAATGAACCTTTTTTTAGTGAAATGAACCAGGAATTCCGAAAAAATATTGCCGAATGGTAAGCTAAAAAGTGTGAACCTTATCCTTAGAAGTTTGAATACTCTCACTCACTAAAATAGCGAATTTTCAGCGAAACAACATTATAGTGTAGGTTCACGCCGACTTTCTGAAAAGGCTATCTTGCATTAACGCCATCATATTTCTTGGTCTACTAAAGATATATATTCGGTATTCGGCGATTGTGTGTTGCCGTCTATACCAGCCTTTCCCAAAGTGGGCGATAACGCCCCCTTGTGGGCGCTGAAGGTCTGAAGGGGGGCGGTGTGGAACCCAGAAAAAAAAAGGGAGCGTTGTGTAGAAGCTTGGGGGGGGGATTTACATGACGGCAGTCCCTTTTCTTCTAGGCATGACCTATCATGCTCCTTACCCAGTCGAACCCATCTTTCCCCACCTTACCAAAGATTAGTTACTATAATTCAACGTACCCCAAAGTAAGACGTGACGTCGTCCAGCTCCGCCCACATGACGTCACCAGCTTCCTCGACCAGGCAGGCGGTCGCGCCAGCGGTGCCCCAGTAGCGGTCGTTCGGAGAACACGTTGCCGTGTTGCACGCCTCGCACAAGGATGGGTAGCGCTTCTCTGGGGGAAACATGGTTCATTTAAAGTTAGAGATAAGATTTCAATAACCTACTTTAGGGATCCTACGACTGGATTTCTTTCGGAAACAACGAATCAAGGTGAACAGGGTTGCGAGTAATTCAATAGATTTGCTGTGCTAAGCGAGTTAAGACAAATTAAAGGATTTTATTGATTCCCATAAACACATTTCTTGCAATGCCACTTGCATGAATACAGAACTAGGAGATGCCGCATCTTATATTCGAATTTCGAACTTAGAACAATTTACGGCACAGGAAAATAAGAAAGTCTCTCTTTATTCCAAATCAAGCTAGCAAGTAAACAATACTCACTCAAGTCAGCATCTCTGACCACGTTGGGCACCCAGGGGCCGGCCTTGCACGCCTTGAAGAAGAACGAGGCCATGGCCTTGAGCCTGTTCTCCGTGAGGGACAGCTGCGGGTCGCACGACCGCGTGATGATTAGAGACTCCAGGTACTGAGAACAGACATCATGGAGTCAACATCTGCTAACCTCACTAGGTGTAGTCCATGCAGTGGGCCGAAATTGTTTTATTGCGCGAGAATAGCACACTTGTCCCAATGTGGAAATCGAACCCACGACTGAAGAATAAACAAGAGCCAAGCTTGTATAATATGTTTTTGATTGTACTGTACACTGTAGCTTTAAGGGCCAAACTCTAAATGTCACGTGGGACCACGAAATCCAGGCAAAGCCCTCAGCCTTCTCTTTCATAGAGACTCAATGGCTCATTAGCAAAAGAGAGACAACGTATTTAAGGAGGATTCAACTTCATGCCAGACAGAGATATACATGACTCACCCCAGCTAAAGTATCAGAGAGCGGCCTGAGGTCGGTGACGCCGTTGCCGGGGTGGCAGAGCGTGGTGTTCCGCAGCACCGCCTCCAGCGACCACGGGTTCGCCGGCAGGATACGCCGGTTCACCACTGCCACCACACTCCGCTCGTATGGTCCTGCAAAAATTATTCTAGTATCAATAGAAAGCAGTCCGTAAGAGATCAAGGGGCTGTTTCACCACTTCCTTATAAGTGTCGCGGACAGGCTATCCACAACTTATCTGACAGATACTCTATACTTCATCTGTCACATAAGTTGTGGATAGCCTATCCGGCCCTTATCAGGATTCAGGAAGTGGTGAAACAGGCCAAAATAACTTTTAGGAAATCAAAACGTGCATCAGAACGAGGAACCAATAAGTATTCGTCTATTGCCCATGAATCCATGATCGACAATGTGTAGTTTGCATGGTGCTCTGTAGCTGCGTAGGTATAGCCTAACGTGGAGAGGAGCTTTAATTATTGATATTCACTTTTTTATGTAGAAAGAGTGTAGACTTTTGTGATCTATAGCACCACACGGGAAAAGATTAAAAATATGTAATTTTCCACCATCTCTATAGGTTATAATACACCAAAATATATCCACTTACTAGGCCTAAGTCTTAACTCGTTAGTGACTAGAACATCGATGTTGGCCCACTTGGCGGCAATCAGGTCCTCAGGGCTGAACACGCCGAAGTCCACCGTGCCCTTGCTGATGCGGCGCAGGCAGTCCAGCCTGGAAGAGACATGATTTTTGATGATTTTAGGCTGGATTTATATCCGTCCGCCCGAACGCTCGATTTGGCTGCTAGACCGCGAGATCACAAGCAATTTAAGTAAATCGTTACATACATTTGCTATTCGTACCGCGTATTCTCGCGGTGTAGCCGCCAAAATGCGCGTTCGGGCAGACGCCTATAAATTAGAGCGGTCACATTGTAAAAGATTTTAGATAACTTTAAACGCCTTAATGTTGATCCTCTATGGGTCGGTGGAGGTAAACAATCAATCTACTGATGAGAACTAGTCCTCTAGAACAGGGTTTCTCAAAGTGGGGTACGCGAACCCCTAGGGATTCACCATTCGACGTCAGGGGGCTTGCGATAAGATTTACGTAATGGTGGCTTGATAACTGGCTGAAAAAGATGGCTGGATTCGTAACCCGTTTGCGGTCACTAACGATAGAGCATAATTTCTAGTTTGAGTATCAAGCAAGAGGAATCATTATTAGAAATGTCCGTAGTTGAAACTCTTCAAGCTGATTTCAAAGGGATGACATTGATAGATTTTTAGGCAGCTAGACAGGCAGAGTATTTCGAACTCTCACGCAAAGCGGTGAATTTCCTTTTACCTATTTGCTACAACATACTTATGTGAGTGGGTTTTTGAGTGAGTGATTCGCAACGCACCGCAGGCCGCCGCGCAGCAGTGTGGCCTCGCTCGAAGTACCATTGATGAAATTGATTCATAGGCAGTTGACGGACCTACGTCGTTTGGTCGGATTATGTCAATTCATTATCAGTCTAACTGCCGCACTCAGAGTGGAACATTAATTACTTAATTGTAATTAATTCAAAATTTTGACATAATCATTATCTGTCAAACTCTTCATTAAATTGAAGTTTAATCATAATTAAATGTCTCTGAATACGGCGGATAAACTGTCGGCTGAGTTTCATACCGTGACCAAATCGCGTATGTCCACCGCGGGCCGTCCGCAATCTGCCTATGAATCAATTTCTCTGATAGTACGTATAACAAAGTGTCACGTCTCGCAGTTCTGTCTGTACAGTGTACACCATACCTGTCTATGCCGAGGACACATTCTATGCCGGATTTCTCATCATCCAGCACGGGGCAGTACTTGGCGCCGCGCTTGTACGCGCCCTTGCCCTCCACGATGCACAAACGCACTGAAATATTAAATAACAGCTATATGAGATAGTGATATTATAAGAATGAATTATCTATATTTAGACATGAAAAACAAAAATTTTATAAACTTTAAAATATAAATTTTAAATATAGTAAAAAATCGTGCGTATCTGCGCTTAGTCAAAATGGGTCCGCATATGATATTATATCTTTGATCTTTGACATGTCTAACTTCGCAATTGAAAATAACATGATTTTCAGTTTTACTAAACCCTTGACTAGTATTCACTACAAACATGAAACGTTCATATTCAAGCTACTTATAGTACGGTACTTATTACATACTCAAATTTACCTACTTATTTTCAATGACATTTAAAAGCTAACGATTTCACTACAAAGTTTCAAATGAACCAAGATATTATATTTTACGTGTGTTTACTTATTACATCTTCTACCTTACCAGTTACCAGTGACCTAGATCCCAAAAGGCAAAACGTGACAAAGTTAGAATCTTTATAATGTAGGTTTAACTAGATCAGTGGTTCTCAAACGTTTTTTGGTGTCCCCTCAAAAATAAGAATGTTTTGCCTGAATTGAAATGAAATTGCAGGCAGCTGGCTGTCTGATGACATTTCTAAAAACAATAATGTATCGCCCGCGTAGCCCCAGGGCTCCACGGAGCACGCTTTTAGAATTATTGCTGAATCAGATGAATGGTACAAGTTACAAGCATTTAATAAAAAACTTGTCTATACTTATTTAACGATCTGTTTGGTTATAAATCATAATGATTCATTAGACGTCATAATAGTGTAGCGCCCAGAGGTTTTATAGGCTGCCTTCACACTAGGCATTCGATGAACTTATGCGCAGCGCAGACGCCGCCGCGCCGCGCCGCGACCATAAATTATACTATGCCGCGACAACGCGGCGCGTGCGTCGCGTTGTCGACGTTTCTTTACTGGAACAATCAGTACCAACTACAGTAAATGGAGATAATATATAAAACTGATGTTTTATTTGAATTATTCAAGAAAATATATTTTACAAATCTTTCTAGGCTTGTTCTTATGTACAGATAAACTTACATATAACGAGCGCGTTAAATAAAATATATTAAATTACTAGTTTGATGACGTCACATCCAAATTGGACAAGTAAGATGGATAGTAATGGGGGGGGGGGGGGGGGGGTCCGGACCCCCAGGACCACACTTGTTATTGTATGAAATATCTACTATTTCATACAATAACAAGTGTGGGAGAACTTGATTGCTAATTTGTCAATCAGTTCACTACAAGTAGGAAAATTGGACAAGCATTTCGCAAGGGCAAAATGCTCAAAGACTCGCGTTATTCTGTGAATAACTTGGACAATTTTCCTGTATTGTTACCTGTTTGTAGGCTTACATTTTACGTCTTAATCAGTTAAGTTGATAATATTTACAAGGAAAATTATGGCAGTCACGCAAATCATAAATAGGTATAGGTATCCTATTATTACCAATAGGGACATAGTACAAAGGAAGATGGACTGCTATTAATACTTCTAGTTCGAGATATCATTATTGTTTCTTTTACGTTCGTAAATAAATAACTTATTTAATTTTTAGTGAACTTCATTTGTTAAAACTATTCAAGACGTCCCTGGACACTCCAAAAACTAGGACATGCCCCGGGAAAACAGGACGGTTGGCATCCCTAATGTATACTTACAGAAACGATAACTGAGGATAACATCAACAAAACACTTTTACATCATGCAATGATTTATTTCGAAAAAACTCGAAGTGGCATTCCGGTTTAGAGACCTTGAGAGTGACCGAGTGGCCTCCTCACTCCTCAAATGTATTCATACTTTGAATTAATACTGCACCCAAACTTTTTGATGTTGCATTCAAATCCATAATATTATTTATCCGAAACTCGAAAGTGTGTCTGTCTGTTGCGTCTTCACGCCCAAACCGCTGAACCGAGTTTGCCGAAATTTGGTATGGAGATACTTTGAGTCCCGGGAAAGGACATAGGATAGTTTTTATCCGGGAAAAATTTATGGTACCGTGCGATAAATGAATTTTGGCGCAACGGAGCTGCAGGCGTTATCTACCTAGTGTTGTTTGACGTATTCAATAATATCGACCTATTCAAAGACTTGACCTCATGAAGTAGTAGATACATGTAATTTTCTTTAAAATCTCAAAGAATTTCGTACCCACGTGCTAAATGCTAGCACGATGTGTCATCGGGGTTGCCCGGAGGCGAGAGGAAAAGATAAGTCCTGGGGTTACGTCACAGACCACAGTTTCAGACAACAGAGGATGGGGAATACCCACTATGAGGGAAACACCTTTAGCATAATGAAAAGGTGTGTGGATGATATAATAGGTGATTACGACACTGGGGCCCACTTACGACCATCTTTTTTTTTTTATGAAATAAAGGGGGCAAACGAGCAAACGGGTCACCTGATGGAAAGCAACTTCCGTCGCCCATGGACACTCGCAGCATCAGAAGAGCTGCAAGTGCGTTGCCGGCCTTTTTAAGAGGGAATTGGGTAATAGGGGAGGGTAGGGATGGGAAGAGAAGGGAATAGGGGAGGGTAGGGAAGGGAATAGGGTAGGGGATTGGGCCTCCGGTAAACCCTGGGTTAACCAGGGTTAACCCAGGGTTTACTGCTACTGGGTTGTGGGCTGTTTACTGCTACAGGGTTTGTTTAATTATCCTATCAAGCCCATAAGATCACCGGTGATCGCGACAACAGTAGAATAACAATAGATTTCCAAGAATCCACGATCGAAGGATTAAACCGATTTTAATGAAATTTGGTATGCAGATACTTAGTCTCTGGAAAGTAAAAAGTAAGAGTCAGTGGAAAAACGTACGGTTCCCGTGCAAATTGCGATAAACGATTTTCGGCGCAACGAAATTGCGGGCGTCATCTTGTACCTATGATTAATCACCAATAACATCCAGATAGCCAATAACATCTTGTACGAAGGTGTTATGAGGATCGTTCCTGTTTGTGGTTGCACAAATCGTGTTGGATAGTCCAATTTCTATGTATAGAAGCATTGAAACAAAGCCCGAAATCATAGGGTGATTTTGATTCCTGAAGTCTACGCCCTGACGCGGGTAAAAGTTAACGCTGGGTTAGGATCTGTCATTGTGCAAATGGACTTGAGTGACCTCAGTACAAAGCAGGCCAGTTACCTCTTAACCACCAAATTTAATTTGTTACTCGAGAACATTACATTTTCCGGGACAAAAACTATCCCCTAAATAATCTATTCACTGATTTTCATTCAAATCGGCTCTACGGTTTAAGCATGAGGAGATGAAATGTAACATTTTTTTTATTTTATTTTTTATATTTTATTCAGAATAAATTTTTGCAAATATTTTCTGAAAGTAAAGTGAGAAACAAATTTATCTTTTAAAATAAAGTTTACAATGCTGTAAATATGAGATAAAATTAACTAGATTAAGTAGATATAATATACTTAATATTAATGTGGATGAATGTATGTTCAGTTATTAATTATACATAATAACAACGAACATAATATTAGAGGGGTTGAAATGTGGAACCTTAGATGTACCAGCATAATAAAAACATCTAGTTATGTATAATTATTATAGGCACCTCAATTATTTTATAGATCTAGTGCTAGGCACTATTTTTATGGAATTATGCGCAAAATTTATTTCATTTTTTTTCCTCTAGGTATGTTTTTCAATAGTTTGCAAATTATTGCATCCCCTACCCACATTTAATTTGAGTGAGAACAGCGCGGTAGTAGGAAAATGTATCAAAAATGTTGACGAAACGAATATTACTACTGCATTAATTAATGCTAGGAACTTATCTGCTACTTCAACTAAATTATTCTTTTCAAATTCAAAATTTTAAAATTAATTAAAAAAACTACTCACAATTTCCATTCGTTCCGGAACCTGTACCAGCGACTTGCGTTTCAACAAAACTCCATAAACATAACAAAATCACACATAGCCTCTTCATTTTGTTGAAATTAATTTTTTTTCGTCGCTGGCTGAGTTACCATTTAATTTTCAATGCCAACGTCTTATGTGTGAATACACCGAGCCAGTACTGATGCGTCAAGGTAAATAACTTTAATAACTTAAACTTGATCACTTGGAATAACCCGATCTGTTTGGTCAACGCTTTTTTTACTCGCGATGGGTAATAAATAATATAACGAAAATTATTTTACTTGTAGAGTAAAGTCGGTTGGCTTTATATGAAGGAATATTGAAACAGATAACATTATGAAGGTAGCTAGGTAGGGGCTACCTAGTACCTACCCACTCTTTTTCAAACCATACGGTGTCTAGCTAAAGTAAATGAGTAGGTAAGTAATTATTTTCCTAAGTCTTAGCATTTAGTAAACTTATGAACTATGATTTTGTACAATGTAGGCATTTTAAGTAGAGTCACCTAATGACTTGAATATTGATGTCATTAGGTAAATATGTAATGTTCTGGCACATTATTTGAGTTGGAGTCTTATCCGGTCGCAACAAAAATAATACAGTTAATAGATGGTTAATTATATATTCTTTGTACTTAAGTAAATCATTTTGCATTTTTTACGCATAAATCCATCGTGTAGATTGTAGAATAAGCAAAATTTTATTGTTAAATACTAAACTAACGACGTTTGCACATCAGGAAAACTGCAACGATTCGCTATTTATGTTGAATCGTAAAAAGTGAGAAATAGAAACTTCCAAAGTTGAAATCCTTGAAAATGACCGCTTATAGCGTAGTTTTACTAAGTGTAAAATAAAACATAAACAAGAGGTGCTTTAATAAGAATTTTTATTTTTAACGACTAAATACACAAAAGCCAACGAGAAGTCGAATCGCCTGATGGAAAGTGCAGTTACTACAGCAGGTACAGCTTGTGGCAGAAATACAGACTTTGTATTAATGATTAAAAAAAGGTAGGTAAGTACTTATAAAAATAATAATTTACGGCACATTTTTTTGTAGCTAAACATTCAATTCGACCATAGGTTCCTTATCCATGGAGTCAAAAGAGTGGTAGCTGGCTAAGGATTGGTTGCTAGTGTCTGGATATTGCGAAGATGCGACTGAGAAGCGATCCTTAGCTTTTCTCCTCTTTTCGACGATCCTCAGTGATGTAGCATCGTCATCAGAATACGACTTATTAAATTCTTTGGCCGTAAGTATATTTTGTATCGAACGGTTAATACGGAAGGGGGTTTGCTTTGCTTTTCTTAGCTCGGAAAGGCATTTAGGGCATGTGCCAATCATATTTTTAAGATTCTTTTTTCGATTTAAATTTTTCCTCTTCGTTCCTTTTTCAATGTTTGTACGTTTGCTGTTATTTTTCGTGTTTTTGCGCCTAGATTTAGTGTTTTCTGATTGTACGCGGCTAGTCGAATTTCTGCAGGCGCTAATTTTTGGCGCGCACGACACTGCGGTTACCTAAAAATTTACTCCATGACAATATCAGAATTTTTAAAAATAAAACTGTTATTACTTATCACTAGAGATGTGCCGACTAGTCAGTAAAGCCGACTATCCGGCCACTTTCGTAGTCGGCGACTAGTCGGCGAATAGTCGGCAAAAAGCGCGCGACTATCCGGCTTTTTACTATTTTGCTATTATTGGAATTATATTTATGAAAAACCTTGATTATTTATAATGTTTTTATTTCACAATCAATTAGTCTCACACATTTTGAAATTTAATCAAGTGTTTCTGAAATTACTTGCTTGCAAAGAAAACATTTTTTAAAAATATATACAAGGTGTAAGTTGTAACAAAACTAAGTAATAATATTTTAGGTTGTGTATGTGTCCCTTATATTGAGTTCACTGTGAATGTAGCAGCGCTAAAATAGCATTTTTTTGTGATTTGTAGCGTCATGCAATTTCACATACAAAAGTAAAAAAAGTTACTCTTTCAACACTAATACTTTCGAAGCGAACTCTTTATTCATACACATTACAAACCCTCAAGTAATAGGTATCACATAGTTTTGTTTAACACCTTGTATAATTTTAATAACAAATTAAGAATTATTATAAAAACAAAAATAAGTAACGTTTAAAAAATAACACGAACCGACACGTTCGCAGGCGGCATGTGTGCGACTTACCCGCGAATCAGCAGTAACAAAGTGTTAAGGCGAGGACTTATCTCAATTCCAAACGATAACATTGCACACAACCAAAGACCAAGCGTGTACGCATCGCGATAAGATTCATTTTAGCTTAGCATAAAATTGTAGTTTCTAGGGGCGGATCTTTTCTATTTTTCATGTGTTTTTTAAATATCTTTCTAAATAAATATTAAGAAAAAAGATTATTCGTTTCAGACCTTTTTAAAATAGAATCATTAACAATTTATTACAATAAAATGTAAGTTATTCTTGTTAATACTTATATTTCGATGACAAAGAGTTTTGTCGGAGCCCGGAGGTGAGTTTGTAAATTAATTACAGTGAAAGTATTATTTTTTATTAAAATGTTTTTGATTTAAACCCTTTTAAATATTGTGCTCTATATCTCATATTTTTTTACATTTCGTTATTATATTGGAACTATGTAAATCGGGTATCAAGAAATAACAAAATGGGGTTTCATCCCGCCTTAAGGAAACACCCGAAACCATGATCGGCTTGGCCGACTAGTCGGCCGATTAGTCGGCTACTTTGCAACCGACTAATCGGCTAGTCGGCTAGTCGGCCAAAGTCATGATCGGTACATCTCTACTTATCACCAATGATTCACTTATTTTGACATTACACTCTTTCAGCAATCGACCTGTTGCGTATTTTAATACTAGTAGGATCCTATATTATATTATAATAATCAACTTTAAGGGACTGTAGTTTTGCCAAGGTAAAATTCTAATATCCATCGTGGATATATTGTTAATTTTAGTTGTTACCTTAAGTAATATAATTATTATAGTACAAATATTCAAATATTGGCCGGTTTTGGTCATTTTTCACTCAAACAAGTTATTTAAGAAGCCTGAAAAGCTCCATTTATCTCCATTATCTATCATCTTTTTTATGGTGCGACTTCCCATTCTTTGCTTTTTATCATGTGCCATCAAGTATGTTTAAAATAAATTTACTTGTTACAATTATCACAATAGTTTATATTATTATCTTTATTGCTTTTTTACTGAAAAAGTTCTCTCGACCTCTGGCGACAAAAGTTTTGCGACCCCCCAGGGGGTCATGAATTACATGTTGAAAATCTCTGGACTGCACTAGAAAAATCTTTTTCGAATTACAAAAAATTTGGGGCTAATTATTTGTTTTGCTTTAATCCGGAAAGGTAGCTAGTATGTGAAGAATTTGCCTTATGCGTAAATGTAACCAGTCTTACCCTTGAAATGGAAAGGCGTTTCTGCAGCTCATCTTGGAGTCGGGGACAGGCCCGGTTATGGTTTTCTACAGTCAGAACTCTGTCCCGACTGGCCTGCTCCATCGATTCATATTGAGCCTGGTGAGTCTTCCTAAACTGGTCCGCAGCATTGTCCACTATCTTAACATTTAGGCACAAATACAATGATATTATCATAATATTATAGTCTGCTGTATTTTTTTTATTTATATAGTCTACTTTTTAATCACGATCTGCTTTGAATTTTGATCCAAGAGAAACCATGGTCTAAACCAGGTGTTCCCAAAGTGTGCGCCGCGGCACCCTGCACTGGTGCGCCGTGGAAAGGCAAGAGGGGCGCCATGAGTCGATCCTCCATCATTATCCAAAACCACAAATACTTATTATAAAATAAAATTATAATATTAATTAAGTATGTAAATCAGGTAGATGATTAAAAATAGGTATTTATTTATGTATCTTTTTTAGCTAGGTAGAGTAGCCTGCCCGCGCCGCGCCGCGCCGTGTCAAAATATTGTGACGTGTAACTCAGCCGGAAATTCGGCAGTGTGCTTAGATACTAACACAGCCATAGTCAGCCTTTTTATAGGTAACTGGTAAGTACCGTGGTTTATTAGCATAGATTAATATATTTATTAGTTATAAGTTTGATGTGCGCTCGCGAGGCGTATGGTTATCTTTTGCGTAACTTTTGACGATTTATTTTGTTCTTTTATTTTTGATGTACAAAGCGTAGTTTTAGACAAAATATAAAGGGAACATCATGACTACTAGACGGCCTTTAAAAAACGACGAAATATGTCGAATATTGGACCGAGAAGAGGAAAATGGAGACGAATACTGCTACTAATGCTGAGAAAGTGATAGCGAGGCGGAGGATCAGATTTCAGAAGATAAGGTAGGTACAGAGTGATTATGAAGAGGGCTTCATCGAAGAACCTCCATCTAAAAAAGGCGTTTCTGCAACTTCTGCACGTATAAAAAGAAAAGAATGTCCAAAATATCTTGCGCGAAATGCAAAAGTGCAATCTGTGGCGAACTGAAAGTTGACGTTTGCCACAAATGTCTATTAATTTTGTTAATTATTTTGTATTGTGCATTTTAAGACTGATTATACTATTACCTACTTAATTGTAAAAAAAAAACTACGTATTTTTATGATAATTTGTAAGATTTGTTCCTTTATACAGAAGACCGTTATTTTTGTGAGATCTTAATTGAGAATTTTATAATTTCAGTTTAATAATATTTAAAATATTTATAAAATATATAAAAACAATGCATTTTATTTATACACATATTATATACTTTTTAAAATATCTTAAATCTAAATCAATTATATCACTGACATATAAGTACTACGTAGTACATAATATCTATATGAATTATATAGATATTTTAACTGTAAAGTATTAAAAATTGCATTGGTTTGTGCGCTTCTTAGGCGTGTGGTAATCTTTTATGTAAGGTTAAATAATTATGGTTCTCTTTCTAGGGTTAAGCATGAAGAGATAACAAACAGACCAACACACCTTTGTATTTAAATATTAATAATTTTAGTAAGGATGTTGACTAATTATTTAACTATTTCTTAGATTTGATAAATGTAATTTTAAACTAATACCTCTACTGGTTTGAAATCCTTCATCGGCTTTGGGTTGTTATCCATATTTTA
This sequence comes from Cyaniris semiargus, assembly GCA_905187585.1. Taxonomy (NCBI): domain Eukaryota; kingdom Metazoa; phylum Arthropoda; class Insecta; order Lepidoptera; family Lycaenidae; genus Cyaniris; species Cyaniris semiargus. The sequence goes on from LR994549.1 coordinate 1,896,141, forward strand.
TTTTAAAATGTGCTTTCTTTTTGTAATATAATGTGTATATTAACACTTAAAATTTTGCATTTTTATTACCGTATACAAAATTCTATTCATTCATCTATCATATTTTGACAAATTACTTGTGACACTACTGAAATAAAACCACCAAACATTCAAAGAGACTAAAATAATGTGTTTCTTTAATCATTGAAAATTATCGACCCAGCAAAATAATTATATCCCATGGACAGGGCCCCCGCTACCATATTATGTGCAATGTGTACAATGCAACGGGCGCGGCGCCACCCTTTAGGGGCGCCAAACCGCCACCTTTAGGGGCGCCAAAACCAAGGGCCCAAAAATTTTTTTAAAAGAAAAAAAAAACAACAATAATTTTAAAATAAAAGTAAAAATAAAAGTTAAGTATAAAGTAGGATACTATTTATTTTTGTTAAACATATTTTATGTTCCTCTTTCAAAAACTTATCTAAGGATACGCGCGTTTCCCCACATCAAAATCGAAGTTTTTGCCAATTTCCACTATTTATCTATTTCTGGCCAAAGTGCAGTATGGCGCTGGACGCCACTGTTCAGCAGTGTTTTTAGTCTAGCTCCTATAATTCACTTCACGGCCCATTACAGAAGTAGTGCAGGAATGTTCTATAGAATATTATAGGTCTACCAGAATCTGATGGCAATTTTTAACAGATTTTCATAAAATATCCTTGATCATTGGATAAATTTTTATATTTGCATGTTTAACACACAGAATCAGCCGCTATAAGAAAAAAAACCGGCCAAGTGCGAGTTGGACTCGCCCATGAAGGGTTCCGCAGCAGCAGTAAGGTTTATTTTTATGAAATTAAAATGTTTTTGATTTATTTTTATATTTCAGTTGATTTAATGAAAGTTAAATTAAGTTTACCATTTATGACGTATAAAAAAAACTACTCGCTAGATTTCGTTCAAACTGATTTTTGTTGGTAGTTTTTATAGTAAAGTACATCATATATTTTTTTTAGACTTATCATGCTCGTACTTTGGAAGTTAGAGGGGGGGGACACACATTTTACCACTTTGGAAGAGTCTCTCTCGCAAACTATTCAGGTTAGAAATAGAATATTAGATACCTCAATATTGTTACGTGCTAGGGTTCGAAGGATTTGGAGAAAAATACCTGCTGACTCTTATAAAGACTTTACTAGCACTGACACTAGTTCACACAAATCACCAAGTCCAAACACTAAGCACTAGATAGTCCTAGGTCGTAGCCGAGTCGTAGGTTCACTGGTTCACTCACTATTGATCACTTGTTTTCGCTCCGAAGTCGCCTCGAAGATCGCTCAGATGAAACTGAATTACCGGGCCGTCTACCTGCGGCTATTTATATGGCGAGACGAATTCTAGAAAGTTCTTCCCCGATTAACGTAAACAAGTAAACAACTGTGGGATGTTTCTAGAAAATACGCGTAAGTAAACATACACCTAACGCCATCTAGTATAAAGTAGGGGATTTATGTTTTATGTGTTTCCCTGATCAGTTTCGCTGGTTTGACGCTAGATGGCACTACGTGTCCGTATCACTACTCCCCTCTTAGAGATGCTCGTCCCGAGCATCGTTGTTACTGCCATGGTAACGCGTCACGCTGTCCCTAAGACTCCTGCTCTGTGGTTCCGTCACAGCAACGCAAGTAGTACATTTAAGGCACCAATCCTGCACATCATCTCGCCAATGCAACCAGAAGAATCGTTCTCGTACTTTTCTTAGCGTCCTCTTGACACCTAGATGGCTCCCTGATACGCCCTCATGTACCTCGCGGAGAACATTTGATACTTTCGCCCTTGGGACGATTATCTGAAAGTAGAACTCTCTGCCGTTAGCCTTCTCCCATTTCCGGTAGAGTATTCCGTCCTGAAGTATCAGACTGTCCCATTGCTCCCAGTACGCCTTAGTGACAGCGCCAGTGGGTGCAACCTCACTCCAGATTGGTTTTACGTCACCGCGTTTCTTCCATGTGATGATGTGCCGAAGGTCGTCATCTCTTTCTTGAGCCTTCCTCATAGCATCATTGTCCAATACTCGCCATCTAGTCCTGGATTCTATTCGTTTCCCCTTATTCCGGGCAGGGGACGAAACTGCTTGCTTCCTCAGCTCCTCTATTTGCTCCTCGATCCTTTCCATCCTTGCCATCTGGGTCTTCTTCTGCGGGCAGTTGAGCTGGAGATGGCCCCTCTCACCGCACTTATAGCACATGGCTTCAAATCTTTTCCTTGCAGGAGCCTTAACTTCCTTAACTTCCCCAGAGACCTTGTGGATCTTATGGGTCTGCCGTATGTCATGGCGAACAGCCTCGACTTCCAAAGCATGCGCCAATGCTTCTTTTAGCGAGGTATGGTGACCAAGCCTTACTGCAGCTCTGACCTCCAGGTCTTTGATTCCGTCGACAAATCCTTGAACAATATTTGTATCGACCATCTTGGTGTCGGCTCCTGGATATGCCTTCCTGACGAGTTTTTCAATTTCCAACGCCCATTGTTGAAGTCCTTCTTCTGAGCGTTGGACTCTGTCACGCAGTTGGGCACGAAACACGTGCTCCAGATGTCGCTCCCCGTATCTGGATTCAAGTGCCTCCATCAGGTCTTGGAACCCATTTCCTGTATGTGCTTCCAGGACCGACAAAGCTTGCCCTCTAAGCGCAACAATGAGGGCGGTCAGGCATTGTTCTTCCGTCCATCCGTTGGCGGTAGCAACAGCCTGAAATTGCCGACGATATGCGTTCCATGAAGTAGTGCCGTCGTACGGCGGTACCTTGACTCTTGGCCCTTGCGTCACTCCCGTGGCTCCACTAGACACCGCAACTCCCGTAGTTTCAAGGCGCACTACTCTCTTCTGCAGTTCAGTGAAGCCGGTCTTCAAATTTTCCACAACCAACTCTAACCCGGATACTCGTTCTTTTACTACGTCGACATCTTTTCGAAGCTTAACCACCGCGTCACTGACATCCTTTATAGCCCCAAGCGCTTTTTCTTGGAGGTCTTTTTGTTGCTCTTGTGATTCTCGAATCGCTCTGATTTCAGCTTTTTGAAACTCTTGCAAAGCGCCGAGCTTGCGGTCTTGGGCATCTTGCAAAGCCTGAATTAACTCAACTATGCTTTCCAATTGAAGAGCCATTTGAATGGCCGTAGAATCCACGGGCGTGGCAGGATGAATGGAGCTAGTCGACGGAGCCCAGTGGGCGGGGCCTGTGGGCGTGGCCTGAGTGGGCGTGGCCGGGTGGGCGGAGCCAGTGGGCGTGGCTTCACCCGAAGTGGGTGGAGCCTGGTGGGCGTGGTCAGTGGGAGGAGCCTGGTGGGCGGGGCCAGAGGGTGGGGCCTGCCCCGCCATGGGTGGAGCTTGGTCCCCAGTGGGTGTGGCCTCCGCAGCCCGTCGCGCCCTTGTCCTGACACTTCCCTTGAAGTCCTTTCTCGGAGTCAATGGCATCTCCAAATCCCACTTCTGACACCAGTTGTTACGTGCTAGGGTTCGAAGGATTTGGAGAAAAATACCTGCTGACTCTTATAAAGACTTTACTAGCACTGACACTAGTTCACACAAATCACCAAGTCCAAACACTAAGCACTAGATAGTCCTAGGTCGTAGCCGAGTCGTAGGTTCACTGGTTCACTCACTATTGATCACTTGTTTTCGCTCCGAAGTCGCCTCGAAGATCGCTCAGATGAAACTGAATTACCGGGCCGTCTACCTGCGGCTATTTATATGGCGAGACGAATTCTAGAAAGTTCTTCCCCGATTAACGTAAACAAGTAAACAACTGTGGGATGTTTCTAGAAAATACGCGTAAGTAAACATACACCTAACGCCATCTAGTATAAAGTAGGGGATTTATGTTTTATGTGTTTCCCTGATCAGTTTCGCTGGTTTGACGCTAGATGGCACTACGTGTCCGTATCAATATGATTTTTAAAGACCTATCCATAGATACCCCACACGCATAGATTAGATGAAAAAAAATTTTTTTTGATTAAGTTGTACAGTTACGTTCAAAAGTCCAGTAGCAATCGAACGCAGCGATAGCGTCAACACTTAACGTTACTTGTGACCTTTTTCCATAAAGACAATTCACACACACATATACTTTGTTTGTCTGTATATTCATACCGTCAATTTCGTGTCAACACGCGAGCATTGCCGTGGCCCAGTGGTTTAGCAAGTGCGTCTATTGAGAATTATTAAGTTACCAGCTAAATTGCAGGATCAAATCCGACCCAAGTGTTGCGTAAAACACTTTTTGAGAAATATTTATAAATTATTATGAACTATTAGTATTGATACAACTATGTAAAATATAAAAATTACGTTTCTAACTAAAAGCACAGTAACTTTAGTTAGAAATGTAACATTCTAGTCACAGCAAAGAATGTGAGGGTAGATTAAAAAAAAGGCTTGGAGAAAACAAAATATTAAAAAATATAATGTTGTTGGTTGGTGAACTCAGCTACGAGTGTTTGTGTTCTTACTTCTTACTGTTGCGATTTACAATTTATCCAATATGCAAGCAAATATTACATAAATTGTGGCCCTATATTCGAATGGCCTGAATATTTCTCAAATTTCTAACGAAACTGGCTTCTCAGTAAGTAGAAATTAATTATATTATTTTGATGTGTATTTTTTCATTGGTAAAAATCGTCTTTTACAATTTGTTCTTTTTTTTAGAGAAATACTGTGAGTCGATGGGTGAAAAGATTCGAGGAAGAAGGTGGCTTGCAGAGTCGTAAACGAAGTGGAAGGCCACTTCTTATTAACCAGACTCAGCGGCGTTATATGGCAGCGGAGTATGAAACGTGTGGTTTCATACCGACAAGACGTTTTGCCGATGAATTTAACACGTCATTGGTCACCGTTCGTCGTGTACTTCATGACGAGGGACTGCACCACCGAAAGCCGGCGAAAAAACCGTTTGTGACTCAAAGGCATAAAGACGAACGGTTACGCTTTGCACGAGAGTATTTAGATTTTGATTGGGAAACAACAATTTTTTCCGATGAAAAGACTTTTAAATCCTCTCAAAAAGGAAGATACATTTATGGCGTAAAGTGGTGTCAAACACTGAATCTGGCAGAATAAGTGTGAACATGTGGGGATGGATTAGTGCGCAAGGGCCGGGTGAACTTGAATTTATACCTACGCGAGCCAACAGTGCAAATTATGTGGAAGTGTTAGATGACATTATGTTGCCTACTGTGCGAAATGTGTATGGTGATAGCGAAATAAGTTTTGTGCATGATAATTGTCCAATTCACCGAGCCTCCGTAGTTCGCAATTGGTTCAGTGATCATTCTAATATTAAGGTTATTCCGTGGCCAGCACGATCCCCAGATTTAAACCCGATTGAAAATATATGGGGTTTAATGGTGCAAAGATGGCGAGCACGCGATGAAAGATGTCCGGAGCTGCTCAAATCCCATTGCATGCAGTTGTGGGAGGACTTACGTGGAACAGATATTTGTAAGAATATTGTGGCTTCCATGCGCAGACGTCTTCTTAGTTGTATCGAAAATAATGGAGGTTACACAAAATATTAATAATCATTAATACTTATTATTAAATTAAAAATGTATTTCTATGTCGCAATAATTAGTGTCAATTGTTATAATATTTATATTTTGTAAGTTTCAATTGGGCATTATACAAAGGAACGTGCTGGCCAATAATTGGTAGGTTTTTAGGTTGAGGTTAAGTTTTAATCCTCTTTTCCTCGGAAAACGAATAATTAAACTATAACCTCAATAGCATGAAATATTGATAACACAATAGATATAATAGGTATTATTATATTGATAGATCTGCGGATCAAATATTTTACCGTCGTCCGTCAATCAATTCAATTGTTCAATAATTGTTATGTCATTGAAATAAATATATATTTTATTTTTTGTAAATGTTGTTTTATTATAATATATTTATAATTTAATATAAGTAATTATCTAAGTAACCAAAATATAATAATATTATCCTCACTTAAAAAAAAAGCTTTCAAAATAGTCATTTCATTAAAATATACTTAATTTGAGTTTTTAAGAATGCTGAGATTGTAAGAACAATACGAAAACTTTATTATGATAACTGAGATTTGAACCGTGACCATTTCAACCTTGCGAGGCCAACTATTTACTGATGGTGCTATAAATTGTCTTACGTGTCCAACGACATTTTTGCATTTATTGACACAGTGCAGTGCATAAATGAAGAAGAATGAATGAAGAAGACAAAAATATATGTTATCTTTGTCTCTCATCCACTACACGCTTAAACTTTGTTGTATTGATACTGTACGACATTTAAGTGTGTGCACGGTAACACGACGCACACATAAATACGCACTATACCGGCAAACGAATATGGTCGTTACGGTGCTACTGGACTTTTGCACGTTGACTGTACCTATGGGGGACCCCTAAAATTTTTAATAATTTTTCCATTATTGTATCAAAATCTTAATGCGGTTCACTGACTACATCTACTTACCAAATTTCAATAGTATAGCTCTTATAGTTTCGGAGAAAAGTGGCTGTGACATACGGACAGACAGACAGACAGACAGACATGACGAATCTATAAGGGTTCCGATTTTTGCCATTTGGCTACGGAACCCTAAAAAGGATCAAAATGTTTTATTCCAATTACCCCGGTACACACATTTTCTTCTATTTCTTCGCTCCTATTACTTATTAGTCTTAGCGTGATAAAATATAGCCTATAGCTTTCCTCGATAAATGGGCTATCTAAGACTGAAATAATTTTTCAAATCGGACCAGTAGTTCCTGAGATTAGCGCGTTCAAATAAGCCCTTTCAAATAATTTCCCCTCGTTTTTTCCACATTTTCCTCTATTTCTTCGCTCCTATTAGTCTTAGCGTGATAAAATATAGCCTATAGCCTTCCTCGATAAATGAACTATAGGTCTACCAGAATCTGATGACAATTTTTGACAGCAGATTTTCAAAAAATATCCTTGATCATTGGATAAATTTTTATATTTGCATGTTTAACACACAGAATCAGCCGCTATAAGAAAAAATAAGGATCAAAATGTTTTATTCCAATTACCCCGGTATTGCGCCCTGGTCAATTTATTTTCTCACTTTTTGTCATCAGATTCTGGTAGACCTATATCTAACACTGAAAGAATTTTTCAAATCGGACCAGTAGTTCCTGAGATTAGCGCGTTCAAACAACTAACAAACTCTTCCGCTTTATAATATTAGTATAGATTGTCATGTGGCGGATGAGACAGTAAATCGGCACTGTTCCGTAGTTCGCAGCGTAGGTGGACTAGAGGCGTTAACCCTTTTAAAAAGTGAAATTTTTGACAGACCCCCAAATAAGTATTTTGAGTTAATTGTCTCCCTGCTGAATTAATATGTCTGATGATATTATTTCTAAAAAGAATTTATGTACCGCTCACAGAGCCCCTACGAGGCCTTTGGTAGTAACTGTTAAGTAATCTGTGCCTTTGCGGAGCACACTTTAAGAATGGCTTCTCAAGGCATTCTGATCTAAATCCACGGTGCATATCAGCCTCAGCTAGAGGTTAAGCCAGGAGTTCTCAATCTTTTTCAGCCTGCGGCGCACTTACACATCACAATATTTTGTCACAGTGCCCTACTCTACCTAGCTATTAGAAACAAGTGCGAGTCGGACTCGCGCATGAAGGGTTCCGTACCAATACAGAGCAAAAATAGGCTAAAAATTGTGTTTTTTGTATGGGAGCCCCCCTTAAATTTTTATTTTATTTTAATATTTTTATTAACCCATCAAGCCCCATACGAGCACCGGTGCTCGAGACAACAATAGAATACAATAGCATTTCCAAGAATCCGCGATTAAATATTAAAGTACACATATAACAAAAGAATATGTGAAAAATTCAAGTGCCTACCTCTTGCCATTATTGATATAGAGCGAAAAAGGCCAAAAAAATCTTGTTTGTTGTATGGTAGCCCCCCTTAAATATTAATTTTATTTTTTTTTCAGTATTTGTTGTTATAGCGGCAACCAATATACACAATCTGTGAAAATTTCAGAAGTCTAGCTATAGCGGTTCTTGAGATACAGCCTGGAGACAGACAGACGGACAGATGGACGGACAGACAGATGGACAGACAACAAAGTCTTAGTAATAGGGTCCCGTTTTTACCCTTTGGGTACGGAACCCTAAAAAGTACATAAATAAACACCTTTAATGATAATATTATAGTTAGGTTAAGCATGTAAATGATAATAAACAAATATTTAATCATCTACCTGCTTTACATAGTTAATACCTCGATCGTGGGAATTACAGACACAATAGATCAATTGTTACACGGCCGCCGGTAGCCGGTTGGGGCTTAATGGGTTAATTTAATTTTATAATATTTGTGGTTTTGGATAATGATGGAGGATCGACTCACGGCGCCCCTCTTGCCTTTCCACGGCTCGCACTTTGGGAACCCCTGCTAAGCTTAACCCCTGGGTTAAGCTACACAACAAAGCTTAGTATGTGCGGCTATAATGCTACTAATTTCAATGTAATGTATTCACCATGCAATAAAGAATTTGGATTTAAATTCAGAAGAATTTTGTTATTACTTCTGTTAACAACTCATGGTATATAAATACCTCTATGATCAAAATTGTGGATTGTGATCTAAAAATAAAAGAATTTATTTGTTTTACAAATGTATTAAGATATTATAATGTTACCTTAGATCTATCAAACTTATAGTTAACTTTGAAGATGGAATAGCTAGCGGTAGCTCACGAAAAAAACACTCGGTTGACTGAAACGTAGGTACGTAAGTAATCACAAAATGCATTTCACGAAACTTTTCACTGGTTTATCGACGGCCTCTTCCGCGGCCCCCGCGTCCTCCTCTGGGCCCACCGCGACCGCCACGGCCCCTTCCTCTGCCGCCCCTACTGCCACCCCTCGGGAAACCTTCTCGCTTGCCCTTGCCTTTAGGAGCATCGTCAATCAACAGGGTCTCCAAGGGCAAACTGTCGGGTAGCAAGTAGTATCTTATGTTATTACCACGTATACTCAGAGTCTCCAACTGCAACTCTTCTTTGTTTTTGAGCGTTACTTTTACAGCTTTTAAATGCGTGTTCATCGCAACATCGACACCGGTAATCGTGCCGTGGACAACGCTACCGTTTTTCAATTCGATTGTCACAGTCTCATGACTTAGCTTCATCAAAAAGCGAACCAATTTCATTTTTATATTTTATTTATAACACTTATTTTATGTAAAAATAGTTGAAGCGTCTTTTCTATTTTTATAACCTAAAATTTTTTGACAGATAATATGGCGGACCGCGGACATAATATGGGCACAGATTACAGATATGGGACCAATGACAAAAGAAAAAAGATAAATAAATACCAATGACATATGAAATACTGGCAACAAACAACGAAAACGTATAGTTTTCGTTTTATAACGAAATCAGCCAAAATAAAATATTATAATCTATATTATTATATACCGTTAAGGTTCAATTATGCATATTTATTATTTTTTAAAAGCAAAAAAGTTTAATTATTAGGTATACTGTAATAGTAGGCGGTAGCATGCATCCCCAGATCTTCCCAGATTAATGGAGGCACTTCACATGGCTATTGGTATTTGCTATTGGCTATTTGTTGCATTTGGCAAAATTATTGACGTATACACAAACAAGCAAATAAAGGCAAATACGAACTTCCACACATGGACGTCAAATACCAAACTTTTAAGTACCCCGCAAACGATATTGATAGTGTACAGCTTTGTTTGAAGCGTCTGTCAAACAAACTACGTGTTTGACCAATGAAACTCGGACGTTGATCGACTTTTGGAACGATTCGGTATCGCGCTATCGTTTTGACAGCCAGTTGAGACGTTACTGAACCTCAGCCCAAGCGCAAACGCTGTCAAAACAAAAAGTTGATACAATGCTACTTCTACTCGCACGTTTCTGAAACGTTTCTTATTTTGGTGTGTAAATTGACGAAAATCGATGGAAAAATATAACATAAGCTATAATCAAATTATAATATAAGCTTATGTTTTACTTCAAAGCTGTAAAATAACACTACGGACTATTTGAGTTTGTTAAAAAATGAATCGAATTTTGACATTACTTCTTTACGTAAATGTTTTCTGCGCCACAAAAAACTTTTGTCACAAGTCACTAGTCACTACTCAACACTTATGGCGTTTGTAAAATATAGTAAAACAATATAAAAACTACGTAAATTAAAAACTCCAAGTTATAATCATTCACATTCATAAGTACCAAAACAACTTCACTCGTGTCATATTCATCCATAATAAGTAAATAAACAATTTGTCAATTGACCAATTAACGCATCGGAAAAAAATTGTTCATATTTAAGCCAATCAAAACTAAATCAGAAGGGCGTTGATTGGTCCGCTGCAATGTCTGTCTATAGGTCAAACGTTGCGCTTCGTTCGAGTTCCATCTAAGGTTGAGTTACGGTTGAAACGATAGGACGATACTGAAATTTGTTCAGACGCAGCGGAACCAAACCGTAACTGAACCACAACCAAAGCAGATGTGAACCTGAATTAAAACGTTTAAAAATAACGCGATTGCCCTGCTGTTTGAAGAAAATTTGGATTTGCGTAGCGTTTGACAAACGTGTTTGAACGTGTTACGCTGTATTTGTCAAACAAGATCTCATGATCTCAAACCGATTCTAGCTAATTGTTTGACAAACTTGTTTGATGCACGTTTGATCGTCTGCGCTGCTGTTTGATGAAAACGTAAATTACATCAAACATGTTTGTCAAACAAATTTGATCGTTTGCAGGGTAATTTACTTGATTTTGTTTACTTGCCTATTTGACTCTTCTAATGTGCGTCTAAAACCGACAAAGGTACGGATACGTGTATTTGGTATTGGTCATATTTGTCAAATAGGCAAATAAGGCCAATACTTTGTCAAACATACCGTCTACACATGGTGATTGTTTGGCGAATACGTCATCAAATACAAATAGCCATGTGAAGTGCCACCCTACGAATAATAAAAACTAAGGAAGAGTAATTGTGTCAAAAAATTTGTTCCGATTCTACAAAATGTGACCCGAATACATGCATACTTTATGCAAAAAGAGACCCGAATACTAGCAAGAATTTTGTGTAATTATAGAAGTGACAATTATTATTGTCAACGGCTTTATTTTGAATGTAGTGTTTCGTATTTTTTTATAATATAATATCATAGGTTTCGTAGCTGTTGCCATATTATTGTGCGAAAAGAACCTTGAGAACCAAATTAAAAACGATTGAAGTATGGGAGTGACGTTTCCTTAGTTTTTATTATTCGTAGGTGCCACCATTATAAATAGGCCGCGGAGCGTCCTGGATAGAGGGCCGACAGGCGCGGCGGAAATAAAGTGACCTACACTGTTAAAAAATATAAAACCGGCACATGTAGGTAGACGTAATATTTATGTCGGCTGTACACTCTCGCCGAGACACAGCGAGGCGCGGCGGCCCGAGTGCGAGAGTGTATGTCTCAGTATATAATATACTGTATTATCTATGAGTGTATGGGTAGAGTAGGGTTGCCAACCGTCCTGTTTTCCCAGGACATGTCCTGGTTTTTTTAGTGCCCTGGGACGTCCTGAATAGTTTTTAAGCAGCGTCCTGGGTTGTCCTGGATTTTTAATTATAAAATTCGCGCGCCTCTTTTCAAATTTATACGCTACGAGCGGCCGCACGGCTCGCAAGTAGTTGCGTTGCCGCGCTGCCATGCTATTTCAAATACAAAACAAAGGCGCAACGTGCCACTTGATGATATCTTTTTCGCTCTACTATGATCGCGCAGTAAATCAAAGCAGCAAAACTAACGCAAAAAATCAAACATCGTCCTTCTCTCTTTACACTCACGCCCGTCTTTCATATGCCAGGTGAAAATGGACGACGCGGAATCATCGCCAAGTTAGTCTTTTCTTAATAACTCGATAAATATACATTTTAAAAATCCGCCAGGTCAGTGTCTCAATGATAGAATTTTATACAATGTGTTAAAATATTAACTTAGTTTAATGCACGGTTACGGCAGTATATGAAAAATTGGTGAAAATTAGATGCATATTTCAAATTCTTGAAAATATAATGTAGTATCTATGTTTAGAAAATGAAACAATTTAGGGCTTATTTTAAAGTATGAAAATTAATTATAAAATCGACAATTTTGGGTTAGTCGCCCCCTTAATGTGTCCTGTTTTTATACTGAATTGTCCTGGTTTTTCCAACTTCAAATCCTGGTTTTTTAAATTTGAGGTTGGCAACCCTAGGGTAGAGTAAATGGGTGCGCTCGCCTCGTCTCGCCTGCCTCAGACCCTCTCGGTCCGGTGTCTGTATTTTGCGCCCGAGTCAAAGGATCTCGCGAGGAAAGCGAGAGCAACTGTACACTCTCGCGTCTTTCACTACTAGTCGCGCCGCTGGACAGATAAATAGCAATAATAAACGTCATTATGAGTCATTTAATCTGTGAGAAATAAAATCATAGATAAAGTATTATAGTATAGATGTAATCTTAGCCCGTCATCGCGTGGCCATTTTGTGCTTATTTTCATACAAGTAGTATGCGTGTATTTTCTTGAATATTTTTATTTGTCGATCATTTCGAAGCACATTATAATCCAGAAAAGAAAGTCATTTAGTTCATGATATCGATAAACTATAGTTCAAGTAATCAGAATCCGTAAAAACACGTAAAAAGCTATGCAATTTTTGTAGCCAAATTATTAATTGATGTGACATTTTTAGCACTAATGCCTTATATAGCAAGAATAAGGGATTATTAAACATATAAATAATCTTTTTAGCTTACAAAAATACCGATTGAAAAGCCCAAAAAACGTTGTTCAAAACTTACGTATTTAATGTCAAATCATCGTGTTTGAGGCATTCATTGGCCGTTCTTATGGTTTATTATTTAACGGAACCACAAAACTCAACAATATCTAGCATAAAATGTTCACTATAGGTCTACCAGAATCTGATGGCAATTTTTTACAGCAGATTTTCATAAAATATCCTTGATCATTGGATAAATTTTTATATTTGCATGTTTAGCACACAGAATCAGCCGCTATAAGAAAAAAAAAAGGATCAAAATGTTTTATTCCAATTACCCCGGTATTGCTAGAGTCAATTTATTTTCTCACTTTTTGCCATCAGGAAAACCTATAAAAACCTTTATTAACACTTTTATTAGATGAAATATGCAGACCGACTCCTTTGTTATGTCCTGGTAAGTAGGACATAACATTACACGCTTTTGACGCTTATACACCGATATAAGGCTCTCTCCTATGGTCTCAATGAATAAAATATTTTATTTCTCACAGATAATGACTCATAATGACGTTTATTATTAAAGGTCTTTGGATTACCATGATCGCTTTCGATGCATGGTGATCATCCACCATCTACGTTTTTTTTTTCGCCATTTTTTTTTGTATTTTTATTGTGTTCAATTTTGTAAATATTTATAATAGCTCATAGCACAGAGAGCTACGGCAGCTGCAAGCGTTTTCGTCCGTCTTCTCTGAGTTCTTATAACTGCGATTTACTTAAGCGAGACTCTCGCCCGAGAGCTCTCTTCGAGAGTGTACAGCCGACATTATAAATAAAAGGGCAAAAAAGCAAATCATTTTTTTATTTTTTTTTATTTTAGCCTTTTTATCAAGCTGCAGTTTTCTTTTGTTTCTTTGTTGCTTTTCTATCTTAAGCTTGTTTGCCCTTTTGGCAAAAGGCCTCCTCCAGGGCTTTCCACCTTTACCTGTTCCTCCCCAGTCTAGTCCAGGTGCTACCTGCTACATGTTTTATATCATCTGTCCATCTTTTAAATTGTCTTCCCTTCTTCCTTTTTTTAGTTCTTGGGTACCAATCCAGAATGTTTTACTCCACTTTTCTGTTCCTCTCAGAAGGTAAGTACATTTATAGTTAACTATTATGACAGATTTAGATAATATTCCTTAACTCGTTTCTTAAAAATATTTATTGTTTGTGACTTTTGGATAGTTTCAGGTAGAGCGTTCCATAGGCGTATAGCAGAAATAGTGAAGGAAGAGTCATAGTGAGCGGTATTATGAGAGGGAAAAGCAAGAGTAAGTTTTTTGGACGACCGAAGAATAGGGTGACATATAACTTATTATAAAAAATAAATATGTTTTTTGACAAATTTGTAAATTGCAAAGCAAAGAGTATAATATTACATAGAGAAAAATATTATATACCAAACGTAGTGATTATATTCTCTTTATTAAATACTACGTAACATTGCAAAGAAGAAAGTGCATTACGTTTGTACGCTATAATATACGTTTAAAAGATTTATTTTATTTTATTGTGGAATATTCGTGATTTTTTAAAGTGTAGTTGCAATGATAACTGATATTTCCATAAATTTACCAAATGTTTCAGCATCAGTGCTTGAAACAGATTCAACCGAGAAAGAAAAAAATGTTGTTGCCCGACTGACTCTTACAAAGGAACAAGTATGTATAAATGTAAATTATGATGTATTATAAATGTAAATTATGATTTCCGTTTCTATAATATTATAGTGTGTATAGTATGTTGTCTTACTGCTGCTACGCTTATGACCCTACCTCTATCCCTACCTATCAACCTATATTTGGTCGATATATTGATGTTACGAGGGAATTTCGAGAATTGGTTAAACTACACAATGGCAAGTAAGAAAGGCTTAAAAAAAATTGAGAGCAATCTAAGTATCGAAGATTCACTTCAAGCTCGTTTGAATTTAACTGATCACCAGGTAAGGAAGAAACGATACCACCTTAACCAAGACCTTAACCTATTCCTCAATTTAAAATATGAGACCTGAGGGGTGCCTGAAAACTATGAGTGTCCAACAAATGTTAAAATTAAAACAGCCCCAATGACATTATATTATTATAAACATTGCCCAATAAATTTTATATTAGATGTGTAGAGAAATACTCATATTGTGTTTTTGATTTTCAGAAAAGCGACCTTCGTAAAGCTTTCAACTTACTCGACTTTGCCGGCGAGGGAAAAATCAAAGCGGAAGATTTTCGAGTGGCTATAAAAGCTTTAGGTGAACCTTTATTTTCTAATTTTCTTTACTTTATTCATTGCCTTTCTTCCTAGTTTTTATAATAACTATTCGCTGTACCTCCTTGACCGCACTTGACTAAAATGTTGTTATTAAATTAATTTATCGTATCGCGTTTTACAGGTTATGAACCAACCAAAGAAGAATTATTATCAATGATTAATGCCGTTGATAAAGGCAAAACAGGCGCACTAAGTTACGAAAACTTCGAAACAGCCATCATGCGCAAGATAATGTCTTTAGACAGTGACGACAATATTATGAAAAGTTTTCACCTTTTCGATACCGATAATACAGGTGCTTCTAAGTTATTCCTTGTAGATTATTATTAATTACTATAAGGATTAATAGGCAACCGATTTCATGAAACTTCAAATGAAATCAAAATACGAGCGCCAGGGATAGATTTAGCCAGGCCAGACCGTTTGAATTTTTTATGAGTTTGCTACTTTATTTTTCCGCCCCTATGTCCGAACTCTGCCGCCCTTTCTAGGACGCCATAGGAGTTAGGACACTGCCTCCCATAGGCCTATACCTACTGCCTACAGCCTATACATAAATCCAGAGCTGATATCCATACTAATACTATAAATGCGAAAGTGTGTCTGTCTGTTACCTCTTTTCACCTAAGCTGCTGTAATTTGGTATGGAGATACTTTAAGTCCCGGGAAAGGACGTGTGATACTTTTTATCCCGGAAAAATATACGGTTTTCGCGCGAAAAACGAATTTTGGCCGAGGGAGTTGCGACTTGCGGGGCGCGGGCGTCATCTAGTTGGACATATTTTGGAAAACTCAAATTTTATGTTTTAGGTTTCATAAGTTTTGAAAATTTGAAGAAAGTAACCGAAATTCTGAGTGTTAATTTGACTGATGAAGAAATTGAAGAAATGGTAGAAGATGCTGATAAAGATTTTGATGGTTTTGTAAGTACCTATATCAAATCGTACATTAAAATAATACGCCACCAACAGTGAAAACTTTTTTTAAAGTTCATTTTCAGATTTTCATCTCACAATTGTTTAGTTTAAAATGAATGTGATTATTTTTTCAGATATCTGAACAAGAATTTAAGAAAATGTTTAAAAACGCCGTCCACATCGCGACTCCATAAATTGAATAAAACCAATTTAATTATTTAAAATTTAGTGAAATTTTTTTTATTGATCCTAACATTATAAGAAGAAAACAATCATAAACATTTGTTGGTGTCGCGGCCTGCGGGCCATAGCGTTGTTCAAAATAATCGATTTACGCGGGCCCCTGACAAAGTCCCGGCGGGCTACATCATGCTACATGCGGCCCGCGGGTCGCAGGTTGAGTGTAGCTGTCATAGATGATAATCCGGAGTCCAGCGGCTGGCCAAATCATTACCATAGAGAAGAAGATTTTTTTGATTTGTTATCTGTACGGGTAAACGTCAAACTACATGTGGGAGTTTTGCCGGGAATATGAAAGAGTGAATAGTGATGTTGTGTTTTTGTATTATTTTCTTAAAATTGTGTTAGATGGATTTTTAATGTGTAATATTGGTAGGATATTAACCATTAAATATTCGTTATCGTGCATAAGTGTAGGAAAGTGATGCAATATCCAGAAGCGTGCTATTTCGTGTTCCCTCCAAAACTCCATCGAAAGTTTCAGTATAGTGTCTACCACTTTACTGAATCGACCGACTTGACTTCTTGGCTGTTTTGACTTTTACTTAGACTTTGACTAGACTTTAGGCCTGACAATATAGAAAAGCGATGCTGAAAATTGTATTAAAGAATATTGTTTTCCCGCCATATTTATACTCGACACTGGCCATGGTTATATAGCCGAAGTGCCATAATAAGAAAAAAAAAACTACATGTGTCATATTTTGACATTTCACAAATCACAATCTGTAATCTGTATATGGCCAAGTACACCACCAGTGTCAGTGCCAGCCAAAACACAAAAAAAAAAAATCAGTCAGCTTCAAATAATTTCAAATTTACAAACAAAACATTGAAGCCGTTGCAAAGTGAAGGAAGTAGGAACATTGATTTACACAAGTATTTGTATAAAGTCAGAAATAAATCTTTAGTAGATAGTCCTGTTGATAGTACACATAAATTAAGAATTATGAAATAATTCACAATGGGTAAGAAATGTTAAGCCTAGTTAATAACTACTTCTAGTGAAGTTGTTATAAAAGCTTTTGATAAAATAAGTCGTGTGTTGATAATTTATGATAATAATACTGTCATACTTTTCATTTCTCATTGTTGAGATTCCTACTTTTAGTTAATATTATATTTAATGTGCATAAACTTGATGCAAACTACTATTTTACATTGAGTAGGTATATCAAGTTAAACCCATAGCCACTGACGTACGTCTGTGAGACGTAGGCGCGCGACAAAAACGATAATATCTTTTAAAATCTTTGTCGGATGAACTTGTCCTTTCCAGTACCTTCCTAGGTACCGGTAACGTGCCCGAAGCGGTAGTGACCAGAAATGTAGTGAAACTCAAATAGGTAAATATACACTTGTGACGTCTGTGAAACGTATTGTCAGTGATAATGTAAGTTTTTATTTAATGAATTTTAATTTGTTTCTGCTTCAAAATAGTTTGTTATAAACTTTTTTAATGCTGAAGTTGCGACCTCTATTGGATGGAGTATAATTAATCTAAACGATCAAAATTTTGAGAATTTTGTTGAGGAAAACCTTACTTTTTCGGAGTCTGACGATTTTTGTGTCGATGAAAATGAGATCCTGCCACCAGAGACTGAAGAAGTCACATATTTTGAAATCCCTCATTCTCATTTCATCAGACAGTGATGACAATGTTTCCTTAGCAGAATTATAGAGGGAAGCAGAAAAATATACAATTTTTGAATCTTATGCTGAAGGAACTATGACATTCGAATGCTATGTCGCAAAAAGTGTCAAGTCCATAAAAATGTGCATTTTATTCCTCTTTATGTCAAAGATTATTTTTGAGCTCTTAGAAAAGAGGCATTTTTGTTTCCAGTGATTCTCATTAGCTTTTTGTTTGTTTTGAGAAATATAAATAAATATTGAACAGAAGAAAAGACTTATTTTATTTATTATATTAGTACAATATATACTGAAGTGATGATATATAATAAAATTACCATATTTTCTTATATAATTATTGACTTAGAGCTGTTTAAATCAAGCGTACGTCCGTGAGACGTACGTCGGTGTTAATGCTAGTAAATACACGTCAGTGGTTAAGGGTTAAGTTTATAATTTCTTTTTCAAATAAAATACTATCCAATGTGTCCAGATAGGTCCCGTTATAATTTAATTTTATCTGTTTTAAGATGAAGAAAAAATGGCTTTAGAAGAAAAATGTGAACATCTCATGAATATTGTAGTTGAATCAAGAAAACGATTTGGAAAGATGAGTACAGAATATGAGCAAAAGACATCATTAGTTGAAAACAAAATGCTTAATCTACAAATAGAAACAATTGCAAATTATCGGTTCAAGTCTAAAGTACAACTTCCCCAACAAAATACAGAAGAGATTTTAAAAGAACTGGAGCAGTTTGCTGAAGAAATTCAACACAAACAACGGAGAATGGAGAAATTGGATCGAGATGTAAAAAACACACAAAATGTTGTGTTACAATTGAAAGCAGATAGAATTGGCAGGAAATTAAAGGCTCCTCTTACTACTGAGGAAATGTTGGCATCGGCTAGAAATAAAATAAAATAGTTTAAATAATAAAAGTACATTTTTATTCTTTTAATAATGCGTAAAATCTCTTCACTAAAATATGTAATTTTTCTTGGTAAAAGATATGGCTATTATACTTAATTTATATATTTAATTAATTAATAAAAATTTATTTCTTTTTGATTTAGATAAGCAACCAAATGTGTTTTTGCTATGGAAAAAGCTTTAAACTGTCCATTTCAATGTAAGGAAAATTTACATTCTAATAATATTATTATTCTTGACCTTAAATTTATCATATTATAGGGCAGGGGTCACCAAATGACGGACCGCGATCCGCATCCGGACCGCCGCCGACCCATTGTGTGCGGACCAAGCATGTTCAAAGATGAACTTCGTTAAAAATTAATTTCGGTCTCGACATACTAATGAACATGTAGCAACGAAAATTGTTAATTTTTTCATTGATACAAATAAACACCTTTGTAATTTCCGTAATTACATTTGTTTAATAA
The DNA here is from genome assembly GCA_905187585.1 of Cyaniris semiargus. Classification (NCBI taxonomy): domain Eukaryota; kingdom Metazoa; phylum Arthropoda; class Insecta; order Lepidoptera; family Lycaenidae; genus Cyaniris; species Cyaniris semiargus. The sequence goes on from LR994549.1 coordinate 1,915,484, forward strand.
TATTTTTTTTTTAATGTGTGGACCGCCCGACCGCGAAGGTCATTTTATTTCTTAAAACTGACCCCGAGCGAAACTAATTGGTGCATTGACATAAGAAACTGCTGACCACTGAAAAATTAATTGCAATACAAGAATCACAGAATATATAATCCAGAATAGTATACCACACACACACACACACATACATACATACACACATGCACGCACACACACCAGTCACACACCACACAAACACACTATGTAATTGTTTTTTTTGTGGTGAGAAAATAAATCATTATTATTATTATATTATTACTAATTAATATTAGAGGTCTTTGCTGCCAGACTTGTTTTCAAATGTTTTACGGCAGTCGGCACAATTGTTGCAAAGATGGTTGACACATTGGACGACGATTTTGTGGACGCCGCGCCGTCAATCTGTTTTATTTGAGAGCATTTAATTTTTTATAATATAATTAAATTTTGAGGGTTCTGCTTGAAGTAGCTCAAGAAATTCGATAACTAGGTACGTCATTACTCTACTCCATTATTGATGTTCAAATCTATAACTGCTCCAAAGTTTGTGCGTCCTGCGACAAGTGTGGCAGGCGGCACAAACTTTGAAGTTTGTTTACTTCGATGTGCGCAGAAAAACCGACTCATGATGGCAAACTACAAATATGTGTTCAAACTTTGCACAAATAGGCAAATGTCAGTGCCACACTTGGCGAATTTGTAGGTATTTGCGTATTTGATCACATGTCTGGCGCTGGCTTTATAATTTTAGTAGCATAGTACATATACGACTATGCTACTAAAATTATGAGATACTTGAAATTAGTTTAACACTTAACTCGAAGCTTTTACATGATTATGTAAAACAATACATACTATAGGTCTACCAGAATCTGATGGCAAAAAGTGAGAAAATAAATTGACTGTAGCAATACCGGGGTAACTGGAATAAAACATTTTGATCCTTTTTTTTTTCTTATAGCGGCTGATTCTGTGTGTTAAACATGCAAATATAAAAATTTATCCAATGATCAAGGATATTTTTTGAAAATCTGCTGTCAAAAATTGCCATCAGATTCTGGTAGACCTATAATAATATTATAATATAATACAATATCCGTTGTAATTTTTTTTTGTAAAGCTTTATAGAGTACTCTCCAAAGTCATATAAAACGTATAAAAAGATTATATGTCATAGACAAGAGACACGGAGGCGTGTAGGGTTACCAACTAAGGGGGCTTCTCCTAAATTTAGGGAAAAAAAATCGAATGACATTTTTTGAAGGGAATTTTCAGACATTTTTTTAGCTTATAAATGTCAAGTTTTACCCCCTTACTAATAAACGTTGTAAAAGCTTTGAATAATTATACAGTGTTTTGTTCCTGTCACACAAGTGACATTTTTAATTAGATTGAAGAAGACAAAACACTGTATAAGTTATAGCTATTCTAAGCTTATACAGCGTTTATTAGTAAGATGGTTAATGTTTTAGGTATTCTCAATAACCAACTCTATTCAATCATAAGAAATAAGTGTAGTATAGGTGTACCAGAATCTGATGGCAATTTTTGACAGCAGATTTTTAAAAAATATCCTTGATCATTGGATAAATTTTTATATTTGCATGTTTAACACACAGAATCAGCCGCTATAAGAAAAAAAAACGGATCAAAATGTTTTATTCCAATTACCCCCGTATTGCTAGAGTCATTTTATTTTCTCACTTTTTCACACACATCAGATTCTGGTAGACCTATAATTAATTACCTATTAGCAAAATAATTTTGATGAAAAATATTTATCCAAAAATATTTTTACGACTCGGTAACACTGGCTCTGTGTTCTGTCTACAGTCTATGGAAAAATCGATAATTATTTCCGCCTCCGCGTGACATTCTCATTTTTTGCTCCTGTCGCCATATTATCCGCCATTACATTTTGGAGTTTGCGTAAATTAGTCGTTTGACGACTGTGTTCTATAGCCACAGTGCAATCAGTGACAGTTGAAACGTGTACTTGCGTCATATCGCAGTTTTATTAGAACAAAGAGTAGAGACGTTCAATCGTATGTCCATCCAGAATCTCAACACATTCGACCCATTCGCCGATGCTATCAAAAGCTCGGAAGACGACGTACAAGATGGACTAGTCCACGTCCGAATTCAGCAGCGGAACGGGCGTAAGACGCTGACTACAATTCAAGGCCTCTCGTCGGAATATGACTTGAAAAAGATCGTGCGGGCATGCAAGAAGGAGTTCGCGTGCAACGGAACCGTCGTGGAGCACCCGGAGTACGGCGAGGTGCTGCAGCTGCAGGGCGATCAGCGCGAGAACATTTGTCAGTGGCTCACTAAGTCGGGACTGGTGAAACCCGAGCAACTCAAAGTGCATGGTTTCTAGGCCGCCTCATACACCCGACACGTAACATGTCCATCGTCGTGACATCATAGTTTTTTATTATGAGAACGTGCGCGTTATAAACCTATCGAATAATTATGTATTTAGAAAGCACCGACGTTTACAGAGAGCAGAGAACCGAGGCCACCTGGCCCTCCGTGCCCCGTGCCTTGCTGTCTCCCATCATTGTAATTTTAATAAACGACGCCGTCTCCTCCATCTCGGACAGCTTCAGTTGCTATAAACGCGAAACGAAATAGTCAATAATCACTTTGTTTTTGTACGACATACAAATTGCTGTAATTATAATTAATAATATGATGTCTCAATTATTAAAAAACATGTTTTTGTATGTCCTCGTTTCATTTCATGCCTCAGTGGTAGGTAAATGTCCTATACCGGGATGTAGTGAAAGTTTCTGGCTTTCGTGAGTCGTTTGCGAATAATCATACATACATGCCGTGTATTCATATAATATTGCCTTCGAAACGATTTCTATTCAGTGTACAGTTAACGCCGTCCTGCGCTTAGTCAATGTTGGTATAACCTCCAAAGAACGAAGGTTATAACTTATAAGGTACTTTTGAGTCAAGAAACTATTCCGCCTGAGCCAACAGAAATGTTTGAATCGAAGTATCTAGTAATACAAGGAAGTTCAATGATTTCACCTAGAAGGCATGAGTAATGCTTTTGTTATGTATTCATTTTGGAGGTCATCATCTGTCATTAGTCATGAATGTCATGATAAAAATATTAGTAATTTTTATCTGTGATATCAAAATGTTATTAACTTTCCCAGCTAAGACATTAAATGTAACTTTTAAGTACATTATTGAAAGAAAATCCAAATATATTAATTCTAAATAAATAAATTGCTAAATTAATAGTGGAAAGAACATTGACATCAAGAAATGACATCAGCTAATGTCCACCCAATATATACTACTAATCTGTGTGTCCGACTACGTCATATCCGCTCTGTGCTGCCAGATTCATAAACAATTAAAAATGAAGTAAATATTTTTACTCATCGCTAGATGGCACTTAATATTAGTATTGGCCACGGTTGTAATGTTTAAATTAAGTACTGAATAATATATGGCGCTAATTTTTTTTAATAAATAAAATATCAATTTTTTAATATTTGTTAGGTTAGGACTTAGGAGCCGAGTTATAGATGTTGATTAAGACACAAAGCGTAATAAAACTTACAAAATTTATTGAAACATTCTGTATTATACTATTAATGGGGAAACTAACGTGTCGAAGCTATAGGGGAGTGGGTACCAACGCGACCGGTCGATCGTACAGAACCAGGCGATTCACGATTTAAGTTAAATTTTGATTTGGAAACTTTACCTTGCGCTCATTGGTCAATAGAGCGCGCGATGAAGTTTCCGAATCCAAGTAGAACTGCGCATCGTGAATGCAGAACTAGTAGGGGACCAAGGCGTCTTCGAACTTGGAGAAGTACTTCCCCTGGGGGTCGTATTTAGCGCGGTACTCCTTGTAGTCCTGCGGATACTTGTCTTTGAGGGCGCTGGTGAGCGCGTGCGCGTAGTGCCGCTGCCGAAGGTCGCACTCCCGGCATCCGTCCAGGATCAACTCCTTGAGATGATCTGAAATAGGTTCTCTAAAAAGTTTGGGGTTTTGATGCTTGGAAAATTCAATGAGCGATATAATATTGTCATGGCAAGTCACGTCAATGAAGCGATTCTATTGGTTATCAAAAACACATTCCTCGCAACACATCTCTGGTGGAAACGCAGCCTCAATAGGTGTCCGGTGTATGGGTATCTCGACGAAGCTTGAAGAATTCATACGTCTTTAGTTTTAATTTCGAAATGGTTTGTCTGCCTTTCTGTCTGTTTGTTGCCTGTCTGAACCGATTTTGATGAAATTTGGTATAAAAGTCCGGCGTTTACGGCGCCTTATTCGCGAAGGTCTGTAATAGATACACGTCGTCAATTTAGCACTCCATCACTTACTCTTGATATGAGCTGTGGTCTCCGTACAAGGATTCTTGTCGAGGAAACAGCCAAAGAAGTCGTGCAGCTTGGTCTTGTCATTTAATAATTTATCGAAATTGTAAGAGGCGGGTATGTCTTGGTATGCATAGGCCCCAGCGACCAGCAGACAGAACGCAGCACTCTTCATCATGATAGTCTGAAATGATGTAAGAATAATTGGCTGCTGTTTAGCATTGGTGATCCATTCCATATAAAATCGGGTTTTGAGTTAATAATGCAGTTTTATTCTTTAGAACATAAGGTTTACGACAGTGAAATCCATTTTTTTTAAAACCCACTGTAGCATATTCTAGAGTTCAAAAATTGTTAATGCTTATTCCTCTAAGTGAGGTTTTGTATATAGCATTTATGTACTATGTTTCTAAAATGATTTGCGCTTAAACCGCTGAACCGATTATGATAAAAATTTGTATGCAGATACTTTGAATCAATTTAAACGACATTAGATACTTTTTGTCCCAGAAAATGTACGGTTCCCGCGAAGTCAACAAAAATAAATTTGGCTTATGATATCGATATTGATTAAGTATCTACATGTAGATAATATTACGTTAGGTTTTGGAGAAGGACATAGGATAATTTTTATGATGGGAAATGTTCGGTTTTCACGCAATAAACTTTATTATTTTGCGTTTAAGCTGCTGAACCGATTTTGAATAAATCTAGTTAATGTAGAAATAATTAGTTTATCACGTGCAGAGTTGGGCAAAAAGTAATTATTTAGTAATTTTAATCAGATTACAAATTAATCAGATTGATGAAGTAATTGTGCATCTGAAATTACCCGTTAGTTGATTAAAAATAATATTAAGTATAAAATGTATTCTAATTTTAGTTTGCAATAATTAGATTAATAATTTAATTAGACTAACGAGTATTTCAATCATTACCTATGTCCAATGTCCAATGCTGGTAATTATAATAAATAAAAAACTCCCACACCGGTTTCGGTGGCGGTGGCCGGTTTCAATAAAGCCAGGCAAGTTACGCAGGAGTAATTTTATAGTGCTCAAGTGTGCGCACAATACACAAGAGCACTCTGGTTTTAATGAAACCAGGCCAGTTAAGCAGGAGTATTTTTTATAGTGCCCAAGTGTGTGCGCAATACACAAGAGCACTCTGGGTTCAATGAAACCAGGCCAGTTACGCAGGAGTAATTTTATAGTGCCCTAGTGTGTGCGCAATACATAAGAGCACTCTGGTTTCAATGAAACCAGGCCAGTTACGCAGGAGTAATTTTATAGTGCCCAAGTGTGTGTGCAATACAGAAGAGCACTCTGGTTTCAATGAAAACAGGCCAGTTAAGTAGGTGTAATTTTATAGTGCCCAAATGTGTGCACAATACATAAGAGCACTCTGCGGGAAGCGCGGGAAGGGAAGAAGAAGCGGGAACTCTCTGTCCTTTCCCGAGACATAACGTATCTGCATACCAAATATCATCAAAATCCATGTAGCGGTATAAGCAGAAATCATTTTATTTAACGCCTGGGAACCGTACATTTTTCCGAGATAAAAAGGATCCTATCGCCTTTTCCGGGACTCAAACTATCTCCATACCAAGTTTCATCAAAATCTGTTCAGCGGTTTAGGCGCAAAATAGGAAATTTTATAACGCGGTAACCGTAAATTTTTCAAGACAACAATTATCTTATGTCCTTTCACGAGAGTCAAAGTATGTGCACACCAATTTTCATCAAAATCGGTTCAGTGGTTTAGGCGCAAATAATTTTTGTTTATCATACGGGTACCGTACCTTTTTCCCGGATTTAAAGTATCCTATGTCCTTTCCCGACACATAACGTATCTGTATATCAAATATCATCGAAATCCACGTAGCTGCATAAGCAGAAATCATTTTTTATTTAATGCCTGGGAACCGTACATTTTTTCGGAATAAAAAGGACCCTATGTCCTTTCCCGGGACTCAAAGTATCTCCATACCAAATTTCAGAAGAATCGGTTCAGCGGTTTGGGTGTGACGAGGTAATTTTATAACATTTTGTTAAAATAAGCACTTAAATTTGTATTGAAAGAACAAATCAGAATTTTGCATTTATGTGAAATATCACAAAGGACATTAATGCTATTTTGTAATAAGCCCTATAGCAATATTGCATTAGCCATTTTTATACGTTTTCTCTTAAAACTGAATGTAAAATTAAAATGTTTTTTCATAATCATAATCTACGCATTTCAACAAAAAAAAAAAGATACCACACAAACACAATAACATTTTTTTGATAAAAATAAGCAAAAAATGAAGATTATTCCAAAAAAACCCGATTACTCAAAACTAGTCCGATGCCGCGATGTGGGATGGTACACGAACGTTTAACAGCATCCAATTATGAATTAGTTTATCAGGTGTATAGGCGTCATACTACTAAAATTGTTATGTGTGGTCAAAAATTATAGTTGATAAATTATGAAAATCGATCCCGAAAGACGTTAGAAACTCTTTTCTTAACGTACCTACTACATGCAGATGATGCAGATGACATCTTAGGTTGACGCCTTTAAGTTTATGAGACTGTATACTCAACTGCAAGCTATCTGCTATAATATGAATATACAAAAGAAGAACTTAAAAATTTAATGTACTTATGTCGTAACATTATTTTCAATATATACTTACTTGTATGCACTGACATATAAGTACATAATATCTCTATGCTTGTATGTTGTGTGTTCTTACTTCTTGAACCTCACCGTACCCTATACGTATAGAGATAACTTTTTTTTATTCACTTCTTCCAGTTGCATATTTAGATTCTTTACCCTTTATATATATTGTCGTCGTCGGTCAAATCTAAGAATAAAAAAGTCACAAAATATTGTTATTTCTTAAATATTTTATAGTTGCTTATTAATAAGATGGTCATGAGACAAAAAAACATCAACTTAGTATTTGAATTTTTTTTATAAGTGTAAATAGAAAAACTATCATTTCGGAAAGCATTGTACGGTTTGTACCTAATGATCAGCCATCAACTCAAATACTATGTAACATATTGCGTTGAGCCGATTTTGATAACGTCCATATTCCATAATGTTATAAGTTATAACCCTTGTTAGTTGTTAAAGTAGGTATTGCCCATAGAGGTTTGAAAATTGTATGAACCGATAGTCTCCCGCATGACTATTAAGGTCACTTTCCCCTTTTAGTAAAAAAAATAATTTAATAAGTTAGTCCCTTTTCATCAGATTAATCGTTCATGTATATGTGTATTATCTATAAAAATGCATAGTAACGTCATGTACAAATTAATTAAAAACATAATAATTATGATACAATGAATAAGACATAGCTCGTAAAAATTGCTCATTAAGTTGTAATAAAATTAAAGATAAACATGATATATTAAGATAGGACATGCATGGTGCAAGAAGGGTTATTGGAGTCACTTGCATAAAATTATTAGGTATTATTATAATAAATATTTGCGCCAAAATTCGTACATTTTTCCGGGATAAAAAGTATCCTTTCTCGAGACCCAAAGTATCTCCATATCAAATTTTTGGCAAAATCAGTTTAGCGGTGTAACAGACAGACAAACAAACAGACGGACACACTTTCCCATTTATAATATTTATATACATAGTATGCTATGTACATAATATACATAGTATATAAGTCCGAAGTATCGTATATTATACTATACCTAGTATAGTATTTTTGTTTCTTAGTAAAAATGTTTTTGTGGATTTCTAGCTTGAACTACATTCTCAAGTCTTTCGTATAGTCCAAGTATCCCCCTTCTCCCATGACCCACATTTACAGCCGAAAACGACTTCCATAAAAAATAAGTCATCAGCACAGACATAGATCAAGATAGATACCGCATGTCGCTCCATTTGTATGAAAATGAGCGTGCCACTTTTTTACTACCTACTGTGACGTACCGATGATAAGAAACGTGTCCATTATCAAGGCCAACGTTTATATTTGAATTTCTACAGCTCAATACGGCACTTTTAGGCATTTAGGCATTTTTAAAATTCGGATTGACGTCCGATTCCGATAGCAGACTAAAGAAAAGACTTTCGAAAGACGAGCATTGCTCGTCGTTTGGGAACGCGATATGGCACGCGCAGTACAGCTTGGCAAAGAAGAGTCTGATGCGGTGACAGCTGGAACTAAGAGTTTTTATTTATGACAACACTACATTACTTGTCAACTCTAGTATATATTGTGTCAAAAGCGAAGCGTAGGGTTGCCTGTATTTAAAGAAAAGCGCCCTCATTTAATCCACACTCTTCTTTGCCAAGCTGTTCATACACATGCGGTATCTATCGTGATTTATGTCTGTGGTCATCAGGCAAAAAGTTTGCTTGTTTCATAGAGATCAAAGGCAGAGACAGTCCGAGTTCGGACCATCGGAGAACTGTCACGGTCACACAGACAAGCGGGGTAGATTTCAAACTAGTATGTCATATTAATTATTATGTGAAAGTGTTATGCTTTGGCACGAATTAACGAATCAAAAAACTAGAGCTGTAAAAGTAACGAAAAAAGCGTACAGTGCGACAAGGCTTTAAGCGTCTCCCAGACAGACGCGGCCTGCGGTGGCGGTGGCGGTGGCGGTCAGTTGAATGGCTTGGCCGCGTGGCCGCGTGTGTCTGTGTCGTTCCTAGAACTCTCAAGTCATCCAACTGACCGCCACCGCTACCGCCACCGCAGGCCGCGTCTGTCTGGGACACGCTTTAAATGAACGTGGGCGGTGGCGCTGCTCGTAAAGGAGAACTGTCGAAAATTGACAAAAATGACGTTTTTGTATGATGGCAGCGTTACCTAGTTCCTTTTTCGCCACGTTCATTTAAAGCCTTGTCGAGCTGTACCGTATGTATTCGTTACTTTAACCGTTAGTACTCGTTACTATCGTATCGTTACTCGATACTTTTGAATTTTGATACCTCATACATAACAACCAAGTTTTGTTGATTATTGGGTTCCGTACCCAAAGGTTAAAAACGAGACCCTATTACTGAGATTTCGATGTCTGTCCGTCTGTCTGTCCATCTATCTATCTGTCTCCAGGCTATATCTCAAGAACCGCTATAGACTTCTGAAATTTTCACAGATTGCCGCTATAACAACAAATACTAAAAACAAAAATACAAAGTTAATATTTAAGTGGGGCTCCCATACAACAAAAAACAACACAATAAAAAAATAAAATATGGCAAGTTCTACGAAAAATGCGAGTAATGAAAGGCATTCATGAGTAACGTTTCATTACTCGGCACTAGATGGCGTGCCCGTTGCTCAGTACCGAATACATATTATATATGTATTCAGTACTGAGTACCATTATTCTAGTACCGACTACCGAGTAATATATTACATACGGTTTGCTATGTCAGCTCTACAAAAAACCTGGCATGGCTTTTGTTGCGTTTCGCTGAGTGAGCTAAATGGAGGATCAGAGCCCCTGGCCAGCTTCAGAATCAAGTTTCAAAGATTCAAAGACTTTATTTGCAAACTAAGTAATATACAAACAATTTTCATCTGAGTTATCAAAACTACGGTCTTTGTACGAATTACTTTTCATTCTTGTAGATAAGACAATGCCAGGCTGCCTCTTGTGCCCTGTGGATGTGGAATGCTCAGACTACTAAGGGGATACTGTGGAATGGATTCTTGTCCGGTGATTTCATTTCTGTGACATTGACATGTTCTAAAGACGTGTTCTAAATTATACCAATGTATTGGCCCAGTAATCACTATCGTTTGTCGAGATTTAATTGGTCGCTTAGTCGTCAGATTGCACACATTATTATACTATACCTAGTAAAGGAACGCACCATGGGCTTAGACCTGTCAAATTGTGGCCAAATCAAAAACTAAAATAATTTTTGGATATTTCCCGTTTATTTTCATTAGCTAATTAATATAGCGAAAAACAAATTAATATCTTTAATTGTTAAGTATAATGGAATACAATACATATTTATAACTCCTCGGTAATTGGTTATATGTCGCAGTAATAACTAGGGTAGGTATTTTAAGTAAAAAATTTAATCAGAGAAGTTGTAATACTTATTGCCAAGAGAATAACAGATGATTTTTATAAATTCTAGTAAAATTGAGTAATTGAAGATGTCGGATAAGGGCATATCTATTGGGCAAAGGGTGATCGTAACAGGCAAAGATGTTAAGGGCACCGTGGCTTACTTAGGCCATCCTACTTTTGCCACTGGAAAATGGATTGGTGTTATCCTGGATGAACCTAAGGGCAAAAACAATGGCACAGTTCGTGGTCACGCCTATTTTAGTGTAAGTGTAATACATTCTATACATAATGCTATACTATTTAACAGTAAAAATTGAATTAAGAAACAATTCTTAAAATAATGTGTTTAAAGTGAGACATGTAATTTTCAGTGTGATGACAACTACGGTGTGTTCGTGCGCCAGACGCAAATACAGCTTCTAGACAAGGATGACAACCCTAAAGAGATGACAACGTCTTCGGAGGAGCCCAAGTCTTCAGCATCCAACAGGCGGCTCAGTAGGTAAGACACAACTCAACTTGAATGAAGTAGGTTGTTGATTTTCAATTTTCAGTTCACACCAAATTTAGACAAGTCTACCTAAGACAGGTTGACACAGTGTCACACAATTTGCAGTTTTAAAATTGTATTTCTTTTATACATTGCCAAATCGCCTTGTAATGTCTCTTTTCTATGTGAGCTGATCCTAATGAGGCTTTTATTTTATTAATAACTAATAAAACTTAACAGTTATTACATTTTAACAGTTCAAAAAATAAAATTTGTACATGTTCTAATATGCATAAATGAATTTAAAAAGTAGTTTTTTTTTTAAATATAATATAAGTATAATTGTCTAATGATAGTCTAGTTTGGTTTTTAAGGTGTTGTTACATTGTATTGTGTTCATAATTAGAATTAAAGTACCAATCTTTCATTTTATTTCATTTTTAATCGAGAATATTAGTGCTAGTTATAGAATCATATCATTAAATAACACATCATTTTTGGTGAAATAACAAAACTAGCTGACATAGTAAACAAACCACCTAGTTCTTTCTAACCAATAGTGTTTTTTTTCTCGCTAGTATAACTGTGGCCCAGAGATCTAGACCAACTACGTAAGTACTAGATTATTGTAGAGTGCACCATTATAGCTTTGCACAGATGCTTTAAGAATAATTCACAGTCTTTTATTTACTCTGTACCTGATTCTGATAATTTAATCTAACATGAATACAGCCATTATTATTTGATTCACTCCGAGACAATCAGCAAGAATTGTAACAACAACAAACAATTGTATTATTGGAAGATTATCTACCAGAATCGAGCTACTGGTTTAATTTTAAGTCTAATTGTAAACAAAAAATATGAAATACAATAAATTTTATATGGTATATGGTTTTGTATGCATTTTTCATGCTGAGTAAATGAGTGACATTTCTGGGGCTAGATTAAGTTGGATCTGACCAGAGTATACTAAGATTTCGCAAGCAAAATTGAAACTTCTTTACTATTAAAAATATTTACACAGAGAATAAATATAATTATAAGTCTTTGGCTGGCACCATTAAAGAATTAGTTAATGGCAGAAAAAGACATTGGACCATGGTTTTTAGGGTTCCGTAGTCAACAAGGAACCCTTATAGTTTCGTTCTGTCCGTCCGTCTGTCTGTCCGTCTGTCCGTCTGTCTGTCCGTCTGCCTGTCTGTCTGTCTGTCCGTCTGTCTGTCCGTCTGTCTGTCCGTCTGTCTGTCCGCGGTTTTGCTCAGAGACTATAGGACCTACAGAGTTGTAATTTGGCATGAATGCATATATTAATAATGCCGACAAAATTGTACATGAAATCATAAAAATATATTTTTTTTATGGTACCTTCCCTACACATCAAGCGGGGATGAATTTTTTTTTTCGCGTCCACCCCATCGTATGGGGTGTCGTTGGATAGGTTTTTTAAAAATATTATGGGTATTGAAAGATCATTTTCCGATTTAGGGATCCGTTTGTGAAATATTAAGTTTTAAAAGTGGAAAAAATCGTTAGAGGCCAATGTCCCCCCCTTCTACCAACTAAACGGGGGCTTCTAGAAATGTGAAAAAATTCACGGGTGTCGGAAATATGCTAAATTTAAAAGGAAAACTATCACGGCTAAGAAGACTTAATAAGTTATTGAGTAATAGTCGATCAACTAAAAAAATATATTCGGCGAAGAATAAAGGAACTTTTCGTTCAAATTCCTTTGAAAGTAACTGAGATGATGTTGTTAGTAGTGTAAAACACGTTATAAATGCACATTCATTGACCATACAAAAAATTTAAAAAATTAGCGGTACTACGGAACCCTATATTGCGCGTGGCCCGACACGCACTTGGCCGGTTTTTTTATTTTATTTATAAAAATGAATTATATCATGTTATTTAAATATTTTTATTTGTAAGGGGGCAGGAATATTGTCAAATATAACATTCAATGTTTACTATTAGCTGTTCAAAATGTACGAGATAATAATTATTATGTTGTATTAAAAACCTATTTTCACAAATATTTAACAGTTGTATTTCCTCGTAATTCACCATATTTTATTTTTTACCTTTATAACAATAGTTTTGTAACAAAAGAAGAATATTTACATTTTAATGACTATAAGGGAGTTGGGGACCACATACATTCAAATGAAAGAAATAATAACGAATATTTTATTTTAGTATTAATTGCATTGAATAATTTGGAAAAAAAAAAATGTTTATAGGTATTTTTAGAGAATTAAAGGTATTATTCTTGCACTCTTCTATTAAGATTTATAACACTATAGCACTTTGTTAATTATTAAATATACTAGCTGCAGTAAGCTACAGTTCTGTATCCCAATGGAACACACTTTTTGAGGACAAAAAGTAGCCTATTTGATATTGTATGTTTGGACTCAGTTCACATGTTGCCTGCCTTTCAATTACTATACCACTCCGACCAAAATTTGTTTAGCAGTTGCTTGGAGAATTGAGAAGTAACAAACTCACTCACTCTCTCCCCTCCTCTTCACTTTTAAAAAAAATGTCGCCTTTATGATATAACCATAATTAGAACTTATTCCGGTCCTATTCTCAGCACTTAACAACAATAACTAATGTTTATATAAATCGAGTATGTTGCAACCCATATGCAACAGTAACATCCATATTACTTTAATTTAACGCATTACTGCGCCTATAATCAACTAGAAAGTAATCATTGTTTAAACTGTTTTGTTTATTGTTTTATATTGTCTTGTATTTTTTTAAATAAGTGCTAGTGTTTGGTTATTTGTGTCAAAAGATTTTATTAGTTGTTCTATGGTACTACTTAAAATTTTATGATTCACATTTTGTCATGAAATAATTTTAAATAGTTATGTAACGGATGCGCTATGTTTAGTCCGTGTGTCGAGCGTCTTTTGCAATGTAATAGACAAGGACAAAGCGTTGCTTGTGCATTGTTAAAATATTTTGATTTAAAAAGGGAGTTATTATATAATTTTGCTGCAGAAATTATTGAGTGCAATTCGACTAAGTGTCCTGTTAAAAGCCAAAATTGAATAAACTGTAGTTGCAATTAACACCATGTACAACATAACTAAAAACTGATCATATCACTGGGGTCTCACCAAATGACATAGTCAAAATGCTTCTATAAGCAAGTTTCTCACTAATATATATACATAGTTGTTAAAAATTGTTTAACAACACTATCCTTCATTTTATAATCCACAATAGTCATTAAAATTTAAAGTAACATTAGTAATATAAGTAAGCCCAACATGTTGCGAGTAGCAACTAAATACTAATAATACAACATTTTGTCTCTAACCTAACTCACAAGGGTCCGGCGTAAGACATCGCCTGCGCAGACGAAAGGAACCCTGTCCATGTCGAGGTAAACAAAACGAGCATTGTATAATGTATATTGTTGCACTCTAGCACTATGCCTATTCAAGCTACAATTCGGGTCGCAGAAAGTAGACTCGTGACACTTGCACTGTATATTGTTTTATTTACTATTATACAGGGTGTAACAAAAATAAGTGATAATACTTTAGGGTGTGTACGTGTCCCTTGTAGAGAGTTCATTGTGAAAGTAGCAGCGCTGAAAGACGATTTTTTTTCACTTTTGTATGGGCAAGGGCCCGAGCGTCACGAGTTTCCCCATACAAAAGTGAATAAAAAAAAATTGGTCTTTCAGCGCTGCTACTTTCACAGTGAACTCTCTACAAGGAACACGTATACACCCTAAAGTATTATCACTTATTTTTGTTACACCTTGTATATGTATGGTCCGGTCGCGCAATGCGCAGAAAGTTCACTGACTCGTCGATACTCGTGACACCTGCACTGTATATTGTTGCACTCTAGCATTCTACCTCTTGCACCTATAGTCCGGTCGCGGAGTGTGTAGAAAGTTCACTGACTCATCGAAACTCGTGACACCCGCACTGTACATTATATTGTTGCATTCTATTAATGCCTATTGCAGCTATAGTCAGGTTGCACTCTTGCATTATACCTCTTGCACTTTTTTTAAAATACAGGGTGTAACAAAACTAAGTGATAATACTTAAGGGTGTGTATGTGTTCCTTATAGAGATTTCACTGTGAAAGTAGCAGCGCTGAAAGACTAACATTTTTTTCACTTTTGTATAGGAAAACTCGTGACGCTGGGACGCTCGCCCATACAAAAGTGAAAAAAAAATTGGTCTTTCAGCGCTGCTACTTTCACAGTGAACTCCCTACAAGGAACTCATACACACCCTAAAGTATTATCACTTAGTTTTGTTACACCCTGTATATTAAACATGCATTGTATTATTGTATGAACTTTGCATTGTTACACCACTGACCTCCATTATACAAGTACGCTGGACTAATGATACCCTTTGAAATGACAGCTATTTTTTGTGCCTATTCGAAGCGGAATCAGCTCCCCCAATGTGAGTGATAGGAACTAAATTTGACGTAAAAACACAGAATACAAATTACTCACGGACGTAAAAATGACGTTTGATGGTCGCCATATTGGCGCTGATAGCAGTAGTGGGAGTATTTGGAACTAATACTAGTGATGACAACCAATAACGATTAAGCGGCCATTTGCAAGTTACGTCAAATTTACTTCTCTTCCCTCTCACTGGGGGCGGAGATTCCGCTTCAAATAGGCACATAAAAAAGTGGGTATCATAGGTCCAGCGTACTTGTATAATGGAGGTCAGTGTGTCACACCCATTCGTTATGTTTATTGTGAGGATCTGTTATATTTTGTTAGAATTTTCTTAAGGCGAGACCGCACTAAAGCGACACGACAAGACGTGAAGTGTCGCGTCGTGTCGCGTAGTGCGGTCTCACCCTTAAGCATTAATTTCTTAGCATCTAGGTATTATTTCTGTATGCTAATGTTATGATATTTACTTTGCAGCTAGTTGTGTATATAGTATTATTTTGCCTGTCCATGTTTTTCTTTTGTATCTGTTAAAAATAAAAATACACGTACTTTTTCTTTTATAATCACTCAGTACTAAAATGTTGAGAAATAGCTTCCAAAAGTTTTCCTAAAAAACACCACAATTAATGGGCACTACGCGTCGCCGACGCGTGCCGCGGCCGGGGCTCCCGCGCCACCCCCCGCGTCACCCCCGCTCTACCCACCGCCGCGAAGTGACCGTTCTGCAACGATTTTAAGTGGGATAAAATGTGTTATTATAAAAAAATTAACACCCTTTTTTTTGGTTAAATGGACTCTCCTAACGATACCTAAGCCCTAAAAAAATTTGGCCGGTAGGTTTAATTGCATCCTGTATATAATATAGAAGTAGTTTTTCAAACTTTTGTTCTATAATAGTTGAGATATAGCACCTATACAGCATGACTGGTGAGACATGTTCAATATATGTCGCGGGCCTCGGAAGCAGTGCCATACATTTTCATACAATGACTATTGTCGCGAGCGGCCGACGACAGTCATAGGCCGCGCGCGGCTTACGACTGTCGCGATGCACGGAATTGTACCTTTAGTGTCCATGATTCATTTATTTAAAGGGAAATTTTGTCAAAAATTAAGTACCTAAATTTATTACATAATTATAATGAGAATCGAGTACCGAGTACTCCCCTTAAGTATTGCACATGTCTCGACAGTCATGCTGTACCATCAAGCTTTTTTATTTCTTCCTTGGGATAATGTTTTACCATTATGCCAAGATATATCTTTTGTCCTATATTACGAGTATTTAAAGGCATAGACATACAATATTAATTCAGATACTTAATACATAAGTAATTACAGTGCTCCCAAAGTAATAATGCGCATAGAAATTTTCGTAATTTTTCGGCAACGGTCGTATTTCCCGAGCGTCGGAAAACGTCGCTGCAAGAGTGCAAGCGCTGTTTTTAAACTGAAAAACACCGCGTTGCGGCGACCACAAGCGGCGAGCGACGTAGAGGCGCCTGACGTTGCTTGGACGTTACCATGGTAACGTCACTGGCCACTTCGCGATGACCGGCGACGGCGGACAGCCACCGGCTATATGATATTTACTTCTATTTCCTTTGAACAAGGTGCAAAATGCAAGTGAATTGTTACGTTTCATAGATTCGGGTGTTTTCGTGATTACGACAATTAGCGAAGACTTGCATGCGCATTTTGGGAGTACTGTAAGCAGCAATAGGTTTGCTAATTCTGCTCTATTCTTCTATATTATGTGTAAAATTTTGTGCTAATTTCTACTATATTGCATAACTATAAGGTTTTTACACCTACAATTCTATTATACAGCACCTATATTTTTATTATGATTAAGCTAAGAGCCGTTAACGCGGTTGTATTTTGTGTAAAATATACAGTTACCATTATGCTTGTTTATATAGGCACCTGCAAAATGTGCTAAAATGCTTGAGGAGTATGTAAAGGCAGACGCTTGCCTTAGCCTATTCCTCCTGAGACTGTTTTTAGAGGTGGTATAACTATGAATGCACCGAAGCTTTTTAAACGGACACTCGGACTACGCGAAACCGCGAGAACAGATCTGGCTCACACGTCCAAAGCAATGTTATGTTGCATCTCGCTCGCTCGCGGTTTTGCGGCGTCGTTCCGCAAATATTCCCTGTTTTCACTGACCTCCATTATACAAGTACGCTGGACTAATGATACCCTTTGAAAAGACAGCTATTTTTTGTGCCTATTTGAAGCGGAATCAGCTCCCCCGATGGGAGGGATAGGAACTAAATTTGACCATTGACCAAATATATTTGTCTATGATTTGACGTAAAAATGACGTTTGAAAGTCGCCATATTGGCGCTGATAGCAGTAGTGGGAGTATTTGGAACTAATACTAGTGATGACAACCAATAACGATTAAGCGGCCATTTGCAAGTTTCGTCAAATTTAGTTCTCTTCCCGCTCACTGGGGGCGCTGATTCCGCTTCAAATAGGCACAAAAAAAAGTGGGTATCATAGGTCCAGCGTACTTGTATAATGGAGGTCAGTGCCTGTTTTTCAATTGCAGAGCATTAAGCGTCTCCCAGACAGACGCGGCCTGCGGTGGCGGTGGCGGTGGCGGTGGCGGTCAGTTGAATGGCTTGGCCGCGTGGCCGCGTGTGTCTGTGTCGTTCCTAGAACTCTCAAGTCATCCAACTGACCGCCACCGCCACCGCAGGCCGCGTGTGTCTGGGAGACGCTTAATGCGACTCAGTGCCGCACAATGCCGAAGTTTGCTAATACCTAATTGGAACGTGAATTAGTTTATTTACGAGTGCTTGATTTTGCGAAGCGTTGCTGTAGATGAAACATTCAATTTTAAGCATAATGCCTCATAATGCGCTCTAGTGCTGCAATTAGAATACAGGGAGTATTTACATGGGGTGTATATTGAGCATTGTGTCGAATAATGCTGTCTAGTGCTGCAATCGGGAAACAGCGATTACACACACGGGGTGTATTCAGTTAAGGCGAGTACGCACTAAAGCGACACTAAGCTGCAGCGAGCGACGCGCCACTTCACGTTCCAAAAAACGGTTTACGCGGCTTCGCTAATATGATTTCATAGAATATTTGGTCGTGACGGGTCGCGTCGCTGCCGCGTAGCGTCACTTAGTGTGATCTCACCTTTACCACTGTCCATCAGTTCCAGGACGTCGCTGGCAAGCAGCCGGCAGTCGCTGACGTCGTACGTGTCGCCGACGGCCGAGCGCGCCGCCTCGCCAGACCTCGCCAAGCGCGCCTCCTTCGTTGAGGTATGAACAGCACAGTCTGTTATTGGTTCTCGATGGTGCACGTTTTTGACAAACGGTGTTTAACCCCCTATTACTTTTTCAATGCAACATTCAAGGTACTTTTAGGGGCCTTTCACGTGAAGCGGACAGCAAGGAAGGTCGTAAATGAGGGACGAGTACATTACTAAAAGCTTTATAATTTTTTATGCAATATTATTTCAGTTTTATTTCTTGCATATTTTTATAAACCTGGCAACATTGATTGAGTCATGTGCCCCTGTGTTCAGACTGGGTTCGTGGAGACGCTGACGCCGCAGTACACGCCGGGGCAGAGCCTGACGTCGCCGCAGCCCAGCGCCGCCGCCGTCGAGGACAGGCTGGCCAACATGCAGGCGCAGCAGGAGGTGAGACAGAGCTATATAGTTGTCCCTCTCTTACGCCGGGCCACAGCCTCATGTCGCCGCAGCCCAGCGCCGCCGCCGTCGAGGACAGGCTTGCCAACATGCAGGCGCAGCAGGAGGTGAGACAGAGCTATATAATAGTTGTCCCTCCCTTACGCCGGGGCAGAGCCTGACGTCGCCGCAACTCAGCGCCGCCGCCGTCGAGGACAGGCTGGGCAACATGCAGGCGCAGCAGGAGGTGATACAGAGCAATATAGTTGTCCCTCTCTTACGCCGGGGTAGAGCCTGACGTCGCCGCAGCCCAGCGCCGCCGCCGTCGAGGACAGGCTGGCCAACATGCAGGCGCAGAAGGAGGTGAGACAGAGCTATATAGTTGTCTAAGAAAGAGAGAGAGTTCACATGTTTCCACTTATGTTCAGGCATACACCTAGAAAGAATTTCGTGGTAGGTGGATCATAAAATAATCAAAGCTTGGATGGCAGAACTATTTAACACAGATGATTAAATTATTAATTGCAAACATGTTTAACAGATCACCCAGCTGAAGGCGGACAACGAGGACCTGCGGGAGAAGCTGGAGACGCTGAAGATCCGGCGAGCCGAGGACCGCGACAAGATCCGCGAGCTGGAGCGCCTGCGCCTGCAGCTGGACCAGGCCAACGAGTTCAAGGCCAAGATCATGGAGTCCCAGGCGCAGCTGCAGAGAGACCTGGAGCGCGCCAAGAAGGAGGTAGGTTATAAATAGCATAGTCCAGGAATGTGTACCAATGGCCCGCGTGCGGCACGATACATAAAATTTGGAGCATGCTATTGGACACTGGTCACAAAACTTGTATCGAAATTATTCTTCCAACAATGAAGGTTATAGAATATAGATCGTAGATCACAATTCACAGCAAAGTGAGCACCAAATTAGGCATTTTTTTAAGTACGGACCAAGTCACAAAAAATATTGTATGGCACGTTTATGACTTCTTCAGATAGATTTCTTTAGAAAAAGGATACGGTGATACAAAAAGGTTCGCTATCCCTGCCCTAGTCATTATATAAAAAAATACGTGTGGCACTCGGGGACTGCCGCGGTAAAGCTATTGCGTAGCATTTTTTATAAATTTATGCAATTATAATCCGCATACGTCTAGTAGCACGCACACAAACACCGACGATGCACGGCAACGCCGCACCGGTGTACCGGTTGGAGCGTTAGGTTTATTTTCGTTATGGAATTTCTCGATTCGGTCGCCGCGCTCAAAGCCCGCGATAAAACTATGCAATAGCTCAATACTGGTAGCTTGTTGGGCTAATAACTACAACGGATAATCAATTGGGATAAAATAGAAAAGAGCGTATTCCCTCTTAAAAGGCCGGCAACACACCTGCAGCTCTTCATATGTTGCGTGTGTCCATGGCCGACGGTATTTGCTTTCCATCAGGTGACCCGTTTGCTCGTTTGCCCCCTTTATTAAAAATAAAAATGTCTCTAGGTGCGCGAGGCTCAGGAAGCTTTGGAAGTCCACTCGGACGAGACCGCCGAGCTGGCCGAGGCGGCTGAGATGGCGGCGCTGGACAAGGAGATGGCTGAGGAGCGGGCGGAGGCGCTGCAGCTGGAGCTGGAGCAGTGCCGGGAGAAGCTGGAGGAGGCCACCCTGGACCTGCAGCTCATGCGCGCTGAGATGGAGGCCGGCGGGAACATACGTGAGTGTGATCCTATTCAAAGGAGTGGTGGAGGCACAGGAGCGTTCAAGTATTACGTAATTTTTGATGAACATGACGGGACCTTGTTAACGCACTTTAACATTTTCTGCGCGTTTTTACGTAATTCGAAGCTTTCTCGCGAGTGATAACGCAGATTTACCATTCAGAAGACGTCCCGTCACTCTTAAACTGTGTTACGTAATACTTAAAGGTTTCTAAGGGAGTTGATGTCATGATTGTGGCTTTTATAAGGATTAATTCGAGCTTGTCAAATATGTATTTACTTTTGAAATAATGTTAAAATAAAATGTTAATCTAATTCTATTAAAAAAAAAAACCCTCAATAACCACTATAAGCGTTTGGCATAAAAGGCATTGAGTACATCTTTGAAAAATCTTTTTATGTAAAACTACTTATTAAATATTGTCTTATACATGCTAATCTAAAGATTGAATAAATCTTCAAAATATAGTGCTAAATACGTCTGACGATCTTATAAATGATTGCCCATTTGCGCTACAGTCAGGCGTAAATGGGACTTAAGGTGACTTTCCGATCTTGCCGCGAGCGATGGCGAGCGACAAAAATTCAAATAAAAAGCCACTTTATGACCTTGGCTATAGGTTTCATTTTGTTTTACGTTACTACAAAGCAGCGGCGGCATGGGTCGCTAGACCGATGTCGGTAGGAAACGAACCGAACGAACGGCAAGGGTCGGAAAGCCACCTTTAGAATAATTAAAGCACAAATCATTTGTCATACAAAATATTAATATTCATATTAGCACACATTTATGACCATAAGACAGCACCTTATATTGTGTTGCCACAATTCTCATTGCAAATTGTTTCTTTTTAAAAGCATTCCAAGGTCTGGCTGGATTTTTTATTTTTATCATAGACAGGTATACTAGGGCAGTAGACTATTTTTCGATCAAAACGATCTAACATTTTGCTGGATGAATTCTGTTATCAGATTTTTCTGAGCTAATTTATTGTTTCTCTGTAGCTAGTATTCATATTACGTAATTTGATTATCTCTATGCTTTGCTCTTTTTTTAGTAGTTACCATTTGGTACAAATCGAGAATCTCATTATGGTAGTTGTCAAATAACACAATACAAAACATATTACTACCTGAGGAAGATACAATATTAATAGAAATTATTTCACATTATAGAGAATATGTTAAAGAAATTTAAACATGTACGTACTATTTATTTATTTATTTACTGTAATTAACATTTTTTTTTAGTTCCCGTACATATTAATTTCACGCATACATTGTATAAATTCATGTTATGTTGGTCTGTCTCATTGCTCATCTATAGAAAATAATGTTATATTAAAAAAACGTCTTCATACCTAGAAAGAGAGTTACATTATAGTTCTTTCTCGTTCTTTCGTAAGTGTTTTAAAAACGAAGACAGATCAATAGTTTCTCTCTCACATTTACATTATAATGGTAGCGTTTGAAATGTATGTGTGAAGTTGTGTGACTAAAGCATGCTGCGTGTATGTGTTTGTGTCGGCCCAACTGACTTAACGACTGAAATATTGACTACGCCCGACTATCAGAATAAAATTGAATAAGCCTCTTACTAGGAGCCAACAATTTGGGATTAACATATTGCGACATGTAACAACAAAACGCAAAATATTCAAATGTGAAAACTAGGCCAAATATTTCCAATGCCTGCGAATTAGTATAAGGGTCAATTCAGACCGCAACGCGACGCGTAGATGCATTTCTAAATTTGTATTGAATTGACAGATTTGCAAGACGTCTCACGCAATTGAAATCTGTCAATCCAGTACAAATTTAGAAATGCATCTACGCGTCGCGTTGCGGTCAGAATTGACCCCAATTGAGTACAGACCCCCAATTCTTTTTTATGCACTGACCTCCATTATACAAGTACGCTGGACTAATGATACCCTTTGAAATGACAGCTATTTTTTGTGCCTATTTGATGCGGAATCAGCTCCCCCGATGGGAGGGATAGGAACTAAATTTGACCATTGACCAAATATATTTGTCTATGATTTGACGTAAAAATGACGTTTGAAAGTCGCCATATTGGCGCTGATAGCAGTAGTGGGAGTATTTGGAACTAATACTAGTGATGACAACCAATAACGATTAAGCGGCCATTTGCAAGTTACGTCAAATTTAGTTCTCTTCCCGCTCACTGGCGGCGCTGATTCCGCTTCAAATAGGCACAAAAAAAGTGGGTATCATAGGTCCAGCGTACTTGTATAATGGAGGTCAGTGACAGAACCCCAATTCTTTTTTATGATAATATCTACAACTATGACAAGTTACTTACTGACTGACATAACAACTGACTGACCTACCGTCTGACACACACGCGGGCCATGCATGTACCGGTGTGGTATCATAGAGCACCCGTACGCAGCGGGCGGCGAGGGCGCGACCGGCTACGAGGTCCGCCAGCTGCAGCAGCAGAACGTCCGCCTGCGGGACACGCTCGTCCGCCTGCGGGACCTCTCCGCCCACGACAAGCACGCCATGCAGAAGATGCAGAAGGTAATATCCATACTGATATTATAAATGCAAAAGTATGTTTGTCTATTACCTCTTCACCGCTGAACCGATTTTGCTGAGGTATGGAGATACTTTGAGTCCCGGGAAAGGAAATAGGATACATTTTATTCCGGGAAATTGTACGGTCCCCGCGCGATAAACGGATTTTGGCGCAACGCAGTTGCGGGCGTTATCTTATTTTTTTTTTATGAAATAAGGGGGCAAACGAGCAAACGGGTCACCTAATGGAAAGCAACTTCCGTCGCCCATGGACACTCGCAGCATCAGAAGAGCTGCAGGTGCGTTGCGGGCCTTTTAAGAGGGAATAGGGTAATAGCGGAGGGTAGGGATGGGAAGAGAAGGGAATAGGGGAGGGAAAGGAAGGGAATAGGGTAGGGGATTGGGCCTCCGGTAAACTCACTCACTCGGCGAAACACAGCGCAAGCGCTGTTTCACGCCGGTTTTCTGTGAGAACGTGGTATTTCTCCGGTCGAGCCGGCCCATTCGTGCCGAAGCATGGCTCTCCCATCCTCTTATATACCTTTTTTCCGTGATTGCGGTATCGCCTGCTTCAGATCGGCTGATTTTAATGAAATTTAGTGCAGATGTAAAGTAAAAGACAGGATTATTTTCATAACATCACATCGATTTCGGAGTTGTGACTTGTTTGACAACAAGCGAGCTACGCAGGAGTTATTAAAAGTTCCGAAGTGTGGGTTAAGTATACAAGAACAGTCTACGTTTCTCTACAACGACTAACCCACAACGGTTAACGCGATCGACGCAGGAGCGTCTTTTTACATGCCAATTTCAAGGCCAAACTTGAAAAACTACACCTCGCAGGAGTCTACTTAACTGTAATTAAATGAAGATTTTCACATAAGTCCCACACATTATCTGCCAAACTCTACATAAAATTACGGATAAGTGATTAATATTCGTCTCTGACTCAGGCCTGTCCAACTCGCGCGTGTAGGTATTGAACTGTAAGTACCCCTCGCGAGGGGCGAATCACTAGGGAAGCAGGCACTCACGAGCGAGCGGTGACGCACGCGCAACAGGTTTTCGTCGCATATCTACGTACTGATTTAAACGCTGTGACAGAATCGTTATTAATCTGATAAAAATGAACAATTAACAAATAGGGCAAAGAAATATTTAAATAAGGTTATTAAATACAAAAAGAAGATAAAAAATACACAAACATTAGCAAATAAACCAATTTCATACAAACAAATAAGTCACATACTACACAGAAATAAACACAAGTAGTAACTTGTATTGACATAACAACATGTAAATATTAGTAATGTTTAAGTTAGTAAACGTTTACTGGCCAGCTCCTGCACTATAATCTAATATAAAACTATTATAAAATATAGGTTGGGTTACTAAAATTTTATATTACTATAAAAAGGTTTTCTATGACTATAGTAATTAAAAAAAGATTATTTTATTTTCTAAAAGGTGACAACCTTGATATCGTCAGAAAAGGTACCTGTTATGCGATAGAAAGAGAGCGCACTTGTAGGCGAATATAATTGTAGGCATTTAGCATTGCGCGGTCGGAATTTGAACTTTATAGTATCGTAACTTGAGTCGTTATTTCTTTAAACGGGTTTTTGGAGTGGGTCTTCTGTACTTGTACTAATATGTATTCTGTGTCTGAGTGCGGCAGTAAGACTCTTTAGTTCTAGTTGTATGTATCAGTAACATTATTTTACACTCAATTTATACGTAGGACCTGGAGCAGTACAAGTCAGAGATAGCTGAGCTGAGCCGCACGAAGGAGAAGCTGTCGTCGCGCGTGGAGGAGCTGGAGGCCCAGGTGGCGGACCTGCGCGAGCAGGTGGACGCCGCCCTCGGTGCAGAGGAAATGGTGGAACAACTGGCCGAGAAGAAGATGGCGCTGGAGGACCAGGTGAGCAGTAGCAGTCTGGACATGGCGATCTCGAGTCTATTCTTCAAAGAAATAAAAACAATAACGCCGCATTACCATTCGTACCAAAATAGTTGTCGTTATGATTTCAAATGCACCATTTTTCTTTAACAAACTACCACGCTACGATCTGATAGTCCAGCAGATGACGTGCTGTAATAAATGCTTCTTTCGATTCTAATGATAGCTCAGGCTAGAGAATTCGTCCTAGACGTCCAATATTAACATTAAACTTCCAGGACAAAATACTACCACTTTAAATGTGTTGCGTGTCCAGGTGGAGCAGCTGAAACAGGACGTGCAGGAGCTGGAGGCGCTGCAGGAGGTGCACGAGCAGCTGGTGGAGTCCAACCGCGACCTGGAGATGGACCTGCGAGAGGAGCTGGAGATGGCGCACGCCGCTACACGGGAGGTCAGTACAGCAGTTGAAATTATGATAATACATGCGCGACCTTAGAGGGGACCCCCCAAATCTACTATGGAAGTGTTTTATATAGAAATTCATAACCCCCTTCATTTTCGCCAAGCGATCTTAAAGTTGTGCGTGACCAGTTGTAAATTGTAGGTTGTCTGGAAGAAACTGCTGTAATTAGCAAGACTGTGATATGTATAGTGTATTGTGTTTTTTATTAAGTGTGCAAATAGTAAAATAAAATCTTATTCTTTTCTACGTCCGCTTCGTCGGGATTTTATTATGTCCTATCACCGTTATTCAAGGCCTTTAAACAAAATTGAGATGGTTGTCTTCCGTTTCCTGCCGGAATATTGATCGTTGTAGTTCCTTTCCGGTCTTTTTGGCGGCAAGATGGCGCTATGATGGCGGTAAGATGGCGGTTTCCGGTGTTCACCAGGGGAGGCGCGCGCGCGTTCTTCCTCATTGGCGTCTAAAGTTTTGTGCCGTAAAGACGTGTAACGCTGTTAGCGTTCGTTAAAGTTATTAAAAATTTATTACAATTTTAGTTTCTTTGCAATTAACTATAATTATTCTTAAATAGTGAAATAATTATTCTAGATCGTTTGTGGTTTCGAAAATTTTATTTTTAAATAAGTTTTATCATTATATCGTACTATAATGGTGATAAAAGTGCTCGCGAGTGTCTTTCCCCTACTTGATCATCGTCAGAGAGCCACGCAACGAAAGCGGAAATCTTCGTCTCGACGTTCCGAAAATCCAAAAAGGTTATGCCGGGATGACGAGGTATTGCAAAACCTTGTCGAGCAGGTCAGTCAGATCCAAAATTTCTTAGCTTGTATCTATCCATCTTAGGATACGTGTGTGCAGGATGAAAATTGTGCTAGTAACGTCTTAGATAACACCTGTGAAAATATTGAACATGACGCTATTCCCTATACGTCAAACGATATTAATTTCGATTTAACGACCAATCTTAAAGAACCGGCTGTTCAGAGTGCCTCCGCGGAGCATTTACAGACACTCAATTTTTTACAACACTTCAACTCTGAGAATTGGTCAAATGTCCGTTATTCTGATATTCAAAAAACTTATAATGCCCGACCTGGTTTTATTGAGTTGGAAGTTAACGACGAGTTGAAACAATTTGAGAAAGCAAATAATTTTAATTTGAATGCGAGTGATAAGTCTTTGGGTGCTATTACGCGTGGAGTAATAATGCAAAATGATGCGTTAAAAAATTTTAATTAAATTAAAAATTTTAATAAAAAAATTATCAAAAGCCAGCCTTCTCTGTGCAAGAGAGGCGGCCTACTTCGGGTGCTCTGGCTGCGCAACCAGGCCCCAGTAATTACAAACAAACCGGTCGCTTCCAAGCACTGTTTGGCTTAAATAGCAATTAAGGCTATGCATATTCTCGAGCGCAGGCGGTGCGACCCTTCCACCCCTATGCTTTTAATTATAATTTTGGCTCCTATGCTAATAATGAGCGGTTTTTTCGGCCCTCATATAAACCACCGTCATTTCCTCCAAGACAACAGGCCCCGGGTACGGCTAAAAAGCCTTTTAACCAATCCAATGCCTCGAGAGGTAGAGGAAGAGGCGATAGAAAATTTTGACTCTCAGCAGGAGTTTCGAGGGGGGAGGGGAGCCATGTTCGTAGATGTTTGGAAAATGCGGGGTGCCCCTTCTCCCTTCTTAAAAATAATAATCGGTTACAAAATTCCATTTTTTACGAAAACGGCCACTGATTTTACCTCGACTCGATTGATTTTACCTAGAATCGCGTTATCAGACAGCTTCATCCCCAGAAATGGATAAGGCCATTTAGCCAAGACTTTTATTTTCGTTAATATGACGTTGACGTTCGACTCGTCTTGTGTCAATCCCATACATTTTGATTGGCGATTCTGTAAGTAAGCGATAAAGAAAAGATCTTGGCTCACCCCCCAGATTATTCAAACGTTGCTAGAGGACAGCAAACTACCGAGTTTTTTTATCAACAATGTTTTAACCCTAAAAAGCGATGGAACTATGCGCCCTATTTTCAATTTAAAAAGATTGAACGAGTTTATGAAGCTCGGCAAATTTCGACTGATAGCTACTCATTGAATACCAGAATTCCTGCAGCCCATCGATTGGCTAGTAAAGATAGACCTAACACAGGTTTATTACCATACACCGGTGTCTATACACCATCGTTGTTTTCTAAGGCTGATGTACAGAGGTCAACTCTTACAAATGACTTGTTTGCTATTTGGGCTGGCCACTGCCCCCAAAGTTTTCGCGTCCCTGACAAATTGGACAGCAGAATTAATACGAGAACAAGGTATACGTATAGTTGTTTTCTTAGACGATTTTTTAATTGCATGTCAGGATAAATCTAAAATATTAGAACAGACTCGTATCACATTAGATACGATGCACGAGCTAGGTTGGGTTGTGAACAAAAATAAATCCATACTTCAGCCACAAAAGGCTTTGTAATAAAGCTGTAATAAATATGAAATTTAGAATATTTTGGCACATTGCAATAGTTTACTTCAATGTAGCCCCCATGAAAAGCGGTCTGTACCTTTTCACGCTATTAAGGAATAAGAATGGTTGTTAGCTAATTGCAAAAAGTCTTCTCGAATTCACCCCCGTAAATTAGTTAATTTTCTTACTCCGGATGCTTCCGATTTAGGTTAGGGGGCTGATTTAAACGGTGTATTTTTAACGGGAGATTGGCTCAATGATGAATCTTCATTCAAACCAGAAAGAAATGTTACCAATTTTAAAATGTTTACGCAAATGTGGTCCAACACTAAGCAAATCGTCTCTGCTTCTGCAGTGCGATAACAAATCTGTAGTGGCATATTTAAGGAATGAAGGGGGAAAGAAATCAAATTCTCTAAAATTTTTCAAATTTTAGATCTATTAGATATATTCCTAGTATATATTTATATTACTATACCGCACCACCTTCCAGGCCAGTACAACAATACGGCAGATCGATTGTCGAGAAAATCGTTTCTCCCCGAATGGCATCTATCCCCTGCGGTGACCGACGTCATCTTTCGGAAATGGGGCATACCCGAGATCGACTTATTTGCATCAGCCCGAACTCACGTGGTGCCAAAATACGTAAGCTTAGACCAGAGGGATCAAAAGGCGTGGAGACACAACGCGTTCTCGTGGGAGTGGAGCTTCAGTCTGGCTTGGGTTTTCCCACCACCGAATCTGATGCCCAGAGTATTGATGCATTTCAATCGTGCGAAAAGTGTGTATCTGATAGTAGCTCCGAAGTGGCCCCAGGCTTTCTGGAGAGCGGATCTAAAGTCTCGAGCATTAGCACCGCCGTTCATGGTTCGAGACTTGGAGTTGAACCTACTGGATCTATCAACGGGCCTTCTCCCAGATTTGGAAATATGGGGGTGGTCTAACTCTAAGGAACTCGAATCCTGGTCCGAGCAACAAAAATTTTTACTAAAAGGCGGCTGGCTTAAGTCCACTATAAATACATATATGCCGGCTTGGATCAGATGGTTGAATTGGTGCAAAATTTCGGGAGTCCAGCCTACTAACCCTTCGGGGTCCCAGTTAGCTCAGTTTTTAGCTGATTTATATTCAAAACATAATCTAGATTACAAAACAATTCTGGTTCATAAGTCAGTTGTTTCTACACTTTGCAATACAAATAATAGTTCTAATCTTGCCTCTCATGTTTGGTTAAGACAATTTTGAAATCCGTTTTAATGAGTAATGTTCAAAAATGTAGTACGTGGGAGAGCCATGCTTCGGCACGAATGGGCCGGCTCGACCGGAGAAATACCACGTTCTCACAGAAAACCGGCGTGAAACAGCGCTTGCGCTGTGTTTCGCCGAGTGAGTGAGTTTACCGGAGGCCCAATCCCCTCACCTATTCCCTTCCTTTCCCTCCCCTATTCCCTTCTCTTCCCATCCCTACCCTCCCCTATTCCCTCTTAAAAGGCCGGCAACGCACCTGCAGCTCTTCTGATGCTGCGAGTGTCCATGGGCGACGGAAGTTGCTTTCCATCAGGTGACCCGTTTGCTCGTTTGCCCCCTTATTTCATAAAAAAAAAAGCCGAATACATTTAGGGACACTAGTGTTGTAATATCTTTTCTATCTACAAGTAGTGTAAATTGTGAATAATTATTCGAAGTTTCCAGGCGGTGCGCTATTTTACTATTATTATGCTCGGGTCGTAGAGTCGTGAGAACGTCAAGTCGTGCAGACTTGACGTTATTAAGCGTGTCACAGGGCTCCCTTGTAGATGATAGTAAAAGTGATACCGTTACTTTCTGGCCAATGTACGGTTCTAAAACTGATTCAGAATCCCACATCCAATCAGGTTGGAAACTCTTTACAAACAGTGAAAATCCAAATCTCGATCCCGTTCAGTGGGTACGAAAATCAGTAAAATTCTAGGGAGTAATAGGCGGAAAGAAGCCGGCGTCGAAAATCTATTTGTATCTGCTCGAGGGGTAGCAAAAGCTGCCTCTAGAACAGTAATTTCTGGATTGGAAAAGTCGGTTTTAAAAGAAGCCGGTGTCGAGGCAACTCCGGGAAGCGTACGGTCTGCCGTTGCTTTTAGAAGTTGGCTTGATAAAGAGCCCTTAGATAAAATTTTAGATAGAGCAAATTAGAGGTCAATGAATACTTTTAAAAAATTCTATAGAAAGGAGGTAGCTTCTCAGCCGATTTCTTCTATAAAAAATTATAAGTAGTTAATTTAAAGTACTAATAAGTTTAATAATACCATTATAATAGAAGTTATTAAAAATAAATTATTATTTATCGAACCTTAAGGTTTTAACAAATTGTAATTTTAATTATTAAAAATTATTAAAAAATTATAGTTAAAAGAATAGTAATAATAATAGTAATAAAAGAATAGCAAAAATAACAATAAACAATAATAATTATTGATTTTCTAGGAATAGAAATAAGAAAATTAATAAATCTTTGTACAACAATTCTTCATTAAAGAATTGTGATTAACTCTTTATCATTTTGATTTTTCACATTGGCGTCTTGTTCACCAGGCGACAATATCTCAATTTTGTTTAAAGGCCTTGAATAACGGCGATAGGACATAATAGCAGAGTTTTACCTCTAAAATACCAATAAAACTCTTATTATGTCCGGAACCTTATTCAAGGCCTTACAGTAAGGTCTGCCTGGTGCTAAAAAATTGAGACTGCAATGAGGAAGAACGCGCGCGCGCCTCCCCTGGTGAACACCGGAAACCGCCATCTTACCGCCATCATAGCGCCATCTTGCCGCCAAAAAGACCGGAAAGGAACTACAACGATCAATATTACGGCAGGAAACGGAAGACAACCATCTCAATTTTGTTTAAAGGCCTTGAATAAGGTTCCGGACATAATAAGAGTTTTATTGGTAGGTAAAACTCTGCTATTCTGCTCTCAAGTTCATTAAACATTGTACTACTATGAAGTCTTCCTAGGTCATTGAAATGTTATAAAAGTATTGTTTTGTGTTGTATGTAGGCTGTCCGCGAGCGCGAGGCGGCGCTGGAGACGATAATGGACCGCGACGCGACCATCGTCAAGTTCCGCGAGCTCGTGCAGAAGATGACCGAGCAGCACGCCGACCTGCGAGCGCAGTTGGACTCCATACAAGGTAACAGCCCTAGCTTGTATCATGTATGCTCTGAATTTCTAAAAAAACTTCAAAAATCATATTTTCGACTATACAAGGTGTAACAAAACTAAGTGATAATACTTTAGGGTGTGTACGTGTTCCTTGTAGAGATTTCACTGTAAAAGTAGCAGCGCTGAAAGACCAAAATTTTTTTTCACTTTTGTATGGGGAAACTCGTGACGCTGGGGCGCGCTTGCCCATACAAAAGTGAAAAAAAATTTGGTGTTTCTGCGCTGCTACTTTCACAGTGAACTCTTTACAAGGAACACGTACACACCCTAAAGTATTATCACTTAGTTTTGTTACACCCTGTATAACAGAAGAAAAACTTACTTTACCCCCTTCAATAACTTACTAAAAAGTAAGTTGAAATACAGGGTAAATTTGCATATTCTTTTGTTTGTAACGAGATGACGCCCGTAATTCCGTTGCCCCAAAATTCCTTTACTGCGCGGAAACCGTTAACATATTTTGCACAAAAAAATAATTCTATTTCCGTCGCTCTAAATATCTCCATACCAAATTTTATCTAAATTGGCTCAGTCGTGAAGTCGAGGTAGCCGACAGACATTTCGCATTTAAAATATTATTACGAATTTTGAATTGGCATTACATTCGGCCTTGAAATTGTCTTTCTTCCAATACTGACATTCAATATGTCCTACAGCGGGCGGGGCACGTGCAGAGGAGGCGACTGTGACGTCAGCGGAGGGGCGTGGCTCGCCGGCCGCGGAGCTGGGCTCGCTGGTGGCGGCGTCGCGCGCGTCCACACGCAGCATCGACCTGCAGCTGCGGGCGCTGGAGCTGACGCAAGCGCGCGCGCGGGCTGACTACCTGGCCGCCTGCCTGCCAGACCACTTCATGACATCCGGAGGTAACTGATGGACCTATAGATGAAAAAAAATCATGTTTTTCAACAAAGCTCGTG
The DNA here is from genome assembly GCA_905187585.1 of Cyaniris semiargus. Classification (NCBI taxonomy): domain Eukaryota; kingdom Metazoa; phylum Arthropoda; class Insecta; order Lepidoptera; family Lycaenidae; genus Cyaniris; species Cyaniris semiargus. Next base: position 1,947,733 of record LR994549.1, read on the forward strand.
CGATTTGACGATAATCGATATGCATCGAGGTCAACTCGAAGTAAAAAACGATACTTATAAAATACCAATGTTAAATAAAAAAAAACCCGAGTAGACTTGATAACTTTTAAAACACATGTAGAGATTTTCTGTTAAAAATGGCGTGCTTGAGAAATATTATTATTTTAAAGCTATATGGCGGCGTCGCGCGCGTATAGCTAGGTGATTAATAAATATTTTGATATTCAGGTGACCACGACGCGATAATGTTCATCCTGCTGCTGCAGAGACTCCACACGAAGTCCGAGATCATACTGGGCCAGATCAGAGAGAGGTGAATTATTCTATGTACCATCGAGGAAATTGATTTCTAGGCAGTTGACGGACCTACATCATGTGGTCGGCGCTACGAATAATAAAAACTAAGGAATCGTAACTCCCATACTATTACCGTTTTAAATTTAGTTCCTTTCGATCTGTCATGTAACGTCAGCCTAGTACCGCTCAAGGCCACCTAAATATTGCAAATGTATTGAAATGTGTACCTAAGGTACACTTTTTTGACAAGTATTGTGGAGCATGTGTTTTGACGGAGTTACTTTTCCGGAGTTACTTTTCCTTAGTTTTTATTATTCGTAGGGTCGGCGTATGTAAATTCCATGTTAGCTGCGATCGTTAAGATGGGTTTGACTTAACGCGACCAAATTACTTAGGTCCGCCATATACCTAGGAATCAACTTCTCTGATAGTACTAATATACTATTGACAAAGCCGCTTATCGCTATTGCGTCCTTGGCCGATAAACGCCTTTAATGTATCAGACAGATCCGAAATATTGTATAGCGTATCCATTGAGTTAATATTTTTATTAGTTATAAAATAACTAATAAAATATTCAGTTTACATTTACCTCATTAAAAAAAAAAAAACTTGACCATATTTGGTCAAGTTACACAATGTGTCCCGACAGTGTGGCTTTAATGTTATTAAGTATTATGTATGGGATATTTTATCGAGAAATAGGCTCTAATTTTTTTTAAATACTGTGATACGTTCCTAGGTTCCCGGCGGTGAACGTGTGGGACCGCGAGGTGATCACCAAGACGCACACCGCCGTGCAGTACAGCTTCCGCTGCCAGCTCGAGTACCAGCTGCAGATGATACAGGTGATACTGATAAAAATGTCGCCGCAGACCACGTTGACATTTTGTTAACGAACTCTTTGCATCTTGGTACAAATAAATTGCTATCGAGTTTTAACGGGTGCGTCGCAGTTCGATTTTCGTGAGTTATAAAATTCAATACCCAGTTTGAAAGGACGTACGAATTTCTACTTGTTGTACCGCGATGGGTATTTTTGTACAATGATATTTTATAGTGTTACGTGCTAGGGTTCGAAGGATTTGGAGAGAAAGACCTGCTGACTCTTTTTGAGACTTTAATTACTAGCACTAGGTCTAATACAAAAGCACTAGGTCCAAAACACTAAGCACTATCACTGTCCTAGGTCGTAGCCAAGTCGTAGGTTTCACTGGTATCACTCTTGATCACTCGTTTTCACTCCGAAGTCGCCTTGACGATCGCTCGAACTGAACTGAATTACTGGCCAGCCTGACTGCGGCTATTTATATGGGCGGAGGCGAGTGCCAAAATATTCCAGAGAATTCGTATCTAACTCGCGTAAACATGTAAACAAGTGTGGAATGTTTCTACAAAGTTCGAGCATGTACTCGCGCACCTAACGCCATCTAGTATCGAGTAGGGGATTTATGTCGTCTGTGTTCCCCTGATAAGTTTTGCTGCTTTGACGCTAGATGGCACTATATGTCGTAAGTCCGTAACAATAGTCATTTATCTTGAAGGTAATTCTTAAATCAATATCAAACGCCAAATCATAACAATTTTAAAAATAGCAGAAAAAGTGAAATTTCTATTTCATGCTGTAACCTAACGGTTCATAAAAAAGTCTGAACTACTCACACAGTGCATGGTGTCAATGTGGAGCGGCGCGCTGGAAACGTGCTCGCCGGAGCGGCTGCTGCGCGCGGCGTCGGCTCTGCCCGACGCGCTGACGCAGGAGCGCGCGCTCGACGCCGCCGCGCACCTGCTCAAGGGCAACGAGCTCGACGAGAACTGCTCGCTGGAGGGTACGTACTGCCGCAGACGCAGGATGCACACGCCGGAACGGCTGCTGCGCGCGGCGTCGGCGAATATGCGATCAGCTTTATAGCGATACGACACGGCTATTTGACATTTACATTTTCAGTGATATCGTAAAACCGCACGAAAGCAACACAATGCTGCAGGCTGCAGCCGAGCGACGCGACCTGACGTATAGAACTGACGTTTTGCAAACGTCTATTCTATCGAACGTCGCTTTTGTGTGAATTATTAAAATCGGTTCATAAACAATTAAGTTGTCTTCCTCCTTTTTTGTAGTCGGTTAAAAACCCTCATTGACATAACATGCTACAGGTATCGAGCGTTGCTGGACGTACCTGGCGGCGATGTGGGCGGCGCTGGGTATGAGCAGCGTGGAGGGGGCGGCGTGCTCGCGCGACGTCGTGCTGCACGCGTGCGGCGCGCTCGACGCCCTGGCGCGCGCGCTCTACGCCGACAGCAATGCGCTGCATCATGTGCTGCAGGTATACGGCTGTTGATGGAAATGAGTTCAAGTTGTAAATAATATTTGGTGTTTATTATTTCTTATTTATCGCTTATGCAGATCTGGGTCAATGTTGATAATGAGATAAAAATCATATTTTCACTTTTGAAAGACGAGATTTAATCAGGACTGGGCTGAATATCTTGTTCTACATGCGCAAGCTGTAGCCTTATTGTTATAGCAAAAAAAAACAACATGCTAATTATATTATTATTTTCATTGTTATTGTGTTCGTCCTGACCTCGCTCAACGCACTGATTCTATTGGATCCTAAAAACACATTGTATTAAGACTAATGATTCTTCTCCGCAGTCATCAGACCACCAGCTGGAGCTGGGTCAGCTGCACGCGGCGATCCAGGAGAGCTGCGCGGCGCTGCAGCAGCAGCTCAAGAACGTGCGCCGCCGCCTGCCGCCCGGCGTCCGCCTGCACGACCTCAATATAGACCAGCAGGTAGCGTTTAGCGTGGATTAGTGAGTATTATGCGCGTATTTCTTTACTGCGCACTTTTTGTACGGCGTTGACATGGTCTCGATGACCATATAGAAGTTTTACAAAATGCAATAGCTACAAAATGTTATGCTTACAAAATAGTAAACTAACGAATCCAACGACATACGCGTGTAGCGTTCTGACTTCTGATTGGTCGAAACTCTAAAATTAGTCGTATGGTGATGGTTTCATGTAAGAATACTATTTTATTCCCAAAGATGAGTGCTTAGTCAAAATGCATTGGCTAGTTTCGACATCTAGTTTCAAAAATGTATGGGATTTTACATCTAACTTCGCTGTCGAAACTAGTGAATTCATTTTAACTAAGCACTGATTGCATCGTCGTATTAATGTTTACTTAAAACTCAAAAGAAAATACGGGTGCAAACAACTGCTTGTATGTTGTTGAGTGTATTTTACTTCATGTGGACATCAAATCCCAGCCATTATTACTATTTCTTCTCAGCTGGTGGAGCGCCTCCGCGGTTCAAGCGCGAGCGCGCTGTGGAAGTGCGCGCGGGCGGTGAGCCTGGCGGCGCGCGCGGGGCTGGCGCTGGCGGCGACGGCGGGCCCGCGCGGGGACGCCGCCCCCCTCCCGCACTCCGCCCTCGCCGCGCTCTGGCCGGCCGCCATCGACCGCGCCTACCACCAGGTTGAGGTACGTATTATAATTATTATTAAATGATGCGTACGCTATTTTGACACGCACGATTACGAATGAAACGTAAATCAGGTATTAAGCTCGACACAAGCTGTTTACGCAACTGACTACACGAATTTTTCACTGCCCAAGTCCTTTACTAATTGGTCTACTCTATATCTGTGCCGAATATCTTTTAAATGTCATGCACACAAACTTGTTGCTCCATTACTACGGTATCTATCCATGCCTCATGCATAAGAAATATACATACTTTAACTAATAAAATAAAAGTATTTAAACAGTTCTTAAACTACCTCTACAATGTTTTGTCTTTTTCACTTACAATGACGCTTGATAGACAAGAATAAAACATTGTAAAGCGAATTTATTGTATAAATGGGGAGGGGCGGGCAGTCTGTCTGTAGTTAATATAATATATAACTCTTATCCCCAGGAGGAGCAGGGTCCGGTGAAGACGATCCGCGCGGCGCTGGCGCTGGTTGCGGCGGACGTGGCGCAGCTCGCCACCTTCGCCCAGGACAAGGAGTACGACGCCATGGCGCTCACCAACGTGCCCGTTGAGAAGGTACCACTCATCTTAGGGTTCTGACGGTACCCACAATTAGCGCCACATTCCTGCATCGCGCATATAGTTGGCATGAGAGTCGCAACGATGGGCTAGATCGCGATCGTCGCATTCGCATATTATATGTTAATGTTATCTAACGACCAATAACGTTTCAGCCGACCCCGCCCATAGTGGTGCGAGCGCAGCACGTGAAGAAACAGCTGGAGGAGACGAAGACGCTCACCATCCGCCTCGAGAACAAGGAGGCCGACATCAAGGAGCTCCGGAAGGCCTTGAAGGTACCGTCACTTTTTTAATTACTACGTTATAACTGTTACATGCACAATATTATTTTATTAAAACACAATCTAATAATTGTAAAAACTTTTGGAGGCTAGCGACTTCATGGTATTCAGTTAAACATGTTGAGCTATTACAATTTGACGGAGTTCGTTCATTGCGTGATCTCTATAGTCTACGCTAAGCTGGTTTAAAGTTAGTCATTTGTTTAGGCTCAATTTATAATGGCGCGGAATGGAATGGAAGCTACTTTTTGCAACGAAACTGTACATAGCACAATGAACTTTATGTCAACAGTATAACACACTTAAATTAAATACCAGCCAAAAAATTGGGCGCACGTATCGCAAAGTTCATTGTGCTATATACATTGTACAGTTTCGCTACTAAAAGTCGCTTCCATTCCATTCCGCTGCGGTGTAAATTGAGCCCTTACTCTGTATACAAAATTTCTTTACTGCGTTGAGAATTTCAAAGGTTACTTAGTTTCCAATTGGAAGCACTATATCCGTACTGAGCTCTATTTACATTCAGATACGAATATCCCATCAACTCCCAAGTGGCACCCGGGTGCCGCATAGCAATTGAAAACCTATTGTGTCTGCGATTCCCACGATCGCGAGATATTTCAGTTGTGGTTGTGGTTGTCCAGGCGAAGCAGGAGGAGGTATCGGAGATGCAGATCCGGCGGGAGTTGGGCGAGCGCAAGCTGTCGACGGCCGCGCGCGACGCCGAGTTGCGCGCCGAGCAGCTGCAGCGGCGCCTCGACGACGCGCACAACCAGCTCAAGAGGTTTGTGGACGTTCCAGGCGAAGCAGGAGGAGGTGTCGGAGATGCAGATCTGGCGGGAGTTGGGCGAGCGCAAGCTGTCGGCGGCCGCGCGCGACGCCTAACTGCGCGCCGAGCAGCTGCAGCGTCGCCTCGACGACGCTCACAACCAGCTCAAGAGGTTTGTGGACGTTCCAGGCGAAGCAGGAGGAGGTGTCTTGGGCGAGCACAAGCTGTCGGCGGCCGCGCGCGACGCCGATCTGCGCGCCGAGCAGCTGCAGCGCCGCCTCGACGACGCGCACAACCAGCTCAAGAGGTTTGTGGATACCCTGTTAAGGGTAGGACGGAAAATTAGGGCGCGATGAGCTGGAGGCAAACAAGGCATGCGAGCACAATGGAAGGCTAGAAAAAAAGGGTACTGTTATCTGGTGTTAACCGTCAATTGGTGGAGAAGAAACGAAGGAAGGATGTTGCGCTCTGATTGGCTGATACTGTTTTTGCTGTGCAGCCATTGGTGCGAACTATTTATTTATCGCGATATATAAGTAGCCGCAGCGTCGACGCAACGCAGATTTACAATACATCGGAGCAATGTTACCTCGCTCTAAAGACAGTCACTGCGCGGGTGACCTGTCGCTGTATTCACTAGACAGTAGACACGTTAACGGCATAGTTTGTCAGGAGTACTAATAGCAAACCGGGCAAATAGTGCTTGCCCTGCTCGCCGCTGGCACTTTTGTGATGTTTGTCAGTCGACTTCTGTCCACTGTCAGAGTCATTAAAACATAAACTCGCGCATTGCAAGTAAGCGCGTATTTATGACATCATCCTAAAATGTTTTCAGGAAAGAGAAGGAGTTCGAGGAGACGATGGACCACCTGCAGCAGGACATCGACTCGCTGGAGAGCGAGCGCGGCGCGCTGCGGGACAAACTCAAGCTGTACGCCAAGCGCGGCGCGCACCACGGTACGTACGCGATTCTCGTACTTCGAAACTCGATACGTCTGATTCGAGGTACGAAAAATTGGGATAGTCCGTTAGACTAAATTCTTTGATAGTAGAGACGAAAGCTAGAGGGAAGCCTGGCCTACAAATCTAAGTGGTGAGCGAAGCTGGTAGATAATAATATATATCCATATCAAGGATGGAGTTCGTATCCATATTATGGATAGATAGAGCTCCACAACACAGCAAGACATCGACAGTATACAAAGGATTTTACACATGTCATGACGATTCAGTGATGATGGATGTAAGTGTGTCTACTCGAGATTTATTTTAGAAGTCTGATAATGCAGCTAGTCTAGAAATGATAAAAGTTGTGTACAAAATTTTGTCAATATATTATGTCATCACTTGGATCATCATTTTCTCTTTCACTTGTGGACAAATACTACTATCTCTAAATTTGTGCACGAGTGAATAAGAAAATAGGATTACGAAGCGTGCTCTGTTACCAGACTATGTAGTAAGTGGGCTAGTGTATACCATTATACTGTGTACTTCTATTATCTATATCGTGTATAGTGTATACTATACCGTAAATATATCCACAATCTAACGTGCCCGTGTGTACGCAGCGGTGACGCCGCCGGCCGCGCGGGACTTCTCACGTAAGCGCCACGATGTCTGCATGTGTCTAACTATTAAACTTATTAACGAACCCAGTTGGATTAATTTCGTTCGATATTACTAAACACATTAGAAATTCCCATAAATACTGTGACTGCGTAGGAATTCAGAAATTGTCGAGAAAAAAGTTGACCATATTCAAAAAGAAGAAAATGTAAATTACAAAATACATTCTCGCAGATTTAAGCTGTGAGAATAATAGCAAATCACAACAGTGACAACGAGGTATAAGCAACAGCTTATTCCTCGAAATTTACTAAATTCAAAAATACTAAGGTACTTTTAACTTGTTGAGTCATTCACTCGTGTTCGTGCTAACGTTTACGTACACGTTAACTACGTTCATAATGACATTTCACACGTCACGTGCTTTCTAAATACCTCGCCTTTTTTGTCTGAGTTAGAGGTTGTTTCTAGTTTTTAATGTTGCCATCTCCAAGAGCATTATTCTAAATTAAAAACCAAAATAATCACGAAAATAATCTCGAACGAAATTTGTCGGCTGGCACTCCGCTTGATATTAAACCGACGACGCTTTCTAGCGGTGGTGACGACGCCAGCGCCCGCGCCGCTGCCGCGTAAGGATGGATGTTGTATCAGCATGTCGATGTTTTATTTGCGATGTACCTACAAGGCTGCTTCGGTTGTATAAAACGCCGTCATATTGTAAAAAAAAATTTCTCACATCGTGTCAATGTCATTTTACATAGCCAAAACAAAAGTGGCGTATTTTGGAATTTTTTATCCTATTGACAATGTTATCTATGGGCTAAAGCATCCTCGTAGATTCAGCTTTTTTATTCTTATTATTTAACAGTCTGTGAAATAAAAATTTTGCGTCCGTAAATGAGCATTTCTCAAAAAAAGTGTACTTTCAATCGAAATCTTTGTCCCACATTTTAAAATATGTTTTTCTATAAATAACATAGACCATTACCCATTTCTATTAAATTGTATACGTAGTAAGTTAAATAAATTCAGTAAAAAACATTTACTAATTAGAATTATATTAATAAATAATTAATTATAAAAATATTTTGAAAATCCGTCTAATCTAGTTGTATGATAAGTGAAGTGTCCCAATTTAATACCTTCGCAAACAATTGATTGTATTTGTAAGGCCTTGCGGAAATTTTTGAAACAACTTATCTATTTATTTAGGGCTGCAAGACCATAAATCATTTAAATAGAATATTTGGTCGTATTAGAACAAATTTATTTAATAAATAATGTTTTTATTGTATCGCGGAAAAAGTTCCTCTTTGAAATTCCTTTTTTGTGACCATACTTTTTAAAATTTTGCTGTCTATTTTGGTATAAATATGTTTTAGTATAGTGGCAAAATTGTTAAGCTCGGTATCCATCTTATTTTCGTTTTGATATTTCTTTTATGTTCCACGTGCGCGAACATAAGGTTGTCTATTAGCTTAATGGTCCAAAAAATTTCCAGTTTTTGTTACCCAAGAAATGCAGGTAAGCTCTAATATTATTATTATTTCGCCTTTAGATCCATTAAAGCTCTCAATTTTGATTTCGTGAGTCAAATCATAAACGAGTATTAGTTTTAGTTGTATGCGTATACAAGTTGAAAAGTTTATTTAACTTGATTCGTTACTTCCTTTTTTGTTACTTTTGAGTGGTAACGTATATAAGGAAAATAAGGTAACAAAATAGGAAATTGTAAGGCAGAGTGTTGACGATGTGATTATTATTATAATAATTATGAAAATTACATAAGTCGTAGAGAAGCTTTTAAAGATTTTATTATTTGCTCATCTTGTTTAGACATATAATTTTAAGCAACATTGATATTTTTGATTATTATGTAATAAGATTAGACAAACAATATTTTGTTTCATATACTGATTTATTAACCAAAGGATCGTAAAGAAACAGAAAAATGATACTCTTATTTAAACAGATTTTTTTATTGTACTACTGTGTAGACTAGGTTTGAGAAATCCTATTTTATTACCAGAATTATATTTTGGTTACTGTCCCATAAAAGCGGGCGCATATTTTTATGTTTTTTTAATATTTTATTAGGATATTATGATGTTTTTGTGATGATGACAAAAATAAATATTTCGTTTTTGCATTATATATGTATAAAAAATAATACAAGATAAAATAGACTCAATATTGTGAAGATAAGAAAGAGTTATGGCCGAATAGTAACGTAAAGGAAACATTACCGCCTATATTTTAAGATTTTTGTGTTAAAAATAGACAGTTTTTTTTTAAACTAATTAAATTATGATTTAGTATCCCATTTAATCAAATAAAATTTCTAATAACACAATTCAACATTGAATTTACGTAATATAATAAAAGTAACAAAATGGGAAATTTTCTGCACCTCGAGTTTGTTTTAATAGATTTTGCTTTTTATTAACATTTTATATCTGAAAATAACCCCTATTTTAAATTTTGTAGACATTTATCCATAGCTTAAAATAAAAATAAAAATCGGTAATATTTACATTTTTACTTTATCGAATCTTCTAAAAATGGTACATTTTTTTGAGAAACGCTCAAATATGTTTGTAGGTAAGTATTTTCGGGTTCAATCCACAGACTGAGATTATAATCATGTGTTTAATACTTTTTCTAATGCCCTTTTCATCTAGTTTAGGGTCTCCACACACAGGCTCTCATTTCGCCTTATCTCTACTTCATAAGGCGAACTTCAATTTTACGTTTAGTTTCACTTGCAGAAATTGTCTTAAATGCACTGACCTCCATTATACAAGTACGCTGGACTTATGATACCCTTTGAAATGACAGCTGTTTATTGTGCCTATTTGAAGCGGAATCAGCGCCCCCAATTCGGGGGAAGAGAACTAAATCTGACGTATGGCCGCTTAATCGTTATTGGTTGTCATCACTAGTATTAGTTCCAAGTACTCTCACTACTGCTATCAGCGCCAATATGGCGACTTTCAAACGTCTTGGTTACGTCAGATTTAGTTCTCTTCCACCGCATTGGGGGCGCTGATTCCGCTTCAAATAGGCACATTAAACAGCTGGGTATCATAAGTCCAGCGTCCTTGTATAATGGAGGTCAGTGCTTAAATGTATTTAATTTCTTAATATGATTTTGATATTTTATTGTGTTATTTGTTGCTGACATTTTGTGACGCGTAAACCTCAGTTTATAAATATGTGTCTAACTTATTATCTGCATGAAGATTGAACAATTTTAATGTTATGTAACTTCAAAATATGTTTATTTAGTATTCATACCAGTATTAAGTCCTAGGTAGAATTTTATACGATAGATGTAAATTCAAGTATTATAAATACCTACATCAAGTAATTTCAAATAATCAAATAAGTTTAAATATATTTTTTTGTAAATTTTAAACAGCTTGATCATGCCTCACTTGTGTCTAAATTACAAAATAACTCTGTGTAACTATATAAAAATAACTAAAACTAATAAAACATAATTTAAAAAACTTAAACTCCGGCTTTTTCAGTCATGTTCTAGCTTGCTTTTAATGTTCTTGTCAATTACTTCAGTCGATGTATTTTCGTGCAAAACCATTTCCTGTAAAACATATCGCCAGCGACTCTGTAAGATTTGACTAGCAAGGACATCGGTTTCTTACTCCGGGACTCTTAAGTAATGTCCAGTGCCGAATTTGTAGTATTTATGAGAGTAGGCCACTTTATTTCCGCCGCCCCATGCACAAAATCTGCCACCCTCCTAGGACGCTGCCGCCCCTAGGTCGCGGCCTGTACGGCCTATTTATAAATTCGGGGCTGGGATCTCTACACCAGATTTCATCAAAAACAAACAGACAGACAGATAGACCCACTTTCGCATTTACATGAGTACTATGAATATCTTTTCAATAGTAATTTTACTATCTAATTTCTACATATTATTACGGAGTCGCTAGCGAACACTCGTCACTGCTTTGTGTTCACACATATCGTATAAAACGTTAAGAGAATCTCATGGACTATTACAGAGGAGCAGCCAGTGAAGGTGACTGCGGGGGTCGCGCCCGGGGAGGTCAACGAGGCTATGCAGCACCAGCTCAAGGTGCTCAGCTGGTGAGTTGGAGTCACATATCTATTATATACTATGTGGTATAAGAGTGGCTTTTGAGCAGTGAATAATATTGTACTATCAGAGAAGTTGATTCATAGGCAGATGGCGGAACTACGAAGTTTGGTCGAGTTATGTCAAACCCAGCCGACAGATCACGAGTCACGCGTATATTGAATTGACATAATCCGACCGAACGACGTAGATCCGTCGTTTGGTCTATGAATGAATCAATGCCTATGAATAAATTTCTTCGATGGTGCATGTAACTACAACTTACTTTATTTTTAACAGAAATATCTTTTAGAATTTTTATTTTAAAAACCTATATCAAAGAAATTCATTTCTAAACAAAATAAGAAGAATACTGTTATTCTGAGAAGATTATATCATGTGGTCTTACATTGGTTTATAAAAGCAACAGCAGTCTGTTCGTTTACAACATAAAATTATAATTTATCATTATGTTTGCAGGCGTGTGGAGCGCGAGCGTGCGGCGCGTCTAGAGGCGCAGGCGCGGGAGTCCCGTGCGGCGCTGCGGCGACTCCGCCCCCTGGCCGCGCCCGCCGCCCCCGCCGCGCGCGCCCGCCGCGCCGCCGCCGCACAGCTGGAGAAGGACCTCGCTAAGCTGCAAACGGTAATATTGAATAGCTATAAAATTTAATTAAAATACAAAATAAAGTTAACGCACCGTATTTTTTTTACTGACGTCACTTTGTTTAACACGCTTACGCAAAGCATTAAAGTATTTTGCTTGCGCTGCACATTCATGCCGTTACCTCGAGTGGCCGAGCAGTGGCTTTGAATCAGACATGATTAAAAAACTTGTCTCATTTTGTTGTTCAGAGAACTTTACAATTTCAGTCACATTAATCAGCTTATAGTACATTATTCGAATCGTTGGCCTGTATGATTATACAATAGGCGTGCTCGTTCCTCGGGCGTGTGAGAGACGCGAGCGCACTGCACAAGCGTCGCGCTCGCGACGCGCACGTAGCGCTCTCTCGATCAGACTACCCGAGGAACGCGCACACCTTATGTGAGGGACGCCTTAATCATGTGTTGTTTTCCTGAATAAGTTGAACTTGACAGTTGAGTTTCTCTTTTCTGACACGCAGGAGTGGACGCTGTTCGTGGCGCGGTCCGGCCTGGTGAAGTTCCCCGCGGAGCCGGGCAAGTATGCGCGCGCGTTGCAGCAGCACCGCGACCGACAGCGCGAAATACGACGGCAGCTGGAGGTGAGCCTGATGATGATGATAGGGTTATATGCTTGTCCTAGCTTGAGAGAGGCGAAGGTAAATAGGGTGATGATGATTTATGGACGTAAATATTTGTTGTTATAGGTTGAGAGAGGTAGTAGTGTACGTGTTGTTACTTAAAAGGTATTTCTATGACAACTACGCTCAGGATATGCGAGATTGCTGTGACACAGCATATCTCGTTTTCTGTACTGCTGCAAATTGGAAAATAATATTGAAATATTTGGTGTTTTTTATTTTGCGGACTTTAAATAGCCATAAACTGGGCAAATATTTTTATTAGTAACTGGGAAACCGTATTTCTGTCCAATGGCAATTTTAAAAATAGTTGACATTGTAACTGACAATCGTTTCAGGAGCGTCTGGTGGCGCTGCAGAGCGAGGTGCGGGCGCTGGTGGCGCTGCACCGGCCGTGGCGCTGCGTCGAGGCCGACCTCGCCGATTTCCCCGCGCCGGAGCTCACCAAGGTACTCCACATCATCTTATCGCCTGCTTACAGACGAACGGCACTTGTCGACGACACGCCTCGACGGCAGCCGACGACAGTTGACGACTGCCGTTCGTCTGTAAGAAGCCTTAGTCGGGCAGTATAAAATCAGTATGGATATTATACTGATCTATCTAAACCGACTAAGCCCAAAAGCGATATCTCAAAAAAATCGTCAAGGTGATTTGTATAGCACTGGTTAGCTGAAAAACATACGATAGTGTAGGTTAGGTCAGTCAGTTCGCAACGTCTCGTGTTGGTTAATAATTGCTCGTATATTAGCTGTAAGGAATTTATGTGCTGTCTAAAGTTATGAGGAAGAGCAAATAATATACTGGACCGATTTCACTGTAAGAAAGCTATAACTTTCTAAGTCTAGTTTTATTAGCGGCTCCGGCCACGTAAATAACCTACAGAAATACTGAACTTTTTCAGGATCGAAAATTGCTTATGTGTAATCCACAGATTTTATATAGGTTCAGTAAATTTTTCGTGAAACAGTAAGAAAAATCCATCCATTCTCAGTTGTCAAAGTCGAAACTTTTGCATTTTTCATTGTAGTATGTAGTTTTTTATTGTAGTATCTTATTAACCGTTACGTGTTACGTTCCAGGCTCTAAACCCGCCGACGGTGGACATCGGCACGCTGCGGTACCCGGCGAGCGGCGCCGCGCCCGCACACACTGTCTACGTGACGCCCACACAGCTCGCCAGGTCAGGACTTCTTCTACTTCCGTACTTATATTATAAAAGCCAAAGTGATTTTGATAAAATTTGGCTTGCAGACACTCTGAGTCCCAAGAAAGGTCATAGGATAACTTTTGGTTGTGGAAAAATTTACGATTACAGTGCGGTAAACAAATTTTTGGCGCAACAGAGTTGCGGGCGTCATCTAGTAATATTATACAGACCATAATATACATAAAGGCTGGCAACGCACCAGCAGCTCTTCTGATGTTGCGAGTGTCCATGGGCGATGGTAGTTGCTTTCCATCAGGTAACCCGTTTGCCCCCTTATCTTATTAAAAAAGATTCTCTAAATTATTAAAAAAAATATACATGTTTATGCAGTATTTAATCATAATATTTTGATAGTGTTGCTGATGGAGTTAGTTAAACAAATTCTGAAATCTTGTGGAAAAGTTTTTCATTCTTCTGATATCACGCCGATAAGGACAAAGTCCTAGTGACTTTGATTGGGCCTATTTCCGGCACAATATAAATGAAATCAATAAGATCTTCTAGTTTGTGGCCTGTAAGTGATATTGTAAAGCGTACTGTAAAAAGCTTGAACACGTTATATCTCATTTCAGACTGCGCGAGATCGTGTCGGAGCTGCAGTCGGATGAGGTGGAGTTGGACCTCAAGCCGCTCGACCACACCGTCTGCGCCGCCTGAGCGACCAAGGTCACATGTAAGCCCGGCGCGCCCGTACACTTGTACCATCGAGGAAATTGATGCTTAGGCAGTCGACAGACTCACGTCATTTGGTCGGCTTATGTCAATTTGTTAGCTGTGGCCTGTGATCGGTCGGATGGGTTTGACGTAACGCGACCCATTTAATAAGGTCCTCCATCTGCCTAGGAATCAACTTGTCTGATAGTATATGACGAGTAGAAACCACTTAATAACCACATTATATTACACGCTTTATGAGACGAAAAATATGTAGCTATTATTATTATTTAAATGGTCTCTAAAATGACCAGAGACGGAATAGTGTACTTTAAAATGTATACCATCGTGCTGTAACATAAGAAAGCTTAAACGCAAAAAGCAATTTTTTATACGCAGCAACCAAAATGCTTGACTAATAATACAAAATATATGCTATTGTAAGCTTCACGGGAATAATATCAAGTTTGTGATGAGAATTCGAGTTTGTGGAATTCTTATATTTATTTTTATTAGTTAAATTTTAAATTCTTAAATTCTACATTAAAACTCATTGCATAGTCTAAAGAGAGCCATAGGCTTGTACTAGTGTAAGGACAAAGAAGTAATATTTATTATTTATATCAAGGAATATTTGTATATGGGCAAGCTTATAAAGTCAAGTTTAATTACTAACATATAAACTTCTTTTTTCCGAACATTAACCAACTTAAAATAAGTACTAAACACGACCCATCTTAACTGAGTTTATATCAATATAAAAATTGTTGAATTGATACAAGCATGTTTAATAAAAATACGCCCTTTGAGCCATTTTAATAGGAATATTGTAGCTAATAATTAACTCCATGTCTCATCAGTCATCACGCAAACTTTTTCACCTATAAGGATATTATGTTTTAAAAGTCAACTAGAATTTCTTACAATTTTCTTTATAGAATTCAGTGTTGTGGCGTCAAGAATTTGTTGGGTTATGAACGTGAAAGTAAGATATTATTTATTTGCGATATAACATTTTCGCTATAACAAATTCCAGTATTTCCGATCAGTGAATAGTTTTAATGAGATTTCAAATTACATTACATAATACATCGTACACGCCACTTTAGCTGGACGCTAAAGAAAGTATCGCGCTGGTTGTACTAAAGAAACTAAAATAAAGTCACAAGGCTAGAACACTGTTCCTACCTCGTCAACCTAAAGCAACATTTGTTCAGGCCACTGTAAAAAAAACTTGTCTTAACGAAATAAAGATGGCTTACAATTTTTCTATAGCGATAAATCATTATGTTTTATTCAAGACCACAAAATAAGCTATCAGGGGGGGGGGGGCTATCAATAAGCATAGGGGGGGGGGGGCAAATCAGATTTTTTATAAGCTAGGTGTTTATAAAGAATAAAAAATTAATATCTAAGTATTATAGGCCTATGTTCTAGCCTTACTTATAAATACACTATTGTTCGTTCAGACAATGAACTTTATAGTGAATAAAACAACAGTTTACTAGCTAATCAAATATTGTTAATTGAACTGTCTATAACTTAAAGAGGTGAGAGGTATTATATCTCTTACAGGAACTTTTATGCTGGAACATAGGAATAGTTCCACATAAATTCTAGATAAAATTTCTCAAAACTGACTTTATTATGTAAACACTCTAAAATAACACTCATTATTATAATTTTGTACTTATGAATTAATTGATTATAATTATTGAATAAAATATATTTAATGGAGAATATTTATTATTATTTTTACCACAATCTTTATTTGAAGTTACACCCTCTTGTAAAGGTACGGTCTATGTATGATATTTCTTCACACAAAAAGGTACTGAACTGATGATTGTTGTCGTTAGATAAGTTGAGCTTGAGATTATTACAGACTAATTCATTTTGCTCTAAGTAATAGTAGTGTATTTCACTTCATTAATCACGGGATGAAGTAAGTATGTAAAAAAAAACATTTCAATTTCAAATCAACCCATATAAAATAAAATACTTGAGTACATCATATTTTGTTATTATTTTGTAATGTTTCGTTCACTTTTGTGGTAACATTTCATTTTATAGTATATATCACAAGTACTAAGTACTAAATATAAACATATTTTACTAGCTAGAAGAGCTAACATCCTTACAGAACTGAGGTTTTAAAGGTTTCAATATCTATTTCATAACATTTATAAGATAATAAATAAGTATAAACTTATTTGCAAGTTTTTTCTCTTATTGAAACAGATAATATTCAATAGAATATCTATTTATGAATACCAAAAAGTCATCCATTAAACCAATGTCTACTGCTGAAAATACATTAAAATCCATTGAGTAGTTTCAAAGATTTGAGTGAGCAGTCAAAGCTAAAAACAAAACACACTAAATTATAAAAATAAAAAAATTACAATATTTGTAAAATTGCGCCTACTACCACCTACTACTGTCAGTATCCTATACATTGGAAAAGCCATTTGACAATTGAAGACGTGAGTGCAAGAACACGATAACTAACATTTTGGAACATACGGACATTACTAATTTTTTTTCTTATTATTTGAACAAATCTTGTAACTTATCTACTTCATCTCCTGACTAATATATCTGGCTACACATATTATAATGCACAATTTTTTAATTTCAAATCATTTTTTTCGGCCCTAAAGCCTTAATTTATGCAAAAAAACGGCAATTGTTTTACTGTTAGCTATTGTGTTCATCCACTCCCGTCTTCAATAATTACTGCCACTCCCACTATGCTTAGTCTAAAAAATATTTGGTTCCCAACCCTCACTTTCTAGTATCATCATTAGAACCTACACCATTAATGCCTGGGTTTCTGAGGTATTTTTTAAAGGTTTATCTTTTGTATGTTAATTTTTTGGTTAACGTTTTAACAGATTAGTTAATTTATTAAAGTTAATCTCTCCTAGTGAATAGACAAACTGCCATCAGAAAACCCTTAGAAACTGAACAATAGGTATATTAAATAACTCGCAAACAAATGGAAGTACTAACAAATGCATCAGAATAATCATACATACAATATTAATGATTAAATTTTACTATCAACAAAGGATTTGTCTAGGAAGCTTCTCAGATCTTTTATAAAAAGTTCCGGATTCTTGAAATGCAAGTCATGATCCCCCTCTACGGTAATCATTGTGCAATTCCTCTGTTGGCTCATGTACTCTAGCAGCTTCTGTGACTCCGCCCAGGTGTCTCGGTAGGTAAACTTGCTGTGACTGTGCGTGCATGCGACCATAAACAAAGGTGCCAAGTTTTTACTGAATAGCTCCTTCTGGTATTCCAATGTATTTTGTAGGGGATAAAGTACTTTTAAACGTCTCTCCCAGGACAATCTGAAATTTAAAAAAGAATGTATTACTAAAGTACTTTTAAAGTTCGCGCACACTTTGTCAGGGCGTGCCGGGGCGGGTCGGGGCGCAGCGCAGCGCAAAATGCGTTATAGCACACTATTGCTGGGTCGGCTCGCATTGCATCAATGCAGGATTTTGAGCATGTTTGGATAGCTCCAGTGTGACCACTTTTAAATCACTTGTGACTCGATATACCAAAAACGTTACTATATTCTACTAAAATCTACTAGACCGTGTTTTAGCTTCTACCGAAAATCTACCTTTATTAATCAATGTATTCTACGTGGTTGAAACTAAAATAAAACTAAAATGTTTATGTGGACTGTCTTCATTATCTTTTTTAAATTTTTATATTATTTATTCTATAATATCGATTTTCTACTAAAATCTACTAAAAGAATTTGGTCTACTAAATTGTCATTCATTTGACCTCAAATGTACCAAAAAGTAGAAATCTACTAAATGAGGTCACACTGTCGCCGGGGCGCAGCGGGTCTTGCCGGGCCGTGTCGCATTGACGGAAAGCGGACGGGCGCCCTGGCACAGTGAGCAATACGCACATCCGCTTCCATACAAATTGTATGGAGGCGGATTTTTGCGATGCGCCCCGGCACGCTGAGCCCCGGCACAGTCTGCTCACTCCTAAAAATGTCTCTCCAAGGAAAATTTGAAATGTAAAAAATAATTTATTTAGTACAAAAAAAAGTTGTTTTTGTTTTGTTTTTAGAGTTCTGTTAACAAGAACTCTAAAAACAAAAACAACTTATAAGCTTATTGTTGAGCTGTTTATTGCTCAGATAATTCTGTGTGTGGTGTGTACAGGTAACAAACATAGAGGCATTAATTTTTAAATTAATAAAGAATAACTCACTTGTACTTATCTTCACCAACTTTAATTAAGTTTCTGGACAGCAGCAGCTCTGCCTGGTCTCTGGTCATGCTCCTGTTCCTCATGACAGCTTTAATAGCACTTTCTTTAGTATAAACTTGATCATCCTTCGTAAAGAATTTGTAGTTATCGTAGTAACTTGCACACAAGTCTTTGAAATTCCTTCTGGGCTCATATGCAACTAAAAATTGAAATGACGGACCTGGGTCTAGGAGCACCATCTTTTTTATTTTGTTGGGATGTAGGACATTGTAGAAGAGACCCAATTCAGAGGCCATGGAATGCCCAATGTATATAAACTGTTGCCAGTCGAGGTGGTCCACAGCTACTTTCACTGCCAACACATATGTTACTCTCTGAATTTGAGATCCTGGAACAATAAAAACTCTTAGTATTTGATTTCAAAATCCAAATTAAAAGATTTTTAGTCTATGGAGATTAAGCTCATATTTGTTGCAAAGAGTAGCTAAAATATAGCTATGGCTTATCTAATAAGATAAAAAGATAAGCCCTAGCCACAATGTATACAAAAAAAAAACTGTAAACAACTTTTACTACAAGTTGTCTTTACTATCAACTAATTTGTCACCTTTTGGAAATCCATCAGACTTGCCGTGACCGGGTAGATCAAAAGCAACGTAGTGGTATGAGTCCGGTAACAACTTTAGCAGAGGTTCAAAAGTCACCAAGCTGTCCTGGCGTCCATGGACCAGTAGAACAGGCTCCCCATTGGGGTTTCCCCATGACATAACTGTAATATTATCAAATAGCAGCCGAATAAGTAAAGTTTACACATCGTAAAATACCTTATGTCAAAATTATGTAACTTTGGAGTAAAGTTAGAAATAGTTAAATTACTTACATGCAACTTTTCCCCAAGGTGCATCTATGAACCATTCCTTTATGACCTTCATAATGATAATATTACCCAATAAAACCTAGTTCTTAGATCTGATCAAATTATTCAATTGAATCACATTAGTAACTAATGTTTTGTTTGCTAATTACTAAAAAATTAGAACATAACCCCGTCCATATCTACACAGTTTTGATAATAATTATCATCATCTCAATAAAATGTAAAGCTTATTTTTTCTTACTACCTAAAATTTTATGAGGTATCAGGAAACTTATTTGAGAGCTCAGACCAAGCTCAGACCAAATAAAAACTCGAGTTTTTATTTGGTCTGAGTTTGAGAGTAGAGTTTGTAACAAGTTGTGGTTATATTGTTTCAACCTCAAATATAATATATTATTATTAAGAAAAATAATTTATAGAATGTTAATAGAAATTAGCTCCTTTTTAAATTAATTTAGTTAAAAAACTAGTAAATTTATAAGTTTTATCCTTTGTTTTATCTTGAACCAACTTGAAATTCCAATTATTTTTCAATTTCATTTTTCCTTCGTCTCCTTTTTTTTCTTATATGGCACTTCGGCTAATGGCTAATTTTAACCATGGCCAGTGTCAAGTATAAATATGGCGGGAAAACATTCTTTAATACAATTTTCAGCATCGCTTTTCTATATTGTCATGTGTAAAGTCTAGTCAACAAACTAGTCAAAGTCTAAGTATAAGTCAAAACAGTCAAGAAGTCAAGCAGTGTTGCCAACTTAGCTACTTTGTAGCTAGATCTAGCTATTTTTCGGTATCAGGCAGCTATAGGTCTACCAGAATCTGATGGCAATTTTTGACAGCAGATTTTCAAAAAATATCCTTGATCATTGGATAAATTTTTATATTTGCATGACACACACAGAATCAGCCGCTATAAGAAAAAATAAGGATCAAAATGTTTTATTCAAATTACCCCGGTATTGCTACAGTCAATTTATTTTCTCACTTTTTGTCATCAGATTCTGGTAGACCTATACAATTTTAACACATTCTTTGCCTTTAACACACCATGTGTGTCCACACTAATCTTTATCGCCATGCCGCTGGCACGCCGGGTGTGCTCTCCGTTTTTCATCAATATCTCAAAGATAAGACAGTTTTTTTCACCGAAACTCTCAGAGTATAAACTTTGTGCCGTAAGCTAATGAATTCTTTAGTGGTTCCATGATCTGATATTTTTTTTATGTTATCGAAAATAATTTATTATGTAATGCCGCGAACATGCCAGGTGTGTTCATCTACACGAGTTCTCAACCTTTTATATCTGGCTGCACGGTATCTATATTGTTTGGTCAATTTACTTTAAGAAAGAGGGGCATTTCGTACCCACTTATGTAGCACTTTAAGACATAATATACCAAATGAATGAGCTTGAAAAGTTGAACATTTTATTGTATGACGAAAAATCTTTAATAGTTAGGGAGGGGAAGAGAGGATTTCGCGACAAGCTCGAGCGTGTCAGATTAAGCTTGTATAGGCTTCCGACATGTGTCGGACACAAGTTCCGACAAATTATCATGAATATATAGAAATTAGATTTCTCACATGGTGGGACCGTGGGTTAAAAAAATGTTTTTAACCGACTTCCAAAAAGGAGGAGGTCATACGTTCGGCTGTATAAATTTATTTTTTTGTATGTTCAACGATTACTCAGCCGTTTGTGGTCCGATTTTCAAAATTCTTTTTTTTTTGTATAGGGTCTAACTTGAATTTGGTACCATGTTCACAAAAGTGGTGACCTGATGATGGAATCCACGAGTAATCGAGGGAACTCCTCAAAATTCATATGGGAACATATTATGGTGATTTTGGTTTTATGTGAAGTATACTAAGCATTTGATGGGGGACTATCTGCTTGCGTCGCATCATCATCATATTCCCCTGTTTCTAGCTCATATTTTGTATTGTCTAAAAAAATCATAAATAAGTAACCAAAGGTTGACAGTCACTGATCAAATTACGATAAATACTTACCTCGAAATCTATTTACTGCCATAATTAAATCTTCAAGACCACAAACACTTCAGAAAACAAAATATATCTTCAGTAACTCAAGAAGGACTAATGAATAAGCACGTTTGAAGTCGAAATAACGCTTTTTATGATTTTACCTCTTCACAGTGCCAGTGAACACACCTAGTGTGCCATGTAATTTCATCCTGCATTGCCGAGAGCACACCTTTCATAGTTTGAGTTTTTAATAGGGCGGCATCGCTGGGAACTTTTAGAAAATCGTGGTGGTACGGAATGTGTTAAAAAAGTTGTAGCTAGATTTTTTTAGCTACTTTTCTAGCTACTTTTCAACTTTCGAGATTCGTAAAGTATTTACCTAGAATCTAAGGTAAGAATGTAAAAATATAATAAGTATCTTTTTTTTTGTAACCAACTAAAAGATAAGTGCTTGCGGTCTTCCAGGATCTGATGGCAAATTTGGATGGCAGATTTTCAAAAAATATCCTTGATCATTGCCGAATTTATCAAGGGTACAGCTCTGGATTTATGTATAGGCAGTATAGGCAATGGTCTATGGACGCAGCGTCCTATGGCGTCCTAGGAGGAGCGGCAGCGTCTTAGGATGGCCGCAGAGTTCGTACTGCGTACATAGGGGCGGCAAAATGAAAGTGGCTTATACTCATAAAAATACAAATCCGGCCCTGTAAGGGTGGATAGTTAATCAAACTAACAGAACCACACATTACATGGACTTTCCTTGAACTTTTGAACCCTAAAAAGGCAATAATAAAACAAAACAAAAGCTTCGATTTCGTATAGTTATAAATCTTATCTTCTAAATAATTAAATAATATTATTGAGCCTAAATCGTTCCTCAGATGTCTGGAGCTGGTGCAGCTTGTGCGGGAGTCTCGATGCAGCTTGTCATGGATGTAGCCTTTCACTAACAAGCTGTTGAGGTACAGTCTGGGCCGAGTTCTTGTGTCGTCTGTGCTCGCTGATACTTCAGAAGACCTGGAAAAAGTAATGGGACACATGACTACAATGTTTTCACTAGTATAGAGGCAGCACAGTAAACAAAAGTTTTGTCCGAAATTGACAACGTTTCTAACGTGAGCAGCGTATGTGCTTGTAGCGCCCTCTGTTCCGACCTTAGCGTAATATTAACTGTTGCAGTTGTCATGTCTGAGAAATAGATATGTGAAAATTTTCGACAGCAAATTGTGATGTCTAAAAATTTTATTATGGGATTATAGGCGAAGTTATAAATCTAAAATCAAGCTCATTTTAGATTTTAAATATGAATTCGTTGCCAAAATTATCGAACAATTTGACTAAGTGCCTAATTATGCCGATACTCAATAGGACGGTGGCAGCCCTCTTATAAAGGGCATAGAACCTTTACAACACCTTATTTCGCTAGTGGATTACCTTGTTTTGCACAAAAACACTTTTACTTCCGTACACTGTGTAATAATGGCTCATAGTCAAAACATTCCAATATAGATGTTGCAGCCATCTAGTTGAATGGCCAGCCAGTTTGAATCGTTAGTACACACTGACCTCTATAATACACTGGACCGGCGATTACTATCAATAAAATGTTCCTATTTGAAAGTCGCCATATTGGCGCTGACAGCAGTGGTGAGTGTACTTGGAACTAATACTAGTGATGTACAACTGTCTTTTCTATTATCGATTAAATGTTTCCAGATTCAGATAATGTCGACCATTAGGACAAAAATATCACGCTATTTGTGGAGCGTAGACTAAAGAACAGACTTTCGAAAGATTGAAATTGCTCGTCGTTTGGGAACGCGATGGCACGCGAACTACATACACATGCGGTATCTAATCTTGATATATGTCTGTATGTTATAGTGTATGGTATTTAATGTTAAACATTATTTATTGAATAACATAATATGTTCGTTTAAGTACAAAAATAGTGTCGCTATAAATGAATATTATTATGATATTATCGATATCAATTTTGACATCCCTCAGAAATGTCATTGATAATGAGAATTTTGCAAATGGCCGCTGCATTTTATGTCACAATTAGTTCACAGTACACTCACCGCGGCGCTTCAAATCGGCACAAGAAATACCTAGCTGTCATTTTGTACGGCATAGCCAGTCCAGTGTATTTAATAGAGGTCAGTGTTAGTACAGTAATATTTTATATTTCTTAAGCCATCCTTAATTTCTTTCTAATCTCTATTGTATTTCTGAAGTCTCTAGGTGACACTCTACTCTCTATTTAAGTGACTAATGGGATATAAATTATAATACTTCAATGTTGTCACGCTAGACGGCAGCACCAATATTCTGATAAGACGTGTGCAATATGTTGGATTTTAGTCAGATTATTATCTACTGAATGTCCTATAACGTCCTCTGCTTTGACCTTTGCTGCAAATAAATCGCCTCTGATTATGGCAAAGTGCGCCTACCCGGCAAGTGCGCCATTTAGCTATAGGTTATTCCGTACGGCTGATGGGCCAATCAGCAGTATGGAAAAATAGCTATATGGCACACTTTGCCACACTCACTGTACTTCAATTATTATACTGTGGTAAGTCCAAAAATCAAAATTGTATAGGTACTTGAAGTAAAGAGGCGAAATACCTTTTTTTCTCTATCTACCTGACACAGTACTGCCTATATCTGCACAGCCAGTCGTCAAAGTCGGTGAGCATGTCCTGGAAGCCGCATATGCTCCTCCTCTCTTTGTCTGGAAAGTTACAACAAGCCTATTAACAAACCGGATAGGTGCAAGAGTGGAAAAAATCGTTAGAGTCCAGTGTCCCCTCCTTCTACCAGCTAAACGGTTGCTTTTAGAAATGTGAAAAAATTCACGGGAGTAGAAAATATGCTGAATTTAAAAGGAAAACTATCACGGCTAAGAGACTTCATAAGGTATTGAGTAATAGTCGATCAACTAAAAAAAATGTATTCGGCGAAGTATAAAGGAACTTTTCGTTCGAATTCCTTCAATCGTAACTGAGATGATGTTGTTAGTAGTGTAAAACACGTTATAATTGACCATTAAAATAATCGGCCAAGTGCGAGTCGGACTCGCGCACGAAGTGTTCCGTACCGGTATAGAGCGAAAGTAGACAAAAAATTGTGTTTTTTGTATGAGAGCCCTCCTTAAATATTTACTTTATTTTAATTTTATTATTAATTAGTTACTAAAGTACAAATATAACTAAGGATTTGTAAAAATTTCAAGTGCCTAGCTGTTACCATTATTGATTACGAGCAAAAAAGGCCAAAAAAATTACGTTTCTTGTATGGGAGCCCTCCTTAAATATTAACTTTATTTTATTTTCAGTATTTGTTATAGCGGCAACAGATATACACAATCTGTGAAAGTTTCAGAAGTCTAGCTATAGCGGTTGTTGAGTTACAGCCTGGAGACAGACAGACAGACAGACGGACGGACAGACGGACAGACAACGAAGTCTTAGTAATAGGGTCCCGTTTTTACCCTTTGGGTACGGAACCCTAAAAATATTAAAAACTTGCGGTACTACGGGACCCTATATTGCGCGTGGCCCGACACGCACTTGGCCGGTTTTTTTTTAATTATAGCGCCCAACAGAACACATCCCGGCTAATGAGATACAGCCTCGTTACAGATCATGCTGACGAACAGACAGACAAGAAAGGTTCAGTAATAATTTTCCGCGATCTTAAATTTATAAATGTGTATGCCAATATGACATGTAATTCCAAGTCGTAAGGCACATATTCGTATAAACGTTAATATTTTGGGAGTCGACAGTCGTGCATCAGCTGATTTATGATTAATACAATTGGTAATGTTTTGTTTATCGTGTTTGTTTGTTATTGACCCGAGGTTGTTACACTTTGAATCTTATCATTGATTGTATAATATAAAAACATAGTAAACAAAACAATATTATGTTTAAAACGCATATAATAATGTAGAAACTAAATTAAAAGTATAAGGGTAAACATGTTCTAAAATCATGTATACCAGGTATGCCTGGGAAAACCAGAAAATGCATGACTTTAGAAGCGCGTATAAGCTTAGCTATAGCTACGTTAGCGCTACGTACGTAGTTAAATAAAAATTAATATTATATCGTGTAAAATAATAATTAATTATGATTCGTGAAATAAAACACAAAAAATAAAGTAAAATGTACTTCTCAATTGAATGCAATTTTCCATGCATAACATTAAAATAACATCAGAAAATTACATCGTTAAAATTAAATAAGATATTTTTATTGTTTTTAAGTTGAAATAAAAAACCCCAGATATACTTTATAAGCAAATAACTACATATTGCACTTTTTAACATCGTAATAATATTTCTAAGCGCTTGTGAGACAATGAATATTACTTGGAAAAATCTTGAAGTGCATCATTAAAAAAAATGATAATTAATGAGTAATTACCTGTGTGGTTCGCCATGTCACGACTCGCAACATAGCACGCGGCCCGCGCGAGGTGTATACAAACACTGCGCCAGCGCACAGCCTTCGCTAGGGACGGGCAAACTTGTTTACTGTCGATAATGCATAACCACACTGGCAGAGGTCTGTTGCTCACGATTTTCTATATATCTACACTGTATATATTGTATCTACACTGTGGTCTGTGACACATCTACACAATAAGAAGTCGTCATTCTATATATCTACACTGTATATATTGTATCTACACTGTGGTCTGTGACACATCTACACAATAAGAAGTCGTCATTCTATATATCTACACTGTATATATTGTATCTACACTGTGGTCTGTGACACATCTACACAATAAGAAGTCGTCATTCTATATATCTACACTGTATATATTGTATCTACACTGTGGTCTGTGACACATCTACACAATAAGAAGTCGTCATTCTAATCAAGTTAGACAGTCTTTCGCAACATTCATAAATATGTGCCGATTAGAATTGGTATTTGGTACACATTTATTAACACAACTATGTACAATGTCACGTATCTGCATAAAATCATTTTTTATGCAGATACGTGACATTTAATACATAATGTTAATTGCATATACCTAAAATGCATTTTCGATCTTATAAAATAACCTTCGAACCTGCAGGTCACAAGATTTCGTTGATTATGGGTTAATAACATTTCAACAATGCCAAATAACATGACGCATCAGTAAAATCGTAAGTTTGGTGTCCAAAAAAGTGTAATCTTTTTCGTTGCACACCAAACTCTATCCCTCTTACTAATAAAAAATTCTTAAACATGCGTTCAACGTGTGAATAGTTAAACAGGAGTTTTTAAGTTACACACACGTTACACAGAGTGTATACAGAGAAATTAGTATGGAAATGACAGCATCGTTATACAGGCCTTATGTCAAAAAATTATTATTAGTAGAAAAAATCTTATGCACCCTCTATACACGCTGTGTAACTTTTTATTAGTAAGAGGGTATAAAAAGAAATTAGTATGGAAATGACAGCATCGTTAAACAAGCCTTATGTCAAAAAATGATTATTAGTAGAAAAAATCTTATGCACCCTCTATACATGCTGTGTAACTTTTTATTAGTAAGAGGGGAATATGTTTTATCGTAAAATATATTGATATCGACACGAAGAAAATTGAAATCACTAAGCGTTATCAACCATAATATTTGTATACCAAAGTTCAATAAGTAGCGAACGTTTTGTTGTGGTTTTTGCTGTCAATGTACTCTGCCAAACGAGTTATTAAAGGAAAAATTTGAATTTGTATAAAACCCACTCGAATTTAGTACCTATATGTAGGACATAACACTTTAAGGCGACGAAGCCTTGATAATTTGGCTGTAGCGATATCGATTTTCCTCAGCAATGACTAAAGCTAAGAAATTAAAGTTCATTGTCAGTATTCATCATGTCTTTATCTTTGAATTACCCATAGCATAACACGATTGGTCAACTTTTATAACATTTCTATGTCAATTTTTTAAAAATAATAATACATAGAAATTTTATAAAAATATTTTTTTATAAAATTTCTATGTCTAATCAATCAAAAAGACCTCTGTAAAAAAAGGGATTCTAATTTTGCCAACAGAGGAGAGTGATTTAAGCTTCCAAAATTTGTACATAGATTGGTTCAAGCATACACTTTAATTTGCACATAGCTTATATGAAATATATTTATGGTTTTTAAATTACGCGACAAAAACTATTTTGTCGCTTACGCCCTTTCCATTTCTTGCTGTTCCATTGCTTGTCTTCTATGAGAGGCCGGGCCGGCCTCTCATAGAAAACAAGCAATCTACAACATATCCAACACGGCGGCGTCACCTTAAAGAGCAAGCCCTCTTCGTTCAGTCTTTTACACCAGTAATACAGGGTTTATCTATATTTAGTAATATGGAATATAATATATAATAATACTAATATTATAAATGCGAATGTGTGTCTGTCTGTCTGATATACCTCTTCAAGGCTAAACTGCAAAACCGATTTTAATGAAATTTGGTAACTATGAAGAGTTTCAGTACCTGGAAAGGACATGTACCCACGCGATAAACAAATATCTGGCCAACATGTGTGAGTTGCAGGCTTCAACTAGTGATCATATAATATATCATTCCCTTTATTAAAATAAAATCGGCCAAGTGCGAGTAGGATTCGCGCACGAAGGGTTCCGTACCATTATAGAGCAAAATTATGCCAAAAATTGTGTTTTTTGTATGGGAGCCCCCCTTAATTTTTTATTTTATTCTAATATTATTATTAAATATTAAAGTACACATATAACTAAGTACTTTGAGAAAAATTCAAGTACCTACCTGTTGCCATTATTGATGCCAAAACACGTTATTTGTATGGGACCCCCTTAAATATTAATTTTATTTTGTTTTTAGTATTTGTTGTTATAGCGGCAACAGATATACATAATCTGTGAAAATTTTAACTCTCTAGCTATTACCGTTCTTGAGTTACAGCCTGGAGACAGACAGACAGACAGACAGACGAACAGACGGACAGACAACGAAGTCTTAGTAATAGGGTCCCGTTTTTACCTTTTGGGTACGGAACCCTAAAAAATATTAACACGTATTACATCTAATCCCTGTTATTTTCTTTGCGTGATACGTTGGTAAAAGGCACGTCTTGATAAAATTATCGACGGATTTGCACCAATTGTGCACGTCACGTTATCGTAGACGCTGACTTTCACGATAAAACGTTGGGCACGTTAAATGTCCTTTTAATTTTACACACCGCAGTTTGCTTTTATAATTCCGGACGTGACGGTAAAAACGTGGACGTCCGCGGCAAAACGATAACACAGGGAACTGGGAAATAAAATTCCTGAATACGTTTTAACGTGAACGTCCACATTATAACGCTACGATAACGTGGCACACCAATTACCAAACTTCCCTCTAAAACCGTCCGATATTTTTGCTATGTGCGTAGCTACAAGAATTAATGATATTGTGTAAGTCAGACCACGTGCTCGCACTTCCTCGCCCGGGCCCCTGCGCCCGGCTAATACGCGTGCCTGTCAACAACAACAGAGTTGTCGTCGCTAGTATGAAATAAAATAAAAAAAAACCGGCCAAGTGCGTATCGGGCCACGCGGAATATAGGGTTCCGTAGTACTGCTAGTTTTTGATAATTTTTGTATGGTCAATGAATGTACATTTAACATTTACAACGTGTTTTACACTACTAACAACATCATATTCTCAGTTACGTTCAAAGGAATTTGAACGAAAAGTTCCTTTATACTTCTCCGAATACATTTTCTAGGGTTCCGTAGTACCCAAAGGGTAAAAACGGGACCCTATTACTAAGACTTCGATGCCTGTCCGTCTATCTGTCTGTCCGTCTGTCTGTCTGTCTGTATGTCTTCAGGCTGTAACTCAAGAACGGTAATAGCTAGAGTTGAAATTTTCACAGATTATGTATTTCTGTTGCCGCTATAACAACAAATACTAAAAACAAAATAAATTAAATATTAAGGGGGGCTTCCATACAACAAACGTGATTTTTTTGCTATTTTTTGCTCGATATCAATAACGGCAACCTGTGTTCGCATATCTCTGGAACTACCAGTCTGATTTCAGTAATTCTTTTTTTGTTGTATTAGGTATTGTTCAACTTAGGGAATAGTGCAAGTTTCATCAAAATCGGTTCAGTAGTTTTGGAGATACAGTTTTAATTCTCAATTACGTACAATTTTGAAGTCGGTTTTATCTTTTTAAAATACAGTTATTATTTATGTAATTACTTTATTATTTAATTTTAGTATTTTGTTAATGCCCTGTACAATTTTAAATTATTTTGCTCGCTACTTACAAGGCAGAAGGATGGATCCATGTATGTACCCCATATTGTAAGACCTTTATATACCACATTTATGCAAACTCAAACTCAAACTCAACTCAAACTCAATTTTTTTTATTCAGAATAAATTTTTGCAAATATTTTCTGAAAGTCTACATGATGCCTACCACCGGTTCGGGAACTAACCCAGCGAGAAGAACCGGCGTAAGAAACTCGCACGGGGCCCACTTTATTTACCAAAAAAAGTGAGAAAAAAATTAATCTTTTAAAATAAAGTTTACAATGCTGTAACTTAAAATTATACAATGTCAACATACATCCATAATTATTGTAAGTCATAAAATAATGTAGAAGCAGCCTTGCAAGCAGCCATCCTACTCCCAAGATGTGCCATCGTTTATGAAATCATTGACCTTATAATAGGCTTTGGCACACAAACGCTCTTTGACTACTTTTTTAAATTTATTAATGGAGAGATTTTGAACGTTTTTTGGGATTTTATTGTAAAGGCGTATACATTGACCTTTAAAAGATTTACTAACTTTACTAAGTCTGATCACCGGTATTTCTAGTTTGTACTTATTTCTAGTGTTTCTTCCGTGACTGTCACTTTTGGTTGTAAATTTACTAAGATTCTTTCTAACATTAATATATTTCTCTCAGAGATTCAAAAGCTGACATTTTATAAATTGAACGTATAGTATAGGAACAAACACACGCTTTTCCTCTAGGTAACTTTTGCAATGTATATTAAATGAGGCTAGTTTCCCACAGTGATCAGAGCTAAGCTTATTTATTATTTCTTTTTTACATGGAGTAAAATTTGTAAAAATATTATCAATACAAGTTGCCGTTGTGTCACAGATTCTTGTTGGCTCATAAAACAAGTAATTAAGTTTATATGATTTAAATAGAGATGTGAATCTAACAGTAGTAGAGTTTAAGTCAAATAAATTAATATTAAAGTCACCACAAACGATAACTTTTTTGTTAGATGCACATATCTTTGATAATATTTGTTCCATGCTTTGTTCAAAGGAGTCATATAATATGCAATAAATCATTCTATTCTATTCTATTCTTATATTCTCGCTCAGCGCAGCGATTCTATTGGATCTTATAAACACATTCCTTGCAACACATCTCTGGTGGAAACGCAGCCTAAGAAGACTTCATAAGTTATAGAGTCGATCAACTAAAATAAAATTGGCCAAGTGCGAGTTGGACGCGCGCACGAAGGGTTCCGTACCACAATAGAGCAAAAATAGATTGAAAATTGTGTTTTTTGTATGGAAGCTCCCCTTAATTTTTTATTTTATTTTAATATTATTATTAAATATTAAGGTACACATATAACTAAGGATTTTGTGAAAAGTTCAAGTATCTACCTCTTGCCATTATTGATATAGAGCAAAAAAGGCCAAAAAAATCACGTTTGTTGTATGGGAGCCCCCCTTAAATATTAATTTTATTTTGTTTTTAGTATTTGTTGTTATAGCGGCAATAGTTATACATAATCTGTGAAAATTTCAAATCTCTAGCTATTACCGTTCTTGAGTTACAGCCTGGAGACAGACAGACAGACGGACAGACAACGAAGTCTTAGTAATAGGGTCCCGTTTTTACCTTTTGGGTACGGAACCCTAAAAACCTATCCAACGACACACCACGGTCCACGGTGCAGTGGGGTGTCGTTGGATAGGATATAGGATATTTAAAATCATCCCCGCTTGATGTGTAGCGGAATTAGGTACCATAAAATAAAAATAAATTAAAAGATTTTGTATATCATTTGGTCGACATCATTAATATATTATGTGCATTCATGCCGAATTACGGCTTTGTAGGAACTTTAGTCTCTGAGCAAAATCGCGGACAGACAGACGGACAGACCGAAACTATAAGGGTTCCTTGTTGACCACGGAACCCTAAAAAGGACATTTAAACGCTGGACGTTGACTTCCACGTTATACCGTGGAAGTCGGCGTCCACGCGATATTATCGTCCAGAATAATTATAAAAGCGCACGATGTTTTGTGAGGTGTAGACGTCCTCATGGCCTCTAACGTGCGCGTTATAAAGTTATCGTCGACGGAAATTTAAAATCGTCTTCATATAAGTCCATACAATTTACTTCCCTGTGTTATCGTTTTGCCGCGGACGTCCACGATATTACCGTCACGTCCAAAATTATAAAAGCGCACTAGCGTAGGGTAAATATTTTTAACAATATATTAAGGTATTATCCAAATTGATGATGTGACATTGTTCCAATAAAAAAAAACAATCTTAATTAGGGGTAGAGATAGTTTAGACTGCAGTGTTTTTCAACCTGTGGGACGCGACCACCGGGGCGGTCGCAAAGCTTCTGTACCTAAGGGGTTCGCCAGAGTGATTAAAAAGGTTAAAAAACACTGGTTTTGAGAGAGAGGAGGGACAGACACAAGAGATCCGTTCAGAGCGACCCTCTCGTTTTTTGGCGGCCCTATTGATGTGCGCTGACTCCTACTGATTCGGCCTTAAGAATTTCATTAATCCATCCCTAAAAGTCAGCGGTGACCCTTTTTAACCTCCGACGCAAAATGAGGGGTAAGTATAATAAGTTTGACGTGTCTAGAGCTGTCTATCTATCTCTCTGTGATGTAGTTTTTTTGTTTGAAAGCCGGCATGATTGAGAGTGTTCTAATTTCTTAGCGATTCTTCATTAACATCATTTTGCTCACTTCTCGAAGATTTGATTTAAGGCTCTATCAACATTCAACATCCAACATCAAGTTGTTTAAAAGTGGTTCAAATTTCATGATTTTGCAATCTGATTTCAGAAATAATAGTTTTCTTTTTTTTGGAAATTTATAAGAATTCTTCATTTATTTTATTGAAAACCTTAGCCGTCAGCTGATTAAAGTGTTATCTAAACGCAATCGTTAATAAAACAGTTACGGCACTGTTACGTGAGTGTTTTGCGCAACTCCAGCGCAACGCGGCCGCAATAGGAAATAAAATATGTGCCCAATGCCGGTTGCCAACCTGTAGACCGTAGTAGGACAGTGTGCGATCGTCTAGCATTGAGGAGACCTTTTAGAAGGGAATGGGTCTAAAATGCAATGTAACTTACTGTAGACCAGCGGCTCTCAAACTTTATTGGTGGCGGAACCCTTTTGAAAAGTGAAATTTCTGACGGAACCCTTAAATAAAAAAAAAGTAATAAACGAATATTGCGTAGTTAATTATGCGTAATCGAATTCTTAAAAAAAATACACTGATTGATACCAGTGTATTTTCTCACTTTTTCTAGTATTCTTACGAAGCCCCAACGCCCCCAACAAAGGCTTTGTGGAGCACCAAGCCTCCGCGGAGCACACTTTAAGAATCATTTAATTTTCAATAAATATCTTAATTTCAATGAGTTTTTTTATTATTGTAAGTCTAAACTGTACCACTGCTGGGCAAAGGCCAAAGACCTCCATCTTTCTCTCTCCTGTGCCACCAGCCTGGCTGGTACGCCTCCAGCTCATCACGCCATCTTTTTCTGGCCGGCCCCGGCGGCGGCGTCCGTCTTCGGGTGCCCACTCTGTTGAGATCCTTGCCCAGCGGTCGAAATGCATACGGCCATCAATAAGAATTTTAAATGAAACCTCTATAATTCCTCATAATATATTATTTATTTCACCGTTTAATTACAAGTACGGGAGGTAGCAACGTTTGAAAAAAAAGTATTTCAGGTCGGCTGATTTTGTGATATGTCGTCATTCTTGCTCTTCTGGCTAGAGCCATCCTGAAATACTCAGCCGACGTGAAATACTTTCTCGAAAACGTTGCTACCTCCTAATACTATAATATAAATCTATTTTATTACATTTATTAACTTACTTACTCTATGACTAGATTTAAATTTAAATTTTAGAACTAAGTCGTCCTAGAGATATAAACACCAAGATGGACTATCAGAAATGATTCATAGGTAGATGGCGGACCTACGTAAGGTAGTCGAGTTATGTCAAGCTATATAAGGGCCCTTTCACACGACTTTTTTTACGCTCGTTTGTATCGATACAAACGCAAGTTGAACGCTCAGCAAACGGAAGGAAGCCGACACGTTTTAAACTTTATATCTGCCAAAACGCGATGAAAACACGCAGAAGACGAGCGCATCAGAAACGCGCGTCGTCAGTGCGCAAAAAATACGTCGTGTGGAAAGGCCCTATCGTGACTTAACCCGACCAAGTTATGGAAGTCCGTCATCTGCTTATAAATCTATTTCTATGGGTACATAACTACCGAATTAATATTTAATTCCTGTTTAAAACAAAAGGTTTTATTTGTATATTTAAAATCATAACAAAAAATGTATAATATCTATTTTATTGTTATATTTAATGTAATCTACTATTCGTCCATCTTAGTCGTAGTACTTTTGAGCATTTTCTGTACACTATTACCCTTAAATGTCTAAGCCTTAACCTAGATTTAAAATTCTAGACTGATATTCAAATAAAATAGATTGCAGAAAATCAAAACCTATTGTTTTTGTGTTCTACAAGGTGTACCAGAACTAAGTGGTAATACTTTCGGCTGTGATGCAGTGTTGTCACTGTGAAAGTAGTAGGGCCGAAAGAGTTTTTTATATTTTATTTTTGTATGGCGTGCCGCATTCAGACTGATGACGCTGGTGCGCTTACTCGTGCAAATCACAAAAAATGTACCTACTCTTTCAGCACTGCTATTTATTCAGTGAACTTTATATAAGACACACACCCTAAAGTATTGTCACTTTGTTTTCTTACATTTTGTTACCTTGTATAGCCAGCACCGCCATTTAGATTACAATTTCTCAATGCAAGGCTGGTTAAGGAAAATTGAATTTAGTTGTAATATGGAATGGTTTGTAGCTTCTGTAGGTTCAACGACTAAATTTAATGTATGTTAGTGGGCCACGGCGCGACCGGTCTCACAGCTCGATACAAAATTACATAGATAACGGACTAAGTCAAATCATTTAATAAAATTTATTGTTGTAAGCATACCATTTTGGTGAACATATTTGACAATAGTTTCTAGCCATCTCTGACGTCTGAGGACCACTGGTACACGTTATGTTAACCTTGATGGGTTAATTAAAATGTTTTTAATGTTAATATGAATTAATTCGAATAATGATCGCGATGGCATTGTAACTTTAACCTACAAATGAGCCAGTGAACCTCAGAGAGAACTCATAGAAGTGGTAATTTATACTAAAAATAAATATTTTTAAAGGAAGTGTTATTCTTTATTTCTCTATAATTCATGCACTATCAATTCAGTGCAATCACAGACCAAGATAATGCAGTTGTGATGCTGTTGCTGTTGTCGAGTCTATTTCTATGAAATTACTAAAAAACGAAAACTTCAGTTGTTTGTTGCTGTAATAATTATACGCGTATACAGTAAATATAATACAGATCCATTCAAACGCCAGCTTTAGGGTAGAGCTACAATACTTTAGTATTAATATTTAAATTCTGTAGCAATAGGGAATATTACGTAAAAATCGCAGTAGAGAGCGCTACTAGCATATACAGCAATGAATTCGACCAACATCCGACATGTTGCAGACGTCATATCAGAATATTGACAGAAACGTTGTCGAACAAAGAGCGCTTACAGACGAACGGCACTTGTCGACTGCTGTCGACGCGTGCTGTCGACGAGTGCCGTTCGTCTGTAAGAAGCCTTACTGTCTATGCTGGTCCTGTACTCTAGCATGAAAACATTGCAGTAATATATCCTATTGCATATTATAGAGAACTGACTCTACCTTGATAAACAGCTCTACGTCTAAAGCCGGCTTCTTCCCCCTCTCAATCTCTATCGATTACTCTATCTACACGTCCTCTCCCTCCGGCCTGTGCCTCTGCAGCACCGCCAGCCGCTGCTGCGTCACCTCCAGGTGGTGCTTCCTCCACTTGATGCGCCGGTTCTGGAACCACACCTTCACCTGCAACAAGCTGTTGTTTAAAATGTGTGCGTTTGAGCAAGTGTGGGCGTTTGAACGAGTGTGTGTATGTGTGTTCATGTTAGCGTGCAGGATGTGTATGTGTGTGTGTGTGTGTGTGTGTGTACCTGCGCCTCCGTGAGCTGCAGCGCGTGGGCGAGGTACAGTCTCTCGGGGCCGACCATGTACTGCTGTGTGTGTGTGTGTGTGTGTGTGTGTACCTGTGCCTCCGTGGGCTGCAGCGCGTGGGCGAGGTACAATCTCTCGGGGCCGACCATGTACTGCTGTGTGTGTGTGTGTGTGTACCTGCGCCTCCGTGAGCTGCAGCGCGTGGGCGAGGTACAGTCTCTCGGGGCCGACCATGTACTGCTGTGTGTGTGTGTGTGTGTGTGTGTGTGTGTGTGTGTACCTGCGCCTCCGTGAGCTGCAGCGCGTGGGCGAGGTACAGTCTCTCGGGGCCGACCATGTACTGCTGTGTGTGTGTGTGTGTGTGTGTGTGTGTGTGTGTACCTGCGCCTCCGTGAGCTGCAGCGCGTGGGCGAGGTACAGTCTCTCGGGGCCGACCATGTACTGCTGTGTGTGTGTGTGTGTGTGTGTATGTGTGTGTAGTTGCGCCTCCGTGAGCTGCAGCGCGTGAGCGAGGTACAGTCTCTCGGGGCCGACCATGTACTGCTGTGTGTGTGTGTGTGTGTGTGTGTGTGTGTGTGTGTACCTGCGCCTCCGTGAGCTGCAGCGCGTGGGCGAGGTACAGTCTCTCGGGGCCGACCATGTACATGCTGTGTGTATGTGTGAGTGTGTGTGTGTACCTGCGCCTCCGTGAGCTGCAGCGCGTGGGCGAGGTACAGTCTCTCGGGGCCGACCATGTACTGCTGTGTGTGTGTGTGTGTGTGTGTGTGTGTGTGTGTGTGTGTGTGTGTGTGTGCCTGCGCCTCCGTGAGCTGCAGCGCGCTGCAACAAGCTGTTGTTAAAATGTGTGCGTTTGAGCAAGTGTGGGCGTTTGAACGAGTGTGTATATGTGTGTTCATGTTAGCGTGCAGGATGTGTGTATGTGTGAGTGTATGTGTGTGTACCTGCGCCTCCGTGAGCTGCAGCGCGTGGGCGAGGTACAGTCTCTCGGGGCCGACCATGTACTGCTGTGTGTATGTGTGTGTGTATGTGTGTGTACCTGCGCCTCCGTGAGCTGCAGCGCGTGGGCGAGGTACAGTCTCTCGGAGTCGACCATATACTGCTGTGTGTGTGTGTGTGTGTGTGTGGTGTGTGTGTGTGTACCTGCGCCTCCGTGAGCTGCAGCGCGTGGGCGAGGTACAGTTTCTCGGGGCCGACCATGTACATGCTGTGTGTATATGTGAGTGTGTGTGTGTACCTGCGCCTCCGTGAGCTGCAGCGCGTGGGCGAGGTACAGTCTCTCGGGGCCGACCATGTACTGCTGTGTGTGTGTGTGTGTGTGTGTATCTGCGCCTCTGTGAGCTGCAGCGCGTGGGCGAGGTACAGTCTCTCGGGGCCGACCATGTACTGCTGTGTGTGTGTGTGTGTGTACCTGTGCCTCCGTGAGCTGCAGCGCGTGGGCGAGGTACAGTCTCTCGGGGCCGACCATGTACTGCTGTGTGTGTGTGTGTGTGTGTGTGTGTACTTGCGCCTCCGTGAGCTGCAGCGCGTGGGCGAGGTACAATTTACCGGAGGCCCAATCCCCTACCCTATTCCCTTCCCTACCCTCCCCTATTCCCTTCCCTACCCTCCCCTATTCCCTTCCCTTCCCATCCCTACCCTCCCCTATTACCCTATTCCCTCTTAAAAGGCCGGCAACGCACTTGCAGCTCTTCTGATGCTGCGAGTGTCCATGGGCGACGGAAGTTGCCCGTTTGCTCGTTTGCCCCCTTATTACATAAAAAAAAAAAAAAAAAAAACTCTCGGGGCCGACCATGTACTGCTGTGTGTGTGTGTGTGTGTGTGTGTGTGTGTGTGTGTGTGTGTGTGTACCTGCGCCTCCGTGAGCTGCAGCGCGTGGGTGAGGTACAGTCTCTCGGGGCCGACCATGTACTGCTGTGTGTGTGTGTACCTGTGCCTCTGTGAGCTGCAGCGCGTGGGCGAGGTACAGTCTCTCGGGGCCGACCATGTACATGCTTTGTGTATGTGTGAGTGTGTGTGTGTGTGTACCTGTGCCTCCGTGAGCTGCAGCGCGTGGGCGAGGTACAGTCTCTCGGGGCCGACCATGTACATGCTTTGTGTATGTGTGAGTGTGTGTGTGTGTGTACCTGTGCCTCCGTGAGCTGCAGTGCGTGGGCGAAGTACAGTCTCTCGGGACCGACCATGTACTGCTGTGTGTATGTGTGTGTGTGTGTGTGTGTGTGTGTGTGTGTGTGTGTGTGTGTGTCTGTGCCTCCGTGAGCTGCAGCGCGTGGGCGAGGTACAGTCTCTCGGGGCCGACCATGTACTGCTGTGTGTGTGTGTGTGTGTGTGTGTGTGTGTGTGTGTGTGTGTGTGTGTGTGTGTGTGTGTGTGTGTGTGTGTGTGTGTGTGTGTGTACCTGTGCCTCCGTGAGCTGCAGTGCGTGGGCGAAGTACAGTCTCTCGGGACCGACCATGTACTGCTGTGTGTATGTGTGTGTGTATGTGTATGTGTGTGTGTGTGTGCCTGTGCCTCCGTGAGCTGCAGCGCGTGGGCGAGGTACAGTCTCTCGGGGCCGACCATGTACTGCTGTGTGTGTGTGTGTGTGTGTGTGTGTGTGTGTGTGTGTGTGTGTGTGTGTGTGTGTGTGTGTGTGTGTGTGTGTGTGTGTGTGTGTGTGTGTGTGTGTACCTGTGCCTCCGTGAGCTGCAGTGCGTGGGCGAGGTACAGTCTCTCGGGGCCGACCATGTACATGCTGTGTGTATGTGTGAGTGTGTGTGTGTACCTGCGCCTCCGTGAGCTGCAGCGCGTGGGCGAGGTACAGTCTCTCGGGGCCGACCATGTACTGCTGCCGCTCGAACTCCGCCTCCAGCCGTTCCAGCTGCTCCGGCGTGAAGATCGTTCGTATCCGCTTGCTTCGACCTGAGCTGCCGGGTTAGGAATGAAATAAAAACACTTATTCCTATCATCCAAATATTCCGATACAATTGATGCACACATATGCATTACATATGTGTGCAACCGTTGTCTGATGAGCATAAAATAATTTTAACTTATCATTGGATTAGACGACGTGATGCAGTAGGCTTTGTGCTGTTGCATATTTTTTTAGTATTATGTGTGTATTATAAAGAATAAGGATTTGAAAAATTCGAATTTGAATTTGAATCGTCGCTTCGCTCAGTGGGGATAACTTTAAGTTCGCTTGGCAGAAATAAAAGAGGGCGCAGTGTTCGATTTTAGCTCTATTTTTTTTGCAAGGAGCGAGCGAGGCGAGTGTTCGCCTACGGGGGCACGATGCTGGTGGATCAGTGATCTATGTTGTTATTAGTAGCTCGCGATCAAAACTACACGTTATTGGCATTGCCGGATTTATATTTTGTTATGAGTGTAGGCCACTTTATTACCGCCGCCTGGCCCCATGTAAGAAATATGCCGCCAATTGGTATAATAACTATTGTATGCTGGTTATACAAAGTCGACGATTTTCCAGTTACGCCATCATATTAATGTTCTGCACAGCACAAACATATTATAAATATTTAGGCAGCATAATAACTATTTAGCACGTTCACTGCGGATCAGGCCCAAATCGGCCTGCCGCGGAATTTCAGCTGCTGCGGACGAAGAAAACTATGCCCTCTCACTCGATGCGGAAAGATTATCTCAGGTGTTTGTAAAGGTACGACAGAGACAAATATATATTTGAGATTGTGTTCAAAATTATAGGTGTTCCCTATAAAAACATCACGGCAGGTCTTTATCGGCCTACCACGCACTGACGGTGTCAAAAATCAACTCGGTGCGGCAGTGGGCCTATTGCGGCCTGCCGTCCAAACAGGCGGTTGGCGACCCGATACCGCACCGAGCGCCCGCCTCGCCAGTTAGTGTTGTGCAA
Source organism: Cyaniris semiargus (assembly GCA_905187585.1). NCBI lineage: Eukaryota > Metazoa > Arthropoda > Insecta > Lepidoptera > Lycaenidae > Cyaniris > Cyaniris semiargus. The sequence continues at coordinate 1,987,386 of LR994549.1, forward strand.
TCTATCGTAACTGATTTACGTCGCGTTTTTTAGTCCATAAAATTAACAACGCACGACGGCAGGAAACAAAAGAAACATACAAACCATCATTCTCTGGTTTGGCATTCTTTGCCTAGTTACGATTACCTTTTTTTTCTTCGCTGATTTGACTTAAGCACATTAAAATATGAAAGTAATGAAAGATACGAATACAATAATAAATGAGGCATGTAACAGTTAATTATAGCTTTTTTTTAGATAATAAGACTTAAAAATTTTATGAGTACAGTAATTAGACAAAAGTAATATTTTATGTAACGGTAATTAGAAAGCAATATAATTCTATCTATAACATAATACAAAAACACTGATTAATAAGTTGCACATATATAATTGTAACAAAAGGGGTAGAATTAACGATGTCCTATGCAACCATAACCTTCCAATAGTAAAAAATAGACACTTTCAAATAGAATCTGAAAAATGAGCTAATAAAAACAAACATTGCTTTAATCGGTAAATATTTATTAAAGAGCCAAGTACAATGAACCTAAAAATAAAAATATTCTAAATCTCTTTGGATAGATTAACAACTCAAATGTACAGCTTGGCAAAAAAGAGTGTGGATTAAATGAGGGCGCTTTTCTTTAAATATAGGCAACCCTACGCTTCGCTTTTGACACAATATATACTAGAGTTGACAAGTAATGTAGTGTTGTCATAAATAAAAACTCTTAGTTTCAGCTGTCACCGCATCAGACACTCTTTTGCCAAGCTTTTACCAATTTTTTCTTTTCGTTTTGTTTTTTGTAATAAGCTCTAAAGTTTAACTCATTTCTTTTTTGAGTTTTCTTCCGCTGTTTTTTTGAAATTTCGCTTTGTGCGAAATGTTTTAAAGACAGTCATTTAAATAATGAAATAAACTATTTTTCATTTTTTTACTATAATTCTTATTTATTTTCGATGTCCCCTTATTTTTGTCTTTCCCATCACTACTAAAAATACTTTCTAGTGCGATTCTGGTCGATATCGACCCGCCACTTTCCCTGGTTTATTTCTCATTTCCTGTTTGACAGATCCCGGGGCGAATCAAATCTAAAGAAGTTGGGTTCAAGGTTATTCCAACAGTCCAAAAACTGCACACCTACATTATGTTTTCCCAAAGTTATAGTAATTTAATCTAACCTTGTGCTGGTGGGTCGAGAAAGACCTACCACGCACTGGCGGAAAAATCATTGGGGGCACACTTTGGCCCGCCGCCGCACTAGACGATTAAAACGGTTTAAGATTTTACTTGCAGCAGTGAAGGTGTTAAGTAAAGTTATTCGCTTAAATATTTTTATTAGTAAGGGCTGGAAAACCGACTGTTACTTTAAATTAATGTCAAAGTGAATAGCATACATAGCGCTAGTTTTATTGTTGGTTTAGGTGTGGTTTAGGTTAGGTTTTAGCAATTTTACGGTGACGCGCGTAGCGAAATATCCGAATCGTGTCACACGGTGTTTTCCAATATTACTGATTTCATGTCAAGTGTCTCTCACCTTCTTTTTGTATTGATATTTGCAGTGACTTTGCTATACGAACCGGTAGATTTGATATTATATTTTAGACAGTTAAGAAATAATAATGTTTGAATACGCGATTAAATTTAGTTATAGCGCCTACAAAAATTAAAGTGCAATGTTGCCGAACAAAATAATATTATGTATCGCGTGAAGTGAGCAAGATGTAAGCGGGAAAAATTTAAAGTTTTCATTAAATTAGTAAAAAGGTTAAGGCGAGGCCAGTTCGAAAAGACTGATTTTTAAGCTTCCAGTCTGAAGAAATTATGTGGAATTCTCTTACACCAAAATTGATGTAGACTCAAAAAGGAACAAAGTAACAAAATAACCGAACAGAATATTGAAAAATGGCATGGTAATTCTGTAAAAAAATCTTGAATATCACCATAAAATACACTTCAAATTCGAACATCTCGTAATTTTCAATGACAATGATATGATTTTTTTTACAAGAAGGATAGCTTTTTTATAGTTCTAACAAAATAACCGAATAGTTTTTTAATAAATGATTCGGTCATTAAAAAAATAAAATAAAATGTATAATTTTCTCCTATTTCGCCCTATCAAGAACGCGGCGAGCGTCGCGCGTCGTAACCGCCACTGGCCAAAGGCCAGTATGATATGAATGTTATGTTATTCACTGATATGAATGTTATTTAATGTCCTTTACGTCGATATTCGTACTGACAGACATCGACCTGCTAATTTTAGGAACATCCTTGCCTTAACGTTTTTTTCTCTTTTCAGCTAAGCGAAAAAAGGGGACTGCTGTGCCAGGTATAACTTATAAGCAGCCTAGTTACAGCTATAGTAGCTACTACCAGCTGGGCTAGCATAGCGTTTAAGATTTGTTTCCGGTCTTCGTAGAGAAGAAATTACTAAAGTTTTATTTACTTTGAAGCAGGAACTTTTATCCAAGAAACTATAGTTATTTCTTCTCTACGAAGACTGGAAACCAATTCTCCAGGGCCATGCTAAGCGGGCTAGTATGGGGTTGACTACTACATGGTTCCAGGACTTCCAGATATGGGGTAGTTACCTGCTGGAGCACGTCATGGGGTGCGGGCGGGGCTTCAGCTGCGCGCCGCCGCCGGCACGCAGCTCCGGCCGGGGACCATCTGCAAACAATTGTTATTATTATTTATTATGTAACAGTAATTGCATAACACGCCTTTTTACCGGGATGTTTTAAACACCTTGGTGGACAAAGTTGGCAGTAGTAGGTTGGTGGTGTAAATGGATCGATTCACATACTCATTTGTTTTCTTATTACATTGTTAATAGCGTGCAATAAGTTACACGAGTAATAACCATAAATTACCCGCCAAGCGCATAGTGTGCAAGTGTCATAATTAAATCAACCTAGTTCGTAAAAATCTTTAAGAAATTTTAAATCCTAATATCTTACATTTCTTTTTTCAGAAATGTTTAGCTTTAACGTTCACCACCTTTTATTTTCAATATTGTTTTATTTTGTTATTGATGTCCGTTTATGGTGACATCAATTTATATTAAAAACGCGTCATGGCCCAAGGGGAACGTAATACTCAACATTTTTTGAGGTAGGTAAGTTGTCCTTGGAGATGGATAGCGGAAGTAGAATTTTAAATAAACTAGACGTTCCGCGCGGCTTCGCCCGCGTAAATTAGATATTTCACAGACAAATCAGTCTACAAAAAATAGCCTATGATCCTTCACGTGGTCTACTTCTTATCTGACCCAAATAACAGAAAAATTGCTCTAGTAGTTCGTGAGATAAGCCCTTTCAAATAATTTCCCCCGTTTTTTCCACATTTTCTTCTATTTCTTCGCTCCTATTAGTCTTAGCGTGATAAAATATATCTTATGGCCTTCCTCGATAAATGGGCTATCTAACACTGAAAGAATTTTTCAAATCGGACCTCCTGAGATTAGCGCGTTCAAATAAGCCCTTTCAAATAATTTTCCCCCGTTTTTTCCACCTTTTCCTTTATTTATTCGCTCCTATTAGTCTTAGCGTGATAAAATATAGCCTATAGCCTTCCTCGATAAATGGACTATCTAACACTGAAAGAATTTTTCAAATCGGACCAATAGTTCCTGAGATTAGCGCGTTCAAACAAACAAACTAACAAACTCTTCCACTTTATAATATTAGTATAGATTAAAAGTTGATTTTTTAACACAGCTTTTATTTAAGCAAAATAAAAAAAAAATATTTTTCCTTAAAAAATTTAACTATACCAACTGCTACCAACTGATCAATTCATTCAATATTATGTCATCTAGCATAGACAGCCATCATGGAAGATTCCACTGTCTTTGGCCCTAAATTCTGCACATATCGTGAGTGGATTTAGATTTTAGATCAACATGACTATTGCCTGACATCACATGTAATCCTTAAATTTTTCAAGAGGGCTGTACATTTATTGAATTTTTCAATAAATGTACAGCCTCAGTTTTGATGATTTTCTTTATTTATCTTTCGTAGCAACGTGCCCCGAAGGTGTAACAACCATCCCCGAATATGCCCCGAATCGGCGGAAAATTGTTATACGATCCACTTTTTGGTTTTAAAATATATTATGTAGTTCGTTGGTAAAAATACTTGAATTTTTATAACTTTCTATAAGTAACTCAAGAACCGCTATAGCTAGACTTCTGAAATTTTCACAGATTGTGTATATGTGTTGCCGCTATAACAACAAATACTAAAAATAAAATAAATTAAATATTTAAGGCGGGCTCCCATACAACAAACGTGATTTTTTTTTGCTATTTTTTGCTCTTAATCAATAACGGCAACACATAGGCAATTGAAATGTCCTCAAAATACTTAATTGTATTTGTACTTTAATAAATAATTATAAAATTTAAATAAATTATAATAATTAATTAAGGAGGATAATTGAGGAGGGCTTCCCATACAAAAAATTCAATTTTTAGCCTATTTTTGCTCTGTAGTGTACGGAACTCTTCGTGCGCGAGTACAACTCGCACTTGGCCGATTTTTAATATCTAGCATCTTGGCAACTGCTAAGACATTTCTTTTTATTTGATGTCTAACTTTTGCGACACATATTAGAGCCCCCGCAGACTGCAGACTTTCTATAGGACGAAAGTTTGATTGGGTTGGGACTTGGGCTGCTACACTGCGCACACTACGCCAACTAACAGTTGGGTTGGTGGTGAGTGCGCAGACTAGACAACAGTCGGCCGATTGCTCTTGTATGGGTCCATTCTCAGCGATATATTTTTGTATGGAGATTTTACACGATTTGGATTTCTGCCGAGTTGGCCGACCAAACAATCGGCGTCGTCTACGTGCGTAAAAGAACGTCGTACTGATTTAGCATCGGCTGACAGTTTCAAGTTTGAAGGCAATCGTATCTAAGCCCATCAAACTTAATTATTATCGGCCGACTTGGTATTGTTGTAATATGCGCACTTCCATACAGCTTCATACTGATCAAGAGCCAAACTAAACTTTCGGCCGGTTAAAAGTCTGCAGTCTGCGGGGGCTCTTACTATTTTAAAACACAATACAATTTGTAAAAATAGGACTCCAAAAGTCTGAAAAAATTAAGACGATTATTCATGTTCTGTACCAAAAGGGTAAAAACGGAAACCCTATTACTAAGACTTCGCTGTTTGTCCGTCTGTCTGTCTGTCCCCTGCAGACTCCATATCCCAAGAACCACTATAGCTAGCTAGACTTCTGAAATTTTCACAGATTGCGCATTTCTGTTGCCGCTGTAACAACAAATACGGGGAATCCCATACAACAAACGTGATTTTTTTATTATTTTTTTTTTGCTCGATTACAATAATGGCAAGTAGGCACTTGAAATGGTCATAAAATACTCAACTGTATTTATACTTCAATAATTAATATTAAAATAAATAATTAAGAGCCCCCGCAGACTGCAGACTTTCTATCGGCCGATAGTTTGGTCGGGTTGGGGTGTTAGTGCGCACACTACGCCAACTAAACAGTTGGGTTGATGGTGACTGCACTGGTGGTGAGTGCGCAGACTAGACAACAGTCGGCCGATTGTTCTCGCACGATTCCGTTCATAGCGATAGATTTTTGAATGGAAAATTTTACACGATTTGAATTTCTGCCGAGTCGGCCGACCAAATAATCGGCGTCGTGTGCGCGCGTGGAAGAACATCGTACTGATTAAGCATCGGCCGACAGTTTGCCGATGGTTAAGTTTGAAGGCAATCGTATAGCCCATCAAACTAAACTATTGGCCGACTCGGCATCGTTGTAATATGCGCACTTCCATAGAGCTTCACACTGATTAAGATTCAAGAGCCAAACCAAACTATCGGCCGATAGAAAGTCTGCAGTCTGCGGGGGCTCTTAATATTAAAAACGGTACAAAAAACACAATTTTCGCTTATATTTGCTCTTTAATTGTACGGAACCCTTCGTGCGTGAGTCCAACTCACACTTGGCGGATATTTTATTTACTTAGTTTTTACCAAAATCAATCTCGCTACTCTATTCCACAATTTGAGTATTTTTGTTTCCAACTGGGCTTTCTTTCCACGTAAGAATTTATTCCACAATTCACAACTTGGTGTTTTTTACCGGATTTTTCTACAGTATGTTTTGTTTGTTTATAAATAATTTGGATGTTGCTGGAGATCACAGATGAGAAATTGTTAGCCTTATTTTCATTTTATAATAAATGTTCTCCTACCTTGTCTCAGAGCCGCCGGCACGCCGAGCGTCCGACAGAACCCGTCGTTGAGGGCGTGCACATCGTGAGAGTACAGGTAGCCGAGCTGGCGGCGCTCCTGCAGCCGCTCCTGCACGCTCAGGTTCATGGCGTCCCCGTCCCCGCCCGTCAGGCCCAAGATGGCGGCGATCGTGAACGACTTGCCGCCCAGACTCGTGCCTTTCTCCGTCAGGTCCACCCCGAAGGCGGACTGGCTGCTGTCCTCCTCCTCCGTGGACGACGGCGCATCGTTCTCCCCGAACCCCTCGAACTTATCCGAGAGCCGCTCGATGTTCTGCTGGTACAGCAGGTCGGACAGGTTGGGGTAGCCCGGGCTGGGTCTCTGCTCCATCATCCTGCCGCCCTCAGTTCACTTCGTACCACTTGACTCTACACTCGCGCATCGTAGGAGATGGCCAATCGGGTAAGTAGTTTTAGGCGAACATAATTATCGACTCGATTACCGTAAGGTTAATTTATTAATTGAGCTCCCTAATTGCGATGCAGTCGACGGGCGCACCGCGCGGCGGTCGGGGGACGATTGACTTGCGGTTTATGATTAAAAAGCACATTTTAAAATCGGAGGGAGGGCGGGGCCGGCCGTCGAACGATCGGTTTGGCGGTAAAAAAATGACATCGCATAAAGCGGTCAATTGAGGGTAGATTATTGCGTATCGGGCGGTGCGGGGGGCGGGGGCGGCGGGCTTGCGCCGATTGGTCGGCGCGGCGCATGCGCGGGGGGCGGGGCGGCGCTGGGCGGGGCCCGCCGTGATTTGCGGTCGGAAAGCCTTTATTGAGCCAGGCACGTATTCGGAAACTCATTACGGGAAAATCTGAGCATCATTTTCACGAGATAATTATCCTAATAATGTCGTCAGAATTAGGGGGTTTTGCATATTATTTACTATTAGGAAGACTTCGATTTTACAAAAAGTTGGAGCACCATAATATCTGTGTTGCATTACAAAAGCTACAAGCGCGTACCTGACATTAAAAGCAATATTTCTAAGTACACAACAACAGATCATTAAACAAGACTTATAATATACTGGCTCAATAGGGTGTTTTATCTCAATAGGGTATTTTAGTGTATATGAGAAAAAATGAAAAAATGTATTATTATGATAGTTTAGAGGAAAAGCAATCGGAAAATGTTAGTTTTTTCCGCCATGCTAATGACGTCATTAGGATAGTACACAAAAAAAGTGTCAACTGTCAATGTCAATTGATGGAAACAAACAAACCTAACCTACCTACTTCCTAAAACATTTTCCTGCAACTGAGGCATTTCATTTCATTAATATCCTTAAAAATTTAAAATCATGGAAGACGACGTTAAATGTGACAACACATTTACCAAGAATAAAATCCCGGTCCCGACTTTTGTCCTGCTTTGATTCTCATATTTATATCCATTGGTATTTGAATCCACAATTTGTCTGGTGTTTTAACACTCGTGTTCTTGCATTCAGAAACCGCACACCAACGATATGGAGTATAATTACTCATTTTTTTTTTAATTTTAAAGAAAATACTATTGGGCAAAATATTAGTGCTGTTTGCTTACTCACGATATGACGTCATGACCACAGAGCAAACATGGCGTCCACTATGTGAAGCGTTTTTGAGAAATACGCGCGAAATTTGAAATTACGTAAAATAATGATTTTCTTTTCATACTTAACGCGAGAAAAAAAAAGTTATTTTATTTTTTAGCGTCAAATAAGCACTATAGATACATTTCAAATTTCGTTTCAAAAAAAAATTCGTGTAATACCCTATTAATGTATGAGTAGGTACATCTAGAACTTTTACAAGTAGTATATTAAGAGAAATAATCCTGCCAGGTAACATGTGCGAGTCCGGCCCCGGGCGCCGCCGCCTGCCGAAACAATTTAATATCATAATCGGGCGATCAGACGCAGCGAAGTACGAAATTCGGATCCGCGCACCACCAGCCACGAATCACGATATCTTGGATGTGGGATTTGGATTTATATAATAATTTCACTGTCATTTTAAACAGATTTCATGTACAAGGTGTGCTAATATCAATTGGATATTTTGAGTAAATGATCTACGTACTGCTTATCTATACTTACTAATATTCGCGGATATAAATATAAAGCGGAAGAGTTTGTTTGTTTGAAGGCGCTAATCTCAGGAATTACAGGCCCGATTTGAAAAATTCTTTCAGTGTTAGATTTTATTACGCTCAGACTAATAGGAACGAAGAAATAGAGGAAAATGTGGAAAAAACGGGGGGAAATTATTGAACGCGCTAATTTCAGGAACTACTGATCCGATTTGAAAAATTCTTTCAGTGTTAGATAGCCCATTTATCGAGGAAGGATATAGGCTGTAATTTATCACTATAAGATTAATAGGAGCGAAGAAAACGGGGGAAATTATTTGAAAGGGCTTATCTACTACGTACTACGTACTGGAGTAATTTTTCTGTTATTTGGCTCAGATAAGAAGTAGACCACGTGAAGGATCATATATATAGGATCATATAGGCTATTTTTGTGGACTAATTTGTCTGTGAAATATACGCCGCGCCGCGAAGCCGCGCGGAACGTCTAGTTTATAGATAAACTAGACGTTCCGCGCGGCTTCACCCGCGTAAATTAGATATTTCACAGACAAATCAGTCTACAAAAAATAGCCTATGATCCTTCACGTGGTCTATTTCTTATCTGACCCAAATAACAGAAAAATTGCTCTAGTAGTTCGTGAGATAAGCCCTTTCAAATAATTTCCCCCGTTTTTTACACATTTTCTTCTATTTCTTCACTCCTATTAGTCTAAACGTGATAAAATATAGCCTATAGCCTTCCTCGATAAATGAGCTATCTAACACTGAAAGAATTTTTCAAATCAGACCAGTAGTTCCTGGGATTAGCGCGTTCAAATAAGCCCTTTCAAATAATTTCCCCCCGTTTTTTCCACATTTTCCTCTATTTCTTCCCTTCTATTAGTCTTAGCGCGATAAAATATAGCCTATAGCCTTCCTCGATAAATGGACTATCTAACACTGAAAGAATTTTTCAAATCGGACCAGTAGTTCCTGAGATTAGCGCGTTAAAACAAACAAACAAACTAACAAACTCTTCCGCTTTATAATATTAATTAGTATAGATATGTTTAACGTAAAAATATAATTGAGAAAAAATTGGAAGTACGAGTCGGACTCTCGCACAAATGGTTCCGTAGCACATATATTTATATATATCCATACTCCATACTAATATTATAAATGCGAAAGTGTGTCTGTCTGTCTGTCTGTCTGTCTGTCTAATACCTCTTCACGCCTAAACCGCTGAACCGATTTTGCTGAAATTTGGTATGGGGATACTTTTTATCCCGGAAAAATGTACGGTTCCCGCGCGATAAACGAATTTTGGCGCAACGAAGTTGCGGGCGTCATTTAGTAGCATATAAAGCAAAAACCGGCCCAGAGCGTGTCGGGCCACGCGCAATATAGGGTTCCGTAGTACCGCTACTTTTTGATTGGTCAATGACAGGACATTTATAACGTGTTTTACATTACTAACAACATCATCTCAGTTACGTTCAAAGGAATTTGAACGAAAAGTTCCCTTACACTTCGCCGAATACATTTTTTTTAGTTGATCGACTATTACTCAATAACTTATGAAGTCTTCTTAGCCGTGATAATTTTCCTTTTAAATTCAGCATATTTCCTACTTTCGTGAATTTTTCACATTTCTAAAAGCAACCGTTTAGCTGGTAGAAGGGGGGACACTGGACTCTAACGATTTTTTCCACTTTAAAACTTCATATTTCACAAATGGATCCCTAAATCGGAAAATGATCGAGGAATACTCGTAATATTTTTAAAAAACCTATCCAACGACACCCCACACATTGAGGTGGGCGCGAAAAAAAAATTTCACCCCTGCTTGATGTGTAGGGGAGGTCCCATAAAAAAAATATTTTATTAGTTAAGATTTTATATACCATTTTTCCGACACCATTAATATGTGCATTCATGCCGAATTACAGCTTTGTAGGTCCTATAGTCTCTGAGCAAAACCGCGGACAGACAGACAGACGGACGGACAGACCGTAACTATATAAGGGTTCCTTGTTGACTACGGAACCCTAAAAAATATTTTATTTTTATATTTGAGTTGATTGAATGAAAGGTAAATTGCGGTTTACGATTTATGGCGTATTTAAAAAAACTAAGTTGCTTACTAAATAATAGATATCGGTCAAACTAATTTTCATTGGTAGTTTTCATGGTAAAATAGAGGCTGAGAAATCAGAGGAATTAATTGGATACAAATTTTGCCAACTTGCTCTTTTAAAAAAAAGTTTCTCTCGCGGAAACTATTCGGTTTAGGGCAAAATGAAACCTCAATATCATTTTTGAAGACCTATCTATAAAACTACACACGTATGGGTTTGGTAAAAAAATTAGTTTCAGTTTTAAGTGTGGGGACCCCGAAAATTATAATTTTTTTTCTAAGTTTGTATGGAAATCTGAATGCGCTTCACCGAATACACCTACTTACTAAGTTACATGTCTTGTAAGTTGTAGTTTTAGAGAAAAGGGGCTGGTGTCATACGTACGGACAGACAGACGTATGCCAAATCCGTTCCATTTTTTTGCCTTTTGGCTACGGAACCCTTAAAACATTTAAAAATCAGAGGAGATTTTTTTGAGTTTGTGATAATCGAAAAGAGTAGGTAACCTTCCCTGATCAGAAACATTTGAACGTCCGCCGGACCGCCACTCCGCACACTATCCGAAATTTCCTTCCGGCGAGTTCGAGCTCACTCGGCTCAGTACAAAATGTAAGAGAGAGCGCGATCCGATTTTCTGATCAGAAACATTTGAACTGCCATCCGATCGACGTCATCTGACACATAATGTCAGACGCCCGCCGGAACGCACTCTGCTCATATGTTTTGTGTCTGACGTCCGGTCCGGATGAGTTGTCAGATGCCGTCTATAGGAAGGCAGACATTTTTAATTGCGTTCCGGCGGGCGTCCGAAATTTTATGTCAGATGACGTCGATCGGTAGCAGTTCGAATGTTTCTGATCAGAAATTCGGATAATATGCGGCCGGGCTAAAGTAATGATTTTTATCTCAAATATTACGATAATTTAAACGTCTTATATATTATAGTCTACATGATGATGATGATGTGCCTTAAATATATAAAAGTATTATTGACTACGGCAAAGCCAAAGGAAAATGTGATTCGTAAAGGATTTTTGGAATAACTCTTGTCGGCCTCACTCTTCTTACGTTTTTATCTTCAACCAAACCTGTACCTACAGGCTATAGGACTTTTCCCTGAAGAAGAATCGGTCTTCAGTGTGTTATAATTATATTATATGATATGTATGTTTTGTTCAATATAGCGCGCCAACTACTGACTTTGAATGTAACATGAGGTTCGTATTGCACACCTCGGTAAATATATTGGCTGATAGAGTGTAAACTGTTTTTATGTACGAACATACTTTATGCAATTTATTTTTTTAACAACAATTTCTCCAACTTTTTTGAAACTGTGCTTTCACTTGCACCGTTCTAAAAAATCTTCCTGCAAGTTTTTTATGCAGCATCGGTTCTTCTAGCCGAGTTTCGAACCATTGTTAGGCCTCAGTGGACTATTTTAAAAGTGTTTGTTTCTAACTAACTTTGAAATAAAATAATTTTCATTTCATTTATTAATTACATTTTAAAAATGTTGCGACATTCCAGGGGACTCAAAGAAAAATAAATTCTTATCCCAAATAATAATTTGTTGTCCCGCATCTAAGCATTTGCATTGTTCGTCCGTCCATGCGTCGCGTCTGTACGCGTGGTTTTATGTTTAGGTAAATTAAAACTGTAGGTACCTATAATTTTACTTACTGTAAAAGTCCGCTAAAACCATAACAATAAAAACTCGATTCGTCAAGGTAGTAAATAGATTACTAATTCAAATTTTGGGTTCACCATAGCCAAGTTAAAAAAATGTACTTAAATAGTACAAGACGTATGAATTTTCTATTTTTAACACGCTTTTATATTAGCTTCACTTGTACTTACATGTATGTAAGAAAATCTTGGAATCTTAATTTGACCCACTTCCCGGCCTTTGATTAGGATGAAATTTTGCACACGCTCTGAGTTCTGATGGCAATACAATATGACTAGCTAAGAAATGCGGCCTCCCCAAGATGGCGGACAAGCTATTTGAAATGCACACCCATGATATGGGTATCAAATGAAAGGGTTTGCTGTCAGGAAAAAAAATAGTCACGTGACTTAAATCCAACATGACGGACATCTAAGATGGCGGATTGACTATTTGAAATGCACTCCCATGATATGGGTATTAAATGAAAGGGTTTTTGTAATTTTTAGTGCGTGCTAAAAGCGTGTTTTTTAGTTTTTTAAACTATTTTTATTATTAAATTTATTGAGATTATTCGGGATTCACGAGGCGCGTGCCGACGGCTCGTTATAAGCATTGGACCTACCTATTAGGTACCTAAATAAAATAGGCACTATACCTACTAAAATAGACTTATACCTATAAAGTTTAAAAATATTTTTTTCTTTTAAACAGTTACTTTACACTTTGCAGTATTTACGGTAAAACAGTTTACAAAATGTTAACACAATCCATGTTAAAATTTTAAATGCGAAAATGTGTCTGTCTGTTTGTCAGTCTCTTAACACTTTACTCTGAAACCCTTGAACCGATTTCTCTGATAGTAATTTGAATATTTAATATCAGGAATACGTTTTATGTAATATCATGTCTACGTAACTTATAGATGATTGAAATTAAACAGAGATTATATATTGTTTACTATTACCAATTATAGTGACCATTTCATGAAATGTTTACCTAATCGAAAACAAGACAAGATATATAACCAGAAAAATAAATTTAGAAAAGTATAACCTGCCTACGAAAAATACAAAAAAATGCCTATGTTACCTGCATCATTACTAAAATCTTTTCACAAATTATTTGTTAAAATCGGACCAGTAGTTCAACCGCTAAGAGGAACGCTACGCTAAACGCTACATACATACATAGTCCACCAAAAACATTACCCTTTTTTCGATTCACCGTTATCAAGTAAAAATCGGTCAAGTGCAAGTTGGACTCGCGCACGAAGGGTTCCGGACCATAATAGAACAAAAATAGACAAAAATCGTGTTTTTTGTATGGGAGCCCCCCATAATTATTTCTTTTATTAAATTTTACTAATAATTTTTAAAGTATAAATAAAATTGAGTAATTGTGAATATTTCAGGTGTCTACCTGATGTCATCATTGATACCGAGCAAAAAATGTTTGAAAAATCACGTTTTTTGTATGGGAGCCCCCCTTAAATATTTAATTATTTTGTTTTTAGTATTTGTTGTTATAGCGGCAATAGAAACACATCTCTGAAAATTTCAACTCTCTATCGCAAACCTACTCACACAAAAAGATACTTTAATGGTGATTCCCATCATCACCCAGCACAGTTATTTACTGTTGGCAAATCGTTATTTCAAAGAGCGCGAGGAATCTGTGATGAACAGCATTTGGATACCGAGCTTCATCATGTTGCACAAGTTCTACGCAACAATAAGCTTCGGGTACCACGCAGACAGAGCAGCAACCCAGTGAAGCCGGCAACAGTGGAGAGATTACCTGCAGTGTTACCATTTATAAAGGGAGTCACTGATAAAGTTAGCTATAATCTAAGGAAAGCTTCAATAAAAACATACTTTAAGCCGCCCAAAAAGATCAGCCAATGTTTACCATCAGTGAAATGCAACTTACCCCTTCAAGATGCAGGAATCTACAAACTCGACTGTGATTGTAGCCTCTCATTATATAGGGCAAACCAAACGAGCCATCAAAATTCTTATCGAGGAACACATTGCAGATGTCAAACACCGTAGAAACACCAAGTCCGCAATTTGTGAACACACACTGGATCAACCTCGCTACTACATAAGATTCGATAAGCCTCAAGTACTGGCAAAAGAAGCAAGATACTGCCCGAGAATGATACTCGAGGCCATAGAAATTAAAAAAAACACCCAAATTTTAGCCGGAAGATGGCTGGGTGCTGCCAACTAGTTGGGATCCAGTAATAAACAAACTATTTAGCAAAAATCTAAGACACCTCGTCTTCAAGACACTGTGAGTTCGTTCTGCGTAAATCGGAACGCAAACAAAAATTGATGAATTTTCGGGTAGGTAGTTGAAGAACTTCAATGAATTGGATGCCTGTCACCTCAGTCCACCCGTGACCAGCGGCCGCTGGAAAGCAGCCGAAACGTCAGGATTTACAAAAGTGCCCCGCGACAAAATCCGTAAGTGTTTAAATCTTATAATATCATGAGTGATACTCGCGTAAACTTAAGAAATCATTATGAAAATCGGACCACTTGTTAAACCGCTAAGAGGATCGCTACTTACATACATACATACTACATAGTCGGACAAAAAAATTGCCCTTTTCTCGATTCCCCGTAATCAAGTAAAAACAGTTAAACAGTTGTTAGGTACTATCTAAAATGAAATGCAAACTCCATACACCCCTCATTATCCTATTATATCACAAAATTACACCCCCGTTTTCAAAATTAAAACAAATAGAACGCTTCACAACTTAACAACTTGTGTGGCATATTGAAACAAATAATTGCCGGTATAAAATTAATTTCCGACTCTGGGACAATCCCCCCCCCCTGTGTCAAGTGTCCCTCCCCCCCTCCGCCGACGCCATTTATTACGAGGGGCGAGTGTATCGGCGGGGGTCACGGAGATGCGCTTTTTGTTAACTGCAAAGCGCGCAGGGCTGGCAATTAAGAAATACGTTGTATTTAAAAATAATATTAAAAAGTTTTTTTTTAATAATATGGCTCTTCGGCTGTTTAAGCCATTGACAGTATTAAAAAAAAAAAGTGTGGCTCTGTGTATTAATTTGAAAATGGAATGTGGAAGTTGGGAAATCAGAATTTATCTTACGTGGTAGAATTTTTTATTTTGCTATTAATTATCAAATCGCTGAATTGTCTGTAGCGGTAATTGACTCCCTGTCAAAAAACTTGTCATATTTCGTCGTTTTCTATGCAAACCGCGATTGACAATGAAGTGACAGATATTTCTAGTCTAAGAGTGATATCGTATTTTGTATACACGATGTGAACAAAGTATGAATTAAATCACTTCAAATTCATAAATAGTTGAAGATTATCATACGAAGGGTTACCAAGACGTTTTGCGATGAAACTATAATAGTTTGTTACTTTACGAGAATTCAATTTTATTCTTAAGTTAACAGAATGCAGTGCGAGTATTTTTCACATAGCTCCTAGACTAGAAAGGTCAATGACCGCTGGTGCCACCTCAAATTGTCATGACTATAGCTTAGTAGCATGAGACGATTAAGTATATAAATAAAATAAAAAAGATTTTCAAAAACATTTGCGTCATGATTTCGTAACGTTGCGAAGACGCACCGTTACGACGTAGCCCGTAGCAGTCTACGCCGTAGTGCTACGCCACGTAGATGGGCCACGTCTACTGATACACGTAGCACGGTTACTCCGTAGCACTGCTACGTTGCTCTACGGCGCGTAGCCCGGATATTCCTCTTTTTTCAGCATACTATATTACCAATTTATTTTTGACCTAGACATCGTCGTCAATCAATATTCTTAATTTCCCCGACCGATGAAACCAATAGAATGTGTATGTATGTATTTTGTTACATTTTTTCATTGTCTTTTTTAGGGTTCCGTACCCAAAGGGTAAAAACGGGACCCTATTACTGAGACTTCGATGTCTGTCCGTCCGTCCGTCTGTCCGTCTGTCCGTCTGTCTCCAGGCTGTAACTCAAGAACCGCTATAGCTAGACTTCTGAAATTTTCACAGATTATGTAAATACTACTAAATACTCGCACTGCATTCTGTTAACTTAAGAATAAAATTGAATTCTCGTAAAGTAACAAACTATTATAGTTTCATCGCAAAACGTCTTGGTAACCCTTCGTATGATAATCTTCAACTATTTATGAATTTGAAGTGATTTAATTCATACTTTGTTCACATCGTGTATGCAAAATACTGAAAATAAAATAAAGTTAATATTTAAGGGGGGCTCCCATACAAGAAACATGATTTTTTTGGCCTTTTTTGCTCGTCATCAATAATGGTAACAGCTAGGCACTTGAAATTTTCACAAAATCCTTAGTTATATTTGTACTTTAGTAATTAATAGTAAAATTAAAATAAAGTAAATATTTAGGGGGGCTCCCATACAAAAACACATTTTTTTGTCTACTTTCGCTCTATACCGGTACGGAACCCTTCGTGCGCGAGTCCGACTCGCACTTGGCCGATTTTTATTTGGCTACTTATAATGTAGATTATTATTATTATTTCATAGGATGGCGGGATGATGTGCGTAGTCGTATTACAATGTGTATACTACTCGATTCAATTTATTTTTATGTAAAGACGACCTCGCTTCAAGGCGAATCAAATGATTTTACCATACCTACGATATTTGAATTATTTTAAGCTATTTCATAGCTTTTATCGCGGGCTTTGAGCGCGGCAACCGAATCAAGAAATTCCGTAACGGAAATAAACCTAACAGCCCCCCACTCCGACTGGAACAGTGGCGGTGCGGCGCGGCGTTGAAAGCCGTGCATCGTCTAACGTCGTTTCAGTTCGGCAGACTTCGGCATGGTGTTTGTGTGCGTGCGACTAGATATATGCGAATTATAATTGCATAAGTATTAAGTTGACAAAAATGCTATTCAATAGCTTTACCGCGGCAGTTCCCGAGTGCCACACGTTTTTTTTTGTTGTGCCAGCCCTGCGGGTGTAGGGCGCAGGGCCGCGCACAGATTAAAATTCCGCGATCTAATATCAAACCCATACATTAGCGCTAATCGACGGAACTGACAACTGCTACAAGTGTTTCATTCTTTTTTGTGTATTCACTGCCTGCTCACTTGTGAGGGGAAGGACAATTATTGTATGAGGAATTTTTATTGATATTGCAGCTGCTTGGGATAGGTTATTTATATTTAAAAGTTAACAAAAGAGTTATAGCATCGAATAGTTTACTGTTTACATAAAAATCCTTTACACGTTACAACCTACATTTCTGTTTATAAGTGTGTTAATATTACGTTGTTTTGCGCAGTTGCGATAAACTTAGCTTAACTTTACTAACGCGCAGAACGGTAATTTCTGAAGAGAAACTTTCTAACAGCTTTTATCACTGACCTCCATTATACAAGTACGCTGGACTTATGATACCCTTTGAAATGACAGCTATTTTTTGTGCCTATTTGAAGCGGAATCAGCTCCCCACTGTGAGGGAACTAAATTTTACGTAAAAATGACGTTTGAAAGTCGCCATATTGGGGCTGATAGCAGTAGTGGGAGTATTTGGAACTAACACTAGTGATGACAACCAATAACGATTAAGCGGCCATTTGCAAGTTACGTCAAATTTAGTTCTCTTCCCTCTCACTGGGGGCGCTGATTCCGCTTCAAATAGGCACAAAAAAGTGGGTATCATAGGTCCAGCGTACTTGTATAATGGAGGTCAGTGGCTTTTATAGATTTCGAAGTAATTATTTACCCGTCAAAATAAGTTCAACAGTTTAAGCGTAAAGAGGTAACTGACAGGCTTCCACATACATTATATTAGTATGGTATTATAACAATATTTTGCAACTTTTTCTTAAGGTGAACCCGTCTAGACAAATATTTATCTCAAAATATATTAAATCCCATTAAACGTTACAATATACGTTTAATATCGGCATCAAATAAAGACTTTAATGTGCCATTCTGTTGGAGCACAAAGTCAGGAACATCATAGGAATATTAGTGAAATTCGGCTTGGGATAAATCACGGAAATATCGCCCTTGTGCGCGGGTGTGTCGAGGCGGGCGCGGTCATAATGGCGTGGCAGGCGGCAGCAATATTACGCGCTACCTCACTATCTCATTATGTGCCGCGTGCCTACTGAATCAGCGACGCGAAGGCGTGGAGTCAACTTGCCATATTATATTTTTTTATTTTAAATTTGAAGTCATTGAATAATAAATATAGTGTAGGTAAATAGTTTTTTAGGGTTCCGTACTCAAAGGGTAAAAACGGGACCCTATTACTGAGACTTCGATGTCTGTCCGTCTGTCCGTCTGTCTCCAGGCTGTAACTCAAGAACTGTAATAGCCAGAGAGTTGAAATTTTTACAAATTATGTATTTCTGTTGCCGCTATAATAAAAAATACTAAAAACAAAATAAATTAAATATTTAAGGGGGGCTCCCATACAACAAATGTGTTTTTTCAAACATTTTTTGCTCGGTATCAATGATGACAACAGGTAGGCACTTGAAATGTACACAAAATACTCAGCTGTATTTATACTTTAATAATTAATAATAAAATTTAAATAAAATAAATAATAAAGGGGGGCTCCCATACAAAAAAAAAATACTATTTTTGCTCTATAATGGTACGGAACCCTTCGTGCGCGAGTCCAACTCGCACTTGGCCGATTTTTTTTTACGTTATTATATGCAAATCTTTTGAGTAGGACCTTGCATTTTCCGCGATAAACGTTAGTCCTTCCTGGGAATCAAAGGAACTTGGAAATTTCATTAAAATCAATTTTAGAGGTAAGAGACAGACATACAAATTAAACCACTGAGCCGAACACGTTGTACAAGCTATTATAACTTTATTATAGTAGTATATGATTTAAAGCAGGGTTTCTCAAACTTTCGGCTCCACGAACCCCTGTTAAAATTTGCAGGTGACAGCGAACCCCATACTAAATAATAAATCCCCCCTCCCTCCCCTCCCCCACCCCCTAAGAAAATAAGGTTTTTATTTGAATAAAAGGCAAGACATGAAGTGCCAAGAGTGCCGCGCATGCCTGCTAGTTATCGAGCCGCCATTAGGTACGTAAATCTTGTCGCGAACCCCCTGCCGTGTTGTGGCGAACCCCTAGGGGTTCGCGTACCCCACTTTGAGAAACCCTGATTTAAAGTATCCATAATGTCACCAAGATTGGTTCAGTGGCCTAAGCGTGAAGAGGTTTCAAACAAAGATGTTATACATAGACAGGGAAACACTCTCAAAGTCATAATAACAACTTAGTATGAAATTGGGAATGAATATTCGCATGTAAATTAGGGATCAACATCCCTAATTAATTACTACCAAATATTTTACCAAATGCGACTCCACCCCCGTCTGTATGCGACAAACTCGCGAAGTACCCTCATAACGTCGCCAATAAACCTGATTCCTTTGTCAACGGCAATTTGTCATCCATTGTTGGGCCGAGCGGCGGGCGGCCCTCCATAACATGTTGTTGAGCGCCGGCACGCGACAGAAAAAACAATTAAATATTGTCTCTGGTCATTCAGCGCGGGACATTTTGTTTGACATTCAAATTAGGATTCGATGATTTAAAAAAACTGTTTTGTTGTTTATTTCGAAACTTATTGTAATATTACGATTTTATTTTTCATCATCATATTAATATCATTCATCATTGATAATTTTATAATGAGTAAAGTTACGATTATTAAGTATTGTATTATTTCGTATATTTGAATCTATTTGGAAGATTTTCTACCTATCGAAAAGGTGTAGCTAAGTATTATTAGTTCTATCTCAGCACAAAATATTAGGAATTATTATGTTAAAACATGGTTGCTATTTAGCTGCTGGCGTTATCAATTTGCTATTCTGATCATAATAATTAGTCGGTAAGCTTTTTAGTTCGATGTTAAATTAATGGTATTAATAAAATATCACGTAATTACGGGTGAAATGGCGTGGAAACTTAAAACAAGGTATCATTTTAATAATATTATGTGGTTATAATTATAGATTTCAGAACATGTAGACATGTTGAGAAAATAATTAAGTAAATATTAAGTAAGTAAGAGTAATAATATTTTTTTTTGTTGATTGTAACTTTTAGAATTTAGGTCATAACTCATAGAACTTTTAAAATTATTACAAGACTTTACGGTTAAGTTTTTGAAGAGTCTTTTGCGCGCAAGAATTGGAAGGAAAATCGTTTGCGACGGCGGCTTCTCTAGCAGCTAGAGCAGCCTTTCACAAAGTGGGCGATAACGCCCCCTTGTGGGCGCTGAAGGCCTAAAGGGGGGCGGTGTGGAACCCAGAAAAAAATGGGGGCGTTATGTAGAGGCTTAAGGCGAAGACATCTGCCAATTCGACATCTTTGTGCAGTTTTCTAGACGTATGTATTTCATTGATTGGCACAAAAAAAATATATGTGATTTTTGATTATATTTGGAAAAACTTGTCTAATTTAAATAATAAAATAATGTACTCCTACTGGATGAAAAAAAATACCAAAGTCACATCTTTCAGGAACTTTAAACAGTTCTAACTAAAGTAATAATACAATCTATGCTTTAAAATTTTGTTTATTTGATACCTTTTACAAAAATCCAAAGATTGCCAGATTTAATTTTAGGTTCTGACATCTAGATTTCCCATAATATTTATTTTTTCCTCTAACAAACGAAAAATGTATCCACGCTACCGAGTGAACACTTCACATCTCTGTCTCTCTGGCATGAAAATCGACAGTGGTGCGAGAGTGATGCGAGATCAAGGTCATTGGCAGTTGTCAGCGTCTTAATGGGCGGTGATTTTAAATTTCATTTGATATGGATGCATTTTAATTAAATGCATCAGCTATTCCCTCACATTCGTTTTAAATTTGAATTGTTGGCTAACAAGTTTTGGAAGCGATTTCTTAGAACATAATATTATGTTGTTAAATAAAAATGCCGGAATGCAAATTAAGTCAGGGGTAATAATTTGGTTTGAAAACGACAAAATGGCAAAAGCCCCTTAATTTAATTAGAGATTAGAAAACAGGTGAGACAATGGGGGCGCTAAAATAATTCATGCTTCAAGTGGGCAGTAGACAAAATAAGTTTGGGAACCCCTGAGCTAGAGTCTAGCTACGCTAGCGCGGTAATGCAGCTTAGCACGCTGCACGGCCATAAGGTATAAATGTATATATATGAATACTGTGATTTCACCTTTCGGGAATAGAATGATTTGTTTTATGTTATATGGTCGCTTTTAAGCATTTGTGTATTAACCCACAAAAAAAAATGTTGAGGTTTTTGAACGTAGTCCTTTCTAAATGATCTAAAGAACATTCTGCATTCAGAACTCACCACGTAATTTTTTTGTGATATGATACACAATATGCTTAACAGGGTCCATACATTTTATTAAAAGCTTTTATTTAACTTGCTCTGTATGTATGTAAGTATGTGTGTTACGGTGGAATTTTGGAACTCAATTTTGAAGTAGATTGAGCTAACCGATTGAGCTGAAATTTTGCATACACGTTTAGCTTGGATGACAATGCACGATATGGTATGTGACATCACTCTAAATCCAATATGGCCGACCATCCAAGATGGCGAAATAGTTATTTTCTATGCAGTCCTACAATATGGATATTAATTGAAAGGGCTTTTTGAGAGTAACTCGAAAACGAATGTAATGTCATTCTACATCCAATATGGCGGCTCATCCAAGACAGGGAAATAGTTATTTTTAATGCACTTCTGCAATATGGGTATCAAATGAAAGGGTACATCGAGAGTAACTCGAAACGAATGTAATGTCAATCTACATCTAATATGGCGGCTCATCCAAGATACGGGAATTGTTATTTTTAATTCACTTCTGCAGTATGGGTATCAAATGAAAGGGCTCATTGAGAGTAACTCGCGGAAACGAATGTAATGTCATTCTACATACAATATGGCGGCTCATCCAAGATAGGGGAATAGTTATTTTTAAAGCACTTAGCTGCAATATGGGTATCAAATAAAAGGTCTCATTGCGAGTAAATTGAAAATTAATAGAGTCAAGTCAAGTCAAGTCGTGTCGTTTCGTGTCGTGTCGTGTCGTGTCGTGTCGTGTCGTGTCGTGTCGTGACGTGACGTGTCATGTCGTGTCTTGTCGTGTCGTGTCGTGTCGTGAAGTGTCGTGAAGTATTATGTCGTATCGTGTCGTGTCATGACGTGACGTGACGTGTCGTGTCGTGAAGTGTCGTGAAGTATCGTGTCGTGTCGTGTCGTGTCATGACGTGTCGTGTCGTGTCGTGTCGTGTCGTGACGTGACGTGTCGTGTCGTGTCGTCAGTCGTGTCGTGTCGTGACGTGTCACGTGACGTGACGTGACGTGTCGTGCGGTGTCGTGTCGTTTTATGTTATATCAAGTCATCCAACCGGGTTTTAGAAAATGCCCGTTTGAATCCGGTCACTTTTGTAAAGTTAAATTTAACTTTTTAGTCACGCAGAAATAAACGGAATATAGTATTTCACTGATCAAAATCAAGTACGATTTCTTAAGGACTTCGTTAAGTTAATCAGATTTTTACAAATTCTTGAATTTCTTGAAACAAAACAAACTACAATCAAATAGACTAAGAAATCTAGCCAGAGAATAACTAAAAAACAAAAAAAAAATAATAATCAAAAAACTTTTTGAGAAAAAGCTTTTATTTAAATACTCAAAAAAAAAAATCTCCTTAAAAATTTTAACTATTAAGTTATAAACTCAATATAAATTATACAATTTGCATGATAATAAAAGCTTGTCGCGCGATTTGTAAGTAAACTAGTACCAATTTAACTGAGTAAGTAAATTGATATTATATTTTATATTTTAATAAATTTATTAAATACTGACAGATTATTAAGTCTCGCGACAAGCTTTTATTATCATGCAAATTGTATAATTTATATTGAGTTTATAACTTAATAGTTAAAATTTTTAAGGAGAAATTTATTTTTTTATTTTTGGAGTATTTAAATTAAAGCTTTTTCTCAAAAAGTTTTTTGATTATTATTTATTATAATATTATGTTACTATTGTCTACTCTTCATTCCATCCTTCCTCTGGTGGCCATGGTGAACCAGTAAATATGGTGGCGGGTCTCCTCATCTCAAACCTATGGTTCTGCATTCGGCCGCGTCAGTGTGGTGTAACTTTTGCAGATTATATTTCCCCGTGGGCGCCGCGGAATGCAATAATTATCCCCACACCACCCCTGGCATGTCGGTGTTGCCAGCTTTCAAATTATTGAAAAATGTCGGTAAAATCATTATTTATCTTATTTATTGTGACTGCAACAGGCAACAGGCAAGGGCAACTTGACTTGGTAGCCATTATACCGCCCATACTTACAGTGAAGTTTGTTTGCGTATATTTTAGATGAATGGAATAGAGTATGTACATAAATTGCCAAAAATGTAACACTTAGTTCAAAGTTATTTTACCTTTGTGCCTATGATAATATTGTCTCATGCATTATTGAATAGAGTATGAAATCCTTTATTTGCTTTAATGAATAAAAATTATTGACGATAAGAATTGAACAATTTAATAAGAGAAATAAGTGGTCTTACTATTTAAAGCAGTTTCTATCCAGCCAACTTTCAAAACTAAAATTCTTATAAGTAGGTACTTACGTAGTAACAAGGATAACTTAAACTTAAGTATATTAATGATATAATAAGTTCTCAAAATATAGATTCAAATATGATAACAATATTACTATCCCGCAAAATAAAACAAGTAGGCTGGCAACCCGTTGGCGGTATGCTTTGCTGTGATATTGAATGTTTTTATTAATAACCGACGGATCAAAGGCGGGTTTATGAAATTATTCGCCGTTTGATGTCGAACCAACTCCACCACCGACCAGAGGCGGAGCACGCTGAGTGCAGGCCCGCCCGGCAATTTTTGCTCTTAAACTTTTTGTTTTAATTTTGAATTAAAAGAAATAATACACACCGGCTACAAAAGAATGTTATTTTGCAGAAATTGCGTAAATTATTTCTTTTGCTTTGTAGCAATTTAAATACTTTAATATAGGTACGTGAACAATTATTGCTAGTCTCTATAAAATCACTTTAATGATAATAACGAGCTTTTACCCCCTCACAAATAAAAATACTTACTATCTAAGGTTTACATTGCCTCTGTCTGGCAAATTGAAAAAGTTGCGTTGTTGCATTATAATATGCGACGTAAGTTATAAGTAAGTATAAATAAATATCTTTTTTAGTGGTTACAGCATCGCAGCAGTCGATATTTGTATTTAAATTTAGAGAGAAGCCCACTGGTTGCAAATCCGTTAAACCGCCACTGCACCGGGCGAAATTAATTCAAACACCCAGCTATTTATCATTTATTCGGGAACTTTGACTTTTGGTTTGGGGTTGGGGTTATATTATTTTTGTATCATATTGTTATTCGGTACTCTACTGGTTTGAGCGATGCTTATTATTATTATTATTATTATTATTATTATTAAAAGTACTTACTTAATAAATTATTATAATATTTAGTAATTTTTATTTTAAATCATGGACCAATAATTATTCCTCTATGATTAAACTAAATACTGATCAAAGAATTATTAGTTCTTTTTTTTTTAAATAGGAACCAGGTTTCCTCAAAAAAATTCCATTTTAAGCGAAAATAGGCACCTATGCACCTATAGTATCTATATATTAATACGCGAGCGAAAAACTTTGTATCCCTTTTGACGAAAAATGGGGAAACGTAGGTGAATGAAATTTTGCACAGTTATAGTTTATATGGTGAAGGAGTGCATCGAGCTAATATTATTTTGAAATTATGCTTTTATCATACATTTTTTTAACAAATGAAACATTACACACACTACAACACACACACTAGGAAAGATGACAGATTTTTGAGTGACAAGCCTATACATACGAATTATACTCTTTTATTTATGGTTGAAGTCTGTTGACAATTGGTTGACAACAAGTTGACAAATTGAAAATAAATTATAGTTTTTTTTTATTGAATCTTAGATACTATTAGACAATGCTTACACGGCCAGTCTGAGATCAGCTGAGCCCCAGAGACAAGAGTTGAAAAAAAAATGATAAAGTCAATATTTTTTTACAAAATATAGGTAGTAGACCTAATGTCGTTGAAACTAAGGTCGAATTTCAACCATTGGGCGATGTCTAGTTTACATTATTATTTATTATTTGAATTTCAATGACATTTTATTCCATAGATATTATTATTATATTAGCTTTAGATAAACCACTTTTCGTTTTGACTCAGTGCAAGCTTTACAGAGTATTTCGTGACATCATTATATTGGTACCAACCTGACGTGCGAAACTACTATGCTGACGAGGGACTCCCAGTGCATTTTAATTTCAGCTTCACTCGCCTCACTGGCAGTCAATCGTTCCTTTTGCTTATACAGCCAACGGACGACGAACCTAAAACGTAATGTTTTAGGTTCGTCGTCGGACCTTTGCAGCGAGCGACCGCGACCGATAAAAATTCAAATAAAATGCTACTTTATGACATACGCTATAGGTATCATTTTCTACTGACATTTGTGTGGCGACCCCTGCTGCCACCGGCGGCGGCGTAAAAGCTATTGGTAGAGTAAAATGAAACCTATAGCCTATGTCATAAAGTGGCATTTTGTATGAATTTTTGTCGGTCGCGGTCGCTCGCGGCAAAGATCCCAAAGCCACCTTTACACTTACACACGGGAATATCAAAATATTTATAGAAACGTTGTCAAACGTCGAACAGTGCTTTTTGTTTACCGTTGCTGGTGCTGCACTCTAGCGTAAGAACATTGCAGTATTAAATTGTAAATAAATAAATTCCTAAGTAGGTAATATATAGGCACATATAATATATCACGTCAATATAAGGACCACCAATGAGTTAATTGTTAGTTCGAACTTGTCATCACATGATGACACATGATGATGATGATGATGGTGAGTTCTGCACGTGCGCTCCTTTATCAGCGGTAATTGATAACACAATCCCCGCTCATATCGATCGCGGCGCAGTTCCGGACTCCGACAAACTAATTAGAGAGTACGTACCACTAGGCACTAACCACATGATATTATAGTGAGGTGTAGGTATGAAATGTAATACGGAGTGTATCCATACTATTTACTAATATTATAAATGCGAAAGAGTGTCTGCTGGTCCGTCTGTTACCTCTTCACGCCCTAACCGCTGAACCGATTTTGCTGTTTGGTATGGAGATACTTTGAGTCCCGGGAAAGGGCATCGGATTCATTTTATCCCGGAAAAATAGACGATTCGCGCGCGATTTAAAACGAATTTTGGCGCAACGGACTTGTGGGAGTCATATAGTTGCTTATAATGGAAAGCTTGTAAAACTCTCGTAAGTCGTATCGTTCATCATCGCATTTTTATACCAAACTTTGATCTGATGGAGGCATGGGCGTACCCAGGATTTTAGCTAGGGGAGGGCAGCATACCTGTTTCAAGATGGTCGGTCTGGTATATTGAAACAAAAAAAACATGAAAATTGACTTATATTAAACTGACTGAAAAGATATTTTGTTTCCAAAATTTCTTTTTTGTGCAGGATAGGTAACACGTTTTTAATTCCCACTTGCCAGGAAAATTGACGTTTATTTTATCTTCTAGGGGGGGGGGGGGGCAGCTTTTTTTTTATGAAATAAAGGGGGCAAACGAGCAAACAGGTCACCTGATGGAAAGCAACTTCCGTCGCCCATGGACACTCGCAGCATCAGAAGAGCTGTAAGTGCGTTGCCGGCCTTTTTAAGAGGGAATAGGGTAATAGGGGAGGGTAGGGATGGGAAGAGAAGGGAATAGGGGAGGGTAGGGAAGGGAATAGGGTAGGGGATTGGGCCTCCGGAAAACTCACTCACTCGGCGAAACACAGCGCAAGCGCTGTTTCACGTCGGTTTTCTGTGAGAACGTGGTATTTCTCCGGTCGAGCCGGCCCATTCGTGCCGAAGCATGGCTCTCCCACGTATAAGCCCCCCCCCCCCTGCCCCTACCTAGGTACGCCCATGGATGGAGGTATTCAAATACAGCCGGTACTTAATAGTTTAAATGCTACGATGGAATAAACTTACATACAGACTTACAGTAAACAGTTACAATAATAAAACAATTATTACTCTGTTAGCCTCGCCGCAATCGAAGAATTCCAGATTCCTTAAAAAACAGTTCTCTAGATACCACCACTTCAGTAAGATTCAGTCGTTACCAATAGAACTTTTTGATTCTAAAATAAGTTGAGAATAATATTTATAAAAGGTTGCAACTTGTAGCCGAAAAAAATTATATTTCGTATAGAAAGAATTACAATTGTTTTCAACTATAGTGGAATCCGGTCCTGTGAAGTCGGAATGCTCGCTATTCAAATTAAATCGCAAAGGGAGGCGGCGCTCCACTAAACACTAGATTTACAATCACAGATATTATGTAATTTCGAGTGACAAACAATATACCTACTTCACGATTATTAGTATGGTTACTAGATGCAGCCCGCAACATATTACAGGAACGCATACAGATACCGTACATTTTGCCAGTCATAGCAAAATGTACCCCCCTTAATTTATCAAAAATGTACTGTGTTAATGTGAAGTAGTTTTGTAATAATATCTAACAGTAGTTTTGGTGTCCTGCCGTGCTAGCATACGCCAACGAGAAAATTTTGTCTACACGTTTTCTCGATGTTAACTGGTTTATCTCTTAATCTCTATTGACCCTAACATGACATACATGTTTTCTCGTACGTCTGTCGTCAAAATTAGAGATAATTTTGTTTTTTTATATGTGCTATTTTTGTCTATATATACTAACGAACTATATGCGAACGAGAAATTTATCTCTCGAGTCTCGACGTACGCATGTTAGCGAAAAAGAGATATATATCGATATCGACAGTATCACTACGCTCGAGAGTGAGATATCCACGAGATATCTCGTTAGCGTATGCTAGGGGGGGCAGTACGGTCTGCGAAAAAATTTTGAATCCGAGTTGTCGATTGACAATACAGCTTAACTAGATGATGCCCGCAACTACGTTGCCCCAAAATTCATTATCGCGTGGGAACCGTACATTTTTTCGGGATAAAAAGTATGTCCTTTCCCGGGACTCAAAGTAGAGCTCCATACAAAATTTCAGCAAAATCGGTTCGGTGGTTTGGGCGTGAAGAGGTAACAGATAGACAGACATACTTTCGTATTTACTATGCAGAGCTATAAAAGGATCTAAACTCGAAAGGTTCTTTAAATGATTAGAAGTTTAATTTTAATAAATAAAAGCGTTAATTAAATAACAGATCTCGTGTATTTATAAAATTATTAAAAGGACCATCACCTGCATTTAAAAACACCTATCAGCAACATTATTTGTGATAGCAAAAAAAATATAATGTTTAGATCTATACTTTTCTAGAATACGTCGCTTCTAAATGCTTACACAGTTCAGTATTTTCAGTCTCCATATAAACAGTTACTTGAAGAGTATTTTGATCCAGCAACTTAATAGTCCTCTTAAATCGCAACACCGCCGGCGGCTTCGCGAACGACATCCTGGATATAGAGACGGAGGTCAAGTCTATCACGTGGGTTGACTCATCAAAATGCCCCTCTTCCAAGGAGGTCAGACCGAAGTTGTGGCTGACCATGAAAGCCAGTTCGTTCGTCCCGGGCTTAACGCGCAGGAATCCTCGCTCCTGATGCAGCGGTGTACCCTTCTCCGGATGCACAGCTTTTGACGTGTAGTTAAACATTGGTTGTCCTGGAAATAAAAATTGTAAGGTTGGTTTTATAAAGACATTTAAGTTTCAAGAAGAAATTTAAGGATGCTGTACAGCTGTTAAAACATTAGAATAAATAATTAATTAAATATCTTTAGACAGTTTATTTGCCTGAAAATTATATTATTATAGGTCTACCAGAATCTGATGGCAAAAAGTGAGAAGTAAATTGACTAGCAATACCGGGGTAATTGCAATAAAACATTTTCATCCTTTTTTTTCTTATAGCGGCTGATTCTGTGTGTTAAACATGCAAATATAAAAATTTATCCAATGATCAAGGATATTTTATGAAAATCTGCTGTCAAAAATTCCCATCAGATTCTGGTAGACCTATACTATACTGCACTCGGCGAAACATGGCGATAGCGGTCATTGACTCCCTGTCAAAAACTTGTCATTTCCTATACAATGGTCGTGTTCGTCGGCGTAATTTTTAGCGCATTCGCTGCAAAACCTTTTATTGCGCATGTTCAAAACATGTCATATCATGGCAACGCCACAAACAAAGTTGTTTATATACTTAGTTACCGTCAAGTTTAAACAACGTGTACATTGTCGTTGCCATGATTTTGACACGCGCAGTAAATGGTTTTGCAGCGCATGCGCTAAAAATTACGCCGACGAACACGACCATAGTCGCGATTGACAACATCTGACACTTCATTGTCAATCGCGGTTTATATAAAACACTGACCTCCATTATACAAGTACGCTGGACCTATGATACCCATTTTTTTTTTTGTGCCTATTTGAAGCGGAATCAGCGCCCCCAGTGAGCGGGAAGAGAACTAAATTTGACGTAACTTGCAAATGGCCGCTTAATCGTTATTGGTTGTCATCACTAGTATTAGTTCCAAATACTCCCACTACTGCTATCAGCGCCAATATGGCGACTTTCAAACGTCATTTTTACGTCAAATCATAGACAAATATATTTGGTCAATGGTCAAATTTAGTTCCTATCCCTCCCATCGGGGGAGCTGATTCCGCTTCAAATAGGCACAAAAAATAGCTGTCATTTCAAAGGGTATCATTAGTCCAGCGTACTTGTATAATGGAGGTCAGTGATATAAAACGTTGTTTTGCCATATAAAGTATTTCGCCCATATTATTTTATTGAAGTGACTAAATAAGTATGTCACCATGGCAACGTCCATCGCTATCCTGTCGGCCGTCGCACAAACAATGGTCGCCGTCAGTCTCGAGTTGTAATAATTTACTATTATTTATTCAACAAATGCACTTATCAATATAAAAAGTAGATGTTGTCCGATTTTCCACCCTAGTCGATATGCTCTCTAAGATTCACGAAAATCGGTCAAGCCATTTCAGAGGAGTTCAACCATGCACATTGTGACACGAGAATTTTATATATTAGAATTGTCTGGTACTTTGGACTGAAATATTTTTCAGTTGACCTGAGCCTCCTGTATATTGAATTCATTGAATATGATTACTCCCTAATACCCTATGAATTATGTTATGTGATATATAGGAGGCAACTATAGAATGTCATTTCATCATCATCACAATATATCAGGGATGGCGAACCAATTTTGATGGCGAAACAACATAAAATTTTGTGCATATTAATTCTTATATAAATACCTATGCATATAAACTCCAACTCTTCATGGTATTGAAAATCCTTCATGGTGGGATACTGACAGAGGCCATTCTTCGTCTCCCAAGTGCCCGCGAGCCACACAAGCGGCAGCAGATCATTGTGAAGGCCGGGTGGAGTAGACATTTCCTCTGGAACCACAGAAAATGTAAAGTTTCTAACAAGAAATTTTGTTACAGCAGATGTTTTTATTTCAATACCTACTTGTATTATTTTATTGTCTTTTTCTAGTTGTTTATGAGTGTTCCATGTTTATGTAACATGTTCCCACAGCCCATTTATAGTAGTGGAGTGTAGTGGAAAACAGTAATTTTGTAATTGCTTATCTGTTTATGGTCATGTTCTAAATTTGTTACTTTTCTGTGTGAAGTGATACTTAAAAGTCTTTAAAGAGATCAAAAATAATGAAAAAGAAAAATAAATAATTAAAAATTAAAATTGTTTACCTTTTACCGCTGAGGCTTGAGAAACTTGTATTATTTTTCTCTATGAAGTTGAGGCTGATGATAAAAAAGTACTCTGTGGGCTGATGCAGCTGATAATGACACTTGACAGTTGACAGTGCTGGTCGCTGTTGAACTGACAGATGCCCAAAGCTGCCAGGTTTAAAAAATCCACAGCCGTTATTTCAGTCTATCCGTGAGTGTCGCGACTCGTGAGTCATGAGTCGCGAGTCTGAAGTCTGAACTCTGAACGCGAGTCGCAATCGCAACTCGCAAGTCGCAACTTGCAAGTCTTGCAACTCGCAACCCAAATAATATATATACTAGTCTATGCTCGCAACTGCGGTCGCGAGTCGCGACTCGCGACCAGTGACCACCTCGCGACTCGCTTGTGACAATGTCGATTTGCCTGTCAAAATCTCAAACTTTCCACGTGATTACGTAACTATCAAGTGGCGCTAGTTTCCTTTGGCACTGTGCGTCAAGCGCGGTGTGGTGTGTAGAAAAAGCTCCATTTGGATTTAAACATGTAAGTATTCATTTTAATTATTTCCTATTTATGGAGTTAACTTAATTATGAATCAATCGCGGCTGTAAAAATTGGCCAATTCTATATAAGGTGTAGTTTAAACTTGGCCTCTAATTTAACTTACGTAATGAAATTGTTTGCACGTGACCTTGTACTATAATTATTATAAATTCATTATCTAATTTTACCAATAAACCCCAATATATTCTGAGGGACACATTGAAATCGAAGTCGTAAGAAACCCGGTGCAAAGAGCAATCAGCTGTACCCAGTTCTACCCAGTAATCAGTATTGATTGGTTCGCCCTGTCGGTTGTCTGGCGGCGACAACGTATCAAAAATGCAATGCGTGTTAAAACTTAAAACATAAATTGGTAACTAAAATAAGTAACAGAACTGTAAGTGTCGTGTAAAACTAAAATGTATTTCTTTTTATTTACTAAAATCGTATGAGTCTTCAACATTGTGACAGTACCTAGATATTACTAACCTCTAAGTACATACCGTTTTTGTTCACAAAAACCAAGGGCTTAAATTTTTATTATTATATTTATGTATCGTTATTACCATTATTTCATTGTTAGCTATCTATAAGCAGCCTACTGACAGTAATGTGGTTGTGTTTTTCCAGCAAAATGTTCTCATCCCTGTTGGACGCAGCCTGTTAGCTATCTATAAGCAGCCTACTGACAGTAATGTGGTTGTGTTTTTGCAGCAAAATGTTCTCATCCCTGTTGGACGCAGCCCGGAGCTCCCCCTTCCGCGGCCCCCTCTCCCCGGCACAGTGCGAAGCCGCCCCTGGTAATCAGGTACTTATAAAAGCTCATTTGCCTGATTTTAACAATGTAAAAAAAGTTTTTGTATGCTACATAAACTTTTTTTAGAAGCCTGAATTGTGAGCATTTTCTTGTTTCTTGCCCAATGATGACAACTCATGCTAGAGGGGGATTGTTGTGCCGAGGGCTGGTGGTTGGTGACCGACCGTCACCTCTGCATCTGCAGCGTGGCCACTGGCTCTGGTGCAGCAGGGGTGCCCGATGAACAATAGATTATGAGAGCTGAGGGCTTATTATTAAATTTTTACATAAAAATTTATGTTGTAACTGACTCATTACAAGTTGTTGCAATTTCTTCTAACATAATTTCATGGTAATACATTATATTATTACTTTGATTGTGGGAAATCCAGACATAATAGCTATTCAATTGTTACGCGGCCGTCGTTGGCCGCTTGGGGCTTGATGGGTTATACTTGATACTTGATGTTAAAATGGAACATTGTTTCAAAAAATAACCATAAGAATTCACATAAATTACCATTAATAACAAATTATATTTTACACACTGAATCTAATTAACACAGTATAATATGTGACTAATGAAGGTATTATCTCGTATTAACTGAGCTATAATAATTGAAAGGAGTGTGAGCAAGAAACTTAATAGAAAAAATGTATGGAACAGCAAGCCATTTTGATTACATCATACTGCAGCAAACTGTCTTGTATCTTATGCCTCATCTATATGTTGGTCATTTGCTGATTGAAAGATTGGGCATCAGGTAAATAATATGCCGACATGTAGAAGCTACTTTACAGTGTCTAAAGTCCACTCACATTGAGTTGGATTTGATCGATGTTCAAAAGTCCAAATGGCTTGCTTCATTTCATGAGTGTGAATTATTCTGCCTATAGTTTTTAGTTTTCATACTCTTATATTTTGTATTGTGATAGTTTAAAGCAAATGCTTGTCTTGTTCAGGGTATGGCAGCCGCGGCCGTCACCAATGGGGACTCCTGCGAGTTTGGATCCACCAAATATTTCGCCCTGTGCGGTTTGGGTGGCATCCTCTCTTGCGGTAAGTGTATAATTTTTTTTTAATTTGTCTTGTTCAAGACAATTTGCTTTATTTTAATTATGCAATTGCATATCATTGGGACAAAAATGCTCAACTTTTTATCCAAAGAATGTATTTTAAAAGTGTACATATTATAATTATATTTGTATTCGAACTATACCATTTTCATAAAATAAAAGTCTTAATAATAATTATTGCAATTGAAAATATTTATATAAATGCACTGGTCATGTAAGAGTTTTGTATAGTTGATAAAATATTCTTATCTAACTTTGAACTACACCCACTAATATTCATAATCCATTACATAATGACAAAGACTATGTTTAGTAAATCAGTTAATCAAAAGATTAACTTACTAAATAATATGTAGTCTTCTTCTGGCAGTAGGCATGACTGTTTCAGTCTCAGGATCACCAATATTTTACAAAATGTGATACTGTAATTGAACTTTAATTGAAATATAGATGTGACTGTGATCACATGAACATTGAATAGAAAGATAATATTTAATCCGAAAGGAACCTTATTTTGTAGACCTAGTTTACATTTACCTAGTAAGTCAGGGTTTGAACAAAATCACTTGATACAATTAATTTTTAATTCTTAGCTATGAAATAATTACACTTAGCTCTTCAAGGACAATCTTATCACAATGATAACAACTAATTCTTCATAACACACTTAATGTGTCCAGAATGTTTACATGTTTTATTAATACCTTGATCGTGGGTATCGCAGACACAATAGATTTTCAATTGTTATGCGGCAGCCGGGTGCCACTTGGGGATTGATGGGTTAAAATTCATAAAACTAAGATGCATCATAAAATCTTATGTAAACTTATGATTTGGCAGAGGACCAAATACAGTAGCTCACAAAGTCTGTTTCACCTTGCACATTTCATTGAAGTATAAATAACATAAAAATTACAAAATAATAGTTCAATACAAATATCTAAGAGTTACAATAAATAATAATTCCTAAAATAGATGTTCTGGAGACTGGACTCTTAACATAAACCTCCTAGTTAGTGTAGAATTATTCTTATCATTCACAAATTAAAATGTTATGGTTGATAAATTATTTTTTGGACATGTCATAAAATATTTATAATTCTTAATTACACTTTCTACTGTGTTCCTATTTTACATTTATTAGAATTGTCGCTCAACAGACAAAAACAAAACATTGTATGACAATAATAGCTGTTTATACAATTTAGATCTTTTTAAAGTAAGGCGGTATAAATAATGACAAGTTTGTACAAAAATTGTATAGTTCACTGAGAAAAAACATTAAATTGATTGTTGAGGTTTACAGGAAACCTGAGAAGTGTAGGTAAACGTAATTGAGTTTGATGTTACTATGCAGAGCTGTCTAGACATAGTTCTTAGATGACTTCATGCTATATTTTTGTCAACTTAGGGTGTGTTGAGTATGATATGACTAGATTTTTCTGGTTAGCTTGATATCAGATAGACCACTATAATGTTACAAGTTGAAAAGGCACACTTTATTCATAACTTTATTCAATAAAAAACTTGTTTTGCAATAGCTTATCAATAAGTTTGCTTATTTCAGGTATCACACACACCGCAGTAGTGCCCCTAGATTTAGTGAAATGCCGTCTCCAAGTAGACCCTGACAAGTACAAGAATGTAGTGAACGGTTTCAAAGTGTCAGTCCGGGAGGAGGGCATGCGTGGTCTGGCCAAGGGCTGGGCACCCACCTTCATCGGATACTCCCTACAGGTTCTATTATATTTTTATTGTAATTTGTGATGTAACTCTGTCCAGATCCAATTTAATATCTTGTAAAAAAAGTAGCAAATTATTGTGCCATTTATAGTTTTTATCTATGTGGTGTAGGTATTTTACATTTAATTGATGTAATGCATGCACACTTTGACGGCGCCCATCGGGGCGGATCGCATTTTTATACAACTTTTTTGACCAAACAAGATGGGTCATAAAATTTGTCTGAAAAATGTGGCCCGCTCCGCTGCGGGTCGCAACTCGCAGCGTGCACGAAGTTTTAGTGTGTTTGATTAAATTTTATCTGGATAAAGTATAGCAAAAGGAAGTATAGGTTTCAATCCAATATCCAATGATTATAAATAGATTCCAATTGTTCCAACTGAAAGCATTGAAGACGTTACATAAGTTATGAGATTTTACTAACATTATATAATTTGTTTTTGTGTTGAACAATTCTGACTTAAAATGTTGTTACAGGGTCTCTGCAAGTTTGGTCTGTATGAGGTGTTCAAAGTGGGCTACTCGGGTATGCTAGATGAGGAGACCGCCTACACCTACCGTACCGGAGTCTACCTGGCTGCTTCTGCGTCTGCTGAGTTCTTCGCTGATATTGCCCTGTCACCACTAGAGGCAGCTAAAGTGAGTTGATAGTACAAAACAATAATGGCTGGGGAATCTTCTTGTTGTCACACAGCACAATTATATAAAAGGAGGTAAGGGAAGGATGAAAGAAATTAGAAGAAAAAATTTTGAATTTCAGGCAATGTCAAGATTTTACAACTCCCTGTTTAAACATAATAATATGTGTGCTTATTTTCATATAAAATTCCAATGTAAAAGTTCCAGAATTAAAATTACAACATGCAATTCATCATATTAATATTGTCACCATATGTCGTGTGGATGGAAATAAATGATTTAAAACTCGTAACTGTTTAGGTGCGCATCCAAACTATGCCCGGTTTCGCCAACACGCTCCGCGAGGCCTGGCCCAAGATGGTGCAGAACGAGGGTGTAGGCACCTTCTACAAGGGTCTGGTGCCACTGTGGGGCAGACAGATCCCCTACACCATGATGAAGTTCGCCTGCTTCGAGAAGACCCTCGAGCTGCTGTACAAGGTAACATTAAAAAAAAAACTTCCATACTTTGCACGATGACAGACCTAGTGTCTTAGGCATTTTCTGCCAGACATTTTATCGAGTTTATCTTTGTTTACATTTTTTTAAATTGTTAAATATTGCCCAATGATGACAACTCATGCTAGAGGGGGACTGCTGTGCTATGGGCTGGTGGTTGGTGACTGACCGTCACCTCTGCATCTGCAGTGTGGCCACTGGCTCTGGTGCAGCAGGGGTGCCCGATGAACAATAGATTATGAGAGCTGAGGGCTGAATTCGATTATCATATAATTCTAGTATTTGCAAGTCAATACCAGTGCTGTTTGAGAGCAGAGTGCTTGCATTCGCTAATTTTCTTACAGCGAAGCTAGATGACAAAAATGAATGGGACTTGAAATAACGCATCACATGCCATGGCGCTTACTAAATCATTACAAATTACAATACATACCAAACATTTGACATGTAACTTCGCTGTCAAAGTTTGTCATATTATACTTTTAATAGAAATAAACTTTTAAAAATCAAGCTGAATAACAGTATCTACATATTCCATGAGCGTTATCGTGTGTTTCAGTACGTGGTGCCGAAGCCCCGCGACCAGTGCACGAAGGGCGAGCAGCTGGTGGTGACGTTCGCGGCGGGCTACATCGCCGGCGTATTCTGCGCCATCGTCTCCCACCCCGCTGACACCGTCGTGTCCAAGCTCAACCAGGTTTGTTGATCTTTCGCTATATACCATATAGTATCTGATCACCATAATATGTTATTCGGATTCAACATTTTTGCCGTGGGAGAGCCATGCTTCGGCACGAATGGGCCGGCTCGATCGGAGAAATACCACGGCCTCACAGAAAACCGGCGTGAAACAGCGCTTGCGCTGTGTTTCGCCGAGTGAGTGAGCTTACCGGAGGCCCAAACCCCTACCCCCCTAGAAATGCCGCAGTTGAAAAACAAGTCGTTACCCCAGGAGGGTACCAACGTACCAAACGAGAGCACTCCTTTCTACCCAAAGCTGGAGTGTGTGTGTACATCAGAGATGATATCAGCTCTCGCCGCCTCAGCAATCTTGAGGTCATGGACCTGTCCATCTTATGGCTCCGCATAGATTGCGACGACCACCCTCGCGTCTATGCGTGCCTATATAGGTCCCATAGTGGTGACCCCGAGACGGACCGACTCTTGGAGCACCTGCAAGCTGCTTCAGATTTTGTGCAGCAGCAGATCCCATCCGCAGAGATCATAATACTTGGCGACTTTAATGCCCACCACGCCGACTGACTCAATTCCAGTAAAACTGATCATGCGGGGAGATCTGTCTGCAACTTTGCCCTTGCGAACGACTTGACACAACTGGTTACTACGCCTACGCGAATCCCAGATGTGGATGGTCAGAATCCTTCCTTGTTGGACCTCCTGCTGACTTCAAATCCTGACGGCTACCAAATATCCGTAACCGCACCACTTGGTTCATCGGATCATTGCCTTGTTAGGAGTTCTGTGCCACTTACGACGGTGTTAAGACAGCGTGCTGTTAAATACCGTCGTGTGTGGCACTACAAGTCAGCAGACTGGGATGGGATGCGGTCATTTTTTGCATCCTATCCTTGGGGGCACGTGTGCTTCTCGCCGGATGATCCCGACAACACTGCCAACTCTGTTGCCGATGTGGTGATGCAGGGGATGGAATTTTTTATTCCATCCTCTGTAGTGCCAACTGGCGGCAGATTTCGTCCCTGGTTTGGTTCATCCCCCAAAAAAGCTTCTCGCCGGAAGCAGGAGGCTTACCAATCCTGGGCCAACGCAGTGTCCGCTCGGGATTTAAATACCAGCATATATAAAAAGGAGTACAACCTCGCTTCTAGGTCCCTCAAGAAAGAGATTACTCGGGCAAAGCAACAGCACGTCAATAGAATTGGCAAGAGACTTGAGCGCCTCCCCTCGGGAACCCGTGCATTCTGGTCTCTGGCCAAAGCTATTGAAGGAAATTTCTGCAAGCCAACCCTACCATCCCTACACGTAGGAAATGGATCGTTGGCCCAGGACGCAAAAGACAAAGCCGATCTTCTGGGCAAGCTCTTTGCGTCAAACTCGACCCTGGATGACGGGGGGCAGAAACCACCGACCATACCGCGATCCACGAGCATCATGTCGGATGTTCGGTTTCATCAGCGCTCAGTGCGAAAAGCCCTCCGTTCCCTTGTTATCCAAAAGTCGAGTGGGCCTTACGGAATCCCGCCTATTGTGTTGAAAAAATGTGCTCCAGAGTTGGCTCCGGTCTTGAGACGTCTTTTTCGGCTCTCCTATTCCACTGGCATCGTCCCGGCTTCCTGTAAGACAGCCTTGGTGCACCCGATCCCCAAAAAAGGTGATCGCTCAAATCTTTCAAACTACAGACCAATCGCTATAACCTCTCTCTTCTCGAAGGTAATGGAATCATGTATCAATAGCCAGCTTCTTCGATACTTGGACGGCCAGGGATTACTAAGCGACAAACAATACGGGTTCCGTAAGGGTCGCTCGGCTGGTGATCTCTTGGTGTACCTGACTCATCGTTGGGCTCAGGCAATTGAGTCGAAGGGAGAGGCATTGGCTGTTAGTTTGGACATTGCGAAGGCCTTTGATCGGGTTTGGCATAAAGCGCTGCTATCAAAGCTTCCATCATACGGGCTGCCCGAGAAATTAAGTAAAGGGGGTCACTAGTTTCTTAGCAGACAGAAGCATAAAGGTCGTAGTTGACGGTGAATGCTCGGAAACTCAGTCTGTTGATGCTGGTGTCCCTCAGGGCTGTGTGCTATCGCCTACTCTATTCATACTGCATATCAATGACATGTTACAGACCAACAGCATTCATTGCTATGCAGATGATAGTACAGGTGATGCTGTATATACCGGCTCCCCCAATATTTCTCGGCAAAATGTCACTGAGAGTCGAAACGAACTTGTGTCTAAGGTGGAGAATTCATTGGAGAAGGTCTCTGAATGGGGCAGACGTAACTTGGTCCAATTCAACCCCGCCGAGACACAAGTCTGCGCGTTCACCACTAAAAAGTCACCAATGGTCGTATATCCTCGTTTCGAGGGCACATCATTAACCATCTCCCCTAGCATTGAGATACTTGGCGTCAACATATCGAGCGAAGTCCAGTTCCGATATCATCTAGAGGGTAAGGCCAAATTAGCCTCGAAGAAGCTTGGTGTTCTTAACAGAGCGAGACAGTACTTCAGTCCGGACCAACGCCTACAACTCTACAAGGCGTAGGTTCGGCCTCATATGGAATATTGTTCTCATCTCTGGGCAGGGGCGCCAAAATACCAACTGCTCCCTCTGGATCGTATCCAACGAAGGGCCGCTCGAATTGCTGACTGCTATAGTGTTTCTAACAGCTTGGACCCCTTGGAATTACGCCGAGATGTAGCTTCACTCTGCATCCTCTATCGGTTGTATCACGGGGAGTGCTCTGAGGAATTGTTCGGAATCATACCACGTGCAACTTTTCGCCATCGTCCCACGCGAAAAATATACCATCCCCATCACCTTGATGAGTGGCAGTCTTCTACAGTGCGTTTTTCGCGTAACTTTCTGTCGCGCACTGTAAAACTCTGGAACGAACTGTCACCAGCAGTATTTCCGGACCTATACGACTTGCAAACCTTCAAGAAAAGAGCGTATTCCCTCTTAAAAGGCCGGCAACGCACCTGCAGCTCTTCTGATGTTGCGAGTGTCCATGGGCGACGGTAGTTGCTTACCATCAGGTGACCCGTTTGCTCGTTTGCCCCCTTATTTAATAAAAAAAAAAAAAAAACCAATTCTCCTGCACAAGATCTATGATCGCACTGAAGGCGCAAGAACTGCCTTACAATCTGAGGCACGCGAATTAGCCCATTGAAGACAAAAAGTACTTAAGGTTGTATCTAAATGATAAAAAATTCATCCAAATCTTGCCCAATGATGACAGCTCATGCTAGAGGGAGCTGCTGCGCTGAGGGCTGGTGGTTGGTGACCGACCGTCACCTCTGCGTCTGCAGCGTGGCCACTGGCTCTGGTGCAGCAGGGGTGCCCGATGAACAATAGATTATGAGAGCTGAGGGCTAAAATATTAGGTTAATAAAAGTAAAAAGCCAAAATAATAAATATGTTGTTGCTAACAGCACTTCCTTTTGAAGAATAAAATTGATTATATGCGAGAAATTATTTTATATTGGTAGATTTACATGGCATGAAGAATACAAGAATATGATTGTATATTTTCAGGACAAGTCAGCGACAGTGGGCTCCATCATCGGTAAG
Organism: Cyaniris semiargus; assembly: GCA_905187585.1. Taxonomy (NCBI): domain Eukaryota; kingdom Metazoa; phylum Arthropoda; class Insecta; order Lepidoptera; family Lycaenidae; genus Cyaniris; species Cyaniris semiargus. Next base: position 2,028,000 of record LR994549.1, read on the forward strand.
CTGGGTATGGCTGGAGTATGGAAGGGTCTCGGCCCCAGGATCGTCATGATCGGTACCCTCACCGCCCTGCAGTGGTTCATCTATGACGCCGTCAAGGTAAGACACTCATTCAATGTTTTCATCTCAACAGTATACAGTGCAAGATTTGGGGTGTCCGATGTAAAAAATATTAGATTTTTTTATTAGTTAACGTGACATCAATGATTATTAAAATTACAATTGTTCCTACCGAAATAAACATGTGGAAGCAGTGTTATGAGATTACAAAATGACTATAAATTATGTGTTATTTTCTTCGACGTGTCTAATAAATGTATGTTGTAGGTGTGGCTGAGGATGCCCCGCCCCCCGCCAGCGGAGATGCCCGAGTCCATGCGCAGACGGCTCGAGGCCGAGGAAGCCGGCAAGGCCAAGTGAACACCCACAAGTTACTAGTACGCTGCCCCTAACGTCCGACCGACGCCTTGTCCTAAGACACTGCCAGTGACTTTACGTTAAGGCTACATCTTTATTTTGCGATCCTTTTTTTCAACATGCCGCCTCTGCTGAGAGGATATCAAAATAAACCGATAGCTCATATCGTCGTGATGATAGGCGTAGCGTACTGTAGTTAATTGACTAGCACCCTGTATAGACGTAAGATTACCGAAACACTACCAGACTCGGAGGTGAAACATTCGATGTTAATTCGTTGTTGATATTAATTGTTGGATATTTAAAATTCTTCATTGAAAATGGATAATCAATATTATGTAAATAAGTGCTAGAACTATTCCAAATACCGCCATGTTCGGGCCGGTCTCTCTCCGGTCTCCGGCCCTAGTAGATTGTGATTACCGACTTCAGTATGTAAGTAAATAATTCATGTAAATTATATTTTTCTTTAAAATGATTATTTTTATTTATTTTTGTGTGCAAGAGTGGCGACGTGGCGACGTGGCTCGCAGTAACTGGCAATAAATGAAATAGAACACTCCAAATGTTTTCTTATTACATCTTATCCCTACTCCTACAATTATAGTGCAAATTGCATAGTTTTGAATATAAACATTAGGTTTCATAAAGTCGCTAGTCGGTCGCGAGTCGCGAAGTTAATTAATATACCTAGCGGAATAAAGAAACAAAGGCCTTAGCAAGCGAGATGTCACTATCAGTAACACTGCGTGGTAAAAAGAGACGTGTGATACATGACAGCAGAATCAATTTTTTTCATCTGTTTGACGTCCAGTCGGCACGTTGACAATTTAATCTCTTAGGCTGCCTTCACACTAGAGTTTGTCTAGCGTAGGCGTTCGATGAACGTATGCGCAGCGCAGACGCCGCGACGTTTCCTCTGCAGAATTAATTAAACGCTGCGCTAGCGCGGCGCAGACGTTACACAATTTCTTCAGGAACAATCAGTACGCGGCGCTAGCGCAGCGTACTGATTGTTCCAGTAGAGAAGCGGCGACAACGCTACGCACGCGCCGCGTTGTCGCGGCGTCTGCGCTGCGCATACGTTCATCGAACGCCTACGCTGGACAAACGCTAGTGTAAAGGAAGCCTTAGAAAGATACTTGTGTAAGTGTATACGTAAACAAATTTTTACACACAGACGTAATCAATTTCAGTTTCGTTTGACAGCTCGAGATTGTTGCTCCATTCCGCTAGGTATATTAACTTTATGGTCGCGACGTTTTGACTGCGCCAGTGTGAGTTGAACCTATGGCTGTTTAAACACGCGCCGCAGCGGCGGCATCGCCGCTCCATTACTCATCCTTGTATTTATATGAACCCTCACAACACGGCGCCGCCGCGGCAGCGGCGATACCGTGCCGCTGCCGCGGCGGCGCCGTGTGTAAGGGCCCATGGAAATATAAAGATGAGTAATGCAGCGGCGCCGCTGCGGCGCGTGTGTAAACAGCCTAAAGGTTTGTAAAAGAAAACAATCAATAATATTTGTTACTTTATTTGTACAGACAAATTAATAGAAAACTATGTATTGTACAAAATAATGCGTCTAGGTGCTCCTACACAGCAGTTATATAACGTTAGACACTGTTGCTTAATATTAAAGTTGTCTAACTTTTTCTATACTATACTCGGCGAAACATGGCGGTAGCGGTCATTGACTCCCTGTCAAAAACTTGTCATTTTCTATATAAACCGCGATTGACAATGAAGTGTCAGATGTTGTCAATCGCGGCTTTGTACAGAAAATGACAAGTTTTTGACAGAGAGTCAATGACCGCTACCGCCATGTTTCGCCGAGTATATACAAATTTTAACAAAAGACACTTCAATTATTTCTTGCCATGTTGTAGCGCAGGTGTTCCCAAACTTATTTTGTCTACTGTGGACTGCCCACTGAGAAAAAAATATTTTTAGCGCCCCCATTGTTTTACCTACTTTCTTATCCTTATTTAAATTAAGGGGCTTTTGTTGCAAATTTTATAAAAATAAATACAAAATGCTGAATTATTCGTTTTCAAACCATGTTTTTACCATTACCACTGACTTAATTTGCATTCCAGAATTTTCTCCAATCTCGGAATTCCGGGATTTTTGTTTCACAAAATATTATATTCTAAGAAGTCGCCTCCAAAAACTTGCTAGCCAAAAATTAAAACTGATATGAGGGAATAGATGCATTTAATTTAAAATGCATCCAGATGAAATTACAAATCGTCCCCCAAGCCTCTACACAACCCCACTTTTTTATGGCTCCCACACCGCCCTCACTTTTTTGTGGGTCCATACCGCCCCCCTCGAGGCCTTCAGCGCCCACAAGGGGGCGATATCGCCCACTTTGGGAAGGCTGTAAAGTAGCGTATGTTACACGCTGTTATAAAATGTTATCGTGTTGCACAATGTTTTATAACGTTATATAACTGCTGGGGCTGTGTGGAGCACCTTATTACATAATATTAGACTGGAGGTAAAACATTCAATAGCACCATCCACGATGTAAACTACATACAAGTAGTTCAAGAGGACGTGATGTTTACAAGTTAAATGTATAGTGCCTTGTGAAAATTCACATTCACTTATGTAATAATAATAAGCGCGTGTTCGGACCAAACTATACGCCGCCGAATGTGAGCAGGCTCACTGTGAGCCCCAGTGTGAACGTGAAAATATACGGTATCGAATGTCCGCGCCTACGCCTAGCGTAATGGCGTATTGTCGTATATGTGTGAACGAAAAAGTGAATATGTATGGAAATACAATAAACTGCGTAACGTTAGCTCACATTCGGCGGCTCACAGTCGGTTTAGTGTGAACACAGCCTAACTCTAACAAAATCAGATTACAAAAATAAATTACGTCTAAGCACAACACATAAATTAAGCATTTAATTTCGAGTAAAATAGACACGAAATCATTGGCTCCATAAATAAATTATTAAAAAAAAGACAGACTAAGTAATTCCATGTTTCATTTCAAAGCTGAAAGTGACAGCCACCTTGTTAGTGGACCGCGTGAAGTTAAACCATTTTGAAATTCACGCCCACCGGCTAAATAGTGGAAAGTCGTGAAATTTTTTAACCTTTAAGTAGCTAATTTTGAAGAACGTCATTTTTTTTTACCCTTTATTATCGTTTTTGTGTTCGTTAACGTGTTTGTGGACCGTATGAAAAAAGGTTGAGTACCACTGCTTTAGCTAGTCCTGTCTTATTCGTTTATTAATAAAGCCGTAAGAATATAGTAGTTAAAGCTAAGCACATCGCTAACTAATCTTAAAAACTAGAATGGCGCGAAATATCGAGCACCAGCTAAGCGTAATACTCAAAATGAGATCAACATTTCATATTTAAAAACATAATATAACATTAGCTTTGGTTTACAAATTCAAGGAGTAGTCACACATTAGTGAACGCGTTTAATGCGACAAAACAAAAGTAAAAAATATATAGAGGAATGTTATACTATTTAGTAACAGTCATTTTAGTAGTCATTACATTGACATACTACATACCTACAGGTTCTTAATAAAAAGCTACTCACTGGGTGTACTATCTCTTGGCGATCCACAAGCTAAAGAAGGCTTCTACGGATGCCATACTATAAATATTCGAAAGTGTAGCCATTATCGCTTCAGCAGATTTTTAAATACATAAAGACAATCATTTTTCAGTTTGAAGATCATAAGAAGTCCAACGGCGATGCTAGTCACATTTATATATGAAATTTTGTGACTAGCTTGCTGACTTGGACCATAGCTAACTAATTGAACAAATGAGTATTGTAGTTTACGTACTGACGTTTTACATTGGGACATTGGCAATGTCGTTTTAGTTGTGGAGATTCATCTACATTCTACTACTAGTAGAAACACCCCCTCAGGTACAGATATTAGGCTACTCTTATATAAGACACATTTATTATAACACAAAACAGCTACATTTTGTAACGATTTAAATATTTGAAAAAAAACGAAATGATTCGTCGTCACAAAACTAACAGTCTCAATATTTTTGACACTGGAACAACTTTTTCTCACACGATAAATTCAGTTGAACATTGAATAAAATATTTTTAAGTTTTTCACTCAATTTCGCATAATACACATAAAAGATTCGCCCATTTTTAACAAACCATTCTCATTTTTTCGCCCATAAGTCACATAGTCTCACTGGAAACTTTGAACGTCTAACAAAATAATTCGGACAGTCAAATGCGAAGCACATTATAATATAAAACGTGACAAATATCACATAATCCTAACTTCTCAAAAGCCTTATGAAAAAACTATAACTTTCTACCTAGTCATGGAAGGCGTATGGACTCCTAAAAGTAGATTTTTCTTAAGCTTTTACAAATTGTCTGTATTCAAAGCAACTATCTCCATCTGTGTTCTAGATACTTCTACAAAGTTCTAGGTTCTAGATTCTAGAACGTTCTATGTCCTGGAGGCTTCTCTTCTCGCAGTCTAGTCTGGTAGCCAGTGCTGCGCCCGCCACAGCAGACAGTAGAGTCCAGTGTAGCTCGTCGGGTTGGACTGCAAGAGGTTACGTATTGTAATTGTAGTTTGTAATTGGATTTGCTCTGGTGTATTGCGCATACACATTACACTTGGACACTATCCGCCTTACTTATAAAAAAATTACGCCTCTAATAACTATATTCATGGTCCGCCATTTTTGTCTGTCAGGTGACGTTTCTGATATACCAAAGAAAAGCATGTCTTGTAGTTATGCGTTGAGTAACTATTTTTATATAGCAAGGGCATCAGAGTTAGAGTTAAAATTTTTGGTTTACAATTACATCGAAATGAATTGAGGCTATACTAACCTGCTGCGGCGCGTACCGTTGCAACAGGGGGCGGTACCCGTCGCCGAGCGTCGCCAACATGGGCGGGGCTTGCGCGGCGTGCGGGGGGAGGGGCAGCAGCACGCGCGCGGCGGCGTCGTACGGCCGGCAGACTGTGAGCGGCTGCAGCGCCCGCGTCGCCACCACCACGCAGCCCCACGCCGTGCCCGCCACCACCACCTCGCCCGACACGCACACGCCCGTCACCTGCGTACAGTATTTCATTAGAATAAAAATACAAGCACATATATCATATAAAAGATCACCGAGATCACTGAGTTAAAATAATAAAGAATGCTCTTTATAATGGCATGTTATCGTTCATGTGAATAGTGACGTACGATGTCGCCTCATACTTATACCCAGTAATAAATTCTTCCATCGTGTGAATCAGCAATAATATATAAATATATTGCTGGTTATCGTGCATTACACTTTTTTTATTTATTGGGTACGCAAGGAAGTATGATAACAACATTAATTTATCAGCGAATAGAGTTAAATGCTCCACAACCTCAATTTAGTACGACAGTATGTATCGACAGTACGATACCTAAGACAAAAGTCAAAATAAGTGTCTCACTCGACAGCGCTCCTCGTTGAGGCTCTCGTCGATGGCGATGGACTGCAGGCTCTCGGAGCACGGCACCAGTTTGCTGCAGTCCAGACGCGTCGCCACACGCTTGCGTAGCGCGCACCACGAGTACACCAGCGTACCTGAGAGGACATACTTGCTTAGTTATGGATTTATCTTCTAATATTATTAAGAAAAATGATAATAATATTATTTGCTTGCATTATATACTCTTTTAGACTCTTCTAGATTGTATTGGACACAGTCATAAAGTAGACTAAACAGGCATTAATCGTTACTCGCTGGTACACATTTGGTTTGTATTTTATTACGATCAATAAACAATTTGTCCCAAAAAAGTAATCTCACAAAATACTAACTGTCTTTATACACAGCATACACGAAGGTGGAATCCGCAGCGGCGGCGAGTAACGACACCGTATCGGCGTCCTCAGGGTCGGAGCTAGCGTCCGCGTCGTGGGCGGCGTCAGGGTCGGAACTACGCGCGGGCAACGTGCACGCCGCGCTCACGCCCTCCGCGCTCACTGCGTACGCGTGTAGACCGTCCCCGCCCGCCCATAGCTCCACTCTATAACGAACATTTAGCATTAAATTTTTTAGGTCTGATCTAATCAGGAGATTTAAGAAAAACATCGTATTTGTTACGACTTACGAGTGGCCTCACACCTCAACACGTTATAACATTTCTTATTCTTTTACGTCTAATCGAAAATGTCACTTATTTAGTAAAAGGCTTTTCAAGTTTTCGATACTTCTCTTTGACTTGACCATAGTCGAAATAAAAAACGAATAACAAGCGTTTTTATTACACAAATAATTATTCCTTCGTCTAGTCTTTCGTAGCATTCAGTAACTTTAAGTTTTATCACGTCGGGGTCACCAATTTAACGTTGTGAGTGGTGGCCGAAAAGGAAGATCTTCCGACCGAGCGAGGTGTTATGCTCGGTCAGGCCGAAGCCCACGTGATACATTTCAGCTGTCGTATATATACCGACGCGCTTAGAAAACTTCGATAGCGCGATGCAGAAATGTGGCGCTAATTGTGGGTACCGTCACAACGTTATCTAAGTTGCGACGTACCGCTGATCGATGTGGAGCGCGGCGAGGCAGGCGAGCGAGGTGGCGGTGCCGAGCTCCGTCAGCACGAAGCTACCCTCCTCCTCCGGCCGGCTCGAACTCACCAGGAACAGCCTGGGAACAGACATGACAGGTAAATAATAATAAAACTATATTTTTGGGTTGTATCTTTTAGTTTTAATATATAATATAGTTGATAAAACATATAGTAAATTTATTAACTATATTTAGAATTATAAGTATACACTTTAGTTTTATTTAGACTAAATAAAAAATACTTAATAGCAGGTACTTCTACTTATAGGAAAAAAAAATGAATTTCGGTACGCACCGTCCTGTCTCAAGCGCGAGCGCGACGCGCGGCAGCGGCGCGAGTGCGTGCAGCGCTGCCACCGGCGACGCGGCCCCGCCCACCGCCTCCACCACGCGCGACATCCACTGTAGCGCACACGTCGACGCCCTGGTGGGAGAAATGTGATTTTAGTAAAATACATATTGATTGATCGATTGATTATAATACATATTAATTGAGCCTAGACAAACAGTTTAGTCGAGTCTAGTCTAAACTTTACATACCCAGTTTTTCAATTGCAGTACAAGAGCGCATTATGCGGCATAATGCTCAACATTCTCGTTTGACAATATTTAACTACAGCAGCGTTTCGCAAAATTAAGCACTCTCAAACAAACTTCATCAACAAAATTCATCATCCAATTAAGCATTAGCACACTTTGGCATTGTGCACCACTTAGTCGCACTATGTTCTGCAATAATTATAAAACAGGCAAAGTAACGATTACAATAATTTCCATAGTAACTCACGAGTACACGCAGACGCGTCCAGCGGAGTCGCCGACCCACACGCTTGCGCCGACGCGGCACAGCGCCGTCACCACCACCGCGCTGCCCTCTTCTGAATATGTGACAATATATACATATATTCACACGCGTAATATTGTCTCAAAATTTTTATTACAAGGATCAGAAAGAAAGGGGAAACAGAAAATCCAAACACCACTTTCTGGTCTGCTGAGTTAAGGTGATCGCACATTTATCAGCACGCACGCGCCGAATGAAATTTAGAATTCGTTGTATGAAATAATGTGAAACCTCGCACATTCGTCCGCACCGTACGCGCCGCATTTCGTGTACTATGCGGTGCGTTCGCCGCGTACGGTGTGTACGGTGCTGATAAATGTGCGATCAGCTTTACATCTCTATAATGACTCTGACCTGAGCTGAAGCTGATAGACTAAAAATTGACCTAATTCCAGTTCCTTTTTACCTAAAATAAATGCCGTGTAACAAAACACTTCAAAATATGTGTCATGGTAATCAATTCTCATATCCCAACTCATGATTAGGATTAAATAAGATTAAAACAATAGATAACCTGGAGGTACTCGCACGGTGTGTTGATGCAGAAAGGCGGTGGGCGTGGCCAGCAGCGTGTGCACGCGCTCGCCCCCGCCGTACCACACCTCCCATCCCTCCGCGCCTTCGTCTGTAACAAACATCTGTCATTTAGTACAATATACTTAAATAAATAAATAGTAGACTTACAATTAATTGAACAAACTGTATGCGCCTGTACGTGTGGGCCCAGAATCACTCGCAAAGTACAGCGTGCTGCGAACGCGTCATGTAAACATTCGTACTGACGATTCATAAGCAAATGTGTAAACATACAGAGGAGGCCTCGTTTCCAGTACGTAATTCTATTCGTGATTTTATTTATTTTATTTTATTAGGAAAACTTACAGCATATAACTATAACAGTGATAATACATATTAAATAACGACATGCCAATAACAAGTTTTCACTAGTAAAGAATAAATTTAAGCTAAAATTAACATGTCAAACAAAAAGTCCTGACGGGACACAACACATGACTTAAGGTAATCTAAAAAATATTTAAAGTATAAATTATTTTAGGCAAACCACAAATTATATTAATTTTATTAAATCACAAGAAATGGGTGAGGGATTTAAAAACTGTGAGATAATGAAGCTAACAGTACTTAATATAATAAATAAGAATACACAGAGCAGATGGAACAATCCTTTAGATTTCATTATTAGAATAGAAAATCATTAAAAATAATGCAATACAGAAATTATGTTTATTTTAGTTAAAAAACGTATCAGTCATAATTTTTCTAATTTTGTTTGATTTTAGGGAGTGTGGGAGTGTTCGAGTGGATGGGCAATTAAAAATCTATTAAAGTATGAACTAGACCTACTCGTAAGTATAAAATAATTTCTCCGGTAGTACGTATTGTAAGGTGGAACATAAAGCGGCATAAGATAACGAGCATTTCTACGGGGAATATTAATATTAAATCTGTTCAGTTATTCAGGTGAATCTATTTTATTATTTAGGACTTTACATGTATAAGTTAGGTCAGCTATATGTCTTCGGTAGTACAAAGGGAGATAGTGGAACTTTTTGCATCTGGCATCATAATCACTTAGAAAATGGTTGCATTTAAATTGAATAAATCGGAGAAACCGTTTTTGTATGGACTCAATTCTGTCAATGAATACGTTATAAGCAGGGTTCCACAACTCCGAACAATACTCTAAGATACTTCGAACATACGCACAATATAGAATTTTAACTACTTTGATAGAATAGATTAGATAGATTTTTACACGACCTAATAATAAATCCAAGGGCTTTTGAGTAAGTAAGATGTAATCAGCAATATCTCATCGTGTAAGTCAATAAAGGTAACCGAACAATGTCCGCTAAGCATTAACATTACGGACATTGTAATATTGTATAAAATAATCTTATTTTTATCACAAAGAGCTGTAAGTTAACTAGGCCTTTGCATCCGTTGTGGATGATTTATACAGTATTTTCAGAGCGAAGTAACCACTCCTCAAATACTGTAGTGCCTGGGACAAGATTTTTAAATGACCGTATGGTTGCCCAAGCACATACGACATTCTCGCAACATAGTCGGCCTGTTCCAGAGGAAAGAACTAGTCAATACGTCTGGGACCAACCATGTGCGGGTTTCTTCACGATGTTTTCCTTCACCGTATGAGTGTCCGTATTATGTACTTGAGATCAGAAAATGTCTCATTGGTACACGCCTCCACCCGGGATCGAACCTGCACCCTCTAGGAGTGCGAACCAAAGGTTACCCATTAGGCCACGGACGCTCAGTTGTAAGTTAAGGACTATTGATAATAAGGAAAACTATATAATGCTGACCGTTGAGCGCGCGCAGCGGCACCGCGGTGGCGGGCACGTACGTGTCCGGCTCGGGTGGCGGGGGCGGAGCGCCCGGCGGCAGCGGCGCGCAGGCGGCGGCCGCGTCCTGCAGCGCAAGGCTCTCGGGCGCCGCGGCGACGGCCACGAGGGCGGCGGCCGAGGGGCGGAGCTCCGGCGCGCCCGCCCAGCACCGCCGCATCGTCTCCAGCAGGCTGCACGGGTATTGCAGCTCCTAAAACAATATGTCATTACATTTGCTGTCTTTTGAAAAAACTTCATGATATGTAGGACGGAAACAATATGTCAGATGTTACTATAAAATTCACACCTTTATTTACACAAAATAACATCAAATATTAATCATTAAAGAAATCGCGGAACATACAAACACTAATCAGCTGCCGCCACTGCTGTAACAATAAGGTAATATATATAATTTACCCGCGGCGAGAGCGGTGGGCGCGCGCCCTCTAGCACGGCCTCTTTCACGGCCTCATGGCCTTCGAACGGCTGTCGCAGCGTGAAGATCTCGTATAGCAGCATACCGAACGAGAAACAGTCCACCTGACGAAAACACAGTCATTTAAAAAATTAAAAATCCGACCCCATTTTTGTGTAACTTAAAGTAGAAAATCCGACATGTTGTTTTCTTTTCAGTTTTAACATGAATCTAACGACACCTTTTAGGTGTGTACGCTAGGTGAAATGGACGCCCATCGCGTGCGTCCACTGCAGGCGTCCGGGTCAACTGACAGAGCCGTTGTGACTTGAGGGCCTCCGCTAGCGCTCCAGACCGTGAAGAGCGCTGAGGAATGCTGCTACCACGCTGCAGAGTTGCCAAACATGTTTTTTATAATTATAATGGCGCTCGAAAAACATAACCCACAAAAGACCATGAGCACACAATTTTGTAGTTTGTTAGTATAGTATTTCATACCTTTTCCGTGTACTCCTCCTCGCCATTGTAGCGCATGATCTCCGGCGCCATGAACCCCTCCGTCCCGCCGAAACCCTTTGTGCCCGACGGCGCCGCCAGACGCGATATACCTGCAATACGCGGTCTCCTAGTATCGCAGATACGTATAAATTACTTTACCGGGCGTAACAGAGTAATAATACTATAGGGTGTGTTTGTATGTGTCTTTTTATAGTTTACTTTTTTTTAATGAAATAAAGCGGGCAAACGAGCAAACGGGTCACCTGATGGAAAGCAACTTCCGTCGCCCATGGACACTCGCAGCATCAGAAGAGCTGCAAGTGCGTTGCCGGCCTTTTAAGAGGGAATAGGGTAATAAGGGAGGGTAGGGATGGGAAGAGAAGGGAATAGGGGAGGGTAGGGAAGGGAATGGGGTAGGGGATTGGGCCTCCGGTAAACTCACTCACTCGGCGAAACACAGCGCAAGCGCTGTTTCACGCCGGCTTTCTGTGAGAACGTGGTATTTCTCCGGTCGAGCCGGCCCATTCGTGCCGAAGCGTGGCTCTCCCACGTACGAACTAAAAGTACTACTACTGTTAAAGTAGCAGCGCCGAAAGAGTTTCTTTTAAATGAATTTGCCCTTACAATAATTTAAAGTAAAACCTTTTAAAGCACTGCTACTTTGACTTTGAACGCAAGTACAAGGGAGTAAGGGACATATACACACCCTAAAGTAAATTCACTTTGTTTTGTTGCACCCTGTATAGTGTATAAATTATATCCTATGTGTAAGCCATTATAGCCAAAACAGTGAACTATGAATACAATAAAAAATTACAATATTTTATTTCAAACTAACAGGTTGGCAACTAAGTAGTTGCGGATTGTTTTTTAAGAAAATCAAAGACAACTTTTTCATGGAACTAAATAACACCACTAAAAAGTCACCAATGGTCGTATATCCTCGTTTTGAGGGCACATCTTTAACCATCTCCCCTAGCATTTAAATACTTGGGGTTGGGGTAACATATCAAGCGAAGTCCAGTTCCGATATCATCTAGATTCTAGAGGGTAAGGCCAAGTTAGCCTCGAAGAAGCTTGGTGTTCTTAACAGAGCGAAACAGTACTTCAGTCTGGACCAACGCCTACAACTCCACAAGGCGCAGGTTCGGCCTCATATGGAATATTGTTCTCATCTCTAGGTAGGGGCGCCAAAATACCAACTGCTCCCTCTGGATCGTATCCAACGAAGGGCCGCTCAAATTGTTGACTGCCATAGTGTTTCAAACAGCTTGGACCGCTTGGAATTACGCCGAGATGTAGCTTCACTCTGCATCCTCTATCGGTTGTATCACGGGGAGTGCTCTGAGGAATTGTTCGGAATCATGCCACTTGCAACTTTTCGCCATCGTCCCACGCGAAAAATATACCATCCTCATCACCTTGATGAACGGCAGTCTTCCACCGTGCGTTTTTCGCGTAACTTTCTGCCGCGCACTGTAGGAACGAACTGTCACCAGCAGTATTTCCGGACCTATACGACCTGCAAACCTTCAAGAAGTGAGCGTATTCCCTCTTAAAAGGCCGGCAACGCACCTGCAGGCTGCAGCTCTTCTGATGTTGCGAGTGTCCATGGGCGTCGGTAGTTGCTTTCCATCAGGTGACCCGTTCGCTCGTTTGCCCCCTTATTTCATAATAAAAAAAAACATTATTCTGTAATGTATTGACCATTTTGATCAATGACCTTTTGTCATCTTTGAGGCAACATCATAATCCCCCGTTCATAAATTTGTTCAATGTAGACATCAGAATTGATCGTTATGTTTAGTGGTAAGAGTTCAAAGTAGACAACTCAATCACCAGAACGAAATTTGGTAAACCAATTTCGACACTGCCGTTATTCGCTTGGCTTCGTCACCACTCACCATAAACAGCACATAAGTTTTTATGAACTTGCGATGCGGTTTTCCCTTTGCGGAAATAAAAAAGCAAAATATGACGAAAATGCTCCTTTTGATTTTCCATTTTTCGACGAAGGTCAAACGAAAATTACGCTACCGATCAAAAAACTTTTTTTACTGATTGACAGCTGAACTACCAACTATTAAATAACAAAATGTGTTTTACATTTGTACCACGTCTGCAAACCTAAAAATTCAACTGAAGCCATCCATGAGTGAAATCCGCAATTACTTAGTTTCCAACACAATAGTTTATATCCTGTATAGTGTATAATACTTAATTTTCCAGGATCAAGGTTCAATTATTATAAGACGAATTTCGGTTTTAATAGAGATCTCGTACAATCGTGAATAGATAAAAATTCTCACCATAGTCCCCCAGTTTGATGTGCACGTCAATGGGGTCGGCGCAGAGCTCGGCGGCGGGCGCCTCCTGCGGCGACGGTAGCGACCACACCAGCACGTTCTCTGACTAAAAAAGAAGTTGTGATTAGAATCAATCTACGCTGCGGGGGAGTTTTTTTTTAAATTACAAAAACTATGTTATTCGGCGCAATATAAGCTTAAATACAAGTTTTACCATGCGCTGTCCAATTTTTTTTTTATATTTATATTTTGAATATTTTTGGATTTTGCAAGTGACATATCGCATTCGTAGTTGAGAATGGAAAATAAGCTAAAGGCTAATAAATATTATTGTAGTCACCTTGAGATCTCTATAAAGTACGCGGTGTGCGTGCAGGTACTCGAGCGCACGCGCCGCCTGCAGCGCCAGCGCCCGCGCCACGCGCGCGCCGATCCGCCGCCCGCAGCCGCGGTACCGCCGCAGTGCGGCCTCCAGCGAACCCTGAATAAAAAAAAAATTATCAAAACTAAATGTGTGCTTTGCAGATAGGAAATATACTTAAAGCTAGCTGATTTAGCGTCCGCTTGTCAATCTGAACTCTTCAAAAATGAAGGAAATTTGATGAGGCGGGGACAAGCGGGACTGGGGCACGCGTACAAGTAATCGCTTTTCGTTGATCTGTGATCAGATCGATTGCTTGGTAGAACGCGATCAGACGGTGACACATTATTTGCAGTTGTTGTTCGTTATTGGATTATGATTATGATCTTGCTCATCGCTAATATACCTGCGGCGCGATGTCGAGCAGCAGCGCGAGCGGCGCGGCGCAGGCGGCGAGCAGCGGCAGCACATGCGCGTGCCGCAGCCGGCTGAGGATGCCCAGCTCCTGCCGCAGCCCGCAGTACGCGCGGCACGCCGCCGCCACCGGCGACCGCTCCCACCGCGACGCCGCCACCTGTTGTGTATGATTAACTTATGAGTTGACGTTATCTATATTTTGTTATGTATCATGAAAGTAAGTACTCAATATAGCATCACCTTATAGGCCTGCAGCGCGGGCACATCAGCGGGCGAGGGCGGCGGCACCGGCTGCAGCGCCTTCACCGCGACAGGCAGGGGCGGTCGGCCGGGGCGCCGCCACGTCCCCCGCAGCACCGTGCCGAACGCGCCCCGCCCCACCACGCCCGACACCACTACGTCGTCCCACCGCGCGCGACGACACGACTCCACGTCCAGTAGCAGCTGTAATGTCGCTTTTAATGTAACTTATGGCGCGTTCCACTAGCTATACAAACGCTAACGCTCAAGACCGTAGTTTTCCGTTCCATTTGCATGTGAGCGTCAGTGATACAAACCCAAGTGGAACGGATTATGGAGCGTTTTGAGCGTTATGAGAAAAGTTTAAAAAAGAACATATAATTTTTTTATACATTGAACAGAACTGCCATATTATGATATTTTTCTTGAATTCGTAAAAGTAATTGTTTATAGTTACATTTCTTTTATAAATAAAATACATAATATATTTGTTTCGTTTTTAGTATTATTATTTTTTTTACTCTATCTTTATTTTTACTAACATTTTTATGAATATTTAATCACATTTTTAATATAGTTAAACTTTCATATCAATATTTCACATTCAATCATATTTTAATAACAAAACCACATACTTTGCATATTGTTACATAAAAGTTATGTAACAATACCGCGTAAGTCAAATTTGAAAAGCTTACAGGAAAGACGAAAATTATTATTTTATAAGAAATCATTTGACCTTTCATTAAAAACCTTTTTTTTTATCAATTAAAATATTTTATTTAATTTTATTTAATATATTTAAATTATTATTTCTAACGAAATAATATGAAGTTTTTTTTTGTCTCTACTCTCTCCTGAAAACTTTCCGAACATGGCTTTCGTGGTATTGTTACGCTAAAATAAAAATAAAAACTAGAACGCCCACTTCGACCCACCTTCTATGATGGGTCGTTTTGAGCGTTGCCTGAGCGAAAATGATGACGTCATGAGTGACGTTTTCGCCGCGATCAAATTGACCGCGGTCAAGTAAACGGCGGAAGGGGGCATTTTGAGCGTTTTGATCGTTTTTAACGCCAAGTGGAACGCGGGGTTACTGAATAATGCACAGTAATATATTTGGCGAGCCAGACATCAACTAACTCTGATGGTAAATGAAAAAAGTATGTTTAATCATCCTCTGTCATTAATATAAAATGATTTGTAAGTGCCTTTAATGAGAAAAATCCAGTACTTAACCCAATAGCTTCTAAGTACGCGACGTGACAATACACGCCATAGCCATCTTGATCGACATGTTCTAACAGATAGATCCGGTTTACCACAGCTATTAAGATCATTTTTTTAGTTTTTCAACTTACCGGCCGCCTAGACGAGCAATTTTATTGTCAATATCACGTATTGCTTACTATTATTGACCGCCTACGGTTGATATTGAACATCGAGCGCCTTGAATGTAATTGTCAAATAAACTGGGCCCGTACCATGAAACCGTTTTGAGACTCAAACAATCGAACGGGAATGCCGCGTCCTGCTCTAATAACGTCGTTTCAAGTTTGTTAGAGTAGGACGCGGCATTCTCGTTCGATTGTTTGAGTCTCAAAACGGTTTCATGGTACGGGCCCAGTTCAATAAAATTTAAACGTGATATTAACAATACAACAATTGATCGTCTAGGAACCGATTAACAGATAGATCCGGTTTACCACAGCCATTAAGATCATTAAGGGCCTGTTTCATCACTTTCTGATAAAGTGCCGGATAGGCTATCCACAGATTATTTGACAGATTCTCCATACTCTATCTGCCAAGTTAAGTGGTGGATAGCCTATCCGGCACTTATCAGGAAGTAGTGAAACAGGCCCAAAGATTTTTAAATTCAAGTGTCCACATGACATACCGTGTCCGGCGCGACGTCGGCGAGCGCGACGTGCGCGTGCAGCGGGCAGCGCAGGTCGGCGCCGCCGCACGCCGCCGCGATACACTCCTCCAGCGCCCAGCACGTGGCGCGCGCGCGCTCCTCGCCCCGCCCCCCACCCTCCGTCGAGCCCACGCGCGACGACGCTGTTACATCATCACACATCATTTATTAACCGACATCAAAAAAGGAGGTTATCAATTCGACCCGTACGTATGTAATATTTCCAGAACTGTCCAGTTTTCGTGTTACATCAGGGTCTGAACAGATGTGCTAAATTTCAAAAGCATATGTATGTATGTTTTTATGTTTGTGTTTGCATATCTTCGGAGCTGTAAGTCCGATTTAGGTAATTCTTTTTTTTTTGTTGTACTAGTTATTGTTCAACTTAGGGAAAACTGCAAGTTTCGTCAAAATCGGTTGAGTAGTTTTTGAGATAGGGAATTTTAAGTAAAATTTTGAAGTTGGTTTTATTATTTTAATATACAACTTATTTGCGAATTAAATTTGAGGATTTCTTTATGTTTAAGCTTTATAATGATATCAGTAGACTTACAGTTGGACTCGGCGCCTACGCCGCTGTCACCATCAGACATGCGCGACTCCTCCGACAGGCGAAGCCGCCGCCCCTCCATATGTCCAAGGTCCAAGCGACGGAACGCCTGCACATATTCAGCCTGATAATAGTTTGTCAGAGATGTTTCTTTCTCTCTTTGATTTTTGGTGACAAGTTGGTACGAGTACAAGCAGTTGATTTTTACAGTATTTACAATTTATTTTTATATTCATGTTATATTTTCAATAAACAGAATTTAAGACGTGAGTGGAAGAACCATAAAGTGAATATACCTAGCGGAATAGAGAAACAAAGGCCTGAGCAAGCGAGATGTCACTATCAGTAACACTGCGTCGTAAAAAGAGACGTGTGATACATGACAGCAGAACTCTTTTTTTGACGTCCAGTCGGCACTTATCGGCACGTTGACAATTTAATCTCACAGAATTCATGTTCAATCATGCTTGTGTAAGTGTATACGTACACATATTTTTACACACAGATGTAAACCAATTTCGGTTTCGTTTGACAGCTCGAGATTGTTGCTCTATTCCGCTAGGTATATTAACTTTATGGGAAGAACACAATAAGTAACATTGTAACATACGGGCATTTACTCATTTTTTCCCAAATAATTCGAACAAACCTTGTAACTTATCTATTTCATCACCTGGCTAATATATCTGGCTATACATAAAACCTACAGTTTTTTTATTTCAAACCATTTTTCGGCCCTAATGCCTCCATTTCTGCAAAAATACGGCAATTTTTTACTGCCACTTATCGTGACTCACGTCTTCAATAATTGTATTTGACAATGATTCAGTAAAAGTGAATCAACTGTGTTGTATAAAAATAATTATTAAAATTACACAATTTAAAAATAGTCCCACCTTTTCGAGCTGTCATTTCTCTAAATTTATGGACTGTACCTGAGCGATGTGATCGTTGACGGGTTCGTGCGGCGCGTCGCGGAGGCAGGCGGGGCACGGCACCACGCGCGTGATGAGGCACCGCCCTTCGGACGTGTGCACGAAACGGGTACCTGGGCAGTGGGCCTAAATTAGACTGGCCATAGACGATCAATTGTATTGCGCAATATCACGCTTCAATTTTATTGAACAATTTGTTTGACAATTAGATTGAAGGCGCGCGATGTTCAATATCAACTCTAAACGGTCAATAATATTACGCATTACGTGATATTGCGCAATAAAACTGCTCGTCTAGGGGCGCTTAGACGCAACAATGATTGCGGGATAGCATAGGTGGAACGAATGTCTAATCATTGGATTTGAAAATTTTACGTAAGTCGGACTGTTTCGTTGCCGTTTAGCTGATCTGTTCTAGGACACTTAGATACGAAAACGTTGATAAGCTATGTTTATAGCACATATACCAAGAAAATAAATTACCAGTCATATTGAGTACAAGCAACATTATAAATGTAACAGAATATGACGTACCAAGTGATGGATACCAGTCCTCTAGTAGTAAGTCGACGTGGTCGGAGATGAGCGCCAGGATCTTCGCCAGCACCTCCAGGTTCGGGTCCAGGCTAATACTCTAAAAATATTTATCGTTATTAATATTATAATATGCTTAAATCACAACAGTAAAGCGTGTCCCAAACAGACGCGGCCTGCGGTGGCGGTAGCGGTGGCGGTCAGTTGGATGACTTGAGAGTTCTAGGAACGACACAGACACACGCGGCCACGCGGCCAAGCCATTCAACTGATCGCCACCGCCACCGCCACCGCAGGCCGCGTCTGTCTGGGAGACGCTTTAAGCAAAAACCGCGAAACTCCTTTGGTCTAATCAGTGCCAATATGAGTTTAGATAATTATATTTAAATAGATGACGCCCGCAACTCCGTTGCGCCAAAATTCGTTTACCGCGCGGGAACCGTACATTTTCCGGGATCAAAAGTATCCTATGTCCTTTCCCGGGACTTAAAGTATCTTCATACCAAATTTCAGCCAAATCGGTTCAGCGGTTTGGGCGTGAAGAAGTAACAGACAGACAGACACACTTTCGCATTTATAATATTTGTATGGATTCGTACTATATCCGAGCCCTCTACCACTCACCTGGTAGGCGGCGATGGGCAGGCCGTCGTCGCGGCGCACGACGCACACCGGCGCGGGCAGCACTATCTCCACGCACGCTGACGACTGGAAGTCAAGGTCGCACCACGCCCCCTCCTGCCGCACGCGGAATCTAGAAAAAGAGACTCATTATAGCGCAACATGTTGCAGAGGGTTGACTAAGACCTCTGCAAGATGTTACGCTAAAAGGTTATTTGTAAACTGACGTAAAAATACGCTATTTAACTCGCTAATGCTGAATAAACATCAACTTGCTTAGCTTTTGCTTAGCTATGACCACCGCACCGTGGCAATATTTTTAAACGTTCCCACAACATCTAACTCCTACCTCATGGTGTGATAGATCTCATCAGGCTCGTCATCCTCAGCGACAGCCCCCAGCAGCGGGTCCCGGCGCGGGGGGATCTCGCGCAGCGCCAGCAGCGTCAGCTCGCCGCTCACCAGCTTCAGCCCCGTCCGCCACAGCTTCCAGCTCCAGTTCAGCTCCAGGGCCTTGCTCACTGACTCGTCCACGTCCATCTGATGCAGAAATGGGCATTGATGGTATGACAAAAGGTGATAACGTGATAACGATACACGTTCTTACCGTGTCTTATTTGATATGCTAGAATAGTCACTAATGACCGAATCAAAAGGCAAACAGCAACACATCAAAAGCGTCCTCGTCTGCTAAGAAGCAATGAAATGGCAACAGTTACCTCTGGCGGCGTGTACAACTGCGGCGCGTACGCTGGGAGGGCGGGGTCGGCGAGCAGGCGCGCGCACAGCCGCGGCCAGAACCCGCTCGGCACGTACGACATGAGAAGCACGCGCCGCAGCGCCGCACCGCCAGCGCGCGCGTGCGCCCGACACACGCCGTTAGCCTCCTCGTCTGCTGATAAAATAAGAACCATTTTAAGAAAACCAAAACCGACAACAAGCAGTATTTCCTTATCATTGGACCATCTTTGAAATGTATTCTTTCCAACAAAAAATATCATAACAATCGATTCACAAACGACGAAGTTATCCGCGAACAAACATAAAAAAGCATAAACATACGACCGAATTGAAAAACCTCTCCGTTTTTTGAAGTCGGTTAAAAGGGTAATAAATAAAATAAAACATCGAGTGAAACAAAAATAACACAAGAAACATAAAATAAAAAGGCTTACTTATAAGCATGGGTGATTCTGTACCGTGGACTGATTCAATGTGCGGCAGCGCGCTGAGCGAGCTCGGCGCGGAGCGGCGCGGCGTGCCTGGCCACGGACGAGACTTGAGCGCCAGCTGACAATCATAAGAACCAGTAGTGCAAACATATTAAAATAAACGTAATTACACATACATTATAACAATATCACTGTTCCTCTATATTCAAAGATATTTATATTCCTTTTAGACACACTGCAGCCATCTCGCTGATGTGCGCCGCAAGGTGCAAGCCTGCCTGCCCCTCAGTGCCTGCGCTATATATACCTATATAACGCTCACCTCAGCAGCAAGGCACGCGCCCCTCCGAGCTTAGTACTGAGTAAAATTGGTTTGTCTTGCTTTTTTTTTTTTTTGCAAGACCAAGACAAATTTTGCTCATGATCTTGCAGTCTTTGTCTTGCAAAAAATCAAGACCGAGACCAGAAACAAGACCAATTTTACTCTCGCACGCTCCTGGCGTCTCCGGTCTCACCTGCGGGCGCACGGGCTCGGTGAGCGGCAGCAGCGGCGGCACGAGCAGCGCGCGGTGGTCCCAGCTCAGCGCCAGCTCGATCTTGTTCAGCAGCGACACGGCAAGCGCGCATCTCCTCCCCGCCCCCCGCGCTATACACCCGTCTCTCTCGCACGCTCCTGGCGTCTCACCTGCGGGCGCACGGGCTCGGTGAGCGGCAGTAGCTGCGGCACAAGCAGCGCGCGGTGGTCCCAGCTCAGCGCCAGCTTGAACTTGTTGAGCAGCGACACGGCCAGCGCGCGCGCCTCCTCCCCGCCCCCCGCACTATAAACCCATCTCTCTCACACGCTCCTGGCGTCTCACCTGCGGGCGCACGGGATCGGTGAGCGGCTGCAGCGGCGGCACGAGCAGCGCGCGGTGGTCCCATCTCAGCGCCAGTTCGAACTTGTTCAGCAGCGACACGGCAAGCGCGCGCGCCTTCTCCCCGCGCCGAGCTATACACACGTCTCTCTCGCACGCTCCTGGCGTCTCACCTGCGGGCGCACGGGCTCGGTGAGCGGCAGCAGCGGCGGCACAAGCAGCGCGCGGTGGTCCCAGCTCAGCGCCAGCTCGAACTTGTTCAGCAGCGACACGGCAAGCGCGCGCGCCTCTTCCCCGCCCCCCGCGCCGCCGCCCAGCACCGGCGACGACTTGAACACGTGGCATAGATCGTCCACCTTCATTATACCTATGGACACATAAAAAAAGTATTATAGCACAAATTAACTCATACAACTCACTAATACAGCCGGTTATACAATAGTTACATACACGACAGCGAAAGAAAATGATGGGTAACGGCCAAATATAATTTGTGTAATATTGACATTGTTATTGGTAGATCGCGATCAAACGTTTGCACCTTATAGATAGCTGTTATCATTAGTAGATTGTACACATACACCGTTTCCCAATTCGCCAATCTTAAAATTGGGCGTGGCCTATACGTACCGTTATTAGCAAAAGGGTTGATCTCGCGTATGGTGACGACGTGAGCGAGCACGTCGCAAAGCCACTGCGGCCGCAGGAAGTACAGCTCCTTGAGCGTCGCGTCGTCGTAGTGGAGTAGCACACCTGCGGACAATATAATATTAATATTGCCAACATTACAAGTTTAATGGGAAAAAAATGGCCATATTAATACGTTGGCCGAGGTAAGCGCCAGCCCTGGGGTCATTTGATTTGGCGACCAGTATTTTGGAGACATCTTTATAAAGGGCTTTTTTTCTTCTCTCTTTATTTTTGTAAATAAATTTAGAAATCATAGTATTTATAGTGACATTACCGTTTTCATGCAGGAACATGGTAGCTTGATGCAGCTCGGCCGCGTCACGAAACATCCGCAGATTCTTCTGCTGCATGTACTGAGTCACCTACACAATAAACAAAGGTAAGAATACATAATGTATTCAGAAAATTAAATAAAACTATGTGAGCATTGAAAGAAGCTGGACATTTATTTCGATATTCTATCTATGTGTTCCGTCACTGACCTCCATTATACAAGTACGCTGGACTAATGATACCCTTTGAAATGACAGCTATTTTTTGTGCCTATTTGAAGCGGAATCAGCTCCCCCAATGGGAGTGATAGGAACTAAATTTGACCATTGACCAAATTATATATATTTGTCTATGATTTGACGTAAAAATGACGTTTGAAAGTCGCCATATTGGCGCTGATAGCAGTAGTGGGAGTATTTGGAACTAATACTAGTGATGACAACCAATAACGATTAAGCGGCCATTTGCAAGTTACGTCAAATTTAGTTCTCTTCCCTTCACTGGGGGCGCTGATTCCGCTTCAAATAGGCACAAAAAAGTGGGTATCATAAGTCCAGCGTACTAGTATAATGGAGGTCAGTGGTGTTCCGTTCACTGAAAAAAAGAGTAATTCAGCCGTTGACCTAATGCTGATTGTCGCACACAATGTGTGCGCGGAATGAAGATCTGGGGCTTATTCAACGTTTTCTTTATTGCTTCTGTCCGTACAGTATTGACATAAGCGTTCTATAATATGAAATCGACGTTCGATTCGTGACCCCGTGCTATCGGATCAATTGTACTGCTGTCTCGTATGTCACCAATCCACATTAATCCATACTAAAATTATAAATGCTAAAGTGTGTCTGTCTGTCTGTTACCTTTTCACGCCCAAACCGCGGAACCGATATTGCTGAAATTTGGTATCGAGATACATTTGAGTCGCGGGGAAGGACATACGATACTTTTTATACCGGAAAAACGTTCTCGCGCGATATGCGGACTTTGGCGCAAAAAAGTTGTGGGCGTCATTTAGTAGAATTTATATGATCGTAAATTTTTCGGCGCACTCACCAGTCGTTTGTATGTATCGTGTCTGAGCACGGGCTCGGGCAGGTCGGCGGCGAGGTGCGACACGCACTCCTCCAGCGCCAGGTACGTCGCCGGCACGCGCTGCTCTAGCAGCGGCTCCTTGCTGCCTGCGTGACCATGATGATCAAATATCAATACATGGTACTATCAGAGAAGTTGATTTGAGGCAGATGGGGGGCCTACGTAGTTTGGTCGCGTTACGTCAAACCCAGACGACAGATCACAATTATTAACATGGAATTGACATGATCAGTTAGTCTGTCAACTGCCTAGGAATCAATTTCCTCGATGGTATATATGTCGCAGTCATCTGGTTCAATCTGTGATTCGATTGAACGACTAGCATATTCATTGAATGACACCATTTTATTGAATGACTGAAGGACAACTAGTCAGGACATTGACTGTAACGTTTAACGTCTTGACTAAACGTCATCATAGTGAAGTCGTTAAATGGAATTTTATGATTTTTTAAGTATTTGTTGGTGGCGTAATAATAGGTTAATTAGGAAACTGGCTTCAATTATGAGGTGACGGAGCCCCGCTACGCGGGGCTCCTACTTCCGGGTGGTTTACAAAAAAAATCGCTAACTAGTTGGACGTTGAGTGACGATCGTTCAATCGACGTTCGGCCGAGTCATTCAATTGAATTGTGTCATTCAATGAATGCGCTAGTCATTCAATCGAATCGCAAATTTATCTAGATGACTGCGACATATACATTGTACTTTCTTTCAGTTTTTATTGTTCTTTGCTGTCTTAGTGATTTTGACCCAATATTTTTTTATTTAGATCCGAGGCTGTTCCAGGGCATTTCTTTGTTTGAACGGTATGACGTATTGTACGCCACAATAGCTGCGGCGACGCCCATCAACACAATACACGATGACAAAGTAACCCACAATCTATCATCTTCCCATTTTGTTGCATATCGTAAAAATATACAAAACCGTCTGAGAGGCGACGCAACGTAACCCAACGCAGAGAATTATCGAAAGCGATATCTAAAGAGAGACAAATTAATTGATACGGGATATAGGCGTTATGAGTAAAATTATAATAACCCCAATCAAAAATAAATATTACAGTACGAATTTTATTTACCTGGTGGTTTGACGCTGAAAGCGACGGAGTAGATGACGTCAGCGAGCAGTTTGATGTTGTGTTTAGTACTGCACGAGACCTGATAGAAAAAAAATACTTTTTAAATATGCAAAAATAAGATATTGAGATCTCGAGTGTCATAAGCTAGCTAACAAACTAGCTTTAAGCAATACAGATAGTTAGTTAGCTGATTTCTCCATTTTTAGAAATGTTAGACGATATCGACGACGAGTAAAAATAAAATGAAAATTATTGTATTTAGTTCGGTTTAAATAAAGATAGCATTATAAAACACATAAGTGGGAAAGAGAGATGACCTCTACGGAGTCGAGTACGCGGGGCAGGCCGAGCTTGTCAGCGTCGGGGGCGGCCATCACGGCGCCGCGGATCAGACGCTGTAGCGCCAGAGGACTCTCACTTTCTGGTACGGTACTCTGATATAAAAAAGAAACTCGATTAATAACTAAAACTTGAGAGGTATCAAGGGACACCCGGATGGAACGAAGTTATTAAAAAAACAACATCTATTGACGCCCAGGAATACTAACAACGACACTTTTGTGGAATTGTAATAAAATTTATTTAAACGTCCGGTAGATGTCGCTGTTTATTCTCAAAAACGCCATCTAGTTGACGCCTAGGAATACTATCAACGCCCACTGCCCCTACAGCGCAGGAACTAATAAAAATGTGTCGTTACAACTTTTTCCGTCTAGCCTCCTTTCGCAACGCGTGATAAGGAACTTCGTTCCAATAATATTACATAAATACTTAGTAGTATTTACAAACAATTTAAAAAACGTTTGTAAATACATATTACGCAAAATAAATATATGGTAGGTAAATAGCATTCGGTCAAAATGTCTTCACTTGATTTGATGCCTTTATTACGGCATGTTATCGCATCGGGTGATTTAGGTCAATGAGTTTTTTTTTTTTAATTCGTTTCATAATAATATTAAGACTGCTGTTTGACACGTCAATTGAAACTAAAGACCTGTTGCTACATGGTTCCACCTAGTGGTAAATGGTAGGTTTTGAAAACACGAGTCCACCATGCGGCGCTTAGTACGTTTCAGGTCATCCCTATCGGCAAATGAAATGTCGAAAACCCTCATTGACTTCACTTACAATTCTGACGATTAGAAACACTCACATGATTAACCAGGTCGTAGTGGGTCCCAACCATGATGACTGGCGAGCCGGGCGCGCGCGCCTGTATAGACCGCAGCCAGTGCAGCGCCTGCGCCAGCCCGCGCCGCCCGTCCGGGATACGCCACACTACGAGGTACAGCGAGCGACGCGATAAGAAGTACTGGTGCGTCGCGTAGTATCTGTGAGTATTGAAAGGGTGTGTTCTTATACTCGTAACAGTGTACTGACCAGTGCCATATGACGACTCAGTAGCCAATCAAATCTCGTCAAATAGCACAGACTTTGACGTGATAGAGAAGCATTGACATAAAAGACAGCGATATAAATATCATATTATAACGCGGAATATTACGCAAAGGTCGGAGCAGAGGGCGCTGCATACAGTAAAATCCGACCAAAATCCGACATATTGCCGTATTGATCCGTCATATCAGAATATTGACAGAAACGTTGTCAAACGTCGAACAAAACTTTTTGTTTACTGTCGGTGACGGTGCTGCCGTCTAACGTGAAAACATGATATTAATATACGATACAATTAGAATACTTAAGAAATATACTATATAAATACTATAGAGATACGGTTGTAGTTTATATTATAATTTAGATTTAGTGATATAGATTAGTATTGTGTATTGATAAGTTAATATTGTGTTAGGAGCGCGTACCCGCCAATAAACTTTTTAGTTTGGCGTAAAACTAGTTTAAGCCACTTTTGTATTATTGTTCTGGAATAAACTATTTTAAAAAATATATATATGTCCTTTTAAGAATGTTGTGAAGTGTGAACGAGACAAAAATATTTATTTACACCCACGTGACCACGCCCACGTCACCACACGTCATCACACTCACTCCTGCTGGCCGCCGAAGTCCCAGGTGCTGAAGGTGACGGGCCCGCGGCTGGAGCGCGACTGCTCGTACACCCACGTGCCGATGTCCACGCCCACTGTCGACATGCCGCGCCGCACCGACTTGTTGCCCATGCGTTTTGCCCAGTGCTGTAAAATAGTCAAAAAGTTATGTAACTGACTTTTAAAAAAGAAGGCGAGTTTTTGTCAATACTCACTGTAAAGGGCTCGAATAAAAAATAACAAAAATCTTGATGTAATTATTAACATTATTATTACTTACTTCAGTCGGTTTTCTTCTGTGGTGTAGAGCGGACTCCTGTCTGAGGCACTCCAGCAGGCTCGTCTTTCCAATACCCTGTTACAGACCATTCATTACACTTTATAGTTTAGATTATTATTCATCGTGTGATAAAATTGTATGTCTTAAATACGAAGAACGAGTGAGGTAACATTACTAATAATAATACTATCAATATTTACTTAACTATTAACTCAAGCTCTGACTGGCACAAGTGGAACTTACGCTGTTAGTACACCGCAAAAATAAGCGACAAAGCGATCGACTGATATGCAACATAACGCTTTACCCTTTCAACGTGTAACACCAATACATCTGTCGGGCGCTTTGTCGTGGTTCGCAGCGTAAGTGAGCTAACAACGTATCAGCATGGGGAGGAGCAACATACCTGCACGCCCACAAGCATGAGCTTCATGCGCGCGTACGGCCGCGCCTCCTGCAGCACGGAGCGCAGATATCCCACCACGTCGACGGAGCGCGTGCGTCCGCGTACAACTGAGCGGAGCGGCTCAGCCAGCGTGCAGCCCGCTGTGTTCAGACTCCACAGCCGCGATAGTAGACCCATCTGCGGCGGTAGATCTGTGATCTCTGGGGATAGAGAGACCACGTCAGAGGCTTCTTAGATTACAGACTAGCTTTATCATCAATGGTAAACTAACATCACTGACCTCCATTATACAAGTACGCTGGACTAATGATACCCTTTGAAATGACAGCTATTTTTTGTGCCTATTTGAAGCGGAATCAGCTCCCCCAGTGGGAGGGATAGGAACTAAATTTGACGTAAAAACACAGAATACAAATTACTCACGGACGTAAAAATGACGTTTGAAAGTCGCCATATTGGCGCTGATAGCAGTAGTGGGAGTATTTGGAACTAATACTAGTGATGACAACCAATAACGATTAAGCGGCCATTTGCAAGTTACGTCAAATTTACTTCTCTTCCCTCTCACTGGAGGGCGCTGATTCCGCTTCAAATAGGCACAAAAAAAAGTGGGTATCATAGGTCCAGCGTACTTGTATAATGGAAGTCAGTGACTAACATAGACATGAGTCTTACATTAACATGTAAGAGAGAACTTTGACGAGGAGATCAGCACCTTTGAAAGTTGTGTCTTTGTATCTAAACAGTGCAGTTGTTCATCCATCAACGTGTTTTTAGTTATCCTTTCATCTGTCACGAACTGTCAAACCATTTTCGAATTTTTTTCAATTTCCAATTACTCTCATTAAACTGATTAAATTATCTAAAGAAATTACCATGAAAGCTATATATAATTTTCATATAATTAGATTTTTTAATAAATAAGCTATTAGTCGCAAATACACATAGTTTTATATTTGAAACAAAATACTAAATCTGTGGTCTGCAAAGTAGAAGCAGAACTTTTGAATAGTTTTAGAGTAAGACGCCCATTTTGGGCGCTTGACAGATGAGCTACTATGTTACTTCAAATAAAAAAATGTTACGTTAGTTGGTCAACGAGTCAAAAATTAACTGTCTTTAAATAGGCCGACAGAATAATACCCTTGTTTCCACTAAGATTGAGCACGGAGAGGTTGGTGAGCAGGTGTATGGCGGGCGGCACGGCGCGCAGCAGGTTGCACGACACGTCCAGCATCGACAGCAGCGGGAATAGCAACCGCGCCTTAAGGGATGACTCGCCGTTCTGAGCGGGAAATTGTCATTATTATGTATCATGTTTTAGAAGCTGGCTCCGAAACTTTAGAAAAATCCGCAACATTTTTTACAGCCCCCATGTGTTGTTTTTGACAGCTGGCATGTCTCGTATCCACTGACCTCCATTATACAAGTACGCTGGACCTATGATACCCACTTTTTTTGTGCCTATTTGAAGCGGAATCAGCGCCCCCAGT
Organism: Cyaniris semiargus; assembly: GCA_905187585.1. Lineage (NCBI taxonomy): Eukaryota > Metazoa > Arthropoda > Insecta > Lepidoptera > Lycaenidae > Cyaniris > Cyaniris semiargus. The sequence continues at coordinate 2,056,366 of LR994549.1, forward strand.
GAGAGGGAAGAGAACTAAATTTGACGTAACTTGCAAATGGCCGCTTAATCGTTATTGGTTGTCATCACTAGTATTAGTTCCAAATACTCCCACTACTGCTATCAGCGCCAATATGACGACTTTCAAAAATCATTTTTACGTCAAATCATAGACAAATATATTTGGTCAATGGTCAAATTTAGTTCCTATCACTCACATTGGGGGAGCTGATTCCGCTTCAAATAGGCACAAAAAATAGCTGTCATTTCAAAGGGTATCATTAGTCCAGCGTACTTGTATAATATGATACGAGCACTGACCTCCAGGTCAGTGCTCGTATCTCATTCGCAAAAAAGATACAGATAATGATAACAAATAATAGATAAACCCCCTTTTTAATAAAATATTTACACAACAAATAGCTATCACGATGTTGTCTTTCCTACAAAGTCTAATAGAGACAGCTCAACCTTGTATGTATAACTTAACCGCTGTGGCGATTTGAACAAGTCAGAGAAGATGATATGTCAACAATAAAGATTATACTAGCATTCATTGAAAGTATATCGTATAATCGTATTGCATCAGGATCTTTACCCATTCATCATCATTCTCCTCGGCAGCGGCGGCGTCGCAGGCGGCTATGAGGCCGTCGTCGTCCGTAGTCAGCTGTATGCGCGTGAGCAGGTTGTTCGATAGGATCTGAGATACATAAGACATCTTATCAACAATCACAAAGGTAGTGTTATAAAACAAAAACTACTGACTGCCCTATTGTATAATGTATACCGGTCGCATTTATCGAAACACTTTTCGTAATATAAATTTTGAGCTTGAAAAAAACCGTAACAGTTTTTTGAAATCTGTTCAGTAGCCTTTGCGTTAAAAAGTATTATCATAACTTTCACAACTACGTCGTAGGACAGTAGAAGAATGCGTCCATCAAAGAGAATCTCATCATCAACTATTCTTATAAAACTTTCACAACTACGTCGTAGGACAGTAGAAAAATGCGTCTGTTAAAAGTAAGGGCCTGTATTCACCTTGATTAGTGCGAGTGCAGGCGATTAGTGATAAGGAGAAAGTAAAGGCCTTGCACTAATCGGTCGCTGTCCACACTTACTTTCTCCTGTTTACTAATCACCTGCCCTTATCACTAATCAAAGTGAATACAGGCCAGATGGCGTCGTACTAACCAGCGTACGCACGCCCTCCAACCGCAGATGTCGTCTGGCGGGGCAGGCGGCGCTCAGCAGCTGCGAGCGCACGGAGCCGCCGGAGCGGGGGCGTGGCCGGCCCGCCCGCGCGCGGCAGTAGCACGCCAGCGGGTCGTCCGCCGATGTGCCCAGTTTCTCCACCTGGGTATAGATAATAGGATGTTACTACTTAGTATATAAATGCTCGAAAATGTACAAAATATGTTACGTTAAAAATGGAAATAAAAACGTTTTTCAGAACATCATACTGCAGTTATATACTAAAAGACAAACAAAGAATAGTCACAATGACAGACTGCGAATGGAGATTTTACATTTTGACATCGTCGCTGCTTTGAAATTAATCGATGATCTGACAGAACAGTCATACCTGCGGCAAACTCGGCCAGCAGCTGATCTGGTTGTGGCTGAGGTCGAGCTGCCGCAGCCCGGTGGGGTATGACGTCACGTACGACATGGACCTGGAAATGTATACATTATTTGAAATGGATCGACACACATTTAAACGTGGCTGAAATCAGAACTAGCGCCGCCATCATGTTAAGTTTCTGGAGAGACAGTTGTTGCACACCTGAGGCCTTAGTGCGAGTTTTATTCGATCATACGCATCGAGCACGTTAACGCGAATTTATATGGGATCAAAGCAGCGCCATCTACTGGCTAACGTGGATACTGCTTTGATCCCATATAAATTCGCGTTAACGTTCTCGATGCGTATGATCGAATAAAACTAGCACTAAACGCACTAAGGCCTCTGACTAAAAATGCTTGTATTCAGTGGTGTAATTTATTCAGAAAAGTCTCAAAAAGAATAAATATTGATCCTTTAATAAATGAAATACATACCTTAAATTATTATACGCCATATTGAGCCGCGTGAGGGCGGGGGCCATGCACGCTAGCGGCGGCGGCACGCACGCGAACTGGTTGTGCGCGAGATTGAGCGAGGTGAGCACGCTGGCGCCGACCGCCTGCCCGCTCGGCGCATCGCGGCACGGCGACGTCGCGCGCGGGCCCCGCCATGCGTGCGCGCGCTTAGCTTCCGTCCAGCTAAGAAAAAATATTATGTTTTAATACTATTAATGGACCGAATTTCGAACTTATTATCAGGTCCAATGCTGAGTTGTTTGCGTTTGTCCATAACATATCCTCTAAATTATAAAACCTTATGTATTCAATCTTATAGTTCAATGCTTATTCCTTTGCTTAGAAAAAGAATACGCAGTCTAACGCAATTGAGTGGGCCGCATTTTTCAAATATTGTGCACATAAAATTAATCATAAGTCATAAGTGTTAAACTTACATGGCGTGTCCAGCCCTGTTGCCGAGTGCGGGCATGTCGTCGTCGTCGGGCGACGCCTCGCTGTGCTCGATAGACGGACTTCGAGACATGGACTTCTGTTGGAAAACATTCATATTAGTGCATTTTCATTCTAAGACAACTGTTTGTAAATTTTACATTACAGTAGAATGAACTATTTTGAAGAGTACTAAGCAGGAAATGTTATCAATCATAGACATTTCATACTTGATTAAGGTGGTGGTGGTGGTAAAGTCGATATAATTTCCGTCAAAATATCTTCTAAAATTGAATTCCTATCAATGCTGCCATAAGCAGTCATAGTTTCAAATATCATAATCATGTATAGTTTAAGACTTACAGAGTTATCGAGCGCGAACGGCGCGCAGTTAGTTGTCGGCGACGCGGCAAAGGATTCTGACGTCACCGACGTCCGCCTGTCGTCCTGCACCTGATAACATTCAATATATTTATAAGTTAGCTCTAAGTTTAAGTTAATGTAATTAGGGTCGTACTATAACTAAAAATAAAAAAAAAAACATTAAAACATAAAGAAACATTACAGAAATATTAAAAGATTTGATAGTGGAAGTGAGCCATATTGTTTTGGGTAATTTATTTTAAGAGGTCCCCTTTTCACAGGTTACGACTTTGCTTGCGACAATCCCTGCTTTAAATATATAAGTTGAGCGTTACTTCGTTGAAAGCTTGACTAATGCGTTCCCCGGTCAGCGGGTCCAACAGAACTGCGGCGGCAGCTGCTGCTGTAGGAGGGACGGGGGAATCTTCATGCACTCCCTAGCCGGTACTGACGGGGGGAGTACTCAAGCACTCTTGCGGCTGTAGGAGCCTCCCTCCTCCCTTGCGGCTGTTGGAGGTTGGGGGGAGTACTCACGTGGTCCCCAGCTGGCAGGTCTTGCAGGTGGTTGAGCGCAGCACTAAGGTCGCGCAGCGCGGGCGCGCTCCACATCTGCGGCGGCAGCTCGCGCAGCTTGTTGTTGGACACGTCCAGGCTGCTCAGTGCCGGCAGCGAGAACAGCTCCGGTGGCAGCTCCTCTAGACGGTTGTCCTGAGAAATATCGTCATACTTATTAGGCTAACTGCCCACTCGTGCCCGTTTTATCCTGTGTAAAAACATCATATCTTTTCTTTTTGCAAAACGAATCAACTAAACAAATCAAAATAAACTTTATTCAGACTGGTGCAGGGAAAAATAAAAGGACACTTCCTATAGTTCCTATAGTTTTTTAATACTATCTCAGTCTTATTTTCCTACAGGAGATAGATGGTTAAACCTTACAAAATAACAAGTCGTACTGTTAAGTAATTTTAGGGATAAAGGTGAAACCGCACTACGCTGCAGCGGAAACGACGCGACACCAAACGTCAGTTCTATGGAAAGTAGCTTTTCTGCAGCGTGATGTGTAGTAGGGTCGCCTCACCTCAACAGTAGTGGCAATTCGTAACAAACCAGAGACAAGGATACAGAGACAAACCAGAGATAGATCTTACACAAAACTAAGACAGGGACAATCTTATATACATATAAAACTCAAAGGTGACTGACTGACATGTTGATCTATCAACGCACAGCCCAAACCACTGGACCGAGCGGGCTGAAATTTGGCATGCAGGTAGATGTTATGACGTAGGCATCCGCTAAGAAGGATTTTGATCAATTCTACCCCCAAGGGGGTAAAATAGGGGATGAAAGTTTGTATGAAACTTTGTTAATTTTAAGCCGATCGGGCTGAGACTTTGCATGCATAAAGCTACTACGACGTAGGCATCTCCTGAGAAAGGATTTAAATAAATTCAACCCCTAAAGGGGGTAAAATAGGGGATGAAATTTTGTATGAAACTTTCTCAATTTTAAACCGATCGGGCTGAGACTTTGCATGCATAAAGCTACTATGACGTAAGCATCCCCTAAGAAAGGATTTTAAAAAATTCTGTCCCTAAGGGGGTTAAATAGGGGATGAAAGTTTGTATGAAACTTTGTCAATTTTAAACCGATCGGGCTGAGATTTTGTATGCATAAAGCGACTGTGACGTAGGCATCCTCTAAGAAAGGATTTTAATAAATTCTACCCCTAAGGGGATGAAATAGGAGATGAAAGTTTTTATGAATTTTCTTAGACTTTCGACTGATTGAACTGAAATTATTAAAGATTTGAGCCTCTATGATGAAAACGTTCGCTTAAATAGGATTTTGATAAATTCAACCCCCATGGGGATAAAATAAGGGATGATGGAGGATGTAAATATATTATTTTGAACCTGTCAGTATCTAATCTATACATATGATAAAACAGTAGAAATGAAAATTCTGTACGTTAAAGATATTCAAAAAATAATAAAAGGGGGGTGTTACTATATCGCTATGGAAGCCAAAAATGTGGTTACTGTCTGTCTGTCTGTCTGTCTGTCTGTCTGTCTGTCTGTCTGTCTGTCTGTCTGTCTGTCTGTATGTTTGTTCCCGCATCACACGAAAACTACTGATTCGATTTGAATGCGGTTTTCGCAGATATGTTGTCTTCTTCCTCTAAGGGGACAAAAGAGGGGGTCAGATTTTGTATCAAACTTTTTTCTTTAATGGACTTACTTCATATTATTTACTGTGTTTTCCAACTTAACAAACCCCCCTCCCTCCCCTTCCTCCTGGAAATGTTGTTTATAACAAAATGGTAACGCGTCATATAAATCATAACTCCCGCACCTGGGATTTCCCCCCGGACCATGCTTGGGGGGGCTGCAAAAGAGGGGGTCAGATTTCATACGGTTTTCGCAGATAAATTTGTCTTTTCCTAACGTAACATCTGGTGCATAAAAAAAATCCCCCCACCCCTCTAAGGGGACAAAAGAGATGGTCAGATTTTGTATCAAACTTTTTTCTTTAACACGTTAATTACTGATCCGATTTGCATACGCTTTTCGCAGATAAATTTGTCTTTTTCTAACGTAACATCTGGTGCATAAAAAAATTCCCCCCACCCCTCTAAGGGGACCAAAAAGGGGGTCAGATTTTGTATCAAACTTTTTTCTTTAACTCATCAAGCCCCATACGGGCACCGGTGGTCGCGACAACAATAGAATACAATAGCATTTCCAAGAATCCGCGATCGAAGGGTTAATGGACTTACTTCATGTTATTTACTGTGTTTTCCAACTTAACAACCCCCCCCCCCCCACTACTTGGGGGGGGGGGGGGGCAATTTTTTGGTTTTTGGGATATACTTAGTTGAAAGGATGTAGAATAACATAGTCTACTTTTGGTCTTGGAAAAACATCATGTTTCCAAAGGAGGTTTACAAGAATATTCGTATTTTACGCGATTTTTGAATTCCACGCGAGCGAAGCCGCGGGCAAAAGCTAGTACAGCATATTTATTTAAATACCTGTAGATACAGCTCCTGTAGCACGGGCGCCGTGTACACCGGCATGGCGCGCTTGGCCGGCTTCTTCCCGCGCCGCTTCGTGTCCTCCTCCTCGAACGGGTCGTCCGCCGTCGGCAAACGCTCCAGCTTGTTCTGAGCCGCGTTTAGATACCTTTAACACACATGGAATTGTTAGTTTTATGCTATCCGACATACATACAATAAGTGAGCACAAACGCACCCACCTGCGTACGCGTAGACGTAAGTGTGTACGCTAGAACAAATTCCGCGGCATCACATTTAAACAGTTTTATACTAATTTGAGCCATTTTTGTATTTAGACAAAACGAAACAAGAACAGAACAGAACTGACGAAGGGGAGGGGAAGAAACTTTAAAAAAATTATACGACTTGAAATAATTCAAGAAATTATCCTCTATAGGGAGTATGTATGAAAGGTGGTGTTGAATGAAATTATAGAACTTTATAGTTTTTTACCTAAGGCTGACAAGGCTGAACAGCTCGCGGGGCAGCAGACGCAGCTCGTTGTTAGCCAGCTCGAGCCGCGTGAGCGCCTGCGCCGCCGCCGCGCCCGCGCTCACCGCCGGGTTCACCCGCAGCGCCGCCTGACGGATCCACGACATCCTGTAACAACATTCACTTAGTTAGTAAGTTTTTACCACAGACATAGATCAAGATAGATACCGCATGTCGCTCCATTTGTATGAAAACGAGCGTGCCACTTTTTTACTACCTACTGTGACGTACCGATGATAAGAAACGTGTCTATTATCAAGGCCAACGTTTCTACTTGAATTTCTACAGCTCGATACGGCACTTTTAGGCATTTAGGCATTTTAAAAATTCCGATTGACGTCCGATTCCGATAGCAGACTAAAGAAAAGACTTTCGAAAGACGAGCATTGCTCGTCGTTTGGGAACGCGATATGGCACGCGCAGTACATACACATGCGGTATCTATCTTGATCTATGTCTGTGGTTTTACGCCTTTTTTAACTTTTTTTATAGAGGCTAGCGCTAGCAATCACTGTTAATGTCAGCCTGTTTACGCTATTTGAGTATTTCATCTCCCTTTCCTTCTATATCAATTAGACCGAAGCCACATCATTACTACACGACATCCTGCAATAACAATAACTTAACGATTTTACGCTCTCGAAGCATTTATCCTCTCTTTTCTTCTATATCAATCTGAGCGATGCCACGTCATTACGTTAAGAATGTCTGCAATAACAACTTTACGATTTTACTTTCTCAAAGCAACGGTTCTCCTGTGTTATTCGTATATATCTTTCTTCTCTTTTGTTATACATAGATTAGAACGAAGTCATAATAAACACAACTTAGTTGTGTTGCGTACTCGCAGCGTAAACAACGGTCTGTCGTTTTACATAATGTGCGTTTTAACTTTTAAGATAATATGAATCAAAGCGTTGTGTCGTCAGACCCGCTTCTTCATCGGTTAACGGAGAATACGGGACGCTCTGGCGGATCTTTAGCGTATATAACAATAATTATAATACGCTTACAGTCAATTCTAGCTCGCCTGATGTGCGTGAGATGGCAGCGCAGCTCGCGCCAGTTGAGCAGCACGAGCGTGGTGGGGCAGCGCGCGCGGTACGTGAGCGCGGCGTCGGCGTCGCGCGCGCCCAGCACCCGCTCCGCCATCGCCGACCGGTAGTGTGTGTATATGTCAGTATATGCCACTGTACCCACCTGATGTGCATGAGACGGCAGCGCAGCTTGCGCCAGTTGAGCAGCACGGGCGTGGTGGGGCAGCGCGCGCGGTACGTGAGCGCGGCGTCGGCGTCGCGCGCGCCCAGCACCCGCTCCGCCATCGCCGACCGGTAGTGTGTGTATATGTCAGTATATGCCACTGCACTCACCTATCAGTGCGTGAGATGGCAGCGCAGCTCGCGCCAATTGAGCAGCACGGGCGTGGTGGGGCAGCGCGCGCGGTACGTGAGCGCGGCGTCGGCGTCGCGCGCGCCCAGCACCCGCTCCGCCATCGCCGACCGGTAGTGTGTGTATATGTCAGTATATGCCACTGCACTCACCTGATGTGCGTGAGATGGCAGCGCAGCTCGCGCCAATTGAGCAGCACGGGCGTGGTGGGGCAGCGCGCGCGGTACGAGAGCGCGGTGTCGGCGTCGCGCGCGCCCAGCACCCGCTCCGCCATCGCCGACCGGTTCAGCTTGTACTCGGGGTCCGCGTACGCCTGGAACAGATGAGCTGGTTAGCAGCTGATACAAAGTATCAAGTATTGAATGGGGAAAATAGCATATATTTAAGCGTCCAGGTTTGCCGCTAGCCAGTCTATTGCTTTATAATATGAGTAAATACGTGTACCTAAAGACATACATTATGTAGACTACATTTAGTTCCTCCGTACCTCCATTCGCCAGTTGCACTCGTCCTGCTAGATTAAATTGAAACAGAGAGAATGCTCCTTTTTATTACGCACACACTTAGGTCCTACAACATGCGAAGTTGACTTGGTTTCACGGAGGGTGGTAGTAGTAATAACTTTGCAGGAGGCATCTCTTACCCTGGTGGCAAGCAGCGCAGCAGTGAGATGATGCAGGCCGTGTTTAGCGCACTCGCGGAGCGCGCGGCCGCCAACGTCGCTGGCGCCCGCCGCCAGCAGCAGCTCGACCGCACCAGCTTGACGCGCGCGTGCTGCTGCCGCCAGCGCCGTCCATCCACCCTCGCCTATAAACGTCATGGATAAAGTGCGGAACTGCAATAAAACATACGTTTCTACGTCCACTTCTCGATTTGTAAGGTTTTATAACAGAAATTCATAAGCGCTTTTGATTGGCTGACGCCAAAAAATTACACTGTTAAATTGATAAACTGTCAAAAAACCGAAAAAGCCGGACACAATATGACTATTATTAATACCTATCGAAACAAAAAACATAACATTTTCAGTTAACTTTAACAGATACACAAAATTTTCAGTAAATTCCTCAGAGCAAGAATTATTCTTAGCAAGCATTTCTTTAATTTATTAAACAACTTATGTAAACAATTTATTTAAGTGTTTACACTCACGATCTTCATTATATCCCGCGGGTGAGGGCGAGGGGGAGGCCCGGGAGCGAGTGACGGACGCGCTGCGAGAACGCCGCCGCTCGCGCGACTCCGAGCCGGTTAACTCCTGTAATTAGAATTGTTACACCAAAACCGAAACTATAAAAACATACTGCAAAGAAAACAGTTTTGTATCTTGATTTAAATGTTCGTACTTTGTTAATGTATTGCACTCCGTCATGAAATTCGTTATTACAGATTGCGCACGTCTTCATATCTGGTCAGGTCGATCACTATGATATAAATAAACAACTGAATTGCAGAAAAAATTTTGACGATATATGACAAGAAACTGTGAAACGTGTAGTACGACCGAGCGTTTACAACAGACTGATAATGAAATACATTGATTGAGCCATGACAAGATTCCCGTAGGCCGTACATATTACGTTCTTTCTCTATTCTTTATAGTGGGTATTAGAGCACGATACTTGGTTACAATCAAAGTTGTTATGATGTTTAAATTATATATGAATGAATTATAATATTTTTATTGTGTCGGTTGTTACCTGCGGTGGCGCAGCGCTGGCGTCAGCGCGTGCACCGGCGTCGAGCAGTTTCCGCAGCACGCGTGCGTGTCCGAGCCGCGCCGCCACCGCGACGCACGAGTCCGCGCCGCGCGCCGCGTCCACACGCACGACACGTACGCGCCGCTCCACCGGCTCACTTACGTTCTGGGGAAGCAACTTTTTTTATGGAAAGGTATGCACAAACTATGTTCATTTTAGTTTTATTAACAAATTAAAAACATAGTTTTCTACTGGTTTTTGTCCATACCATGATACCATTGCAATTGTTACCAAAATATTAAAATTGCCAAATACTTTTGAACTTTTTTTAAATAGTGAAATTATATAAATTCAATATTCTGTTATCTTGGAATATTAAATATTCTTAAATTAGAAATGGTGCAGAACACAGATACATAGAACGAACAAGCGCACAACACAATATACTAAATTTAGTAAGGTCGAGTAGCACACGTAGAAATTCGTGCACTATCTCAAATCACATCTCACTTCTTGTCTCTTTCACTCACGCATGAAAAAGCCATAATAAGAGCGTGTTAGCAATAACTTTGTGTGCGAGTGAAAGAGGCAAATATCAATATTGCTCAAATTTCTACATAACCCTGTTCTATACTTTAGCATACTCACATTCTTGCTAGCACCGGTCAGTTTGCTGACTATAGCGTGTATGCCCATGGAGATGCCCGCTCGGTGCGGACTCAGCACCTGCGCCGCCTCGCTCGGCGGGCTCGCGTCCTTCTCTAGCGGCTGTAACGTTTCCCGCCGTAAATCAAAATGGCGGCGGCTTTGACAGCTGTCAATGTCACAACGGAAGCGTCGCTTTTGATATTAGCATAGCAGGAAAGATAGAGTGAGATAGTAAAGGTGGATAGAGAAAATAATTTATAAGCTTATAGTTACTTAGACTGAACTTATTCCAATTTAGCGTAAAAAAATTAACGGTCATTATTTTAAAAATAAATTTTAGCAATACTAGAATCACACGTCACAAAGCTTGAAAGACTTTGCTGAAGATAAACGCATTTTGTAGGTTATGTTTGCCTCGTAAATTTTAAACCTTATTTTCTTGTTAATAAGGCCACAAACAACTAGTATGTACCGCGTAGGCGTAGCGGGCGCGCTCAGGCGATATTTTGGTCCTTACTTTCTCAGTAATAAGATCTGTACCTGCGTAGGCGCAGCGGGCGCAGTGCATGCAAGCAGGGCATCGACTACGGCGGCGTTGCCGAGCGTGCACGCGACGTACAGCGCGCTCTGCCCGCTCGCGTCGCGCGCATTCACGTCGAACGCGAACCGGTACTGCCACTTGCCCGTACTGTCGCTAAATAATAGTCCAATATTAGGAAATAATTCCAAACTGTCGCAGCAAAATAGTAGATAAAGGCTGCGTTTCAACTGCAGCTGAGCTAAGGTGCGTCGCGAAGAATGTGTTTTGAGAACTTTTTTTGCCTGACCCGCTTAATGCAGCAATTATATTGTAACTTTAAAAAACATTCCTCGCAATGCGGCTTGGCTCAGCTCTGGTGGAAAAACAGCATTAAGACAAGACCACACGAGGCGTATTTACGTGACAACGAGCGATGCGACGTTGCGTAGTTTTATGAGCCATTATGTGTCGTGTTTTTTCGCTTTGCTGTCACATAACTACTTCCAAAGTACTTGCTTTTTTGGTGATACCTTTTAGTAACTTACGTATACGTATTCATAAGGTGTTCAGGATACGGGTAGTCCAGCAAAAGCGTCACCAGCTCCGGATGGCCGCCGATACACGCCGCGTGCAGGGGCAGCCATTTCTCTACTGTCTCTTGCTGAAACATACATTTGTAGATTAGGACCTTAACAGCTGCATATGCTAGCAAATCTTGAAGCTTAGGATCTTAGGTACATGCAGGCACCGGTCAACTAAAAATATGGTTTCACCGTATTTAGTTAGTCGGTCATATAATTTGCATTGCTCTATTAGAGCGGTGCTATAAATGAATGTTGTCATCGACGCCATGGCTTCAAGGTGAGAGCATAATAGATGTAACTACATTACAGCGAAACGACGCAGCCAGATATTCTTTGTATGAAAATTGAAAACGTATGAGCTAAACAACACTACGTGGCACGAAACATCACTGCTTTAGAATAATATGAAGTTTCGCGTCGCGCCGCTGCACTTTGGTTCGTCTAGCGGTTTCGGCATTAGTTGATATACCTGCACGGCCTCCGGGAAGTGTCTCAGCAGCATGCGCGCGATGTCCCCGTGCCCGTGGTAGGCGGCGACGTAGAGCGGGCCGTAGCGCGTCACGGGGTGCGCGCGCCCGTCCGCGCCCGCCGCCACCAGCGCCGCCGCCGCGCCCGCAGCGCCCAGCTCGCACGCACTGTCAATGTAGAAAAAACTATAATGTCACTAACGTCACTAAAGTCACTTGTCACTTTGATAGAGGAACTCCTCCTCCTTCTATTTGTAGATATTTGTAGATGGCGCTGCATTAACAAAGTGTTATAACAAAACAGATGATAAGGGAAAAGCTTCAAAGTTTTGTAAAGTACCCAAAATGAGTTTCTGTAGTCAGCTAGGTAATCGTGACGATATTTACGACGATTATCATCAGTTCCGAATCGAATATCAAACGTAGGTGATATCATGAGATGTCAAAAAAATTTCATACAAATAATATAATATTATGATTATCTTCACTACAGTAACTCATGCTAAACTGAGAAACTAGCCAAGTATCTGATCTTTGCTCAGCTCTTTTTCCTGCTTGTTGCTGTACTCGCCCGAGTTTAAATTCAATGGATAATCAACCAATCTTTTGCGGTTTGCATCATATTGTATTTTTGTATGCTATGCATAACTGATATAGCAATTGTTCGATTTTGAAACAATAAGTTTCCTAGCATTACATCATTTGATGATCAAATCTATTATATATATATATATATATATATATATATATATATATATATATATATATATATATATATATATATATATATATCTCTCCTTAGTAATAGTAATATAATATATACTTAATGCATGACTTGTTCATAAAAGCAACTTGATTTACCAGCGTTTGTTCAGGACAATAATTTACATAACAATTAAATAACTGGTTATCGATAGAGGTGATAAATTCACCTTATTTTAATAAGATAATTTCTTATAATTCATTTATCTAAATTCTATTGCATTTTATTAAAATTACCAAAAAGCTGAATATTTATGTAAGTAATACAAAAATCTATCAGTGTCTAGTTTTAAATAATATAAAAATAGCTGTGTCTATTATTAGGCATTTCACTTTCGCAAAAATAGATTTGACATTCAATTTTGTTTATATGAATCTATAAATGATTTAATTTTTTTTTTTTTATGTTATAAGGGGGCAAACGAGCAAACGGGTCACCTGATGGAAAGCAACTTCCGTCGCCCATGGACACTCGCAGCATCAGAAGAGCTGGGGATGGGAAGGGAAGGGAATAGGGGAGGGTAGGGAAGGGAAGGGAATAGGGGAGGATAGGGAAGGGAATAGGGTAGGGGATTGGGCCTCCGGTAAACGGTAATTAGCATTATAATAAAAATTAAAGTGTTTTTATTATTATGGGTGACATTATTTGAATAAAAAATCACTTCACAATAATTATTAAGTACTAAACGTTTCGTGCGGCTTCGCCCGCGTAAATTAGGAATTTCACGGAAACCGTACATTTCCCTCTATTTCAAATTCCTTTGAAAGTAAAGTTGTTAGTAGTGTAAAACACGTTATAAATGTACATTCATTGACCACACAAAAATTTAAAAAACTTGCGGTACTACGGAACCCTATATTTCGCGTGGCCCGACACGCACTTGGCCGGTTTTCTAGGTATCTTAACTTTTTGCGGTGGTTTTTATTAATCAACTTTTTGAGGCAGGTATGCTAAGTCATTTGTTCCCTATTTTATTATTGTTATTTTTAAGTTTTTATTTGTTTGTTTTACTCTGTTAATTGGGCATAAACACTTAAGTGTGTATGTCTGTATCCCTAATAATATATATCTACCCAACCTTGTACTCGCGGGGGAGATGTTAACGAACTTATAAATAAATTGATAATTTGTGACGTCAGCACATCAGGGAAACAATGACCGAATAGTTTGATAAACACTCAAAATTTAGACAAAGATAGAAGACAAGTCATTGCATGGTAATTACATAATATGGTTCAATTTTTAAAATTTACTTATACGTGTTGAAACGTATGATGAATACTGTATTCCTGTTCATGTCATACTATTGGGCTTAATATAGTGGACCTCGACCAAGAAAACACTCGAAGCAGCAGCGTTGCCTTGCTGCCCAAATTTCCGCAGCACTGTAGCAGCAGGCAGCGTCGCCTTGCTGCCCTAACTTCCACAGCACTATAGCAGCAGGCAGCGTCGCCTTGCTGCCCTAACTTCCACAGCACTATAGCAGCAGGCAGCGTCGCCTTGCTGCTGTAACTTCCACAGCACTATAGCAGCAGGCAGCGTCGCCTTGCTGCCCTAACTTCCACAGCACTATAGCAGCAGGCAGCGTCGCCTTGCTGCCCTAACTTCCACAGCACTATAGCAGCAGGCAGCGTCGCCTTGCTGCCCTAACTTCCACAGCACTGTAGCAGCAGGCAGCGTCGCCTTGCTGCCCTAACTTCCACAGCACTATAGCAGCAGGCAGCGTCGCCTTGCTGCCCTAACTTCCACAGCACTATAGCAGCAGGCAGCGTCGCCTTGCTGCCCTAACTTCCACAGCACTATAGCAGCAGGCAGCGTCGCCTTGCTGCTGTAACTTCCACAGCACTATAGCAGCAGGCAGCGTCGCCTTGCTGCCTTAACTTCCACAGCACTATAGCAGCAGGCAGCGTCGCCTTGCTGCCCTAACTTCCACAGCACTATAGCAGCAGGCAGCGTCGCCTTACTGCCCTAACTTCCACAGCACTATAGCAGCAGGCAGCGTCGCCTTACTGCCCTAACTTCCACAGCACTATAGCAGCAGGCAGCGTCGCCTTACTGCTGTAACTTCCACAGCACTATAGCAGCAGGCAGCGTCGCCTTGCTGCCCTAACTTCCACAGCACTATAGCAGCAGGCAGCGTCGCCTTGCTGCCCTAACTTCCACAGCACTATAGCAGCAGGCAGCGTCGCCTTACTGCCCTAACTTCCACAGCACTATAGCAGCAGGCAGCGTCGCCTTGCTGCTGTAACTTCCACAGCACTATAGCAGCAGGAGCGTCGCCTTACTGCCCTAACTTCCACAGCACTATAGCAGCAGGCAGCGTCGCCTTGCTGCCCTAACTTCCACAGCACTATAGCAGCAGGCAGCGTCGCCTTGCTGCCCTAACTTCCACAGCACTATAGCAGCAGGCAGCGTCGCCTTGCTGCCCTAACTTCCACAGAACTATAGCAGCAGGCAGCGTCGCCTTGCTGCCCTAACTTCCACAGCACTATAGCAGCAGGCACCGTCGCCTTGCTGCCCTAACTGCCGGCGGCGGTGCCCATGTCGCGCAGCTTGTCCCGTAGCGCAGCGGCGTCGCCCCGCTGCACAGCGCCCGCAGCGCTGCCCAGCTCGCACATACTCACACGTATAGCAGCGTGTTGGTGCCGGCGGGGGTGAGGTTGGCGACGATGCCGGCGGCGGTGCCCATGTCGCGCAGCTTGTCCCGTAGCGCAGCGGCGTCGCCCCGCTGCACCAGCTCTCGCAGCGCTGAGTGCTGCGCTAGCCGCTCGCGTTCCTGCGCATCTGAAAAATATAAGAATATAATAATAAGCAACGTAAAATTAGTATGAGAACTCGACTTAGACTATGCGAAAATAACGCGCTATGCAGCCCAGTGCAGTTGCTGCTTTAACTGGCAGCGTAATGTACTTCTTGAGTAACGAGTAAAGATCAATTTTTCATCGCTATTCACACCTTTTCCGCTTCGGCGTGAACTGGCGGCGCAACTTTCTGTCAATGGAGGGGTAGACGGAGAATGCTGTAAACTTTTGCCGCGGCTCAACATCGCCATTACCTTCTTTCCACGGATCTTTGACGTCATCGGCGAAGTAGTGCGTCGCATCGTACGCCTGCTCGGGTTCCTCGACGGGTTTCTCGTCCTTCCGAGCGCGCCTTGCGGCAGTCCGAAAACGACGCATCGCTGATCCACCAATCGGGCGCCTCCGTTGTTATTCCACGATAGAAACACCAATGGCAAGCGTCCAATTCTATTTCACCGCATAAAATCCTCCAATACAAAACGTCTGTCTTTGATTCAAAACTTATTTGTTTTAAAGCAACATTCATTTCCATTACTTATTGTAAACTGATTTTACCGCGCGCTCTTTGTCTTGTAATTTTATTTCTCACGTGTTCAAGATTTAAAAGGCTTCTTCAAGGTCTTTGAAGATGTACTTAAATGGATTATTATTCAAAGTTAAAACCTACCAAAATATCATGTAAAGTATTATTATATGCGAGGTATATTATTTAGTAATATGTGTTATAAATCTAACGAGTTTATTTGTTTGAACGCGCTAACCTCACGAACTACTGGACTATTTTTTTAATGTAATTTGGCACGGATATAGAAGACGGTGAAGGACAAAATTTTTTGCGGGAAAATTTACAGTTCCCGTGTAATTTATGCGGAACGTCTAGTGTCAATTAAATGCCAACTGCACTCCTGCCAAACAATGGGGATTACACCCTATTTTGTACCTGGTACAAGCTTCCCTGTCCTATCCCTATACTCAACCAGCATGCGCTCCGCGTGCAGTCCGCCGGGACTCGATCCGTGGCCCGCGTGAAGTTATACCATTTTGAAATTCGCAATTTCCGGTAAAACAAAGTCGTAGTGAAAGTCGTGAAAATTTTCCACTTTTAAATCGCATATTTTAAAGAACGTTATTTTTTAAGCCCTAAATTTTTTGATTACGGCCCGCGACACCAAGACCAAAACGTGTTTTTGGCACGTATAAAAACAGGTTGAGTACCACTGCCTCACAAAGTTGTTTATTGATCAATGAAAACTGATATTGACAAATGACAGAGTTTATTCTCGATACCATTATAATACGATTTAATTACCGGAAGACAAAGTAATCAAATTAGAATAAGGTTATTACGCCCTAAGAAGTGTAAACGAAAACCTGCCGCAACCCACACAAAAAACATACACCTTTTATGGCTAATATATGACAAAAGACCACATAGGACCAAACTACAGTTGAAATAATTTGACATATTACCCTATTTTGAAAATTCGAATGCCCTATTCTGAAGGCTCGAAATGGTGAGACTACGTGCTGTGCACGAGTGAGACATCCTGAGCTCGAAGTGACATTCGAAGTATAAGAATAGGACCCTTGGACCCAAGCTATTTGGTCTGAGGGGTCCGGAAAAAATTATTAAAATTAAGGAATTCATAAGGGGGCGTCCATAAATTACGTGAGGTGTTTTATTTTTTATTTTCTGTCCCTCCCTCCCCCCCTGGTGAGATTTCGTGAGATTTTATTCAAACCCCTCCCCCTCCCTCCAATCTCACGTGAGATTTTTCAAAATGTGGGTTTCTTACGTAAACGCGTTGGATCGTTATTGTAAAAAGAAAAAAAAATGCTTTGTGCTTTTATTTACGACCAGTTAATACTAGTAATCAATATTGCTGAAAGTTATAAGTGTGATAAAATTTAACAAGAGAATACTTAAATCGTGACTACTGTGATTAAAAAAAGAATATCTACTCCTAATTAAGTCCATGGATAAATCATGCGCGGTCTCAAGAGAGACTATTAGAACCAAGTAACCAACATGTCCATGTGATTTTCAGTAAAATCATCTGCTCCTTCAACTTTGTTCTGCTTTAGCCAATATATGCCGTTGGCGCTTGCGCACAGTAACTCTTAGCTGCCTAAAACGGTGGGTTGACAGTCAGTAAATCCTACTATCCTACTAATATTATAAAGGCGAAAGTTTTGATGTATGTATGTATGGATGTATGGATGTTTGTTACTTACGCAAAAACTACTGAACGGATTTTAATGAAACTTTACAATAATATAGCTTATACATCAGAATAACACATAGGCTACAATTTTAACCGACTTTCAAAATGGAGGAGGTGTTATGTTCGTTTTTTTTATGTTCAACGATTACTCCGCTGTTTGTGAACCGATTTTCAAAATGTTTCTTTTGGTGTATAGGTTATCATCCCAATTTGGTACCATATTCATAAAAGTGGTGACCTGATTTTATTTTTATTTTATTTTATTATTTTTTGGAAAACTTACAGCTAACATACATATAGAATCTAAATACAATACAAGAAGGCCAATTAAAAGTTTTCACAGATAAAGAGATGCTAATAAAAACAAGGCAGCGATAGACAATGGTCACAATTTAAAATTTTGGAAACAATTTGGAAAGACAGAACAAGAATTGAGAATAATTAAGGAATAGAATTGAGAAAGTTACAATTAAAATAAAAATTATTAAATTCTTTCTTAAAAGTTGTTACATTGGTACAGAATAGGTCCACATCAATCATTCGAGATATTTCATTAAACATTCTACTAGCCCTGATCATATAGGAATTCTGGCGATAGTTAGTACTATAGTGTTGAATATGCAGTAGGTCACGCTTTCTTCTCGAGGCTGCTGGAACGCGAAGTTGGATTTTGCTGGTGAGATCAGCGCAATCCGCTGAGCTGTTGGCTAAATTAATGAGAAGAGCCAGGTCTGATACTTTTCGTCTAACAGATAAAGGCAGCAGGTGGAATTTTTTGCAGTGATCGAAATAATTGTTCAAGTACGTTCCTGATCTGAATTGCACGTATCTAAGAAATGATGAAGGGATCCATAAGAAATCGAGGGAACTCCACAAAATTTATATGGAAACATGTGGTAACTTCGGTTTCGTGGGCAGTATTCTAAGCATATGCTACCAACAAGCAAGATTTTGCACCAAGGTATACCATGGTTCAGAAGGTGCTGAGAGAACTCCTGACTCTTTATAGATACAAGTTTGGGAGTTTCGACGTTGTTTTAAGAACGGAAAGCATATTCTACTATGCAACTTACATTCATAATCATCAACATCACTACCATAAACCATTATAGAACCATTTATCGTCCCGTTTTGACCCTATTATTGGTAGTATTCATAGTCTTTTACTATATATCACTCAAACCGCGGGTAAAACCGCGGGGCACAGCTAGTCTAATATATAAAAATAAGTCGGGTTTTCCTTCCTGACGCTATAACTCCAGATCGCACGAACCGATTTCCACGGTTTTGCATTCGTTGGAAAGGTCTCGGGCTACGTGAGGTTTATAGAAAAAAAAATCAGAAAAAACTTCAAGAGAAAAGCAGGAAAACAGGGAAAACAGGCAAAACAACGTTTGCCGGGACAGCTAGTAATATAATAAATAAAATATCTTTTTATTCAAAATAGGTATCATGAATACACTTTTTGAACGTCGTAGACAGAACGTAGAAACTAAGATGCCTACCACCGGTTCGGGAACTAATCCGCCGAGAAGAACCGTAAATGTATAAGTTACGTCGAAGTATGAATGAAATTATTTTCTTACGAATGAATTAGTGAATGATCTTAAACGTATGACGATTACGCTTACGATTAAATCTTAAGCATGTACAATCTGGATTAAATGGACCAAAATAGTGATATTTTTTTTGTTTCAATCAGAAAAAAAATACGTGATATTTGCCGAGACCCCCCTCCCCCAACGTAAGATTAGGTGAGATTTGACACGACCCCCTCCGTAAACATCTCACGTAATTTATGGACGCCCCCTAATGCTAATTATATTGAATCTGATGAAGTAGATAAAACCAAATTTCCAGCACTGAGCGGGCTGATGATGATAAACTATTGGCAGCCCTATTGCTAAGAATATTATCTTTCATGTCAGGTTTAAAACAAAAACACAGACAGACAGACACGTCAAACTCATAACACCCTTTTTTTAGTCGGAGGTTAAAACAGCAAAAACGGTGTAGGAGGTTCTCATTATCCCATGGACTATGGTTCAGTCAAAATGTTTTAATAGCTACGGAACCCCGGAAACAATGACGGTTGACTTGTGGACGAGATCGATTGACCGGATGTTACAATTGACCGAGTGAATGATGATCAATTGAATGGAACGAGTGTGTGAACGAGCTAATACACAAATTCGACGAGTAAATTATAACCTATGTTATAACTTTGGACGGATGACAGAGAAATTCGACGATTGACCAGTCGCTATCTGTTTTTTTCACTCGAATATATTGCTATCGTGTTCCCGCGAAGAACAAGTAGCATAGTACACTGAACAGGCAAAAAATTGGCTACTGATAGGTCAATGGACGAATTTCTACATGTTCAGTGTTCAGTGACCGGAATATAAGTCCTAATGAAATTACTATTGGCGGAGCTCGATGCTCATCATCTAGTTGTTGTCCAAATGCACGAAGGGTTCCGTACCACTAAAGAGCAAAAATAGGAAAAAAAAATGTTTTTTGTATGGGAGCTGCCCTTAATTATTAATTTTATAATTATTATTTAAATTATGTTGTTAATTATTGAAATCTGAGTATTTTGTGAACATTTCAGGTTGTTAATGTTAAAATATCAAATGTTGAAATATCACGTTTCACCTTAAATATAAATTTTATTTTGTTTTTAGTATTTGTTGTTATAGCGGCAACAGAAATACATAATCTGTGAAAATTTCAACTCTCTAGCTATTACCGTTCTTGAGTTACAGCCTGGAGACAGACAGACGGACAGACATCGACGTCTTAGTGATAGGGTCCCGTTGTTACCCTTTGGGTACGGAACCCCTAAAAATGGTGAGAGTTAAAGATTAAAATAAGAACCCTTTAGATTTTTTGCAGACCTTATGTTCTAATCAGGTACTGCATAAGCTCATTTGAGTTTATAATGATAATGATGATGAATGCAATATGTATTTAAAGACATTATTACATGTAATACGGTGACCCTGACCCCCGTATCGTGGAAAACGCCTGACGCGGCTGAAACAGCTGTCTATCACAACTCGGTCTGTATGATCTTTATGTCAATAGGCATAAGGTCGAGAATACACACCGCTTTGTCTACCATATAGTTAACGATATGTTTACATGAGCAGCGCTAATTGTAAGTTGTGTTATAAAAACTTGTATAATTATTGTTGTTACATAGTACGTTTAAGTACAGCTTAGTTGCGTGGTAGTTATATAAAAGTTTTTGTTTGAAATAATTATATTACAGGGTTTCCCAAACTAGATGTTGCCCACAACTACATCCGCGCAGAAACTCATTTTTCGCGCGGGAACTCTTCCTTTTTGTCGATAAACTATTCTACCTATATCTTTTTCTGGGACTCAAAGTATATCTACACCCATCTATGTATATCGGTTTAGCAGCTTAAGCGCGAAAAGGCAACATACAAAATGCTTAATTATGAATAGTATGCTCTCACCATACTCTACAATCACACTTCTTATATATTTCCGTCTCTCTACCTGTAAAATTAGCTTACAAAATGTTAATTTAAATAACTTTAACTGTGTATATACCGTACGTTGACATTACAATTTACACATTACTGCACACATGGAGATTGGAGATACAATGCTTTTTCACACGAAATTTTAACGTTAATTAAATAGAAAGCCATCAACGGTGCTTATCTTAAAAGTGGCAAATGTTACAAACTAAGCGTAAGTTCTCAGGACACTTTCTATGTACTATCAGAGAAGTTGATTCCTAGGCAGATGGTGGACCTAAGTAATTTGGTCGCGTTAAGTCAAACCCATCCGACCGATCACAGCTCTTCAATTAACTAAATGACGTAGGTCCGTCAACTGCCTAGGAATCAATTTCCTTGATGGTATTTATAAATAAAAAAATAACTGTTCATAAGCTAATGAACTCCGATGAACTGCTGATAAAATATCTGTGTAGATGATAGATATACTAATATTTTACAGAAGAAGGTTTATTGGAATCAACGATGTCAATACTTGGATATGGCATACGCGACGCCATCAAAACTGTAGCAATGTTTTTGCATGCAAAATGTGTACCGAGAAAATATTGTCGTCCTTTTTTGTCTTACAGTAATAGCATATACTACTTTCTCTTTCACTCATTCACGCTTTCAATGCATATTTTACGTAATCAATGCATTAAACACGTCCGACTGTCACCGCGTCCTAAGGCACACTGCTCTCAGATGAGTGAGCTCACTCATTTCGAGGGTGTCACATTTTCGCGCTGACGATTGTATGGAATGCCTCTTCTAAAGGATATAATTCTATGATTGGAATAGTCTTCTAAAACAACAGGATCGACTTTGACGAGAAGACCACGAGAGTACGTAATTTAATACAACTTTTGCAGCAATATATAAATTGTTTTTTATACTGTCTCGTATCATATTTTAGATGTTTACCTGAATTAGACAAGGGAGGCCGTTCATAATTGATGCCTCCTAGCTGGATCAACTAGACGCCTGCTACATATTATATTATATACATCTCGATGAAAATTGGAGCGTATCTATACAAGTGATCGTGATAATATGAGATTGCCGTGCAAATAACGAAAAGCCGGGAAACCTCACAAGCGAAGGCCACCACTTCCCCGACTTGTGTAACCGATATCTACGGTAATCACGGCGCCAGTAGGATACAGCTTCCTTAGGTAGGATTTCACCATTCACACTTAAAACTTCGTTTTATAAAACTTAGTTCTCATTGAACGTGTTCACACGGCGAAGTAAATCTCGTTTTGTTTCAAATGGATTTCATAATCTTCTTTTGATCGCGATCAATAAATCTAAGTTTACGTGATGACACGCGATGATTTTTTGTTTGTTTGGAACTATGTCACGTTATTTTAACAACAAATAGCAAGAAACGATACATAAACTAACCAAACGCATCTGTCAAAACTGTTATCTTGACATTTTTAACCGACTTCCAAAAATGAGGAGGTTATATGTTCGGCTGTGGATATTTTTTTTTTGTATGTTCAACGATTACTCCACCGTTTGAGAACCGATTTTCAAAATTTTTGTTTTGTTCTATTAGGTTTCCCTCCAATTTGGTCCCATTTTCACAAAAGTGGTGATCTGATGATGGGATCCATGAGTAATCGAGGGAACTCCTTAAAATTTATATGGAAACATATGGTGATTTTGGTTTCATGAGAAGTATCTTATATAAGTAAGTTGCTTCGATAGGTACTACACTAGTTTAACTATTAACCCATCAAGCCCAAGCGGCACCCGGCTGCCGCATAACAATTAAAAATCTATTGTGTCTGCGATTCCCACGATCGAGGTAACAAAATCGAACCCTTAGTATGAAAATACTTACATAGGAAAACAATCTACATCGTAATAGGAATAAGAAACACAATCGCATTGAGTGTGACTCTTAACAAATTGTAATAAGATAAGTAAAATATACGCGATGGTTTACTAGGTAACTAAAAAGAGTGAAATTATTATTTTTAACAAAAAATTAAAACCGACTTCCAAGGTAAAAACAATAATAAAATCCTTATAATATGAACTAATTATTTTTAACAAAAAATTAAAACCGACTTCCAAGGTAAAAACAATAATAACATCCTTATAATATGAACTAAAAAGTATTAAATAATTTTTCCTATCTAATAGTGCCTTTTTCCGAATTCGGCTAAACCTCAACTATTTCTGTACTCAATCTTCATCATTTTGAAGTCGGTACCAGATATAGCTGAATCTTCAGTTCTCTGACAGAATAGGTATTTGAAACTTTTGGAACTGGCACCGACTTCAAAATTATGAAGATTGAGTACAGAAATAGTTGAGGTTTAGCCGAATTCGGAAAAAGGCACTATTAGATAGGAAACATTATTTAATACTTTTTAGTTCATATTATAAGGATTTTATTATTGTTTTTACCTTGGAAGTCGGTTTTAATTTTTTGTTAAAAATAATTTCGTCTGTTTTTTGATCCGCCATGACACTACACTGACAGGACTTGAACGAGTTTTATGAAGTAAACCTCGAACACTGGGCGTTCTGCTGAAGATAAAACTCGGATTTGCTGTGGCCTGTGAATGCGTTTAGTTTATGTTGGTGAAATGCAGTTCGGTGTTATAAACGCGTTTAGAACCGGTTCAGTGTGCACTGAACGCGTTCCATTTCTTTGGTGAAATCGCCCCTTAGATGTAGATTGAAAATTCCGAATAGGCTAGAATCTAGAAAACGATAGAAAATCTTGAACAGGCTAGATAACTATTACAGGATGTAACAAAACTAAGTGATTATACTTTAGGGTGTGTATGTGTTCCCTCATATTATGTATAGTTTGTTTTGTGATTTGTATGGGTCAAGCGCCCTAGCGTCATGAATTTTCCCATACAAAAGTAAGAAAAAAAGTTACTCTTTCAGCGCCGCTACTTTTAGCGAACTCTATATAGGTGACCCAATCACTAATTAGTTTTGACTTTTGTAACATCCTGTAGATAATTCTGTATAGGCTAGATAGTAATGAAATATCCTTAATTATAGGCTTAATAGCGAAAAAAATCTTCGATAATCTAATTGACAATAAGAACTTTCGATAGTATATATAGAGATTTCTTAGAAAGTTATCTACAGACGATATAACGATCCATAAGTCATAATAGCCTAGAATCTAGATAAGGATGAAAAACATCAGATAAGTAAGTAAGAATATCGATCAAAAATCCCTCAAAGCCTTTGAGGTATCTTTGGGTTACTTATCTAAAAAATAAAAATAAATCACAAATAAGCTAAAATGTCGACCAAATATCTCCAAAAGGCTAGATACCAAATAATCCTGATAGGCTAAATAGATAATATTATAATAGCTTCCAATAAAAACGTGACCACATTATTTAATTACAATTCCGTGGCTAGCAGAACCGTCCGAGGGCGCAGATAAAAAAAAATATAATTATATATTATAGGTCTACCAGAATCTGATGGCAATTTTTGACAGCAGATTTTCAAAAAATATCCTTGATCATTGGATAAATTTTTATATTTGCATGTTTACACAGAATAAGCCGCTATAAGAAAAAAAAAGATCAAAATGTTTTATTCCAATTACCCCGGTATTACTAGAGTCAATTTACTTTCTCACTTTTTGCCATCAGATTCTGGTAGACTTATAGTAGTGACTAGTGAGTGACCCCCCCCCCCCCCCCCCCCAAAATTTCAGGCTGCGACCGCGCCTGGTGGCTAGACGAAGCTCAAGCTTTAACCGCTAGAAATAGCACTAAAATCGGATTAACGTTTCTGATCCATACAAATAAGAAGGCTATAAATGCGATAAAAATCCAATACTTTATACGTTGTCTAGACATTAGACAAGTTAAGAGAAATTTTACCTAGAGCAGGGGTCACCAAATGGCGGACCGCGGTCCGCATCCGGACCGCCGCACAGTGGAAAATTTGGGTCCTTATCGGATCAAAAATCTGTAACTTCAAGGTTTTTCATCGTATTGAATTGAGATTTGGCACATGTATACAGTGATATACAAAGATTTTAAAAATAATCAATTTTTGTATTTTTTTTCATTGTATACATATTTATTTTAGGTTAAAAAAAAAGAAAAGATAAAAAAGTAATACGAGTAGTTTATTTTTTATAAATAAGTAGTAATATGAGTAAAATTATACTTATCACACAAGCATAATAAAATACATAAAATTATAAAATCGTATAGTACCTATCTATGCCTCACACCAAACTAATTTATCTTAGATTAGACAAATCTTATAATATTATTGGTTTTATTCTAGGTTTTAGTTACTTATAATGTTATATCTAATTGTTATTATCCTCGCTATTTCTAACTAAAATTACTTCCGGTGTAAATGTAGGATCACCTTCAGGTACCACCTTCAAAAGACTTAGTGCCTCTTCATCAAGATCCTTCACATTTCTCACATAAGGTTTTCTTAAACTTGAAACGTATGGATCTGAAGTATATAGAAGCGTTTTAAATACGTCTTCATTTGTAGCTATACGGGAACATTTTCTGGCATGGTGCAGGCGCATATTTCTGTAGTCTTTATTGCGCGACTCTTGTGCATCTTCCGACAGTTGCCCAATAGGAAGAACAGAAAAATGTTTGATCACGCTTTCTCCGTGTATAAGTAATTTGTGCACGGAGGATGGCATGTAGTACCAATCATAGTTACTAACATAAATTCGCGCAGTTTCTAAGGCATAAACTCCAAATTTTTCGGGATCGATCATCATTCCAGAAGAGAGAGCTTGTAAAATAATATACAAGCGTTTAATCAATGTTTCATCAACACCTGTTATGTTCGCCGAGCAAGTGTAATTGTAAAAGAACCTTCGTGCTGTATTTCCATCACTTGAGTTTCCACTTAATTGACGAGGTTTGTCGATAATTAATCCTAGCTCTTCCCTGAAACGTTTTTGAACAAATTCCTTCTTTTCTTTCTTCAATTTCTTTTTTTCTTCTGTTGTAGCAGACCAAGTCTTAAAGTCAAGATTGTAGCAAATGTGTAATACCATTTCCATGCAGCGAATCCAGGCATGCAATGTGGATAATCCATATTGGTAAGCACTTTCATTTTCAGGTCTAGCAGTCACTTTTAATAGGTCATTCATAAGTCGAGGAGTAGCCCCACATATCGTGCACGTAGAACCCGATGGAGTTTCTGTTAGGACCTGAGCCACCTTACCATCAATCATTGTTAGAAAAAGTTCGTGCTTCACATTTACTGCAACACCATCTTTGTTTATTAATGACGGGCGTAAAGATTCAATTTGTCTGGTAATTTCGTCTACAACTGCCTTAGTTTTTTCAGGAGTTTCTTTACAAAATTCAATAGAAATGGGTCTACAATAACGAACAGATGAAGGTACTGGATTTTGCCAAATAATGGCTTGTGAGAGGTCATCAATTAATCTAATGGGAACTAATGAAGTGACGAACAGATTGGCATCTGAAATAGTTTCCGATTCTTCTGGCAGTTTCTGCTTGTATTGACTTTGGCCAGATGAACCATCACATCCCCATTTACAGTAAAGGATTAAATTTCTGTGTTGTTCTAGGAAAACTGGATTAATTTTTAAAATTCTGGCAACTGTGTGGTCCAGTAAGTCTTGTATATTAATCACTTTAGCATAAGTATTTGTGATTTCGATTGTAGAAGATGGTGGATAGCAAGTTTGTTTTATTTCTTGTATTTTGTAATATGGGGGAAACATTGTACACTTTCTTTCGTTGGTTAAATTTCTTAGGTACATATATTGTGCTT
The DNA here is from genome assembly GCA_905187585.1 of Cyaniris semiargus. NCBI lineage: Eukaryota > Metazoa > Arthropoda > Insecta > Lepidoptera > Lycaenidae > Cyaniris > Cyaniris semiargus. Next base: position 2,083,203 of record LR994549.1, read on the forward strand.
TAGTTAGATCCAAATCAATAAAAGCACTCAATGCTTCTGTATCAGATAAAATCTTCATTTGGTTTGACTCTTTCCACATAGTCGAGAAAACTTTTTTCTTTTCGCTCTCAGAGTTTCTTAGCTCTTCAACAAGATGAGCCTCTGCATACTCACCTAAGGCCCGCAGTCCTTGCAAAAATGCGTTACAAATGTGCTCAAACCCATATTCTTCTAGTAAAAGAGTGTTTTTCCTTTTCTTTGTTGATTCTGAGGAGTCTCCATAAGCAATGCACGGTCTTCCTCGTTTACCAGAAGTTGATGGCAGTGAATGTGCTTCAGACTCCGGAAACTGTACTGAATATCCTGACTCCAGCCAGCTTGTATTATTTCGAATAAATTCGTCCTTTTTCCGTGATGCTTGAGCCCAGCGCTTATTGAAAGAAGGCAGAATATTTCTTTGAATGTCACCAATTACAAAACACAAGATGTTTTCAGAAACATTTAATGTTTGCTGTAGAACTATGGACAACGATTCCAAGGTTCTGCCACGCTCGATATAGGGAATGATGAAATCGCCCTTAGTACAGTTGAAAGTTGACATTTTAATGGAAATAACCAATTTAAATAAGTGTCACTCAATATGAAATACACGCTGAAGTGTGCAATTTGAAGATATTTGCTTCCCCTTATATACTAGTTTTTTAGATATGAAATACGTACTAATATGAATGTTATGCATATTTACTCATGCACGACGAGTGCAAAATAGATGATAAGCTATTGCTATCAAAATATTGTGGTTAATATAGTTTTTGTAAACTATGTCAGCAGTAACCGCAAAAGATACCGAATTATCTACTCCGACCGCTATCACATTTTTTCCCATAACTTCCAGGACCGCAAACTTCCGCAGCTGATTTTTTTAATTTTTCATTTATAAATAGTTAGGCTATTAAATAACACATAAAGTTGCGCGTCGCGAGCCGTCGGTAAATGTGAAAACCTTCGACGAAAAAAAAAGAAAAGTGAAAAATAGGGTATGTCAATTTTTAAGTACTTACTCAAAAATAAAAAGCATATTAAAAAAAGTTAATAGCTCATTATTAAGAACATAAAATATCCTTTTTAAAAATGTATAAAACCGCATGCATGTGCTAAATACTTTTTTCACAATATTCATTTGAATTACGTGTATGCAAACATTTGAATGAGCCATCCGCTACTTCAACTTACTTCAACCTATGAAAAAAAAATATTTATGCAGTTTTAGAACAAAAAAATGTCTGATTAAGATTATTTGGTTATTAGAGTATCGAATGCAATAAATATTTCATTCAAATTGTGATATTTTTAAAATCCATTTATGATATGCTCTAGTTCTACCATTTTCCATAGTGCGCCGCCGACCCATTGTGTGCGGACTGCGGACCAAGCAATTTCGAAGATGAACTAAGTTAAAAATAAATTTTGGTCTCGACTTACTGATGAACATAATATCCAGGATTTAATGTCAATAGCTTGCACCAATTTCACTCCAAACAAGCAACAAATTTCTCATTGATATGTAAATAAATTTCCGTAATAAGTAATTACCTTTGTTTAATAATTTTGTTTTATATAAAATGTGTGGACCGCGAAGATAAGTTCATTTCTTAAAATGGACCCCGAGCGAAACTGGTCACCAATTGGTGACCCCTGACCTAGAGTATACCCTTGGCCCTTACTAATAAATAAAAATATTTACATATAACACAACCAGTCTTGTATGCTTGTCTTTTGCATACCTATTGAAAACCTCACAATGCAGACAAGGACGGCAGAACTTGTATGCGCTGCTAATTTTTTTTAAAGTTAGTATATTATGTTTAAAATATAAATGCGTACGTCAATTTTAGTGGAGGGAAGAAAAATATAAAAAGCCCCAAAAGGGTAGAAATATTGAGCTTACAGACCTCAACGTACAAGGGCCTAAAATAACCGCGTGCTCTAAGAATAAAAGATTTGTAGTGTCTACTGTCTATACTCTATAGCCTTTCCCAAAGTGGGCGATAACGCCCCCTTGTGGGCGCTGAAGGTCTAAAGGGTGGGTGGGCGGTGTGGAACCCAGAAAAAAAATGGGGGTGTTGTGTAGAGGCTTGGGGGGTGATTTATTTCATCTGGATGCATTTTAAAGGGGCGCTAAAACATAATTTGTTTTCAAAGTGGGCAGTAGACAAAATAAGTTTAGTAACCCCTGCTCTATAGGGTACGTGAGTAACTTAAGTTTACAAGGCATAACAAAGTACGTCAAAATTCGTAATTGATAAGATAAGAAAATACTCAGCTCATAGAACTCATGGTGAACACACAAGTAAAAGCTCCTTGTTGTAATAAAATCAGTCTCTGGTGTAATATATCTCCTTAAAATTGGCTTTTAAAGTTTTAATTATAACTAGGTAACTTAAAGCAACTCTACTTATGATAGTCCCAATCCCAAATCCCCTACATCTTTTTATCTTTAGCTACTTAATTTTTGAGTTCATTAACTCACAAACCTGATTCCAATTAAATACACTAATAATATAAACCCTAGGGATGTCCAAACTAAAAACTATAAAAATCCTTCAAAAACCTCAACGTCTCCATTTAACCTCTCGAACACACAACAAAACTTGTACTATAAGATTTTTCACTACCACTATACTATTTAACACATATTTTCGTACGCGTTCACATTATTACGATATGTTAAGGTTCACACACATGCGGCGCTGGCGCCCTCGCGTGTACGACTAGCATATTGTGTGACGCGGGACCACCATGCGTCCCAAGCCAGTGTAGCACAATATGTCGACCTTATGACTATGAGCATAAGGCTCATGGTCTATACACCGGCTTGCAACCATACTTTGGAACCCGTTATAGAATATTTTATTACAAAAAAGTAAAAATATTGTGTAACTTTATGCTAGGTTTAGAGGAAATGACATGTAAAACTAATAAACCGGTCAGTGTCTTAGAAATTAGACCTAATGGGGTCCAAAGAAATTGCATAGCTTCAAACGAGACACCAACAATGGGTCCTTAGTTGTAGTCATAAATTTAAATATAAAGAAAATAACTTTTAAGAATTTTTTTTTTTTTTTTTGTTTGGGAAAAGCTTTATAATAATTTAATATCTTAGGTCTGATATTATACACGCACTCCTGACTCCTGAGAAGTGAGAACATTAGGTATAATATTATGTATCAAGGGGATTTTGTTTTGGCGACATAGGCGTCAGGAGTTGCATTTATGCTATTTGCAAATCAAGTACATAAATGTCTAGATAAAGCCAATTGGCCACTGGCTTTTTGTCAGGAACTTTGATTGCAGCTAGCACTAATGTATAAATAGTCCTAGAAACCATAATAAAACAATAATTATGTAATTCATAAGGATGCTATTCTTTTTCCAAATTATACTGTATATTTGCTAAGTAACATATTTGAAGCTTTTAATTTCCTTTATAATTAATATTTATTACAGCAAAATTGTTTTATAAATAGCTAATTTAATGTTTTTAACATAAATATGAAATATATAATAATTATTGTATATGCTAAGCTATTTACATTGCGTAAGGGAAAAGGATATAGTATTCTTACTACTTTGTATGTGTATTGAGTAACTTATCTAGACTCTAGACTTGAAATTGAGCTAAATATAGAGGTACTTGATGACGCCCGCAACTCCGTTGCGTCAAAATTCGTTTAAAGCGCGGGAACCGTACATTTTTTCGGGATAAAAACTATCTTAATCTAACCTATCTATATTATATATCGGTTCAGCGGTTTGGGCTTGAAGAGGTAAGAGACAAACAGACACACTTTCAAATTTATAATATTAGGATGGGTTTATAAACTAAACCCTTTGTTGAAAATGTTTTAAAAATCTATTTATTTAACCAGCAAAGAAAAATAAAAAAAACCCTTCATCATTACATGCCCGTGTGTGCAAGCATGCGTATCTACTACCAGCCCTAATCCATGTAAAGTATAGCCTGTTCTAATTTATTATTAATGCTCATGACATAAAGCTCAAGCTAATGTAAACTTTAAGGTAAAATAACTTTGAACAGACCGTAGTTAGATGACGACTCACTCTAGGGCTTCTCATTTACATAACTACTTTTAGTTTAATATCCAACGCGAAAGTGTGTCGTCTATCCGTTACCTCTTCACGCTTAAACTGCTGGACCTATTTTGATTGGTATGCACATATCTACTTATATACTTTGAGTCCCGGGAACCATCTAAGGATACTTTTCATCCCGGAAAAATGTTCGGTTCTCGCGCCATAAACGAATTTTGGCGCAACGGAGTTGAGGGCGTCGTCTGGTCCTACATAAGACGATTGGCTGCTGACCTTTTTGCCAGGAACAGCTAGCTGACATTAATGTAGAATCCTAAAAAGTTTAAAACTCTAACCTTTCAAAATTGGAACTTGGTAAGCTCTCCAAAATAGCCGTTTCTTAAATAAATGAATGAAATATTATGTAGTTGGTTCTAGAACGGCACGACAACCGTTGAAGTGAGGCGATTCGGACAAGGTCAAGCTCCTAACTAGGGCTGACGACTACAGGATTGCAAGACTGAAGAGTTATTTAATACTAGACGTTCCGCGCGGCTTCGCCCGCGTAAATTAGATATTTCACAGACAAATCAGTCTACAAAATATAGCCATGATCCTTCACGTGGTCTACTTCTTATCTGACCCAAATAACAGAAAAATTGCTCTAGTAGTTTCCTTTCAAATAATTTCCCCCGTTTTTTCCACATTTTCTTCTATTTCTTCGCTCCCATTAGTCTTAGCGTGATAAAATATAGCCTGTAGCCTTCCTCGATAAATGGGCTATCTAACACTGAAAGAATTTTTCAAATCGGACCAGTAGTTCCTGCGATTAGCGCGTTCAAATAAGCCCTTTTAAATAATTTCCCCCCGTTTTTTCCACATTTTCCTCTATTTCTTCGCTCCTATTAGTCTTAGCGTTATAAAATATAGCCTATAGCCTTCCTCGATGAATGGACTATCTAACACTGAAATAATTTTTCAAATCGGACCAGTAGTTCCTGAGATTAGCGCGTTCAAACAAATAAATAAACAAACAAACAAACTAACAAACTCTTCCGCTTTATAATATTTTATTTAATTATTTAATACTAGACGACACCCGCAACTCCGTTGCCTCAAAATTCGTTTATCCCGGAACTATCCCTTTTCCAGGATTAATAGTATCCTGTCTTTTCCAGGGGGCCGGGACTGGAAGTATCTCCGTAGCAAATCTCAGCAAAATCAGTTCTTTGGTTTGGGCGTTAAGAGGTAACAGACAGGCAGACATACTTGTGCATTTATAATATTAATATATTGATAATTTGATAGAATAAACTAAACCACGAATAATAAAATATGATATACCTACACTGGGTGGATGCAATAAGAGTTGAGATGCAGTTTATAGTTAAAATTTTAATATATTACCAGAATAGTTAGATACTTCTTAAAATACATTTAACCCGTCGATCGTGGGAAAACGAGACACAATAGATATTCTATTGTGTCTCCTTCACCGGTGAGTGTATGGGGCTTGATGAATTAACTCTTTCAGAATTAGTTTAAATAAGTAGCTCTTAAAGACAGATAGATATCTTAGATTTCAGATTGACTAAAATTATAGCATATAGTTAGTGTAACTGCAATAAGTCTCCACTGATAAATAAATTCAAATAAAATATTATTTTACAAACTCAGGTAGTGACAATCCTAATACAATTGAACAACTCTGAATATAGACTATAGAGAAAGGATGAAGCAAGTTTCAACATAATTAACATAATATGGAGTATAACAAATCACGATCCTGACCTTAGTCATTTTATTGAGGTAAATAAACTTTTTATAATTTTAGGAAAAAATAATTTCTAATGACTTACGACTTACGGGGTTTCGGTTGCAAATTGCAATTAAAAGGAATCTACAGTTATCATCCTACAGTTACAATTAATACAATTAGGTTTAATATTTTAAATAAATATTTTATTAATTTTACTTCGATGTAAAAGGCAAAACTGATTGACACAGGCCAAACTTTCAGAGTTAGAAACTTTAAAATTTCGCACGCGTTTATTATGATATAAACTAGACGTTCCGCGCGGCTTCGCCCGCGTAAATTAGATATTTCACAGACAAATCAGTCTACAAAAAATAGCCTATGATCCTTCACGTGGTCTACTTCTTATCTGACCCAAATAACAGAAAAATTGCTCTAATAGTTCGTGGGATAAGCCCTTTCAAATAATTTCCCCCGTTTTTTCCACATTTTCTTCTATTTCATCGCTCCTATTAGGCTTAGCGTGATAAAATAAAGCCTATAGCCTTCCTCGATAAATGGGCTATCTAACACTGAAATAATTTTTCAAATCGGACCAGTAGTTCCTGAGATTAGCGCGTTCAAATAAGCCCTTTCAAATAATTTCCCCCGTTTTTTCCACATTTTCCTCTATTTCTTCGCTCCTATTAATCTTAGGGTGATAAAATATAGCCTATAGCCTTTCTCGATAAATATGCTATCTAAAAGAAGTTCTGCTACCCATCAAGATACAACAGAACAAAACAGCTTGAAAAGAATTTATAGGTATGTGTGGCACTCGGGGACTGCCGCGGTAAAGCTATTGCATCGCATTTTTTATCAACTTATGCAAATATAATTCGCATACGTCTAGTCGCACGCACACAAACACTGTGCCGAAGTCTGCCGAACTGAAACGATGTTAGACGATGCACGACAACGCCGCTCCGCTGTGCCGGTTAGAGTGGGGGAGTATTAGGTTTATTTTCGTTACAGAATTTCTTCATACGGTCGCCGCGCTCAAAGCCCGTGATAAAAGCTATGCAATATGTTAAAAGAAAAAAAACTAACCTCGAGCCTCCCGCAGCAGGTTAGCAGCATGGCGGTGGCGGTACCGCTCGGCGAGCGCGAGCGCGGTGTCGCCGGCCGCGGTGGTCGCCGCCAGCGCCGCGCCCGCCGCCAGCAGCGCCCGCACGTTCTCGGCGTGACCGCGCTCTGCAGCGATGTGCAGCGCTGTCTGCAATGTTGTGGACTGTTAGTATGTACTATCAGAGAAGTTGATTCATAAGCAGATGGTGGACTTAAGGTGACGCCGCGTTAAAGTAAGTAAAACCGTGTTGGATATGTTTTAGATTGCTTGTTTTCTATGAGCGGCCGGCCCGGCCTCTCATAGAAAACAAGAAATGGAAAGGGCGTAAGCAACATAATGGTTTTTGTCGCGTAATTTAAAAACCATAAATGTATTTTATATAAGCTATGGGAAAATTATAGTGTATGCTTGAACCAATCTATGTACAAATTTTGGAAGCTTAAATCACTCTCCTCTGTTGGCAAAATTAGAATCCCTTTTTTTACAGAGGTCTTTTTGATTGATTATTCTGTGTTATAAACGTTGACCAATCGTGTTATGCTATGGGTAATTCAAAGACAAAGATATGATGAATACTGACCATGAACTTTAATTTCTTAGCTTTAGTCAGTGCTGAGAAAAATCGATATCGCTACAGCCAAATTATCAAGGCGTCGCCTTAAGTAATTTGGTCGCATTGTGTCAAACCCATAAAGGTAATATACCTAGCGGAATAGAGAAACAAAGGCCTGAGCAAGCGAGATGTCACTATCAGTAACACTGCGTGGTAAAAAGAGATGTGATAACTGATACGTGATACATGACTGATGAAATGCAATCTCGTTCGATCTCACGAGATCTCGGCCTTTTTTAGCGAGATTGATCTCGGACGACAAAAAGGCGAGATCTCGCAAGTTTGACGAGATTGCACTTGAACATAAAAACGTCTTATACGAAGCGCGGACTGACACGGACGGAGTTGCGATCACGGAGTAAAAACAAAGAGGAGCTGGCCTAAGCAACTGTGGACAGAGATTTTTAACTAGGACCTGGCGTCATCATTGTGGGCACAGAATACATATTACTCATTGTGGGCGGGCTTAAGTCAATACCATAGATAATACAATATAAATTTTATTATACAGAGAGTCAGTAGGTAGTCGGTACACTTTCAGCGTTTGTCAGGTGCTCACGTAACGAGACTCGCATTATATTAGTGTTTTTTGCGTTTTTAACAAGGAAAGGATGAAGTATTGTGTTTTACAATGTCAAAGTTACTCAGACAGACGATCCGATAATATGAATTGCATCACATTTCATTTGTAAATAATTTTAAACGTAATTAAATATAAAAGTTCTAGAACATTTTAGCTTTCAGCGTTCAAACAATGTATGATGCATAAAAGTCTATTGAAATAATTCGTGAAAATAAATGTTTATCTTATAATACTTGTAATATTTATTATTTTTTACCCAATTTATTCAAATATTGTGATTATTTCCAAAAAACCCACCAAACAGCTAATCTCGCGAGATCTCACAGTATTGTTATTCATAAACTCGCTGGATCTCGCTTGAGCCCCAATCTCGCGAGATTTGCATTCCCTAATGACAGCAGAACTTTTTTTTTTGACGTCCAGTCGGCACTTATCGGCACGTTGACAATTTAATCTCATAGAAAGATACTTGTGTAAGTGTACGTGTGTAAGATACTTGTGTATTTACTAGGGTTGTAAAATTACGTAATTTTACCGAAAACGCTGGTAAAATACGCGTATTTTACGGTAATTTATATAAATTACGGTAAAATTACCGGCTACGTATATATGCAGAATGGTGGTATAACGGCGGGCGGGGCGAGCGTGTTGAAAGTTGCAAGTTGCAACTTGCGTACTTCGTGCGCGTCGCACGGTGTGATGTTGCCGATTAGTGCTGTTTGCCATAATATTTTGCGCTGTTGCGACTTGTTGACAGTTGACGACACTCGACAGAGCATACAGCAAGGCTGGCTACCGGCAGCTTGGCTATTATGTTGTTTTGACTTACTGCACTAGACTGTTTAATTGTTTATATCCCCATTCTTAATGAAAATTATGCCACGAAATCAAATCTTTTTTTACCCAATTTTACCGTAATTTACCGTAAAATATAATATTTTACGTAAAATATCGTAATTTACCGAATTTTACGAAAGTAATTTTACCGCTTTACATCCCTAGTATTTACACAGATGTAAATCAATATCGGTTTCGTTTGACAGCTCGAGATTGTTGCTCTATTGCGCTAGGTATCAGATTGTTGCTCTATTGCCTATGAATCAATTTCCTCAATGGTACTTTTGAACCATAAGAGCCAGTCCACAGGGCGCGTTGCGTCGTCGCAATGCAAATATTTTGACTCATAGCCGGCCACACGGGCGTTGCGCCATCGCAGCGTTATTACAAAGCAGTCTTACGTCAACACCCCCTCCCGTTTCGTCTCGGGGACTGCTGTCCGTCATGTGTGCGTTGCGACGACGCAGCGCGCCGTGTGAACACCTTGGTTATTTGTAAGTAAAACAACACAACGGCAGCGCTGCGTCGACGCAACGCTGACGCAACGCGCCGTGTGACTGGCTCTAATACAGATTGCAGTAGTAGCTAAACTGAGAAATTATACTGGGTCATCCTTGGGTACTTGTCTTTTTGATGTATTATCAGGGAAGTTGATTCATAGGCAGATGGCAGACATAGGTAATTTGGTTGCGTTACGTGAAACCCAGCCGACAGATCACAATTAATCCCTCGATCGTGGAAAAAACGAGACCCAATAGATTTTTTTTTTTGAAATAAGGGGGCAAACGGGCAAACGGGTCACCTGATGGAAAGCAACTTCCGCCGCCCATGGACACTCGCAACATCAGAAGAGTTGCAAGTGCGTTGCCGGCCTTTTAAGAGGGAATAGGGTAATAGGGGAGGGTAGGGATGGGAAGAGAAGGGAATAGGGGAGGGTAGGGAAGGGAATAGGGTAGGGGATTGGGCCTCCGGTAAACTCACTCACTCGGCGAAACACAGCGCAAGCGCTGTTTCACGCCGGTTTTCTGTGAGAACGTGGTATTTCTCCGGTCGAGCCGGCCCATTCGTGCCGAAGCATGGCTCTCCCACGTGTAAATTTTTCTTTTGATTTCTATTGTTATCGCGGCACCCGGGTATCGCTTGGGGCTTGAAGCATTAATATTGAATTGACATAACTCAACCAAATGATGTAGGACTGTCAACTGCCTATGAATTAATTTATTCGATGGTACTAGATGTTGCTGGTAACTATATTCATGGTATCAGAAGGTACATACGGAATGCCCAACAAACACTACTTTAGTCAGTGATGAGTTAGGTAAGGATTTAGGTGTATATTTGAATAGAATGTGTATCGGACAATCTATTTCTAATTTTTGTATGCCCGGAGCATCTTGAACTGAAATTTTAAAGAGAGCTTTAACTGTGACATATTGTACGAATACTACATTAATACTTTTAGTTGGGAGGAGAGGAAAATTAAACAAAAAACAAATGACTGGATATTTGGACAAATTATTAAATAAAAAATCGGCCAAGTGCGAGTCTGACTCGCGCATGAAGGGTTCCGTCCTGTTATAGGGCAAAATAGGCCAAAACTTGTGTCTTTTGTATGCAATTATTAAAATGCAAAGCTTTTAAAATGCTTACCTTTCCACCAGTTTCCTCATCTGAGCGAGCATTTACATCAGCCCCAGCAGCGCACAGAGCTGGCAAACAGCGGCTACGTTCAGCCAGAGCTGCTGCATGTAAAGCATTCCGCTGATGGCTGTCTCTGGCGTCCACTTCTGCTCCATTGCTTATCAACTCCTGTAGCAATTCCAAATTGTCCCACAGCGCCGCCTGGAGTTTATTATTTACTACAGTTATTTCAACTTGAGTAATTTTCATAAGACTCATAAATTATTAAATCCACTTATTTTAGATTCTCAATTAATATCTAATAGCGTTTTCGGCATCTGAACTGCCCCGGGCCAGGGTGGGCCGACAGGATACGGAAACATCCGAAGTTTAAATTAAAAAGTACGTATTGCATAGTACTAGTGCAATACGTAGTACTATTATATATTCTGTGGCAATACGTAGTTTATGTTCTTAATTTAAACTTCGGCTGTTTCTGTATCCTGTCGGCCCACCCTGCCCCGGGGCAGTTTAGATGCGGAAAACGATATAAGTTTTAACCAAAATTTGTTAAATCACTGGTATATTATTTTAATAATTATAAATTGAAATAGAATACTTTTATGTATTTACTTTAGCTTTTCAATAACATTATACCTTACAAAAGTAAAATTTTAAGTATGCTGTTGCAGGTTTGTGAAACTTTACCTGGTGCAGGAGACGACCCTGAAAGTTCTCATCGTCTGGGGAAAGGTCCATTGTTTCATTTCCGAATAACTTCTAACAAAACATTAGTATATCCGCACTTGAAGCGCTCAAGCGTTTCCATTTGCCGCACCTTCATTTACTTTCATATTTAGACCACTATGGAGTCCAGGCCCACTTAAAAGTACAGCAAATATTTAGTATATTACAATTAATGGTTATTTAATAGTAAATATGGTAAAATAAATATTTAAAAGCAATTTTTTATAAATTTTGCATCGATCGATTTCAAATTACAGAAATTTCAAGTTTCTTCTTCTTCTTCTTCTTTTTAAAATGGCCCCGTAGTGAGTTGCCAATGTCAAAGTGGTTGATGCGACTCTGCTTTATGATGGGTTGGCTTTATGAAGAAACAAGGTATAATTTGAGACGCGTACGGATGTTGAAAAATCTAAAACAAGCACAAACATTTAGGGTTAGTACTATACACCTCACAGTTTTATTTTGTTAGTATGAATATATGAACATAACATTTCAACAAATGGAGTATTTACAAAGGACAAAACAGATTTTAGATTGATAGGGCGAGGAATTGTAGGGGGGAGGATATCATACAGGGAAGGTTGGTTCCTTGGACATGAGAAGAAAATGTGGTCTAGAGTGCCCTCGTCCAGGCCGCATTCACATAAGGAGTGATCTCTCACCCTAATCTTGGCCAAGAAATTTCAAGTTTCAACCAAACGTCAACATCTAGTCTTCTACTGTCAGTTGACATTGACATTTGACACAAAACAGATGTTTTTTTTTTCTTTCTTATTATGGCACTTCGGCTATTTAACCATGGCCAGTTCGTATAATATGGCGGGAAAACAATATTCTATAATACAATTTTCAGCTTCGTTTTTCTATATTGTCAGGTCGAAAGTCTAGTCAAAGTCTAAGTTAAAGTCAATACAGTCAAGTCGGTCGATTCAGTAAAGTGGTAGACGCTTTACTGAAACTTTCGATGGAGTTTTGGAGGGAACACAAAATAGCACGTTTCTGGATATTGTATCACTTTCCTACACTTGTGCATGATAACGAATATCTAATGGTTAATATACTACCAATATTACACATTAAAAACCCAATTAACACAATTTTAGGAAAATAATACAAAAACACAACATCACTCTTTCACATTCCCGGCAAAACCAAAACAGATGTTTATTATTTTTATGTAGCGAATAGCGATACCGATAGTATTTAATCATTGGACAGTACCTACAGAACCATAGATAAAGTATGTATAGATGTAATCTTAGCCCGTCATCGCGTGGCCATTTTGATTTTGTGCTTACTTTCATACAAGTAGTGTGCGTGTATTTTCTTGAATATTTATATTTGTCGATGATTTCGAAGCACATTATAATCCAGAAAAGAAATTCATTTAGTTCATGATATCGATAAACTATAGTTAGCAATTATTATAGCTAAATTATTAATTGATACGACATTTTTAGCACTAATAAAATAATATATATACATAAATAAAACCTTATATAGCAGGAATAAGGGATTATTAAACTTATAAATTATCTTTTTAGCTTACAAAAATACCGATTGAAAAGCCCAAAAAACTTTGTTCAAAACTTACGTATTTAATGTCAAATCCACGTGTTTGAGGCATTCTTTGGCCGTTCTTATGGTTTATTATTTAGCGAAACCACAAAACTCAACAATATCTAGCATAAAATGTTTACTAAAAACCTTTATTAACACTTTTAATACATGAAATAATATGCAGACCGACTCCTTTGTTATGTACTAGGAAGTAGGACATAACATTACACGCTTTTGACGCTTATACACCGATATAAAGCTCTCTCCTAACGTCGCAACGTTAAGTAGTAACGTCAACACATTTTTAAATAAGAATACCTACCCTCATTTTATGTTCTGAACTTTTATATTATTGTATCTTAATTCACATGCCGTGCATTTATTTATGTTTTTGGTACTTATTGTTATTTGTAAGTTGAAGAGTAAAGCTCTTCAAACAAACTACAACTTTATAAGCATACAGTTTGCTTATCAGCAAGAAATAAAATGAGCGGTTTCGACTACAGGAAAGAAGAATGGACGAGAAGAAAATCCTACTTGCTACGGAGCTTATTTGAAGATGATCCTAGTAAGTCACAAACAAATATTATAATAATACTTGAAAGTTGAAACATATTTTTACAGAAAAGTGTTAAATAAATCACTATGATGGACAGGTAGTAGACGGCTAAATGCTAATTGATAATACTTATTAATTCTTATTAAAAGTACGTTAAGTCGTATGTTTTAAGGCAGGGTTCACCAAATGGCGGACCGCGGTCCGCATCCGAACCGCCGACCCATTGTGTCATGTGTGCGGACTGCGGACCAAGCATTTTCGAAGATGAACTTCGTTAAAAATAAATTTCGGTCTCGACTTAATGATAAACATCTCCAGGGACCAGGATTTAATATCAATAGCTTTTACCAATTTCACTCCAAACAAGCAACAAAAATTGGCACTTTTCTCATTTATATGAAAATAAAATACACCTGTATAATTTCCGTAATTACCTGTTTTAATAGATATTTTTTTGTTTGGACCGCGAAAGTCATTTCATTTCTTAAAACGGACCACGAGCGAAACTAATTGGTGACCCCTGTTTTAAGGTTTAGCCCATATTTTTCTTTTATTTTTAAGCTAAGTCTACAAAATCATTTCAGTGCTTTCCACAATATCAGAAGAAGATGAATCTGGAGTTCAATATTCTCCAAAAACTCCAAGTGGGCATTATAGAGCCCGGCACTATGAAACACGATATCGATCACCCAGCCCACTACCAGACTTAGTCGTAGAAGTTATACCCAGAAGACCTAAATTATATGACGATGAACCAGAAGAATATTACAAACGCTTAGAGAAACAAATGAGGAAGCTATATAGGCGGGATTATTTGAACCTGCCTTCTAGTAGCAGTGATAGCACTGAGCCTCAGAGTGACAATGAATTTTATACATTTGAAGAGGATTATTGTGTTCGAGATAGCATTGATCAAGAGAAATCAATAGAAGATGATCAAAATATGAATCTATTATCAGAAGACGAAGTACTTTATATTGCTGAACTACATGGTTTGTCTACAATAACCGAAGAATCCACCATTGAAAAAAGTACTTCTTCAATTTCGATTGAAATAGGCGCAAATCAGATTGAAACGACAGCGATTATAGAAAAAGAAATGGAACAAAGTGACGAGAATAATAATGAATCTATGTATACTAGTGAAGCATTTACTGTTAAAAGTAGTGCAGAAACTGAAGAATCATCTAAGAAAGAAGAGTCTGAGGATGAACGAGAAGAGGAACCGACAGAGCTAGCGGAAAGCAATGGTTTGTTTTTTAATTTATACTATAAAACAGTATACTCACCATAGCACCATAAAAAAATAAGCTACTGTAACACTGTAGTCAAGTTATTATTTAGTTAAAATAAAATGTATATGTGACGTTATCAGCGTGAAGGGACCTTATTGTCGGTATTGAGTTATTAGCATCCCCATAATCTACATTTAATAAACTATCGAACCATGTAAATAAGATGCGTGTAGGCCTGCCAAATATATTTTTAAAAAATGTTGAAACTCGAAAGTCGTAAAAGGTGATTTTAAGAAAATCGCATTCAAACTTCGAAACCCAAAAAAAGTATGTTATTGTGGGAAGTTACATAGATATTATGTTTTTTGAGAAGTACATTATATGGTCTTTTAGATTTTAACTTCAATTATATAATTTCATAGCCTTATTCCCGTTTTTCACCACGCCAAAGTGCATGATGTAATGAAAATGCCCAAGATGGTTTTTACTACTATACTTACTTTATAGTATGTTTTCTATAGTATTTTATGAAAGAATAATATAAAACGGGTAAGTTTTTACTAAATTAAAACGACTTCAATATTAAATGACATTGTTTATTATATAAAAAAATATTTGAACAAATGAAACATTGTGCTTTACTTATCTTATTAATCAGTCAAAATCAACAAAAATATATATTTACTATGCTTAAAAATAATCAAATGAGATCAAATATATGAAGTCCTATTAAAAAAGTAACTTTTTTCAGTCTTAAAATTCAAGTTAAAGTTTAGTAAAAAGCTGGTACAAACACTAAACATTTTATAAAAGGGACCTTATTGTCGGTGATTAAAATTTAGTAATATCACATAAAAATGAATATAAATTTTGATTAACATTGAGGTTCCTATTTCTAAAATAACTTTAATTATCCTTTAGTAACAGAATGTGTACCAAAACATGCAATTTCTCTTAGTTATCATAAAATATATTAAAAGGAACCTTAATGTCGGTCGTTATATTTTTAGTAATAAAGTTAAAAGAAGATACAAAAATACTACTAATTTCGTAGTTGTAACAACGAATTATAATTTGTCTCTCTATTTATACAATATTTAATTATAAATCAACGGGCGGTCAACCTCTAAATAAACCAATTAGGGTAAATTGTCGTAACTGGCCACATAATATTATGTGTCCAGTTAAGACGATTATGACGGATTTGCCATTATCGCCGAATTGCCATTTAGACAGTCGATTATTACAATTCGATAATAATCGTAAAAAAGTAGAAATTCAAATTGTATACAAATCAAGTTGAATGATATTATAAAAGCAACTTCATAGTAGTATTTACATACTTAACTTACGCCTTCCATTAGAAAAATCCATTTCTTAAAGGCTCTTCGATCCAAAATAAACAGCTCCAACACTATCCGCACGTCTAAACAAACACAAGCTCGAGCACCAACTGACGCACTGACGACTTGACGAGTAACGAAAAAACGAATTAACAGGCGGGTACGCAGCGAGTGAGCGAGTGTGCAAAACCCGACGCCTCACGCCACGAATCAGAAAGAGGCGACAAATCCTTTGATACACGCCGCCACCGCGTCTCGCCGACTAGTCACTAGGGATGTAAAGCGGTAAAATTACTTTCGTAAAATTCGGTAAATTACGATATTTTACGTAAAATATTATATTTTACGGTAAATTACGGTAAAATTGGGTAAAAAAAGATTTAATTTCGTGGCATAATTTTCATTAAGAATGTGGATATAAACAATTAAACAGGTTACTTAATGCAAGTCTAGACTGCAGTAAGTCAAAACAACATAATAGCCAGCCTGCCGGCTTGCTGTATGCTCTGTCGAGTGTCGTCAACTGTCAACAAGTCGCAACAGGGCAAAATATTATGGCAAACAGCACTAATCGGCAACGTCACAACTCACACCGTGCGACGCGCACGCAGTACACAAATTACAACTTGCAACACGCTCGCCCCGCCCGCCGTCATACCACCATTCTGCATACATACGTAGCCGGTAATTTTACCGTAATTTATATAAATTACCGTAAAATACGCGTATTTTACCAGCGTTTTCGGTAAAATTACGTAATTTTGCAACCCTACTAGTCACTAGTACCGTCTTGAAGTCAGCTATCCCCAACCCGTAGCGTATCTGTGCACTGTGGCCCGCGTGATGTTAAACTATTTTGAAATTCACGCCCACCGGCAAAATAATGTAGTCGTGAAATTTTTTCCACTTTTAAATCATAAATTTTGAAGAAAGTTGTTTTTTAACCCTAAAAAAATTTAGTTGCGGCCCGCGACACCAAGACCAAGATATTTGTGGCCCGTATGAAAAGAAGGTTGGGGACCACTGGTCAAAGTCTTTTAACCCGATACCGTGCCGACAGAAAGCCGCAATCGACTCTCGGCTGCAGCACCGACAATAAGGTCCCTTTTTTACTAAACTTTAGGATCAATTTTAACCTATAAAAAATCTTTTTTAAAGCCTGTGTCTTTGTTATATCAAAATTTAGAGCAAAAAAAGAAAAAATGATTTTTTTCGATGTTTTACTTTAAAGGCGATTATCTCGGAAACTAGAACCGACAACAAGGTCCCTTTTCCCAGATAACGTCACATATCGTGCCATAAATAACGATCGATTGTGATAAAATTCAAGGTCTAAATAAATATTTGGGATTTCAACAAGAGGCCTTTTTGTAGTGCAGTATTGGTGCAGTAGTTACATTCAAAAATCGAACACACACTTGGCTTTTTCTATTTTTGGCTAGGCTTTAGTTTTTTTAAAGAATTTTGTTATAAAATGGTAAAGGTAACGTTTTATATTATTTTATTACAGATGCAAGCTTAGATAATGAATCCGTTTCGCCCATCCTAGAACCAGACGCAATGAGACGACAAGAAACAAGATTGTCACAATTTTCCATAGGCAACGATTTTGACAAATCAACAGAAAAAATAGTTCCTTATCATAGAAAACAATTAGAATTTATGGAAGAAAGTTCAGAAAATCGTGATAAAAATATTATTCCTCGAATTACGGACATTAGAGGAAAAACTACTTCTACTCCAAATTCAAGTCTCAAATCCTACACATCCCGTTTATCTAAAAGAAAAAGTTTTGGTGATCGCTTTGAACCATATTCAAGTAGTTCGAGTGGCAAGAGTTTCGTCTCGAAATACGATCAGGCTCTGCAAACATCTTTCTCAGAGGAGGAAACTAGCAATCAAAAGTTTTGGAGAAATTTTATAGTAGGTACGCCCATAATTTATATGTTCAAATAATGAGGACTGCAGAGTACAGACCATTAAAATAATAATTATGTTAGGTACTTAATGTACTTATATTTTTATATTTACTTTGTTTTGGTGTAGAGTTTTTTTACACTTATTGCATTATAATCAATACCATACGTAATATGAGGGTATAAAACTTCAGTTAAAGTATTGTATTTTAATTGTTACGCATACATAGCAATCAAAAGTTTTGGAGAAATTTTATAGTAGGTACGCCCATAATTTATATGTTCAAATAATGAGGACTGCAGAGTACAGACCATTAAAATAATAATTATGTTAGGTACTTAATGTACTTATATTTTTATATTTACTTTGTTTTGGCGTAGAGTTTTTTACACTTATTGCATTATAATCAATACCATACGTAATATGAGGGTATAAAACTTTAGTTAAAGTATTGTATTTTAATTGTTACGCATACAATCATGACATATTAAATAATAATAAATTTTTAGTAAAATTTTATTGATATGTAGTTCGTTTTATTTAACATTTAGTATTTGTTACATTATGATCCCAAGCAGAAAAACCCTGTAATATATTTTTAATAATTATATTCATCCTATTATTAACGTGCACACAGCACAACTTACAAGTGTGGGGACAGGGGCGACGCTGGGCGACTGCCCAGGGCGCCCGGGCGCCAATTTTTTCATGACTACCAGCACCCTTAGCGCCGAAAAAAATCTCGCCGAGGGCGCTGGTAGCGCTAAAACCGGCCCTGTGTTAGGAAGTGAATAGCTGTTGAAGTGTGAATGGAAACTATTTGGAATTCATATTTGGAATTTAGAAGAAAATATTTTACTTGTCAGAAAAATATTCGTCTATGACATATAATAACATTTTACCTAGCTACGTCCGTGTACAATATATTTTGTGTTTCTTTCAATAATATATATCATTTTAGTCCTCGTGTGTATCATTTCATCAATAGCACAATAATTAATAGTTATTAAAAATTCAAAAAACGAGTTTATTGTGTTCCCTCCAAAACTCCATCAAAAGTTTTAATATAGCGTCTATCACTATACTGACTGGACTAACTTGAATTTGATTGATAAATTTACTGCCCTGGGCCTTGGCTTCTGGCCCCTGACAATCAGACATTAGAAGTTTAGACTAGAAGTTTAGACCAAGACTATTTAGAAAAAAATGTTTTCTCGCTATTTACTTGACACTGACAATAGAATGTTCAATGGACAATGTTTATTGCATTAACGACTTGTTAACGACACAAAAAAAGACAAAATATGAATTTTGACGAGTTTTGCCGGGAATGTGAAAGAGTGATGTTGTGTTTTTGTATTATTTTCCTAAAATTGTGTTAACTGGGTTTTTAGTGTGCAATATTGGTAGTATATTAACCATTAGATATTCGTTAACTTGCACAAGTGTAGGAAAGTGATGCAATATCCAGAAACGTGCTATTTTGTGTTCCCTCCAAAACTCCATCGACAGTTTCAGTAAAGCGTCTACCACTTTACCGAATCGACCGACTTGACTTCCTGACTGTATTGACTTTTACTTAGACTTTGACTAGACTTTAGACCTGACAATATAGAAAAACGATGCTGAAATTTGTATTATAAAATATTGTTTTCCCGCCTCAATATAATCGACACTGGCCATGGTTAAATAGCCGAAGTGCCATAATAAGAAAAAAAAATATATGAATTTTGACAGCTGACACTTGGCAATCCAAAAATGTCCAAAATTGAAAACAAAAGTTTTCGAGGTTGTTTTTAAGAAGTTTTTGTTTTAAATCTCTAGAATAATTGTTTGGGAATCAGTTTGTATACAATCACATAATGGCACCTTCTGAAGGTATTCCTTCTGATCTTGATGAAAAGAGCTTTGAAAATATAGTGAAGTTTGTGTCAAACGTTCGAACAGGGTAAGTCGTGGCAGGCTACATTAATTTATATAATTTACCTGTGACTACCGATTTTTACAGTAAAATAAATACAGCTAGTGAGGCCACTGTTATATTTCTTTAAGATAGGGTCATATAAATTGGGCATAATAATAGTATCGCAGAGGCCACACTAAATGTTAAGATATTAAGAAAGATACTCCTGCTTATCTCAATCAAATAGCAAAACATAAATAAAAGTTGCATCATCGGTAAAGGTTCCGAAACCAACCCCAAAATTGATGGAGAGCGGGGGTGAGGGGAGGAGGGGTAAACACCCACCGTACCGACCCCACACTGAAAAAACCCCCAGTTTTGGAGCTATACTCACCTTTGAAATTTTCGGAATTTTGAGGCTACATCATCTATTCTCGACAATTTGCATACTGTTTCCAAGTAATTCCAAGGCATTACTAGACTGTTGTGAGTAAAGCATTAAAATTGCAATTTTGTTTAACAATGTGAACCAAGGTTTTTAGATAAAAATTAAAAGTAAAAATTAACAAAATTCACTACAAAAAACTACTGAATATCATCTACCGTGTTAAAACTCGACATTAAGTACTTTGACTTTTGTTTTTTTTATGATAATTAAACCTCCGGCTTAGGAATTGCACTCTAGGGGTTGACCAACTACTACAAAAAAAATTAAGTCAACTATTTCTGGGTGGTTCACAAAAAAATATCTTCGCTTCGCTGTGCTACGCTCCCGCCTTAGCCATCTAACCTAACCCAACCAAGTCGTATTGGGCCAACATTGCTATTAATTACCTAGGAATTATAATAATATAACTACTGTTCTTATACATTTCCTATAACAAAATTATTTTAAAATCAAATATATTATTTTAAAATGTCAATATAATATGAACATATAAGTTTTTTGACTTTTTGTAATCCTTAACGGATTACGGAACGTCAAAGAAATGTCAAGTGGCAAATCCCAGTGCAAATAAAAAAAAGAAAAATGAAGAAGAAGCCAAATATTTATTAGCCAAACCCATACAGTTACTATACAGTAGTGAATTTTGATAATTTTTCATAATTTTTATCAAGAAACCTTGAATTATATAGTTTTGGAATGATAAAATAATCGTCCCCACTAACCATAGCCTTATGATGCCTTGAACACACTAACGGCCGTTCCCAATATTCAATCCATCTCTGGTTTGACATACGATCGATTGCAGCTAACATTGAATTGACATAAAATATATGTCTCTAATGTCTAATAAGAGCTATTGTTATCTCTAGTAGGGCAAAACCAGAGATAGATCAAATATTGGGAACGGCCGTAAGTTAGTAACACATAAACACCAGAAAACCGATGACTTTATCTCAAGATTACGAAAATTTCAAATTTAAATTTCTCCTAAATGGGGAGGGGGGGTTTTCCGGGGGTGGAAGTGGCACAAGGAGGTTTTTCTCTCCCAAAACATCCTTCCTCAACCCATGTGACCACCAAAAAATTGGGGTAGGTTTCTGAACCTTAGCCCAAAATGGTTACTTTGGTCACTCACATTTTGCTATACAAGTGAAACTAACAACATTTCCCCTAAATTATTTTCCTTATATAATTGTAGTAGTTCAGTTATTTACTAAACATGCTATTGTAGATACAAAACTAGGGATTTGAAATAATATTAATATGTGTGTTCTGTAGACAGTAAAATGTATTTCAGGAAGCTGCAAGGATCAATAACAATAGCCCATGCTACTGTGGACCTCTTAGAACAAATAATTTCAGATGCTGACAACACAACTGCACTGTGAGTATTATTACTCCAAACACCCAGCTAATATTTCTAGAAGAATAAGGTTCCTTATTACTGCGTAGATGTTGCATATAACTTTGTGTCACCAAAGTTGGCATATTGTGCTGGAACCATTTGTTTTCTGGAATAAAAACTCTTTAATGTACTTTCTGAGTACTCAAAATATCACCATATCAAATTTGATCAAATTCACTGCAGCGTGAAAAAATAGTCTGACTACAAACTTTCACATTTATAATATTAGTGTTTTTACACCTCAATGTCTACCTGCCAAATAAAATAATATTATTAATAGTTCAGTAAGCTGTCGCATAACATTTGAAAATCTATTGTGCCTGCAATTCCCACGATTGAGGTATTAATATATTGTTTTGTAAAAATACATTAAACCTTACTTTTAAAAAATTCAAACCGTAAAACTCACTGACCTCCATTATACAAGTACGCTGGACCTATGATACCCACTTTTTTTGTGCCTATTTGAAGCGGAATCAGCGCCCCAGTGAGAGGGAAGAGAACTCAATTTGACGTAACTTGCAAATGGGCGCTTAATCGTTATTGGTTGTCATCACTAGTATTAGTTCCAAATACTCCCACTACTGCTATCAGCGCCAATATGGCGACTTTCAAACCTCATTTTTACGTCAAATCATAGACAAATATATTTGGTCAATGGTCAAATTTAGTTCCTATCACTCCCATTGGGGGAGCTGATTCCGCTTCAAATAGGCACAAAAAATAGCTGTCATTTCAAAGGGTATCATTAGTCCAGCGTACTTGTATAATGGAGGTCAGTGGTAAAACTTGATGTTCTAGTCCCACAATTATTTCTTTTTCTGATATGTTAGAAAAGTAGCTTGATAGACAAGGGTTAAACTTTGTAAAGGGGTACAAAATTAACTTCAATAACTTTAATTAATAAGTAGCAATATACAGCAATAAAACTTATCATATTTCTTAAACTTTTTGTATACTATATGATTACAGGGTGCTATGTAAAAAAATTCGTGCAGTCGGTTGTCACTTAACTGAAGCACTGCCTGCAGAGTTGTCTGCGGGTAACATGGTCCGGAGAGTCCTCCGAGCCATCAGAGATGAGCAGAGAGCTAATGTAAACCAGGTCAGTTTGATTTGAGATATATCAAGATAATAATTTATTTAATCTTTGGTCTAAAGACCAATTTTCCAGAAGGTGAAAGAACCTTAAGACCACATCCGTTCGCGGCACCGTGCAGCGGCGCGGCGCCGTGTCGTGTCATGGTGGCGGCGTTTGATGGGGACGCGGCCCAACCCTTAGTAAACCAGATTCTCGTTTTTAAAAACTATTTTGTGCCTTTTAAAATACATTTATACATTATTACTAGCTGTTGCACACGGCTCCGCCCGCGTTATTACATTTTTCGAACCATCCACCCTTCTACCCAGGAGCAAAGTTCGTAAAATATAAGAAACCTATAAAATTCACAAGACTACCCACTCACTTGGCGCATTCTTTTCCTGGACTCTTGTTCTGTTTTCTTGGGATATAACAATTTTATATAATGTAAATATTGTTTGTTTCAGAGTGTAGAAGGTGCTGGTGAATCTCTGCAGCGGTTGGTGCTGGCCAATCCCGGCAGGAGGGCCACCATCGGACCCGCATCTAAAGATCTCAAGGAACCATTAAGAGACTTTATTGCTGAGGTAAGCAAACTGTGGTGCCGCGCTGCTAAACGTTGTGCAGCTAAAATTGGAAATGCCATTAATCACCTTTTTATGTTGCGAATTAATTTTAATGACGCCATGCCGTACCAGTGCCGAATTAATAGTTTTTATAAGAGTAGGCCATTTTATTTCCGCCGCCCCATGTACGTAGTCTGTAGGGACTCTATGAACGCTGCCTAAGACGCTGCCGCCCCTAGGCCGTGGCCTATAACGGCCTATTTATACTCGTAATTCGTAAATCCGGGGCTGGCTACGAGTCGCTGCGTTGTTCACAATTCGAAAATAAGCAATTCAAAAATTTTCAAAATGCAGCGCTATAATATTTGTTTGTGTTTAGGTGTTTATTTGGTTAAACACAAAAATGTAAAATCGTGGTTAGACTGCCTTGGCAGCACTTAACAGCTCGGCGATCAAGTGCTTAGAGGTCGTCGTTTTTACATTTGTATAGAAAACTGTAATGACGAAGCGATGTGGTTTGTCTTCCAGCTGCGTGCGGAGCTGGAGTCGTCCCTGGAGTCGGTGTGCTCGCAGGCGAAGGAGCACATAGCGGCCGACGAGCTGGTGATGACGCACGGCGCGGGCGCGCTGCTCGAGCGGTTCCTGCGCGCCGCCGGCAGGAAGTACCGCCTGGTGCTGGCCGAGGGCCCCGACGTTAGAGAGGTGAGCTGGAGTCGGTGTGCTCGCAGGCGAAGGAGCACGTAGCGGCCGACGAGCTGGTGATGACGCACGGCGCGGGCGCGCTGCTCGAGCGGTTCCTGCGCGCCGCCGGCAGGAAGTACCGCCTGGTGCTGGCCGAGGGCCCCGACGTTAGAGAGGTGAGCTGGAGTCGGTGTGCTCGCAGGCGAAGGAGCACATAGCGGCCGACGAGCTGGTGATGACGCACGGCGCGGGCGCGCTGCTCGAGCGGTTCCTGCGCGCCTCCGGCAGGAAGTAACGCCTGGTGCTGGCCGAGGGCCCCGACCTTAGAGGTGAACTGGAGTCGGTGTGCTCTCAGGCGAAGGAGCACATAGCGGCCGACGAGCTGGTTATGACGCACGGCGCGGGCGCGCTGCTCGAGCGGTTGCTGCGCGCCGCCGGCAGGAAGTAACGCCTGGTGCTGGCCGAAGGCCCCGACGTTAGAGGTGAACTGGAGTCGGTGTGCTCGCAGGCGAAGGAGCACATAGCGGCCGACGAGCTGGTGATGACGCACGGCGCGGGCGCGCTGCTCGAGCAGTTCCTGCGCGCCGCCGGCAGGAAGTACCGCCTGGTGCTGGCCGAGGGCCCCGACGTTAGAGAGGTGAGCTGGAGTCGGTGTGCTCGCAGGCGAAGGAGCACATAGCGGCCGACGAGCTGGTGATGACGCACGGCGCGGGCGCGCTGCTCAAGCGGTTCCTGCGCGCCGCCGGCAGGAAGTACCGCCTGGTGCTGGCCGAGGGCCCCGACGTTAGAGAGGTGAGCTGGAGTCGGTGTGCTCGCAGGCGAAGGAGCACATAGCGGCCGACGAGCTGGTGATGACGCACGGCGCGGGCGCGCTGCTCGAGCGGTTCCTGCGCGCCTCCGGCAGGAAGCACCGCCTGGTGCTGGGCGAGGGCCCCGACGTTAGAGAGGTGAGCTGGAGTCGGTGTGCTCGCAGGCAAAGGAGCACATAGCGGCCGACGAGCTGGTAATGACGCACGGCGCGGGTGCGCTGCTCGAGCGGTTGCTGCGCGCCGCCGGTAGGAAGTAACGCCTGGTGCTGGCCGAGGGCCCCGACGTTAGAGGTGAACTGGAGTCGGTGTGCTCGCAGGCGAAGGAGCACATAGCGGCCGACGAGCTGGTAATGACGCACGGCGCGGGTGCGCTGCTCGAGCGGTTGCTGCGCGCCGCCGGCAGGAAGTACCGCCTGGTGCTGGCCGAGGGCCCCGACGTTAGAGAGGTGAGCTGGAGTCGGTGTGCTCGCAGGCGAAGGAGCACATAGCGGCCGACGAGCTGGTGATGACGCACGGCGCGGGCGCGCTGCTCAAGCGGTTCCTGCGCGCCGCCGGCAGGAAGTACCGCCTGGTGCTGGCCGAGGGCCCCGACGTTAGAGAGGTGAGCTGGAGTCGGTGTGCTCGCAGGCGAAGGAGCACATAGCGGCCGACGAGCTGGTGATGACGCACGGCGCGGGCGCGCTGCTCGAGCGGTTCCTGCGCGCCTCCGGCAGGAAGCACCGCCTGGTGCTGGGCGAGGGCCCCGACGTTAGAGAGGTGAGCTGGAGTCGGTGTGCTCGCAGGCAAAGGAGCACATAGCGGCCGACGAGCTGGTAATGACGCACGGCGCGGGTGCGCTGCTCGAGCGGTTGCTGCGCGCCGCCGGTAGGAAGTAACGCCTGGTGCTGGCCGAGGGCCCCGACGTTAGAGGTGAACTGGAGTCGGTGTGCTCGCAGGCGAAGGAGCACATAGCGGCCGACGAGCTGGTAATGACGCACGGCGCGGGTGCGCTGCTCGAGCGGTTGCTGCGCGCCGCCGGCAGGAAGTACCGCCTGGTGCTGGCCGAGGGCCCCGACGTTAGAGAGGTGAGCTGGAGTCGGTGTGCTCGCAGGCGAAGGAGCACATAGCGGCCGACGAGCTGGTGATGACGCACGGCGCGGGCGCGCTGCTCGAGCGGTTCCTGCGCGCCGCCGGCAGGAAGTACCGCCTGGTGCTGGCCGAGGGCCCCGACGTTAGAGAGGTGAGCTGGAGTCGGTGTGCTCGCAGGCGAAGGAGCACATAGCGGCCGACGAGCTGGTGATGACGCACGGCGCGGGCGCGCTGCTCGAGCGGTTCCTGCGCGCCTCCGGCAGGAAGCACCGCCTGGTGCTGGGCGAGGGCCCCGACGTTAGAGAGGTGAGCTGGAGTCGGTGTGCTCGCAGGCAAAGGAGCACATAGCGGCCGACGAGCTGGTAATGACGCACGGCGCGGGTGCGCTGCTCGAGCGGTTGCTGCGCGCCGCCGGTAGGAAGTAACGCCTGGTGCTGGCCGAGGGCCCCGACGTTAGAGGTGAACTGGAGTCGGTGTGCTCGCAGGCGAAGGAGCACATAGCGGCCGACGAGCTGGTAATGACGCACGGCGCGGGTGCGCTGCTCGAGCGGTTGCTGCGCGCCGCCGGCAGGAAGTAACGCCTGGTGCTGGCCGAGGGCCCCGACGTTAGAGGTGAACTGGAGTCGGTGTGCTCGCAGGCGAAGGAGCACATAGCGGCCGACGAGCTGGTTATGACGCACGGCGCGGGCGCGCTGCTCGAGCGGTTCCTGCGCGCCGCCGGCAGGAAATACCGCCTGGTGCTGGCCGAGGGACCTGATGTTAGAGAGGTGAGCTGGAGTCGTCCCTGGAGTCGGTGTGCTCGCAGGCGAAATGTCTTCGCCATGAAAAACGAGCGCGGGTTTCAATTAAACAAAAGGCCAGCAGCGCCCTAGGCTTCATCTAATTGTATATGAGTTTCCCGTATGTACAGCCTCATATATTTTTTAGGTTTGTTAAGTAATGATTGTCTAGTTACAGAGTGGCTACCGAACTCTCTCTTTCTCTCTCTCTGCGAAACAGGGGCATACCCAAGAAAAGGTGGCGCGACGAGCTAGACGCTGTAAAGTGTGGCCAAATACAGCGAAGTAGGAGGCCTTACCCGACAGTGGGACACTATAGGCTGATAATAACAATAAAGAAGTAACGATATAATAAAAGATAATAATACATATTATGTTTCTCTTAACTACAGAGCCACGCGATGGCGGCGCGGCTGAGCGCGGCGGGCGTGAGCGTCACCGTCGTCACCGCCGCCGCCGCGCCCGCGCTCGTCTCGCGCGTCAACAAGGTAACAATCTTTTGTTTTTCCGTTTTGCTTGTTTATTTATAGTATGCTAGATAATGCTTATAACTTTGCCAACGATACAGGATTCCTTTGCCACATACTTTGTGCAAATAAAAGTAGCCTACTACCTTCTCCGTGGTCCACTCTTATCTTTGTCAAATATTGGCAAATCGGCTCAGTAGTTTTGGAGTCTATTCGATGGAATGTAAATGCAGAAAACTACTACGTATCGTTCCCTTGTACGACTTCTAAAAAATCCAGCAAATGATGTATGTAAAATATGTGTAGAACATTAAATTAAAATTAATTGTAATATACAAAGCAATTTCGTATGTTATAGGTTGTGATAGCAGCCACGGCGACTGTGGGGGGCGGGGCGGTGATCGCGCCCGTAGGCACCGCCCTGATTACCAACGCTGCCACGCACCGCGCCGTTCCCGTGAGTATACACGCCCGCACACACACACACACACACACACACACACACACACACACACACACACACACACACACACGCGTACGCACAATCACATAGTAACTTACACGAACGCACACGCATAAAAAATTACGAATGTGGTTGGCTATACATGCAGGATGTAACAAAAGTAACTGATAATACTTTAGGGATAGTATATGTCCCTTATATAGAGTTCCCCAGTAGCAGCGCTGAAAGAGCAACATTTTTTTTGTGATTTGTATGGGCTAGCTCCCCCTCGTCATGATTTTTTCCATACAAAGGTGAAAAAAAGTTACTCTTTCAACGCTGCTACTTTCACAGTGACCTCTATACAAGGGACATATGTCATATACTATGCCTAAAGTATTATCATTTAGTTTTGTTACGCTCTGTATAAACGCCTCCGTGGTCCAGTGGTTAAGAGCGTGGCTCATGACTCGGAGGTCGTGGGTTCGATTCCCGCGTTGGAAACATGTTATTTCCAAGTTTGGTTAGGACAATGCAGGCTGATCACCTGATTGTCTGACAAGTAAGATGATCCATGCGTCGGATGGGCATGTGAAAAGTCGGTCCTGCGCCTGATCTCTCGCCAGTCGTGTCGGTCGTCCGTCCCACTGGGTTATGAGAGTAAAGGAAATAGAGAGTGCTCTTGTGTACTGCGCACACACTTGGGCACTATAAAAATCACTGCTGCGTAACTGGCCTGGTTTCAATGAAACCGGCCACCGTTACCGAAACCGGTGTGGGAGTTATTATTATTACCCTGTATAAAATTGGTTTAATTTGTTTTTTTTACAAATAATCTGTAATTGTTACGTTTATTAGGAAACCTTAAACCTGTAATAATGTATTTACATTATCTATGTATACGTGCGCAGGTGATCGTGCTGTGTCCGCTGCTGAAGTTGTCGCCGGTGCAGTCGTGCGACCAGTACTTGTTCAAGGCGCAGGACACCTCGCACCAGGCCATGCCCTACCAGTATGTATTCTACCACTTATCACTAAAACACCCTAAATTCTACCGTTTGTTATTGCTACCAACAAATACAACTAGAGACCTTTTAGTTTCTATTATAATATTCGTTCATAATTCATCATTATTATATTAATGTTTATCTCTGTTTAAACGTCTGCACGATTGTACTAACAGAGAAGTTGATTCCTAGACACTAGGCAGATGGGGGACCTACGTAGTTTGGTCGCGTTACGTCAAACCCAACCGACAGATTACAATAGGGTATTTGACAGATTTTTAATTTCAATCTTGAATTACTTGGTTGCGATTAAGAAGTTCATCGAAAGTAATTTTTTATTTTAAAATACGTATTTCGTAAGAAACATGTAAATAAAAATTCAAATAAGCCGCCGAAACGCTTTATTCAGCAATATGGCGTTCGTGTTTTGTAAGTGACGTCACTAGCGTGTAAAACAATATATATTTTAATCTGTTGTGTAAACTATGCGCCTATGATGTCATCATGACATTAGCCAATCCGGATCGTTTTCGAATTAGTGGCGCGAGAAACAAAAAGCTAAACATATTTTTGTGTTTTTGGATATATTAATTGTTATTATTTTTATTAAACCTTATGTAAATCACATAAAGAACCATCATTTTATGCATTTAAAGCAAATAATCACAAAAAAAATCTTACTGTCATATAGCCTATTAACATTATTAAATTAAGAAATTAAAAAAAAACCCCGCCAAACACTAATGTTATAAAGCGGAAGAGTTTGTTTGTTTGAACGCGCTAATCTCAGGAACCGAGGTCCGATTTGAAAAATTCTTTCAGTGTTAGATAGCCCATTTATCGTGGAAGGCCATAAGCTATATTTTATCACGCTAAGACTAATAGGAGCGAAGAAATAGAAGAAAATGTGGAAAAAACGGGGAAAATTATTTGAAAGGGCTTATCTCACGAACTACTGGAGCAATTTTTCTGTTATTTGGCACAGATAAGAAGTAGACCACGTGAAGGATCATAGGCTATTTTTGTGGACTAATTTGTCTGTGAAATATCTAATTTACGCGGGCGAATCCGCGCGGAAACGTCTAGTGAAATAATAATTTACTGACTTTAGGTTTAAATAATTCCTAAGTGTAAAGTAATATTTTAGTCCATAATTATTGTCACGGTGTGTCGGGGGACCGCCAAGTAAACTACGACAACAGCGACTTTTGCATTTTGTATCGCCAAGTCGCTGGTTGTCTCGATTCGGTTCAATGTGAACTGACCCTTAAACTATAATGTTATGTGAAATCAAACATCTACATAAGCGGTCGCCCGACATACCTTAACAATAATTATAATTGACTAAAATATTACTTTACACTTAGGAATTATTTAAACTTAAAGTCAGTAAATTATTATTTTATTACTTTTTAAAGTTGTTTGGCGGGTTTTTTTTTTTTTTTAATTTCTTAATTTAATTTTATTTCATGCTTTTTAAACTTGTGTAGGTTATAGTGCAGAATAACTCCTATCAACAGGATCATATAATCATGATAACTATCTATAAATGTCCTTTTCGATGAGGCCGTTAATATGAGCCCAAACACAAAACCTCCACTTTGGGTTCATACGGAGCTCGGCTCCAATAGGAATCCAGTTGATGCTGCAGCAGCAGCAAATATTACCTGTTTATCCATGTATTACTGGTTGTCGCAATTAAAATGAGCCCAAACACGAAACCTCTGCTCTAAGTTGGCGATGAGTTGAATATCCTATTGATTACCAGGTGATGCTGCAGCACCAGGTCAACTTTCCATTAATGTGTATAAATGTATAGGTACTGTATATTCACAAATGTCACGAACGAAAATATTAAACCCATCAAACGTCTGTAAGTTGGTAACGGCCTTTTATGAACCAGATAAACCCAGATTTTTCAGCACTGAGCAGGTTGATGATAATGAATTATAGCTAAGAACACTCAATCATGTCAGCTTTCAAACAAAAAAAAAACTAGATCAAAATCGGTCCACCCGTTTGGATGCTACGATGCCACGGACAGATATACACACAGACAGATATACATACAGACAAACAAACAGGCAGACACGTCAAACTTATAACACCCCTCTTTTTTGTCGGGGGTTAAAAATGACGTTAGTCTGTCAACTGCCTAGGAATCAATTTCCTCGATGGTACTAATAAAGGGATTTTCATATAATTTGGAATGGATATATTTTTGAGTACCAGTAGCCCTAGCACGGCGACCAGTGGAAATGCGAAAGTATAGACAAACTGTGGAGATAAACTTAAGGTGCCGTTCCGATCTTTTTTCTTTCCGAAAAATTCAATTAAAATGCCACTTTATGACAGACTATAGTCACAAATTACTGTGGAGATAAACTTAAGGTGCCGTTCCGATCTTTTTTCGTTCCGAAAAAATTCAATTAAAATGCCACTTTATGACAGACTATAGTCCTAAAAATGCAAATAATATCCTACTTTATGTCATATACTATAGTCTGTCATAAAGTGGCATTTTAATTGAATTTTTGTCGGTCGCGATTAGCCGCGGTAAAGATCGGAACGGCACCTTAAGTTTATGTCCACAGTTTGTCTATACTTTCGCATTTCTACTGGTCGCCGTGCTAGGGCTGCAGAAAAGAACGTAGAAAGCCCTACATTAACTTGTTTTCACCCATGTAAGTATAACCAAGGTTACCAATGTTATATATACTCTGTTCACAGGGGTCTGGAGTGTGTAGACGCGACGGTGGTGGCGCAGAAGTTCGACTTCATCAGGCCGAACCAGGTCTCCCTCGTCATAACCAACCTGTGAGTAAACATGACGTCGCCGCCATTTTGTCGTTCAACAAAATGGCCGCCACCGTTGAAGCTTTTTAGGCAGATGTTGAACAGAATAAGTCTTATTTTAGCACTTAAAATACAGGCTTGGCCTAGTTTAAGTACTAGAACAATCAAAATATTGTACCTTATTTTTAAGTGTTTTTTTTTAATAAATAAATATTTTTAGGCAGATGTTGAACCGAATAAGTCTCATTACAGAAACCTTGTTTATTGGCAACTAGACGTTCCGCGCGGCTTCGCCCGCGTAAATTAGATATTTCACAGACAAATTTGTCCACAAAAAATATCCTATGATCCTTCACGTGGTCTACTTATCCGTGCCAAATAACAGAAAAAATGCTCCAGTAATTCGTGAGATAAGCCCTTTCAAATAATTTCCCGCGTTTTTTCCGCATTTTCCTCTATTTCTTCGCTCCTATTAGTCTTAGCGTGATAAAATATAGCCTATAGCCTTCCTCCATAAATGGGCTATCTAACACTGAAAGAATTTTTCAAATCGGACCAGTAGTTCCTGAGATTCATTCACACAAACAAATTCTTCCGGTTTATAATATTAGTATAGATCAGTATTACCCAAAGTGTAGGTCGCGGGTAGATTTTGGGGGGGCCCTGAAGGCTGAAACTATAGGACGATTGTCGTACTCGTTCGATTGTCATTTTACTCGTTCGTTCGTCGTCGTGGATGCGTGCGGGACGGGGGCGGGGCATTCGAACGCAAACGTAATTGTAAGTAAGTTAGGCTGACGATGATGATATGGTGGTGAACTACGATAAGAATTAACGGGTAAATGCTGCGGCAGCAACATACCGCTGCTTTTTTGTCTTCAGGACACAAGGTGGGCCGCGTGGTCTAAAAATCATCAAAGTTGTGTGACATACTTTATGGATGGTCCCAATGAGTGGCTTATGTAGACTCGGCTGGTATGCTATGCTGGTAGCAGATTTTTTGCTATTAGGAACCTGACAAGTTTTTAACAATTCCTTATTTTTTGCAGAGGCGGCAGTTCTCCCTCCTACGTATACCGGCTGCTGTCGGAGCTGTACGATCCCGACGACTACATGCTGTAAAACGAGTTCAATAAATATTTTATTAATTAATGGTTTCAATTTGTAATTTTTTTTTTCTAAAATAATTTTTGCAGTAAGAGCTTCAATTTCGAAATAAATATTACATACTTGGTTTTCTATGATAATACTGTTTAATATTAATGTAGTTATATGCTACACAGTTCATGTCTCTTCTCTGTTTCAGGGCCAACGCTAAAACTCGCGCGGGCGCACGCTTGCGTGTGTATAAATGAAAAATAGTATGGGCAGCGCAGGCGCGTGCGACGGAGCGCGGACGCGGGCGACGACGCTGCCCATACTATTTTTCATTTATACATACGCTACACGCGAGCGTGCGCCCGCGCGAGTTTTAGCGTTGGCCCTAAAACTCCAACCCCATGGCTACGCCTATGCAGCATTAATTTTTTTGGCGTGACGACTGACGACTGACGAAAAAGGGTTGAGGACCAGATTTCAAAAAATTTAAAGACCTTTTAACGAGTAGTTACGTCTGATGGGAAGCGATTGCCGCCCGTGCCATAGACCCTCACAAATCTTGAGTACCTAGTTACCCAACCAGCAAAAAGTGGTTTTTGAACTATCTCCAGGAGTTCATTTCCGTAGGACTATATGAGACTTATATCCACATATAAGTCCGGAAAAGGGCCCAGTTTATAAGTAAACTTTTACTTATATCGTGTTTATAATAGACCGCTTCAATGCCGTTTACGCCTATATTTCTCCTATAATAGGATTAAGTGAGTGCAATTAATCCTGCAAATGCCAATATAAGTAAATTATAGGAAAAAGTGAGATTAATACAAGCCTCGCAATGCTTCTATAAGCTCACATTTTGTGAATAGAACACAATTCGTTCTGTGAGTCCAGGAATTGTCAAAACTTAAATTTCAATTTAATATTATTAAATGTCAACCATTATAATCAGAAATATTATAATATAGTAGCAAATCAATAGCTTTTTGTTGTTAGTCTGTTGTATATTCGAAGGGGAATGTGAATTTTCTGAAAAACTATATCATGGTTTTAATTAAAATTTTAAAGCGCGTCGTGTAATTTATTTATTTACATTTTAATATTTAATATTTTATTATGAAAATATCATGGACAGTCGCCATCTTCTCGGTGAGCATTGCCAAGTGCGACTTAGGGCCATTATAAGTAATATTGGTTCTATATCAGCAAGTGTTAAAACCGAAGATTCGCCATATTGTTACCAATTAGGGTTCCACATTGCCCAGATAAAAGCAAACTATTGATATTTATATATTTGCAAGTTAAAGGAATATTATAAGGTTTTATTGTGCGTCCTAGGTACATTTTGTACCTAGGACGCACAATAAATTTAACATTTTGTCTTACTGCGTGGCTGCGTGCTGTTATAATCTAAGTGATTTTATTATAATTAAATAAATATATAATATTATAATAAAATTATATAAAATCACTTCTAAGGTAATGTAAAACCAGACAAGAAATATAAATGTTTTCAGTACTTTAACTTAAATTTACTTATAATGGCCATAAAATATTAGCTCATATGAGGTTATAAGTACAAATAACAAGAGTGATTGCGCCTCAGTGTATATATTCCTGTAGATGCTCCTCGAAGAGTCTTAGGATTTAAATATTCCTAAGATGTTATTCTATAGGCGGATATAAGTCTGAGTTACTGGATTAATTACTCCTGAGTGTATTTAGTTTTGTTCCTAGCTTTTATAGGAGTCTTAATCCAGTAGTGGCCGCGAAATATGATCCTATATGCCGATATAAGCTCAAATTATAGGATTAAACGTACTGAAGTAAAAACAGCATTCATTTATGCTGATAAAAGCGCAGTAGCAAATACCAAAACCATCATCATCAACCACCAAAATCGCATTCCAGGATTACTTTGCTGGTTGGGTACATTGCCAATGTTTTAAGCCTTTTTATTTTTAATCTAAAAGTTTTCTGGTGACCTATCATGGACCCACTAAGTACTGCTTTTACTCCTAAGTTTGTTTTTAGGGGGTTCGTGAGAGTCACATAAACGTGACGCCCGCCGGTTTGAAAATATTACCCAGGGTGTCCATATTACCCTAATATTTTAGGAGCCGGCTCGTTTGTGCCGAAGAATAACATAAAGGAACAGTTTGAAAAAAATAGATTATAGTAAGCGTGAAAGTGTTGAGGCAGGGAGTCGCACGGAGTTGCGATAAACTCTCGTGGGCGCCATCATTGCTTATGAAAAAACATGTTGCAGGCAAAGTGGGAACGCTGCGTAATAAATACAATATTATGTTAGTCACCACCAAGTATTTTATTACGCAGCATAAGTTAGTGTGTATGTCTGTCTATGGCCTCTTCACGCTTATAGCTTTGAAACAATTTTGATTTAATTTGGAGGGATCACTTTGATGTTTGAAGTAATAAAGTACCATGGACCTAGGATAGAAACAGAAACAATTATACCATAGTGTAAGTACATACAGCAGCTATGTTATTACTTATTATGCAATAAATCATAGCTTTCTACGAAATCGCAATGTGAAACTCTGTCTAGACTAGATTCGAGACCTAATTAATAGCATTTAATTATAAAAATAATATAATAAAGATAATCCCTCTTACTAATACAAACTTCTTAAACATGCGTTCAACGTGTGAATAGTTAAACAGGAGTTTTTAAGTTACACACACGTTACACAGAGTCTATACAGAGAAATTAGTATGGAAATGACAGCATCCTTATAGGCCTTATGTCAAAAAAATGATTATTAGTAGAAAGTATCTTATGCACCCTACTTACTTACACGCTGTGTAACTTTTTATTAGTAAGGGGGTTAGTATTTATATTTAAACCAACTTTAGGTATGCCCCGTTTCCTATTTAAGAAATCATATTTATCCATTAAACTAATATACGTAATACGAATGTATGTCTGTCGTTAAATTAAATGCATAATCTATGAAGGTCTAATACCCTGAGCCCTGAGAAAAAACATACAATTTTTAACCGATTTCAAAAAAGGAGAAAGTTATATGATTATGTTTGGCTGTGGATATTTTTCATGACAGAAAATTTGACGCGCGATACACGAATATGTGTGTAATGAAGTTGCGTGAAACATTTAATCGCAGTATCGTTTATCAAAAACTAGACCTAAATTGAACAAACGAAATTATAACTTGTGCAGCAACAGAGTATATTGGCAAAGTTGTAGTAAATACTGCATCTCTTTTTAAATGTATGTGTGCGATAGCAACAGATATAATCTGTCATTGGCAGGCTTGTAGCTATATTCACTCTGGTGTTTGATTGTAAATGTTGGCTGCATTATAATAACAATGGGCGGGGCCTTGCGACATTCAAGCGCTGCTAGCGCTGCTCAAAACTTAACTACAGTTTTGTAACTGTTACCAAATGCGCTTTACGCTTTTTTGTCAAAACACTAATGTAAGTTTTTTTTATCAGCTTACGTATTGTGTTGTCTGACTGGGCGCATATCGTTTCCTCGTTTCGTTTTCTATTGTTAAAAATCTTACTTTCCTTTCGTTTCTTCATTTTGAGTAATTAAAACTGTGCTAAACAGTGATAAGTATTTATAAAACATTTCTGTTGAAGAAAACTTGTGCGAATATGTCCAGTACCGTCTTGGGAGAGATTTATGTGTGATTCACATTAATTGTGTGAACAGTGACGAACCATTTCGTGAACGCGATAACACACAGGGTTTTGTGAACATTTTCTAGTGAAGTCGTATTGACTAATTCAAAATTTACATCTAGCAGTCGTGTCTCTAATACAAAATCAATACTTACGTGAAGCAAATTGGTCAAAGCCCTAGATTTTCTAATGTGTTTTAAACGAATCAGCTATGAAATCCATTAATTTCCAAGCGTTTTCTTTAAATAATTGGATGCGGTAATTGTAAAATAATCATCATTAGAAATTCGTCTATATTTGGCGGTCGTTTTTAAGGGCATCGCGGATCATTACCGCTAGAGGGCGCCCGGTTCTGATCTGTGACGTTTCGCTCGCTTCGCATCGTGACTCGCACGAACTTCGCTCCATTGCAGTATCTCAAAACATTCGCGTAGGACTTTGCTGGGGTCCTAAAATTAATTTTTGAAGATTTATAGTGCAGTGACAGTGTCGCAGTGCAGTGAGTTTGTGGTTTCGTGGTGGAGAACAGGCGTAGAAAGGCGGGCGTCGAAGTCCGCGGCAGCGGCGCGGATCGATAAAGTGTGGTATGGCGCAGCAAGTATGAGCCAAGGAGGCTCCAGACGGCCCTACTCCCGCGGGGGTCCGCGGTGGCACCCGCGCTACAAGGATTACTGGGACTTCGACCAAAACTACAGGTACCTATCGTATCGCTAATCTTCGAATACCCTCCGGTGACGTAAACGTGACCGAACGGCAGTGGTATGCTGATAATTGCCATATTTACCCGTCCGTCTGTCGCCTCGTTGTATAATACGTCGCTGTGAATAAATAAATAGTAATTGAAACGTGACAATTGTTAACGAGCAGCGCTTATGCCGCGGGGCGTAGCTAATTTCCGCTAGATAAGCGCCACACACGGTTCTCTATCAGTTTTACGCCTACCGACACTGCCAATTTCAGAACGGTTCTCACAAGTGAGTTCCATTTAAGTGGCAATTATGTAATGTATGAAATATGTCAACTTCTATACAATGTATGGCCTTATATAATTTCTGAGCACAGAAGTGCACCAAGTTCTTGTAAACATGTGCACATAATTAAGTTGCACAAATCTATGGAAAAGTCAGAGTTTGATGTGTATAGATTGTATTGATTGTGATCATATCCATTATTGAGTGGCCCAGATAAGTTTAAATTGCAGCGGCTTAACATCTCAATACTGTCACAACTCAACATTGTTATATAAAGTATCATCAAAGTGACAAAACATGCACTAAAAATCTATAAGATATTTACAATAGAAAGACATTTATTATTAGAATTTTTGTATATTCATTGATTTTAGGCACATACATATAGTTTGTCTGATTCCATTAATGCTTCAACTCCCAAGCGGCCACATGCGGCCGCGATAACAATAGATAAGCTATTGTGTCTGGTTTTTTCACGATCGAGGTATTAAAATGTATCCATAATAATCCATGTCAAATAACCATAGGGTTGCATGAAGTGGCATCTAATTTCCTACATACTCTACGCCAGTGGTACTCCACCTTCTTTTATAACGGGCTACAAACATGTTCTAGTTTTGGTGTTGCGGGCCGCAAGTATAGCTGCTCTATGCCATAATAAACTCAGAATAGCATAACTTTGTTCAATATATTTTTTAATGTTTCCAAGACAAAGATTTTTGATGTTTTTCAAACTCAACAGTACTTATCAAATAAGTAGGTTTTACGTTTTAAATAATAGACTTATCTTGGGCCTTTTTACATAAGAACCAGTCTTTGATTTCAATGAAGTTCAGCAAGCATGATCATTCTAGAGGTAACTATAAAGTAGGCATTACTTTTAGCTATCTATTCAGATACTTTTCATGAGAATTATGTATCGGCATAAAAACATTGAGATTACCAACAATATTTTTTAAAGATAAATGTAATCTGCTATGCTGTTATAGGCTCGCATGGTAACCAATGCCTTATGTTGTTTCCATGTGGCTAGTGCCCTATATTAGCAATGTTTTTCTGTATCTCCTTGAATTTATTAGCTCTTATAAATATTAAAAATTCTATCTGACATTAAGAACAACATAAAAAAGTTTATCAACTAAAATTATTTTTACGTAATCAGGTTCTAATCTATAATATTTCTCAATATTATTATCGTATTGTGTATAAATTATACAATTTTTACTAATGGAATCCTTGATATTTTAAAAGTCAGTTGAGCATAAATAAGATTTCTACTTAATTTAAAGTTTATTTTAAATATGCAAAGACATAGTGTTGACACAAATAATGTTTTTGTTATCTGAAGTACATTTAAAAATGAGTTTTAAATGCAACGAGGCTCATTTTAATAATGATAATAATACACTTTATCAAAAAACAACAACATAACAAACTTATTTGAATAATAGCAAAGACAAAAAATTATAAAGTAATTTTTAAATATTTTCATGCTATAATGCACAGTGGCCTAATTTTTTTATTAAAAGTATTTATGTCATGTATTATTTAAGTAAATAAGATAGCATATTGTTATTATTTAAAATGTTTATCTTAATATTTACTGTTTTACAAGAATCACAAAAACAAGTTTAGAAGACAATTAAAAATTTTCTATGTTTACCTAGGTTTGTGTTATTTTATTGTTATTACATAATACAATTTGTCCATGGCGGAATTATTATTTCCTGCGACACTAGCATAGCCACAGTAGAAATGCGAAAGTATAGAAACTCTGATCTTTACCGCGGCGAGCCGCAACCGACAAAAATTCAAATAAAATGCCACTTTATGACAGACCGTAGTCTACATCATAAAGTAGGATTTTTAGGACTATAGTCTATACTCTATGTCATAAAGTGGCATTATATTAGATTTTGTCGTTTGATTTGTCGGTCGCGGCTCGCCGCGGTAAGGCTGCCTTCACAGTACTCGCGACGTAATGTGAAGGCAGCCTAAAGATCGGAACGGTACCTTCAGTTTATCTCCACAGTTTTTCTATACTTTCGCATCACTACATATTATATAAAACAGTCGCTTTTTTTTCCCTCATGTCCCTTTGTTCCCTTTAATCTTTAAAACTGCGCAACGGTTTTTGATGCGGTTTTCTTTAATAGATAGAGTGATTCAAGAGGAAGGTTTATAAGTATAATAACATTCATTAAATAGTGGAGAAATACTGTTATTGTTGGGGTTTCTAATGTGATGTCGTAAATAATTATTATTTTTTCCGCTTACATTGCAAACGCAGGCTGAACCCTACGAGATTTATCAAAATAATGTACTAAGTATTATACACAATGAAAAGTTCTACAGAAAACACCGCGATGGTATATGTCTATCTCTTATGGATATCCCACAATAACAGTTTTTTGTCATTTACTTTTAACGACAAATAATGGCTAATTTTCGAAGCGATTTTAACCAATACGGCATTAATCCTTATTCAATTAAACACTTTAAATACATTGTTGATTTAATATAGATCTATATGGCCCTTTACAGCATATGATTTAAATTAATATTTTTGAAGATATTACATATTTAAAAATTGCGAGACGTAGCTTTTGCGGCGGTACCGACCAATGCGGGCCACGGGTATTAATAATGAATATAAATCAAAACTGCTGAATCGATTTTAATCATTTTTTCAGTGGCTATATATTTTATACCTGTGCAAAGCCGGGGCGGGTCGCTAGTTTCTACTATGGCCATGCTAGGGTCGCTGCCGAGTATTTTGAAGCAGGAAATCTATGTATGTAGAATTTGTTTAAGTAGAGTTAGGCCGTGTAGATTCATAAGCTTGGCTCTACATGATATATTCTCATATCTTTATCACAGGGTAAACCTTATGTGGTCGTCTCGGCAACATTTTACAAGAAATGTTTTTGGTGGGATTAGATTATCTGATAGGATGGCCAAGATCCATTAGAAATCCAATGTACATATTGCCAACACGTTAAGATTATGTTATAATTTGAGCACACAAAACCCCAATTTCAATTAAGTAATTTTGATGTCCTTAAATATTATTATAATTTTTTTTAGTCAACCAAATAATTGTGCCATTATATTTCTGTAATGCACAGTGAATATGGGATACATATTAATTATGATAATAGGTATAATGCAATATTATATTTTCATAAACAAAGCTCCGCTCAGTTTTTTTATATAAAATAAGGGGGCAAACGGGTCACCTGATGGAAAGCAACTATATCGCCCATGGACACTCGCAACATTAAAAGAGATGCAGGTGCACATACTTAGTTCAGACTTTAGATCAAAGCAAATTAAATGGCTGACAGCTAAGCCCATAATTTCTATCATTAACAACTATTCACTACTTACTTTTCTGCTGAGCTATAATTTCCCTGATTCTATTTTCTTAATGCTTTTAAATACATATTAATAAACATACACTGTTTACTAACATAGAATGTATTATTTGTGTGCATGTAATGCTGCATTGTAGATTTAAATAACTAATTAACATCGTAGATTCAGGCTACTGCATATTCTCAAGAAGAGCTTATCACTTTGTTCTTTTCTCATTTAATGTCTTTTGGAATCTATAAATTGTTGCATTTACAATATGCATTATTTTTTTGTACTATACACTAACCCTCTTACTAATA
This sequence comes from Cyaniris semiargus, assembly GCA_905187585.1. Classification (NCBI taxonomy): domain Eukaryota; kingdom Metazoa; phylum Arthropoda; class Insecta; order Lepidoptera; family Lycaenidae; genus Cyaniris; species Cyaniris semiargus. The sequence continues at coordinate 2,124,019 of LR994549.1, forward strand.
AAAAGTTACACAGCGTGTTTAGAGGGTGCATAAGATTTTTTCTACTAATAATCATTTTTTTACATAAGGCCTGTATAACGATGCTGTCATTTCCATACTAATTTCTCTGTATAGACTCTGTGTAACGTGTGTGTAACGTGTGTGTAACTTAAAAACTCCTGTTTAACTATTCACACGTTGAACGCATGTTTAAGAAGTTTTTATTAGTGAGAGGGTAAATAAGTAATTTCAATGTATGTGTACCCAAAGAACACAGGCCCTCTTACGCCTTAGGCATTATGTCAAAAAATGATTATCAGTAGAAAAAATCTTATGCACCCTCTATACACGCTGTGTAACTTTTTATTAGTAAGAGGATGTATACAGTCACTATCCATAGACACACAGAGTCTGTCTGTGTATCCTTTTCTCGTGAAATCTGACAATTTCGAGCGCACCGGAGAATGCAACAGTATATTTCCGTGCGGGCCAGGTAGGACGGCTGACGAGAAAAAACCGCGGCCGAGGACGGAGGCAGGTAGACGGGTCAACGCACCCACCGACCTAAATATAGTGCGGCGAGCGCGACTCGCAACCCCCCGTGCGTGCGAGATATGTCTGCACGACGCACGACGATCTCTTCAAACGTTCAAAGTAACCAAGAGTCAACTACACGAGAAATCACTCAAAAAGTCATAGGAGATATGTGATGGTAGTTTGTTGCAGATGACACAAAAACTGCATTGGCCTGGTGTATACCGCCTTTTACCTTTTTTTCTATCAATGACAAAAGAGTTCTTTGTTACAGATGTGCTAAATGCCCAGAAAAGCCGGTAAACCCAATTTGCCCGTCTATAACCACTGACTTGAATTACTAATTCTCAAGTCCCAAAAGACCCGTATTTCGGAGCCAGGACTTCGGGATTTAGGTCATAATAAAATCCTAAAAGTAATAATTCTAAGCAAATCTTTTAATGCCTTTTGAAAGAACGTTTCCTTTGATGTAACAAGCCCGACGCTAGTTTTTGCAATTATTACTACCTGTGATTTGTGAAGCAGAAACACAAAGATCTTCGCAGGTATAAAGGTCGTTTTGTACCGTCTACCTGCAATATTAAATTACTGTTAGTCAGAAACTTCGGCGTTGTTATAATATCTTGTATTTTTTACAAGGCGGTTTTAGCTGATGCCTGGTGGCAAGTAAAATGGCGTAGGATTTTTATTCATGACAAGAGCATCCCTAGAAGTTTGCGATGTATAAGTGTATAGGACATAAGTGACTAAAGTCGATCAAGGTATAGGTCTACCAGAATCTGATGGCAAAAAGTGAGAAAATAAATTGACTAGCAATACCGGGGTAGTTGGAATAAAACATTTTGATCCTTTTTGTTTCTTATAGCGGCTGATTCTGTGTGTTAAACATGCAAATATAAAAATTAATCCAATGATCAAGGATATTTTTTGAAAATCTGCTGTCAAAAATTGCCATCAGATTCTGGTAGACCTATAAAACATTTGGCATTTCCCTTTTTCTCAGTGTAAAAGGTTGTTCTCGATGGCAGTACTGTTTATTCGGCTTGATGATCTGTGGAACGCTGACTCGAGGTCCTTACCGGGAAATTACTATGACTCCCAATTACGTCACGACTCACGCCTAATGGGAAAGGGGGAGAGCATTTGGGCGTGCCTCTGGCGAATGCCATTACAAATGCATCAGACAACCTCAAACTATTCTTGTCATTGAAAAAGTAAACGTAACGAAAGTATCTGAACACTGATCATCTCTTGGGTCGCCAAATTCCTGAGACAATGTTCGAATTGTTTCCGTACTTCAATATTATCCTCAACTAGATGTCGCCCGCAACTTGCGCCAACATTTGTTTACCGTGCGGAAACCGTACATTTTTCCGGGATAAAAACTATTCTATATCCTTCCCGGGACTCCAAAATACCGAATTTACTTCGAATACCAAATTTCAGCAAAGTCGGTTGAGCGGTTTGGGCGTAAGAAGGTAACAGACAGACACACTTTCGCATTTATATTTATCAGTATGGATATTAAAAACTGCGAATCAATGTCGATAACTCGATAACATACACTTTAGTGTCACTTAAATACATACTTCATATTATTACGCTATAATATGTACATGTGATTATTCTCAGAACTATCAAAGGTGGAGTAAGTTTCCCGACCATCTGGCAGGCAACAGGCAGGCAGTACGCAATATGCATTAGAATCCCTTATTCCGCCAGGTGGTGTGTTTTTGCCCTCTATAGGTACGGTCGTTGCACCAAGGTACATGACACTTGGGTTCATTTACCAGGTTGATTGTATACTGTAAATAGCATGAATAATACAGCTACGTACGCTGCTTAGCATTTTTAAATGCATTTGTCGGAATACTAAAGTGTCATTTAGTTAATTAAATAATACATAAAATAAAAAGTTTAACGAATCTAGAATTCCAGATGTGTTGCATAATGCATTGATGTAACAGAGAAACACATGGGTGCCTATTCCCAAAACTCTGTGCTATCCCTCGAAATGCATCCCTGTAAACGAGACTACCGACAAAAACAATCATGATTGAGGTATTCATAGATCTGTAAATGGAGCAGTGTTGATGAAACAGGCAGCGTTATGTATGAGGAACAGAAACGTGACTAAATACGTCCGAAACACGTTTCAATAAACGCTTTTCTAGGGACAATAGCGAAAAACAAAGAATGTCTAAATATAATATGGACGCTGTAAGCATTTGTGTATTAATCCACAAACATTTTTGATGAGTTTTGAATGCAGTCTTGTTCTAAATGATCTAATGAACATAGATGCATTCATAACTCAATATGTAATTATTTTTTGTGGGATACACAAATGCTTAACAGCGTCCATATAATATAAACTCCTTCAAGTTTTAATAATTCTCCAAAGCTTCGCTCGTACTGGGAGGTTGGTTGCGCAAGATTTTCGAATATTATTCAAACACAATCTGTGTCGCGCACATGTTCCAGATTGCAGGAGTTTTTTGTTCAAAACTTGGAGGCGGGGGTCCACAGGCAGGATTTCTCACAACCGCATTGTGCAACAGAAGCGTGGCCAAAATGAAAGTTTTCGTTCCAATTGCTGCTGAATGCTGATATAATAATATAAGCCCCCTGCTGTGATTTTTGTGTATCGTCGATCGTATATTGTCAGGTCTAAAATAAATGTGCTGATGCTTATGTCATGTCACCGATGATGTACGCGTACGTCACGCGTCCGTGGACGACGTCGAACAAAACCGGCTTTGCTCGAAAAACTACACGTGCCCAACATACTTGTACGTACTAATTATGTATTCTGTGCCCAACACAAACATAAATGTATTTGTGAACTTATTAATTACTAGACTCAAACTCAACTCAACGCAACTCCGTTGCGCCAAAATTAGTTTATCGCGCGGGAACCGTACATTTTTTTGGGATAAAAAGTATCCTATGTCCTTTCCCGGGACTCAAAGTAAAAGCAAAATCGGTTCAGCGGTTTGGTCGTGAAGAGGTAACAGAAAGACACACTTTCGCATTTATAATATTAAACTATAGATTTACTCGAACATATTGGAGAAAAAGCGAACCCTGGCCATTGATTCGCAACGCCCGACTCATTTTATACACCGCCCGTTAAAACTGTTGGAACATCCATATTTGTTCAGCCGCGAGCGTCTCTCGCGCGGAAATCCAGAACAAGGCTAACGGCTTATGTTAATAGCAATTAATTGTCTCTGAGGCTTCCTCGTCACGATTGCGGTGAGGAGAATATCAACTGCTATCGCGGTTTCCGTGGTTATCAAATTCATAATCATTAAAATAATTAACGCCTTGGCTCCTAGTCGGTGTCAAAATTTTGGGACCAACAATATTGTGATCTCTGTTCAGGAATTGATACATAAAGCAGTTTTATATTCCTACATTAGATCTATACCTATCTAATTATCTACACTATGTATTTAGTTTTCCTCAAGCTTTATATTAGTCTTAAATGCCTAGGTTTTACCAATTTCGAGCCAATCGTGTCAAAACTCCAAAAGATAAACAAAATATGATGGTGGTATTGTAATTTGTAAGTAATGTAGGTTTATCGCACAATGATGCCGTAATTGTAGTCGAAATAGAAAACTGTAATGGTTATTACTTATTAGTTATCACATTACATAGTCAACCCACATGCTATGGACCCAACTTTTTACGTTATGTTCAAACAAACGAACTAAATAATATTATGTATGTACTTCGAACTACTTGTACTTACCATGAAGGAGTCAGGACACTCTTTCGCATTTATAATATTAGTAGGGATAAGGATATTGTGTAGTGCTACGGACCTATGTAAGAATTTAATATCGAGGTAGGAATTCTGATGGAATACCCTTTGTGCTGAGCGGCGGGAGGTCGTTTTAAATTCACATACTTCCGCCACGCCGATTGCTTGTTGTTCTTTGTTGGCTGGCGGCTCCGTCTGGTATCGACCGCGAACAAAGAGGACCTTGTAACACTTGTCAACTGCGGTTGCGGCCGATGGTCCAGGCGATTTGCATTTTATATCGCCGATCGATGAGACGTAGGTCAAGATGAGGGTTTGAGAGACTGACAGACAGACTGGTCGACGGTGCAGACTGCTTCTGAGAGCAATACCTTTCCCCCGTCTAAGCGCAGCACAATGTTTCTTATAAGATTCGTCATACTCTATTGATTTAGAAAATCTATCAGAATTTAGGCCGGCAACGTACCTTCAACTCTTCTGATGTTGCGATTGAAATGGGCGACGGTAGTTGCTTTCCATCAGGTAATCCGTAAGCTCGTTTGCCCTCTAATTTTATTTTAAAAAAATCTTTATTGAGTTCAGAAGAATGTGTATGGTTAAAAAAAGTCTACAAGTCTTCTATGAGTATTTCTCAGTTCAAGCAATGTTTGATTCATACGGAGGTCACGGTTTTCACATTGAATCAGTTTAAAGCTGACCCGGAACTCGGAAGCGTCAGTTTGGCAACCTCCAGCAGTCAGCGGACCATGCTACAGTCATGCTCGCGGCGACCCACTAACACGGGCGAGAGGGACCTTGTAACAGTTGCGTTGCGCGGGCGCAGCGCCGTTCGCAATTCTCTACGACTCACAATTAACTTCCCCATGTAACCCATTTGGGCCCAATTCACACGAAAGTTGAAAAGCGTATCGCTTGTGCGACCAATAAAACAATTGCTTATGAACGGGATTTACTTTGTAGGTAATTTGAAAGGAGCAGCTGTGAGAAATGAAAAAGCATTGACATGAAAAGGCAGCACTGGCGCTACGTAAAAATACCCATAGCTGGCATAATATGCCATGAGCATTTTGGTTAATAAAGTCAAGGAGAACGCGGCACTTACTGTAATGATATGGAATGCACGCCGAATAAGGTAAAAAGCCATTCGACTTCACAACTCCGAGTGCCGAAATGGCAACAGAATTATGACATTTGATGGCCATCCACGGCATTGGATATAATAGGCCCTTAGTCTTTGTTCTGGGAACCGACTTTCACATTTTGTTTATGAATAAGCCTTCGAGAATATGAGCCTCCAATCCTGTAGGGATACACTTTGTAAAAATTGTAAAACATCAGAGGAGCACCGTACTTTTATTGCTGATGTAAATCAGAATCGAGCCCGCATCGCTCTGCATATCAGCCTATTTGTAGTAATGGCTTTACTTGAAATACAATAATGGCACCATTTCAAGGTAAAGGAAGCCGTTAGGTGCAAAAAGTTTATGAGGCCGTAACTCGTAAAATTATAAATGGTCGCTGTTAAGCATTAGTGTCCTAACCCACAATTTTTAGGGTTCCGTACCCAAAGGGTAAAAACGGGACCCTATTACTAAGACTTCGATGTCTGTCTGCCCGTCTGTCTGTCTCCAGGCTGTATCTCAAGAACCGTTATAGCTAGATTTCTGGAATTTTTACAGATTGTGTGTATCTGTTGCCGCTATAACAACAAATACTGAAAATGAAATAAATTAAATATTTAAGGGGGGATCCCATACAACAAACGTAATTTTTTTGCTATTTTTTGCTCGACATCAATAATGGCAATAGGTGGGCACTTTAAATGTTGACAAAATACTCATTTGTATTTATACTTTAATAATAAAATTTAAATTAAATAAATAGTAAAGGGGGGCTCCCATACAAAAACACACATACGGAATCCTTCGTGCGCGAGTCTAACTCGCACTTGGCCGATTTTTTTTTATTGTAAAATTTTGAATGCAGTCTTGTTCAAAATCATCTAAAGAACATAACTGCCTTGATAACTCAATACGTAATTTTTTGTGGGTACACGAATGCTTAACAGCGTCCAAATATTATAAAATGCCAAAACAAAAACTTTTGTATGACTTCAACGACGTACTTTGAAAAGTACTGACCTGAATATTCAAAAATATAAACAAAGTGTGTCACAATCACAAAGCCATTGTTTGGCACTGCTTTTCGGGGTGTTTACTTAATTGTATTTTCAAAATATTAGAATTTTGAATTTAAGGCGAAATAATACTTTACATCTTTTTCTTGATGGGATTTATAGGGACCGGATTCCACCGGATTCCCATCAATCCGGCCGGATCCGACCGGATCCGGCCGGATTGATGAAACTGAACTAAAAAGCGAAAATTATCCTATTTTTGCTTTTTAATATTTTTTTTTTTATTCTTGTTCCCCCGTACATTATACAGGACCATGACTACTCTTTTTATTTATGACATGTTATTAGTTTGTTTATATTGTTTACTAAGCTTTACATCACTGTTGTTAAGTATCAATTTTTACAATTTTCAATACTATTCTAATACAATTACTATTACTGTTTTTTATCATTCTCTAATTTAAATACGTTCATTATCTAGTTTTATTTACTTCTACTTTTTTATACATTTACAATTTTCATACACACACATTACTTATTTACTTATATAGAACTATAATAATATACATAGTTTTATTTTATACTTATTTTACATTCATGCCAATTTTAGTGACTGTCTTATTTATTTGTATTTGCTAGTTAAAATACAAACGTTAGCCATAACAATAATTGTCATAACAGATTTTGCCTACATTCAGCCAAGAGTGACCGATAAGATACGCCAGAGTTAATGAGATTAAACAATGCAATTAAACAAAGTAATAATACTATAACTTACACTACATAATATTCAACAATATTTTAACTATATAATATATACTTACATTCTATAACATTTTTATACACTCAAAATGATTTCTCTATTGCAATACATTGTTCACATTTGTCATATTTGCTTTATCAAATGAAGTGCAAAGTAGTTATTAGTATATTTGATTTGTATATATATATATGTCGCAGATTCGAATGGATTAACATCCGCACGGTCGCCATCGGTGTCCGACATATTTAAATTCTATCACTTTAAACACAGTCAGTGCGCACGACCGGCGCAGGCGATGTTCTCAGAGCAAGTGAGGTCTCGACTAAAGAACAAACGCACCACTGACAGTTATAATGGCGTTGACAACTGACAAGTTATCAAGTTGACAGCTGACAGCTGAAGTCTGTACAGTACTTCCGGTACAATTAATTTTTAAATTATTTATTATCTCTTACACGGCCATTCTGCGCATAAACGCGCTCTCGCGTTTCCCCTTGACGTTTGATGTGCCTAGACGGCAAAGCGCTTATAGCATACACACACACGCACACCGAGCAAAGCGTAAAAGCTTTCATCAAGTTTTAGTTTTAGCGTCTAGCATAGCCTCGGAGCTTATAACATCACCTGCCCGTAACACATAAGCAAAGCGTTGTAGCTTTCAGCATCAACTATGAGTATCAAATGTTATCAAACTCAGTAGTAGCTTTCAGCAGATCAGAAGGACAAAGCGTCAGACAAGAGCTTTCAGACCACTTTTCTGTAAAGCGTTGCAGCTTTCAACCCAAATCTCAACTGCACTGCAAAGCGTGGTAGCTTTCAGCAGATCAGAAGGACAAAGCGTCAGACAAGAGCTTTCAGTCCACTTTTCTGTAAAGAGTTGCAGCTTTCAACCCAAAGCTCAACTGCACTGCAAAGCGTGGTAGCTTTCAACACACCACACAGACAAAGCAATCGCTTTCAGTTCTTCCTTCAACAAAGCGTACTCAGCTTTCAGTTTAAATAAAACATTTTATTAATCAGTAACGGACTTACGTCTTTTATTAAGGAATTACCTTACTTGTTACAATTCGTAATATTAAACAGAAAGGATAAGATACAATCACGAAACAAAATTCACTACAATGTAAAAAATCAATTCAACAAACAATAAACACATTATTGAAAACAATCTGTTCTGCAATAATTATAAAATAAAACTAATCCGCTATGAGTTCTACAGGATCAAGACATTCTGACAATCCTGGAAGACTAGCTGGATATTTACGTAATCGTTCATGGCACACGTATTGTGCCCGTCCACCAGATAATGGTTCAACCATGTAGCGCTCATTTGGACAAACCTTGGTAATTTTACACGGGCCGCTAAATTTTTCACTTAGCTTATTAATTATTCGGGGGTTTCTCTGAACTAATACTAGATCACCAACAACAAAAGGATGAATAACAGCTTTACTAGAGTCATAACGCTTTTTATCTTTTGACGCTTGCTCGTCCATCCTACACTTAGCCGTTTGTCTTATTTCAGGTAAATCCTGTTCGTTTGTAGCATGGGACTCTACAGAAAGATAGTTTAATTTGGGTGGGGATTTATTAAATCCAAATAATAACTCGAAAGGACTCTTGCCAGTACTTTTAGAAATAGTACAATTTAAAGCTAATTGAACTTCACCGATAACAGATTTCCAGGATTTATTTTCATGATTCTCAGCAACGGTAAAACAATTAGTTAAAACGGACATTAGACGCTCTACTTGCCCGTTAGCACGACTGACGCCGCTAGCAATTTCATGGAATTCGATACACCATTCCTTACAAAGATTTTGAAAATCTTGACCTGTGAAGGAGGTACCTTGATCCGAGATAATGCGTTGCGGTGTTCCGAATGTGTGGACAAAACTTCTGAGGGCTTCGCAAGCAGATCGAGATGTTAAGTCTTTGACAGCTGTTAAGTGGCAGAACTTAGTGAAAGCATCGACTATTACTATCACATATTCCTTGGACATCCTACCACCAGTCAGTTTACCACTAGTATCAATGTGAATGGTATGAAAAGGTTCTGCAACTTTATCTATGGGATGTAACGCTGATTGTTTTTTACCAGAAGGATTTTTATTAATTTTGCACGATAAACAATGGTCTACATAAGCCCTTACCGATGAAGACATATTTGGGAACCAAAAATGCTCACGAATTTTAAACAAAGTTTTTTCCCATCCTAGGTGTTTTAATTCATCATGAAATTTTTGAATTATTTGCCAACGAAAGTTTTTGGGAACAATTACGCGAGTAAAAGTTTTACCATCTAGTTGAAAATTTTTATACAACAAATTGTCTTTGTAGGTGTAAGATGACCTAAGATTAGCTTCAATGGTATCGTTCTTAATGGACTCTATAATTCGATTTATGTCAGAATCTAATGTTTGTTCAGCTTGCAGCCATTCATCACTCACACGCGTGACATTCACTTCCTTGCAGTTCGTGGGGTTACGGCTCAAATAGTCTACGTGCGGAATTCTTTCACCCTTTCGATACTCTATCTCAAAATCGAAGGTTTGCATATACGCCCACCACCTATGGACACGCGGTAAAAGCTCTCGTTTGTGACGCGATGCCTTTAACGCGTTGCAATCAGTCACGACTTTGAATTCTCTACCAAGTAGATAATGACGGAAATGTTTAAGCGCCCTGAACACCGCTAGCGTCTCCAGTTCATAACTATGATATCTACTTTCTGCGTTCGAAGTCCTTTGACTAAAATAACCTATAACTTTTAATTGATTATCAAACTTTTGAAATAAAATAGCGCCATATCCGATCGAACTCGCATCAGTGTGTAGTTCGATCGGCATACTAGGGTCAAAAATCATTAATACAGGTTCGGAAGTCAAATAGCCTATCACAGTTGCATGAGCTTTTGAGTGTTCTGTAGTCCATATCCACTTAGCATCTTTTTTTGTAAGGGAGTATAGAGGCGCCATAATAGAGGAGAAATTAGGTACAAACCTTCGGAAATACCCAGCGAGACCGTTAAATTGACGTAACTCCTTCACATTAGTTGGTAAGGGTGCATTAGCTAAAGCCTCTATCTTCTTAGGATTAGGTTTAATGCTATTGTTGCCGACAATGTAGCCTAGGTATTCTACTGAAGATTTGAGAAATGTGCATTTCTTCCAGTTAAAAGCAAAACCTGCCTTTGATAGTGCAGATAACACCAGATCAAGGTCACGAAACGCATCCTCCTTAGTTTTTGAAAAAATTAGGACATCGTCGATATAAACCAATGCTACCTTATCTTTTAGCCCTTTAAGCGCCTTATTAATGGCCCTTTGGTACACAGAAGGTGCGTTGCAAAGCCCAAACGGCATTTTCAAATATTCCCATACACCGTCCGGCGTAATAAACGCGGTTTTTTCAATGTCCGCCTGGGATGCCATCAAAATTTGATGGAACCCAGAGGCCATATCTAAGCTTGAAAAATGAGATGCTTGCCCAAGAGCATCAATTTGTTCCGATATCAGCGGCAAAGGGTAACTATCACGTACAGTGTTGGAGTTAAGCTCCCTATAATCGACACAAAGGCGGTCAGACCCGTCCTTTTTCTTTACTAGCAATGCGGGGCTAGAAAAGGGAGAGGAACTTTCGCGGATTATACCTTTACTCTCTAAATCAGCAATAATATCTCGCATAATAGTGCGTTCGGAAGGGGCTAGTCGGTACGGATGTCGCTGTACGATTTTATCGGGATTCTTAAGTTTAATTTCCATGGTACCTGTATTGACGGTAGTTTGAGAATTTCCACTAGTAAAATTATTCTTGTATACTCCCAATACGGACTTCAACCTATCAATATCGTTAGATTCGGTCAAGTCAGTATTAATTTTATCTAACTCTGCATCCATGTTCAAATTTCGGCACATATTAACACTAGCATCGCGTATAATTTTAGCGCCATCGCTATTGAGAGTAAATATTAATCCAGGGGTTTTAAAAATCTCTCTACCTAAGATTATGTCATACGGTAGTAAGTGTGAATCGACTATCACAAACGTGACCTCGGTATGTAACCCGTCAAACTCAGCAAAAGTTGTCATTTTACGAAATGAAAAACATGGCACCGAACCAATACCTGAAAGACGAGTAAACGAAACCTCCTTCTTATCAGGTAAATAATCAGCTATTTCCTTTTTAATCAATGAACATTCTGAACCACTGTCAATGAGTGCTAGTAAAGTATAGCCACCAATACATGTTTTAATCAAAGAGTCATTGGAAGATGAACAAACGTTAACCGATTTCGTCTGTAATTTGGAATCTTTAAAATTTTTTTGATTTTTCATCGCGCTGTTTAGTAAAGCAAGTAGATTCAGAATGTCCAGTCTTATGACAATAAGAACATTGTGTAACATTTTGCTTATTACTAGGTTTATCGACTGGCATGCAAGAATCGGGGTCCTCACGCTTATTTTTATTACGCAACTGTAAACAATGTCGCTTCAAATGGCCGGTCTTATTACAATAATGACAGCGACGCTCGGTAAGTGGCTCGCCTAGTCTGGAACGCTTGGGAATTTCACTATCAGTTCGCGTCATAACGGATTGACGCTTTAAATTTTTAATTTTAGGGTACGTATTTAAATGTCTATCAAATGCCACAAAATTGGTAGGCGTGTTTTTAAGTAAATCAGTGCGTACCTGAACGTCTGTGATGCCGGAGATCACCACCTCAATTTTGTTAGACTCACCCCAACCGGTATCTAACCGGTCTATCAGCGCCATTTTGTTAGTTGAATACTCGATGTACGTCGCCGCCTGGTCGCTCGTGTACTCCACCATGTCGCGAAACAAGTCGTAGAATCTCCTGGTCGAAATAAACTGCTGTGTGAGCCGCTCCTTTAATTCTTCCCAAGTCTTGCACAGCGGGTACGAACGTGCTGCCCATTTCTTGGCACGGCCCTGCAGGCGAATAAAAGCCGCATTCCTGGTTTCATAATCCGTCCACGAGTTGCGCTGTTTGTGGTTCTCAATCTCGTCGCACCATTGTGCCGCAGTGAATTGACACTCGTCCGGATCAAAAGAGGGTAGATAAATTTCGCTAGCTTTCAGTTTTCTAGATTCTACGGCGCTTGTTGGAGACGATTTGGAGTTTTGGAGGCCCGCCATCATATTTTGGAAGAACACAGCCCAGTTTTCAGGTGAAGGCACTGAATTTCCTTTGTTCTCCGATGTTGAGGGACCCGCCACATTGTCACCTTGATCTTCGCGTTCCGGCCGAAAATATTCTTCATTTTGAGTAGAAGCCATTGCGGTAGGCATGTGGGATGAATTTGAGATCAATCCCACCGCTGCTGTCGCAGATTCGAATGGATTAACATCCGCACGGTCGCCATCGGTGTCCGACATATTTAAATTCTATCACTTTAAACACAGTCAGTGCGCACGACCGGCGCAGGCGATGTTCTCAGAGCAAGTGAGGTCTCGACTAAAGAACAAACGCACCACTGACAGTTATAATGGCGTTGACAACTGACAAGTTATCAAGTTGACAGCTGACAGCTGAAGTCTGTACAGTACTTCCGGTACAATTAATTTTTAAATTATTTATTATCTCTTACATATATATATATATATATATATATATATATATATATATATATATATATATATATATATATATATATATATATATATATATATATATATATATATATATATATATATATATATATATATATATATATATATATATATATATATATATATATATATATATATATATATATATATATATATATATATTTACAAATATTTTTTATACAGTATTTTTAAAGCGAAATAACCATTCCTTAAATACTGTAGTGCCTGGAATAAGATTTTAAATGTCCGTATGGTTGCTTAAGCAGTAACGGCATTTTTTTTAAATAACATAAGGGGGCAAACGAGCAAACGGGTCACTTGATGGAAAGCAACTACCATCTCCCATGGACACTCGCAACATCAGAAGAGCTGCAGGTGCGTTGCCGACCTTTTAAGTGGGAATACGCTCTCTTCTTGAAGGTGTGTAGGTCGTATAGGCCCGGAAATACTACTGGTGACAGTTCGTTCCAGAGTTTTACAATGCGCGGCAAAAAACGCACGGTGGAAGATTTTTCGCGTGGAGCGATGGCGAAAAGTTGCAGGAGGTATGATTCCGAACAATTCAGAGCTCAGAGCACTCCCCGTGATACAACCGATAGAGGATGCAGAGCGAAGCCACATCTCGGCGTAATTCCAAGGGGTCCAGCCTGTCGTTCTGTTGTGTGTTTGAACACTATGGCAGTCAACAATTCGAGCGGCTATTCGTTGGATACGATCCAGAGGGGGTAGTTGGTATTTTGGTGCCCCTGCCCAGAGATGAGAACAGTGTTCCATATGAGGCCGAGCCTGGGCCTTGTAGTGTTGTAGGCGTTGGTCTGGACTGAAATACTGTCTCTATGTGGTATTATATCGCAATATAGTCGGCCTAGTCTATTTATTTATTTATTTATTTAAATTAAGACACCAAACAGTACATACATTAAAACCTTGTTAAACACAATAATAGTAATTTGTACCTGATGTATGTACCTTAACAGGCGACACAGCATTCAAAATTACCTATAGCTCTACAAATACAATATAAAAATTGATTTCTTAACAAAACACAATTAAATCGATAAAATATGATTATGAATTAAATAAAATTAAAATTTCATGCAAATTAATTATAACAGTAATAACAAGCTAAATTTCATAATAATAAATAACTTAAAACTACGACAATACATTTAAATCTTAACTAAGAGCAGTTTAAATAACATAAAATTAGAAAATACAAACACAATAATAATATAATATCAAATCAAATGGGCCATATCAGTATAATTAATTAAAATTTTAGGCAATATTAATAAATTTTTGTTATCAATAATTAATAAATTAAGACTAACTAATCATAATTATTAAAAAAGGAGAATTTTAAATTACTTAAAGCAAATAACATCACAGTTTACGTAACTTAATCAACATAAAGTTCATTAAAAGAAATAAATAATAATAATTAATTGATAGAGTTATTGTGATACATATACATTCATTATTATCGTCTTTCGATGTCATTCACCACATAGAAGTGCTTGCAAATTTTGTTTTTGAACTGGCTAAATGAATCATGAAAGATATCGATATCGGTCAATGCGTTGTTGATCGTACAATATTCACTACACATTTTGGAGATAGGAGCATTAGACCCTAGATTGGTTTTGGAATCAGGACCCCGTAGGATTTTAGTAATAGGCTTACGTGGTAAGTTGTAAGGTACGGTCAGCGACAAATAATGTAGGAGTTCGGTGCAACCTGTATGGCCATTGACAATTTTATGTAGAAGTAAAAGACAGTGAGTAGTTCTCCGCATCTTAAGGCAAATAATTTTGAAGAACCCGAGACGTTGGATATACGGTTTCCTATGAGATATACCGCTGCTTGTGAAGGCTAAATGCCTTGTAAACGACCTTTGTATTGCTTCAATTCGCTGCGACAGAACGGCGGTAGCAGGGTTCCAGATGGAGCTAGCGTATTCGAGATGACTCCTTACTAGTGCGTTATAAAGAGTGACCTTTGTATTGATAGAGAAATCCTTGCTGTTACGTTTTATAAATCCCATCATCTGCGACGCCTTTTTAACGATGTTATTCACGTGAGAGTTGAAGGTGAGCTTAGTGTCCAGAGTGACACCGAGGTCACGTATATCATTGACTTCATCGAGAGTACACCCATCCAACAAATACTTGGAGGGATATGGTAACTTCTTTCTAGTAAATTTAACATGAAAGCACTTTTTAGGATTCAATGTCATTTTATTGTCAGAGCACCATTTGCTAATACTGTCTAGATCCTTTTGCAGAAGTAGCGACTCCCTTGGTGAGTGTACAATCATATACAATTTGAGATCATCGGCGAGCATTGAACGCTTACAGTATTTTATCACCTGAACAACATCGTTTATGAATACTGAGAATAGTAAGGGACCTAGATGGGATCCCTGGGGAACTCCAGATAGAGTAAGATAGAGCAGTGATTCAAAACCATCTATACATACGAAATGTATTCTGCCATTTAGGTATGAAGTAAACCAGGCTAGAAGGGCACCGAAGATACCACATGTCTTCAGTTTACAAATCAATAACGCGTGATCGACTCTGTCAAATGCGGAGGAAAAGTCGGTATATATTGCGTCAACCTGCAACCTCGAGTCGACTGCATGCGAAATGCGAGGAGATTTGTCTCTGTTGATCTATTCTTTCTGAAACCGTGTTGGAAGTCGTTGAGAATTGGCTCAAAGTGAGACGAAACAATTGGGTAAACGAGACATTCAAAGAGCTTGGAAAAGCAGGATAAAATACAGATTGGTCTATAATTGTAAACGTTGCTTTCATCGCCTTTTTTGTATACGGGGACCACTCTAGCTCTCTACCAGAGCGAAGGGAACTTGCCAGTGCTCAAAGAATGGTTAAAAATGAAAGCAAGAGAATATGCTAAGTGTTTTACTGCAATTTTTAATAAAAATAGGTGGGATGCCATCGGGCCCTGCCCTCTTGTTAATGTCCAGTTTGTTAATTTGTCTAAGGACCATTGAGTCGGTGATGCTAATTCCTCCCAATGACTGCCCATTACTCACAACTGGTCGCTGGGCACAGGCCGTACTGGTGACGTAAACCGAGGAGAAGTGCGATGCAAATAGAATGGCGATATCGGGACCGGTACTAGCACTACTCTGGTCGAGAAACATTTGACTGGGCAAATAGGATTTGCCCTTTAGTTTGTTCTTGATATAGCTCCAGAAGGCCTTGGGATTATTTTTAATATTACTATCCAATTTATTTATGTAGTTAACGTAACATCTTTTTAGTAGTTTATGACAACGACTCCTAATGATATCAAATTCGAGCTTATCTCTAGGATTTTTATATTTTAGATAACGACGTCTTATTTTATCTTGTTCGCGTCTGAGCTTAATAAGTGGTTTAGTAAACCAAGGTGGAAAGCGGGAGTGCGCTATATTACGTTTAGGAACGTAACTTTCGAAAACATTATACAGTTTGCTGTTTACATAATCGACCATTTCGTCAACATCGCTATAGCCTGATAAGCTATCCGACCAGTTAATAGTACTAAGTTTATCATTGATGCTGTCTAGAGGAATGAGCAGATCAATTTTTGGAACTAACCATATGCGGGTTTCCTTAAGATGTTTCCTTCACCGTACGAGCGTCCGTATTATGTACTTGAAATCTAAAATGTCTTATTGGTTCACGCCTTCACCCAGGATCGAACCTACACCCTCCCTACCACCATACTTAGCTGTAGTTAATGGCGAGTTAATATTTAACGATAAAGATTAAAGACCAATTTGTTGCTCATCATTTAAAAGCCACTCATGTGTCACCACCAAAGCGTCACCTGGCAAATATTTAAGGCCGGCAACGCACCTGTAGCTCTTCTGATGTTGCGAGTGTCCGTGGGCGACGGTAGTTGCTTACCATCAGGTGACCCGTTTGCTCGTTTTCCCCCTTATTTAATAAAAAAATTAAAAAAAAAACGTCTTCTAATAGAGCTGCTTATGGCCGAAAGGCCCTTTCAGCTTCTATTTAAAGACTAGTGTACTAAAAGGCCTTATTTTCTGCAAAATATAATCATAAATAAGCGAGAAAAAGCTTATTCACCAGGGGTAACGCATTTAAAGTAAGTTATTCATGCAAAAACCATATCAGTTTGCCACAAATTGCTTGCTAGCAAATTGGGACCGGATCCGGTACCCGTAAAATGATGCCGGATCCGCCGGATTACCGGATCCGGTTTTCCGGATTGCAATCCCTACTAGTTTATCGATAGATCAATAAACTAGTCTACTTTTCTATTGATTTCGATACTTCATGGCTGGTGTGCTTCAGCTAAGATGAATGAGTTAGCTAAAAGATGATATTACCGCAAGTCGTAACAGTTATTACTATTTCAAGTTTCAACCCAGTTTGTCTAAGATCACCACTCACTCGTCTATTACATAACGGTTACCAAAAGGGATTGTTTCAAGGGTCACCGAAATTGGCAAGTACTTGTAAAAGTGTTAAATGTGTCACGATCGAGTAAACTGACTCACGGTCAGGGCTGCGCGGAGGCGTTGCGCAAACCGGTGAAGGTTTCTTGCCCAACGCCATTGTGTTCGAGTGGTGCAGTCGGGGATATTTCACAGGGGTGAGCGTGAGTTCCTGTAGACTGTTTATTGGTAAAAATGTAAAAGGTATGGGAGCTGAAAAAATTCTGGCGAAATCTCATGCTTATTCCTCTAAGGCTGCCTTCACATTATGTCGCGGGTACCGCCGCAGCCGCGCGGCAGCCGCGCGACTTCCATACTAAACAGAGTCGCGCCGCAGCCGAGCGACTTGCTTTAGTATGGAAGTCGCGCGGCTGCCGCGCGGCTGCGGCGGTACCCGCGACATAATATGAAGGCAGCCTTAAAGTTGACGATATACATTGAGATTACGACTACCTGAAGAATCTTCCATGTAAGAATATGCCCATCGTTCAAGTGCACTTGCACATACCAAAGAAAGTTACATGAACAAGTTCTCTAGTAAAAGAGTCAGAAGGAAAAGTAAAAGGTTTCCGCCAGTATAATGCTGTTTATTGTTCACAATCTCCCTTTTTTACAATTTTCAATCTCTAATATAATAAGCAATGCCTCACAGAAAAATCTAGAATATCCGTCTTTCATCCGATTGGTTCAAACTTTTAAAACTACATTACTGCCAACATTGATATTTTACAAAAAAAAAAACAGAACTCCAACATATCAAATAAAAGTATCGCCTAGTCCCACAGAATATGTATCAATATTTTAATCTATGCTTTGATTTGCTATTTTGGTTTTACTTTAAAAAAATAATACAATCATTAGAATTGTTAAATATACCATATTTATGTTAACCTATTATTCTAACATTCGGCCTTTCCTGACAAAAAAAGTTTGTCCCCAAACTTATTCTACTGCCAACATTGATATTTTACCAGGGTTACCACAAATCGGCAACGCTGTATTTTACAAAAAAAAACAGAACTCCAACATATCAAATAAAAGTATCGCCTAGTCCCACAGAATATGTATCAATATTTTAATCTGTGCTTTGATTTGCTATTTTGGTTTTACTTTAAAAAAATAATACAATCATTAGAATTGTTACCACAGTTAAATATACCATATTTATGTTAACCTATTATTCTAACACTAGAAATGCCTTAAAAACCATTTCAACCATTCACAATAAATGTCATAAGCATATTGCAGAACTACTCAGGGAAATGAAGCCATAAACTAGCGTAATGCTTTAATCACCGTCTATTAGTTTTATGAAAGCTATGCCTTCTTCGGCGAATGGTAGCACTTCCGTAATTAGTACGCTTCTAATATTTTGAGGATCGTGATGGAGAATATTTTAATGAAACTAATATTATTATGTAGAATGCTAAGAAAGTAACTTAGACCAACAGTCTCCTACTCAGAAGACAAAACTTGGTGTCTTTTCAGCAGGTGAATAATATATACGATGTCTTAACTTTTATCTTGCCATCTGATATGACAGAGCAATTAATGAGTAATATTAGCTTATTTCGGAACCCTTCCCACCAGTAAAGTACAGTAATTACTCAGACAATATAATTACTTTCGCAAGTTGGGTTGCGGATTCGAACCTACACACACCTACATGCGGGCTGCGACCCAAGGCTGTTGTGAATGTGATCTTCTGATTGAAGTTTTACAACGAAAAGAGGTCGTATTCCTTTTGATGATACCGCTGGTTGACGAAATAGGGAAGATTACGCAAAGTTACAGCAGATGGCGCACATACAGTAAATAGACCTACCAAAATCCGACATGATGCTCACGTCATATCAGAATATTGACAGAAACTTTGTAAAACATCGAACAAAGTTATTGGTTACCGTCTGTGGCTCTCTGGTGCTGCCTCTATGAAAACTATACTTACTCATTAGAAAATCCTTTATGTAGGATATTTGGTAAAACGTTTGCCAGCTTTTCAAAGGATTGGTTCAATGTTAAGTTTTAGCTAATAAAACTAGGCTTTTTAAATATGATATTGAATGTACTGTCACTTCTTGGTGGAAATTCATGTTCAATTAAATAATTATACACTTTCCTTGCACTTATTCCTTTTAGGCTTTTTAAGTTTTAATGCAAAAGCCACCTTTTAGTGGAAGTGAGAGGTACGCCGTACGCAGATGCTTTGAAGGTCTTCAAGGTTGTAATTTCTTTTATCGCACGTCATAACTCATATCCTACCGTACTGTTGAAAATACTACTAGATTGGCGTACTTTTGTACACCAGATTTAACGCTAAGAAGTATTCTTAATTCCGTCTTTCATCGACGATGTATTAACTCTGAGTCTTGATGGTGTTGTCCTGTTTTTCTTTACGTTTCATCAAAGCTACATTAAAGTTGCATGTAGCGACTATCAAGCCTTCCCCCCTCTACGAGCCGCCTCAATCACAAAAGTATAGTTATCACGCAAAGTAACAAAGGACTAAACATGCCTCTGATACGTCCTTTGTAAGATAATGATGGGCGTTGCTGCGAATCTTATCCTTTTTGAAATAAGGACTAGAACTTTTGCTGTTCCAATTACAATCTTATTTTATGGACATTAAAGTTGAATTTAAGTTTGCATAGGTCGTGATGCTTGTGAGGCTTGAGATTTTTGGACAGACAGAACTCAACCGGATACAGATGATGATGATAATGAGTATCCGAATTCCGACATAATCACAACTTTTCGTGCGGGAACTGCTATGTTTTCAATACATAATATTATGAAGTATACGTGGTACTTTAAGTAAGGTTCAAAACTTCAAAGAGACGCAATAGGACCCATATTGGCTTGACCACACTCCAGGGTCAATAGTCAGGTACAGACCGTCTAGGTTCGGATATACCTGACCTGTCTGTGTCATGATTTATAAGCTAAACAGTTCTTTTTTTCGTAGTCGAGTAGTACCACACACCTTGATCCATGCAGGAAATTCGCCAACCTTCGTATTGTTCCAAGAGCCTTCCTCTTGCTGTCTCACCTTACTAACTTAACCACTCCCAGCAGACCGAAGCTCCGAAGCGAGCCCAGACGCTCGGGAAATGCCACGAGTTTTCCATCGCACGTGCAACAATGTTCTTATCTTATTCTTACATCATAAAACCTCGCTGAGTGACAAGGATGGCGTGCATTTGTTGTTTTGATTTTGCGGCGTATACGATAAGTTGGAATGTCGACTCTACGGCGACGCAATAAAGTTAATTTCCGATTGCTCTACGAAATGCTTCGAAGGCGGACTTGCGGCTACGGATTTAAATTTGGAACGCTTTGCCAGCACATTTTGCTTTTTATTTGGATTAAAGTAGCTGAATTCGTAATTTCCTAAGATTAATTAATGCAAGTACATACTACATTGTTAAGGGATTTTCAATGATTGCTACTAAAAGAATTAAAAACTTGGTACTGGGTATGAACTATGCAGAAGAAAACAACCTACCAAACTTTATATTATTACAAATCAAAATAAAACCTAAATTCATTCGACTTCCCTACGCATTGCTAATTTCTATAAAGCGGAGTTTAAAACGATTAAGGTCCATAATCGCTAGAACGTCACCAACGTACCCCAAAGTGGGGTTCATTGACCGGGCCCTTGCGCGCTCGAGTCGTTGGGGTGGGTTTTTTCGGCGGTTTTTTGTGGCTCCACCATGAGACTGGCTCGGAGTGAATATCCTACGTCGAAAGAATTTAAAGAGAAAAAGTATCGCATGACCATGACTTTGAGTTTCACATTTTCTAATATGTAATAATATCGTGGAGTATATTGTGTGCTGTATGGGTTTATATTGTTTTGAGATTATGCATCTCTTAATAATATATTGATTACTAGACGTTCCGCGCGGCTTCGCCCCCGTAAATTAGATATTTCACAGTCAAATTAGTCCACAAACAATAGCCTATAATCATTCACATGGTCTACTTCTTATCTGTGCCAAATAACATAAAAATTGCTCCAGTAGTTCGTGAGATAAGCCCTTTCAAATAATTTCCCTCGTTTTTTTCACATTTTCCTATATTTCTTCGCTCCTATTAGTCTTAGCGTGATAAAATATAGCCTATAGCCTTCCTCGATAAATGGTCTATATCTAACACTGAAAGAATTTTTCAAATCGGACCAGTAGTTCCTGAGATTAGCACGTTCAAACAAACAAACAAACTCTTCAGCTTTATAATAATAAGTATAGATTAGATTGAGACATGATAGACCTGCTAAAAACTGTGGCTGGTTGTACTAAAATTAAATTGTTAATCAAAGCGTCAGCATCACAAAATCTTTCCATTCCACACCGCACACCACATCCTTCGTTTTATTTTTCAACCGACTTCCTAAACACGGAAGAAGATATTCGTGTCTACGTATTTCTCGGTTTAGCTTATGAGAAAGGTTTCGGACCTGAGGCCTTAGTGCGAGTTTTATTCGATCATACGCATCGAGCACGTTAACGCAAATTTATATGGGATCAAAGCAGCGCCATCTACTGGCTAACGTGGATACTGCTTTGATCCCATATAAATTCGCGTTAACGTGCTCGATGCGTATGATCGAATAAAACTCGCACTAAGGCCTCTGAAATCTATGTCCATTTCACTGAATATGAGGACTGAGGAGATTACCTTTAGACCATTTTACCAAAACTTCTTCAGAATTTAACACAAATTATCCAAAAAAAATTGTTAACGCTTTCTGGTAATAATTATGAATCTCAAGTAATATTCAATTGCAATTTTGCATTTTTAGTCTTTACTACCCGATTGCGAAGAAACAGCTATTGTATTTTGTTGGATTTTATCTATTTTTTTAATTTTCTTTTACTGATACTTTATTGGCGGTCAATATGCTGGAATGAAACTGGAACCCCGTTGGAATATGCAAACCCAACCGCGAGCTGATATAAAAGTGTAGTCGGTTCGATGTCCGCTTTCTCCGCGTTCGCTTTCGTCCGCGCCGGTTTACTCTCACCAGCACCGCCAGTCCGCCAGCAGGTTCAGTTCCCGGGTCGAGAACATGACGATCAGATAGCCACTTAAGGCCGTCCCCCGAGCAAACGACCTTGACTATACATTTGCCGCGTTGCCGAGATCGCACCAAAACCCTATTTTTTTTACTTATATCTTAGTTCAAAATTGACATAAAAAAAAAATCAAACGGCAAATATGTAGCAAATGAAATTGTCTATCAATTGCCGTGTGTTTCAAATAAAAGTAATTTGTATTTACAAAACCGAACCGAAAACCGAAACGATACATTCATCATTACCCATATTCTGCTGAGTGTTGTGCTGTGAATCAACATTTGGTATGTAACGTTAGGGACATATCGTATTTTCATTACTGTTTTCAATCTGTTGTATGTCAGAAAAATTGGTAATGGTGAAATAAATAATTTAGTAATCTTTTTAATTTCTAGTCCGATGCCTGACACTCCCATGTTTGATTTGCTTTCGCCTAGCCATAAACTCCATGGAGCATCTTCATAACATCAATAGTTCCGTCACATTAAGGCCGTCCCCCTACGGAGATGCTGTAATTTACCGCTTTTTAGAGCTTTATAACTCACTAGACGTTCCGCGCGGCTTCGCCCGCGTAAATGAGATATTTCACAGACAAATCAGTCTACAAAAAATAGCCTATGATCCTTCACGTGGTCTACTTCTTATCTGACCCAAATAACAGAAAAATTGCTCTAGTAGTTCGTGAGATAAGCCCTTTCAAATAATTTCCCCCGTTTTTTCCACATTTTCTTCTATTTCTTCGCTTCTATTAGTCTTAGCGTAAAAAAATATAGCCTATAGCCTTCCTCGATAAATGAGCTATCTAACACTGAAAGAATTTTTCAAATCGGACCAGTAGTTCCTGAGATTAGCGCCTTTAAATAAGCCCTTTTAAATAAATTCCCCCCGTTTTTTCCACATTTTCCTCTATATCTTCGCTCCTATTAGTCTTAGCGTGATAAAATATAGCCTATAGCCTTCCTCGACAAATGGGCTATCTAACACTGAAAGAATTTTTCAAATCGGACCAGTAGTTCCTGAGATTAGCGCGTTCAAACAAACAAACAAACTAACAAACTCTTCCGCTTTATAATATTAGTATAGAAGTATAGATAATTTGAAAACTACAAAAATATAAAAATACAGCAATAATCTTCAGTATATTAACATTCCTTTCACCGTTATTAATTTACTATTTTTGTTCATTATACTCATGATATTAGCTTCCAAAGTAATACCAATTTATTAAAATTCAAGCGTACTTTCAGCATCTCCCTAGTAAATACTAGGGAGATGCTGAAAGTACGCTTGAATTTTAATAAATTGGTTTTCTGTTCGGTTTTCGGGTTTCGGTCCAATGGAAACTAACTGGGTTCATTAATTTTGCTTTTTAAGAAAAAAGTTCATTTGCGAAGGCCCGAAACAATCACGGCTTACTCAAAATTTGTTATCGCTGCTGTTTTTGAGCAGTCACCCATACATTCCTGAGTCCTGACATAGACACATAAAACCTACTTCGTACAATCGTTGCGGCTGCGTTTCCCAGTATTGTCCGAGTAAATAAGGTCTCCTCTGCGCTGTGTACGGAGCTGATAACGCCCGATAAGAGGTGGTGAGCCTCGGCACACTTCGCCGATAACAGGTTACAGCGTCATGTAAATGTGGGACAGAAACGCCCAAGTTTAGCGGAAAAGACGAGTTTGACGGCCAAAGTAACTGTGTAGTTATGGGTTAAGTAGGCGTCCTCATATGCGAGGTTTGTGGTAGATATGCTGTGTTAAAATAACAAGTAAATGTCAAATTTTAATGGAGCTAAACGGTTTCTCCTATGCATTAAAATTCAAAATAGACATCGTGCTAGATATGCTCTGAGAAGGAATAAATCTAGATATCGTTATAGATCTTAGGACATAGATCTTGCAGGTTCAGGATTGATCAGCTCTAAAGTATCACAATTTTAATACTCAATATATTATCCTACACTAGACGTTCCGCGCGGCTTCGCCCGTGTAAATTAGATATTTCACAGACAAATCAGTCTACAAAAATAGCCTATGATCCTTCACGTGGTCTACTTCTTATCTGACCCAAATAATAGAAAAATTGCTCTAGTAGTTCGTGAGATAAGACCTTTCAAATAATTTCCCCCGTTTTTTCCACATTTTCTTCTATTTCTTTGCTCCTATTAGTCTTATCGTGATAAAATATAGCCTATAGCCTTCCTCGATAAATGGGCTATCTAACACTGAAAGAATTTTTCAAATCGGACCAGTAGTTCCTGAGATTAGCGCGTTCAAATAAGCCCTTTCAAATAATTTCCCCCCGTTTTTTCCACATTTTCCTCTATTTCTTCGCTCCTATTAGTCTTAGCGTGATAAAATATAGCCTATAGCCTTCTTCGATAAATGGACTATTTAACACTGAAAGAATTTTTCAAATCGGACCAGTAGTTCCTGAGATTAGCGCGTTCAAACAAACAAACAAACAAACAAACTAACAAACTCTTCCGCTTTATAATATTAGTATAGATTTATTATTTAATCATATTTTATGCCATCTTATAATGACATCCCAGTATTTATATCCTAACAATCTTGTACCGAGTATCTTCCACAACACCTTTGACAACAGTTACCTTAACTTGTACATTTCTGTTCCAGCGATGGCAGCAGCGCCGGCAGCCCGAAGGAGGCGTGCGTGGCTCAGTCCCCGCCGCCGGCGCCGGCCAAGCGTCACCCTCACCACCACGACCAGAGGAGGCTCAGCGTTGGTATGTATTGCCTGAGAATATTCTAGATTTTTGGGTCAAAAAAGGGTAAATGCCAGCTGCTGGGAAGTCGTTGGAGAAAAATACCCTCCGGTAGAAACGCACCCTGAATTTCTACCGGAGCTGAGCTAGCGTATTGCGAGGAATGTGTTTTTTAAGATGCTGCGCTGAGTGAGTCAGCCACTGAAGCAATTCTGTTAGTTCTTTAAAAACATTTTTTTTTGGAACTTGTTGCTTACACAGCTCTGGTGTAAACGCAGACTTATCTATACTAATATTATAAAGCGGAAGAGTTTGTTTGTTTGTTTGAACGCGCTAATCTCAGGAACTACTGGTCCGATTTGAAAAATTCTTTCAGTGTTAGATAGTCCATTTATCGATGAAGGCTATAGGCTATATTTTATCACGCTAAGACTAATAGGAGCGAAGAAATAGAGGAAAATGTGGAAAAAACGGGGGGAAATTATTTGAAAGGGCTTATTTGAACGCGCTAATCTCAGGAACTACTGGTCCGATTTGAAAAATTATTTCAGTGTTAGATAGCCCATTTGTCGAGGAAGGCTATAGGCTATATTTTATCACGCTAAGACTAATAGGAGCGAAGAAATAGAAGAAAATGTGGAAAAAACGGGGGAAATTATTTGAAAGGGCTTATCTCACGAACTACTAGAGCAATTTTTCTGTTATTTGGGTCAGATAAGAAGTTGACCACGTGAAGGATCATAGGCTATTTTTTGTAGACTGATTTGTCTGTGAAATATCTAATTTACGCGGGCGAAGCCGCGCGGAACGTCTAGTAATTAATAATATAGACTGTAGTTACTAATTAGACATGTCATAACTCATACTAATAGGGTATATGGTCTTTGCATACTTATGGGAAGTAGGCCTGATATTCCACAAAGTCATTTTGGGACAAAAAGTAGGTTACGCCAAAACAAGTTTTGTTTCTGTCAAATTCTCCAGAACCCGGTATACCGTAGATTCGCAGGGCCTTCGAGTAAAAGCTACGTTTTCATTATGCAAGGAGCCAAGAGTACTAAGTAGATTCAGCTGTTACAAGTGCGGTAGTTTGGCTTACGTACAAGTTATACGCAACTTTAGTTGCCAGCCAGGTACCATTGGAAGTACTTGCATAATGAAAACGCAGCCTTTGTTGTGCTGCTTCTCATTGGACTAGTTTGTTGGTGACAATAACATGTTATTAAGTGTTAAAAGTTTCCACTAGATAAAGAATACATTAAGGTGCGGCTTTTGCCATGATGGCCAAATACATGCGATTAAGAGAATACGTGTAACGTGCACATATTTGTCTTTAATTGCCCATAATCGATTGTGTACACCGTAGACCAGGGGTCACCAATTATAGTTTCGCTCAGGGTCCATTTTAAGAAATGAAATGACCTTCGCGGTCCATACATTAATATTTTTTTTTATTAAAACAAAGATGATTACGGAAATTAATATTTTATTTACATATTAATGAGAAAAGTATCAATTTTTGTTGCTTGTTTGGAGTGAAATTGGTGCAAGCTATTGATATTAAATCCTGGAGATGTTCATCAGTAACCATATTATTTTAATTTAATTCTAAAGCCCGGGTCACTGATCAGGTCCCAGGAGAATTGTTTTTAACTGGCCTAAGGCTGATGATAGTCAAATTTACGTGAGCTAAGGAGACTTTTGGTTATCCAGTCTTTTAAAATATATGACTTTCTCCATAATTGGTATGATAAGCTAACGGGCTCTGGGCTCTCGACGTAGATGTGAAATTTATAGATGCACCCATATAATGCCACCGCCCACCAGTCGCCACGCGCTGTTTATTTCAAAACTTGTTCTATTCTTGATATATTATTAATAATTATTGTGTATTTTTGTGGTTTCTTTGAGACTGTAATGGAATTGGTTAAGCGGTTATAATATAAATATTTTCAGTTTCATACCATAATATTATGATTTATGATGATCTTTATCAAAACTTTATGTTATCGCTTTTCTTAAAATATAAGATTAAATAACTAAGCAATACCAAAGTGATTAAACTTATCAAACCGATGCGATCCACGGTGTACCTACTAATTATATGATACGAAAAATATGTATTGTAATCTGGCACTTAGAATGCCAAATAAAATCGGCCAAGTGCGAGTTGGACTCGCGCACGTAGGGTTCCGTACCGTTATTGAGCGAAAGTTGGCAAAAAATTTTGTTTTTTGTATGGGAACCCCCCTTAAATATTTATTTTATTATTAATAATTTAGGTAAAAATATAATTAAGAATTTTGTGAGTATTTCAAATGCCTACCTGCTACTATTATTGATTACGAGCAAAAAAGGCCAAAAAAATCACGTTAATGTTGTATGGGATGGCCCTTTATAAATATTTATTTTATTTTGTTTTTAGTATTTGTTGTTATAGCGGCAATAGAAATACACAATCTGTAAAAATTTTAGAAGTCTACCTATAGCCGTTCTTGAGTTACAGCCTGGAGACAGACAGACAGCCATACAGACTGACAGACGGACAGACATCGAAGTCTCAGTAATAGGGTCCCGTTTTTACCCTTTGGGTACGGAACCCTAAAAACGAAAAAAGATCATTCTCTGATAATATCACCATGTCAGATCTATGTCTATTTTTGAACTCAATGCGAAGCCCACAACATGAAATACCGCTAGCGCACTTCTCGCAAAAACCTCCGGGCGCAAAACGTCAACTTTCTTCCCGCTGCGCTTACCGATGTTGCCGTTTTCCGCCTCCGTCGATGAGAAAAATAGTATAGGTACGCACCATGGGCAGTAAATAAGAAAGCCTCAGATCACGCGTTTACATGTGATCTGAGACATTTCTTATTTTCCTGCCCTAGCACAGAATATATATTGCCCTAGGTGCGTAATGTACTATTACATCATAACGTTGCCGCGTTTTTTTGCCATCAACCCGGTTGTGTCTAGATGTCGTACATCGAGGGCGGCTTGTCACTTTCCCGCGGGGTTGCGTAACCCGCGAAGTAGGCCGCGCTGATACACTATGGTAATTGCCCTGGTCACCTCGGGGGAAGTTGAGGACCTCTCTCTTTTTCGTGTCACTAGGATCTAAGGAGACCAAAGTGCCACTGTAGGTAATCAATTTCGTGGAGTTGTTTCTATTCACCTGCAGATTATAATGTCTCCCCCCCCTGAGATGCTTCGATCTGGAGTCATAGGAACTCTCTTATGTGTGATGTGGGTACTCCGAGAGGAGAGGAGATTGTAAGGAGATTTATTTATTTTATTTATTCCTAATAAAATAAAATAAAAAATAAAAAAATCTCCTTACAAGCAGGGTCCTTAGTAATATGTATTATGTTGTATCAGTATGAAAGTCGCGGTGAGAAGAGAGTGAATAAACAACACAATGATGCCTAGGCCGTGAACTCAATTCGTGATGAGTGCAGAGTGCAGACTGCAGACGCGTCATCAGCGAAATTTCAAAATCGACCAATCGCTGATGACGTCACAATCTTAAGGCGGATAGAAATATTACCATAAACATAATATAAAATAACATAATATGCAATGTGTCCCAACACCGGTGTCCGATCCTTTAATGTTATGATGTACCTATGGCATGTTTTATTGACGAATTGGCCCTCAAAATTTTTTTTCTCTAACTTTTGAAAAAAAATAATTTCTCTGGGTCTCATACTAATCTGACCAATAAGTACTTCATAAGAAAATCGTTATAACTTCTAAACTATCTGACTTAGAGCATAGAAGTAAAAAAAATTAAAATAAAAAGGAACCAGTTTAATGCGCTAGATTTTCCACAAAAAGCCATTAATTAATCTTCATAGGATATTTAAAATGAGAAGTATTGGTCAGATTACTGTGAAAGCCTGAAAAAAACTAAAATTAAAAAAAAACTGCCATTTTACAACCGTGAGAGAGAAAAATATTTGAGAGCCAATTTGTCTATAAAATATGCCATACATCATGATTCATGAGTCATGACATTAAAGGATCGGACACCGGTGTCGGGACACATTGTATAATTATTTTTAACAAAAAATTAAAACCGACTTCCAAGGTAAAAACAATAATAACATCCTTATAATATGAACTAAAAAGTATTAAATAATTTTTCATATCTAATAGTGCCTTTTTCCGAATTCGGCCAAACCTCAACTATTTCTGTACTCAATCTTCATCATTTTGAAGTCGGTACCAGATTTAGCTGAATCTTCAGTTCTCTGACAGAATATTTGAAACTTGTGGAACTGGCACCGACTTAAAAATTATGAAGATTGAGTACAGAAATAGTTGAGGTTTGGCCGAATTCGGAAAAAGGCACTATTAATTAGGAAAAATTATTTAATACTTTTTAGTTCATATTATAAGGATGTTATTATTGTTTTTACCTTGGAAGTCAGTTTTAATTTTTTGTTAAAAATAATAATTTCACTCTTTTTAGTTACGTAGTAAACCATCGCGTATATTCTACGTATCTTATTACAATTTGTTAAGAGTCACACTCAATGCGATTGTGTTTCATAATCCTATTACGATGTAGATTGTTTTCCTATGTAAGTATTTTCATACTAAGGGTTCAATTTATTAGTTAAACTAGTGTAGTACCTATCGAAGCAACTTACTTCTCTTTTTTCTTTCGAATCTCAAAAGTAATGTCAAATGTGTGCCTTACGCTCTGGAGTTAAGGTTGACTTTGTTATGTTCAATTTTGTGGTACATAAGTCGCTTAAAACTTGAATCATTTTTGTTGAAACAACATTATATTTTTATTAAAATCGCTATGAAAAGTACCAATTATTATAAGGACATAAGAGCATAGAAGTAAAAAAATTAAAATAAAAAGGAACCAGTTTAATGCGCTAGATTTTCCACAAAAAGCCATTAATTAATCTTCATAGGATATTTAAAATGAGAAGTATTGGTCAGATTAGTGTGAAAGCCTGAAAAAAACTAAAATTTAAAAAAAAACTGCCATTTTACAACCGTGAGAGAGAAAAAAATTGAGAGCCAATTTGTCTATAAAATATGCCATACATCATGATTCATGAGTCATGACATTAAAGGATCGGACACCGGTGTCGGGACACATTGTATAATTATTTTTAACAAAAAATTAAAACCGACTTCCAAGGTAAAAACAATAATAACATCCTTATAATATGAACTAAAAAGAATTAAATAATTTTTCATATCTAATAGTGCCTTTTTCCGAATTCGGCCAAACCTCAACTATTTCTGTACTCAATCTTCATCATTTTGAAGTCGGTACCAGATTTAGCTGAATCTTCAGTTCTCTGACAGAATATTTGAAACTTGTGGAACTGTAACCGACTTCAAAATTATGAAGATTGAGTACAGAAATAGTTGAGGTTTGGCCGAATTCGGAAAAAGGCACTATTAATTAGGAAAAATTATTTAATACTTTTTAGTTCATATTATAAGGATGTTATTATTGTTTTTACCTTGGAAGTCAGTTTTAATTTTTTGTTAAAAATAATAATTTCACTCTTTTTAGTTACGTAGTAAACCATCGCGTATATTCTACGTATTTTATTACAATTTGTTAAGAGTCACACTCAATGCGATTGTGTTTCATAATCCTATTACGATGTAGATTGTTTTCCTATGTAAGTATTTTCATACTAAGGGTTCAATTTATTAGTTAAACTAGTGTAGTACCTATCGAAGCAACTTACTTCTCTTTTTTCTTTCGAATCTCAAAAGTAATGTCAAATGTGTGCCTTACGCTCTGGAGTTAAGGTTGACTTTGTTATGTTCAATTTTGTGGTACATAAGTCGCTTAGAACTTGAATCATTTTTATTGAAACAACATTATATTTTTATTAAAATCGCTATGAAAAGTACCAATTATTATAAGGACATAACGTGATGATATAATTATGGTGTTGTGGGGGCATATTGTATCCATATACAACCATGTGACACTGGTGACCCTGACGTGGTAATGATGACGATGATGAATATAGTTTGCATAGTTGCATATGCTTTCAGTTCTTAAAACAGCGCCTAAACCCCCAAACTTGTATCTATAAGGAATCCGGAGTTCTCTTATTATCTTCGGAACCATAGTATACCTTGGTGCAAAATCTTGCGTCTTGGTAGCATATGCTTAGGATACTTCTCATAAAACCAAAATCACCATATGTTTCCATATAAATTTTGAGGAGTTCCCTCGATTACTCATGGATCCCATCATCAGATCACCACTTTTGTGAAAATGGGACCAAATTGGAGGGAAACCTAATAGAACAAAACAAAATTTTTTAAAATCGGTTCACAAACGGCGGAGTAATCGTTGAACATACAAAAATAAAAAAAATAAAAAAATATCCATAGCCGAACATATAACCTCCTCCTTTTTGGAAGTCGGTTAAAAACAAGGAACTACCACATAGATGAATGGTATCTTAGGTAGATCAGGTAATTGGGAACAGATCAATCGGCCGCCACAATAGTGTCATTGCCACTCAGTGCCGCGACCTCGACACCGCTGGAGTGGCAAAAAACAAACACGCAGCACTCGCCAATCCACCTCTGAGGGGGCGTCCATAAATTACGTCGGACATTTTTGACGATTTTTCTATTCTGTCTGTTACCTCTTTACGCCTTTTTAGCTAAATGAATTTGGACTGGTAGGGAGATACTTTTTAAAGAGACCGGAAAGTACATAGATTTGTTTTTGCTGCGGAAACATGTACGGGTCCCGCGCGTCTACCGTATTTCGGGCAACGCGACGGAGTTCAGGGTTCCATCTAGTAGGTATTCAAATATAATACTCACCTTAGAAAAATAATAATAGACTGGCATTGTAAGTTTATGATGTTGACCGACGATCAATATTATTACGAGTTGTCAAATCCCACGCTCGAATAAAAAACCGATGTTCGCGTCGCGTAGGTTACACTGTAGCCCGTAGGTCACCACTCACCTCCAGGCTCCAAGACTTATAATATCTTATAATATTATGTAATATTTACTTTACATCACGATAAAAATATCATACTAACATTTTAATTCGTAATGCGCTCCCTAATCGGTAATTCAGCATGACATGCATTTACGTGATCGCCGATCGCGAAGCGATCATGCGTGCATGTCATGCACATATTGCAGGACGAAAAATTTAAAACTTGTCAATCAATGTACAGCACGTAGTTTGCATGTCATTCGCATCAATCAATACAATAAACGGTCATGCGTGCATGACAGCACGTAACGCATGTCATGCTGAATCACCGTCAAGAGTGGGCTAGAAGTATAATAATAATAATAATATCTATGGACGCTTCACACCACGTCAGTCTGGCCCCGTGGTAAGTACCTGAAGGACTTGTGTTACAGGTACCAGACGACGGAAATATATTTAATACTTTTATACTATACATATTATATTTAAGATTTTTATTATATGGTACACATAATATTTATAAGTAACTCCTGGAACGTCCTCTATTTCAAAAGAATAAGTAGCACTGCATGTCTCCCAGTTTATTTTGTTTTCATACATCTCTGATTTATTTGTCACATTGTGTACTTGTAATGTTTCATGTAGCTTTCCGTTTGTATATTATGTAGTCGTACATTTTTACAATATTATGTTATTAGTTTTATAATATTATGTTAAAGGGTATTTTCAACACTTGTTTGCCGATTTAACTAAGAAATTTAACATGCCCTACTTTGTTTTGGTAAAAATTGTAACGATTGTACCTCAGATTGTACTGAATGTCACTTGGCAGATGACAATTTATGTGAAATTGACTTATGTCAACTTCTTCTTCTGCTTTGATTGGACAACTCAACCATAATTTAACAAATATTATTGTATAATTTTTTTTTGTTTATTAGAAAAGTCAGAAATAATTATTATTTAACTATTTTGTCTGTCGAGTTAATTGCTACCTGTGTAATATTGTTTCTTAGTCAGTTGGCGGGTGGTTCAGATTCGCAAAATTTGTATTTTTTTATTTTTATTTTAAATCAGCTTTATTTAATTTATAACTTTTTTTTTATACTATATTCATTAATATATTATTAATAATATTATCTATTTTATTATATTTATTCTTATTTTAAGTGTATGTCTGATACTGAGTCTTATTATACTGCCAATGAATCAAGTTTTACTTCCTCTGATGACGATAACTCTAATACATTAGGTGAAATTTTAAGTCAAAAGTTTAGCTACCAAAAGAACAGCGTTATTAACATTTGTCATATTAATGCGCAAAGTGTTCCAAGTCATTTCAGCGACTTGACTGAAGCGTTCTCTGGTAAAAATGTACACGCTGTCCTGATTTCAGAGAGCTGGTTTAAGCCGCATCTTCTCTCTACATCATATGCATTGCCTGGTTACGTTCTGATACGCAATGATCGGATTGATCGGCGAGGCGGTGGTGTTGCCATCTATCTCCGTAGTGATTTCCCTTTTAAAATAATTGCCTCCTCCCCTTCCGTTTGCTCTGCTGCCGCAGAATACCTTTTCCTTGAAATCGGCATCAAAGGCACTAAAATAGCTATTGGTGTAGTCTATTGTCCTCCTTGTTCGAATTATTTCTCACAACTTGAGCCTGTATTTGAAGTTTTGGGGTCGGAATATGAACATCACATTGTCATGGGGGACTTTAACACCGATCTATTAGATCAATCCTCCTTACGTACATCTAAACTAACTCAAATAGTTGAATCAGCTAATCTCCATTTTTTACCGCTCTCTTCCACACACCACAACATCAATGGTAACGATACCTGGCTGGATTTAATTCTTACATCTAATTCCGCTCCGATCCAATCCCATGGCCAAATCCCTGCTCCTGGTTTTTCCCACCATGACCTTATATATATTTCCTACACCCTGAAACCACCTAAATCTTGTCCTAAAATAATATTTAAACGTTGTTTCAAAAACATTGATTTGAGTAAGCTTAGACATGACGCAGCTATCATTAATTGGGAGCCACTATTTAACGCTTCAACCATCGACGACAAAGTTGACATTTTTAATAATATTTTAAATAACATTTTTGATAATCATGCACCGCTTAAAAAAGTCAAACTAAAACACAAACCAGCACATTGGCTTACTGCTGAAATTAGATCGGTAATGAGGTGCAGGGATCGTGCCTACGCGAAATTTAGACGTGATCGGTGTGAGGCTAATTGGAATAACTTTAAATTGGCTAGAAATCGTTGCAATCAGATGATACGCAATGCTAAACGCCGCCATATTCTCGAAAACGTTGCTTCTTCATCTCCATCCAATATTTGGAAGTTTCTTGAAACAATCGGTGTGGGTAAGTCGCAGGATCTTGAACTGCCCAGCAACATCAGTCCCAATGATATAAATCTCCATTTTTCCAATACTAACGTTCTGGATGATAATGCCAAGATTCGGTCATTAAGGTACTTAAACAGCTTACCGAGTCCTAATCTTGTGCCATTCCAGTTTTCTCCTGTTACTACGGACGAAATCAACAAGACAATTAATTCTATAGTGTCTAAAGCTACGGGTTGTGACGACATTAGTCGACGCATGATTACCTCCATCCAAACCCAAATATTACCAACGATCACCCACATTATTAATTTTTCCCTTGAATCTTGTGAATTTCCTTCCTTATGGCGCAAAGCTCACGTCCTTCCGCTTCCCAAGGTTCCCAATCCCACTCACCCTACACACTTTCGTCCCATATCCATCCTTCCCTATTTATCTAAAGTTCTCGAAGCCTGCGTTCACAAACAGTTGTCCAGGTTTGTCTACCAAAACGATTTACTTTCTCCACATCAATCCGGTTTCAGACCTGGACACAGCACAATCTCAGCACTGTTGAAGGTGACAGGTGACATAAGAGCGGGCTTTGAGAACTCGAAGATTACAGTCCTCGTGTTAATAGATTTCTCAAATGCATTTAATAATATCGATCACGACATTCTATTGGCAGCCCTTTCATGTCTATCGATTTCGTCTGTAGCACTAGCATGGATTTCTTCCTATCTACGGGGGCGTCGGCAGTCTGTACGCACAGATAAGTCGTTCTCCGATTGGCTAGATCTTGATACGGGCGTCCCTCAAGGCGGTATTCTTTCTCCACTTCTCTTCTCGATTTTTATAAATCTCGTCACAAAAATACTTCGCAGTGCGTATCATCTGTTTGCTGATGATTTGCAAATATATAGTCAAGCCGAACTCGAATACCTACCATCTGCTATCGATATAATAAATCGCGATCTCGATGCTATAAGAGATTGGTGTAGTAACTTTGGCCTGATAGTTAACCCAGCAAAGTGCCAAGCCATTTTACTGGGTAGCGCTAGAAATTTAAGCAAGGTTGATCAAGGTGCTCTTCCACCAGTCATCTATAACGGTTCTGTCATTCCATATTGTTCGAACGTTAAGGACCTTGGATTACACATTGATTCGACTCTTGCTTGGCAGACACAAATCTCACACGTCTCTCGCAAAGTCACTGGTATCCTGCGATCCCTCTATCGGTTAAAAAACTTCCTTCCTTCCACAGTCAAGATAATGCTCGTCCAGTCACTTATCTTTCCCATCATTGATTACGGTGATGTGTGCTATTTCGACTTAAACGCAGACCAACTTAATAAACTTGATCGCCTACTTAATAACTGTTTAAGATTTATTTTCAATTTACGAAAATTCGATCATGTCTCTACCTTTCGATCTAAACTACACTGGCTACCAATACGACAGCGCCGCTCTACTAGGGCCTTGTGTATGCTCTACTCCCTGTTGCATCACCCCAATGCTCCTAAATACCTAACACCCCTTTTCCAATACCGTTCCAGTACCCATGACAAATCCCTTCGATCCTCTAATAATGCACTCCTTTCTTGCCCTTCCCATAGATCAGACATCATCCACTCGTCTTTCAACGTACAGGCTATACTACTCTGGAATGCTCTTCCTCGAGAAATCAGGCTAACCAAAACCAGGGACACTTTTAAACGCAAGGTTCGTGAATTCTATTTGGCGCAATTGGCACGAAAGTATTAAATATTTTTTTATTACACTTTATTTATACTTTTTTATTATTATTCTATTAATATATACATATATACATATATGCGTGTGTACGCGCACACGCATGTATGTATGTATATATATATGTATATATGTATGTGTGTGTGTGTGTATATGTGTATATATGTATGTATATATATATATATATA
Organism: Cyaniris semiargus; assembly: GCA_905187585.1. Lineage (NCBI taxonomy): Eukaryota > Metazoa > Arthropoda > Insecta > Lepidoptera > Lycaenidae > Cyaniris > Cyaniris semiargus. The sequence continues at coordinate 2,160,368 of LR994549.1, forward strand.
TATATATAAAGTATCATATAATATACATTATTTATATATTATGTACTAGTATTTTTTTTTAATTAAATAATCTATCGCATGATATTTTTATGTAAATATAGTAAGTAATTTGTATTAAATTAGGCATATTTTCATAGTATTATTAGAGTAGTTTCGTATTACTAAGTGAAATGCTTGCTCATGACCCTAAATTTATATTGCATTTTATTTTATTTTTTTTTCCATCTTTTCGCACTATTGGCACCTACACAATTTTGTTTCTGAACACCTAAAGGTTGACTGGTAGAGAATGCCATTTGGCATTAAGTCCGCCTATGTACCAACATTGTGCAAAAAGTATAAATAAATAAATAAATAAATAAATATTTAATACACTTTATCCAGACCCGGGAACATTAAAAACTTTTTGTTCCGTCGGCGGGATTCGACCCCCGGCTTGAGCTGCCACACACTCAACCATTGAGCCACAGAGTATGTGTTAAAAGTTTAAAACTATACCAATATTATAAATGCGAAAGTGTGTCTGTCTGAACCGCTGATCCGATTTTGCTAAAAGGAGATACTTTGAGTCCCAAGGAAGTACTTACAAGTTAGATACTTTTCGTCCCGAAAAAAGGTACGGTTCCCGCGCGATAAACGAATTGTGCCGCGCAACGGAGGGCGTCATCTAGTCCAAAATAACGAGGACGTCCAGGATGAAAGTGACGTCATAGTGACGTCACCGATGTGGTATGCTGTCAGAAAACGCAATCTCTTTGTCCGAACGTTCGTAGTTACGTAGTAACTACAATTTATTAATCTGTTAGGGGTGGGACACCAGGCACTATCTTCTGGCAGTTGGCACCTCAGATTTTTGTAAAGTTGTCTTACAAACGATTCTCGGGAATGAGAATTACACTACGTTACAGGCCCCAGAGGCCAGACTACTCTACGCTACAATACGTTACAAAGATGATTCGAACCCGCGACCCCCGGCTTCAGCTACCAACAGCCCACCAACTAAGCCACAGAGGTCGTCATAAACTTTATTTAGTCAATAATGTATTTGCGCTGTCATAATTTTCCTACAAATAGTATGTTTCGATAATGTAACAAATACGTAGCTGTCAAGCGCCGGCTGCCGCATTGGCATTGCCAACTGAATCCGCCATTAAAAATTGAAGAAAATGTCATTATAAAACCTTTGAAAATAAATTGCCTCTGTAGCGAGTCCCAAAATAATGTCACAATGAATATCTGAGTGCGTTCCATATTTATCTAGTAAAATATTCAGGCATACGTCGCAACGCAAGTCATAATCGTTACCGCGGCGAGGGTAGACTGAAAACACTTGGGGACTCTCATTAATGTTGCACGCCATCTGCTCCCGGCTAATTACTGCTGCTGGGGAATCAATACTTCAAGTGTCTTGTGATGTTTAGGATTTACTACGCAATATGAATAAAATGCCTCTTAAGAGTTGCAAACGCAAACTACCTGGTAGTGGAGGTGAGCAGATTTAAAAAATCGGTAGGCTTATTTGATATTTCTTTAAAATAATAGGTTCCAGTTCAGATAAAACTCATTGGTTTCAATTCGCAAACAGGATCAGAACAAAGTTGTGGCTGGTTACATCGTTCCTTATGGTGTTCAACTTTTCCTTAAGCGGGGAGAGGAGCACCATGTGGTTTTAGTGGGTAGACCCTTGCCGAAGTCCCCAATACACTGGGGATGCGGAAAGCCCCATGACAGGTTAAGGCAGTTCTAAGAAGTTCAGTCACGAAGACTTCGTACATATCTTTTGTGTCATCTTTTGTCTTAATATTTTTTCCATGTTTCTTTTTAGTCCCTCGCTTTCGACATGGTTTAATGCGGCTCTATTTGGTTCCAGAGTTGCGCGTGAGCCCGGGCGGCGCGGCCGGCACGTCCGCCGAGTCGCCGCATCATCACCACCACCCACCACACCATCATCACATGGTGAGAACATTCGTTATGCGGCCCTGACGTTGGGCTATGGACACAGACTGCCAAAGGTCGTGCATCGTGGCGTACTCTCTTGTTCATTGGCATCAACGTGTAGAGGCCGTATTAAACATTATAGGGTCCATGGGAATTAGTTACTGCAGCTCTTCAGCACATGTACTGCGCTGGAATGAAATCTACAATCCTGTTAAAAAAGTTTTTTTTTATACACACAATAAGTCCTAATTTATTTTGATACATTAGTGGCGACAGCATCACAGTAATTGACATTGTGTCTGATCTTCAGAGCTCTATAAATGTAAAACAGTATTTATAAGAAATCTGGCTAAACTGGGAAAGAAACAAAATCAGCATTAATTAATAAATAATTTGTATTCATTATTATATGTATAGTATGTCCTCTTATTATGCAACACAATTTTTTATGTTTTTCAACTTATTTCAGGACACGAACCCTCTGGAGGGTCCCGGGCCCCTGGCGGAGGCGGTGGGCGGCTCAGGGTCGTCCGACGGGGAGCTGGCCAGCAAACCCGGGGACAGCCCCACCAGGAAGCGACGGCGGATCTCCAGGCATTTATCCTCAGGTGGGTGGGGAGAAAAGGTGGTAAAAGGGATGACTTACTTGAGAGTGCTGTATTCAGCATTTCCATGCTGCCTCTTTAATCCCGCTCTATCTCGCATTCTTTAAGTAGTTGCGAGTGGGAGTAATTTATGGGTAAATCTATTATTGGTAGTTGGTACTGACATTCAGTGTGTTTTTGAAATTCGTCATTTGCCTGTATGACACACCATACAAGCACAAAAACAGCTGTACCATGTATTATCCTCATGTGTCTACTGCTTTTCGATCACGTATTTATGTAGGATTTTCCTAAAAAAATATTCTGCAATATCATCTTCTGTATCATGCTGAGTAAAGCATTTTAGGAATAGCTATTTTCTAATGGTCATTATGATCTCACTATTTAATCTGCGTGTTATGTTTTTCAGGGGAGAGCAACGTCTCGATACCGCCGCCGGCGGTGGAGCGGCGGACGCCCAGGCACCACTACCAGCCACAGTAAGTTGTACTGGAGATAAGGCTTGGTCTATTAGACCAGGAAAGCCGGGGAAACATGAGTAATAACGAGGGTTCGATTTTAAGCTGTATTAAGTTTGCAGGGAGTCATAGAGTCGTATTTTAATGGCCCCTTTATTAATTTATTACCCAGCGTTCTAAGTTGTAAGCTGGACGCCAATGCTACGTTAAGCAATGTCATTTTTCCAAACTATTTTTTAAAACAGTCTTAGAATATGGCTAATTTTCCGGACATTACAACAACATTGTTAGCTAGAAGCAAGGCTCGGAAACCTGGTTAATCTTCGCGATCCTGTTCGTTAGAAACGCCATACATTTCCAAAAGAGCGTATTCATTTCGATTCTGCTCTGAACGGACCGAAATTATTCCTAGTTTCGTTCAAAGAGCAAAATGAAATTGCTCCTGCTCAAAATACCGGTTAGAACCGTTCGCGATTATGTTCGCCCCGCCCACTTACACACACCACTACCCTCACCCATTGTCCACACATTCAAAACAAATAAACAAGTTATGGCCTATTGGCTATTAGATGGTGCACTAGAAAGGGATAGAAGATATTATCACTGCACTAGTTACTTTCCGCAAGGAATTAACCAGGTTAATTTCAGAAGCAATACCGCTCGCATCTCAGTTTCGCTCCGAGCGAACACTTGTCCAAAAACCTGGTTAAAGAGAGTTTTAACCTGGTTAAAAAAAATACCGGTACCAAGCCCTGGCTAGAAGTCATGTTGTGATAATTGCGTCATGACCAACGACGCGTCAGCAGTTGAACGCACTGACTGACCGTCGTGACCGCAGATACGACACGACTAGCATACACTAATTGTCATACTTAAATACGTGTGTTTTCATATTTAGTGTTAAATTGCACAAAACAATGACAGAATTGAGATATTATGGTCTTTTCATTCGGCAATAAAATTCAGTACTAAATCTCAGTGAGTTGATAGATGACAACTGGGGACTCGTAGTTTTTCTAATGAAAGGGTTTAATTGTAAAATACCTTTTATTAAACATAGTGATTATGAAAATCTATTAACATAAAAAAGACGGTTCAGTCGTTTTTGCCTAAAGGTAACGAAGAAATAGACAGACAGACACTTTCGCATTTATAATATTATTAGTAATAGGATTTTTGCAAATGAGCTTAACAGTGATAATGTCTCTCCAGACGGCGAGTCCGGTACCTGAGCGGCGGCGGGGGCGGTGTATGGCACGACCACGCCCCCCACCCCGCGCACGCGCCGCACCCCGCTCATCACCCCGCCCACCTGCCGCACCCGGCGCACGCGCACCCCGCGCATGCGCCCCTCCTGCTAGACATCAACCAGGTAAGGTTATCTACTATGCAAAGGGGGCAAAAGTAAAAACAATAGCTGCCAAAAGCGTGTCACCATCTGATCACTAATGTACCAATATATTATGGTATGGTACGGTAGTTTACTCTTTCTCTCACCAAAGAAATGTAGCTGTGCATTCTCCTCTACAAAACTCGCTACAAGCTATCAAGATTTGAGACGTACGTGTTAACCCAAGCTGTATGATAGATGGCGCTGCGCGGCGCACGGATCAGCGCGCTCGGCGGCGGCGTGGGCTGGCCCCACCACGCCCACTCGCACCGCGACCCGCAGCGCACGCAGGTATGTCGTCCCGCTCGCACGTTGGCGCAGAGAGAGAGAGACGGAGTGTTGAGCGCGATATTGATATCTGATACTTTATTGACAATTTTTATTTATATTATTAATTTAAATTTATTGATGAGTGATGACCAAATTTTTGATCAATATTTGGAATATAATATGTATTTCCATTTCTGATATCTATGATAATATTATATGAATATAGGTATGAGTAAAGTATTCTTATACAATGTGTCCCGTCACCGGTGTCCGATCCATTAATGTCATGATGTATGACATATTTTATCGACAAATTGGCTCTCAAATTTTTTCTCTCTCACGGTTGTAAAATGGCAGCCATTTTAGTTTTTCTCGGGCTTTCACACTTATCTGACCAATACTTTTCATGTAAATACCCTATGAAGATAAAAAAGGTCTCATTTGATGGCTAAACTACGCTCACACAGGCAATACGTTATGAATCGTGGAATCAAACAAAGAAAAACCAAGTTTAAGGAAAAAATATTGTGTATTTTTTAAATAAATGGCTTTTTGTGGAAAATCTAGCGCATTAAACTGGTTCTTTTTTGTTTTAAAATGATAGAGGAGGTTTTCATGCTTATTAAATTCTTCTATAGAGAATAAACTTCTATTCTCAGTCAGATAGTTTAGAAGTTAGAACTATTTTCTTATGAAGTATTGGTGAGATTAGTATGAGAGCCAGAGATTTTTTTTTCAAAGGTTAGAGAAAAACGAATTTGATAGGCAATTTGTCAATAAAATATGCCATACATCATAACATTAAGGGATCGGACACCGGTGTTGGGACACGTATTATTTTCGGTACTTAATCACTTTCAAATAAGCAGGCGAGTTTCTAAAGAAATAATATTTTTGAAACAACAATAGTTTAAAAATTAAATAGCAATGGATATTATTGCGCTCAACACTCATTTAAAAGTTTTCTTCAATAAAAATTAAATATCAGTGATCATTATATGAATATGTTATAATTTTATTTTACACAAATACACGAGAACAGTAGAAATTATTATTTATCAGTTAATAAACAAAAAAAATATTGTTCAGTCAAAATTATACATTTATAATAGCATAAGGCATTATAGTGTTAATTGAAAAGTTTTGACATAGTATTACAAAAGTGTCGATCAAAATTCATCAACTGATTGTATTGTGAAAATTGTACATAAACGTTTTTAAATTTTTGATCAACATTTAATTAGATGTAAGTCACATCCAAGATGAAACTATCTGGGCATAGCATACGCGATACAATATGTTAGCTATTACATAAATATTTTTATGAAACTTGTTATTGGGACGTGGCCGAATTTGCAGACGTGTTTGACAATAATATACTCAGTGTTTTTATAATGATTATTGACGCGATTAAAGCGTATTAAAAGAACAACATTAAATGACGTAAATTATACTGCGACGAAAGCGTCTCGATAGTTGTTCCAATTCGTCCTCCATTCGGCCGCGTGTCAACGCGTACGCGTTAGCGTGTGAAATGGTCGTGAGCGCACAAACACGGTGGGATAGGTGGCGCTGCAGGCGGCGCCGGCGGCCGCGGGCGAGCTGTGGCCGGCCATGCTCCCGGCGCTGCCGCTCCGCTATCAGGTACCGTGGCTCCAGGTCAGAAAATACAGCTGCCGCCCCCACCTGACTTGTTTATTCACTTTTAGTATGAGAAAATATAATTTACATACAAGCTGCGCGTAGCATATTTTGACACTCTTGAAATATTAGTAAAGTGATTTTAATTCCTAGCGCGTTACACATTATATTTTCTTCATCGTAATAGTTTATAAACATAGTATCTGGATGGTGGGTGGCGCCCTGCCGTAACAGTCGGGGGCCTGCTCAGACACGCTTGCGCCACTGTTCAGCTCCTAGGTGTCTGTTGTTGCAATGAGTGACTAATCGGTTTGGGAGTCGTTCTTGTTAAAAGTGCTGTCGAAGTAGCCACTTCACGTTTACAGAGCTTGTAACCCACATAGAGCTATGAGTTCACGTTTTCGTCTCATTTTACTCTTCTCGTAAGTGTTGTAACCCCATAACGACCGGTGCACGCCATTTTAACAGGAACAAGTAGTAGCGAACCAGAGAATCTCAGATCAAGGATTGAGGGTTGTCGCATGGTCACCTCATGAATATGATCAGTTTCAGCTTGGTATTGTAAAGTCGAATTGTTTCGATGCCCTAGATTTTAGCGAACCGTTTACTAAAATTCTAGACCGTCCTTCTATTTTATATTTGTAGTTTTTTTACGACTGTATATAATTTTCTTATTGTATATTTTCTACTTCAAACGTTTCACTAGAAGCAAATATCTTCCTATTGTGTTTTCAGTAACGACAAAGTATAATATTCTGCAATAACCCCTAAAATAGATTTGCACAAATCCTAATACTGCACCGCTAACAATATCGTCTAAGTAAAAATGAGGCCTTTTATAGAGCTTCATGGAGCTTTCAGATACTATTAATTTCTATATTTGCCCTTCAAGTTTTTTTCTGTTTAGCTCTTCCAGATTGCAAGTAATGTGTAGTTAGGTATCGTGGTGAAGTCTGTTTTTAACTTTGCTTGGAACGGTTTAACTTGGCGCAATTCTGTATGTAGGTCCAATGTTAATGTGTACGTACATAATTTCAATGTCTTTGGATTTTTGTTTGGGTCCAGTCTTCGGACGAGTTTGTAACATGAATGATCACAACGTGCAGGTTGCATTTTATTTTAGTTGCTTTACTAGCTTTGTAAGTGCTTTTGATTCTCACTTGGCTTTTTGAAAATGTCGTGTTATTTCTACGAGTTGTACTTTTCTGCCTGAGGTGTTCGATGAGATGGCGTAAAATTATTTCTGGACGCATCTGTAATTTAGATTTAATAATATACTTCGCAACTTAGTTTATATAGGAAATATTTAGAGAAACAAAGCCAGTACGCTTGGCTGAGCATGGAAGCGACCTCATTTTTTATTTTCAATTACATCCTCTTCATTTATAGAAACTGAGTGCACGCCCATTCTACTAATTGCGGGCTTACTCGGTTTTGTCATAATTGTTTGTTCCTTTTGTATACTTGCGTCAACTCCCATCGCTTTTTTTTATCTGTCGATCCTATGCGATTCGAGAGTAACGTTTAGATCCAGAAAATCGTTTGATGCCTTGAAGCCAGTCGTGTACTTTCCTCGACCTCATCACTGCGTGCTTTTTGTTCAATTTTCTAGTTAAATATTCATGTTTGACATAGTTGGGTTCACGGCTATAGCCTATGTTGATGTTTGTTCACACGTCGAGCACCGACTGATATGCATGCCCAGATTATTATCGACTCTAAAATAATTCGATAACTACTGGTGAGGAGGGTAATAGTGTTAAACCTATGTGAATAATATATGTGGCTTGTATAATGTAAGCTTACGACGATCGTCGTGGTAGTGTACGGTAGGCAACGATCTTTAATTTTACCGAGCATGATACACCTTGTCGTTTTGTACTAAGATAAGCTTTTATTATATTCGTCGCCTACTGTACGTGTAATAGTCTACGCTCAATCTTTTAAGAGTTCTTTATTACCATGTACCGAACGCTCCTTGATTGTCGCTTAAATATCCATGAATGTCTCTCGTGTTGAAAGTTCTCTAACCCAGGGGTTCCCAAACTGTGCGCCGCGGCGCCCTGGTGCGCCGTGGAAAGGCAAGAGGGGCGCCGTGACTCGATCCTCTATCATTATCCGAAACCACAAGTATTATAAAATTAAATAATTATAATATTAATTACGTAAAGCAAGCACTAGGTAGATGATTAAATATTTGTTAATTATCATTTACCTGCTTAACCAAACTATAATCATTAAAGGTGTTTCTTTATGTATATTCTTCTAATAGCTAGGTAGAGTAAGGCGCCGTGACAAAATATTGCCACGTGTATGAATAAGATTGGGAACCCCTGCTCTAACCCGTATTCAAGTAGCGTTTGAATGTTACCCGAGGTGCGGCGTGCGGGAGCGGGCTTTACTAATAAATACCGATGTGTTCACTTTTACTATATTATATTGTACGTTAGTTTTACTGATGTTTCGCGCACTCGCTTGCCGTGTATCTATCTGCAGATAACATAGATTTTCCGAGTTTGGACACGAAGCTTTTCTGAGATTATTGCATTCTTGGTGTTGACTTTCAGCTCCTCGGCTCCGTACATCTCCTTACTACCGACATTTCTCTCCCTTATTTTTTTATTTGTCCTAATAATATTATACTACTTTTTTTGTGATTATCGAAAATAGAACCTGCAGTAGTGTAGATAGATATACGTAAGCAAGTCTGCTTAGGACTGTTTACATAATTATTATCTTTTAGAGTATTCGTCAGCTGTCTAATAAACACTTCCACAACTTTTGAAGCACTTGTCATGTTAGCGATTTTTATATTTATGAAAGCTTGGCTCATGTGATTGTGGCCCAGACGTGTCGAGAGCATTGAAAACGCAACTTTACACAGACGATAATAATAATCGATCTAACCGTTTCAATCCTCTCGGTAACGAAATATTTAAGCCAGGCGTTGGGTGACTTTAACAGCGGCTGCTAGATGCAGTGTGTCGTAGCGAGGTGGCGGTAGGCTGCATAGGAACGTGTGCATCATAAATACCCTACGTATTTTAATATATATGTACTACATAGACTGTGCACACTGCTTGATGACTTAGGACGAGCGTGCCGACTCTAAACGCAGATCTAGGGCAGACGCTGTCTAATGACATAAGCTACGAAAGCCCTTCGGCCAATCGGAACGGTTTATTTTGAAATGATCCGTTCTGATTGGACACGCAGTTTACGGTCGGTCATGCGAATCAGTTGTCGATGTTTTATTCATCTCACACTTCCGTACCGACTCTTTTATTTTCATTTATTTAAATTTTACACGACTTAACAATTCGTTCCGACCTCCGTCGCCACTCGAGTACCGTGTATCGTTGGTGAAATATGATCGTGGCTTCGGAACTAGGATTTTACAGCATGCAACACTCGAGCTCATTCAGTTTGGTCTGTACATATTGTACTGTATCGATACAGGATCACAAACCCTATTCATGTCTTACTCGTTTGTGCCTAGTCAGAAACTCTTCGGCGCACGGCGGCATGAAGATTTTTTTGGCTTGGAATAGCGTTTGTAATCGAAACGCCAACTAGATCGCTGCGAACATGTCTAGTGTTGCTCTTTACCACAAAATATGGCCTTTAACAATGAAATGCTATGATCCAAGTAAAGTCACTTAGTCCTGGTCGATAGCGACCTCCCAAATATTTTTGTGAACTAACCCCTGCGTATATAAATTATATTTTATTGGTGCCCGCATGCGACGATTTCCTTTCAAACCTCCTGTGAATGTGATCCATGTTCGACGCGTACAATACTTTCGATTGGTCGAAAAATTCATTCAGTGTGGTTCGATACTCGCGGCACTTCTCAGCCAGTAACGGGGCGGAGGCGCATTTTAACGGCCGAAGTGTCCCGAGAATCGACACACACTGGCCGAATTTGCCGATGACCTTGTATCACTATTTATTTACTATTTTGCCGCTAGCAACTCAAGCTTTTGTATTTTGTAGACTGGTTATATCGATGATCAGAGAAAAATATTTGGCTGGTCGCTTTCGTTACTAGACTTGGCTGTTTTACGATACGCTCTATATGTGGAGACAATAACATAATATGGTATAAGATGTCGAGTGACGTTTGAGGGTGCGGTAAATTAACCCGGGCGCTAATTCTCATCCCGTGTGCCAATTACACTTGGCTCGTTGGTTTTTATCTCGTTCTTAATAATTAATTTATAAATATTATTTATTTTGGTGGTAATTTTCGTTTTGTTTGTTATATTATTAGTTCTGTTTATGTACTCTATTGTAACTTTTCTAAATATTTGTATGTATTTTATTATGTATATTTTTAATTATCTTTGTGATTATGGTTTTGAAATGATTTTTTACCTCCTTTAAAAGAACGAGACGACAATCTAAACGCTTAAAACATTTTAATTAGCGCCAAATTAGCTATTTTATGTTCTGGTATTTGGTTTCTAATTTTCTTAGTTTCATCGAATTTGTAATTAACAGAATAACATTTATACTGAAGTTATACACTAACATGATAATAAAATAAATTATTAAAAGTTACAAATTCGATGGAAAATTGTGTAACAGATAATGCAATATTTGGCATATTTTTACCTGTGAGAGCTATTGTTAAACTATTTGTAAATGTTTTTCACAAATTTAAAAATAAATGTATTTAACTTTAGACTATACATCAGTATACTTATTTAGTATAAAACTGATTAAAAAACTACTGCTCTTTTTAAAACAAAATTGATAAATAGATTTTGCCACTTATCGCATTATGTGCACATCCCACTTCTGATTGCCGCGTATGACTGTTGTCGTGTGTGTAGATGGGTGGCGTGTACGCGGGTCAGCTGTATCACGGGAGCTTCGCGCCGCCGCCCCCGCCGCGCGGCCCCTTCGCCTCCCCGCCGCACCCGCACACTCACTACATAAACTCACAGGTAAGTATAGTCGAAATGATGACTAGAGTTTGACCTGACCGCAATCGGTGGCAGCGGTGGGATTATGTATCTAGCTGCCACCACGTGGTCAGTTACAAATGCATGATTATTGATTGCTTAGAAAACTAAAGTCCATTTTGATTGTTGTTTTGTAACACATAGTAGAATGAAAATACTAGTGTAAAAATGTTTAACAATTGTGGTATGTTACCAACAGCGTGCAGATGGCGGTCGTCTAGATATGTTAGGTGGCGGCGACGGCGGGCTGTCGCCGCTGCAGCCGACACCCGACCTGCATCACGCCCCGCTGCTACTTGCCCCTGAGGTTAGTTCTCAAACAGTGAATTGCTTTGAATAAAAATTGTGTTGTATATTTATATTCCTAATTCCTATGATACATGTTTTACATTAACCAATATGTGCACAGACGCGAGGTACGCCTCTGGAGCTCATGGCGCCGCACCACCACGCGAGACACGCGCTGTCGCACCATCATCATGTAAGACTACTTTATTATTATGCTGTGAGCAACTGAGCATTCTCCTGGAACAATTTCTCTAAAACTTGTCTTATTTGCGGGAACAGCGGCGGAGTGGAAACGGCGTAGGCGTGGGCGTGGGTGGAGGCGTGGGCGTCGGGGTGGGCGTGGGCGTAGTCGGCGCGGGCGGGCGGGGCGCGCGGCCGTACGTGCGTGCGGCGCCGCGCTGGCCGCAGGTGCACGTCGGCGGGGTAGTACCAGCGCTGGGGCAGCTGGTGCCGCCGCTGCCGCTGCCGCCGCCGCCCACGTACCAGGTGTTCCTCAACCTGCTGGCCATGTTCCCGCTGTCGCCGTACGCGGAGGCGGGGCGCGGGGAGGACGAGCCGGAGCCCGAGAACTACGAGGCGCTGCTGTCGCTGGCGGAGCGCCTGGGCGAGGCCAAGCCGCGGGGGCTGGCGCGCCACGAGATCGACCTGCTGCCGTCGTACCGCTGCGGCGAGGGCGCGCGCCCCAGCGAGCAGACCTCCTGCGTGGTGTGCATGTGCGAGTTCGAGCCGCGCCAGCTGCTGCGCGCGCTGCCCTGCTCGCACGAGTTCCACGCCAAGTGCGTCGACAAGTGGCTCAGGGTGAGTAGACTATACGACAATATATAGTTTGAAAAGTTAATTTCATATCATATACGCCAAACATTTTGGTCTATCTTCATACGACGGTAGCTAAACATAACGAATTGCTTTTTTCAGTCGAATCGGACTTGTCCAATTTGCCGAGGCAACGCGTCGGAGTACTTCACAAACTCCGAGTGACTCGAGCCCGACTGTCGTCCCCACGGCGCGGGGCGCAAGGGCGGGGGTCTCTAGTGCGCGACTCGGTGTCGGCTCGTGAACTACCCTCGCTGAAGTGTGGGACGCCAGTGTTGTCGGACGTTAGTGCGGGACGGACGCTCTCGCCGCGCCCGCTCGCTGCGGTTGCCAAACTATTTTTAACGCTTCTGATTTGGCGCCATCGATGTCTTCATTAAAAATCGAATCGCGCACGGTGAATAAGTAGAAAATTAAAAGTGTTTTAAAATTGTATCGTAAAAGAATAATAATCGTGTCTGTGCTACTTACCTGTTAAAGGGGTTCGAACATTTTTGTATGGAGCCTGGCATATCTAGCCGCCGGCCATTTTGTTTTTTTTTTCAAAATTTCCGAGCACGATAAAAGTGGTCCGAGATAATTAGAAGTAAAGATCGCCATATGGGTCGAAAGGACACAAATGGCGATCTTTACTTCCAAATATCTCGGAAACGTGACACTTTAGGATACCATGTAATATAACATTTTTTGTTTGTATAAGTGTTCTCTATCCAAATATACCACTTTTATCGTGCTCGGAAATTTTGAAAAAAATATCAAGATGGCCTATGCCACAAAGGTTCGTACCCCTTTGATGAACTAATATTAGAACTGAAACGTTGGTGGCGTCGGTTAACCTTGTTTTTTATATGTTTGTAATGAAGTTACCTACGTTAAGATACGTATTCCCAGAAAATCATTTTTATGTATACATAGTTGTTAGAATAAGTGTATAGTGTCCGCTGCCCTAGTTGTGTCTTGTACTGTAGTGTGCGCGGACTTCGGTCGGCGGGTGCGGGCTGCGGGTTAGCGGGGCGGGGGGGCGGGTTTCTCACAAGAGCGTAGTGTTTTGTAATCCAAGCGCTTCTCTAACGTTTTTCCCGTGTACGCACCTCTACTAAAAACTAATTTAATTGATTAAAAAACTCGTCCCCCCTTCGCTTATCAGTATTCCGGCACCTGCCATGAGGCGTCTTGTTAATATTATGTATTTTTTCCTTATGAATAGATCACAATACAAAATTTACGACGTTGTAGTCGTCTTAATGAAGCTGGATCGTTGGTACATGGAAACTAACCTACGGCTGTTGATTTTGTGTTAATCTCATAAACATAGTTTTCCTTGGTCTTCTCGAGCCATTCGATTTAGTATTTCTGTGTCCATGTAAATTTTTAGTTTAAACACACTTTGATCACAAGCTTCATAATCTTATTCGTACCAATAATCAGCGGAGGGATGCAATAAGTTCGCTTTAATGTTTTGGTTTGGTTTGTAACGTGATTGTAGTTCGTGCAATGTTTTAACCGTCGGTGTAAGGTGTAGGTGTAGCTGCGATTTCCCCGGACGTGCAATGTGTATATAGTGTGGACTGATAGGAGTCTGAGTGGTAGGATGATTGGCAAAATTACATTTCATCCCAAGTACAGTTGTAATTGGCGTGACGAGAGATATTTGATGCTTATATAACTATCAACTTATCAAGTGGTCCTTATCCTGAAATTTTACGGTGAACTAGATATATCATTGGAAATTATACCTCAAGGTCAAGTCTAGTTATGTTACTCTCTCTTTTGTACCTCGGCTTTTTCCTTTAGGATCGGTAACTTTGAAATTCTTTTCATCTTCGTATACAGAAATGTTAAATTTCTTGAGAATATGGTAACTGCAAAATATGTACTCAATTTCATTGTATAATCGTTAGTGTTTTGCTCATAGAGTCCTACACGCTTGGTATTCCTCATGTACTCGGTAATGTGTTAATTCGCTAGTGTCGTGTGTGGTTGACCGCTCTCGAATTCAGTTGATTTGCTCGCTACTTTATGTTACATCCATTTAAAATTAGTCACAACAATAATATCGTCTACATAAAAATTTACAATTACTAAACTGATTACTCGTTAATTAACATTTAAAATACCAGTATTAACTCAATAGGACTTATCATGCAAACTAAACACCCAAATTATTAAACGGCACCTAAAGAATAATAGTTTGTAAATAATAAATTTCATTTAAGTCAAAGTTTGCGGTACTTGACGAACGATGTTTGTTAAATCATGGTACCGAGCAATACCAGCCTATCATTTTTATACATGGTTATAAATTATATTAAATTTAAATTAAATCCACTTCGAGAGCGTCGCCAAGGTTTTTTTTGGTGGGATTTCATCAACGTGCATGTCGGTTTGGGCATTTTAAATGTACGTCAGGAGTAGCTTTGGGTTAAGGAATGGTTTGCGTTTGTTGTTGTTCAGACTAAACATATCGAATGAGCTGCCTTCGTGCTGCGGTGTGAACCTAAATGCATTTTAAGAAGACACAACTATTAAATAAAATATCTCTTTTTCAGGAAAAAAAAATATTTTTCAAAAATTGTTTATAAATATATTGATACATTTTTGCAATATTAGACACGTAAAATTACAAAGTTAAAACAAAATGTCATATAACATAAAAAAAACTAAAATTGGTTTCGTTGAAAAAATACATCGAACCTACAATTTTTTCAAGTACCTAAATCCATTATTATGTATGGAGGTAGCTGATTTGTGTGTGTTGAGTATGTGGCTTCCATTTACAATTACGTTATTTTGTATATAGTTAGTTTTATCTGTTTGTTGGGAACGGAACGGACGCGGTCGTTGAAATAATTCGTATAAGCACTTCCAGTAGAATCATGTTTACAAGTTACCCCCAAATACAAATTATTTACCGATAGGATTTTCCTAATTGTTTTAGTACAATTTGGCGCATTTTTATTTTCCAATGTCTGTTTTTCTTGGACAGTTACGACTTATGTCTATACTATAATCTGCATTTTATCATCTTTGTTTTATTGGTTTTTTTCCACACGTTATTGTCAACATAAATCCGTTATATCCAAATATTTCATATCAACAGTATGTTTTTAGTAAAATTTATGTTTATTAGTTAATGAGTCGAGGATTGAGTCTAAAGATAGATTACGTAAATGATCAAGTGCCTTACTTTTCATCTACGTTCTCAAATGTTTGAATTAGGAAGATGAAAAAATTCAGAAGAGTTAAAATCTAGCTTTACGCCTCCTAAACTGTATTTTATGTTTAACCGACTCCCAAGGGAGAACTTTTTTTTCTTGACAGTGAAAAGAAAGCGCCGCTATCCCGTTGACATTTATTATTTTTAACAAATTAGTGTTATTTAAAGTTAGTCTTAATGCTTCCATGGTATCGCTTGAGTATTGCCACTATTTCCATACCTTAATGTGTAAGTCTTTTAGGCGTGGGACATTAGTATTTTATGATTTTTATTGTGCCTTATTTCGCGTTATGCTCTTTGTATCCTAATTTTTTTTTATGTTGTTCTATTAACTGTCGATTTTGAGACAAAACTGTCAATATTTAGTGATATAGTTAAATTTTGTTCACATTACAATTCTGTTGTATTTTCTCTGATTTTGTCTCAAAAATCTGCCGGCTGACAATATAAATATTCAAAACTTTTAATCAACTGAATTAGAAATATTAATCAAATTTTTTAAGCTGCGTGGTAAATTATTTCTGATTTTACTTTTTGTTTATCTCAAATATATTTTTATTGATTTGTATTGTATTTAAAATTGTTAGTGTTTCAAATTGTAATATGAGTTGGCCGGCAGCATACGCCAACAACTACCAAAGTATTGTGGCGCCCAACGTGGGGCCAGCATCCGCCTCGATGTGCTCAGTCGTTTTTATTTTATTAAATGCACTGCTAATTATATATTTTTTTCTTTTTTTAACCCCTTTTTCATATTTTTGTTTATAACTGTGCTCCCAAATAGTGCTAAATTAGAGAACTTACACCGCTATACTCATTGCAGTGGTATTTGAAGTTTTTTGTAAACACTATTCTATGTAATTTCTTACAACGTACGTACAAGGATAATACTGGTCTTTTCAATGTATTTGGATTTCATTGACAAGACGCCTAAAAATTTTTAAATGAATGTACCATTTTTCCACCTTTGGATATACCTCGCCTCTCAAAAATGTGGTACTTGCTTATCTATTTTGCCATAAAAGATCAAGTACCCACCGATACTAAATAATATGTTGTTTGAATACTTGGTATAATAATTATGTCAAAGTTACCTCAATATTATACACATACGTAACAAGACGTCCCAAAAATTCGTTATCCGCGGGTTTGTTCCCATGTGGACCAGTATTGTTTTGTTGACGCTTGAAAAAAATATGTATATTGAATGTATAGAAATTTTGAATCTTTTTATAAAAAATTTATATGTATATTTGAACCCCGAATTAGTGTTGCCATCTCCGAGGGTCACCGTTTGCGCTGCTATTGACAGTTGTCGAAGCTTTAGCACGAGTTGTGTTGCCATATCGAGGAATCGTGCCGAGTGTTGCCAAATTATTAAACGCTTCAACAGCTGGCAATACACGATGACCGGTCGGAGGAGTTCTCACAGCTTACTTGTAACTACAGCACGGTCCATGCCACTAGCGTAGAGCGATGTACATAGCTCTTGTACTTACTGTATACAAATAGTGACCATATAAATTGTATTTTTGCATGAATTTTAATATTGTAAATGTCGAATTGTGTAGAGGCCGAGCGGTTTTCTCGCGTGTTTCTCTTGTACGTGCGGGTTTATGTACGAGTAGAAATAGTTGTTTTAATTTGTTTGTTGTTTCAAATGCTATTAATACTTTTAACGAATTCACCACAACTACAAGGCTGTCTGTTAATTGTTTATAGAGCACCAAATACACTGACAGTAGCTCTCCTATTTAAATCTAAAAATAATTGAAATTGTATCTGGTCTGGTGTATCTAAATATATTGTATTTATTGCGTAAAGTTCCAAAATATTTAATTACTATAATATTAAACGTCCCTTCTCGTAGTAAACTCGCGTCGTTAGCTTCGTCCACTACGTTCTCTTAGGCTTCCGTCCCTGCGCGGATTTTATTCTAAAATCCTTGAAAGTTTTCTGCTATGCTCGGTGTGGAGAGACGCGAGAAGATCGCTCGGAGTTTTTAAAAGTTTACGGTTCGAGCGTTCGCCTTCCATGCAATAATTTTTCAATATAAGATAGTATTCGATGCGTAGTGTCGGTAGTGTGTGTGCTCTCGTGTGGTGTGGTGGGCTGTGCGCGGAGTTAGGAGGGAAGGTTTCACGTTTGTCGGCTGATGCGCTTGATATCAAATTAATGTCAATTCTCACGATTGTCAATATAACGTTAAAGTAAGTGTTTATTAGGTCCGCGTCAAAGCCTCGTTTGCCTAGGTCCGCGCCGAGTCTGGTTTGAGCTTTTACGATTCTACTTTAGATCCAACGAATTCTTTTGCATCCGGTAACGTTCGGTCACGCGGCGGAGTGGAGTGTCGATAGTTGTGTGTTGTGCGCCTTCGTCATTAGACTTATATAAGAGTGTACCTATCCATCGAGAGATGCTTCAGATTTATATAGGAACGATGTTTATACTAATCAGAAATAGAAAGTATATTTACGGCGCGACGAAGCGATCCGACACTGAATCGGATTTGTGGTCGCGCGTTTCGTGAGGCGGGGCCGGGACCGGAAGTAGCGACTCCTCTCCGGCGGTGTCTTTATAGTCTATACCTGTAATCGGTCGTAATCCTAAATCGGTCCCCGGTCTCCCCTAAAATAAAATTAAAGCTACCTCCTCGCGTCTGCGTGTAAACACCAAAAGTTGAATTTAAAATAGACTACGAATTTTATATTGCTTTACGAGGTTTGTCCAGCGTCAGGTGGTAATGGGTGTGGAAGTGAGCCCTCGCATGTGCAGTGTGCACCAAGTATACGAACACTTAAAACGCCTGTTTTGTTCTGGATTGCTGCAGAGCTGCCCTTTGTAACTGGTCAACAATTCAATATCGAGTGCAAAAATGTTGAGACCGTAGTAAAGTACAGTAGCCCCAAATTATATACTAAAGATATCCTTCTGTCGTCTACAACTTGGCAAAGAAGTTAGAAGAGTGCGTTTTAAACGAGGACGCTTTTATTTTATTATAGGCAACCCTACGCTACTTTTGACACAATATGTACTAGAGTTGACAAGTACTGTAATGTTGCTATAAATAAAGACTTAGTTCCAGCTGTCACCGCGCTTGACTCTTTTTTGCCAAGCTGTAGATATGTCTCCTCGAGTTTTGATCCCTAGTTCACTTTATATTCGATTGTTGATCAGCGCACTTCAGCAGCGCATTAGTTTTGAGTCTGCAATACAATAGATGTATTTTTACATTATTTGCAATAGAAAAAGTTGTCGCTCAAAGTTGATTTAGCTCGAGGAGCGGCGGCGGCCGGCGACGGCGACTCGCGACATATCTCTACTATTTGCCGGCGGCCGCTGTCGCGCCCCGGCCACTGTAGGTGTACTTCCATAATGTGTAGGACCAACTTTTTGTATTTTACTCCCAGTATACATCTTTTTACATGTCATCGGGTTTTGTCGTTTAAGCTTTACTCGTTAATACATCTTCAGTAACAGAGAACAGATCGAAAACACGGCAAGCATGTAGCTGCGAAACTAACTGCTAAGTGCTAACTAAAACCACTAATAAAGCTGCAACTGCTGCAAGTTGCAACAATCAATTTAGAAAAATTACAAATTATTAAATGACTAGAAATGTTGCCAATTAATTAAATTAAATGCACACTTCGTGAGCAGTGCTACGCGAATAACAAGTTTGAAATGTTCTACGTTCTTGCCTGGTTTCAACTACGTACATCGATTTCCACAAAGTTATTAATGATGAGTAATTACAAAACCATGAAATATTAGGAACATCTACAATCTAGTTTATTCATTGTATTCAGTAGTAACTTTATGGAAATAAGAATTATGTTAAATGTGAAGTTCTAGAATCGATTTTAATGTTCAGGGCCCGATTTTGAAGCTTCGAATGCCGTTTAAATGCCGCCTGACGTGACGTGCTATTATGGGCCTTCAATCGAAACGACATTCGAGGCTTAAGATTCAATCCTGTATGGGAATTTTTTTTCAGTGTTGCCAGAAGATAAAAGTAGTAACTGCTCGATGGCTTTCTCACACGGGCACTCGTTCCAACGAAAAACGCAATAATGCTTTTACACCTGTTACTCGAAGTTTGTATAGAGTGATGTGGGGCGAAGTCCCCGCGGGCTCCGGTAAGCAGCACTACTGCAAATAAAGTAACTTTGAATAGCAATGAGATGTTTTATTTTTATACCCGCATATCCTTGGATTTGATTCAGCCGTAACGTAAGTAACCGTTTGCCTGTACTCTGTAGCATTACCAATCGGCAATGAATGATATACTCAAAGTTTTAGTCTGAAGTAGAAACCAAAAACTTTTATTTAAACAAATATTTATATAATTTGCGACTTTCTCAAAAGTACTATAACAATACGCCCATGAAAACACCCAAATAACTTAATTTTGTGAAGTAAAACACGTAGTAAAATTATATTTATTTATATTGTACAAAGGTGGACTTAATGCCTAATGGCATTATCTACCAGTCAACCTTTGGGCGATCCAGGAACCAAATTGTGTAGGTGCCAGTCAAGTTACAAAACGGGAAAAAAAGAAAAACTTATTCTTAACTTATCAAATAAGTAATACTTATCAACTAAATATTGTATAATATTATACTATGGTACCTGTTGAGCTTGTCGGCATTAAGGGTAGTTCGCACTAGACCAGTATTTTAGTTAAGTAGCGAGTATTTTAGTAGCTAAACGTGTCTGAACACTATTTTTTTTAGTAATTTAGTCAAGTAGATTAGTAAGTAAATTAGTCGAGTCAATCCATTTTATTCTATTTTTCGCGGGCGAGTAGCACCTCCCACCACGCGTCCGCGCTACTGGCGCGCCGGCTAAACAAGTCCGACCCAGTCGAATTAGTCGACTTCATTAGTGCTCCAAGCCCCAAGCGGTCGCACACGACCGCGATAACAATACAAATCTATTGTGTCTCGTTTTTTCGAGGGATTAGTTACCGCCAAAATTATCCAACTTTCAGGCATCCTCTTTCGAAGCTAATTCCTTCAGAAGACAATTAGTAGCTCCTAGTTTATCCCTTCTATCGATCCATTTTCGTATGAGAACTTTATTAATTCGAGATAAAAATGTGCAAGGTGACATATTTAAAATGTTATAAGCGTTCTCTGTGAAAATACAAAGAAAAAAATGCACCTTTTAAGCGTGATTACGTTTAGAAAATTTATACTTTATTGCGCTGTAAGCTCTTCATCTTACAAAACATCACTCACTTGTGAACTGTACTCGAACGAAGTGCGAACGATTTTGGGGCAGAAGCGAGAATTTTAGCTACTAAAATACTCGGTACTAAACTAAAATACTGGCTAATGCGAACTAGCCTTTAAGGTCAAAACAGCACACGTCACTAAAGTCAATTATAGGGAAGATGAGGGTCTGGACCAGCAAGGTCTTGATCGGAGTAGTAAGGAATTTTTTTAACCGATAAAGCGCCGTAGGATATTTGTGACTTTGCTGGACATATTGGAAACATGGGATTGCCAAGTCAGAGAGGAATCAATATGTAAACCAAGATCTTTTACGCTTGTACTAAAAGTAATTACAGAACCATTGTAGATAACAGGTGGAAGTGCACCTATATTGTCTACTTTACATATAAGCATCTTGGACTGCCCAACACCATTGCCTGGCATTAAGAGGGATTAACTAATAATCCAAACCGGCGTTTAGCATTACGTATCATCTGATTGCAGCGATTCCTAGCTGACTTGAAGCTATCCCAGTTGGAAACACTTTGATTTCTATTTATTATGTAAAGTAAAACACGTAGTAAAATATAATTTTACTAAGTGTTTTACTTTAGACTGCATAAAAAAAATGGAAGCTTATAGAAAATGTTAATTTCTGGGACATATTATATACATTTTTAAATAATAGGTATTCATAATTAGCTACACCGCCTACACCTCAATATTAAATCTTGCTACTGAACAATAGATGGCGCTTTTCCTAATTTTGACGGCCTTAAATGCAGCGTAATTATTAAATATTAACATGCAGCCCTGAATCCATCCTGATTTATATTATTTAAATTTTTAGGTTGTTTTAGGTTGATGTTTATAGTTGCGTAACGTAACTGCGTTTAGCATGCGCAAAATAATAAAAAATATTTTCATCCAAAAAACTAAAAGGCGTTTTTCCGTCTCGTTAGTTAACTTGTTAAAAAAATAATACCTACATTCCAAACATTTTGTAAAGAATAAAAAGCATACAATTTTAAAACTTTTATTAACAAACCTGACACCAACTTCATTTACTTAAACATTAAATTCATATTTATATGTTACTGAAGTCATTTAGAACAGTTATTTTGCTTACAGTTATTAGATATAAGTGACTGTATTGCTAAGTACTTACATACAGTTTTATTAGATCGAGTAATCACGTAGAGTAAAACCCACAGCTTGGGCGAAAGCCCTAGTAAATTCATGCTGAATGTGTAGACGAAAGTCCACACATTCAGCATGAATCTATCGAGTGACGCGCGCTGAACCGTTCGAGCCAAAAGATGACTGTTCAACTAAGGAAACGGTGGCTACATTTAGCAAGTCTCGCAATTCATACACACACTAGAGTAAAGCTTGACGGCTCGCATTAGATTTTATCAAATCGAAATTAGATTTATTTAATTCCATCGAGCCGGCTTCGTGCGAGCCTTACAGTTGTGAGTTTTGCGGTCCACACGATAATTTTACTTGATTTGGAGTAAAACTATTGAGTAATACCGATAGTGAGTACTGACCATAATACAATAAAAACAGACATTAACACTTGAGCTTTAAATAAATGGTTATACAAATTGCATATATTATTCATAATTATTAGAATTAAGCCCATAATTTTTAAAACTAGCTTCCCCATTAAATAAGTGATTTAACCCTTCGATCGCGGATTCTTGGAAATGCTATTGTATTCTATTGTTGTCGCGACCACCGGTGCCCGTATGGGGCTTGATGAGTTAATACCAAATCACATTTTGACACATTTTGGGTATCATTGAAACTCTGATGATTAAACACTGTTCTTCTTAACAAACTGTGAGCAGTGTTCCCATAATTATTATGTCCATTTATGTTTATAAATTAAATTACCTAGTTCATGAATAAAACAATATTTTAGTGTTTGAAAATTATACAAAATAATGAGGCTTCTTGGCCGTAATGCCATACTCCTGGAGAGCAGGCACCAGATCGTCCATGGTCATCACATACTTCTTCTCTTTGGGTCCCTTTTGGTTCTTGGAGGTCTGAGTCACCTGGCTCGATGTCCGCATTTTGCAATGCTGAAGGGCATCGTTAGCTATGTCCGATAGAAACTTCTGTGACGCCAGGGCTATGAGCCGGACTAGTCTACAAATAAAACAATTATAATTATAAATTTTATCTATATGTACAATAAATTTAACTAGGAGAACATGATTTTGATCCAAAACTAAATAATTGTTGAGCACCCATCTAAAAATATTCTGTTAACATTGGTGATGAATTATTGATGAGATAATTACCTGGGGTCCTGTGATTCAAAACCGGCCATATTAAGGTAGTATGCAACAACAGAATCAGGAATAGAGGGATTGTAATTTTCAAGTTGGAGTAAAAAATCGCTCAAGGCATGACCAGATCCGATGTCATCTTCCATTCCGACTGATGGTGATCCCATACGACTCATCTGCATACTATAAATAAATGTTCCTTAAAATAAGATGTAAAATCAGCATAAAATGTTATATTATCATTAATTTTTAATTTATTTAACGCAAAACAATGGATAGTTTTTGTTGTGAGGTCCAGTGAGGTCACGAGTGTCAATGTCAATTGTCAAATTTTTGATTTTTTGTCAAATTGTCACTGTCAATCTTTGTTTTTTATCAAATATGGATGATGGCCATAACGTTAAATTATTTTCACGTTTACTCAGTGGCAGTTGGCACGCAATTTTACAGTGCTTGATTGCGCGAAACGTCTTTGTATCAAAGTTGGTGCTCTCCAGCACAATAGACATATTCTGTCTATTCTGTCTCCAGTCTCCCGAAAGTATTTGCACCATCTTTAATAACCGGTCTACCAGCGTCGCAGAACGGGCTCGACTTTTGGCCGTGGAGAGGTGGGAGTCGGGAGCTTGGCTGCAGGCTCTGCGTCTTGGTGCTCCCCATCAGTGTGTTTGCGGCGCGCACGTAGACAGCTACGGTCACCACGGGTTGTGCTGCTCGCGAAGTGCTGGACGCTTTTCGTGACATCACAGCCTGAACGATCTCATTCGTCGGGTTCTTGTCACTGCCGGCGTGCCAGCGATACTGGAGCCCTCCGGTTTAGCGCGACGATGGCAAGAGACCCGATGGAATGACCCTGGTCCCCTGGAATGTGGGACGGGCCCTTGTGTGGGACGCTACTTGTATCGACACACTTGCCCCGTCCCATGTCCAGGGCACCTCGAGTTGTGCGGGCGCAGCCGCAAACCAAGCAGAAAACCAGAAGCGTCACAAATATGAGAACCTCAGCGGAGATCTCAAATTTGAACCGTTTGGGGTGGAAACCCTAGACGCTGGGGTCCGGGGGCACATAAGCTTTTTAGGCAGATATCTAAGAAGCTTATTGAAGCCACCCGAGACCCAGAGCCGGGAGCTATCTGGCACAGTGGATAGCAATTGCCATACAACGTGGCAACGCTGTCAGCTTGCTAGGCACTCTGCCAGATGTGGATGACCTGGGGAAGTTTTTCTTTTTATAGTTTTATCCTTTATGTTTGTATATATTTGTATATTTTAGATTATATTTTTTAGTGTTTAGATTGTTATCTGTTATCTATTATAATTAATATTAATTACATAATATAATATTATAATTATGTAGTATAATAATTAATAACATAGATCATAGGTACCCGGATACCTTAAAAATGTAAAGTTATATTAGTGCATCATCAAAACGCAAATAATCGTTATCGGGATAGTGTTGCAACTTTATAAAATGTTTCTGGATTTGTGGCAAATGAAAACTTGAATTGAGTTGTATCACTCAATTCAAGTTTTTATTAACTCTTATTTTAATTTGATTTCCCTTGAAATTTATTTTACAGATCACCTATTTATTATCTACTTATAGAAAACTAGACTATCCGCGCGGCTTCGCCCCTGTAAATTTGGAATTTCACGGAAATCGTACATTGTACTGCAAAAAATAGCCTATGTCCCTCCACCTTGTCTACTTTAAATCTGTGGCAAACAACAAAAATTGCTCCAATATTTCGTGAGATAAGCACTTTCAAATAATTTTCCCCATAGAGATATTATGGTGATTTTCCCCGTTTTTCTCACATTTTCACAAGCAAACAAATAAAATAAAATAAGTTTATTACAGACTATCATGACAGCCTATGATATTATATTATAAAAAAAGGATCACAGCCCATAGCGGTTAGTATTAACAATAATTTTATTCCTATGTTAGTAATAATAAAAAGTGATTAAATTGGCGTATTTGCGCCACGGTACCGGCGCACTGGAAACATGGACATGGACGTGCTCCCACCTCCCAGTGCACCGCTATCGCGCTGTCAGCTTGCCCACATATCACCTTCAGTATGCTGTAGTCACTCCCGCGAACTCTGTACATTAGTGACGAGGTACGCTTGCGTAAAACTGACGGAATGTCGTCAGTTCTAGCGTCAGCGAACATGCCAGATGCACTGCAGTATCGCGGGAGCGCCAGCAGCAACCTGAAAGCGTTATTGTATTGGACACGAAGATATACATAACATTAAGGGATCGGACACCGGTGTCGGGACACATTGTATGATATATTATATTGTTTGTTGGCATACATCGGATAGGCTCTGAAATTATTTGATAAATTTTGATTTAAATTTAGCACAAAATTTTATAAAGACAAAACAAAAATGTTGCTAATTAAAAAAAACAATTATTGTGGATTTGGATTTTCAATTGGCCACACTGACCTCGTGGTCATTATTGCTATGTTGGCAACATCTATCCCTTCCTTCCTTCTTTTGCGCCGCTCCGCCAGACAGAACTGTGAGCTAACGTGATCGATCGAATTTCAAAAAAGGCACACACCCACCCCTGTGCTCCCGAGATCACGATAATACTCTATATCTCCTGATAAAACAATCAGGAGTTCGTGTGTCGTGATTTTCCATCCCGCGTGTGAACTCACAGTTTTCGTACTCTGCACCCCGAGGCCCACCTAACACAAAATGTCTAACCTCGCCGATCCAGTCGCGTTCGCGAAAGATTTCATCGCCGGTGGAGTGTCAGCCGCCGTATCAAAGACCGCGGTGGCCCCCATCGAGCGCGTCAAACTGCTCCTCCAGGTGCAGCACGTCAGCAAGCAAATCACCGAAGATCAGCGCTACAAAGGTATCATCGACGCCTTCGTCCGCATTCCCAGGGAACAGGGCTTCCTGTCGTTCTGGCGCGGTAACCTCGCCAACGTCATCAGGTACTTCCCCACCCAGGCCCTGAACTTCGCCTTCAAAGACAAGTACAAGCAGGTGTTCCTCGGCGGCGTCGACAAGAACACACAATTCTGGCGCTACTTCGCCGGAAACCTCGCGTCCGGTGGTGCCGCCGGCGCCACCTCGCTGTGCTTCGTGTACCCGCTCGACTTCGCCCGTACCCGTCTCGCCGCCGACGTCGGCAAGGGCGAAGGCCAACGTGAGTTCTCCGGCCTCGGAAACTGCATCACCAAGATCTTCAAGTCCGACGGCCTGATCGGTCTGTACAGAGGTTTCGGTGTGTCCGTGCAAGGTATCATCATCTACCGCGCGTCGTACTTCGGCTTCTACGACACGGCCCGCGGTATGCTGCCCGACCCCAAGAACACCCCCATCGTCATCAGCTGGGCCATCGCCCAGACCGTCACCACCGTGGCCGGTATCATGTCGTATCCCTTCGACACGGTCCGTAGGCGCATGATGATGCAGTCCGGCCGCGCCAAGAGCGACATGCTATACAAGAACACCATCCACTGCTGGGCCACCATTGCCAAGACTGAGGGATCCTCCGCCTTCTTCAAGGGTGCATTCTCCAACGTACTCAGAGGCACCGGTGGTGCTTTCGTGCTCGTCTTATATGATGAAATCAAGAAGCTCCTGTAAATTTAATGTAAGCATACTGTTACCATACTTTAATGATTCTAAATCATTCGCCACTCTTGAAATCATGTATTATTAGACGTGAAAACATCCTAGTAACTTATTTTAGTTAAATAAAATGTTAAAGTGATGATTCCAGCGACAACTTTGTTTTATTAACATTCATTCAGCATAGTTACATAACTGACAAAACTCACTGATCATTGCATACCATAACAATTTCTATTCATTGAAAACTGAGTTATAAACAATTTTAAAATTGTTCTTTTCCAGAAAATTAGTGAGCTGACAGTTATGTAACAACCTACTTCCAATTAGGTCAAGGTTTTATAGTAATAAACCAATTTAAAATCTTGCTACGATGTAATTATTACTTAGATAATTTACTTTAATCTTGTTGAATATTGTTAAAACTTAATTTATAAATGGGAGTGTGAAAATTGTTCTAACCTAAAAATTATGTAACAGTTTTAGTGAAAATCATGTGATAACAGCAGCTATTATGTAATTTGGATGTTTTGTGCTATTTCAGTGAGTGCTACTTAAAATAGTGAAATACAGTGATATATATACTATGTCCAAGCTAATGATGTAGGTAACACTCTGTGTATTTCAAGTGTTATTGGAGCCGAAGTAAAGTTTGGGACTGAATTTTCTCCTCGGTGTGAGTTTTTTGTGAAGAAAACTTCATGCAACACGAGTGATCAAAATATAGACTTGTTAAGAAACTTATATTCTTTTATTTCTGACTGTTACCTACACATTGACTTATGTTGTAAAATAATCATCGAAATCACATAATGTTGCTGTTATCTGGTACACTAGTTTTGCTAGACCAAGAAGACATCCTCCAAAATTGAAAAAAAGAAAAAAATTAAAATATTTACAACTCCCATGTCATTCTCAAAACTTGAGCTTAGTTAATTTACATGTGACCATGGAAGGCTTTGCACTGAAGACTACCTACTTACCCTAACCTACTTACTAGCTTAATAAAAATACACTAATGACTAAGCACTATTTAGAAATCAGTGCTATAATTTTTCAAATTGAGAACTTCGTTTAAAATAACTATCAATTTGGTTCAACACATGCAGCAGTTGGTGCCTCATGAAACTGGTTTACAATGACTCATGAACTTTGGTAAAGCGCATAACCTATAAACGATGTAGGTGTATGCTTTTGGCTATGGTTTGTATTGTATTTGATTAAGTTCTATTGACTAAAGTTGGTAAGTATATGATTATTTCTGAACTCTCTGATAAAAGCCTAAAGGTACAAGTTGGAAGCCGGTGACATGAAGCGGCAGCAGATATGGGCGCCAGCAGAAATAATTTCCAAGGGGTGCAAATTTTAGTTTTCTTTCTTTTCTTTTCACTTTTTACGAACAACAGTGACTGTCTATTTACGTCAACAGAATACATTTAGTGCCGGAACATTACGAACTATCTTTTTACGGCATGGTAATAGGGTTACAGACGGCTTTTTATTTCAATAATAATTACTGTTGATCCCGAGATTCCCAAGGGGTGCAAGTGCACCACCTGGCACCCCCCTGCTGGCGCCCATGGCAGCAGACGACGTGTCGTCGCGACACTACTGGTTTCGTATTTCTATGAAATACCCTGCGAAGCTAGCGACACTTTTCATAGAAATACATAGAAACCAGTAGTGTCGCGACGACACATCGTCTGCCGCCGCTTCATGTCGCCCGCTGCCAACCGGCGCCAAGGGCCGCGCCACACCGTAATGGCGGCGGCGCGGCGAGGCGAGCACTTTCAGTGTCATTATATCATATTATGATTATAAACTATCTTCATTATTGTAATGGCGGCCGCTAGATTTTCAAGCGATACTATGTATTACATACAATAATGAAGATAAAGTTTATAATCATATGACACTGAAAGTGCTCGCCGTGCCGCTGCCATTCCGGTGTGGCGCGGCCCTAACTCTATCTCAGATACTTATAAAATTTGAGTGTAGGGCTTTGTTAGAATACTTACTTAAAAATTGTAGGCACCAAATTTCGATATCACGAAATAGACAAGAAATTTCAATGTTTACTGCCTAAACTAAAGCAATGAATTATAAATTAACGTATTTTTTTACCGTAGTATTTTTCATTATTTATAATACAAAAATCTCAAGAAAAATCATAAAAAAATGCATTTTTATTATTGTCATTTCTGTCATAATAAAATCAATGTGGTTTCCATAGAGCAAAATAATACAGTAAGTACTGGTGGTTTCTATTATAGTTACTATTTATATACTTTTTTGTATAAATTATATATAAATAATAAATAATCGGCCAAGTGCGAGTCGGACTCGCGCACGAAGGGTTTCGTACCGTTATATAAAAGCAAAATAGGCCAAAAATTGTGTTTTTTGTATGGCAGCCCCCTTGATTATTGATTGGTAATTGATTACTTATATATAAATTTTTATTTTATTTTAATATTATTATAAGTTATTGAAGTAGACATATACCTAATTAAGGCTTTTGTGAAAATATCAAGTTCTATATCTGTTGCCATTATTGATATCGAGCAAAAAAGGCCAAAAAAATCACGTTTGTTGTATGGGAGCCCCCCATATTAATTTTATTTTGTCTTTAGTATTTGGTGTTACAGCGGCAACAGATATAGGTACACAATCTGTGAACATTTCAGAAGTCTAGCTATAGCGGTTCGGCTGTCCCATTTCAAAACCTAGTAAGGGCCTAAAACAAAATTTTGCAGGAGAGCTCATAAACGAAATATATGTCAGTAGCGGCTAGTACGCTTACTCGGTATCAAACTTTAAATATATTTTCAACTTTTTAGTGACTTTTTGCACTGGTGTTTTTGTATTCGGTAGGGTAGGTTAGGTTAGTGAAGGTTATGCACTAAAATGATTTTTGTAAAAAGTGTCCCTTGCTAGGTTTTGAAATGGGGCAGCCGGGTTCTTGAGATACAGCCTGGAGACAGACAGACGGACAGATCACAGACAGACATTTAAGTCTTAGGCCGGTATAAATAGTCAGTACTCAAGATGCATCTCGGTCTCAAGACACGGTTCAGGCTCTGTGATTGGTTGGCTGTCAAAATTTGGACTAATCACAGAGCCGAAGAGTAATACAGAGTAATAGGGTCCCGTTTTTACCCTTTGGGTACGGAACCCTAAAAACGAAACAAATTTTAACCTTATATACCTAAGTGGACTGACCATAGGTTTTGCCATCTTATTTCATCCTAGGGTAGGGTAGGTACCAACTAAACCTAAAAAAGTCTTGGTGAGTTGAACGTAGCATCAAAGAGCCCTGGCCAAGAAGCAAATAAATATTATTGAATGTGGCTATGAGCCAAGACCTAGAACTTTATTCAGTTGGACAGTGGACTAGTGATTGGTATTGTCAATCAGATCTAAGGTCATCGAACTAGTCCAGTGTTTTTCAAACTTTTTCATGACATGACCCCTTTATAGTGTACAATCATATTTAATTGTCATTTTTATGTCAATTATATTATTGCTTAATCAATTTGGGTTTTTTTTTTATTATTGGGGAAAATTGTAGCAATATCTCAGTGAGGTAATATACCAAAAAAACTATTTATTTAGATCAACTGATGGAATGAGGGCCGCTAGAGGAGATACAAGTGCGTTCCCATAATTAAAGATTACCATCACCCACGACTCCCACGAGCCTCGGGTGGCGGTAAATATGGCGGTAAGCTCATCACAGATTTTTATTAGATAGCTATAATAGGTAGGTATTATTCACTTCAGCTGGAATATTATTCCATACTAGACGTAGTTCTTAGTCTAGCCTTGAAACTAGTACCCTATATTATTAGTAAAGCAAATATTTTAAACATTTGTAAACTGATTATGTTAAAGTAATCGTGTTATCAGGCCACTGCGGCAGTGTTATATAAAAATCACGAACTTGCTAAATGTATCATTGCTGTGACGTCACAGTGTACGTAACAATCGAGCCGTGGGCCCGTGGCGCCCGTGGCTACCGTGGCTCGCTCGAGTCACTCACCCTGACGTCAGCAGGATGTTCATTTTATACAAGCCTACGGAAATTTCGTGTCATAAACTTTCCTCTTTTGTAGCTCTGGGTTTTTTGGTTACGCGTACTGTATAATTGGAACAGCAGGGTTTGGTTTTGCTGGTGTCGCTTCGTGCCATTAGGGCCCGTCTGCGTTGCTGAAATTATAAGGTTACGTAGATAATTTTTTAAAACACAAAATTTGTAGATACTACGTTATTAAAAATGAAATGAAGAAACAGCCTACTTTATAAATATAATTATCATGACTGTAAGGGATAAGTGAGGTGGATGGGTATTCCGTATTGGGTAGGTATTATCCTAGTAATAATGTAATGCAGTACGGTACTCGTAGCGCAGGGAGATTAGAGAATAATAATTGTTAAATATCTTCATATTATGTAACTAATATAGTTGAGATTGGTAGATAGATATTAATACTCTATTGGAAAATCATAATAAAGTATGGATTACTGAGGGGTTTGTGCGAGTTTTATTCGATCATACGCATCGAGCGCGTAAACGCGAATTTATATGGGATCAAAGCAGTATCCACGTTAGCCAGTAGATGGCGCTGCTTTGATCCCATATAAATTCGCGTTTACGCGCTCGATGCGTATGATCGAATAAAACTCACACTAACCCCTCTGAGGCTTTAGTACGAGTTTTATTCAATCATACGCATCGCGCACGTTAACGCGAATTTATGTGGGATCAAAGCAGTATCCACGTTAGCCAGTAGATGGCGCTGCTAAAATCCCATATAAATTCGCGTTAACGTGCTCGATGCGTATGATCGAATAAAACTCGCACTAAGGCCTCGTAAATAAAAAACGCGCGAGTCGCTCACTCGCGCGTAAA
This sequence comes from Cyaniris semiargus, assembly GCA_905187585.1. NCBI lineage: Eukaryota > Metazoa > Arthropoda > Insecta > Lepidoptera > Lycaenidae > Cyaniris > Cyaniris semiargus. Next base: position 2,192,003 of record LR994549.1, read on the forward strand.
CTAGGATTTTCTTAATCTGCGGCCCCCCCCGCCCCCCTATATAGAATCCTGATTCCTGGCTATAATAGATAAATATACCAAACTAGGAAAAAAATCATTACCTAACGTAGGTAGCCCTTTAATAAAATTATTTCTTTGGCTTTTTATGACACGAGGGGGTCGCCAGTAGGTATATTTCAATCTGTAAAGGGGTCGCGAAATCAAAAAGATTGAAAAACCTAATAACTAATAAGTATATCGTAGTAGATGCCCGGGGTCGCGACCTTCCAGACGTAACAATCGTAGCCAAGTGATGCCAGCTGCTGTCTCAATATAACTTCCTTTTCAAATTTTTACATTTGATATCTAAAAAATAAAACTAAAAATACCAAACTGAGAGTCCTGCTACACTAAAATGTCCTAAGGTCCTCTTTAAAATGGTGGTAGTATTATGTAGCCTGACAAAGGTAAAGGTACAAGTTCTATAGACCAAAGTATCCTCTATTATTACACAAACCTCCTATTTTAAGCATGTTGATTTGTTTCAATTATTTTTGTAGTAAATAAGACATTGTAGTCCACCCAGTGTCAGCATCGATTGAGCGGCCCTGCCAAGTCTCCATCCGCATTGTACTTACGTAACCCCTCGACGACTGATTTAATATTGTTTTGGTTTAATACTATGGAGTATAGGCTATGTAGGTACACCTATACCGAAGTGGTTGTCAATTTAATTGCATCCATTGATATGCAAAATCGATACGGTAGGTATTTGCCGGTAGTAACTGCTGGTTATATCAGCTTAATCCATTGAACTAGACCTTCCATAGCCCAGGAGAGGTCTTCAAAGTGATATTTAAAGCCATAGCATAGCTAGTATTATCGTTTAATTCTACTTTACATTTTACTATCCTGTAGTAAATGTACAATGAACATTGTGTATCTTCATTCTGAAATATATACGTACATTAGGTACTGTACCATGCACAATATTTCCCTTACATCCCAAATATTTTATATACAACATTGTCATTCAAAAATATTGGCGCTCGGATCGGTCACGAGCAGCGGTTATATAACCTGACGCACGCGCAGTAGGTACAGAGTTACAGACTTACAAGGCCGATAACTAGCTCCAACCAACACGAGTACGAAGTACGAACTATGAAAGAAAAGATAAAAAGTAGGTGCCTCATCATAATTATCACCGAACTTTGCACCCTCTCCAGGCAAAATTACCGTAGAGTTCTCCTCTGCAGTCCTTACTCTTTACACTTCAATCGTTATGCGCTAGCCTATACTACAGCCTACAGGGTTAGTTGGGTAATAGCTGGCTTGTACTATCAGAGAAGTTAATTCCTAGGCAGATGGAAGACCTACGTAGTTTGTTCGCGTTACGTCAAACCCAGCCGACAGATCACAATTATTAACATAGAATTGACATGATCCGACCAAATGTCGTTGGTCTGTCGACTGCCTAGGAATCAATGATATAATATGAAAAACTAGGAATCAATTTCCTCGATGGTACATACCTAATATGATTTTATGTGATTGATTGTATATAATGGTATGATCGACATTCGACAGTCGTTTAATAAAGTAATATAAAATAATAGTTACCATAGTACTTTATTTCTACTAGCTTTTAGTGGATTCGGCGCGTGGCGCGTTTAGTTATAATTTACTACGTGAGGTTATCTCACGACCTAGACGCAGATAAAATCAATGACCTGTACCTATACATGACGCATTTGGACTCTTTAGGACCTTTAGCCAAAAATTACAAATATTGCAAAGAAAATTATGTAACATAACGCTAATATTGTCCTTATTTCTGACAACAGTAAAGGTCCCCTTAACTTAAGTAGGTTCACGACGAACATAACATTTGAATGGGTTAATTTGCCTAGCTAGTCCAAAATATCATAGCTAAGCTGTACTTCAGTAGAGTTGTTATGAAAATTATGATGCTTTGGCCTGTAACACATATTTTTAACTGAATGAAGATTGCAGACTGTGCGGCAGACGGAGCTAAATTCAATGTCCTTTACTTTGATGTTTCAACATAGAGAACTCGGATAATTTAATAGTCATTTGATGCTTCCAAAATTCCATTATAAAATCCTGACATCAAGTTCATAGTAAATATGTGATAAGTAGGGCCCGGAAAAATATGTATTAAAAAATCCAAAATATGTACATAAAATATGGACGAAAAAATCGAAAATATGGAGTATAAAATAGCAATATGGAAAAAATATGAAGTATAAATTACAATAATTAAACATTGTTTTATTGTAGGTAAGAAAAGAGTCACTTGTGATAGTTAACAAAGAGAAAGAGGCCAGAAATATGCTATGCTGGCTATGCCAGAAAGCATGCAGAAAGCATAAATATGCTTAAATATGCTTTCTGGCCAAATGGTTTGGGAATAAAAGTCTTTATTATAGGAAATAATTACTGTACCTACATAGTTACGAAAACATTACAAAAAAAACTATAAAAAAGATAGCGAAATTATTATTTCAAGAAAAAAGCACGTCACATGACATGATGGGTGCATACTGCATACTTAATTAGTAAATGGTGGCGGGAACGTATTTTTGTGAAATTGTGAATATATGGATGATAGTGACATTTTCTTGCAAAATATGGACTTATCTTTGTAAAACCCTAAAATATGGAAAATAAAACTTGGCATGTAAAAAACACATTCTAGGCCGAAAAACGCGTAAAATAAAAATATGTATTTACATATGTACCTGAATCCGGGCCCTAGTGATAAGATATAATCACAATCTCGTCCGTAACACTCGTATCGCAAGGTACGCCCGTACGCGCTATTGATTCAACCTTGACTCGTTATTAGTTATTTATAACGTGAAAAACTTGACATAAATGGGAAAAATTTATTTTTAAACCCGCTTAATAATTACTTTGTTAAAAATTATAGTTTAGATACTAATGATTTCCACTTCATTTGAAGAAAAAAGTATCGAATCGTTTTAAATTAAATTTCAATTAGTAATTACATAACGACTTTATTTGAATACCACGTCTTGGGGCTAACCTTGCCTGCCATAGTGCGTAGAATCCTGGCGTACGGCCAAATCATCCGCACGCGTTGAGGCAGAATTTGACTTTGTCCTTACTCACGTGGTTGTACTTGACATGTTGTTATTTTGGTATTAAGAACAAATGTATTGTCTATTTAATGAAATACATGCAACAGCAACCTTGTAACCTAGAAAAAACTTTACTGGGTAAAGATAAAGTAAGTATTTAAAATTGGAGAAATAATTATGCATTTATTTTTGATATTTAAAACGCTTAATGTCTACCAAAAAAAAAAAATGTGAGGACATACATTTCCAAAGCATTTTGCCACGTACTACACTGGGGACCCCCAAAAGGGGTCAAAACAGTTTCATATTCGCCGACAGAAAATCTTTAGGACCCAAGTTGTAGGCCCGAATGGCCAATGTCCTTACATTGACCTTTCCATGACCCGTCCTTGGCCCTACTATAGGATACTATAATAGTATAAATAAATTCGGCATTGGAATGAGCACCAGTGACGGATTAAGACTACTTGATGCCCTAAGCATACCGTACCTGTGTCCCCCCCCCCCCCCCCCCCTATCCGTTGTCAACTAGAATCGGTCTTTTAACTTTTACCACCTAAAACATTAGTTTTTCCCTAGAAACTTTTTTGGTGTGGTTTTTGGTGACGTGAGAGTCGCCAAAAACCACACCAAACGGATGTTTTTGTGCTTCTGGTGCCCCCTCAGACTTATGCCCTAGGCAATTGCTTAATTAGATTAAGGGTTAATCCGTCACTGATGAGCACATATTTGCGACTAGATATTTAATAATAGACATAAAAGTTTAAGTACGTCGTAATTGAGGGTTTATAATTTATATTATCTTTAACCTTCGAGTGTGGATCAATGTTTTACTTACCTCCTATCTAAAAATACAGTGGAGCATGCAGCATCGATGGTAGAAATTGATCACTTACGTAAAGATGCGCACGTATTATTGATTTACCTGAAGTCTGAACTAAGTAGGTTAATACTTCTAGTCCTATAGTTAGTCACACATGTGTGTATTGTCGGCAGAAGTGGTAGCCAGAAGCCCTTAAAATATTACCTAATCTTACCACAAGAGCTAAAAGTAGTGAAGCGTAAAACTTGACCAAGCGCAGGCGAATTGTGTTAGGAAATTTAACTTTTTCTTTCTTGATTTTCTCAATAGTTGCCATAGCCTATGCTAATATATATACAATACCTACTGTGATTGAAGTAGAAGTTGCACTATTCCGTAGAGTGTAGATCGTTATACCATGACTACACAGGGTATCATTAGATATTATGGTTAATACAGCGGTAAAGAGCTGCTACAGCCTATACCCATTACCCATCCTCAACTTTCTGAGAGGGGCTGTAATCAGTGTAATCACGTCTTAACAGTCAATCCGTATATTTATCCAGGACCATGGAGTAAAAAACTGCCAGGCCGCAGGACTTATCAAAATTATGTTAGAAAAATAATTTTGAGACCTGATCTTGTACTACACCATAATTATTGTGATACAATATTTAATAAAAATAATAACATACATATTGTAACAGGATTCTAAATTAGTTACATCCGTTGGAATTTATAGTAACGGCATTTATATTTTCAACTCTATCGTATTATCGTAGAGCTTTTATCGATCTAAATTTAACCTGATGCTTCGGATTTAGAATAATCCGATAATAGGTACTATCCTAGCTTTAAACTAATATGATTGCAAAATCAGAAAAATGTGTAGACTAAGGGCCCTTTTCCTGTCTGTCTGAAAGTGTGTCTGTCGACTGTCTGTCTGTTACCTCTTCACGCCCAAACCGCTCAACTGACTTTGCTGAAATTTAGTATGGAGACACTTTGAGCCTCGGGAAAAGACATAGGATGCTTTTTATCCCGGAATAATGTACGGTTCCCGCGCGATACACGAATTTGGCGCAATCTAAGAAATAAACTTTATACTTTTTTTACATAAACTTTTACATTTTAATTACAAAATTCAAAAATCTTAAAATGTAAATATGAAATTATATTATCTTGTGAATTGTGATAACTTAGAATATTTTGTAAATAGGTTTAGTGAGTGGGGTCACCACAAAAATTAAAAGTAGATCGTATTTTTATCACCGTGTATCTGTATAACAATTGAAGACGTGAGTGGAAGAATCGAACAAGTAACATTTCGTAACATACGGACAATAACACATTTTTTCCCTTATTATTTTCATAAAACTTGTAACTTATCTACTTCATAACCTAGCTAATATAACTGGCTAGACATATAATCCACAGTTTTTCTATTTCAAATAATTTTTCCTGCCCTAAAGCCTCCATAAAGCAAAAAAACGGGAAGTTTTTTCATGTTACTTACCTTATTCTTCCACTCACGTCTTGAATTATTATTCAAGGAAATGAATATTATGACATCCATAAAAAACGTTTTTGCAACAATTAAAGGGATCCGCAACCGCAAGTACCTACTATTATAGTTTATTTTCAAGCGAGGGGGCTCCGTGAAAAAAGTTGGGAAGCTCTGCATTGTACGAAAAATATCAAGATTATTTTTTTAATAATATATTCAAATACTATTAAAAATAATAACGACAATATTGTGTTATGTATAATAAATACATAATTTTCTTTTATAGTTTCACACGCCGCGCCGCGCCGGACACAAAAACATCGTATAAATTTTTACAACTGGCGCCATCTTTTGCCGAAATGCAAAGTTATCTATTATTACGAGAGCGAAAAACTTTGTATCCCTTTTGACGAAAAAGGGGGAAACGTAGGTGAATGAAATTTTGCACAGTTATAGTTTATATAGTGAAAGAGTGCATCGAGCTAATATTTTGAAATTATGCTTTTATCATACATTTTTTTAACAAATAAAACATTACACACACTACAACACACACACTAGGAAAGCTGACAGCTTTTTGAGTGACAAGCCTATACATACGAATTATACTCTTTTATTTATATTTTATGGTTGAAGTCTGTTGACAACAAGTTGACAAATTGAAGTCACCAGTCAAAACGCCTGTCCAAGTCGAATCGCCACCCCATTTACAAAAATCGCCTGTGACTAGTTCATTCTGCGTGAAAATAGGGGCATTGAAGGAATTGAAGCGATCGCTTGCGACTGAGCGTTTGCACGGTCGATTTTAGTCACCAGCCGCATGCGGCCATTGGCCGCACGACTTTGGGGCTTGCGACTTTAGCCGCATGCGGCGTAGTCGAATTGCCATTTACACGGTCTATTTTCGCCGTGCGGTGTAAATCGTGCGGCTTTAGTCACCCGTGTAAATCGAGCATAAGGTAAAACATTATTATCAGGCTTCAATGGCCAGTGGGCACGGGCAGTAGTTGGGACTTGAGATAAATCAAAGAATTTATAAGAATTTAAAGCCAGAAAAACATAATTTGTGTCAAATTATGCCAAGACGAGAGTACTGGCTAGCACTTCCAGAAATTTATTAATTCATAAACTGAGCTTAATAGGTCTACACAACCTATCTTTACAGGGCCTAACTACACAAACTCTACCATCTACAGTCTACACAAAAAAGGCCACGTAAAATCACAAGTATATAATATTTTATAGACGGTGGTTTTTGATACTTACTTAGGTTTTGACTTTGTGCCTTGACATAAGACTGCATAAATCTTAACAAAGCTGTATTATTGTCGCACTCAGAGACATCTAATGATGATTAAAATTTAAACTTCAATATTGAATGTAACAATGAGTTTGACAAAGAATGTATGGGGTTTTTGTCAAAGTCTTCAAGCTCTGTGGGCGGCAGTTAATGTTTAAGTAAGGGACAGCGCAGACAGAACTTAGCGCAGCGGAGGATTTTATTAACGCACTTGAAAATAAACTTTAAAATTATTAAGAGGGTAAATAAAGCAAAAAATCAAACATCGTCGTTCTCTCTTCATAATTCATATGCCAGGTGAAAAAGGACGCGGAATCAGCGCCAAGTTGGCGCCAAGTTAGTTTTTTCTTCATTACTCGATAAATATTATACATTTTAAAAATCGGCTAGTACAGTCAATCGATAATAGAGCTTTATAATATTTATTAAAAAATTTACTCAGTTGAATGCACCGTTTTGAAAAGAAATGAAATATGTATTCGTGAAATTTAGATGAATCTTAGTGTTTTTTTTCTATAGAGAAATTTTTAATTTTTAAGGTATCGTGTTTTCACTAGAACAGACCCTTGCAAATATATTATGTAGTAAGTATATGCTTAAAAAATGAAACAATTCTTATCTTATTATCGAGTAAGTACAAAAATAATTATAATTTCATCTATTTTTGTTTAGTCAACCCCTTAAACTAAAGTGCATAAATGCTTTAACCTTACAAGAAATGCCCATCCTCAATTTCCGCCTATCCAACGCGGGAATCCCTTATCGCAGTATACCTACTACACTAATCTAAAATTAAAGTCTAGTCCAAGCCATATTATTGAGAAAAATAAAGATTGTGTATTGAAGTAATAGGATTTAATGAAATAAATATCTACAATTTAATACACGTTTTAAATACTTAAAAGCACTTACACATTTGGAATGATAGTAAACTTTTGAACTATTTACAGAAAGATCTTGCTTGTGTTTTTATAGAAACATGTTAAGTTATTGATAAGATAATACTCACATTTGACATGCTGTTAACTTTATTCAAACAATTTAACATTAATGTAACACTAAAATATTATTTTTATATTAACTATTTGAACATAGTTGAATTTCTTTCAGATGTTCACTTTGTGTAGGGGTTGCCCTGGAATAAAAAAAAATGTTTAGTAAAAAGTAAAAATTAATCGCAAAAAAGTGGCTACACAATTTATTTGAGATCATGAATGGTCAGGCCAGAGCGCACTAACATCATTTCAGATATTGTATATTATGATATGTCTTGTTTATCTCAGAAACTTCCATAGTGCTATGCAGGATTGTGGCGCTAGTTGTCCTGCTATAAATTAATCCATACTTTAACCCATCAATCCCCAAGCGGCACCTGCGTGTCGTATAACAATTGAAAATCTATTGTGTTTGCAATTCCCATGATCGAGGTATTAAAATTAATATTAACATTGCGACAGCTGTGTGTCTTGTTGTTCTGTGCTTTTGTGTTTGTGACCTAAGCCACCAAACATATTTACTTCATACTTAGTTTGGGAACACTTTAGAGTCCCTTGGAACAACATAGGATAGTTTTTATCCTAGTAAAATATATTGGTAACATTAGCACAATCGTCTATCATAATCTATAAGAACATTAATTAAAAAACCAATCTGGAATTAATGGGACAGGCCAACTAGAGATATTTGGGCCATACAAAAACCAGTTTGGTTTAAAGAAAGCCTGCTAATTATTGTGTGTAACCCATAAAGTTAATATACCTAGTGGAATAGAGCAACAATCTCAAGCTGTCAAACAAAACCGAAATTGGTTTACATCTGTGTGTAAAAATATGTGTACGTATACACTTACACAAGCATGATTGAACATGAATTCTATGAGATTAAATTGTCAACGTGCCAATAAGTGCCGACTAGATTTCAAAAAAGGAGTTCTGCTGTCATGTATCACACGTCTCTTTACACCGCAGTGTTACTGATAGTGACATCTCGCTTGCTCAGGCCTTTGTTTCTCTATTCCGCTAGGCATATTAACTTAATGGTGTAACCTAAGCTTAATACTAATTCTATGTCTTACAGGTGTCCACGGAGAGCAGTATTGCTTATATTATGCAGAATTCTATTAATTAGTATTATTTTAATACCTATACCAGTGGTCCCCAACCTTTTTTTCATGCGAGCCACAAACATGTTTTGGCCTTAGTGTCGCGGGCCGCAACAAAAAAATTTTAAAACAAATAACATTCTTCGAAATTAACGATTTAAAGTGAACAAAAATTCACGACTTTCACGACGACTAGGTACATTATTTTGCCGGTGGGCGTGATCTCAAAATGGTTTAACATCACGCGGGCCACAAATAAAGTCCAGGCGGGCCGCGGGTTGGGGATAGCTGACCTATACTGTACTCTGAGAAACATGGCGGTAGCGGTCATTGACTCCCTGTCAAAAACTTGTCATTTTCTATATAAACCGCGATTGACAATGAAGTGTCAGATATTGTCAATGGCGGCTTTGTATAGAAAATGATAAGTTTTGACAGGGAGTCAATGACCGCTACCGCCATGTTTTGCCAAGTACAGTATAGTCCCAATTGATTTTTGTTACTTTTTTTATATTATTGTTTATTTTTTCAACTCATGAAGAAAGCATACACAGGCGTTAGTATGCTTTCTTTGTGTTACAGACAACTTTTTACTTCATAATGTTCAAGTATGATCTTACCCAAGTACGAGCGATCCAAATGAGAGTCTCGTTGTTAAGTCTGGGCCCAATGAGGGGGTTCATTTGTGCCATGTACGCACACAGCCAGCTGGAATATTATAAAATAAAATGTTAGTTATTATAAATTGAAATATTAATGTCAATTAGCTAAAAAATAATAAGCACTAGGCAATGTGGCTGCTCAGTTTGTCTTATAGAAGAGCATTACTATCTTGATTACTTGTAACTGTTATAAAATTAAACTAGTTAGAAGTAAAATATGAGTCACATAGAAATTCAAAGAGGAAAATTCCAAGCTGTTATAAGTAAACAGGATAAAGTTGCCTTTATCTATGACAATATATGTGAACATATATAGACAATGTAATCAGAAAATATTAGGACGAGGCGTTATATTCGACTTGATATTGACTAACAAGGTTACGATTACTATAATAAAAATTACAAAAATAATACTTACAAAAGCCAACAGGTGGCTGCTGTTAACATCAAAACCACTTGGATAATTCTGAAATTATAAATTTATCTCATATATATTGATAAACACCCCATAAAACAATATTTCAACCAAAATAAGGGAGACATGTCTTACCCTCTGTTAGGTCCTTTGGGAGCAAAGAATGGGCACACGATTCCTATAACACCCCAGAAAACCGTAAAAACGGCAATGGGAAGAAAAGAAGCACCCATTTTGAGATGGTTTGGGGGATATTTTATAAAAATTACCAATCAAACAAATATCAGCTGCCTCAAAATGGCAGATATTTTTTACGGTTGGCACTATTGAATGTCGTCAGTCATATGACATTTACGTTCGGATAGCTATGCAAAGTTTCGTTTATGTAAACAATTTAGCATTGATGCGCAAAACTGAAATAACACATTTTTTACAATAGGCTGTTGCTACTTGCTAGTCGTCCGGTAATCGGATGAATAAATTCATGTTATTCATCCGTTTAGCGGAAGACTAGACACTTCGTTGGGCTGTTGCTAGTCGTGCGGTAAGCGTATGAATATTTAATTATTCGTTCGTTCGTTTAAGAAACAGAAACAGAGAAAATTTATTCTACTCAATGGGTTGTTTTCTTTCTTTTCATCTCCACCAGACGGCGCGACGATAGACACTTCTAGATTTTCTATTGGTTCCCCACCGATCTGAAATTATCTGCAGGTTGGCATCACTGACTACATATGGGTTGTGTTTCTAAAAAATCTCAGTGTCCTGTGAAGTGTGACATAAATCAAAATATCTTAAACCTAGTTTCCGTTAGCATAATATTAACATAAAACTGTATGTATTTATATATTTCCATATATTACTATGTTTTTTTGCTTCGTCCCTCTAGTTTAAATTTCACGAAGTACATACGCCTAAGCGATCATTGGCCTAAGCGATTACCCCATTATACTGGTAACAGTTTAGGAAGACGCTGACATAAAATAATACTTGTCAAACTGAAAACTGACAACTGAAAGAGTTTTGGCGGGCATGTTACTTTGACATTTCTTCTACTTTTTATTGTTGGTGTGGTTTTTATTATTTTTTCCCAAATTGTGTTATTTGGGTTTTTGATGTTCATTATTGGTAAAATATTAGTCATTAAATATCCGTTATATTGCACAAGTGCAGGTAAGATGTTGTCAAAACCAAAATGTATAATTCCTGTGACATTTGGTGTGAATAACGGTAAATAGGGCTATTTCTTCCGTGAGTTTTAACTAAAACATCCTTATAATAACTTTACTATCCTATTCGTTAGAATATTATTGCGTCTTTTTCAAATTAAAATGTATCAAGTTTTCCATTCTTTTGCCCAGTTTTGTAGCAATTATGATGGTATTACCGATAGTTGTCTACCCATACGCCATCTAGTTACTAAAAAGAAAACTGTTTGACAATCAAATTAAAAAATAAGAAAATGCCTCATTGTATTTATACTTTTAAATATTGATGGTAAAATTATAATAAACTTAATATTTAAGGGGACTCCCATTCAAAAAACGTAATTTTTTGGTTATTTTTCTCTATAATAATGGTACGGAACCGATCGTGCGTGAGCCTAACTCGCACTCGGCCGATTTTTATATGTTCCAAATAAGTGCGTCGTTTAAGTTTGGACACAATTTTTGTTCGGAAGTTTCACCTAGATAGGGGCGCGCGGTGCACCGTTTACGGCACCGTGTCACGGTGGCGGCGTCGCGCGTCGTGATGGGGACGCGGCCTAATGCGCGGGGGCACTTATCTAGAATAGGTAGTTTAAATCAATGACAAAAGAAACAAGAGGACACGAAATGACCACAAAAGGAACGCGCCCGCGTTCAAAAGTTGAGGGCTAGCAATGGCGGATTTTACTAGAGACGAAGCAAAAATATCGATATCGATACTTTTCCAATTAATAGTAAAGGCAAACATCTAAATTTATTGTAGTTGCAAATAAACTTTATTATTATTATTAATTTGGTCTTTAATTCAAATTTTGTGGACTAAAAAGTAAAACGGCGGATTTTACAAGAGACGTCACTGAATGAAATAATTGGTCAAGTGCAAGTCGGACTCGCACACGAAGAGTTCCGTACCGGTATAGAGTGAAAGTAGACAAAAAAATGTGTTTTTTGTATGGGAGCCCCCCTTAAATATTTACTTTATTTTAATTTTATTATTAATTATTATTAAAGTAAAAATATAATTTTAAGGGTTTTGTGAAAATTTTAAGTGCCTAATTGTTATTTATTACCATTATTGATTACGGGCAAAAAAGGCCAAAAAATCACGCAAAAAATCACGTTTCTTGTATGGGAGCCCCCTTTAAATATTTATTTTATTTTTTGACCGACTTCCAAAAAGAAGGAGGTAATATGTTCGGCTGTATGTATCTTTTTTTTTATGTATGTTCAATGATTACTCAGTCGTTTGTGGTCCGATTTTCAAAATTCTTTTTGTGTTGTATAGGGTTGAACTCGGTACCATGTTCACAAAAGTGGTGATCTGATGATGGGATCTTTGAGGAATCGAGGGGACTCCTTGAAATTTGTATGGAAACTTATAGTGATTTTGATTTTTTCTGAAGTATTCGAGATAAATGATACCAAAAAGTAAGACTTCGCACCAGGGTTATACCCTGGATCCGAAGGTACTGAATAGAACTTTTGAATGCTTATAGGTACAGGTTCAGGGATTTCGGCGTTGTTTAAACAACTGAAAGCATAAGCCAACACATCAATTTGATTGATCATCATCACCACAACCTTAATTATACCATGGGTCATCAGTCATCACACTATGACCCAATTATTGGTATTTTTCGTGATATTTTGCATCGAAGTAGATGTTTTTGATGATGATTTCGCTATTTGTGGACCGATTTTCAAAATTCTCGTGTTGATGTATAGGAAATAATCTTAATATTGTATAACAATTACGAAAGTGGTGAGCTGATGGTGGGATCTATGAGTAATCGAGGGAAATCCTTGAAATTTATCAAAACACTCATAGTGGTTCAAATGTTGTTTCTAGTAAGTTAAATTTCATACGAAGGCGTCTCTTGATCCAAAGGCATTGAACAGAACTGAACCTTTAAAGATAAAAGTTAAGAAATTACAAATACAAATTGTTTATTGACCATAAATTATTGGTTTACAATCATTTTTACAAGTAACGGTGCCCCAAACTAGGCGAGGCCTGTCCTATGGGGGAGTTTAAAAGAGTACAAGGTGTAAAAATTGCGGCTAACGATAACAGAAACAAAAATAAATAATTTATATAAAATAACAAAAAATCCTTATTCTGTATAGATGAATATAGATAACTGCAAGCATTTACCACAATTTCGCTTACAGTAACATAATGTGAATAGTTACCATTCGTATTGGTTATTTACGCACAAAGCCTTATTTTGTAGATAACTAAAAAGAGTGAAATTATTATTTTTAACAACGGCGGCGGCGGCGGCGGTGGTTGGGACCATGATGACTCCTTTTGAAGCTTTGGCCGGAGGCTGCAATATGAATGACTTTATGAAAGGTCTTTATCTTAATAATAGACGTTCGGCACGGCTTCGCCCACATACATGAGGAATTTTACGAAAACCCTTCATTTTCCCGCAGAATATAGCCTATATCCCTTCACGTAGTCTACTGTACATCTGTGCCAAATAACTTAAAAATTCATTAAGTAGTTCGCGAGATAAGCGCCTTCAAATAATTTTCCCGGTTTTTACCACATTTTCCTCTGTTTCTTCGCTTCTATTGGTCTTCTGGTCTATAACCTTCATCGATAAATGAGCTAACAACGACATTTTTTTTCAAATCGGACCAGTACTTCCTGAGATTAGCGCGTTCAAACTAACAAACTAACAAACTCTTCCGCTTTATAATACATATTAAGTATAGATTTTTATCACACCCTTGGCAAAACTATTGTTATTTTGTTAACTATTGTTATTTTTTTTACATTTCTTAAATAATATGATTACTTGAACTATTTACCAGAGCATAAACAGCATCATCGATCGAGAAATCTCCTTTCCTTTTTATGGTTTTACTGATATTATCTCGAACTGTAGTAGTGTTTTTTTCTATCAATATCCGTTCCGTATCCGTTGGTCTGGCTGAAGGCTGAAAAAAATTTAAAATGATTTAATAATCAAAGAAAAACCAAATCGTTGTTATACGTCATACTTATCTATGTAATTTCGTGCGATTTGCACAATTTGCCTGAAGTAAAAGAAATCCACCAATAATATTTTTGATGGTACAGCATCATCTTGTAGTTTTAATCTGCCCAACGTCCTATTAAAACACCACTCTTCAAAATGTATTGAGCAGATATATATCCTTTTTTTGTTCATGCTAATATTTTCTGCACCTATAATATTTATCCACTCTTTTCTTTTTGCTTCATCATTAGGTAATCTAAAAGTAGGAATAAACACACATACATTCTAAAAGTGATGAAATAAGGTAAAAAAAAACTTTAAATAAAATTTATCGATAAAGCCAATCACTATTGTTCATACAATATTACTACCACGTATTTTATACGGAAAACATCAAAAATATAGGGAACCAAGCAGTGAGATTAATAGAACCTTCTGTAATAGATCATTTTAAGAAAACACGGTCGTCTGGATTTAAAAATCTGGTGTGTTTCGAAGTAAAATACTAAACTTACTGATGTACAGACAAATCTGGTTATTTTCTTTGGATTCGAGTACGGCATCCAATAACACTACACGTGGACATGTTTCGGCACTCCAAATTTCACTTCCTAAAACAATTTTTACCAAAAATAAATAGAATAATGTCGAATTTTTGAAAATAAAATATGATGTTTGTTTACGTACTTTGACAGATCATCTAAGTACCTTAAATGTTGCAGGCTAGTAATGGCAACTTGGTCGCAAAGAGGCATTTTGGCAAATATTTCTTTCAAACTGGTAAACAGTCAAACTTACAGTTATCTTTTTTCACTTACGTAAAAAAGCATAGGCAAAAAAGGAGATATGTTTATTAATTTTTCGACGAATTGACGTAATCAACTCTATACATAGACATTTCATGGGCGACGGAAGTTGCTTTCCATCAGGTGACCCGTTTGCTCGTTTGCCCCCTTATTACATAAAAAAAAAATTGCTTCGGATCCTGTGTTTCTTTAATCATTGGTTTAAATAAGTACTCTTTGAAAAAAAAACATGACGTGTTTATATCTACAATATATACTACTAATCTGTGTGGCTTCGGCCTTCACAGTTCACTATCATTCATTAAAATATAGAGAAAACATAGAAATGGCTGTATGGGCAACGCTCCCTTTGCCTGTCCCGACCGGGACGAATTAACAAAAAAAAAACTAATCTGTGTGTTTGTAAATATCATGTACACATCAATCATCATGTAAAATTTTAAGTGTAACAATTTTACATAATATGTTTCAAATTTTAATAGTATTTGGGATTAAAATACTTTAGTATTCAATAGTTAATATTCATGCAATGTAAATCAGTAGACTAATGTATCAAAGAGGGCCTTAAGTTAAAATTAAGTAGTGGTCATTGCTAAATGAATCCCTTTGGTTCAAAAATTACAAAGTCGATAAGTTCGGAGAGCTATCAAAGCAATATAAGTAGAGATGAACAAATCGACTGTGACGAAGTTTCCACAGTTTCGAGGAGTTCTATTATTAATAGCAGCGTTAGTAACATTTTGACACAAGTCTTTCTCTAGTCGGTGTAGTATAGGCAGCGCAAAACTTTAATATCGCTCGACGAAACTTCCGTTGTTCGATTTTTAGGTCTCTTTGGTGGGGCGAAGAGTGAGCGGGCAGGAGGGCATCGCGCGCAATATGAACAGTGATCACGTTATAATAATTAATAATTATATTAATAATGTAGGCAATGTTTCCAATGGTTTTGACGACCTCTGTGGCTCAGTTGGTGGGCTGTTGGTAGCTCAAGCTAGGGGTCGCGTGTTCGAATCCCGCCGACGGAACAAAAAGTTTTCAAAGTTCCTGGGTCATGGATGTGAATCTTAAATATATGTATAGTATTAAAATATTAAATATATATTTCCGTTGTCTGGTTCCTGTAACACAAGTCCATCAGGTACTTACCACGGGGCCAGACTGACGTGGTGTATTAAAAAAAAAAAAAAAAAAATGTTTAATCCCGACAACCTCACGGAAACGGGAACCACTGCGCGCTATTATAAACTGAAGTCTACACGGATGGAGTCGCGGGCAACAGCTAGTCTTTATAGATAATATTATCTTGGCCCTTGGGAACCTAAAATAAAAAAAAATGTACTTATTCACGTTTCATGGAGGTCATTTAGAATTAATCAGAAGTTATGTTTTTTTTAACAGGTGAACATAACAACAGATAGTTCTGAAACAGAATTATGGAGAGTTTTGCCGCGGGATTCTCGCGAGATCCACAAAGCTCGACTACGACGACTTGCCAATGAGATTACCGAGACGTGCTGCAATAGATGCAAAAAAAGAAAATTAATCGGAAAAAGAAACTGCAGGACACGTAGAAAAAGGAAAACTAGAAGCAGATCTAGATCTGTAAGAAGGTCTAAATCTAGTTGTAGAAGAAACATGAAAAGAAAACATTTGCATAAAGGAAGCACTTCAAATAGCTATTAAAATCTGTTGGTATTGTAGGTACAATGTGCCATCGAAGAAATTGATTCATAGGCAGTTGACGGACCTACGATTTTTGGTCGGATTATGTAAATTCAATGATGGCTGTGATCTGTCGGATGGGTTTGACACAACGTGACCAATTTACTAGGTCCTCCATCTGGCCTATGAATCGACTTCTCTGATAGTAGGAACCTAAATCAATACACAATGCAGGTCAATGCCTATTTACTTAATTATTATTAGTCCACTAAATAAATTGATAATAACAAACAAACATTTTATTTTTAACCTGGCATGGCACATGATAATATATTCGACATGAATCATGACTCAAGAATCCAGATTCAACAGCTAACCCATATTATGTTCAGCATTTTCTTGTGTTGTAGGCTGCAGGTGCTTTACTTTCATTATCCATACTAATATTTTAATTTCGAAAGTGTGTCTGTCCATCTTTTTTTTTTTTTAATGAAATAAGGGGGCAAACGAGCAAACGGGTCACCTGATGGAAAGCAACTTCCGTCGCCCATGGACACTCGCAGCATCAGAAGAGCTGCAGGTGCGTTGCCGGCCTTTTAAGAGGGAATAGGGTAATAGGGGAGGGTAGAGATGGGAAGAGAAGGGAATAGGGGAGGGAAAGGAAGGCAATAGGGTAGGGGATTGGGCCTCCGGTAAACTCACTCGGCGAAAGACAGCGCAAGCGCTGTTTCACGCCGGTTTTCTGTGAGAACGTGGTATTTCTCCGGTCGAGCCGGCCCATTCGTGCCGAAGCATGGCTCTCCCACGTATCTGCAGCCCTGGCCGTAAAAAGGCCGCATAGCCAGCAGCCCAGGGGCGGCAGCGTACTAGGGGGATGTTTGTTACTCTTTCACGCAAAAACTACTGAATGAATTTTAATGAAACTACAATAATATAGCATCAGAATAACACGTAGGCTACATTTTTAACCGACTATAAAAATGGGGGAGGTGTTATGTTCATTTTTTATGTTCAACGATTACTCCGCCGCCGTTTGCAAACCGATTTTCAAATTTTTTCTTTCGGTGTATATAGGGTATCATGATATCATCCCAATTTGGTACTATATTCAAAAAAGTGGTGACCTGATCCATAAGTAGTCGAGGGAACTCCTCAAAATTATTATGGAAACATGTGGTACCTTTGGTTTCGTGAGAAGTACCTATTCTTAGCATATGCTCCCAACAAGTAAGATTTTGCACCAAGGTATACCTGCATCGTTCGGTTCGGAAGGTGTTGAGAGAACTCCTGATTCTTTATAGATACAAGTTTGGGAGTTTCGGCGTTGATTTGAGAACGGAAAACATACGCTACTACCTACGCAAATTACATTCATCATCATCATCATCACTCAATGTGAAAAAAATGGGGAAAATTATTAGAAAGGGTTTAATCTCACGAACTACTGGAGCAATTTTTATGTTATTTGGCACATATATAGAGTAGACCACGTGAAGGGACGCTATTTTCTCGCGGGAAAATGTACGGTTTCCGTAAAATTCCTAATTCACGCGGGCGAAGCCGCACGGGACATCTAGTTATGTATATGGGACTTCACTCATAAAAAATATGAATCCGGCACTGTCTGTCTGTAACCTCTTCATGCTTAAAGCGTCTCCCAGACAGACGCGGCCTGCGGTGGCGGTGGCGGTGGCGGTCAGTTGAATGGCTGGCGGCGTGTGTCTGTGTCGTTCCTAGAACTCTTAAGTCATCTAACTGACCGCCACCCCTACCGCCACCGCAGGCCGCGTCTGTCTGGGACACGCTTAAAACCCTTGAACCAATTTTAATGAAATAATGATATGGTCTATGGAGAGACTTTGAGTCCCGGGTAATGACATAGAATACTTTCTATCCCGTAAAAACGTACGGTACCCCGAGACAAACGTTGAATAGAATTTTGGCACAACGTACATAGTTGCGGGTGTCATCTAGTATAAAAATCAAAGACCTCTAAACCTAATAGAAATTGTCCGTCGATCACTTCTCTTTCTCTCTTTTAGCAGAATAGACACAACTAAATAGTATCTATGGAACTATAGGTCTACCAGAATCACTGACCTCCATTATACAATGGAGGTCAGTGACCAGAATCTAATGGCAAATTTTGACAGCAGATTTTCAAAAAATATCCTTGATCATTGGATAAATTTTTATATTTGCATGTTTCACACACAGAATCAGCCGCTATAAGGAAAAAAAGGATCGGTATTGCTAGAGACTAGTTCTGTCTATTGTGTTACTAGTGCAGTTGCGCCAAGTTGCGCATTCAAGCAGGTGGCAACAATAGATGACATCATACGTTACGCAGTTTATATCCTCTGCATCATAGAGAAATATTTACATATAAGATATAGGTCTACCAGAATCTGATGGCAAAAAGTGAGAAAATAAATTGACACTAGCAATACCGAGGTACCTAATTGGAATAAAACATTTTGATTTTTGATCCTTTTTTTTCTATAGCGGCCAAAGAGAATATAATCACTAATAGCGGCTGATTCTGTGTGTTAAACATGCAAATATAAAAATTTATCCAATGATCAAGGATATTTTATGAAAATCTGCTGTCAAAAATTGCCATCAGATTCTGGTAGACCCAATGACTAACGGCCGTTCCCAATATTCAATCTATCTCTGGTTTGACATACGACCGATCGCAGCTAACATTGAATTGACATAAAATATATGTCTCTGTGGCGGTACCCACAATTCGCCTAACATTCCTGCATCGCGCTATCGAAGTTTTCTGAGCGCGTCAGTATATATACGACAGCTGAAATGTATCACGTGGGCTCCGGCCTGACCGAGCATACCACCTCGCTCGGTCGGAAGATCTTCCTTTGCGGCCATTACGCATTATCCCCACATTGGTGACCCTCGACAGAACACGCCTCCTTCATCATCATCACTCCCCGCCCCTCCGCACCGCGCCAGCCAGCAACGCCTCATCGGTTACCTCGTCCACTAGCCGCAATGTACCGCGGCCTGGGCGACTCCGCATCGGCATCATCGGGCTTTCTCATTACACCGACCGGTCAGCAAGCAGAGCACATCTCTCCTGGTCAGCACGTAGCATCGGCCCCGCACGGCAGCTATCCGACTCACTGGATCCCGTGCAGCAGCATCATAGTTCCGACTCACTGGAACTCTCTGGCACTGGCGACTCAAGCGACAAGACTTCAAGATTCGACCTCCGGTCTTCGGGGGGTGATGTAGCGGTACCCACAATTCGCCTAACATTCCTGCATCGCGCTATCGAAGTTTTCTGAGCGCGTCAGTATATATACGACAGCTGAAATGTATCACGTGTGCTCCGGCCTGACCGAGCATATACCACCTCGCTCGGTCGGAAGATCTTCCTTTGCGGCCTTTACGCTTATTCCCACATCTCTAATGTCTAATGAGAGCTATTCCTATCTCTAGTAGGGCAAAACCAGAGATAGATCGAATATTGGGAACGGCCGTAAAGAAACACAGTAGACCTATTACCCGATGTATTATTTTTCTCTATGGTAAGTACTTTAGGTACAGATTTCAAAATATTAGTTTAAACATTTTCAAAATTTTAGTTTCAAAAGTGTTTCAAAATTACAAAAATTTATTTTTTTATGCACGTAATCAATGCTGTTAAATAATTTTTACTCTGGTGAAAAGGAGTGCAAGCTATATGCAAATCACGTCAGCTTTTCTTTGTATACAGCTGGACTATTTCTAATCGCCTTCGGTGGATTCTTCGCCCTCATAATGTAAGTTACAAAAATACTAATATGGAAATTACAGCTTGCTTAAATGGTGCATTGTATTATTTGTATGGATAAATACAGTCCATTCAGTATTATACTTTAACCTTGGAGTTTCTATGATTCTATAGGAGTGTCGTTAGTTCAACGGCGTCAAGGCTCTGTACAGAGGCTCTGACAGGTCACAGGACAAATAGGAGGAACAGGAGCTTAGAATAATATACCATACCTACTAGCTGTTGCCCGCAACTTCATCCTCGTGATCTTTTGGATAGCCTGTTTACGAAGGACTCTGCACATGCAAATAATGTTTGTTCCAACTTCCATGCAATAGCATTTTCAGGGTTCCGTAGTCAACAAGGAACCCTTATAGTTTCGGTCTGTCCGTCCGTCCGTCTGTCTGTCTGTCCGCGGTTTTGCTCAGATACTATATGACCTACAAAGCTGTAATTCGGCATGAATGCACAATATATTAATGGTGCCGACAAAATGGTAATGGTGGACCTCCCCAAAACATCAAGTAGGGATGAATTTTTTTTTCGCGCCCACCCCACCGTGTGGGATGTCGTTGGATAGGTTTTTTAAAAATATTACGAGTATTCATAGATCATTTTCCGATTTGAGGATCCATTTGTGAAATATGAAGTTTTAAAGTGGAAAAAATCGTTAGAGTCCCGTGTCCCCCCCTTCTACCAGCAAAACGGTTGCATCTAGAAATGTGAAAAAATTCACGAGAGTAGGAAATATGCTGAATTTAAAAGGAAAACTATCACGGCTAAGAAGACTTCATAAGTTATTGAGTAATCGTCGATCAACTAAAAAAAATGTACCTATTCGGCGAAGTATAAAGAAACTTTTCGTTCAAATTCCTTCGATCGTAACTGAGATGATGTTGTTAGTAGTGTAAAGTACGTTATAAATGTCCTGTCATTTACCAATCAAAAATTAGTGGTACTACGGAACCCTATATTGCGCGTGGCCCGACACGCACTTGGCCGGTTTTCACTGCTTTGCTCCTATTGGTCGCGTAATATTATCTAAGCATGTGCTACACGGTTTTAAACGGTGATTTGAAACAGTAAAAACAGATTTGCGCTTTGCCGGCTACACCGTTTTAAACATGTTTAAAACCATCAGCGCACTGACCTCCATTATACAAGTACGCTGAGCCAGGCCACCTGTTTTTTGTGCCTATTTGAAGCGGAATCAGCGCCCCTAATGCGGTGGAAGAGAACTAAATCTGACGTAACCATGACGTTTGAAAGTCGTCATATTGGCGCTGATAGCAGTAGGTACTTTGAATAAGAAACCAATTACGAGTAGATACCAAGTACCTAGTGAGAGTACAGTTTGGAACTAATACTAGTGATGACAACTGTTGTTATTGGTTATGGTTACGTCAGATTTAGTTCTCTTCTTCCCACTGACCTCCATTATACAAGTACGCTGAACTAATGATACCCTTTGAAATGACAGCTATTTTTTGTGCCTATTTGAAGCGGAATCAGCTCCCCCGATGGGAGGGATAGGAACTAAATTTGACCATTGACCAAATATATTTGTCTATGATTTGACGTAAAAATGACGTTTGAAAGTCGCCATATTGGCGCTGATAGCAGTAGTGGGAGTATTTGGAACTAATACTAGTGATGACAACCAATAACGATTAAGCGGCCATTTGCAAGTTACGTCAAATTTAGTTCTCTTTCCGCTCACTGGGGGCGCTGATTCCGCTTCAAATAGGCACCAAAAAAAAGTGGGTATCATAGTTCCAGCGTACTTGTATAATGGAGGTCAGTGCTTCCACCGCATTGGGAGCGCTGATTCCGCTTCAAATAGGCACAAAAAACAGTAGTAATTTCATAGTAGTTTAGTAGCAGTAAGGAGTAATATCTGTTCTGTGGTATCATAAGTCCAGCGTACTTGTATAATGGAGGTCAGTGAATGTGCGTGAATAGGACGTCTCTATGCTCGCACCGTATATATTCACTACGACGTCATGGCGCCTTATACCTAACAAATACAGTGGCGGATTAAGCACTTTTCCGCCCTAGGCCCTGTCTAATATGCCGCCCCTTTTGAACAACAAAATTCTTTAATATTTTGATTCACAGCTTTTATTTTATGTAAATACGAGATTGCAGGCGTGCAACTCCTTTGCGCCAAAATTCGTTTATTGCGCGGGCACTGTACATTTTTTCGGGATAAAAAGTATCCAATGTCCTTTCCTGGGACTTAAAGTATCTCCATACCAAATTTCATCAAAATCGGTCCAGTGGTTTAGGCGTGAAAGAGTAACATACAGACAGACAGAGTTACTTTCGCATTTATAATAATATTAAGTATGGATATTGATGGTTTGGATAATATAGTATAGATATATGCCCTGGATATTTGTGACGTTTAAAATAGTTATTCTATTAGATAGCGAATAAAATTTTATAAAGTACAATTTTATCAAATTTAAAGGTGTATCGGACTAAGTCTATAAATTTAGTTTTCAGTATTTACCGCGGCCTCATAGAAAATAGGCGTGAACGGTGAAACATCGCTTGCGCTGTGTTTCGTCGAGTGAGTAAGTTTACCGGAGGCCCAATTCTCTACCCCCTATTCCCCTATTCCCTTTCCCTATTCACGCATTTACCCTACTACCTCTTAAAAGGCCGGCACTTGCAACTTTTACGATATTGCGAGCAGGGTCGGCGTTAACCCTACCAGTGCCTGGGCGAGATTCCTTCAACGCCCTCTTCAATTTCATATACATACGAAAAAAATCGGTCAGGCGCCCCTTTATATGGCGTGCGGCGCCCCATTTTACCCGGCGCCCCAGGCGGTCGCCCAGCGTACTACTGGATGCAAGTGCCCATGGGCGACGGTAGTTTCTTTCCATCAGGCTGACCCATTTGCTCGTTTTCCCCCTTATTTCATAAAAAAATCATTGAATAAAATAATTACTATTCACAAATCGCGGAATTTGTCTAAAGCGGTCATTGACTCCCTGTCAAAAAACTTGTCATTTTCTATACAAAGTACAAACCGCGATTGACAATGAAGTGACAGATGTTTCTAGTCAGGGTGATATCGTATTTAGCATACACGATGCCGATGTGAACACAGTATGAATTATATTACTTCAAACTCATAAATAGTTGGAGATTATCATACGAAGAGGTAGGGTTGCCATCACCTTTATTGCCATCGCCGGTCAAGCACGACAAAAATCGCGGACATTTGGCTTCGGCTTTTTCCCCGGACACCCATTAAAAAGTATTTACGATTACGTCTTACCAATTTTTGCGAAAAACATCTTTCTTTTCAAACAAAAATTTGTAAAAAATTGATTAACTTAAGTCCTTGAAATCGTACTTGATTTTGATCAAAAAAATAAAGTGTGTATGCTTAGCGAGTTTTTATCTTTCGTTTATTGCTGCCTGGCTAAAAAGTTGGATTTCTCTCAACAAAAGTGTCCGGATTTCACCTGGACACTTTTCAAAAACCCGGCCGGACGGTCCCCGGACGCTCTTCAAATTAGGACAAATCTGGGGAAATCCGGACGGATGGCAGCCCTACGAAGAGGTAACCAAGACGTTTTCCGATGAAAATATAATAGTCTAGCTGTTTCTTTACAAGATTTCAATTTTATTCTTAAGTTAAAAGAATGCAGTGCGAGTATTTTTCGCATAGCTCCTAGACTAGAAAGGTCAATGACCGCTGGTGCCACCTTAAATTGTCCTGACTATAACTACTGTAAACAAAGAAAAAAGCGGCCAATTTATTTTTTCATATTATCAAATTTTTCTTGGGGGGCGCGCCAATTTTGCCGCCCCCCTCAAATCGTGCCGCCCTAGGCCCGGGCCTCACGGGCCTATGCGGTAATCCAGCACTGAACAAATATAACTTACGTCTTCGTCGTCAGTCGTCACTCATGATCGATTCCCTTTTTTTCACATCATTTTTTTTCTCCAAGAATGTCAATAACTCGTAAAACTTGGCTTATGAACGCAACTGGTGGACAATCCAGTGAGGAAATATCCCACGCATTTTTTTCTGAGTTGAGTCTTTGTACGACTTGCACTTGTCCCAAAGGCAGGGCAAGTCTCTATACAGCTCGAGAAGTTCTGTAACTACTTCTAGTTCTTTATCTTCGCTCGCCATTTTGCGAACCAACGTCGTTATCGCGTGCGTCTGCCTGCTCTCGCCGCTGCATCGTGATTCGTGACTGTCGTTCGCGAGGTTTTAAACAAGCGGCTAGACGGTTTCAAATAAGTTACAAACCAATGCTTCTACCAGTGGTTTCAAGCACAGGCCTCGCTAACAAGGGTGTTTAATGGTCAAACCAAATTTGGCATAAAACAACTATCTACACCAGCTATCCCCAACCCGCGGCCTGCCGGGATTTTATCTGTGGCCCGCGTGATGTTAAACCAGTTTAAAATTCACGCCCACCGACAAAATAATGTAAAGTCGTCGTGAAAGTCGTGAAATTTGTTCCACTTTCAAATCGTTAATTTTGAAGAACGTTATTTTTTAACCCTAAAATATTTTTGTTGCGGCCCGCGACACCAAGACCAAAACATGTTTGTGGCCCGTTTGAAAAAAAGGTTGGGGACCACTGATCTACACTGTTTCAAGCCGTCCGTCGTTTAAAACCGTGTACTTGTAGCACATGCTTAAAGCTATCTTAGTCAAATAGATTATCCAACACAAAAAGAATAGCTGTCCGTGAGATCAGTATGATGACGATTGACGATTCAATAATCAATACTAAAGACATTTAATTTTGAAACTTACCCTTAGCCGTATCGCTAAAAAATACCAGTCTGTTGTCTACGGATGTCAAGCAAATGTCAAGTCCTCAGACGAGTTTTGTCGGGAATACGAAAGAGTGACGTTGTGTTTTTGTATTATTTTCCTAAAATTGTGTTGTTTCGGTTTTTAATGTGTAATGTTGGTAGAATATTAACCATTAAATATTCGATGTCGTGCACAAGTGTGGGCAAGTGATACAACTTCAAGAAACGTGCAATTTTGTGTTCCCTCCAAAACTCCATCGAATGTTTTAGTAAAGGGTCTACCACTTTACTAAAACAACTGACTTGACTCGTTGACTTTACTGACCACTTTTTTAGACTTTTACTAGACTTTCGACTTGACGATAATCTGGAAAAACGACTTTAAATTTTGTAAACTTTTTACGAATTTTTTTTTTCCCCGCCATATTTTACTTGACACTGGCCATGGTTAAAAAGCCGAGCGCCATAATAAGAAAAAAAAAAAAAAAAAGTCCTCAGACGATTTGTCAGTTGTCAATTCAAAAATTTGTCAAAAATAACCGTCCGTGTTTTGAAATACAGTTTTGTTTGTTTTTATTCAATTAAAGTATTTTAGCGAGTACAAATCGTTGTTTTGTAAATTAAACTAAAAAATGGAATCTGAGGATACACAAGCTTCTTCGAATGCTGATGCGGCAACTGCAAAGTATGTTTAATGAATGTGTTCCTAATCGTTTGTGATTGTTATTCTAAAATGACAAATCATTTCATAATTATTAAAATATGTAATCATTCTGCGTCCCACGAAATAACTGAGACATAAATCATACTTTAAGAACTCCTACCTAAAATCATGATTGCCAGCATATTTTATCTATTAATAAAAAGTTTTAGGTTCTCAACATTTTAAAGTAACATTACATCTAATTGTTATTATTTTTTTAATCTTAGACGAAAAAGAAGATCATCGATACTGAAAAATCAACGACCACCGCGCACCCCTTTCTCTGAGGTAGAGTTTAATGTTGCCACACCGCCAGACACCACCAAGAGTCGTAGAGTGAGTTTCTCAAGGCGGACCGGGGTTGCGTAAGTACCTTAATTTATTATTCTTAATTCTTGCCTGAAATTTTGAAAATGAAACTGCTTGTATTGTATTTGTACCAATATAGAAAGCTGTGTAAATAAATTATCAAGTCATAATCATTTATTTTTTTCTATTTTGTAGACTGTTACTTGGCAATTATACAATAGGTTGGACTGGAGGAAAACGGGGCACTATGAGAAAAAGAATTAGAAAATTTTTAATGAAAAATTTTAACCTCTTATAACCACCCATTTTGAATATACCAATCGATAGGGGGCGCCAAGGGGATAAAAGCTTAGATAATCAAAAATCAACCGCTGTCGAAATACAAGCCGAAATGTGACCCTCGCGTCGTTAGTATGGAAAAAACACTTAGAAATTGTAGTTAAGATAAGGGGTTGAAAGAAAAAGAAAAGTTTATCTGAGCTTTTTTGCTCCCCTTGGCGCCCTCTATCGATTGGTGTATAAGATTTAAGAAGAAGTGGTCATAGGGGGTTGCATTTTTTCGTCAAATTTTTTCTAAGTGGTGCCCCATTTCCTCCAGTCCAACCGTAACTCCTTAATCCAATATTTGTAGCATTTTTCTTTTTTAACCGACTCCAAAAAAAGGAGGTTAACAATTCGACGCGTATGTATGTAATATTTCCAGAACTGCCCAATTTTCGTATATATCAGCGTCTGAACAAATGTACCAAATTTCAAAAGTGTATGTATGTATGTATGTATGTATTTATGTTTGTGTTCGCATATCTCTGGAACTACCATTCCGATTTCAGTAATTCTTTTTTTGTGGTACTAGGTATTGTTCAACTTAGGGAATAGTGCAAGTTTCATCAAAATCGGTTCAGTAGTTTTGGAGATAGGTAGTTTTAATTCTCAATTATGTACAATTTTGAAGTCGGTTTTATCTTTTTAAGGTATATTGCTAAATTTCCATAGCAATATCAGTTTTTTACGTGGGTACTCGCATGGCCTACCATGGTAGGCCATTAAAAATCTTAAGTGTTTTCATAATTATTGTAATATATGACAGAATTGGTATTTTTATTTCATATATGATTATTTACTATTTCAGTGAATTTGTTACTAATGAAGCAACTACAACATGGAGAAACTTTTATGAGGAACACAACAAGTCATTAGAATCGTCAGGAAATGAAAACAATTTAGTAGAAAATGCTCCGAGACAAACCATAGAACATATTGGAAAAAGAATATTTGATCAGCAGTTTGAAGAGGTAGAAGCGGTAGACCTCGGAGGAACTATACATGCTAACCCCCTGCAACAGTTTCAGGCATCATTCAACAAAATAAACTTGACACAGGAATTAGCATCACTTGAATGTATAACAGATGATTTAAAGTTTGTACCGTCCCAGTCCAAGTTTGAACAAAGCGCTTTAACTGAATTGAGCAAGCCCTTCAGTAATGATATCCAGTGTCCTGTACTGGAGGATATGACCAACCCCATCAGTATGAACTTCTCCACTATGCAACCCATGAGTTCCAGTAAATGTGATGATTTAGATGAGATCCAAAATGATTTAGAGAGATCTAAGCCCAACTCCATGTGTCCTGGACCTATGAATCCAGGAAAGGACTTTTCTGGGTACATTGAAGTAGCAGATTTGGATGCAACACATGGTGTAGTACACAATGATGGATCAGATTTGTCAATCACTGACACAATAGGAAGCCCCAAAGTACAGGATGCTGTTAAAAATTCTACACAAAGTAAACACAAAGTAGATGATGACTGGACTAACGATAAGGAGAATATGGTATTTAATCCATATGTAGCACCAAAAGAATCATTAACATTTGCTGTTAACAAAGTCTCCGAAGAAGTATTAGTGTTTGATGGAAAGAGACTGACAACTCAATCAATTACTAGTAATATTTCTGAAAATAAAGAGAATTTCCAGCAAACCTTAATACCAAATGCACCAAAAAATGCACCAAAAAGGAAAACTATAATACTGGATGTAAATGATGACTTGCCCAATTTTGACAACGATACTTCAAAGTCTAATTTTAATTTGCATGCATCTATGCATTCCACAGATAAAGTGGCCAATAATACTTTTGATATGTGTGATACAAGTCATATGCTATCTTTTACACAGGCTATTTCATCCAATATAAAGGCAGCAAAGGGAGAATCACAGCATGCAAAACATTGCAACAATATGATTCAAGATATATCTATAACTCAACCAGTACCTAATAACATAATACATAATGAGGATAACAAGTTACAGGGTGACAACACTGATAAACGAAAAACTATAATATTTGCAGGTGAATCTTGCGATATATCCGTGACTCAAGCTCTGCAGTCAAATATAAATTTTAATAATGAAAAAATGTTACCTAAAAATGGAAATACAATAATATTTGATAATGAAGCTCTTGATATTTCTATGACACAGGCTTTGCCTACTAATATAAATGTAAACATAGCCATGAATGATCAAACTGACGTAAAAAACAAAATTGAAAAGGATGGCACTATCCAAAAACGAAAAACAATAGTATTTGATGATGATTCTTGTAATATATCACTTACACAAGCTGTTCCAGTTAATATTATTGGCATAGACAATGAATGTAATAATGGTCTGACGGGCGGTAAGAGTTCGGATGGCGAAAAACGAAGAACTATTATATTTGACCAAGAGTCCTGTGACATATCCATGACACAAGCTCTGCCGACAAATATAAATCTTAACAAAGGAAATGAAGACATAAACAATGTTAATGAATTTGATAATAAGCTTACGAGTAACAAAAAATCTGAAAAACGGAACACTATTATATTTGACAAAGAATCGTGTGACATATCTTTGACTCAAGCTTTGCCTTCAAACGTTAACTTTATAGAAAACATAGATAATAATAAGCAGATTGCAGATAATATGAGCTCAGGAAAACGTAGAACAATAATATTTGATAAAGATTCTTGTGACATATCTATGACTCAAGCGTTACCCACAAATATTAATATAATAGAAAACTTGGAAAGAGGCTTTGAAAATGATGGAAAAAGCGCTAGCAACGAAAATAAAGAAAAACGTAGAACAATACTATTTGATAAAGATTCTTGTGACATATCTATGACTCAAGCGTTACCCACAAATATTAATATAATAGAAAACTTGGAAAGAGGCTTTGAAAATGATGGAAAAAGCGCTAGCAACGAAAATAAAGAAAAACGTAGAACAATACTATTTGATAAAGATTCTTGTGACATATCTATGACTCAAGCGTTACCCACAAATATTAATCTAATAGAAAACTTGGAAAGAGGCAATGAAAATGATGGAAAAAGTGCTAGCAACGAAAATACAGAAAAACGTAGAACAATACTATTTGATAAAGATTCTTGTGACATATCTATGACTCAAGCGTTACCCACAAATATTAATATAATAGAAAACTTGGAAAGAGGCTTTGAAAATGATGGAAAAAGCGCTAGCAACGAAAATAAAGAAAAACGTAGAACAATACTATTTGATAAAGATTCTTGTGACATATCTATGACTCAAGCGTTACCCACAAATATTAATCTAATAGAAAACTTGGAAAGAGGCAATGAAAATGATGGAAAAAGTGCTAGCAACGAAAATACAGAAAAACGTAGAACAATACTATTTGATAAAGATTCTTGTGACATATCTATGACTCAAGCATTACCCACAAACATTAATCTAGAAAACTTGGAAAAATGCATCGAAGAATGTAATGTTGCGCTTATTGAAAATTTAGAAAAACGTAAGACGATAATATTTGATAAAGAATCTTGTGATATATCTATAACTCAAGCTTTACCTACGAATGTAAACTTTATAGAAAACTTAGACATAGTAAATGAAATTAATAAATTGGGTACGAATAAAGAAAATTCTGAAAAACGTAGGACAATAATTTATGATAAAGATTCTTGTGATATATCTGTCACTCAAGCTTTACCTACTAATATTGATATCAAACAAAATATAGATAACCAAACCAAAGACTTGAATGAAAATTCCGAAAAATGTAAAACTTTAGTTTTTGACAAAACTTCTTGTGATATATCTATGACACAAGCTCTACCCACAAACATTAACTTTGATGAAGAAAAGTTAGTATTCCAAGACAAAATTTTAAATGCGGTATCAAGAAAACGAAATACGATTCTATTCGACCACAAATCGTGTGATACATCCGTGACACCAGTTATGCCAACTAATATTAGTGTCTATAATGAAAGCTTGTGTAAAGACTATAGAAGCGATATAAAATTTAGATCAAAAAATAGTTCAATTATAACTTGTTATAAAGTTTCAAATGAAATATCAAAAGCTGACGTTTCACGTAATACTGAAATAAAAGAAAATAATAATAAAAGTCAGCTTGCAAGTACTGAAAATCACGAAACGACTTCTATGTTTGATGTCAATTACAAGTCTTCTGATCGTATTCAAATTAATAAAACCGATGAAACCCATAATGATGACATGGAAGTTACAGATTTCTTTTTACACAAATCATCAATCCAACGAAACATGTTTCCGCAAGAAGATACAGTATTAAAACCAAACAATACTTTATCAAATTCTGTATGTGATAAAAACCTAGATGCTAATAAAACAAGTTATTCACAA
This sequence comes from Cyaniris semiargus, assembly GCA_905187585.1. Lineage (NCBI taxonomy): Eukaryota > Metazoa > Arthropoda > Insecta > Lepidoptera > Lycaenidae > Cyaniris > Cyaniris semiargus. Next base: position 2,222,853 of record LR994549.1, read on the forward strand.
GTAAATGTATCGAAAACGGAAATTGGAGCCCATGTAAATGAAAAAAAAGTTAATAAGACCTTAGAATTAAAGTCTATATCAATAGACTTTAAAAAAGAATCACATGTACATTTAAATAAAGAAAACAACAATAGAAACTTTGATAAATACGATCAAACTTCGAATTATTTTACTTGTGAATCTGAATTTAAAACGAACGTTTCTCTTTATCAAGTGATCACAAACAAGCAAATAGATGAAACTAGCGGAGATAGCTGTAACGATGAATTAGTTGCAGGAATGGAAGTTGAAAAACTCATTACTCATGTTAATGACAAAACCAATAATGTACACAACATCCATAAACAACGAAAAAAAAAATCTATGCTTGATGAACTTCTTAGTATGTCATCAGATTCTGTTGAATACGATTTATCCAAAGTTGATGAGAAGGAAGATATAAATAACAGAACTAAGGCAAAAGATTTAGTTTTAATGTCAAATGAAGATAATTGCAAAGAAAGCATAGTTCAAAGTAAAACCATCCAAAATATTGAAAATGAACTTGAAGTTAAAATGAAAAATAACGATTCAGTTATATTTATGGAAAAACAAATTAATGAAAATCATATAATAAATGAATGCAGTTATAAAGAATCTCGGGAACAATTTAAAAGTAACGTAGATGAGGTATTCGAATTTAAACAAGACCAATCTAATTTTAACATGGATTTAGACGAAAGTGTCAAGATTGTTTCTGAATCAAATTCTCCCAAAACTTTTAAGTCTGTTAAAGAAGCAGACAATACAAAAGATTTGTTGAAAATGCTTACCGATATTACTGATGAGGATGATGAAGAATCTGCAATCAAACAAATAGAATATAACACAAAAAGTGAAGGATCTGAAAAACCATCAATTGTTGAAAAAAACATAAAGGCAACTAAAGGACCTATACAAGAACCAAAACGCTTAAGTTTGGCGCCACGGCGGCAATCCATAGTGATAAGCCGAGAAGATTTACTGAACAACATTTCGATGGCTAAAGCTGCTTTACAGCAATCGCGTTTTGAAGTAGACGAAACTGACGTCATGGACGACACGTCAGAACTAATTGAAACTCATGAAATAAATGACACACATAAATCTAACAGGATGAGCAGCGAAGTCGTTAAAAAGTTACAATTTGAAGACGAATCAGTAAGCGATACGAGTATAAAATCGGAAATAAAGATGAGTCCTCTGAGGAAACCAGCTGTTGATGAAATAACTTCAATCAACGACAAGAAAGAGAAAGTTATCCCTACCTTTTTGACAGATGTTTCAGTTTCGTTGAAAGAGTTGATGCATGACCTCGTGAAACCAAATTCAGACGCTCCATTAGACAACAACTTTTTAGAAACAAATACAACCTCAACCTGTAATGCAGAAGTAGAAACAAACATAATTACATCAAGCCAAATTGACGTGAGACAAGAAGAAAAACTCCAATGCCGTCTCAAAAATAGTGATCAGTTTGTCTTAAAAGGTGACACTAAAAACGTAGAAGTTGATACTTATGGTCTCTTAAAGGATTTTAAATCTTCAGTACCCGATTCCAAACCTATAAGCATAGTTCAACATTCATTAGAAGGCAATACTAAAAACCACAAAGAGGACATTGCAAAATGCAATGTTTTTGATATTATTCAACCATCATCACCAAAACCTAAACACGAAAGCATAGTTTTTAATAGCGTCGATCCGTTAAAAAATGTTGTTCTGCCGCCTATTGATTTCGGTGATGCTCACAAATACAATCGTTTTCAAGAAGAGAAGGGCGATGACGATACTAAAAATAAATCGAGACAATCACCATGTAAAATGATGGAATATGACATTAAAAGTTTAAACAACCGATCATGTGTGAACGATTTCCCTATTGACCAGAAAATTGCCCAGCATATGACTATCGTGTGTGGTCAAACTGCAAGCACTGGTACAACAAATATGGATGCAAATGTCATTGAAACAAATCTTGCAGATAAATCCGTCGAGAGCATAGTACCTAGCCTAAAAGATACAGAAGTTAACACAGTGATTGCTATGAAAGAAAATGAAGAACTCATTCAGAGCTCCGCTTTGACTTTGGTTGACGAAAAATTAACCGATAGCGAGTTTAAAATGAACATTGAAATGTCAACGGAACCGTCAAGCAAAGAAGTTTCCAGCAAAATTTCACCCGTAGAAGTATTATTTAGGAATGAAAGGGATACTAAGTTTATCGAGAAAGATTCAGAGGCAACTTCAAGTGAGGAGATTCATAACATAGACTTAGATGCCAAAACAAGGAAACGTAGTTACAGTCCGACGAGACCGACCAGCTACGCCATACCAAATGTTGAAGTTACACCAAAGCCTATAAGCAAAATGCAAAAAATGTCTAACAGTCCACTAAGTAAATCTACTAACAATAAAATTGATGACGAAATTATGCAGGTAGATCTCGATGAAGAAGATGTAAAGAGTCCCAAACATGACAAATCAAAAGTAAAATCAGCACCAACCGAAATAGTACAAAAAGTAGAAATACAATATAATAGTTTCAGTAAATCAAAAACGAAAAATAAGATATCACGAAGTACTGATTTAGATGAAGAAAAGTTGTCAGAAAAGAAGGAAGTTTTAAACCAATTTAGTGAAAATACTATTCCGGATCCAAGTGTGACGATATCGCAAGTGGTCTCTAGCGCTACCAGCCGAACTGTCGCACCATTGGAGGAAGACAGAGGGACCAGTGATGTAGAAATGTCCAGTTCTGATGTCAAACAAACTATTAAAATGTTGTCATTTATGGGGTAAGTTTAAATTATTTTTACCATTTATTCTTTCTTTGCAACATTTATAGTGCGAGTCGGACTCGCGCACGAAGGGTTCCGTACCGTTCCGTAGTGAAAGTAGGGAAAAAATTGTGTTTTTTGTATGGGGGCCCCCCTTAATGTTTATTTTATTTTAATATTTTTATTAAATATTAAAGTACAAATATAATTGAGGATTTTGTGAAAATTTCAAGTGTCTACATGTTGCCATTATATATTACGAACCAAAAAGGCCAAAAAAATTAGGTTTGTTGTATGGGAGGCCCCCTTAAATATTAACTTTATTATGTTTTTAGTATTTGTTGTTATAGCGGCACCAGAAATACACAATCCGTGAAAATTTCAGAAGTCTAGCTATAGCGGTTCTTGAGATACAGCCTGGAGACAGACAGACAGACGGACAGACAGACAGACGGACAGACATCGAAGTCTCAGTAATAGGGTCCCGTTTTTACCCTTTGGGTACGGAACCCAAAAAATGTGTGCACAAATACAATTATAGATATAGATTTTTACCGAGATAAATTCTACCCAGGATAGATTCATTCTACAGTCTCGCCAGTTATTATGTGCTTTGTATTTCTTTATTGCATGGTTAATACATGGCATTCAATTTGATCTTTCATGATTAATGTCATCCGCCATTAAACTTTATAAAGATTAAAATAAAAAGCTTGTGATTAAAAATTTTATTCTCTAATTTCTGCACATGTTTCCAGCACACCGGAGTGCGAGTGGGAGCGGTTGGCGGAGGCGTGGTCGTTCCGCCTGCTGTGCGGGCGCGTGCGGCTGTGCGTGCACATGGGCGTGGCCAGCGCCGCCGTCAGACCACATACGCCCGTTACTGCTGTTGACGTTGAAGTCGCTAAGGCTGGTGAGTTGTTTCTACATAGGTCTGACAGTATTTTTGCCTTAACTTCTACACATAAGCTGTAAGCAAAGTCATGTTTCCATTCTTTCAAATATTTTTATAGTTATTTACTACGCCTCAAATATTTAGTTACTTAATTTAACCTGCATTATTAATTACATTTATAGTATAGTCTCCAGTCTTTTATTTTAGTGAACAGTGTTTTAAGTGGTCAGCATAAAATTGTTGTTTAATACAAGCTGATTGATAAGGACTACATTTATCACTTTCTGTCACTTTCAATTTTCATAATATATCTTCAACGTCATATTTTAGACGGAAACGACGCCATAGCGAGTATGTGCGTGAAACTTGCTGCGGAGGCGATGCGGTACGAGGCGGGCGGGGTTACGCGCGCGGACGGCGTCGCGGCGCTGTTGCGGCGGTGCGTGCGCGTCGCGCGGCTCGCCCGCCGCTGGGCGCGCGCGATGCGGGACGCGCACGCACACCTCGCGTACACCGTGCTGCCTGACGGAGATATCTCGCTCAAGGTACGGATAGCTAGATTTTCTTTTTCTTTTTTTTATTAAAATGTCCACAAAACCACCTAAAAGCTTAAATTAGAACAAACTAATTGCGCATACTCAATTACGATTGTGTATTTTAGTTGTCTTATGTGAATTTTTGATAGGAAATTAAGTTACTTGGTAAATTCGGACTATACTGTGGCATCTACTGACTCTTAGGCCCGTAGTTTTGGTCAGTACTCAAGATGCATCTCGGTCTCAAGACACGGTTCAGGCTCTGTGATTGGTTGGCTGTCAAAATTTGGACCAATCACAGAGCCGAACCGCGTCTTGAGACCGGGTCGCATCTTAAGTACTGACCAAAAATACGGGCGTTATTGTCTCATAAGTAGTGTAGCCTGTAGAAGCTGGTTTCAAGTGTAGTGCTTAGCAATGTTTGGTGCACAGCACTTACATAAATAATATTATTTTTAAAATTTATGGCAGGCTCCTAGCCCAACTAAAGAACTATACTATGGGCATAGACTAATATTGTATTATTTCTCTATGCTATAGGGCATCTTTAATTCTGGATCTTAGATAATGCTCATCAAGCAGTAACTATGTAGAGTTGTTCTGAGACATAATTGTTTACAGGTGGCGGTACTTCCGCTGCGACGAGTAGTAGAGGCGAAACTGCACGTCTCCCTGGCGGTGGGATGCGAGCACGGCACCGCCTACCCGCGCGCGGACCGCCTCACGCTGGGGGCGGAGTCAGAGCGGGGGGCAGCGCGGGGGGCGGGGCCGGACCTCGCCCGCCTCGCCGACCAACCGCCAGACTGGGGACACGTGCCGAGGACTATATGGTGAGAGGATTTGAATTTGAAATGTGCATAGAACAGAAAATTTGCTTATGTTCTGATTGTATAAAAATTAAAGTATGACTAGATTAAGGCGCAGAATCAGCCTTTTTCAGGAATGAGAATCTTAGCTTCTCAGTGTCGTCCTATGTTTGAGCGCGACATTGTAAACATTTTAGTAGGGTTTTGAATAAAAAATGAAGTAATACTCTGATGAATTGCGTCGTCGGACAACGTGGTTGGACAAAACTGCGATTAGATAATATAGGAGGGTATCACCGTATTCTGTTGACGTGCCTCGCTGAAACGCAGCTAAGCACGCAACGCATCAAAACGCAACGGAGCATTAACCCCTACGCAAGTGAACAATTATAAGAAATCATCTTACTTTAATTTAAACTGTTTAAATAAGTTGTAAATAAATTGTTTCAGGAAAGTCTTCAAATACCTCAAGAACAGGACGAGGACTGAGGAACTACTCGGCTTCTGAGTTCTACCGTAACTATCAAGTAATGTGTACAAACTATTTCTAAGACTGAATTTTAATAAAAATCTGCCTTTCACATACAATCTTTATTTATTCAAAACTTAGAAAAAAAAAAAACAGATTCAATGTTAGGTTATTAAGTTTAAACAATAATTACGGTTTAATAGTAAAATAGAAAAAAGGTTCAAATTTTAACCTGGCAACATGTGAATCCAAAAGGATAGGGAACAATTTCGCAGTCTGTGAATATATTATGTTTGTTGTTTCCATCTCTTGAAACCCGCCAATTTAAATGAACGACGTTTAATAACCGCAGCAGGCGCGTACAAGTTTAAGATCGCTCGGCAAAAGCAGAGGGCGTAATTGTCTGATCACTATTCACCAATGGCGTGTTGCGACATGTAACACCGTCAAAAAACATGCTCCACAATACTTGTCAAAAAAGTTTACCTTAGGTACCACTGACCTCCATTATACAAGTACGCTGGACTAATGATACAATGATACCCTTTGAAATGACAGCTATTTTTTGTGCCTATTTGAAGCGGAATCAGCTCCCCCAATGGGAGTGATAGGAACTAAATTTGACCATTGACCAAATATATTTGTCTATGATTTGACGTAAAAATGACGTTTGAAAGTCGCCATATTGGCGCTGATAGCAGTAGTGGGAGTATTTGGAACTAATACTAGTGATGACAACCAATAACGATTAAGCGGCCATTTGCAAGTTACGTCAAATTTAGTTCTCTTCCCTCTCACTGCGGGCGCTGATTCCGCTTCAAATAGGCACAAAAAAGTGGGTATCATAGGTCCAGCGTACTTGTATAATGGAGGTCAGTGTTAGGTACACATTTCAATACATTTGCAATATTTAGGTGGCCTTGAGCGGTACTAGCAATGATATTCTACTTATACAGATCTGTTACGTCCATACTATTTTTCGGCTTAAATCTCTTCCGAACAATTTTCAAATTCAAAATTGCAAACATTGACAAATTTGACAGATAAGTGAAACAAAAGATACGAAAAACCATTTACATAAAAGAGACAGTTCTATTTTTAAACGTCGAATCGTATCGCTGTCTCTTTCTTCGCCTGAGCTATGACGAAAATTCGATTTTTTCCAGATTGTTCGAAAAAATAATTGAAAATGTAAATAATCGAGGTATTTATTGCAATCAAGACATGTGGTAAGAGATTCCATGTATTTTGTTTTCTTTTGAGTCATAATTGGTACATTTTCGAAACACGCACGACGTCATTTTCAATTTATTTAGGTAAGACAAGACGCGGCACGTTCGTGACTACGCTCGATGCAGACTAAATAACAGACGACCCAATTGGGCCCTATTTGAATATTCACAACGCCCGCGGTAGTAACATATCTGCTTTGAGTTTTTCATCATTGGCTACTAGGCTGACGTTACATGACAGATCGAAAGGAACCTTTAAAACGGTAATAGTATGGGAGTTACGATTCCTTAGTTTTTATTATTCGTAGACTGTACTATATATTATTGGCTTGCTATCTCTATGTATGGTGCGCGATATTCCTGTGCTATGAGCTATAATATACTATATGCTATTATATCATAGCGTAGTCTGAAACCAGCTAAAGGCTGTATAACTTTTTATATTTTGACATTACAATCACTTTTTTTCATTTAGTTTACATTCTTCGCTTGTGAATTTTAGTATTAATAGGAGTGCCATGGATCCAAACTCCGTCGGATTTTCGTCTGGTCGCAGAGATTTCGATCTGTGGGTGTGTGCTGAGCGCCGAACCTAGAGATCGCATTGCGTCGAACGTACGACTTGGTCTCACTACCTGTAACATAAGCATACATATTTGGAGAGTACATAGAAATTTATTGTTTGAGTGAGCTCAAAGCACTGACCTCCATTATACAAGTACGCTGGACTAATGATACCCTTTGAAATGACAGCTATTTTAGTAAAAATGACGTTTTAAAGTCGCCATATTGGCGCTGATAGCAGTAGTGGGAGTATTTGGAACTAATACTAGTGATGACAACCAATAACGATTAAGCGGCCATTTGCAAGTTACGTCAAATTTACTTCTCTTCCCTCTCACTGGGGGCGCTGATTCCGCTTCAAATAGGCACAAAAAAGTGGGTATCATAAGGTCCAGCGTACTTGTATAATGGAGGTCAGTGGCTCAAAGAGAGTGTGCTGAGTGTTTGTCACTTTTAATCGCGAAAAAGTTAACATGCCACTGATTCGATGCCAATGAGAAAGTTAACCGCCTATGGCATTAGACAAGAACCCGCAGTCTGTTCTGTTAACGTACCCTGCCAAAGACGACATTCTTGAGATCGAGCTGCGGTAACGGCTTGAAGGTGATGGTGAAGATCCCGCACACTTCGTCGTTCGCCGTCACTTGCATGGACAACAGACCTGCCAACAGACAGAAATATCCAATATGTCAATGTTTTAATAACAAAAAAGAATAGGCGTATTGGAATCATCTACAGCAGCAACGAATACATGTATAGTCTATCCTCTTGAATAGAGCCTATCCAAAAATATACGTGCAATTGCTGTTTGAGGCGGTCCTAGGTTCTATACATTTTCCCCATTGTTATTTGTCTCTGGATTTTTAAATACTTCGCGTACCGTTGGTGCAGAGGTTTTCCATTATTTAGGTCTTTCCACCACTAAAAAGTAATAATAGCTGTGTGACCTGTATTTATCTGTTATATTATATGGGAACAAATATAACGACCACCATAAAATGCTCTGATACCCTAAGCTTGTTCACCAAAAATAATTACTTAACACCAAAAAAATAAAGTCTAAAATTACAATACTACTAGCTATTTTAGTCACGGCTACACTTCAAATTGTAATCGAACGCCAAATATAGTAAATGATCACCAAATCCTAGCGAGCAAATCAATGCGATATTTCTGTCCAAATAAATCACAAAGATTGACAAAAAATGTAAGCATATTAACAAAAAAAGTATTATAATTCCATATTATGTTATATTCGTACGTCCCATGTGTAAAATCGGTTCAGCAGTTTGGACGTGAAAAGGTAACAGACAGACACCTACCCTTTCCAATTTAAAATATTAGTATGGATGATGAGAGTTATTTACTATAATAATTAATCAAAATATAACGAGATGTAATTCTTTTGTTTCTCATTTTAAACCAAAATGTAGTTCAAATTTCGTTTCTATTTATTATTTTTCGGTTAGCAATTATTTTTTTGGGTCATTTTGTTTTAATAGGATAGCAAGATGAAAATCTTTGGTTATAATTTTACATTAAAATGCTAGTATAATGTTGGTGATCATTTACTACTTTTGGTTTAACAATGATTTATTTGGAATCATTTTGCAAAAATAGGATAGCGAGATGTTAAATCTTTGGTTATCATTTTACATTAAATGCCATGTATAATGTTAGTGATAATTTACTAATTTTGGTGATCGTTTACTACTTTTGGAGTAACAATGATTTATTTGGAGTCATTTTGCATAAATAGGATAGCGAGATGTTAAATCTTTGATTATTATTTTACATTAAAATGCGGGTCTGTATTTTGGTGATCGTTTACTATTTTTGTCTGTTAAATGTTACTATATCTGGTGGTCAGATAATTATAAGCCATATTATATAGCGCTACTCCTGAAGTAGGTGCGACACGTCATATAAAAAACCTTTGTAATAAGTTGTGTGCGGTTAAATCGCGCGGGTCTCAAACTCTCAACGCGCTTGATTGCTGCTGTATCTGAACCGAGCTATAGTTCTAACATCTGAAGCGGTCATGATCAAAACTGTGATGATGATCAGACCTGGCATGGAGTGGGCCAGGTGGTAGTTCTCGGCGGGTATGGGCTCGCGGCGGCCGCGCTGCGCGTAGCACCCGAAGCCGTTGTCGTGTATCACGTCACCACCGCTCCAGTACAGGTGTGGGATCTTCCTGCAAGATAGGGATTGTAGAACTGTTGCAGGGTAAGAGATTACTTAATGCTCAGGATCATTATTGAACCTCACACGCTACGCAGCATTTTACTTTCATATAAAGATCGTTTTAAACCTTATGTATCTAAAATCAGAAGGCAGGTAAAATTATAATTTTATGTATTGAATAAAACATAAGGAGGTAGCTAATTATTTTTGCTTGAAGTGGATCCCGAATCTTGTCCTCGGTAGAACTGGTTGACGGCGAGACAGTATTTCTCCGCGTGGTAGGTCCTGGATATCTGCGTGAGGAGCGGGCTGCCGTGCGGGGAATTGAGCCACAGGGCGGCGCTGCCCTTCCTGCCGACCATCCCTATGAACGCTATTAGCATTCGCGTGTTCAGCAGACCTCTCTGAATCTGAGGCTTCTCCAGAAGCTTCTGTAGTATCTCCCGGTCTGGTAGACCGTCCACGATCTCAAACACACTGGAACCTCTCTCGCCCATGAGATACGCTGCCGCTGCGGGAACGTTGGAGCCCGTTACTTTTAGCGCTTCGCTAGTATCCGCCTCCGAATATCCTAGGTCTTTGAGAGCGCTCACGTTCTCTGGTATAGGCGGTTCGATGACCCTCGCTCTCCATGCTCTGAATTTGTCCAAAAACTTCTGCAAGTGGTCAGCGCGCCGGAACATCTCATCGCCGCTTACGGATGGCTCAGGAGAAGCGGGCGAGGAATCGTTGCTATGAGCGGCTATGTCCTCTGGAGTAATAACCTGGGTGTCTGTGACTGGTGCGGCGGGCGGTACGTCCAGCGCCGCCGTCAGCTGCGCCAGGGACAGCTCGTAGTTCCTCCCCGCAGCGGCCAGCCGGGCCCCGACTTCTATCAGCGATATCAGGATCTTCCTCAGCTCGAACGTCAGCTCGTTCGTTGACAGTAAGGTTTGGAGGTCCGGTTGTATTGGCGCTTGCCGAGGAGTGGGAAGAGATGACGTGGCCGCTGCGATAGCGCTGTGTTGGGGCGCCCGTACGGAACCGAGGTCCCATAGCGTCCCTGCTTCAGGAGTTCGCCTCTCTATCAAGAGCAACTCCTCGTTGGATCCGACCTGTTCTTGCGCGAGGGTGAGGAAGTCGTGAGCGGTGCTCATGTCTGCGACGCGGACGAGCTTGAAAGTCGCAGCACCGGCCTCACCGTTTGGATAGAAGAATTGAATAGCTTCGTTCTTGATATGCTCCAATTGAGTGTCTTCTGGATAGCTTGCCGTGTATACTTGACCTTCGGGACTCACGACCTTGAGCGCTACGCTAGTTCCACCTAATGTATCGGAGAGTAACATTTTTGATCGGCGTATCGAGGACGGGCAATATTTTGGTGATCAAAAATATGAATAGGAACAAAATGATGGTCGTGAGAAACAGGAGCAGACACAAAATACATTTAAACATGCGCGGCCATTGTGGGCCTCCTTGACGTTGCATTTTTTAATGTCATTGACTGTCATTGCTACGACGTTATGAAAATTTTCCTTTTTTATTAATAAAAAAGTACTATTAGGCCGAGCATTTTAAAATTGCACGGCAAATTTGAAAGTGATTTAGGCGCATTTTCTAATTTTTGTCTCTTTGGTGGGGCGAAGAGAAATTACAGTATGCGCGTAGATGCGGAAAACATTGGTAGATCAGTTACTAGATGGATCGTTATTGGTAGATTGCAACTAGAAGGTAGTAGTATTGTACACACCACACAAGCGCCTATTACCCCCTCAAGTGTTCGCAGCCTATAGCTGATCGCACATTTGTCAGCACCGTACGCACCGTACGCGCCGTACGCGGCGAACGCACCGCATAGTACACGAAATGCGGCGCGTACGGTGCGGACGAATGTGCGAGGTTTCACATTATTTCACACAACGAATTCTAAAATGCGTCGCGTACGGAGCGTGCTTGCTAATAAATGTGCGATCACCTTATAGTTTATACCAATATATATTAGGTTATTACTTCGTAACTGACCTGAAGAACTGCGTCCCCACGTACCCGTGGCCGCGGCCGTCTCCGTCCAGCAGCTCAGTGAACAAGCGGCAGGTTTGCGGAGCCACGTCCGTGAACAGCTCCACCGTGAGTGACCCCAGCTCCGCGCCGCCACGCAGTCGCAGCGTCAGCGACGCTCTATGCGAAAACTTATTTCCTTAGAGCTTGAATCAGCTCTGGATTTATGTATAGGCAGCGTCCTATGGCGTCCCTGGGGGGGGAGGGGCGGCAGGGTCCTAGGATGACAGCAGAGTTCGTACATAGGGGCGGCAAAATTAAAGTGGCCTATACTCATAAAAAATATAAATCCGGCCCTGGCTTGAATAAATAATGAGCTATTTAAGGCCCTGATTTCCTTTCGCGACGTCTTAGAGTATACGTAATCGTATTTTCCATACGTAAAATAATAAATAAAAAAATTATAGCCCACATTTATCGAGGTTTGTATTAAATGAATGAGACAAAATTATAATATTAAAGAGAAGATTGACTGTAGCCAAGACTTGCGTAAGTTATAAAGCTTCGTTTTGCAGTGTTATTGGTGCTTATTAACTAATAATAATAATTGATGATAATAAACACAGCTTAATCATTTAGTCATAAAGACTCACTACAAAGCCGTGGCCTACAAACATCTTGTATTGTGATTAGTGTATTACAAATAGCATCTGAGGCTAAAATTACTGTGGTCTGTACAGTAACCTAGGTCTTTTGACTCCGGGAGGGGCGAGGAATGAGCTGTCTTCCACGTCTTCTTTGGGCGTGATCGGGAACAGGACGAATTTTTTCGAAGCCTTGTCTACAATCCGGAGTTTGTTGTCTTTCCATTGGCGTTCCAGAATCTTTGTAGGGACCACTCTACATTGCTGTAAATGCGCATGAGTTTTTATTGAGTCAGTAAATAAAAAAATGTTTTATTTGCCAGACAACATCAATTAAAATAACTAAATTATAGATTAAAAAAATGTTAATGTCTGATTATGACCCAATGCTTGGTAGAAGACTATGAAAACTTACGGACTCCTTCAATAGTTTAAAAATTAGCCTGTTATCTTGATTAATTTTGCGGTAGAAGTTATTTCTGTTGTCTGTGTAAGTTTTATTGTGATAAAGCGGATGCCGCCTTCGGCAGTCAACTTTGGCCTGAAAACATCATTTACTGTTTAAAAAAGTAATTCTTTAGCACACTTTTTTAAACTCATAAAAAATATGTATATTGAACAGCGCCATCTCTTGATGACTAGGACGAACTAAATTGAAACTAAATGGCTATTGATTTTAAACATGATAAATTAGCTCAGAAATAACTAAATAAAATAAGAAATTCTAAAATTTGAGAAATAAACAGCTAAAGGTACATACTCCTTCGAAACTAATCTTTCTGAGGGTGGCGACTAGTTGTAGGTTGTCCAAGTATTTCCGTCGAGAGAGACGTTGCCACTTCGCGAGAGCGTTTGTGAGTGGTTTTGGAGACCAGCGCGGTGCTGAACTGTCTACGCGCGCCTTCACGTGCGAGTGCAAGAACTGTAGATAAGCAAAGATACAATTTTTAAGAAACTGAACAATCGTTAAGTAGACGATGATGAACCACAACACTTTCAAACATAAAACTACAACACGGTCAAATTAACTAGACGCACGGTTTGATGACGTCATTATGGAGCTCGCATGTTATTTATATATTTCGATGCGTCAAGTTAATGTGACCGTGTTGTAGAAACAAATTGGTTCAATCGTCTCAAAGCAACGCCACAGTTTGCCCGTTTTAAATAACGTTTGTTTGATTGAGACATAATATTAATAATTGCATGCCTACAACATGTTGTAGGTTGATTATAACTGTATTCTTTTCAGCATCTTATGTTGTAGTAGCAGATCACCGACAAACTGTACTATAGGCCTACTGCCATTTCCCATAAAAACTGCACACAACTCTCAAAAACAATCAGTTGCCTAAACTAAATTACCTAAACGTAGCTTAAACAGCATGAACGAATTTTTGCATTACCTTACGTTTTTTATGTTTCTTCTTTATTATTTTTTCAATCTCCGGTGGAGGGGAACAGTATTTTCCCAACGATTCATTTGATTGTGCAGCTAATTTCTTGTAAATAGAACTAAAAAGGGCCATTTTTTATAAAATATCACGATAATTTTTACTTTTTTTGGTGTATTTAATCCATTAATCTAATTGGCTATGACGCATTTTCTTTTTAAGTTTAACGTTATACTCAATCATAAAGGCATACGAATGAAACACAAGATCAGTACAAAATTCATTTATGTATTAAAAAGCATAAAAATCACATTTTCATCACGATATAAATAAATTAATATTTTATCAAATGTCTTTATAATACTGAAATTCCTTTTGGAATGTGACTAGCATTAGAGAGATAAAATTATTTAAATAATAAAAAAATAAAACGATTGCACAAAACAGCTGCAACTTTGTTTGTGCTGTGCAATAAAACATAAATATAGGCAGTGAAAAATTTTTCTAATTAAAACTCAACATACTTGTCGCTATAATTATAGTGAGCACTGAGCAATATATCTACAAATTGTTTCGAACTTTCATTATTGTTAAATGATATATTTAAATGAATACATGAATGCGTGTACTGTTTTCTTTTTTAATCCGCCAAGAAAAAAGTAATAATGGTTTATAGAAAACTAACTTTTGATGTGAAATGCTGCCAGTATAATCCGAATTTGTCGTCTTACAAAAATATATTTTTACGTGACAAAACACACATAACACTTCAAAAGCAATGGTGCACGAGTACTACAAGCGTTACGCGTTACTATGGCGTATTATAATATTATATTATGATGCGATAATTTAAATCGCGACTGGGCTACAACAGTAACAAGGTCTTGCTATGCTTGTACAGCATTTAGGACGATGTGACTTAACTTCTGCCTGTTGTTATATTATATTAAATTCATGATACGATCACATTGTGTGAAATTTTTGGTTGTTTTATTGTGATTTACTAAATGAGATTAAGAGTAAAAGTATACAAAGCTACAAGAAACAAACGCCGCCGTATTGAGTGTCATTTGACGCAGTTGTTTTGCATCCACGAAGCCAATGTTATTCAAGCACCATAAAATGCTGTCGTTAGCGAAGGCGTTGTCTGAGCACTGTCAATATTATCCTAGACTCTAGTATAACATCAATCTAGGACCTAGATTCAGAATAAAACTCGTAGCAGCTGAATATTGGAGCTAACTGTGTCTACTGGCGCTGTCTGAGCGCGGTGTGTGGGCGTGGCACGGCGGACGCGTGCGGGCGAGCGAGCCGCGACGGCGCGCGCGCACCCGTTACTGCGCCGTACGACAAGTAGCGGTCCGACAGGTCTGGCGGCTCGAACTGTAATAGATAATCGGAAATTAATAGTAAAAAGTAAAAACATACCTACACAAAGAAAAAGTTTTTCTATGAGCATAAATTGCTTGTGACGAATTCTCTTGGCTAAGTAATCGCGTGTGTACGGTTTTGTATCGTACATTTTTATATATCATGTTTTCAAAATTTGTTATACAGTTTTGGCAATCATCCGAGAAAGTTTTAAATACATATATTTAGTTACAGTCAGACATAAAACAGACTACAGACGGCCAGTTGATTCTTAGCAATGAGTCGTAGTAAAGTTGACCATAAAAAAAAACTAATTAACTTACTTGCGGCGCGCGTGCAGGCTGTCGGGGCGGGGCGGCCATGTTGTTGCCGGTGTAGGCGACGCACCGCACCTGCCACTCCCCCAGCTGCTCGTTCCAGTGCACGTATTTTTCGATCAGCGCCTGCAACAGATTTGATAAGGTATATTAATATTCATTATTCACATTGTGATGAAGTCTAGTTCATTCGTGCTTTGAATCACCGCTTCTTGCTTCGCTCACAAATATTATGTTGCTGTTGCATTACCACAGTTACGCGATTTTCTTTATCTGTCACTTAATCACTTTGTCTATTTTGTAGATAGAAACCCTTAGATTAGATGGCAGTGGGGACATATATACAACGTTTTTGTTAAAACATTTTGGAACACACCTGGTACTCCTTAGGTATGTACGCGTCGAGCACGATCTCGGCCAGCTGCAGCTATCTCCGCAGCGCGCGCACGCCGTCCAGGATGCCCTCCATCTCTCTGCTGCTCTCTCTGCTACTCTCTCTGCTGGAACACACCTGGTACTCCTTAGGTATTTACGCGTCGAGCACGATCTCGGCCAGCTGCAGCTCTCTCCGCAGCGCGCGCACGCCGTCCAGGATGCCCTCCATCTCTCTCTGCTGCTCTCTCTGCTACTCTCTCTGCTGGAACACACCTGGTACTCCTTAGGTATGTACGCGTCGAGCACGATCTCGGCCAGCTGCAGCTCTCTCCGCAGCGCGCGCACCCCGTCCAGGATGCCCTCCATCTCTCTCTGCTGCTCTCTCTGCTGGTCCGCCAGCTCGGCCTTGGCCGCGCTCAGGAGTTGCACAGCACGCTTCAGTTTGCGTGACTTCGCTGCGCTCTCCTCTTGCAGACTCGAGTAGCGCTCCTCGATGTCTAGACGCTCAGCCTGTGGATAATGGAATATATATAATTTCAGGAGTTGGAAGCTGAGTCTTAGTTAAAATAGGGTGCATTTTTAAGGTGTTGATAATGTAATATAAGATTTTTTTACTAATTATATAAGTCTGTATCCTAAAGAGATCTTTAACTGCGAAATTTATATGAGAGTGATGATAAGAACTATCATAACTGCAATTACAGCACAAGAATGAGGGCGAGGGATCTTAATATAGTACACTTACTATATTGAGATCCCGTCACACAAAATCTTCACTTCTATCACTATATAAGTGAAGATTTTGTGTGACGTAATCACCCATTTCTCTTTCTGAGCTTTTTTTGCAGCTGCAGTATTTTCAGCAGGTCCTCACTCCCCACATGCACCTGAACTCCAGCCGCCAGGTCCCGGCACTCACCTCCTTCTTCTGCAGGTGTTTCTGCAGCTGCAGCTCGACGAGGCGGCGCTGCTCCAGCTCGCGGGCCGCCTGCTCCAGCAGCCGGCGCTGCGCGTCCGCTTTCTCCAGCAGGTTTTCTCCTCCAACGAGCACCTTGGACTCCAGACGACTCAGCTTGTCTCGAAGTTCCTCTTGTTGTTTCCTGTGAATTAAAAAAACATGCATGTTACACACAAAATAGAATAGCACGGAAGCCTTTTATTCCCCGATAAAAAGTAAGCTGTGTCCTTTCCAAAGTCTACTGCAAAATCTGTCATAAATTGCAGCAGTCGGTCCAGTAGTTCGAAGTCCATTCGAAACAAAGAAACAATAAAAATGTAATTCTTTATAATACTATCTATCTATATGCATGAAACTTGTATTTGATGATAGTTTAATAAACATAATTTGTCTGTAGGTCGAAATATAGTTTCTGTATTAAAATTCTACTTACTTGGTGCGCTGCAGCTCAGCCCGCTTCTCTTCCAGAACCTTTCGTGCCTGGTGTGCCTTCTCTCTGTTTAGCCTCTCCTGAAAATTATTTATATTTTCAGTCTCTCTCGGTCTTTTTAGTCGATTCGTCAAAGAATTAATGCAAATGCATACATTCCCAACAAATTATTAGAAATTAGAGAAATGGTTTTACACCTTATTTTTTGCACGATACGACATTTGGGTATAGACAACGGTAGATTGACAAAAAAATGTTATGGTTATCTGTCGTTGTTTCTAGACTACACAGCACATTACTACGGTAGTTATACTGTAGTGTGTGTTATAAATTAAATTGTAAAGTCAGCTATATTCGAGGCGAGGCGAGTTAACTCCTGTGCGAGTCAGTCGTCTGCCCGTCGCCTACCTAAGTTAACGTGTAATAAAGTGATTCAGCGCATCAAGTATTTAATTTAAAGACCCCAGCCTTTGTACACTAAAATACTATGTAAATTTAGAATCTCCGGCCTTTAAGTGCTGTGGCTAGCCAGTGAAACTGAGTCTTTGAAACCCAACTATGTTAATATCACCACAATACCCAACTATGCCAAAACCTTCAAGAGAGCGTATTTCCTCTTAAAAGGCCGGCAACGTACCTGCAGCTCTTCGAATGTTGCGAGTGTCCATGGGCGACGGTAGCTGCTTTCCATTAGGTGACTCGTTTGGTCGTTTGCCCTCTTATTTACTAAAAAAATACTTTGTCCATGGGTACCGTACCTTCTCCTCCCGGCGGAGGTGCCTCCTCATCTTCCTCTCGTCGGGGTCGAGGTCGTCAAGCTCGGGGTCGGTGAGCGTCGCGTCCGACACCTCACCCTCCGATATACCGTCGATCTCCTCCTCCTCCTCCTCGATCTCTGTGTCAAAAATTATTGATTACTAGCTGCTGTCCGCGACGTCGTCTGCGTGAAGGCTCTAGAGCACCAAAAGTAGTATAGCATGATAATATGTAGCCTATATGTTGACCCGACTTCTTAGTAATATTCATTCAAAATTTTAAGTAAATCCATGCAGTTCTTTTTGAGTTTAGCCCAGTCAATGGTCATGCATACAAACAGACAAAAATTCTAAAAACTATATTTTTGTCTTCGACATCGATTGTAGATACGTCCCAAGTATTCTTCTTAAAAATATTCAATGTACAGTTTTGACTTTTCTACGATTTTATTATATGTATAGATTATAGTAGTAGAATAGTAGTCTACAAATGAAAAAATCATAATTGATTCTATTGTTTGTGAGACGCATAAAATTGAACTTACAACATCTGTTTTCGTCGGGGTTCAAAACTAGATGATATAATTCTTTTTACATTCTTTAAGTGTGCTTACTTTTAAGAATCTAGATTTAAATAAATAGGCAACAACAATCCGTATTGGATTGTTGTTGTCTAAGTATAAGAAACCACTTAAATCCTATAACCAGTGTCGCTAAGTTTGCTGACATTTGATAACAAAAGTAAGATACCTAATTGTTGTTTAAGTTACGTACCGTTAGCAGACTCCTCCAGCTGTTTCTTGAGCTGATCGATTTCTTGTTGGAACCTGTAACATAGAAATAACACAATTGTAGAAAACAAAATGTTATCCAAGTATTGGACTCAATTCACCAATTCCTAGTGAAAATAGTTTTCGTCATTAGAATATTAGCGTCAATTTTCCTTTTGGCGTACGCTGATTTGTAACCGACTTAAAATAAGGTTATGTTTCAATAGATTTTTGAATATAGATTTAGTTTATATAGATTTCCTTTTCAATGGGCGCAGTGTGAGTGTGGCGTATGTAACGTGCATGTGTGCGTGTGTGCGTACCTGGTGAGTAACGCGTCGCCAGGCTCGCTGTTAACGTGCGTCTTGTTCTCGATGTTCTTGGCGCGGTTGGCGTACCGCAGGGTGCTGATCGTCTCCACGTAGTTGCACTCCGCCGGACCTACTGTTGCTATCTGAAAATGTTCGGAAAATTAGATCTCAGAGCTCGTAAAGATTCTTACCGCACCATAATCACCCTTTGTCTCATTTACTTGAATAGGAATTTCCTGCCATCTAGCTTCTATCACATAGCCGAATAAAGCGATAGCAGTGTATTTGTGCGCAAGCACTGACCTCCATTAAACAAGTACGCTGGACCTATGATACCCACTTTTTTGTGCCTATTTGAAGCGGAATCAGCGCCCCCAGTAAGAGGGAAGAGAACTAAATTTGACGTAACTTGCAAATGACCGCTTAGTCGTTATTGGTTGTCATCACTAATATTAGTTCCAAATGCTATCAGCGCCAATATGGCGACTTTCAAACGTCATTTTTACGTCAAATTTAGTTCCTATGACTCACATTGGGGGAGCTGATTCCGCTTCAAATAGGCACAAAAAATAGCTGTCATTTTAAAGGGTATCATTAGTCCAGCGTACTTGTATAATGGTGCGCAAGTGAAAGATACAATTTGCTATGAATGAATGTAAGAATTTTTACAACTTCTGCAGTTGTATTTCACGACGTACGAGTATATCACTCTGTTCAGGGCCGTCTCTAGCCCATGTGGCGCCCGTGTGCAAACATAACCCTAGCGCCCCCTAGCAAGCGCGCGGTCAAAATGAAATGGGTACAAAGTACAAGTACAGTTTGTCCGGCCGCTTAAGGGTGAGGAGTCCATTAGTATGGATCATTTATCCTGAAGCCACCAGACGAACTATAACAGCACATCAAGTTACCACATAGGTTCTGTCAAATTTCTCCAATAGATAACAAACTCTATTGTTTGTAGATAAAATTTGAAGATTTTTTCGGTTTTGAATACCTCTTTTTTTTTTTTTTTGATGCGCCGGGGAAACCCATCATGGGTGCCCCGGGTTGGGGATGTGCCTCAGTTAGCTGAAGCACCCCGGGGGTATGCAGGACTCTTACCCACTAAAACCACCTGCGGTCTGCCTTCAGCCGTATACGGAAGGATGTCCTGAATCTGTCTAACACAGGACTCCCTCCACGACCGGCCGGTCTACCTCATAAGGGACCGGACTTCCACCAAAGTTAGAGAACGCTTAGGCAAGCAAGCGTTCCCCTCGGCGCCGGGACTAGCTAAGTCGGCCAGGTTCCCATCCTGACCCGGAGCCCCGTGGGACGGAAGTTATTGGAGGTTCGCATAGCGACGCCTCCGAACTCCCGTCCTACGCCGGCGGAGCGTAACGGAGGATGGGTCATCCTCTCTGTTCCGCTTCGCGGCCTCTTTCTGCGAAAGGACAGTTTCACAGAAAGAGACCGCCGCCTGCCAGGCCTCATCGCTCTCAAGCATGCAGCGCACCATGCTCGGGAGCGAGAGGTCTCCACCTAGCACTGCCACTAGATCGTGGCGCTGCACGGCCCAACGATCGCACATCTCGAGGGTGTGCTGGGCCGTGTCCTCCGCAGCGCCACAGTCGTGGCAGGCTGGCGTAGGCGGTTTTGAATACCCACCATGATGTGCTCTTGACTGGCCCTAAAAAGCCTTAACCCCAAAACGTACCCATGTTAACATATCTATACAAATGTACTTTATAGAAATGTCCAAATATTGAGTTTTTTAATTCTTATTACGACATCATAACAAACATACAATGTTCAACAACATTTGAGAACATTTGGCAGGGAAGCTCACTGAAAGCGAGGTCCCCTATACACGGGTATAAAGTATTTTAAGGAAGGAAAGAGTGACAATTAAGAAAAACATAACACAAGTTTGTGTTTTTTTAATAATCATTTAATAACTTTTTCCTTGCGAGCGGCGCTCGGCGCCCCTAGGACCGCGGCGCCCGTGTGCAACGCACACACTGCACCTGAGGGAAAGACGCCCCTGACTCTATTTAAGGAGTTGCCAATATTAGAGAAGGACACATCTCTTATCTAGTTGTCACTCGAAATGTTGAAATAGGAACAAGTATCCCTTTTAACAATAACGAATATTATACCTTTAAAATTCCTAGCACCTACATCACAATGAAACCAACTCACCATAACAGTCTTAGAGTTCCCTCCCAGCGAGTCCTGCAGCAGCCTTGTGAGCTTGGAGTTACGGTAGGGGATATGTGTGGACTTGCCGTCCACCAGAGCTGATATCACGTTACCTAGCACCGAGAGCGACTGGTTGATCTTAGTGGCTTCCTTGAGTCTGGTGCCGGTCGCTTGAGTCTTACTCTGGCGCTCAGAACCCTGAAATTTTGAAAGATAATTTAATCACTAATTAAGAAGTTGTATATTCTGTTCTTTTTGGGTTTATAAGTTTCAGCAATTATAAGTTTACGCAGTAGGTATTACATATTAGCACAATAATTAGTCAAAAGATCGTCATTTTAAATTTTGTATGTGCATTTTCTTCTATAGGTCTACCAGAATCTGATGACAAAAAGTGAGAAAAAAAATTGACTGTAGCAATACCGGGGTAATTGGAATAAAACATTTTGATCCTTATTTTTTCTTATAGCGGCTGATTCTGTGTGTTAAACATGCAAATATAAAAATGTATCCAATGATCAAGGATATTTTTTGAAAATCTGCTGTCAATAATTGCCATCAGATTCTGGTAGACCTATAGTATTATTATAATGATAATTATTCTATTGCCCATTGAAATAATTAAAAAAGAGTATCTGTCAAATTGACAGCCGCTGTTAGTGTGACAGTGACAGGTGTGACTCGCCACCAGGTCGACGAGGTGCAGCTTGCCGCAGCCGACGTGCAGCGTGCCGTCGGCGCCGCGTCGGCTGTTCTCTACGATGATGGAGAAGATGGCGTGGCTGCGGGAGCTCTCCACGTTCATCTGTCAGACTGACAGCCGCTGTCAGTGTGACAGTGACAGGTGTGACTCACCGCCAGGTCGACGAGGTGCAGCTTGCCGCAGCCGACGTGCAGCTTGCCGTCGGCGCCGCGGCGACTGTTCTCCACAGTGATGGAGAAGATGGCGTGGCTGCGTGAGCTCTCCACGTTCATGGCGGTGGCGCCGATGTGTCGGTTGCGGTTGCCCACCGCCATTATCTTCTCTAACTCGTCCGCATTGTGGACCACGTACCCTGAAAAATTACAATATTACACTGTATAACTAAAGTATAGTACAGCTTGAATAACACTAGTAAATTCGGACTCGTACTGGAAGGATTTCCTCGAATAGCAATAAATCAGGCTTGTTATAAATATATCAAGTTTGGACCGGACTCTGTGCTGCGACTATTTCACGATAGCTCTCTGTAACACCTCAATCGCTGTATAATGTCATCAATCTAAAATCTTCACATCAACTCTTTTGTTCCTAAAGACATCAGGAATACTAACCGGTCAGGTCTTTCACGAAGACGCCAATGTCAGGGCGCTCCTTGACCTCCAGGCTTTGGTGCGGGTTGTTGCCCAGCAGGTCGCGGACCTCCTCATTGTAGATCTCCAGGTACGTCACACACACCAGGAACCTGCCAAGTAACATATTATTATGAGTAAATAAGTAATAACAAATAATGCCTCCCACACCCAGGTCGTGTTTGTGTTTTATTACAACCAGGCCAGTTCTGGAGTAACACTTTAAAAGTGAGTGCGTGGTAGACATAAGCCTAGCCTTTACCCTTACTCTCGCAACGTAGTGGGACGAATGATTATCACACAACTCGCAGGCTCAGAACCAACTTTTTACATGCATGGATAATAATTAATCATTCTTCTTTGTTTAAAACGTCAGTGCAGCCAGCATGAATCATGCTAGCACTGACGTAGCCGAACTTGTACAGTGTACACTACAATGTTTTTGTCAAGAGCCGAGCTAAAAGCCACTAGACTACGAAGGCGTGGCGCAAACCTGAAGTATAATTTCAGCGATCGTTTTAACAGCAACCAACTTACTTCTCATCATCATTAGCCTTGGCGATATGGCTGAAGATGTGTGCGAAGGAGTTGGGTATGATGCCCCTCAGCTCTGGCGCGGAGTTGGAGCCGGCCATGGTGTAGGTCTTGCCCGTGCCAGTCTGTCCGTACGCGAAGATGGTACCGTTGTACCCACGTAGCACCTGCTCCACGATGGGACTCGCTGTCTGGACGTAGATGTCCATCTGGAAAGAGCATAGGGCTTCATTATGATTTTTTAGTCAAGTTGCAATCGCCGAGTACAAGGAAGCTTTTAGGAAAGCCCTTTGTATATTTTGAAGATAAAATGTACCTATACCTCTAGATCAGCTATACTCAAAGGCCCATGACGAGACTTTGCCAGTGGTTAATGTGATTGTAAACCATTTTGAATTTCTTGCCCACCAGCAAAATACTACATAGTGCAAATAAGCGCCAAGTAATGACCGTGAACCGCAGACCGTGAAACCCAGACCAAAACGTGTTTGTGGCCCGTATAAAAAAAGTTGATCACCACTGCAGCTCTAGATGCTATTTGCGATTTGGAAAAGCCGTGACCTACTTATCCATGTTTCTCTCTTTGTCTTAAAAGATGTAAAAGCAATTCACCAGGGTTGTGACAGCCACATGTTAATTAGTTAGTCCAGGCTCCTGAGTCCTGACTATTCTTAATTAAGAAGGCGAGATATGTAAAGGTCTCAACTTTTAGGTGTCAGGCTGGTCTTGCTTTTATTACCTAGGCATAAACAGATCATTCAAGTACAGTCAACACACGTAGCATTACAGTTTGTAGTTAGATCATAGATGAACAAAGCTAGATAAATTTGCATAGTTGGAGTATGACCTAATTCTAACCGTTGAGTTTGCAGCAAATGGCAATGCATCAATATTCAATACAGATCGGCAGCTTGTGTATGTAGATCACTTGTATCAGAGGATGAAATATTATTTCATTTACGAGTAAGTCTTGTGGCTGTACCCACAACTAACGCCACAATCCTGCATCGCGCTATCGAAGTTTCTGAGATCGGCATGATATTATAAACAGCGTCTGAAGTCTGAACCACGCATTATAAAATTCCGTCTATCCAGCGACCAGATTGTGGGCAGTCTGGTCTCTGGATAGACGGAATTTTAAAAAGAATAACACTACCTTCTTATTTTACTGTCGTGTTTTAAGACCAAGATAGCGATATTTTTGTGTAAGAGTGAAAGAGAGGCACTTGAATTAGCAGACCGTGTTAAAAAATTCTCTCTATCCAGCGTCTGGACTTTAGGTAAATACATACCTAGACATAGTATTTCTCGTGTAAGCACACACAATATGCGGGGAAGTAAGTAGGTAAATAAAATATACCTCTATAATGCCTTATGCACATAATATAGTCAAATTACAAGTTGGTAACATGACGACGGCGATGAAAATTAATTTTAATGAGTTGGCACAACAGAATCAGTCTAATATCAAATAATAAATCATATTTGCAATGTGGTGGGGTTCTCCTTTTAAGTAGAATCAGTCGATTATATAATTATACCTATTTAAAAACAGTAATTACAGCACCATTAATGTCAGTGGACTTGGGTGACAATATTAAGCGGAACATTCATGAGACCTAATTGCAGTCATTAAGTCGTCATAATGTTTTGTTAATGCAGGTTTAGGTCGCTCTGTTACTAAACTCTTTATCAGGTAGTAACATATATTATTCAGAGTTATTTTACCCCTGTAAAACCTTTATGCTCACAACCAACGATGTCAATACGTTACAATTCTATGTTCACAACATTTGGACCGTTTTTACAGGAACACAGAGGAAAATAACTCTGAATGAAATCATAGAAGCTATTTGTTTCACAAGGCTTTTGCCCATAAGAGTGAAAGATAAAGTTTTATTGCTTATCAGCTTTTTTCCAAGGGGTCCCAGTTATGGAGTCCAAGATGACTATTTCTATTAATTTCATTAGTAACATAACAATAATGCAAATAAAGTTTTAATTCCAACGTCAGATTGGACCAAGTCCATTCTTCGCTTTCCATGCTATAAGCCCTGAGGTAGCAACAGCATTTGACCTGTAACTGGCCACTAAAAAAATAGGTCGTCCATTTTGTATCTGTGGAGAATGTAAGATGGCGCGGCAATCAATAGATGCAGCGCGCAGTGGTTCGCGCCGCGACCTACTGACACACATCGCGCCAAAATCGTTACATCCCTGCGCCCAGTACCGGCAGTACCCTTTGTTCTGAATTCTGATGTATGTTTGGATCTTTGTTACCGAATGACCAATGCTAAAGAACATCTTGGCAATAGTTGACCACACCATGAAAAACTGCCTGAAACTCAAAAAGTTGTCACTGAATCAAACTCTTGGAAGTACCTACCAACTATTATTATGCAAAAGTATGTCTGTCAGTCACGTCTTCACACTTTAACGGCTAAACGTGTGTATTGTCTTAACGCACGAATAAATCATTGTTTATTTATTTTAAACGAATTTAGATAAAAATGGAGATACTTTGAATAAATTGAACCCCGAAAAGGCCAAGATATAGTTCTATCCCAACAAGTTGTACTTTTCAGCGCGCCTTTCTGCACATACGAAGGCGCATAATCTAGTTCTTTTATAAACACAGCAGCATTAATGAAAGATCAGTCTACCGCTGGTTAGTGGTTATTAAGCACGAAAGCAATACCAATCTATGCACAGCAGTCTATGATTATGTTTTTGCATAACTTCTGTGACTGCATATGTTACAGAATTTACACCATACTTTAGTAGACATCGGCCATCTGGCAGCGTCATAACAAAGAAGCGCCTAAAATCATAATACCTTCTCAAAAGTTTATAGCTTATCCGACTTGAGTTAATTCCCCTAATTCAATTATTCAGTAAATTCAGAAGGCATAATGCCATTAAGTAATTTATTTCTGTAGCTTTAACTGTTTTGATAACTCAGCTGCGTGTTACGGACCTTTAAAAGTTATGACGAATTTGGCTAATCGCTTGGGGAATACTAAAAGGTGCTATAAAGTACGATTATGCAACCAGATTAAGCCAGATACTAAGGGCCAACCCACACGTACCACAACCACACGACATCGCGACGACAAAATGTCGTCGAGCAGCTGTGGTTACGTGCCGTGGTTGCGATGTGGTCGGTATCTGACAAGTGGTCGACAACGACTGCAAAATGTGGTACGTGTGAATGGTCCACTTCATTTACAATACTAAAAATATACGCCCGACCACGTGGTGTGGTTGTGGTTGTCGTGTGGTTGTGGTACGTGTGGGTTGGCCCTAAATGGTGTAACCATACATTTTCCAAATTCCAGCGTTAAATGTGTCATATTTTAATATGTCTTTCCCGAGTCCTGACTCCTGACCGTTTTCGGTTTAGTAGTTTTGGAACATATTCGATGCGAATAAACAAACATAAGAGCTAACTTATCCTGTAAGCATAGGGCAGCTCGTGATGACTTATAAACCAGGGGTTCCCAATCTTTTTCAGCCTGCGGCGCAGTTACACGTTCAATATTTTGTCACGGCCGCGGCGCCCTTCTTTACTAAAATTCTTTTGAAGTCGGTACTGGCTAAGTTTTATGTCAAGTAAGTATCTCAGTTCTGGGCTGGTACCGACTTCAAATGAATGAAAATTGAGTACAGAATTCGTTAAGATTTAGTCGAATTTTGAAAATGGCACTAATGAGTAATGAAGAATAAGAATTATTTCATACTTTTTAGGTAATTTTAAGAATATGGTTTTTTCCTTGGAAGTCGGGTTCAATTTTTTGTTAAAAAATAATTTTCTTATGCCTGTCTATTGTCTAATGCCTGGTTGTTTAAGATAGGAGTTGAGGTTAATGTTTTGACGTAGCCCAATGAAAAGCGCCAGTGGAAAGATAAGCCATAGCAGTTAGCACTTAACAGTAAGACATTAGAAGTAAGTAAGAAGAAACAGCAGTAAGACCGCGTATTTGTATCTAATTGTTTTTATTATAGTTTAAATTTAAGTTTGTACAATTGAAAAGTTTCTAAGTATGTGAGCCTCACGCGCTCGGCGCCGGGCATTAGTTGTATTTTTTCTATGATAAATTCGAGCAGCGTATGCGATTATAGATTCGGTGTCAAATGGGTCAGTGGGGCAGCGGGCGTGCTGCTGTAGGAAGCCGCAACCGCAGGGCGGAACCGTCCTACAAATTACGACACCAGCGCTGGAGGACTTAGGATTTACTAAAGGAGGGTTTACTAAAGATGTGAAGATGTAAAAGGTTTTTATTATCCTACTAAACTATGCTGAGTCTGCCTGTTATAGGGTCTGCACCTTAATAAGTTTTGTGTTTGTAATATTAGTGAAATAAGTTTTTATAAGATGTAGAACTATTGGCAGACCAAATAAATAAATAAACGGATGTGTACCTAACGTCCGAAACTACAACTCCTTTAATTTTTAGGGTTCCGTAGTCAACAAGGAACCCTTATAGTTTCGGTCTGTCCGTCCGTCTGTCTGTCCGTCTGTCTGTCCGCGGTTTTGCTCAGAGACTATAGGACCTACAATGCTGTAATTTGGCATGAATGCACACATTAATGATACCGACAAAATGGTACCTACATGAAATCTTAAAAAAATATTTTTTGGGTTCCGTAGTCAACAGTTATAGTTATAGTTTCTGTCTGTCCGTCCGTCTGTCCGTCTGTCTGTCTGTCTGTCTGTCCGTCTGTCCGTCTGTCTGTCCGCGGTTTTGCTCAGAGACTATAGGACCTACAATGCTGTAATTTGGCATGAATGCACATATATTAATGATACCGATTACCGACAAAATGGTACATGAAACCTTAAAAATATATTTTTAGGGTTCCGTAGTCAACAGTTATAGTTATAGTTTCGGTCTGTCCGTCCGTCTGTCCGTCTGTCTGTCTGTCTGTCTGTCTGTCTGTCTGTCTGTCCGTCTGTCCGTCCGTCTGTCCGCGGTTTTGCTCAGAGACTATAGGACCTGCAAAGCTGTTATTTGGCATGAATACACATATTAATGATGCCGACAAAATGGTACATAAAATCTTAAAAAATATATTTTTTTATGGTACCTGACCTACACATCAAGTGGGGATGATTTTTTTTCGCACCCACCCCATCGTGTGGGGTGTCGTTGGATAGGTTTTTTAAAAATATTGTCAGTATTCATAGATCACTTTCCGATTTAGGGATCCATTTGTGAAATATTAAGTTTTAAAGTGGAAAAAATCGTTAGAGTCCAGTGTCCTCCCTTCTACCAGCTAAACGGTTGCTTCTGGAAATATGCTGAATTTAAAAGGAAAACTATCACGGCTAAGAAGACTTCATAAGTTATTGAGTAATAGTCGATCAACTAAAAAAAATGTATTCGGCGAAGTATAAAGGAACTTTTCTTTCAAATTCCTTTGAAAGTAACTGAGATGATGTTGTTAGTAGTGTAAAACACGTTATAAATGTACATTTATTGACCATACAAAAATTAAAAAAAACTAGCGGTACTACGGAAGCCTATATTGCGCGTGGCCCGACACGCACTTGGCCGGTTTTTATTTTTAATGCCCCCAAGTAGTAGTAAGCAACTAAGCAGGTGTCAGTCTGCATTAAATATGTGCATCGAATGCCAATTGCCATGTATAAAGTAAGCTGACTTCAACTATTGGCGAAGACACGAGTTGAAGTCAGCTTTATCTATATGTATAGCAAGTATAAATACACCTGTGCGTAAAGGTTAGCTCATAATATAATCTAGATTCTAGACTATACTTGGGTTATGGGTGTCTGATTGTTATTCACATTCGTACAAACTTCATAAAATATATTTTGTAGTAAAGTGTAAACGGACTACGCAAACTTGAATTCATCTTAAGCCCCATTATAATCCAATATAGTGGGGTCAAGTCATCTAAGCGTTATATTAGAAGGGAAAACTACATCGCCTTCAAAGCGACAGATATCGCTCAAGGCGAACCGAGCGCGAGGACACCGCCGGGTCAGGGCGAGGCTATCCGTTACACGAAAACCTATTAGTTCCAACTGGGACGTCCATGACCTGGTTTCAAAACTGGAACTGGTGCTGTTCTGCTATTTTTACCCAACAGCTAGCAGCTACCATCTAGCTTGAATCCCATTGAAAAGCAAAAGAGTACTCTCGTCTTAAATTAGGTTTGTCAACAGTCAAACATAACCATAAATATTTTGAGATTTCAGAAATCAGAACGCATCTGACGTCGCGTTGGTCTAAAATTTTTCATAGTTATGGACATCGTTTGTAATTTTATTGTAATGACTGCATCGAAACCAAATGGAAGCTGTAATGATATAAGATATAAAAGCAGCTTCAAAACGATTATTACATTTTGGCATGTAGCTTAGGAGTGGCCTAGAATGTAAATAGTACACAACTTGGTCCCATTTTAAAACTGTACAAATTGGGTCTTGGGATCTCAATGACCTATTTAAAAGCTGCTCCAGATGGGAATTGAGACGTCCGTGGCCTATTTTCTCTATCGGTGCAGTGTAAGGCAGTCAGTCCATGGCAATATTAAAGTTCTACTTGCACGCTTAGCATGGCTACTGTAGAAAGGCGATAAAATATACTGACTGATTTTACAGACAGATCAAATATTTCCATGTTAATCTGTAACTTTGTTTATTCTTTAGAAAGAAACCGCTATCAGAGCCATGGTAAGCGTTCTAGGTACTTAGTAGCATTTTTAATACATCTAGAATGATAGAATCTTAGTCCATTGCCGAGTGAAAAACCCCTTCAGTGATCATTCTAAGCGATTAAGGAAGTCCTAAAAACACTTCTAGAATTAAGTTATTCCATTGGCCAGTTAGAATTGCTCATGGCCATTATTATTTTTAACAAAAAAAAAATGAAACCGACTTCCAAGGTAAAAATATAATAATAAAATTAAAACCGACTTCCAAGTGAAAGCAATAACATTACTTATTCTTAAATGAACTAAAAAGTATTAAATAATTCTTACTCTTAACTCTTTACTAGTGCCGCTTTCAGAATTTGCCTATACCTCAACTATTTCTGTGTACAATCTTCATTATTTTGAAGTCGGTACCAGCTCAGAATCGTGAATTCTATGACAAAATATTTCCATTTTTTGGGACTGATACCGACATCAAAATTATGAAGATTGTATAAGTGTACAGAAATAGTTGAGGTTAGGCAAATTCTGAAAGAGGCACTACTAAAGAGTAAGAATTATTTACTTAAGTAATACTTTTTAGTTCATTTCAGAATAAGTAATGTTATTGTTTTCACTTGGAAGTCGGTTTTAATTTTTTGTTAAAAATAATAATTTCACTCTTTTTAGATATCTATAAGGTTTCCTGTAGAGACTAATGTGTTCTGCTTAGTGACTTTGGATCCAGGATACACCTTCATAATATGAAAACTCATTATCTGAATTCTGAGTTCACTACCGTTTCAGATTTTCTTAAATAACTCCAAGCATATACCTACAACTGTATAATATGCTTAAGAGTTTATGAAGCAATGCTGAAAATGAAATGCCAAAAACACCTACCTCTAAAGGCTTTATAAGAGGTCTGTTCTGTGACTTTCGTTCTATTATAGCACTTCCGCATGGAAACCGCTGAACATTAAAAAAAATATGCTTAAACTACTTAAAACTACTGTTTAGGTTAGTTTCAACATTTAAATTGTATTAAGTTTAGTTCCAACTTCTGTTAAAAGATGGCGCTGTACGGTTGAACATAACAAATTCAACCTTAACTCTAGAGCGTAACGCAGTACGCACACATTACTTCTGCGATTCTGCGCGAGACCAATCAGCGTCGGTCGCCCGCAAACGTGTGCCTTACTCTCTGGAGTTAAGGTTGAATTTGTTATGTTCAATTTTGGTAAGTCGCTTTGATGCGCTTCGACTGCGCTACCAGTATAGATTGACCCTAAGTTTGAATCATTTATTTTGAATCAGCACCTTCGGAACCATGGTATACCCGGTGCAAAATCTTACTTTTTCGTAGGGTATGCCTAGACTACTTACCTACTCTCACAAAACCGAAATCACTATATAGTTATGTATCCATATTTTGTAGTGATGATGATGATGAATAATGAATATAATTTTCACAGTAGCATAATATGCTTTCCGTTCTTAAAACAACGCTGAAATCCCCAAACTTGTATCTATAAGGAGTCAGGAGTTCTCTTAGCATCTTTGGGATCATGGTATACCTGATGAAAAATCTTACTTTTTGATAGCATATGCTTACAATACTTCTAATAGAATCGAAATCACCATAATATTATGTTTTCATATACGTTTTGAGGAATTCCCTACATACCACATCATGGATCCCTTTATCAAATTGCTACCTTGGTAACTGTAGTAGCGAATTGGAATCATGTGCTTTAAAACAAAATAATTTTCAAAATCGCTAGTCAAACCTGAGACTTGATATAAAAGATTATGAAAAGTTCCTACTAATAATAGGGACATAATGTGGTGATGCATGATGTAATGGTAGTGATGATGATGATGATGAATATAATTTGCACAGTAGCATATGCTTTCCGTTCTTAAAACAAGGCCGAAACCCCCAAACTTATATCTATAAGGAGTCAGGAGTTCTCTCAGCACCTTCGGAACCATTGTATACCTTGATGCAAAATCTTACTTTTAGGTAGCATAATATACTTAACTTCTCATAAAACCAAAATCACCATATGATTCCATATAAATTTTGAGGAGTTCCCTCGATTATTCATGGATCCCATTATCAGGTCACCACTTTCGTGAACATGGTACCAAATTCGAGTTGAATCCTATACAACAAAAAAAGAATTTTGAAAATCGGACCACAAACGGCTGAGTAATGGTTGAACATACAAAAAAATAAATAAAAATAAACACACATAGGTACAGCATAACCATATACCATGGTATAACCTCCTCCTTTTTGGAAGTCGGTTAAAAAGTTGGCAGGCTTCAAGTCTTCACTAATTGGACCATTAGGCATCCGCGGCCCTTCAAATAATATTATGTAACAAGTTATTAGGAATTCTGTTGCCGTGCCCTATTAGGCCTCACAAAGGGGGCGTTAATCGTTATAGAAACGCTTAGTCTGAACACGAAACGTTCGTGACCCAATTTAACTATGGGCTAAGCCACGAGACTGGTCACAAAATTTACTTTTGACATTCAATGTAAAGCTGCAAACTTATGACTTATGAGTAAGGCCCGGAAAAATATGTATTAAGAAATCCAAAATATGTACCGGGGTGGATCAACTTTTCCTTGTCAAAACCTGTCCTTCACAATTATTAGAGTGCTCTGGTCACAAAACTATTGGCAATAACAATAATTAACTGCTTTTATATGTATGTCAAAGTACTGCCGTCATATTAACGTACGAATTACTAGACATTTTCTGTTGAAAAATATAATAACTTACGTGTCCCCACCGACAAAAATTCACTTTCATACAAATTTCTGTTGTCCTTTTGACAAATCGATGCAATGTATTGAATTTAGTATTATGACAAAAAGTTCCAAAGGCTGTTTTAACATTCCGATTACGTGTAACGCTTCATAAATCTTTAATTATAGGCTACTAATTTCATTTTTATTTGATAATTTGACTAACAAATTTGTCCCCACCAAAACTAAAATACGCTGGTCCGCTGTCTTACGACACATAAGGTGGGGTAAGTGCGACAGACACAGCCTTTATACTGCTTGACCAGTAGGAAACCTTTTTGGGTTTCACCTGAATCCTGATACTCGTCACGCCACTTTATTTTCGCTAATTGATCGGCAATTTCATCCGAGACTCTGAGTGAGGCAGCGTGTTTTATTGTAAAGCTGCGGGGTAGCATCGAAATTAAGGTAAGTTTAATATATGAATTGAAGAATCGAACAAGTAACATTTCGTAACATACAGATAATAACTCATTTTTCCCCACACTATTGATATAACACGTCGCCACGTATCTCAAGTCTCAATTCATTCGTTTAGGTTGACAATACATTGACAAGTCAAGACCGCACTAAGACAGTCCACACGGCGCGTTGCGTCGACGCAGCGCTGCCGTTGCGTTGTTTTACATACATATAACCAAGGTGTTCACACGGCGCGCTGCGTCGTCGGATGCATGACGGACAGCTGCTCCCGAGACGAAGCGGGAGGGGGTGTTGACGTTAAGGGCCGAATCACACTGGAATGGCAGCGCAGCGGCGAGCATTTTCAGTGTCATATTATTTTAAACTTTATCTTCATTATTGTAATCCCACCAAAAACATTTCATGTAAAATGTTACCTCGACGACCACAAAAGGTTTGCCCTGTGAAAAAGACATCAGATCTAATGTGGAGCCAAGCTTCTGAATATACACGGCCTAACTCTTATCGACCCTAACTCCAACAAATTCTACTTATCAGAAAGTATGTATGGCTTCGCTGTTTCATATCCTGAAAATATGAACTATCTGCTACAACGGAAACCAATTCTATGAAGGTTCAAAAAAACAGCGAAACACTTCGAGAAAAGGTAGGTAGTGCCCTTGCGCTTCGCTTTGCTCGTCTCGGCGGGGACACTACTGTGTCCCCAGTTTGTAATACATAGTATCGCTTGAGAAATCGCAGCCGCCGGCGACCGCCAGACTTTCCAAGTTTCTCAAGCGATACTATGTATTACAATAATGAAGATAAAGTTTAAAATCATATGACACTGAAAATACTCGCCGCTGCGCTGCCATTCCGGTGTGATTCGGCCCTAAGACTGCTTCGTAATAACGCTGCGACGCAACGCAACGCGCCGTGTGACGCGACACTTCAAGTTCCATAGTACTAAGTATAGTGGCTAGTGAGGTTCTAATTTCTATATCCCCTAGCGTTGCTGCCGCGTAGTGCGCTGTGCGGCATAACGCATGCCTCATACGATATCATACAAAGAATATATTTTGGCCCTGCCGTGTCGGCTAGGCTGTCGCGTCGCTTCGCTGCAGCGTAGTGTCGCCTACGGCCTAGTGCGGTCTCACCTTAAGACTACGATTACACGCCCAGTCAGGCGTCATTTCAGTCTCTCAGTCTTCTGCTCGAATGATGGCTGAAAAGTACATACTGAAGATTTTATCAGTTAGTTTAGATGATTATTCTCACGTCATGCCTGACCAAACTGATGGACTGAACTGATGCCAGACTGAGCGTGTAACCGTCGTCTAACCGCTGTATATCCGTCGCTAGCCGTGCCCTACTTGCGTTATCATAGCGATAAAGCTATTAGCTGTGGTGAATTGGTGATACGTAATATAATGTGCCCTGTGCTAAGTATTATCAATGGATCTTTCATACCGTGACCTCGTTGCATTAGGTATCTGTTTGATGTGCGCCGATACCAAATTATTTAGTAACTAGATGTCCCGCGCGGCTTCGCCCGCGTAAATTAGGAATTTTACGAAAACCGTACATTTTTCCGCAACAAAATAGCTTATGTCCTTTCACATGGTCTACTCTATATCTGTGCCAAATAACATAAAAATTGCTTCAATAGTTCGTGAGATAAACCCTTTCTAATAATTTTCCCTGTTTTAACCACATTTTCCTCTGTTTATTCGGTCCTATTAGTTTTAGCGTGATAATATATAGCCTATATTTCTTTGATAAATGAGCTATCTAACACTGAAAGATTTTTTTTAATCGGCCATTTCGACGCCACGACTAATAGGAGCGAAGAAATAGAAGAAATAGAAGAAAATGTGGAAAAAACGGGGGAAATTATTTGAAAGGGCTTATCTCACGAACTACTAGAGCAATTTTTCTGTTATTTGGGTCAGATAAGAAGTAGACCACGTGAAGGATCATAGGCTATTTTTTGTAGACTGATTTGTCTGTGAAATATCTAATTTACGCGGGCGAAGCCGCGCGGATTGTCTAGTGGTATAATAATATGGTAGACTAGTGATGATGATGATGATGTTGAATGTAATTTGCATAGTAGCATATGCTTTCCGTTCTTAAAACAACGCCAACTTCCAAACTTGTATCTATAAAGAATCAGGAGTTCTCTTAAAATCCATTCAGTAGTTTTTGCATGAAAGAGTAACAAACATCCATACATCCACACATCCATACATCCAAACAAACTTTCGCCTTTATAATATTAGTAGGACAATTAAGGCACAAAACTACAGATTTATTTTGTCAATTTTCTTTCTGTCTTTTTGTCTATCTTTTTGTAGAAAGAATTGTACAGTGTCGCCTAACTGAAGTTAATGGTGTTGACTAATGGAACAACCACAAAAATGTACGAACGTACGTCCGTTTCGATGGAAGCCGGCTTTGTTTGTAATTTTGTATCGCATTATGTTGGGAAGTTTTCTACACTGCTATTGCTACGCATCTAAGAACCGTCATATGTCCGTCTAAGGACCGCAACTAAAGTAGTTCCTGTGCGATCCTTACTATGCACATTATCGTTAAGTTTAGCTTCTTGATTAACAGAAAATAGGGCCGACTATCCCTGTTATTCTCTGTCCAATGGCCTTTTCTAACGTATGAGACAAAGAGTGACATGGATTAGCAAGTTCTGTCTTATTAATTTAAAAGGCTGCTCTGCAACATTTAGCTCGGTGCACCTCGAATTTTCGAGGAGTACCGGTAGCTTATAAAATTTCAAGTACATACCTACTTCGCAAAAGTTATCTATCCATAAGCCCTAGAGCAGCGGTCGTCACACTTTACTGGCCAAGGGCCACACATGACAATGTGAGTGCTAGCACCGGGCCACAGTGTATGTAAAGGTTCCAAGAGGCTCCAAGAGCGGTTCCACACTAATGCCTTTTTACACCTACCGAGTAAAGTGGCGAGACAGTACTCTCGGCAAATTTTTTTGGTCGCGAACACTGTCTCGCCACTCTACTCGATAGGTGTAATCAAGCCCAGTTCACACCATAAAACAACTAGATTAGGTTATTATTTTGGCATTTGTTAACTAAATATTAACGATAACCGGCCAGAATTGGCCAGTTACGTTTATCATTAAATATGGCGTAATTTTAACCATTGTGTAGTTGAACATTCAAATAATTTACTTTGTCGCGGGCCGCAGTTTGACGACCACGGCCCTAGAGCCTTCCTGACAAAGATCTTGCCGTCATAGTTTCTATGATTTAAGGTATATCAGCTCATTAAACCTATTCAAATGTCAGGTACTGGAGAGGCTGCCTCCAAGTTCGTGCCGGCAAAAGGGAATCCAGGTGGAACTGTACATTTTCTCGATTCCCCTTCGTAAACTCATCTGTTAAGTTTAGGAATACATTATATGCAAACACACAACCGCTTTTCTCTTTGTTAGTAAGTATAGATCTATGTTGTTCTATATTCGAATTTAAAAGACAAATAGAATATGAAAACCGTATCCTCTGTCGGACAGCGCGCAAGCGCACTCGTTCGATCGATAGCAGCGGGAGCAAACCTTGCAAACCTTTTACCAATAATTCTGCATTATCAAAAACCTTTAGAGATTTTGTAGATATAAAGGCGAAAGTTTGGATGTATGGATGTTTGCTACTCTTTCACGCAAAAACTACTGAACGGATTTTAATGAAACTTTACAATAATATAGCTTATACATCAGAATAACACATAGTCGGCTACAATTTTAACCGACTTTCAAAATGGAGGAGTTTTTTTATGTTCAACGATTACTCCGCCGTTTGTAAACCGATTTTCAATTTTTTTCTTTTGGTGTATAGGCTATCCCACCAAAAACATACCTGTTAAAATGGGGCCAAGTTCCTATCGGCTAATTTTGGCCTAAAAAAAGAGTTGAAATCCAATCCAATGCCAAGTTTAGATGCACTTCATCGAAGTAATCATCTTCATCAACAGCTGATCCATAATACTTCTAATTTGAACTTGGCAGGTTAATTTAATTATATAAATATTATGTTATTATACAATTAATCAAGTTTTACGTACGCACGAAAACCTTTATTAAACAAAACTTGGTTGACTACTGAACCATAAAACGGAACCCTAACAAGCAGATTTTTTGTATATTGATAGGTTAATAGTTATATAATTTAACAGTAACATTGTCCTACAAATAGAACAATCCATATTTTAGGACCATCAAGTCAAAGTATGAAATCCTTTCTATTTCTGTTAGCTACTACTTTCAAGATGTTTTGCAGATAAAGATGTTGTTCGTCTTATCAAAATGAAGCTACTCACAAAAAATTAGCTTGATGGTAATAAAAAATATATATATGTGTACCGTGGGATAGAAGATTTTAAATGTACTGTAGGTTTATGGTGAAAATTATGATATATGATTTCAATAATTTTATACATACGCTTTATAGTTGGGGAGGGGAAGAGGGGATTTCGGGACAAGCTCGAGCGTGTCAGATTAAGCTTGTATAGGCTTCCGACATGTGTCTAGTTATCATGGTATAGAAATTAGATTTCTCACGTGGTGGGTTAAAACATTTTTTTTTAAATATTGAAATGTCATCGGATCTGTTAGATTAAGATAGGGGATGTTTAGTATACCCCAAAGAAGCTTCCATATAAAGCACTGACGATTCAAAGGTTAGGCAAGCCTGTAGGGACATTTTAAAATATATATTTTATTTTGCACTAAACTAAATGATTTAGTCCTTGTTGTCTAAAATATATTTATAATTTACCTAAATAAGTAATTTTCTGAATATATTTTCTTTTTCAAAACTTTAAAATGGCTGTAGTTTCTGAACCCACCGCTAAAATAAAAAATGCTCTATTATTTTTTTATCAGTTTTATCTAATGTAAAAAACCTACTAGGTCTCCATGACGCTCGAGTGACTACACAAATAGCACCCTCCCCTCCCCTACTATTAACTGTTACTGGAAAAAATTATCTTCAAACTATCGTCTGCCGCTGCGAATGCGGGCCGCCAAAGATTTAAAATATCGATTCATTCCATAATTTTTACGATTTATTCGAAATTTGATAATTCAGCTTCAGCTTTAAGTTTTAACTCACAAATCAACGATGGCTGGAAAAATCGCTGGTCGGACAACACAAATAGCCGATGGACTTAGTTTTTATGTGACTTGAATTCTGTTTATAGAAAACTAGATGACGTCCGCACCTCCGTTACACCAAAATTCGTATATCGCGCGGGAACCCTGCATTTTTCCGGCATAAAAAGTATCCTTTGTCCTTTCCCGGGTCTCAAAGTATCTCCATACCAAATTACAGCTAATTCGGTTTTACAGCTAAAGCGACATCAAGAAAGAACGTAGTACACCATTGTTGTATATTGAGTACGCTTACGAACCTCGCCTTAACCGGGTACGTCTACAAGAAGTCTATTCTTAGCTACTTCTAGTTTCTACTTTTAAATAATTACTAGAAGTAGAATTTCTACCTAGGTTCTATTCAAACATCAAAGGAATCTACAAAATTGGGACATCTCGCGCTTGGCCGCGCTATTTAGAAGTGGGTGCATATTGAGTAGTTTTTATGTTATATAAACGACATCGGAAAGTAGGACGCGGCCTTCGCCATGCCGCAGCCGACGTAACGCGCCGTTGAAACGCTCCGTAAATGCTCGGTCATAACTCATAGCTAGTATAGTTTGAACGGAGACACGAGGCAGAGAACGTACGTAAATGCTCGGTCATACGTACTATAGTTTGAACCAGCTATACTCGACCTGCGGCCCGCGGTCCACACGCGACCCGCCGGGATATTATCAGTGGCCCGCGTGAAGTTAAACCATTTTGAAATTCACGTCCACCGTTGTGTCAAAACCACAAGTCGTGAAAATTTTGCCACTTTAGAATCGATAATTTTGAAGAACATTATTTTTTAACCCTAAAAAATTTTGGTTGCGGCCCCGACACCAAGACCAAAACGTGTTTGTGGCCCGTATAAAAAAAAGTTTGAATACCACTGGTTCGGAGAGGCGAGGCAGAGAACGTCATAGATATTTATTACTGATACAAAGTCTGATATGAAATCTATTCTCAAGGTTTTAACTACGTACTTGAACCGAAAATAGTATTCATACTATTCGTTGAGAATAAAAACGGGGATAAAGAAAATAATATTATAGATTTTAATTGAATTACACTGAAAAAATCGAACTTGATGACCAATTTTAAGTTGATGGTGTAAGCTTTGACCAGACACTGGCTGCTGTAAGTAGAGCATAATATTATTTTAACGCTGGTATAACAACATACCAGCGTTAAAATATTATGCTCTACTTTCACGTAACATAAAACCAGGAACGAGAAAAAGAACATGATAACCAACCAAGGACTAATAACTTTAACCAGACTAGCACAAATGGTAGGCCCACTTGTACACACATTGACTGACTAAAATGCCAAGTCTAGTGTAGGCCCTAGACTATAAAATGTATTGCATTACAAATACTTCTCTTTGGCCATATCACAAAACAAAAAGTATTGAGTCCACAAAAACACATTGCACAATTTCTGTTTGAATATTACAAAACTGTTGACTGGTGTTTTTACTTGAAGGTAGCCTTTGATATTTGATACTGGCAACATGAACTGTCGAGGTTACTGGTTATTTTGCATTTATAAATTGAATATATTATTGTAAAGTATGTGCTTAGGTAGTTATTACACAAATATAACGACTCCATGAAAATATATCAATACAAGGAAAAAGATGCAAATGAAAAAATAAGTTCAAAATATACTGAATACCTTTGATCAAACAATTATTCCTATCTTTTATATTCAAAAATTAATCTATCAAACAAACCATCTTGAAAGTAGTACTTTTTGTACCACTTTCAAAATGGTTTAGTGATGATGCAAATGGTGTGTAACCTGACCACTTTCTAACAACATCAACATAACATTGACTCACATTCAATTTCATGGTATTATGATTTACATTCAATTTTATTCAATGACAATACAAATTATGCTTTAGCCACTAACCAGAGCACAATATTTTTACTTATTGACTAGTCATATTCTATGCTTCTTCTCAAGTGTTCTTCAAGATTTCACCGACGTTAGACAACATAACATTCCCAATGCATTGAGCAGAGGCCAGCCCTGTCTTGCATCGCCCGCGGGCTTCGCCCCGGCACGCAAGATGCACTTAGAACGTTATATTTATATCAGCTTCTTTCTTCTGTCTTTGAAATCTGATTTAGTGTGACAGACGTAACATTGCAATAATATATTATACTTTTTTAAAATTCCATATTCAATCCCAATTTTAAACTACATTACAAAAGGGATTTAAAACATGGTAGGTTGCACATGGAATAAACTTTTTTGTTTTAGAATGAATTGATTTTCAGAATCATAAAATTTTCTTGTTATTTTACACTTACAAGCAACACAAACGTCACATGGTACATCTGTCACACTGCAGGGATTTCTTCGTTACTGCTTTTCTTATGTGGTTTGTTCATTCAACACACCCACCATTCGACAAGACTGAAGGTTACGAACATCGTCAGTCTAGCGGAATGGCAGATAAGTCGGAATGCAACTTGTTTTCGTCTCGGTTCTTCCAAATCTTCTTCAGTAGTCCGATGGCTAGACTACAAATCACATATTGATGGCTAAGAATTAAGTCGCAAGTCAAGTTAAACCAACACCAAAATTAACTAAAAATCAATTGGCAAATATAAAGTAGTAAAACTTGAGAGACGAAATTGGTTCTGAACCATCAATATTACATTTTGGTTTAAGTATTAATCAATTTCAAATACAACTTGGCATTAAAATGTTGACCCACTTTTACTTATGTAGACATCAAAGGTGTCTTTGAGTAACACCTGTTTTGTAAAAACACATTGTGCCAGTATCAAAGTTGCGAAATATCAAACTTTCTTCTTGTGGGAACAGAATTTTAAAATGTGTATTTGAAGCCATAAAATTCTATTCTATTGTTTAACAATACATTCTATATTTAAAATTATAGAAAAATGAATACAACTATGTGAAAATTAAGTTTTATTTCTTTTAAAACATCTGTAAAATATATATCTGCAGTTTTGTGATATGGCAAAGTAATAAAATTAAATTGTACCTTGTTAAAAATTTTAAATATTTGAGATAGATAAGTAGGTCACTCTTATCTTTATTAAACATGTACTTCCTAATAAGATTAGCCCAGCTACAATGTTGTAATGTTCAAACAAAGGCTTAATAGAATGAGGAAATAACTGAAATATGTACAATGAAGTTAAATAATATGATGAGACAATGTAGTTTTGTTAACCTATCAATCCCGAAGCGGCAGGCGGCTGCCACATATCAATTGAAAATCTATTGTCTGCGATACCCCACGATGGAGGTGCTACCAGATTAGGAAGGTTTAATTTTTGATCAAAGTATCTAATAGAATGATTAAAATATGTACAAAGTATTGTACTCTTCACAAAACATCACTGCCTACTACTTTTGTAATACAAGGTTAAATGAATATTTAATCACTAGCCTTTAACGTCACTTCCTAGTTACACTTCCTATTTGATGTTCACATCAAAGTATATCAAACTTCTATTTAAACCTTGACAGTAATAGTCCCAAATTCCTGTAGTATCCTAGATACCTAAACCTCGAATGTTAAAACCGCAAGTTCCTATAATTCGCGCGGCAACAGCGTACCTGGGAAGTATTGGAGTCGAAGACGGCATCGTAGGCGTAGATGCGCGGGGGCTCCGGAG
The DNA here is from genome assembly GCA_905187585.1 of Cyaniris semiargus. NCBI lineage: Eukaryota > Metazoa > Arthropoda > Insecta > Lepidoptera > Lycaenidae > Cyaniris > Cyaniris semiargus. The sequence continues at coordinate 2,264,412 of LR994549.1, forward strand.
GGTTGACGCTGCTCCTGTTGACTGCGATCGTGTTGTTCACGGAGTCCACCGACACGCAGTTGTAGGACCCCTCCAACTTTTCGCGCTGGTCCATCGGACGCACGCGTACCACGACCCGAACATTCTCGACCGTCGGCGCGCCCGACTCCGCGTCCTAAACGTACAATACAAACGTATTACTGATGAAAACCTACACGTGCCGCGGACCGTGGCGACTATTGCGACGTACCAGCATGACCCTGAAACTATGACTCACTTCATTATGGCGTGTTAAAAAACGAAAGCGTTCTAAAATAACGCAAACCTAGTGTAACACCGGAGCCAAATGCGACTTCTTATTGGAATGATTCTACCGAATTGAAATTTGGCAGTGCACGCTTCCAGGAAATCACATGAAGTAGCTCAGAGTTAGGAAAACGACTTACAGGCATGGTGCACGTTGTCTTTCTGCAACTTCAGCCAACGTAGTGCTGCTTACCACATAGAACAGAGTTACGTCTTTGTTTGTCGAATATTAGTTAAAAATCAATACCAACGACCTACTTTTCTGCGAGTCTTCGATTTTCTCTTGAAGAAAATAAAATGACAGAAAATGAGAATGTTGCCAGCTTATAAAATAATCAGTGTTGCAACTTTGCAAGTACACGGTGCCCCGTCACCCGTGCCATTTTTTTTTTGTGTTTATGGTTTTATGGAAATTCCATGTTCTTTACATACAGCTTAGACACTAAAAAGTATGTTTGTCAGCTGTCAATGTCAAATAAAACGAAGTGTCAAACGTCAATTGATCAGCTGTCAATACAATTTCATACAATTTCCATCAGATCATGTTTATTTTCACAAATAAAAACAAATTCTAATGGCTTTAGAGCTTTTCCGAAAGTATCAGTTGTTATATCCAATGAGTAAAAACCTCGCTTAGTAATAATGTCTGTAGAAAGTGATCAAAACCTCATTGAAAGTGTTGACGTTGCTGAGGTGAAAGACAACCTGACAAAGTCGGAGATATTATGTTCCGATTCTGGAGTTGAAACTCTCGATTCCCAGTCTACTAACTATCAGTCCTCGTCCGAATCGGAAATATCGCCAACTAAAATTACGAAAAGTGCCATAGAGCTCGAAGATGATTCGAACAGTAGTGCCCTACATATCATCAACAATACTGCTTCAACCGTCGATAAAGAACTTACTTCATGCGAAAATAACATACACAACTTACAAGACGATCCTAGCAGTTGTAATGATCAAAAGAAATTAGCCAATGATAACATTAACATACTTATAGAAACTGTGCCCACTGATAGTATTTTTATTAGTCAAAATGAGGAGAGTGATAGAAGTGTACCAGACAAAATACAAATTGAAGAAGTTGAACCAAAGCTTTTGTTAGAAACTGCCCTTAATACGTCTACAACTAGCTTAAATGAACAAGCTGATATAGCTAGTTTTAATTATAAATTAAACAGTAGAAGCGCTGAAAATATATCTAACATAGAAAATAATTTAAGCAGCCCCAACTCCACTACTGATCTAGAAAAAGACTACATTCTATCTCAATTCACCCAGCAAAAGATAAAAGCAACTTCCACTCAAAAGATTCCGGAACCTCAAGCGTATGATGCCCGATATAGCAGGATACCAAAGGAGATCCTATCCCAGGATTTGGGGAGTATAGTTAAAAATGTCCACGGCATTTTCTCCTCAGTTAGCGGCAGTCTGAAAAATGCTTATACCAACAGCCAAAGAGTCCCTAAACCGGTTGGAAAAAATATAAAAATGCCTAATGGCAAAGTTATGAATGACATTTTTGAGGACACAGCTGAAAAGGAGAAAGAATCTGTGGAACCTGTAAATTTGACATTGGAACAAGCTCCAAATTTAAATGAGGTTCCCTCAGACACAGAAAACAAGAATGACTTGTATAAACTGCAAATTGAGTCCTTGGAGAAGGTTCTGTCAGAGCAGAGGAAAGAGAATGCTTCGCTGAGAGAGAAGGTGAAACAGCAGGTGGATGAGCTGCAGGCAAAGGACCAGATGTTTAAGGAGTTGGAGGTGAAGGTGGACCTGGTAAGTATTACATAACACCAAGAAATTATTAAATAATAAAAAAAATACCAAGCCCTAAAAGGTGATCGCACATTTATCAGCAAGCACGCACCGAACGCGCCGCATTTTAGTATTCATTGTATGAAATGATGTGAAACATCGCACATTCGTCCGCACTATACGCGCCGCATTTCGTGTACTATGTGGTGCGTTCGATGCGTACGGCACGTACGGTGCTGACAAATGTGCGATCAGTTTTAGCTAACATGCTTTTACCAATAAATGTTACTATGACAGTTAACACAGGAATTATATTACATAATTTTTTTTACACTTTAGAGTATTGCCTAAAACCAGAATAATTTATACATTTTCAGATGTGCAGAAAAGCTGAACAAGCACAGAAAGAGAAGGATGCGGCAGTGATGAGGTATGCAAGTGTGGAGTGTCAAGCTATTGCAGCTAAGAGGCAGGCGGAGGCTGCAACCAAGGCAGAAAAAGCTGCATATGCTGAGCGAGACTTGATGACCACAAAGCTTAAAACAGCAAGAGAGGAGAAGCAGCGCATATGTCAGCTTTATGATGATAAGGTAATATCTCAGTTAAGAATTTTTAAAAGGCAGGAATACTTTGTTCTGTTTGAGTTTGAGTCCTATATTTTTATCTGTATGTTGCTTACAGTTAATTTTTTTATTAGTTACCACAGTTTGGTACTGCTTGGTTTGATTTTACACAAGTAGCTGTTGACTTCTTCACAGGAGTGACAAAAACTAAGAAACACTCAGCACTTTTAATAAAATAAAAGTAAAGGCGGCATGAAAAAAAGTATATAATTGATTTTTTTTTATGTTTGCACGAATATTAATGTTGATACGGAATACTAGATGACGTCTGCAACTCCGTTGCGCCAAAATTCATTTATCGCAAGATAAAAAGTACCCTATGTCCTTTCCCAGGACTTAAAGGATCTCCATACCAAATTGCAGGAAAATCGGTACTGCGGTTTGGGTGTTAAGAGGGAACAGACAGGCTTTCACATTTATAATATTATAATATGGATATATTATTATCTTATTCTCGACGTTTATGCTGACTTTCCAGTGTTCCACTGTTGCTTTAATTATGGATGGGCTGAATGTTTTTAAGCAAAATGTTGTTTCAGTGCCATGAGTTACAAACTAGCGAGCGCGAGGTGGGCAAGGTGCGGGAGGAGGTCCGCGAGCTGGAGGGCCGCCTCAAGTGGACGCAGAGCAAGCTGCGCATGGAGATGGACGCTTTCAAGGTTACTTCCATGTGTAGTATCTATTTCCCTTTATAATAATATGATGTTACCGTACACTCTAACGTACCACAGTAATATATCGCGACATGTTAGAACTCCGTACTGCTCTAACACGTCGCGATATATTACTGTGGTGTCGCAATATAATCCGCGCGCGATCAGAAAGGGATCAGAGTGATAGTTTTGTTTGCTAATTGTGTGTGTAAATGAAGTAGCGAAAGCAAAAAAATTCTTCACATTAATTTATATGTTTATAGTTTATACATAATAATAATAATAAAATACGTAATCGGCCGATTCTGTACATTTAAGATATTACTGTGTTTTTGGTCAAGCCTGTGGCAGCTACAACTCTTTCACTTAGGTACTATTTTTTCATTTTTGAGCAAACCCAAAATTTTCATGAAAAAGATTTTTTGGTAATATTTTACCAATGGCTGTGATTCAGGTATTATTTTATTAATCAATTACTATAATAATATCACATATTACCTATTATTATCACAAAAAAATTAAAACAAAACTTTAAATTAAGGTCCGCGAACAAAAACGTCATTTTGTTTGTCGACCCTACGGCTGGCCAAATGTCAGCGCGCGTCAACAAAACTGTCATTCCGATCCCATTCTGGTCGCGCGCGGATTATACCACGGGCGTCATTCGCGATACTTATACCGCATCGTGTCCTGTACGATTCAATTTCATGATATCGTTTTGCGGAGATAGCTGAGATATACATATGTTACGCTCAAAGACCGAAAACGCTCAATGAGCGGAAAAATAGCTCACAACGCGTTGTGGTCATAATCCACGAAGCGAAATTCGCGTTGTGGCTCTAATGAAAACGGCCACGACGCGTTCTGGCAATCACAAAAAGACTAAAGAGCGAAATTCGTATCGTGGCTGATATGCTATTCGTTTTTCTTGATTGATTAGTCGTCCATAGGTATGGAAGATTATATTTGAATTACCACGCGTACTACAAAATATTTTATCTTTTACTAAATCACTGCATAACATGTTTATCATCATTATTTATAAAATATCCATAGTTCCATACTATCCGTACTAATATTATTACTGTCTGTCTGTCTGGCTGGCGCAACATAGTTGCGGGCAAATTAAATTAAAACTATATTTTTATTATTTATTGAGATCAGATTACTTTATATTATAAAAATTTACATAATATGAAGTAACAAATTACTGAACACAAAATAATATTATTAATAATTTGAAAATCACTTAAAACGATTATTTAAAATATTAAATGTAAAAAATTTTCATATGGAATACGAAGCAGTCAACCAAGTTTTGTTGATTACAGAACCCTAAGCCGGAACCCTAACAAGCTGATTTTTTGTATATTGATAGATTAATAGTTATATAATTTAAGAGTAACATTGTCCTACAAATAAAACAATCCATATTTTACGACCATCAATTCAAAGTATGAAATCCTTTCTATCTCTGTTAGCTACCACTTTTGAGATTTTTCGCAAATAAAAATATTGTTCTTGTTCGTCTTATCAAAATGAAGCTACTCACAAAAAATTAGCTTGATAGTAATAAAAAAAAAAATTGTTCTCAAAAATAACAGTATTTCTCCACTATTTACTGAATGTTATTATACTTATAAACCTTTCTTTTCAATCATTCTATCTATTAAAGAAAACCGCATCAAAATCCGTTGCGTAGTTTAAATAGATTAAGGCTCCCGTACTAAAGCTTTTTGTCTGTCTTGAAAACTTTTGAAATTTGACTTACGTTGGTATTGTTACCAAGCGACGATATGGTCAGAACGCGTTATGGTCTTATTGTGATTGCCAGAACGCATTGTGGCCGTTTTCATTAGAACCAGAATGCGAATTTCGCGTCGTGGCTGTTTCACTGTGACCACAACGCGTTGTGAGCTATTTTTCCGCTCACTGAGCGTTTTTTGTCTTTAAGGGTAACACATATATTAAAATCCTACGTTTCTACGATGCTTTCATGATTGTAATATAACACGTTAAACCTTTTTAATACTTGTTCACAATCAATGTTACGTTTTCCGTAGGAGTGTGCGGAGCGGGCGGAGAAGCTTTCACAGCAAGTGTCGGAGCTGGAGGCGGCCAAAGAGACGGCGGCCGCCAACGCCACTGACTCATTACGTGCCGAACAACTAGGTATGCTATTTCATTAATTTAGGTATTGTGGTTTCATTAAAGGTGATCGCACATTTATCAGCAACGTACGTGCCGCACGCGCCGAACGCGCCGCATTTTAGAGTTGTATGAAATGTTGTCAAACCTCGCACATTCGTCTGCACCGCACCGTACGCGCCGCATAATACACGAAATGCGGCGCGTACCGTGCTGACAAATGTGCGATCAGTTTAATGGCTAAAAAACAATACCACTCCGGCGCGACGTCTGTTGTCGGCTGTAGCGGGTTTGATGGTTTCTTGAATTGTATATTAGATGGTGTCCGCTACTTTGTGGCACCAATCGTTTTTTCGGCAAAAAAATCCTATGTCCTTTAATCCTGGACTTAAAGTATCTTTATACCGAATGTTATATTTTTTAAATTTAAGCATGAACAGGTAATAGACAGTATAATATTAACTTCTTAACTTAACTTTAATAATAACTTCTTAACAAAAATTCTTTCTGTATCTCGTGAACAGAGAGTGACCTCAAGGAGAGCCAGGCAGCTCTGATTCTGTGTCGGCACGAACGAGACGACCTCGAGAGGAGGCTGACCGCCGCGCTGCAGCAGCTCGACGCCTGCAAGAGAGAGAGGGACGATGCTATACACTCTCTCGCTCTAGCTAATGCAGAGGTAAATATGGCTTTTGATTGTACCTTACTTTTTTCTCATTTACTTTTATATTTTAAGAGGAAAGATTTGGTCGCTTATGTGGAATAGTCTCCGAAATGATTAGAATGACATTACTGGGAAGGCTTCTTTCTCGCTGTAAAATGTACAGTTTCGTCATAAAATGTTTTCTTCCTAGGTGGAAAAGCTAAAAGAAAGTAATCTGCGACTAGAGGAGGAAGCGGCAGAGCTGGCGGCGCTGAGGGCGCGGGCGGCGCTCGCCGACACGCTTTCTTCGCAACTAGAGAGGTACTATTTAATAAAACTTCAAAAGCTCTCCAAAAAAATTTAAAACAGAAGTGTTCTGGAAGTTCCGTTGACTGATGTTGAAACTCAGTATATTATGACGTGCGACCAAGCGATGTCAAAAAACACCGAGTGCGCTTAGGCATATTTTTTAAAAACTGTTTGTAATATAAGATTCACGTGACATAATGACGTGACAGGGAAAGCGAACGCGCTGCGGCAGCGGAGGCGGCGGCCGCAGCGGCAAGCGCACGTGCGGAGACGTGCGCGCGGCGCGAGGCAGCAGCACTAGAGCACGCCGCGCAGATCACCGCGCAGCACGTCGCCGCCGCCAACGCTGCGCGCGACCACACACACACGGTACGTCACGTCGCAGGCGGCGCGCAGACGTCACGTCACAAGTGTCATACCGGCAAGAGTCGCCTTCATGTAACTCCTGTGTGCCGAGTGTGAGTTTTTGTTTCACATTCGATCGTGAACGCGTTTAACGTTTACTAAGATTTTGTATGGGATTTGTACAGCGCCACCTAGAGATGCTCACGGGAGTGAGCCCAGCCCAGTGAGTAATCCCATACAAAATCTTAGTAAACGCCAAACGCGTTCACGATCGAATGTGAAACAAAAACTCACACTCGGCACACTGATTTCGATATCCACCAGAAAAACGTTGACTCAAAAGTTTAAACGCTGGCTTATTAATGTTAAAGGGGAGTGCTTCTGATTCAATGAAGCCTGCAAACAAGTGGTTGAAGTATTTGAAGCTTGACCTTGAAAAAAATTACCTAGAGGGCGCTTTATTTCTAACTGCGCAACATAATCTAGGACGTTATTATAAATCTTAACAATCACATTTTAATTTAGTCATGTTATTCTCCACAAAATACTTTTCTAGTATAATAATGCTGTAATTTGCGCAGGCGCAAGCGCTGACTGCAGACAACGCGTCGCTTCGTGAGAAAGTCACTTCACTGGAGGGCGAGGTGTCGCGGTTAAAGACGACCCTCGACCAGCACACGGAGAAACGCCAGCAGGAGAACCGAGTGCTCGCCAGAAAGGTCAGGATATACTGGTCCATATTTACATAACTATAGTTTCTTCGCGTTAAAATCGTAATACTCTAGAATTAGCTTACTTACGCGCGGATAGTCTTTTTTTTTTATCTCTCTATGGTCTATTCACGCTAAGGCCTACTTGCGCTTAATCCGAGTTACAATTTACTCTATGTTAAAATGTAAAGCCTTTACATAAACACGCGGAAAGATAGTAACACAATCTTTAACCCAGACTGTAATTCCGGGTTAGGGCTTAAAGAAAAATGTACGGTTTTTGAGGTACAAACTAATCTGCATCATCAATATGTAGGTGGCAGAACTGACGGAAGAGCTTCAGGATTCCAACAAGAAGCTTGAGTGGGAGCAGGGCGAGAACAACGTGCTCAAGAAGAAACACGCCAGTGCCATTAGGGTATTTTATTTCTACAACGATTTGACAGAACGTTAATACAAAATATTCTCTTTGCGATATGGGCTTTCATTACTTTTAAATAATGGGAAAGAGTTGCTTATAAGTGATTTGTATATTTTATTTTACTTATTTTTTGCATGCCTAAACACAAGGTAGAAAGACTGAACCATGTTTATTAATTTAACAACTTTTGTACTTCTTTCTGCAAATAAATTATTATTATTAATATTAGAATTGGACAAAATAATACTACCCCTTTGTATAAGGGTTTAGCGTGATTTCAGCTCTGCCGCAATCATGTAGTGGTGTGTGGCAAAAATAATGCTTACAGAAATGTCATCAAAGTACCAGAAGATTATTGCAGGACTCCGGAAAAAATATATTTCAAATGTCAATATGACAAAACAGCCGCCAACAACCCCAACAGGTGTAGCATGGTCACCATAGAAACGGTTTCTTTCTACGAAAGAATAGACAAAGCGACAGTTAGAGACGACAAAGTGACAGCTAGACAATGGAAATCCGCCATTTTGTCGATAAAATCTGTCAGTATGTCGATTTTTTCCCATGTCTACTGTTGTTATGCTAGCCCTACAAAAGTAGGGCTATAATATCCCACTTGTTATTTTTATCATAATTTGACGCTAAACGTCTATGTTAGATAAATTTAAGATTAAACTAGTTTATAATAATAAATATATTGTGTTTGAAAGGAAATGAACCGCGAGCTGCAGCGCGCCCTCAAGCGCGTCGAGCAGCTGGAGGCCAAGCTGCCGCCGACCAACGACGCCGACTCCAACAGAACAGGTAATTATCTATAGATGTACTAGCTGACCCGGCAAAAGTTGTTTTGCCATATAAATTCTTTCTAGTATCAATACTACGAATAATAAAATCTAAGGAAATGTAATTCCGTCAAAAAACATGTTCTACAATACTTGTCAAAAAAGTTGTTTTTATTATTCGTGGTATCAATATGAAAAGTAGATAAAAATCTATTCTCAGGCCTAACGAATGTACATACAAAATTTCATTAAAATCGGTTGAGTCGTTTTGGAGGAGTTCGCGCACAAACACTGTGACACGAGAATTTCATACATTCGATGTTTAGTAAAAAAAATATTCCTATAGAAGAAAGGCCAATACTACAAAAACATACGTAATACAACCGCGTCATAATTTCTCAACATTGAGACAAGCTAACGTGTGTTCGTACTGTTTTGTAATTCTACTTAAATTATTATCTAAATATTTTTTTTGTTTTATTTTATTTTTTAACCTATTTCAACCATCATCTATGACTTTATGTTATTGATTACTATGTATATTGTGAACGCTCGTGCGTACAATACGCTGCGTTGCGTACCAACGCATACGTACACGACTGTACATTCGCTTAAAACGTATTAGTCAGTTTGCTTTTGTTATTTTGTTATTTTTTTTAATATAATGCAATATAATTTCAGGTTCTGTAAGCTCTCTCAGCAGCGGTGAAGGCGCCTCCAACGGTGAACGAACTTCCAGCGACGTACCGCAAGTCCAGGTGTGTATAAGTAGTATAAGCTTTTATTAAATTCATTTCCAATTAAAAATAGTTGACATTAACTGTACACAAAAACTTATTAAACCGCATCTTCGACATCCGTTTTACTCCCATATCTTTGTACATATTTCACCGGATGAATGTGCATTTTTCGCAAAATCACTATTTAAATAATTGATGCCGTTTTCAGATAAAACGCCCAAGTTTGATAAAAATGCTAGTGGCACAGGTCTGTTTAAGTTATATTTGTAAAGTGTATAAAGTTATATATTTAACACAACTATGTATTTGTAAATTGTAGATGTAATTTTAACACAGACTTAATATAATCTTTGTTTACTTATTAATTGAGAAGTAAAAAAAAAAATACACAGAGACTTGACCTACATTATAGATTATTTTGTTAGTAAAGTTAGTGTAAGTAAAAACACAATTATAATTAAGTAAGTAAAGAAGTAAAAAAGTAGAAGATTGTTTATTACTACATTAAGGCTTATCGAGATATTGCAAACAAAACAGGCAAGTATGTTGCATACTTCAGACCCTTTAAAACAAGAGGGGGGAAACATTTTTTACTAATAAACCTTCCATGTACCATCGAAGAAATTGATTCATAGGCAGTTGATGGACCTACGTCATTTGGTTAGATTATGTCAACTTAATGTAAGTTGTCATCCGTCGGCTGGGTTCACTGACCTCCATTATACAAGTACGCTGGACCTATGATACCCACTTTTTTTGTGCCTATTTGAAGCGGAATCAGCGCCCTCAGCGAGAGGGAAGAGAACTAAATTTGACGTAACTTGCAAATGGCCGCTTAGTCGTTATTGGTTGTCATCACTATTATTAGTTCCAAATACTCCCACTACTGCGATCAGCGCCAACATGGCGACTTTCAAACGTCATTTTTACGTCAAATTTAGTTCCTATCACTCACATTGGGGGAGCTGATTCCGCTTCAAATAGGCACAAAAAATAGCTGTCATTTCAAAGGGTATCATTAGTCCAGCGTACTTGTATAATGGAGGTCAGTGGCTGGGTTTGACAAAACGCGACCAAAATATGTAGGTCCGTCAACTGCCTACGAATCAATTTCTTCGATGGTACTTCCTAAAAGGAATTATTTTTGTTGTAGGCGGTGGCGCCGGACCGTCAGGCGCTGATCGAGCGCATCGTGTCGCTGCAGCGCGCGGCGGCGCGGCGGGCGGAGCGCTGCGAGTTCCTGGAGGAGCACGCGCGCGCGCTCACCGCCGAGCTGCGCGGCAAGGCGCGCCTGCTGCGCCGCCTGCTGCCCGCGCTGCCGCCCGCCGCGCTCGCGCCCACCGACGCTGATGCCGCCAAGGTATAGGCTTTTTGAACTACGAAAGCTTGCCTACGGGTTCCCCCACAAAACTGCGAATTCGCATCGCATCGTAATGTTAATTTTAATATGAGTTTTGTCGCAGATATTTGCGATGCGATGCGAATTCGCAGTTATGTGTGACAGCCCTAACTAGAACACTTACCAAAACGACGACGACGAACTTGCTAGAACTGCACTACAACGACATATTGTGGATGTTGGCAGTAAGTAACAGATTATATTAATTTAGCTCTAGCGTAGTAGTCACTATTATTATTATCGTTTATTCCCATGGTGCTTCCCCTTCAGTTCTTTGACTTTCGGTCACTGCAACTTTGTGCTGTCTCCCGCTTTATATGGGGAGGGAATCTGGAATTCTTCTTACTCCTCCTATTTTCTTCTGATTAATTTCGTTGCGGGTCCCAAGACAGCTTTAGCATGTCCCTCGGTCTCCCTGAGATAATATCAAAGGGTTTTCGTGGTTGGATACCGCTGTCGATCCTGGCGACACAGGAGATGTGGTGGGCCAAAGCCCGATAAAAAAAAGGTAAGTAACAGATTTATGCGCGGTATTGAAAACGCAGGAGTCAAAGCGTTTTATATAGGCTGAGTTAAATAAAATAAAAAAGCCTTAATTTGACCAAGCTACAAGGATTCTTATCAACTATGTATTATTAAAACATTATATTTGCAAATAGTACTTTTAAAACTAGGTCCCCAGGTCGGGTAAAGGCCTCCTCCAAAGATGACCACTTCTCTCTGTCTTGGCCCTTGGGCTGTTTGCCACCAATTTGTGAAAATAGGCTGAGTTACATAAGGTAAATTATATAGTTTCTGCTTCAGTCCTGCTCTTAAAAATGCACTCCTTAATTATTTATGTTTAAGAATTATAACTAAAAAAAAGTATTATCGCATTTCACGCAGCCACGACGGAGACTTACCAAGGTAAATATTATTTTCTGTGACGTCAAACTTAATTTCAGTTTGTTCTATAATAACGTACAAAAATCTGGTCTAAATATACAAAGTTTTTTCTCTGTGTCACTGAAAATAAGGCCCGTATAAATAGTCAGTAGTCAGTACTCAAGATACATCTCGGTCTCAAGACACGGTTCAGGCTCTGTGATTGGTTGGCTGTCAAAATTTGGACCAATCACAGAGTCGAGCCGCGTCTTGAGACCGGGTTGCATCTTAAGTACTGACTATTTATACGGGACCTAAGTTACGTTTACCTATTTATTTCTTCAGAACTTTAAACTATAATATTGTTAGTGACTGCTTGGCTAATTAAATGTTCTATTACAGCAAGAGCTAGCGCGGTTGGGCGGCGGCGCGATGGCGGCGGTGTGGGGCGGCGACCCGGCCGGCCTCACGCCGGAGCTGTCCCTGGAGATGAACCGCCGTCTGCAAGCCCTGCTTGAGGACACGCTGCTCAAGAACATCACGCTCAAGGTACGTGCACGCACGCCAAATTAAGGCGCACAAGTATCTGATCTGATGGCAATTTTTGACAGCAGATTTTCATAAAATATCCTTGATCATTGGATAATTTTTTATATTTGCATGTTTAACACACAGAATCAGCCGCTATAAGAAAAAAAAAAAGGATCAAAATGTTTAATTCCAATTACCCCGGTATTGCTAGAGTCAATTTATTTTCTCACTTTTTGCCATCAGATTCTGGTAGACCTATAAATGTACGCATTCCAATAAATACACGCATTCACTGCACACAAACTGCACAAGGATATTACGTACGCCCAGTGCCCACTTACACAAATGAGTACGCAATGGGATGTAAAGCGGTAAAATTACTTTCGTAAAATTCGGTAAATTACGATATTTTACGTAAAATATTATATTTTACGGTAAATTACGGTAAAATTGGGTAAAAAAAGATTTGATTTCGTGGCATAATTTTCATTAAGAATGTGGATATAAACAATTAAACAGGTTACTTAATGCAAGTCTAGACTGCAGTAAGTCAAAACAACAATAGCCAGCCTGCCGGCTTGCTGTATGCTCTGTCGAGTGTCGTCAAGTGTCAACAAGTCGCAACAGCGCAAAATATTATGGCAAACAGCACTAATCGGCAACGTCACAACTCACACCGTGCGACGCGCACGCAGTACGCAACTCGCAACTTGCTACTTGCAACACGCTCGCCCCGCCCGGCCCCCGCCGTCATACCACCATTCTGCATACATACGTAGCCGGTAATTTTACCGTAATTTATATAAATTACCGTAAAATACGCGTATTTTACCAGCGTTTTCGGTAAAATTACGTAATTTTGCAACCCTAAGTCGCATACACACTGTTTAATTCAAAGTATGTATGATACTAAAAGTTTCGGTAAGTACTCCTTTTTACACAAAAACACCGTAAATCTTTTTCATTTCATTAATTCAATCATTGTTTTGTGACCGGTACGAATAACTTGCTTACCTTGGTTAATTAAACATAGCAAGTTGTGTAATTTCCAGGAATTTCATTGGTTAGAATGTGTAGTGGGCCAATGTCCTTTAAAAAGTAACCTGAACTAAAAAAAAAAACTAGCCCTTTGCAATCCGTTGTGGATGATTTATACAGTATTTTCAGAGCGAAGTAACCACTCCTCAAATACTGTAGTGCCTGGGACAAGATTTAAATGTCCGTATGGTTGCCCAAGCACATATGACATTCTCGCAACATAGTCGGCCTGTTCCAGAGGAAAGAACTAGTCAATTCGTCTGGGACCAACTATGTGCGGGTTTCCTCACGATGTTTTCCTTCACCGTATGAGTGTCCGTATTATGTACTTGAGATCAGAAAATGTCTCATTGGTACACGCCTCCACCCGGGATCGAACCTGCACCCTCTAGGAGTGCGAACCAAAGGTCTACCCATTAGGCCACGGACGCTCAACCTGAACTAACAGTAATAATATTACATACCTACCTAATAGTTTTTATTATTCGTTAACATATAATATTATGTATTTTCAAATTTCAGGAAAACATAGACACGCTGGGAGAGGAGATCGCGAGGTTAAAAGCGCAGAAGAACATCACCGACAGCAAATAGAACTCAATATTCAGTCATACACGGAAACTTAAATAGTAAGTCAGTCATTGTATAAATATAATTTGAAATTAGTTTTAATTACTCGACTGCGACGAGTAATATAATGCTAATTATTTTTTTTATTTTGAACATTTTTTTATCGTAAAAAATGTAAAAGGGTACGTTCAGTAATAAATACTTGCATTACAAAGATGGACCAAGTATTGATGAGTTAAAGCTCGATTCCACCAATTGTTTGTTATTGGGTTGTTAAAATGTCATGCTTTCTCTGTCATTATTACAAAAAGCGAGAGATCATGCTACCGATAATAAATCAACTTTAGCCTACATGGGTGAAATGAGCACCTAGCTAAATGAGAAATTGCGCGTTAAACGTACGTACTTTAAAAAGTAACAACGTTAATCGAGTTCATCGAACGTATGTATCGAATCATTCAAATAACTACCCGACATAGTTATACACGAGCCACGAAACACGTAAAAATTGGCTTAACTCGCACGAATTAAGTGCTATCTCGTTTCGACAACCCTGCGTAAAGAGCGAGATAGCATACATGCGAGAATGAAAGAGACAAGTAGCGTTAGACCATTTTCTTTTTTAAGCGAGCCGTTCATATGAATTTAATAGAAAGTTGACTTTTGTTTTTAGACTGAAATATTATATATTTTTAGTTCATTAACTCTTATACAATAAATCAGACGTTGAAAGTTTTTGACTGATTAGAACAAATTTTAGTGTAAAAAAATAAATTTAGATAAACCAGCATTCCAAATTTTATATTTGAAAGTAAATATTACAAAATACGCATATCCAATGTATTTAGCTCTCTAGTTATTAAAATTTCTTTCGTTGAAGACACTTGAAGAACTTATACAGGGCGCAATTGAACCTACCGGCCAAATTTTTTAGGGCTAAGGTTATCATTTAGGAGAGTCCATTTAACAAAAAAATAAAAAATAAAAAAATAGGGTGTTAATTTTTTTACAATAACATATTTTATCCCACTTAAAATCGTTGCAGAACGGTCACTTCGCGGCGGTGGGTAGAGCGGGGGTGACGCGGGGGGTGGCGCGGGAGGCCCGGCCGCGGCACGCGCCGGAGACGCGTAGTGTCCATAAATTGTGGTGTTTTTTAGGAAAACTTTCGGAAGCTATTTCTCAACATTTTAGTACTGGGTGATTATAAAAGAAAAAATACGTGTATTTTTATTTTTAACAAGGATCAATATATCCAAATTTGGTCGGAAGATTTAATTGCACCCTGTATCTTACTGATATATGGTCCAGTGGCTTACTGCCGCATACAGAGACGAATATTGTTTACTTTATTTTAATTAAATGAAGATTTTAACAGATACATTATGGAGCTTATGTCAGAATCTTCATTTTATTACAGTTAAGTAAATAATATTCGTCTCTGAGTGCGGCAGTTAGGGCTTGGTTCTCAAGTCTAGAAGTCGTGGGTTCATATCCCGAGTTGGAACAACAAAATTATTTAAGTCGAGTTAGAACTGTGCGATATATTAGTTATTCAATGTTAAAATTATATCGTCTATGAGAAGTATGTTTGAAAATATATAGGTATGTTTGTTAATTTTAGTTGTAAGTTTAGGTCACGTAAAGAGACTAGTTTGCTAACATCATGTTGACGAATTGCTTTGAGTAATTTGGATGAGATATAGCCAGGTCACTATAGCTAGCCCTTTTACTCCTAATTTAATATGTTTAAGAACCTGAGAAATATCAGAACACTGAAAATAGAATTCTGTGGTAACAAAATATGGTTAAAAATTGAAATTAGTTTTTTTTTAAATCTGCATTGTGTTGTTGTAATGCAAAATTATTGTAGTACTAGCTGTGCCCCGCGGTGTTACCCGCGGTTTAAGTGATATATAATAAAAGACTATGAAAAGTACCAATAATAGGGTCAAAACGGGACGATACATGGTTCTATAATGGTTTACGGTAGTGATGATGATGATGATGATGATGAATGTAATTTGCATAGTAGCATATGCTCTCCGTTCTTAAAACAACGTCGGAACTCCCAAACTTCTATCTATAAAGAGTTAGGAGTTCTCTCAGCACCTTCCGAACCATAGTATACCTTGGTGCAAAATCTTACTTGTTGGTAGCATATGCTTAGAATACTGCTCACGAAACCGAAGTCACCACATGTTTCCATATAAATTTTGGTGAGTTCCCTCGATTTCTTATGGATCCCTTCATCAAGTCACCACTTTTATGAATGTGGTACCAAATTGGGATGATAACCTATACACCAAAAGAAAAATTTTGAAAATCGGTTCTCAAACGGCGGAGTAATCGTTGAACATAAAAAAATCACTCCTCCATTTTGAAAGTCGGTTAAAATTGTAGCCTATGTGTTATTCTGATGTATAAGCTATATTATTGTAAAGTTTCATTAAAATCCGTTCAGTAGTTTTTGCGTGAAAGAGTAACAAACATCCATACATCCATACATACATACATACATCCAAACTTTCGCCTTTATAATATTATAAAGTAGGATAGTACTTACAATCTTCACACAATCTGTTTGGCATTTTTTAAAATTAATTTATCATTTTTTTATTTACTTATCAAGATGTGTCATGAGAATAAAGACATCCCAATCAAATAAAACTTGGCTCTTAAAATATAAAAATACAGGGTGCAATTAAACCTAAATTTTTTTTAGGGCTTAGGTATCATTTGGAGAGTCCATTTAACAAAAAAATAGGGTGTTAATTTTTTTACAATAACATATTTTATCTCACTTAAAATCGTTGCACAACGGTCACTTCGCGGCGGTAGGTAGAGCGGGAGGTGGCGTCAGGGGGACTCGGGAGCCACGCGCTGGCGACGCGTAGTGTCCATTAATTGTAGTGTTTTTTAGGATAACTTTCGGAAGCTATTTCTCAACATTTTAGTACTGAGTGATTAAAAAAGAAAAAATACGTTTTTTATTTTTAACAAGGATCAATATGTCGAAATTTGGCCGGAAGGTTTAATTGCACCCTGTATATTAAAAAGTGACGTAGGAATTGTAACGATAAACTTCCTTATGGACCATAGTTACTTTGAATTTAAGTCGATTGTATAAAATGTTTATGTTAGTTCAATCATGTATAGTACCTGAGCGGTTCGCCGCACCAAAGTTTTAAGTTAGATGGACTGTAAAAAGAATTTTGGATCATCACTTTTTTTCCCAACATAACAATGTCTTAATTGTTAAAATAAATGACTTGCGACCTTACTTATAAGGACGACCGCACACACATGTTATCCGTACGCGATTTCCGAATTCATTTTACGTATTCGGAAACCTTGCCGCACACGTTCGTTTTTCTCCGTACGGAACCAATTTCGCACGTGCGTTTCAAGTGCAAGCTGGCGTGTTCGCGCGTGAAAAAACGAACGTGTGCGATAGTCTCATTGATAGGCATTTATTTTATCAGTTTTTTGGCAAGAAAAAAAAGTTAAAAAGTGGAATATATTCTTAAAATCTTTTCACACTTGGAATGTTTTAATAAAAATCATAATTATTGTGAAAAGAATGGAAATGAAAGTATAATATCATTGTCAGAATGTAGTGTTATGTACTTAATGTTATTATTTCAAATCTGTATTAAAATGTATATTTTAGATGAATGGTTTTGAATATTATGTATAATCCTTTTTTAGTTGTCTTTAAATCATAGTCCATAGATAAAGTAACTGTTTCAGAGTAGTTTTAATTCTCAGAATATCCAACATGTATGAAAATACGTTTTAATCGCTTCTTAAAGTAAGAGGTTCTCAAATGTTGTCTTGATCAGATAGTGACATCCTTTATGTTGAGTTGCCCGTAACTTTAATTATAATAATTATTTAAGAAATAAGAATATAAATAGTATAGGCATACATGCTAATTTTCTTATTTGGCGATATAACTTATTATTGTAATATTATTATGTTCTATATTTATATATTATGTTTTAGTTGTAATAAGTAAACGCTATGGCGCTTACACTAGTTTAAAAAGATTCAGATACAACCAGTGCCACAATAGCCACCCCATATAAATTAGAAACAGTTTCTTTGTCTATGGTCGGATGGCTGTATGGGCAACGCTCCCTTTGCCTGTCCCGACCGGGACGAATTAACAAAAAAAAAATGTCTATGGTCGGTATAATCCAGTATGCCTAGATCTGTTTTGACATAGTATTTTTGTATCAGTTATCTATATGAGGTATGTTAGTGTGAATGTGTTACATATGTATCATTGTGTTAAATTGTAAATAAAATTATTTATCCTCGGCAACATTTTGTTTCATATTGTAATCAATAATCAAGTTTCCATAAAATAATAATACATATTCTGACTTCTATTCTTATTCCTGCAGCCCTAGCACGGCGACCAGTGAAAATGCGAAAGTATAGACAATCTGTGGAGATAAACTTAAGGTGCCGTTCCGATCTTTTTTCGTTCCGAAAAATTCAATTAAAATGCCACTTTATGACAGACTATAGTCACAAACTGTGTAGATAAACTTAAGGTGCCGTTCCGATCTTTTTTCGTTCCGAAAAATTCAATTAAAATGCCACTTTATGACAGACTATAGTCCTAAAAATTCAAATAATATCCTACTTTATGACATATACTATAGTCTGTCATAAAGTGGCATTTTAATTGAATTTTTGTCGGTCGCGATTAGCCGCGGTAAAGATCGGAACGGCACCTTAAGTTTATGTCCACAGTTTGTCTATACTTTCGCATTTCTACTGGTCGCCGTGCTAGTACTAGAGTGGAAAACCATTAAAATAAAGTAATTATTAAATGTATTTGAGTGCAGCTGTTGAAATATTATTATTATCGACTATTGTCATTAATACGGTTAGTACACCGACGCTACATATTGCAAAAAACCGGCCAAAAATATTCTGTCTGACTCGTCATCATTATTATTATGGCAATTCGTCATAACTCATATTGCATCTCGCTCTATCGCATTTTTGTTACTTTTTCAAGTTTCAAAACGTCGATGTGCTAACGGCGTTATAAAGGAAGAACAAATCACATAGTACACAAGAAACTTAATTAAAATTACTAATTACCTAACTTTCAGTTACTTTTAACTTTTTTATTCGACCATGTTCGTTTCAAAATGGTTGCCATTTTGCAGAGTATTCTGTAGATGACGTACAATACCAATAGCAGTATAGCAGCTTGATCCAGCATGTAAATTTCGTACCACTTGTATAGAGTCGACCTTGAGCGGAGGTGGTGAGCACCTGGGAAAATTAATTTATTTTATTCAATGAGAAAACTTATAGCCATTAAACAATGGAACTATGTATTCTAATTACTGTAAGACATTAATAAGTTTCCACTAACGTTTCACGTCAAAAAGTGAAGCTGATTATTCTCCGACATTAGGTCATATTATTGGACTCGAAAGAATAGCGTATAACCAAGCACGCTACGTGCGACTCGAATACATGAAAATACTGCACCAGTATCGTTAAAAGTGTATGGATTGAAATATTTTTTTCACCTCAAAACATTCAAAACCGTACAAAGAAGTTTTTACTTTAGAAACACATTAATGATACCTTTGCTCTCTATAGCGAGTTCCACGTAACTCGTAACAAGCTTCCGCGGAGATAGCGGCCTCTTGTGGAACAGACTCGACAGGAACTGTGCCCGCTTGTAGTAGCTGGAAGAATAGCGTTTAAGCTTAGTTTGAATAGGTCGAACGTGCTCAAAACTGGAACGGTTGCTACTTCTTTCAATCCCCCACTTTGTATCAAATTGCAATAACATTAACCATTTATAGATCACCAGTAATGAAGAATTAATACCTGTCGTTGCTAAGCATTTCGTTCAAGGCCACGCTGAGTTCTGGTACCATGTCCGGCGAATACGGTACCATAAGCGCCCTTCCCGCTCGCACCGACTGCTCGGCGTTGCTGGGCTGGTCCCCGAACACCGGCACCGCCAGGATCGGCTTACCGAAGTGGAGAGACTCGATGGTGCTGAGCATACCGCCGTGCGTTATCAATACCTTCAAATTTGGATGAGCTGTAAGTAGAGACAAGAAATACAAGTATTGCTGTATAGAGCTGCGAAATATTGATTCCATTACATTGCAAGTTACAACAGTGTCATTAGCAAGTGCTGTAAGCAAACCCTACTGTGGGGAAGGCATCATCTTCACAGGGAAGCCCTAGGCCCCTAAATTGGGTGATGACTTTCAAAATTAGAATAAAAGTAACCGAAGCCGATACAAATTGCTCTAAAGAAATAAAGTTTTCTATAGAAGGTACCTAACGCCTCAGAAACCCATTATATATTTAAAAGCATAAATCTTTTATCTTACACAGTATACTTGGTTGAGGCATCCAGGCCCTGACGTGCAGATTCTTCGGCGGACTCTCAATTCTGTCTTCGAGTTTCCAAAGCACAGTGTAGGGCAGTTCGGCAAACATTTTCAACAGATCCTTCTTTAACTTTTCCGGTAACAGCTTTGCTTTAATGACGGAGCCCATGCTGAAGTAGACTGCTCCATTTTTAGACGAGTCCAAAAGCTCCTGTAAATCCTACAACAGAAAATGTCACCAGATTTAATCCATGATCCAGCCATTAGATCGCTTCGGTCCAACGCAATTCGCAAATGAACTGGGCATGATTTGATGTTTTGTATGATGTTTACTTTCTAAGCGTAACGCCTCCGTGGTTCAGTGGTCTAGAGCGTCGCTCTTGACTCGGAGGTCGTGGGGTCGATTCCCGCGTTGGAAACATGTTATTTCCAAGTTTGGTTAGGACAATGAAGGCTGATCACCTGATTGTCTGACAAGTAAGATGATCCATGCGTCGGATGGGCATGTAAAAAGTCGGTCCTGCGCCTGATCTCTCGCCAGTCGTGTCGGTCTTCCGTCCCACTGGGTTATGAGAATAAAGGAATAGAAAGTGCTCTTGTGTACTGCGCACACACCCGGGCACTATAAAATTACTCCCGCGTACCTGGCCTGGTTTCAATGAAACCGGCCACCGTCACCGAAACCGGTGTGGGGAGTATTATATATTACTTTCTAAGCGATATAATAGGGATTTGATGCCAGAATATGTAGTAGTTACTTACTGAAGAAAGTGTTACTTAAATTACTATATGCCCTGAATATCGTAATGCGCGTCTGACATTATCCCATTAATGTGCGAAGGTGTCTGATTCTTACCTGAGGCAGTGGTGGGACATAATCGTCAATATGGTACCCACCGATCTCCACAACATTGGGCGGCAGGCTGCGGGCTGCGGAGTATGATGGATGGGAGTTGAGGAACAGAACGGAGATGTCACGTATAGCTTCAGAATAAGGCCTCAACTTGTGTCCTCTAGCTTCGGCAAGCGGACCAAACTTCTGCTGGTATTCCAGCTCACTCGCTGAATAGTCATTTCTGTTAAAGGAGAAACCATTTTATAACGTTTAGCATTACCAAAGAATTTCTTGCAACGGAAGAATAGTCTGATTGACAAAGGAAATCTGTCGTTTGGTCCATAAAGTCTGTCAATGTTTCTGTTTTTGGGGCTTTTCTACTATGATCATTTTAAGTCTGCTGTTCGATCAAACTTGGCTTTTAGACAGAATAAAAGATAATTTTTAGTTCGCAACACAAAGAAACCAAAAGTTTAATTGTGTTGATTTTGGGTTTGTTTGTTTACGGCACTTCCAATCCAAAATGTTACTTGGAAATTGGAGTGTACCGGATTTTCTATAAGGAATATCACTCACAGAAAGCCATAAGTGATCAGGAAGTACCACAGAGTATTCTTCAGCCGCTGTCCCAAGGTCATGGGTATGGGGGCGGAGTTCATCATGACGGGTACGGTGGAGACGCCGCGGAGGGAGTCCATCAGCAGCTCGAGGTGTGGAGTCATCTCCCCGTGCAGCTGGATCCAGGGGACCTGTAGCGTTGCTGCGTACCTGAGTGGTGTTTGTATAATGAATTCAAGGCCGTCGGCGCTAATTTCTACAGTGTATGGATATCAAAATTCAAAGTAGTTGAGATCAAATTAGCCCAACCAGAGACATTACGCTGCAGCGGAAAGCCAGCCAAATCGCACTCCGCTGTAGCAGAGCAACGCGTCACTTATCTTCCATATTACTGAGTTACTGACGTTTCGTGCCGCGTAGCGCCTCTGCCGCGTAGTGAGGCTTGGCTGCAGTGCAGTAATGCCTACTGCGCTAGTCGAAGTCTGGCCATAGACGGACCGCAAGTTGCAGTAGGGACCGACTGCTCTCGAGCGGTCGCGTTGTTTGTACTGCCCGACCGCTCAAGAACTGCTCAAGCGGTCCGTGTATTGTGGATATGAATTTAGTAGGTATGTAATCTGTAGATCGCCGTGCGGCGACCGCATTTTGCAGTCGGTTTCGCTACAGGATGCGGTCCGTCTATGGCCGACCTTAGTTTTAGCATAAGGTTCAAAATAATTACCCAGCTTCAACGTCGCTGAAGAAGTATTCGCTGATAACCGCATCGTAGTTCTCGCTGATCAGAGCGCGGCGGACTTCGGGGTGGTCAGTGATGGTGGCGGAGATGTTCGCGACCACCCGCCTCATCTCCCTCATTAGATTGGCATCGTTCTTCATTATGTTCACGTCTGGTAACGAAAAATGTGGTTTAAAACTTCAACGATATTACTGAACATGTTGCCTGCAACTTCGTTGAACCGTAAGGGCCGATTCACACCGGAATGGCAGCGCAGCGGCGAGCATTTTCAGTGTCATATGATTTTAAACTTTATCTTCATTATTGTAATACATAGTATCGCTCGAGAAACTTGAAAAGTCTCGCGGTCGCGATTTCTCAAGCGATACTATCTATTACAATAATGAAGATAAAGTTTAAAATCATATGACACTGAAAATGCTCGCCGCTGCGCTGCCATTCGGGTGTGGTCGGCCCTAATTCGTTTATCGCTCGGGAACCGTACAGTAAGACACCTTGATGACTGATTGGTATACAGACAGACAAACTTTCGTATTGATACATAATACTTATTACCTATGGTTATACATATTACTTGATTAAAAGTAACCATTGGCGCCGGTAGGGGTGCATGGTTGTGCACTTGCACCCCTTGGGAATCTCGGGATCAACAGGAATTATTGAAATAAAAAGCCGTGAGCCGTCTGTAACCCTATAACCATGCCGTACAAAGATAGTTCGTAATGTTTCGGCACTAAATGTATTCTGTTGACGTAAATAGACAGTCACTATTGTTCGTAAAGTAAAAAGAAAAGAAAAGAAAGAACTAAAATCTGCACCCCTTGGAAAGTAACCACAACTTTAGGTATTAAAGCGACTGGACATATTGCCTGCGACTTGGTTGTACCGCAAGTCGTTTATTGCGTGGGAACCCGGGTACAGTATGACAGATCGACAGGCAGACATTCCCTCACTGACCTCCATTATACAAGTACGCTGGACCTATGATACCCAGTACCCACTTTATTTTTGCGCCTACTTGAAGCATAGACCTATCCTTTTTCATTGATTTGAAGCGGAATCAGCGCCCCCAGTGAGAGGGAAGAGAACTAAATTTGACGTAACTTGCACATTTGCAATTGCCATTGCCGCTTAATCGTTATTGGTTGTCATCACTAGTATGAGTTCCAAATACTCCCACTACTGCTATTAGCGCCAATATGGCGACTTTCAAACGTCATTTTTACGTTAAATTTAGTTCCCAATTGCTATCACTCACATTGGGGGAGCTGATTCCGCTTCAAATAGGCACAAAAAATAGCTGTCATTTCA
Organism: Cyaniris semiargus; assembly: GCA_905187585.1. NCBI lineage: Eukaryota > Metazoa > Arthropoda > Insecta > Lepidoptera > Lycaenidae > Cyaniris > Cyaniris semiargus. The sequence goes on from LR994549.1 coordinate 2,288,063, forward strand.
AAGGGTATCATTAGTCCAGCGTACTTGTATAATGGAGGTCAGTGCATACCCTACTTTCGCACTGGTTATGTTAGTGGGGATGTGGTGTTTTGAACTTACGATCAACTGCATTTTGAAGGACACTCAAATCGATAACTCTTAAATTTTTTATCGGTTTCTTATCAGGATAAATTGTGATCATCGTTACCTGAAAATACACAATTCGTGGTCAAGTAAATTGAGTAGGTACTAATTTAAGTGTGATAAAATTATTTTGATATTTTTATTATAATTGAATTCGACATCCTCATCGCATCAGTGATCCCGTCATTCTGCTAAACAGAAGTCCTTGGTTTATCATTATCCTGTTACAGGATCAACCTGTCCATGTTGCCGTCTTTGTCATATATTTGGAAAAACCTTTGGACAGACAATGACAGCTATATGGAATTAGTTACTCTTGTCTAATTCTTAGTTAATCTATATACTTAGATAATATTATAAAGCGGAAGAGTTTGTTAGTTTGTTTGTTTGTTTGTTTGAACGCGCTAATCTCAGGAACTACTGGTCCGATTTGAAAAATTCTTTCAGTGTTAGATAGTCCATTTATCGAGGAAGGCTATAGGCTATATTTTATCACCCTAAGACTAATAGGAGCGAAGAAATAGAGGAAAATGTTGAAAAAACGGGGGGAAATTATTTGAATGGGCTTATTTGAACGCGCCAATCTCAGGAACTACTGGTCCGATTTGAAAATTCTTTCAGTGTTAGATAGCCCATTTATCGAGGAAGGCTATAGGCTATATTTTATCACGCTAACTGCTAAGCCTAATAGGAGCGAAGAAATAGAAGAAAATGTGAAAAAACGGGGGAAATTATTTGAAAGGGCTTATCTCAATTCTCACGAACTACTAGAGCAATTTTTCTGTTATTTGGGTCAGATAAGAAGTAGACCACCTGAAGGATCATAGGCTATTTTTTGTAGACTGATTTATCTGTGAAATATCTAATTTACGCGGGCGAAGCCGCGCGGAACGTCTAGTAGATAATATGGCCTTTAGACTGGCCATAGACGGACCGCAAGTTGCAGTCGGAACCGACTGCTCTAGAGCGGTCGCCGGTCGCGTTGAAATTTGCACGCGACCGCTCAAGAACTGCTCGATCGGTCCGTGTATTGCGGATATGAATTTAGTATGAAAACTGCATATCGCCCTTGCAGTGGCGGGGCAAGACCTAAATTTGATGTGGGCAAGATGATATATTATCTTGCGAGGCCCCCTGAAATATATTTTGCGAGGCCCCCTGATGGTTGACGCTAGAGGACGGATTTGTTGATGGAAATAATTTTTGATACTCAAACTTTTACTTATAAAACTTTTTATTTATGAATATTTAAGTATTAAAACCAGTAAATCCTTAAAAAAAACCTCGTGGTCCAAGGGGCGCGAGGCCCCTTAGACCGCGAGGCCGTGGGCGGTCGCCCACGTCGCCTACGCCTTACGCCGCCTTTGTCGCCGTGCGGCAATCGCATCTTGCAGTCGGTCTCAACTGCAAGGTGCGGTCCGTCTATGGCCGTTGGCCGGCCTTAGACGAAAATATTTTGGTTTAAGTACCTCATGGCCAGATTCCAGTAGCGGCTTCACAAGCCCCATCATCAGGTTGTAGTGGCTCTTGGAAGGTGCGTTCTGTACGCTCATAATGCGGTAGCTCAGACATGTTGTTGATGTTAACAACAATAACAATATCCACTTCATTCTCGATAGGTGTCTAAAAAGAAGAAAAACACAATACTTTAAGATGTCTGAGTAATTAATATTTATTTAACAAATCGTTTATTAGATATTTTCAACACTTATAAGAGTATACTCACTTTCCGAACAAAAAAAAAAAAACGGCTAAGTGCGAGTCGGACTCGCGCACGTAGGGTTCCGTACCGTTATAGAGCAAAATTAGGAAAAAAAAATGTGTTTTTGTATGAGAGCCCCCCTTAATTATTTATTTTATTTTAAATTTATTATAAAATATTAAAGTGCACATATAATAGAGGATTTTGTGAAAATTTCAAGTGTCTCCATCTTGCCATTATGAATTAGGAGCCAAAAAGGCCAAAAAATCACGTTTGTTGTATGGGAGCCCCCCTTAAATATTAACTTTATTTTGTTTTTAGTATTTTTTGTTATAGCGGCATCAGAAATACACAATCTGTGAAAATTTCAGAAGTCTAGCTATAGCGGTTCTTGAGATACAGCCCGGAGACAGACAGACAGACAGATAGACGGACAGACAGACGGACAGATATCGAAGTCTCAGTAATAGGGTCCCGTTTTTACCCTTTGGGTACGGAACCCTAAAAATTAACTTCTTTTCACGAATTAGATTCTTTGTTGTATTGTATCTTTTGTTTATCTTTAAATATTGTGATTGTTATAAGTACTACACTATAATATGATTCATTTTTAAATCGGCATATGCGTCTGATAATATCTACTTAATCCTCACATATTGGTGTCACAATGAATTACTTGTGAATTGTGATATTTTATGAAGTGAATGTTTATTATAGGCTGATAAGACAGAAAAGTAATCAAGTTTATTTAGTGCTGAGCAATGAATGATAATAATTGATAAGCCAATGTTGTATGATGTACCTACCTATCCACTGCCTATATAAAATGTTTGTACAAGATGGACGACGCCCGCAACTCTGTTGCCCCAAAATTCGTTTATCGCGCGGGAACCGTACATTTTTCCGGTATAAAAAGTATCCTGTGGCCTTTCCCGGGACTCAAAGTATCTCCATACTAAATTTAAGCAAAATCGGTTCAGCGGTTTAGGCGTGGAGAGGTAACAGACAGACACTTTCGCATTTATCTACACTAATATTATAAAGAGGAAAACTTTGTTTGTTTGTTTGTTTAATTGTAATGAATAGGCTCAAAAACTACTGAACCGATTTTAAAAATTCGTTCACCACTCGAAAGCTACATTATCCACGAGTAGCATAGGATAAATTTTATTTTGGAAAAAAATAGGGTTCCGTAAGATATTTGGGTTTTTCGGACACAAGGTGTAAAAATCAACCAGAAAAGTTACTTATTTAGCGTACGCTGCCTAAACTATAAAAGATAGAACCATAAAATGTTCTAATTAATTGTAGATCTTATAAATATCTACAAAAAAGTCCGCGACACACTAAACCTATCTATGTCGAGTGAGGCACAACCATTTTTTTATTTAAAAATCTTGAATTTTATTTTGACTTCATTTAAACGCGTTTATTTTACTCATGCTATTAATCCTTATCAAAATAAATTATTTCATCACTAAGCACAGTTTATGTACGCACCAAGGCGGGGATGCGCGTGCGGGAGGGAGCTTAGATCTATTAGTAAATGATGATTTAAATAATACTTAATTATTCACTAAATCTAAATAATATATAAAACTCAAAGGTGACTGATTGACATAGTGATCTATCAACGCACAGCCCAAGCCCCAAACCACTGGATGGATCGGGCTGAAATTTGGCATGCAGGTAGATGTTATGATGTAGGCATCCGCTAAGAAAGGATTTTGGTCAATTCTACCCCCAAGAGATAAAATAGAGGATATACCGATCGGGCTGAGACTTTGATACCTAAATAATAATAATACTTCTTAACGCGAGCGAAGCCGCGGGCAAAAGCTAGTAATAATAATATTAGTATCAGTACCATCTGTTTACTAATTTTATGAGTTTCTACCGTCGTCGTCTAAAGTGTGGACTCTGGAGTATTTAACCCCCGACCAAAAAGAGGGGTGTTATAAGTTTGACGTGTCTGTCTGTCGGTCTGTCTGTCTGTCTGTCTGTGGCATCGTAGCATCCAAACGGGTGGACCGATTTTGATCTAGTTTTTTTTGTTTGAAAGCTGACATGATCGAGAGTGTTCTTAGCTATAGTTCATCATCATCAGCCTGCTCATTGCTGAAATATCAGGGTTTATCTGGTTCGTGATAGGCCGATTAGCAACTTGCAGTCGTTTGATGGGTTTTATATTTTGCATTCTGGTTCGTGACACTTATGAATATATACATATTAATGGAAAGTTGACCCTGGTGCTGCAGCATCACCTGGTAATCAATAGGATACCCAACTCCTTACCAACTTAGAGCAGAGGTTTCGTGTTTGGGCTCATTTTAATTGCGACAACCAATAAGACGTAGATAAGCAGTAAATATTTGCATGCTGATGCTGCAGCATCACCTGGATTGTATAGGAGCCGAGCTCCGTATGAACCCAGGGTGGATGGAGGTTTCATGTTTGGGCTCATATTGACGGCCTCATCCAAGATGATATTTATTTATAGATCGTATTCATTGGGAAATGGGATATGATCCTGTTGATAGGAACAATTCTGCACTATAACCAACACAAGTTTAAAAAGCATAAAATAAAATTAAATTAAGAAATTTAAAAAACCCCCGCCAAACAACTTTAAAGTGTAATGAAATAATATTTACTGACTTTAAGTTAAAATAATTTCTAAGTGTAAAGTAATATTTTAGTCCATAATTGTTGTCAAGGTGTGTCGGGGGACCGCTAATGTAGATGTTTGATTTCATATTTAAACATTATAGTTTAAAGGTCAGTTCACAGCGAACTGAATCGAGACAATCAGCGATACAAAATGCAAAAGTCGCTGTTGGCAGTCCCCCGACACACCGTGACAACAATTATGGACTAAAATATTACTTTACACTTAGGAATTATTTTAACTTAAAGTCAGTAAATATTATTTCATTACATTTTAAAGTTGTTTGGCGGGGTTTTTTTTTTAATTTCTTAATTTAATTTATTTACAAAAATAGTTTATGGGTATATTCCGTAATTATGATACGTAAATTATAAGAACCTTTACAGAGTTATAAAATATTCATTGTAAAACCAAAAAGTACTCGACTCACAATAATATTCCATTGACAAAAGTATCTTATCACGTGAAGATTTTTATGGTATCTAAAGCTTGATTATAAACAATCACGTCTGCTGCTTATGATTGCTCAGTAGCTCACTAGTTCATACTGACTCGCTGGTAATAATAGCCTTGAGCGTAACCTCATTTCACATCTGAACTTCGCCTGTGTAGTTAATTGTTGAAAAAAAAAATATTGTGTGATGTCATCTCTTTCGTTCTTCTTAATAAAATCTCATATAATATTATTATACTACATGACGCCCGCGACTCCGTTGCACAAAAAATCGTTTATCGCGCGGGAACCGTATATTTTTCGGGATAAAAAGTACAATATGTCCTTTCCCGGAACCCAAAGTATCTCCATACCCAGCAGAATCGGTTCAGCGGTTTGGGCGTGAAGAGGTAACAGGCTGAAAGACAGACAGACACTTTCACATAACTTTCTTTTCTTTCGCCGAAACGGCTGGACCTATTTGTGTTAAATTTTTGTGTGCTTATTCAGTCGATCTAAGAATCGGCTGTCATCTATTTTTCACTCTCGAAAGTTATTTCGCTAAATCCTAAATGGCGCTCGGAAGATAGGTGAGGGGTTTGATTATCAAATAATTATGCAATCAAATCGTATAAAATATTTATTTAAAAGTTACAACCCTTTACCAAAATGTCATTGTTTTTTAACTTTCTTCGCTCTCGAGAACTTTCCTTTTATCACACACACTATCTTCTTGATAATTCTATAGAGGATGTACAGCACCACCAGCAGTACGGCCGCCTGGTCCAACATCCAGATCTCGTACCACTTGTACAGGAGCGTCTTTGAGCGCAGGTGGTGGGCACCTGGGAAAATAACAATGTTATGTCAAGGCCAATTTATTCCTGAACTCAAAATTAACTGATGGGTTATTTATAACTAGATGCCAAAATTTGTTAATCGCGCGGGAACCGTACATTTTTCCGGGATAAAAACTATCGTACGTGAATGTCCTTTCCCGGGACCCAAAGTATCTACATACCAAAAAGCAACATCCATTCAGCGGTTTGGGCGTGAAGAGGTAACAGGCAGTCAGAAGGACGGACAGACAGACACACTTTCGCATTTATAATATAAGTATGGAAGTGAGGATTAAGAGCGGGCTGTCAAATTTTGCTGTGTTTTCTAATAAGTATTACGATCCCGGAAGACGATTCGACGATGAGAATGAAATTGAGATTTATTTATTCATTGTATATTTATTTGATATTTGGCTAACGGAAAACACGATTCACTTATATTTTTCTCTCGATAGTTATATTTTTCGAAATTATGAATCTTTCTGGGCTTTTCAATAAATATCTGTTACACTTATTGAGTTACTATCATTAAATAACTTGCACTACTACAATCACACACTTTATAAAATAATAGCTAGAGGAAATATTAGTATTGTATTTATTTTTTAAGTAATCATCAAAAACATTTTTAGGACTTACGACCTTTACTTTCGTGCTATAATGCGGGAACCGCTGTTACGCGATATTGTTCACTATTAGCTGCAGCGTAAAGCACATTGCCCGGGAGCACGATTCATGGAATCATTGTATCACGATTGGAGGATAGCGTTGTGTGTAGGCGGGACTAGCGTTTTGACAGTAGGCTCTTAAGTAGAAAAGGTGGAAGATGGAAAATTCGCATTGCTTTGAGTCTGTTTTAAACCACTCCGCCCTTACCTGTTCTCTCGTTTAAATTTATTTAGAGTCCGGAGATCCCATGACATAATATTATAGTTTTAACTTTTAAGAAAAAAAGAAGTGTTGGAAAATGTGGAAAGTGTTGGAAAATCAGTTCACCTTTGCTCTCAATGGCGAGTTCCACATAGCTGGTGACGAGCTGCTTCGGCGGCAGCGGCCGCTTGTGGAACAGACTTGACAAGAACTGTGCTCGCTGGTAGTAGCTAGAAAATTACATTTTTACTAAAATAGTAATGTATTATGTGCCGGTGGTAGGTCAATAGTCAAAGCATAGATAGCGTTTCTGAGAGCTTCGAATTTATTCAGAAAAAAACATTGTTGTTAACTTCATTTGTTTAAACCTAAAAGTGTTCAATGATAAAATCAGAGTTTCCCAAACATTTTTCTCTCATGACCCCCTTTCAAAATTTTACTGGTTTCGAAGTCCCCTACGTCCCCTTTTGATGAACACTTTTTCGATAATTTATACTTTTTTGCAATATAAAACAGAATATAAGTGATCTAATTGTAGTGAATTATTATTAAATCTGTTTGAAAACAAGCAAGGAAATAAAGTCTAAATCGTAAGAACTACCTGTCGTTGCTGAGCATTTCGTTCAAAGCCACTTTGAGGTCTCCAACCATGTTTATTGAGTACGGCACTTTGAGGGCTCTGCCGGCCCGCACGGACTGCTCGGCGTTGCCGGGCTGGTCCCCAAACACCGGTACAGCCAGGATCGGTTTCCCGTAGTGAAGAGATTCGATGGTGCTGAGGCCACCACCGTGAGTAATGAAGACCTTCACGTTTGGATGAGCTGCAAGTAGAGATGAAATAAAATATATGCCATGCTATGTATAGGTAGACCCGTTAACTGAGTTCCTATAATATTATATTTCCTAAATATGGTTGAGACTTGAGAGAGAGGGCAGTTAAATGGTTTCTCGATATTATTAGGTTTCATTAATAGGCAAACAAGATATCTATCTCACTTAAAATACTCGGTTGAGGCATCCAGGGTCTGACGTGGAGGTTCTTCGGCAGGTCTTTTATTTCAGTTTCGAATTTCCAGAGCACGGTGTAGGGCAGCTCCGCGAACATCTCTATCAATTCGTTTCTCAAATTTTCAGGAAGATTCTTGGCTTTGATGACGGATCCCATGCTGAAGTAGATCACTCCATTTTTGGAGGAGTCCAGTAATACTTGCAAATCCTGTAGACGTGTTAAAAACTTTATCAAAACTATATATACCTATATAGTTAGGTAAATAGGAAAGAACAAACAAATGAATCAACTAAGTAACGAAAAATTCTCATTTTTCTCAAGCTCTACAAATCTTGACAATAAAGAATGATCTTAATAGAGCACATGCTTACAATAATACCTTTGGCAATGGTGGAACATTTTCATCAATATGATAACCCCCAATCTCGACAACATTAGGCGGCAGGCTGCGGGCCGCGGTGAAGGACGGATGTGAGTTGAGGAAGAGGACCGACACGTCGCGTATTGCGTCCCAGTAGGGCGGGAGCTTGTGCCCGCGAGCCTCGGCTATCGGACCGAACATCGCATGGTATTCGGCCTCGTTCGATGAAAAGTCCTTACTGCGAAGACAAATATATGATGATGTCCATTCTCTATCTGACTGTGTAAGTGCGTCAAAGGATGCGCCCAGATTGGCATGACGTGATGTTGTGACTTCATACACGGTCTCTCGTTATAGACTGTAGAGTCTGACGAGGATATCAACGATAGGCGCTGGATGCGAAGTTCACATTCATAGCACTATTATAGCTGACATTATGACAGTTGGAAGGATTAAGAAAGTGTTACTCACTAAAAACCGAAGCTCATCAGCAAATGCCATGCCGTATTCATCAGTCTCTGCGGCAGGTTCATGGGGATGGGGGCGTCGTTGAGTAAGTGGGGGATAGTGGGGACGTGGCGCACGGTGTCCACCAGGTTCTCCATGTGGGGAGACATCTCGGTGCCGTGTAAGAGTAACCATGGGACTTGTAACGCTGCTGCGTATCTGTAACAGGAAAATTTTTATTTAGTAGTTTGCATTATACTAGTTAAACTAGCTGTAGACTGCGAATTCGCCTACAAGAAATCAAGCATATTCAATCTTCCACAAGTAATTGTAGGCATGTCCTCGATGCTTTCATGGTAGCTAGATGCTTCAACTTTAGTGGATGGATGAATTTGATATTTCGAGTTCCTAGTTTTACATATTACGCATGATGCGCTTCATCATTAACAACAGCACTTACCCAGCGTCTACGTCCCGGAACAGCCACTCTGTGATGACAGCGTCGAAGGTCTCCTCCCTCATGACATGCTGCACCTCCGGATGGTTCAGCACCAAGTGGGATATATTGGACATCATCTCATTCATTCGGGAAAACGATATCTTATCTTGGTCCAAGGCGTTTATGTCTAAAGAAAAAAATAGTAAAATACTTTTAAATCAAAATAAATACTCTTTTTTAAAGAATAACAATGAAAAGTCGGATCGGATCGGAGGATCGAAAATCGCCTGTGGAGTGTGGACGTTTAAGAGAATTCTTGAACTATACAAACGTTTCGAAAATTCAGGTGGAGAGTCGAGACGCTACGTCAGTGTGAGTTGAGCCTTAGTCGGATTTTAGTAATAACTAAAAACTTAAACTGATGTAAGTATAGTAGGAGACCTTAACTCAAAATACGGTCCCATCCTGAAGAAAGCATAAAACTTGGCATGAATGTAGCTGTCATGTATGTGCTTCAATGTAGATATGGAGGCACGTCCAGAAATAATGACATACGTCCAAAGACAATATTGTAGAAAAATTAATGAACAACATATTGTTCTTTGACAGTTTTCTGATAGCTGTACCCGTTTTCATAAAAAATAAGAAAAACCACGATTTAGCATACGATACATACGAAGGGGGGGAATGGGGGAAAAATAATTTGTTGACATGCTTCTATATCCACATTAAAGCACATATATGACAACTACATAATTTTCATTATATTTTACTGTATTTTTAATAAATTTCTTGAAACCCTTAGCTCTAAAGCTAAGAAATTGTAAAAAGGTAAAAAAACGAGTACTTGAGTCAGACGCGGTAAGCTGTAACTCTGGAGGTAATGCCTCTACGACTATGAAATAGGTGTCATTTTGTAGCTCAATGCATAAGGTATCTAACTTTTTTAGCCTATTTTATCACCACTCTTGTTGTTTTCCTATAAATGGAGCAAGATAAAAAAGTTAGCCTGTTTTTACAATTTCATAATACGTTGGTGGCTGTAAACAGAAATATATCAATCTTACCATTATATAATGTAGTATCGTTTTGTAGGTAATTTATCGACGATAATTTGTTCTCTGAAGAGTAAACTTATCGTTTTCGTTTCAATTCGAAAAACCGGAATAAGGGAGATAAAAAGGGGGGGGGGGGGGGAACATTATTTCTGGACGGGTTTCCATATTTACATTGAAGCACATACATGACAGCTACATTCATGCCAAGTTTCATGCTATCTTCAGGATGGTACCATAAAATTGATTTTTATGGGTGACCCTTAACTAGAGTCTCCTACTTCTCAGAAGGTAGAGTGTAGTGTAGAGTTCTACTACGGAAATGCAACTTACGTTCAATGGCCTTCTGAGCCTCACTTAAGTCGATAACTCGTAGATTTTTTACAGGTTTCTTCTCCGGAAATATTGCAGCAAACGTTATCTATAAATTTAAAAAAGCCAAATATATTAATATATAAGGGGTGTTTTCAAGGTCACAGATTAGCAGATTTATTTAATAATCCCTAAATCGGAAAATGATCTATGAATACTCATAATATTTTTAAAAACCTATCCAACGACACCCCACAAGATGGGGTGGACGCGAAAAAAAAAATCATCCCCGCTTGATGTGTAGGGAAGTTACCATAAAAAAAATATTTTTTAAGATTTCATGTACCATTTTGTCGGCATCATTAATATGTGCATTCATGCCAAATTACACGACGGACGGACGGACAGACCGAAACTATAAGGGTTCCTTGTTGACTACGGAACCCTAAAAATGAGGAAATACTGTGAAATATATATATAATATATTGCCCAAATTTCAGCTGGTTAACTTTTGTATTTTTTTTTTGTTATGAGCCTTCGTTGGATAGGAGTCGATTTTTTAGGGTTCCGTAGTCAACAAGGAACCCTTAAGCTGGGAACAAATTATCGGACGTTGTCCTCGGACATTTTCCTCGGATGCTGCTTGTTTCTATCTGGTTAATACAAAATACACTAACGGCCGTTCCCAATATTCAATGGTCTGGTTGGTCTGGTTTGACATACGACCGATCGCAGCTAACATTGAATTGACATAAAATATATGTCTCTAATGTCTAATGAGAGCTATTCCTATCTCTAGTAGGGCAAAACCAGAGATAGATCAAATATTGGGAACGGCCGTAAACTGTGCACATTGTCTGACATAAGTCGCGGACGCGACCTTGAGCGTTCGGACGTCCGAAAAGAATCTGGCTAGCGGGATGTTTTTGCATCCCCCCCCCCCCTACCAGCTTAACGGTTGCTTCTAAAAATGTGAAAAAATTTACGGGAGTAGGAAATATGCTGAATTTAAAAGGAAAACTATCACGGCTAAGAAGACTTCATAAGTTATTGAGTAATAGTCGATCAACTGAAAAAATGTATTCGGAGAAGTATAAAGGAACTTTTTGTTCAATTTCCTTTAAACGTAACTGAGATGATGTTGTTAGTAGTGTAAAACACGTTATAAATGTACATTCATTGACCATTAAAAAAAAAAAAAAAAAACTAGCGGTACTACGGAACTAACGGAACCCTATATTGCGCGTACGGCGTGACCCGACACGCACTTGGCCGGTTTTTTTAAAATAATATTGATATGTTACCGTTAATGTGCGTAAACCAGTTAGACTGCAGATTAACAAGGTATTCTGCAGATTATCGTAAGTCAGTTAAAGTGCAAAAAGTTTATTCTATTCTCATTAAATTAAGTAGGTACATAAAACAAGTTCTTGTTTGAATAAAACGTGTTATTTAGTTGTAGAAAATTATTTAATATAATTTTTTGGACATAAATAAAGGAATAATAATTAAATTTTAAGTAAAATGTTACTCCACTAATAAAATATAAAAGATCGTATCAACTATAAAAAACAAACCAACCCAACTACGGAACCCTATATTGCGCGTGACCCGATACGCACTTGGCCGGTTTTTTTAAAAATAATATTGATATGTTACCGTTAATGTGCGTAAACCAGTTATACTGCAGATTAACAAGGTATTCTGCAGATTATCTGGGTAAGTCAGTTAATGTGCAAAAAGTTTATTCTATTAACTCATTAAATTAAGAGCGTTTACACCTAATTTCAAGTTTCCATACAATCCTGCGGCGGACTATTTGAATTGCTTTGAGCGCAGCGATTTATAGTAGTTTTAAAATATTTGTAGAAAAAAAAATAAGAAAAGATTTGTTGATATTTAAAAACAATTTTTTAAATTAAAGTGTTCTTCTATGATATGAAGCTATTATTATATTGAATTAAGTTAAATAAATAGGTAAAAAAAAGTTTTAATTCCTTGATATTTCTCATTCTTTGAATTTAAATTACATAAAGTTAAATACCTAAATGAAATATTTTCTTCTACTATTTGCTTAAGGATCTTGTCAATATGTTATTATTTTTTTCTAATTAGATCTGTCGCTGGTTTCGTAAATTTTAAGCTTCGAAACTGATACTAAAACGGAATTTAAGAAAACCTCTGTTATGGTATCGAGATTTAATGTACAAATACTCTTTAAATCGTATTTTTTTCTCTACTAACTATATAGACAGTAAAATTTCCTATAAAAATAAGTTATCAACATTTTTATAAAGATAAGTGGTTGATGATTTTTTCAAGTTTGTAAAGTACAGTTTCAAGCCAAATTGAGGCAAGCAGGTTCTTGTTTGAATGAAACGTGTTATTTAGTTGTAGAAAATTATGTAATATAATTTTTTGGACATAAACAAAGGAATAAATTATTAATTTTTAAGTAAAATGTTACTCCACTAATAATATATAACAGATCGTATAACTATAAAAAAAAAAAAACAATCAAAACAACAACAGTCTTAGGTTGACAAGCTTAAGTCAAAGTTTTAGGACTTTTACGAAGGAAGAGAATGCAAACTAACTAGGTAAGGTGCAAATATAAGCTTTTTTACCCTTTAACGGATTTTTTACACTTTAACGGATGGTATCAGGAAATCTGCAGATTACCTAGGTAATGTGCACGTTAACGTATTCTGCATTCTAACGGTAACAGATATACCATTACGATAAGTTACGCAATTGATAACAACTTTTGTTATGAAACCACTTCCATAAACACAATAATTATTAACTAACATCGAAAAAAGTTCTCTCACGAATCGCGATTCATATTATAAACTTGCGAGGCGTGACGTCATTAAAAAATCACATAAACGACCTTTATTAGGGATACGGTCATTTATTAGGGTTCCGTACCCAAAGGGTAAAAACGGGACCCTATTACTAAGACTTCATTGTCTGTCCGTCTGTCTGTCTGTCTGTCTGTCTCCAGGCTGTAACTCAAGAACGGTAATAGCTAGAGAGTTGAAATTTTCACAGATTATGTGTATCTGCCGCTATAACAACAAATACTAAAAATAAAATAAAATAAATATTTAAGGGGGGTTCCCATACAAATAACGTGATTTTTATTTATTTATTTTATTTTAATATTATTTAATAATAATATTAAAATAAAATAAAAAATTAAGGGGGGCTCCCATACAAAAAACACAATTTTTGGCCTAATTTTGCTCTATAATGGTACGGAACCCTTTGTGCGCGAGTCCTACTCGTACTTGGCCGATTTTTTAAATTATTGTCATAATATTATATTGGAGAATTTTTAAGCTATCAGAGTCATTCTCGCCAATGCATGTTTCTATTTTTGAGAGGTCCATGTAATAGGGATGATGACAAGGTAAAATAAAGAAATCACGGTAAAAAATAAGTGTTCCCAAAATTTCAGCTTGATAGCATTTGTATTTTTTTGTTATGCGCCTGCAAAGTTGGATAATCAAGTAGTTTTTTTTTTTCAATTAAATTTCTTAATATTTGTATACCATTCGATAACTTATGCAATTAAAAGCAACTTTTGTTATGAAACCACTTTCATAAACGCAATATTTAATATACCTACCGAACAAAGTTCTCTCCCGATGCTTGGTACTACTAATATACATATATTCTGTGCCGATTCGTGCAAACTACGAAAGATAGTGACGTCATTCTTTCGTAGCACTTTGTATGGAGCGTTTCGGGCAGGTCTATTTTATGAGATGTTTGAATTGTCATATCTTGGTAAATTTTTAAGCTATCAGAATCATTCTTTCAATGATGTTTCTATTTTTTAAGGGTCTTTCAATTACCAATAAGAAAAAAATTTGTCATCATGCCTATTACCAATAAGAAAATAAAATAGGAAAGAAGCATAATATTATTACAATAATTGTGTTATTAGTTATTACATTACCTATATTACAACAGCTGTAGTATATTTTTAGAGCGCAGTGTTTTTCAACCTTTTCATAAAACGACCCCCTCAATTCATTTTTTATTGACTTTTAACCGTTTATTAACTTTTATAATAATTTTACTTCGAAGACCGAAGTAATTATTTACTAACGTACTTTTCAAGCATGACGTAATGCCTAGAGTAATGCAGAATTAATGTAAGAGAGTTAAAGTTACCTCATGTCCTGCTTCCAGTAGCGGCTTCACCAGCCCCGCCAGGAGGTTGTAGTGACTCTTGGAGGGAGCAGTCTGGACGACCAGCAGTCGGTAGCCAAAAGCCAACGATATCGTACAAAGAAACAATAGTAGGAGCGTCCTCATCTTGAATTGACCTTCTAAATTCAAAAATAAAATCGGACGAACATGAGTTCATTCGATGTTGCTCCGAGTCCTGCCTGCTCTTATTTGGTGATTCACAGTTCAGTCTTGCGCATTGAGATATAAGTACTACTATATTATCTCTTATTATCTCAATGCTCTTGCGTAATATTTTCACAATTTTTTTCACGATGATTGTTTGGAACTGTTCTTGTTTATACTAACACTATATTACTAAGCCAGAGCTATTTTATAACTGACCACAATTTTATACGTTATCAAGTCAATGTTGATCTTCATAATTTTTTATCATTGTTGCCGTCCGAATCCCGTCCGTAAATAAAGTCGAAACTAATACATAGTTTCGACTATATTGCTATTCAGATAAGGTTCAAAATTGTCATAGCCCCCGTGATGCCCTCTTAATATTTCATGGTAATCGTGATTAAAAAAAGTTTTTTTTAATTTTTACAAGCTTACTTTAATGTCTATAACTGCTTATAATGCAGATATCGAATAACCGGCATACTTCCTACGTAAATCGTTTTGAATTATTAATAACTAAACTAAAACGGAATTAAAATCTGTGTAGAATTACTACAACTTTAAAGAATATGATCAATGATCATTGATCTCCGAATATATTAGCAACATGGTTTTACAGTGAACTGCTATAAATTAATCTTCACCTTATACTTGCGTTTAAATATAAGATTTCTTCAGCATGCAAGAATATTCCTTTTAGTAAAAATACTATCACTTCAAACCAGAACAGAAATCAAATGGGCACGTCTGTTGCTTTGTATTTTACTGACTATTACTGCTAAGTAGTCACTAGTATAGCGTATAACCTTGGTGACCTAAGATATTAATCATCGAAGACAGACGCTCCTAAACTATTTTGCTAATGGAACACGAAACAAATGCCTTTTATTCTATGCATAGCGATGGAGGACTGTATTTATTATTGTATTCTGATTATTTGCTGACTCAGGGTGAATATCTTATTTGATATTAATCGTTTCGATCCATCACAAATTAATTTTAAGAAACCAGTTGATACTTACCAGTATATTTGCGATGGATTGAAACAATCGATAAATGAGTGGTCGTCCTTATCTTATCGTATATTTTGTAGTTATTACAAAAACAAATCCAAATATTTATTATCTAGACGTGGTATCATTTCATAAGTAAAATGTTAATTCCCTGTGTTCCGCGGAACATTTTGAGAGTCTCTGATCTTTACATTTTTTGTATTCTATCCGTTATTATCGACCTTAGCGCTCGCAAAACAGAGCTTATATCTCCACATAACATGATTGTTGACCGTTTGAAGCGGTAAGACCGCCAATTTGCGCAGATCACTGACCTCCATATGATGGAGGTCAGTGGCGCAGATCCATTCTTTTTGTACTGTTTGTATGATGTTTTTGTATGCAAATAAAGAATTTATTATTATTATTATCGTTTTCCTGTTTAATCCTGTTAGTGTTCGTAAATGCATTGATTAATTCGTGGTATCTTTTCATAAGTAAAATGTTAGTCCCCCAGGGTTCCGCGGTACCCACTTTGAGAGTCTCTGTGTACATTTGCTCGACCTTAGTGCTCGCATAATAGAGTCTACTTTTCCACAAAATATAATAGTTTTCCTGTAAGTAATAATTGTTTACTAAGTGAAGGAAGAGGTATTAATAAAAAATATATTAAGTAACAATTTCGTATAAAATATTTTTTTACAAGTCACAACCCCTTACCAAAATATCATTGTTTTTTAACTTTCTTCGTTCTCGAAAACTTTCCTTTTATCACACACACTATCTTCTTGATAATTCTATAGAGGATGTACAGCACCACCAGCAGTACGGCCGCCTGGTCCAACATCCAGATCTCGTACCACTTGTACAGGAGCGTCTTTGAGCGCAGGTGGTGGGCACCTGGGAAAATAACATAATGTTATGTCAAGGCCAATTTATTCCTGAACTCAAAATTAACTGATGGGTTATTTATAACTAGATGACTCCCGCAACTCCGTTGCGCCAAAATTTGTTAATCGCGCGGGAACCGTACATTTTTTCGGGATGAAAACTATCGTATGTGAAATCCAACATACCAAAAAGCAACACCCATTCAGCGGTTTGGGCGTGAAGAGGTAACAGACAGTCAGAAGGACGGACAGACAGACACACTTTCGCATTTATAATATTAGTATGGAAGTAAGGATTAAGTAGAAAAGGTGGAAGATGGAAAATTTCCATTGCTTTTGAGTCTGTTTTAAACCACTCCGCGCTACCTGTTCTCTCGTTTAAATTTATCTAAAGTCCGGAGATCCCAGGACATATTATAGTTTTAACTTTTAAGAAAAAAAAAGTGTTGGAAAATATGGAAAGTGTTGGAAAATCAGTTCACCTTTGCTCTCAATGGCGAGTTCCACATAGCTGGTGACGAGCTGCTTCGGCGGCAGCGGCCGCTTGTGGAACAGACTTGACAAGTACTGTGCTCGCTGGTAGTAGCTAGAAAATTACATTTTTACTAAAATAGTAATGTATTATGTGCCGGTGGTAGGTCAATAGTCAAAGCATAGATAGCGTTTCTGAGAGCTTCGAATTTATTCAGAAAAAAACATTGTTGTTAACTTCATTTGTTTAAACCTAAAAGTGTTCAATGATAAAATCAGAGTTTTCCAAACATTTTTCTCTCATGACCCCCTTTCAAAATTTTACTGATTTCGAAGTCCCCTGCGTCCCCTTTTGACGTACACTTTTGCGAAAATTTATACTTTTTTGCAATATAAAACAGAAGATAAGTGATCTAATTGTAGTGAATTATTATTAAATCTGTTTGAAAACAAGCAAGGGATTAAAGTCTAAATCGTAAGAACTACCTGTCGTTGCTGAGCATTTCGTTCAAAGCCACTTTGAGGTCTCCAACCATGTTTATTGAGTACGGCACTTTGAGGGCTCTGCCAGCCCGCACCGCCTGCTCCGCGTTGCCGGGCTGGTCCCCAAACACCGGTACAGCCAGGATCGGTTTCCCGTAGTGAAGAGATTCGATGGTGCTGAGGCCACCACCGTGAGTAATGAAGACCTTCACGTTTGGATGAGCTGCAAGTAGAGAAGATTTTTTTTATAAAATAAGGGGGCAAACGAGCAAACGGGTAACCTAATGGAAAGCAACTACCGTCGCCCATGGACACTCGACGCAACATCAGAAGAGCTGCAGGTGCGTTGCCGGCCTTTTAAGAGGGAATATTACGCTCTCTTCTTGAAGGTTTGCAGGTCGCATTGGTCCGGAAATACTGCTGGTGACAGTAATTCTGGACCAATACCTACGACCCGGACAAATAAGGCAAACATACAATATTTGCTATGCTATAGGTAGATCCGTTATCTGAGTTCCTAAATATTAGGATTTCCTAAGTATGGTTGAGAGAGAGGGCGGTTAAATGGCCTGTGGATTATAAGGCTTCATTAATAGGCAAACAAGATATCTCACTTAAAATACTCGGCTGAGGCATCCAGGGTCTGACGTGGAGGTTCTTCGGCAGGTCCTTTATTTCAGTTTCGAATTTCCAGAGCACGGTGTAGGGCAGCTCCGCGAACATCTCTATCAATTCGTTTCTCAAATTTTCAGGAAGATTCTTGGCTTTGATGACGGATCCCATGCTGAAGTAGATCACTCCATTTTTGGAAGAGTCCAGCAATACTTGCAAATCCTGTAGACGTGTTAAAAACTTTATTAAATCTATCTATACCTATATAGTTAGGTAAATAGGGAAGAACAAACAAATGAATCAACTAAGTAACGCAAAATTCTCATTTTTCTCAAGCTCTACAAATCTTGACAATAAAGAATGATTTTAATAGAGCACATGCTTACGATAATACCTTTGGCAATGGTGGAACATTTTCATCAATATGATAACCCCCAATCTCGACAACATTAGGCGGCAGGCTGCGGGCCGCGGTGAAGGACGGATGTGAGTTGAGGAAGAGGACCGACACGTCGCGTATCGCGTCCCAGTAGGGCGGGAGCTTGTGCCCGCGAGCCTCGGCTATCGGACCGAACATCGCATGGTATTCGGCCTCGTTCGATGAAAAGTCCTTACTGCGAAGACAAAGATATGATGATGTCCATTCTCTATCTGACTGTGTTAGTGCGTCAAAGGATGCGCCCAGATTGGCATGACATGATGTTGTGACTTCATACACGGTCTCTCGTTATAGACTGAAGAGTCTGACGAGGATATATGACGTTATGACAGTTGGAAGGATTAAGAAAGTGTTACTTACTGAAAACCGAAGCTCATCAGCAGATACCACGCGGTGTTCATCATCCGCTGCGGCAGGTTCATGGGGATGGGGGCGTCGTTGAGTGCGAGGGGGATGGTGGGGACGTGGCGCACGGTGTCCACCAGGTTCTCCATGTGGGGAGACATCTCGATGCCGTGTAAAAGTATCCATGGGACTTGTAGTGCAGCAGCGTATCTGTAACATGATTTTTTATTTATTTAGTCGTTTGCATTATACTAGTTAAACTAGCTGTGGACTGCGGTTTCGCCTACAAGAAATCGAGCATATGCAATCTTCCACGAGTATTGTATTGTGTCCGCGATCCTCTCATGGTAAAAATGTGGTAAAATCTCTAACTTTAGTGGATCGATGAATTTGATATTTGGAGTTTCTAGTTTTACATATTATGCATGATGCGCTTCATCATTAACAACAGCACTTACCCAGCTTCTACGTCCCGGAACAGCCACTCTGTGATGACAGCGTCGAAGGTCTCCTCCCTCATGACATGCTGCACCTCCGGATGGTTCAGCACCAAGTTGGATATATTGGACATCATCTCATTCATTCGGGAAAACGATATCTTATCTTGGTCCAAGGCGTTTATGTCTAAAGAAAAAAATAGTAAAATACTTTTAAATCAAAATTAATACTCTTGTTTAAAGAATGACAATAAAAATTCGGATAAGAGTATTCTTGAACTATACAAACGTAAAACATTCGCTACGCCATGCGCTAGCCGAGACATCGAGACGTCGAGACGCTACGCCAGTGTGAGTTGAGCCTAACTAGTTCTCCGAAGGTAGCGTGTGGTGTAGAGTTCCACTACGGTCTACGGAAATGCAACTTACGTTCAATGGCCTTCTGAGCCTCACTTAAGTCGATAACTCGTAGATTTTTTACAGGTTTCTTCTCCGGAAATATTGCAGCAAACGTTATCTATAAATTTAAAAACGCCAAATATTATAATATAATACAATATTTCCAAGATCAAAGATTAGCAGATTTATTTAATAAAATGAGGAAATACTGTGAAAAATAAATATTGCCCTTTCAGCTTGTTAACTTTTGTATTTTTTTTTGTTATGAGCCTTCAAAGTTGGATAGGATTTTTTTTTAAATAATATTGATATATTATTACGATAAGTTACACAATTGATAACAACGTGATTATATTCTCTTTGATAACAACTTTTGTTATGTTACCACTTCCATAAAAACAATAATTATCAATTATAATTAACAAGTCGAACAAAGTTCTCTCACGAATCGCGATTCATATTCCCCGCGTTCCACTTAGCGATAAAAACTATCAAAACGCTCAAAATGCCCTTTTTCGCCGTTTCACTTGACGACCGCGGTTGTTTTGATCGTGGCGATACATCACTCATGACGTCATCATTTTCGCTCAGGCAACGCTCAAAACGACCCATCATAGAAGGTGGGTCGAAGTGGGCGTTTTTTTTATTATTTTATTATATTTTATTAGAAATAATAATTTTAACATGCAAACAAACAAATATACTTTATTGTGCACAAAAATTACAATAAAACTTAAATATATACAACAATTATTGATAAATCAGACATGTACACAAAGGCGGCCTTATTACTTTGAAGCAATTTCTTCCAGGCAATAATAATTGAAATATATTAAATAAAATTAATTAAAATATTTTAATTGAAAAAGAAATTGTTTTAAATGAAAGGTCAAATGACGACCTCTGTGGCTCAATGGTTAAGAGTGTGTGGCAGCTCAAGCCGAGGGTCGAATCGGGTTCGAATCCCGCGCATCGAACAAAAAGTTTTCAATGTTCCTGGGTCATGGATGTGTATTAAGTAACGTGTATGATATAGTAAAAATCTTAAATATATGTTTTTTTTTATGAAATAAGGGGGCAAACGAGCAAACGGGTCACCTGATGGAAAGCAACTTCCGTCGCCCATGGACACTCGCAGCATCAGAAGAGCTGCAGGTGCGTTGCCGGCCTTTTAAGAGGGAATAGGGTAATAGGGGAGGGTAGGGATGGGAAGAGAAGGGAATAGGGGAGGGAAAGGAAGGGAATAGGGTAGGGGATTGGGCCTCCGGTAAACTACGTATACTTAGTATAAAAGTATATACAGTGTGTAACAAAAATAAGTGATAATACTTTAGGGTGTGTATGTGTTCCTTGTAGAGAGTTCACTGTGAAAGTAGCAGCGCTGAAAGACGACGGCAAGGGCCCGAGCGTCACGAGTTTCCCCATACAAAAGTGAAAAAAATTTTTGGTCTTTCAGCGCTGCTACTTTCACAGTGAACTCTCTACAAGTAACACATGCACACCCTAAAGTATTATCACTTATTTTTGTTACACCCTGTATAAAAGTATATAAATATATTTCCGTTGTCTGGTACCTGTAACACAAGTCCTTCAGGTACTTAGCACGGGGCCAGACTGACGTGAGCGTCCATAGATATCATTATTATTATATTATTATTATTTCTTATAAAATAATAATTTTCGTCTCTCCTGTAAACTTTTCAAATTTGACTTACGCGGTATTGTTACCTAACTTTTATGTGACAATATGCAAAGTATGTGGTTTTGTTATTAAAATATGATTGAATGTGAAATATTCTGAAAGTTTAACTATATTAAAATATGATTAAATGTTCATAAAAATGTTAGTAAAAAAATACTTAAAAACGAAACAAATATACAAATATAATTTTATAAAAGAAATGTAACTATATATAAACGATTACTTTAATTTACGACTACAAGAAAAGGATCGTAATATCCAAGTTTAGTTCAGTAAAAAATTATGTCCTTTTTTTAAACTTTTCTCATCCGTTCCACTTGAGTTTGTATCACTGACGCTCACATGCAAATGGAACCGGAAAAACTACGGTCTTGAGTGTCAGCGTTTGTATAGCTAGTGGAACGCGGGGATTATAAGCTTGCGAAGCGTGACGTCATCGTTGGGAAGGTAATTTTATGTGATTTTTAACTGTCATATACTTTGATCATATATTGGAGAATTTTTAAGCTATCAGAGTCATTCTCACCAATGCATGTTTCCATTTTTGACAGGTCCTGTGATTACCAATAAGAAAATAAAATAGGAAACAAGCATAATTTTATTACAATTGTGTTATTAGATGGTTATTAGTTATTACATTACCTATATTACAACTGTAGTATATTTTTAGAGCAGTGTTTTTCAACCTTTTCATAAAACGACCCCCTCAATTCAATTTTTTATTGACTTTTAACCGTTTATTAACTTTTATAATAATTTTACTTCGAAGACCGAAGTGATTATTTACTAACGTACTTTTCAAGCATGACGTAATGCCTAGAGTAATGCAGAATTAATGTAAGAGAGTTAAAGTTACCTCATGTCCTGCTTCCAGTAGCGGCTTCACCAGCCCCGCCAGGAGGTTGTAGTGACTCTTGGAGGGAGCAGTTTGGACGACCAGCAGTCGGTAGCCAAAAGCCAACGATATCGTACAAAGAAACAATAGTAGGAGCGTCCTCATCTTGAATTGACCTTCTAAATTCAAAAATAAAATCGGTCGAACATCAGTTCATTCGATGTTGCTCCGAGTCCTGCCTGCTCTTATTTGGTGATTCACAGTTCACTCTTGCGCATTGAGATATAAGTACTTTATTATCTCTTATTATCTCAATGCTCTTGCGTAATATTTTCACAATTTGTTTTCACGATTATTGTTTGGAACTGTTCTTGTTTATACTAACACTATATTACTAAGCCAGAGCTATTTTATAACTGACCACAATTTTATACGTTATCAAGTCGATGTTGATCTTCATAATTTTTTATCATTGTTGCCGTCCGGAATCCCGTCCGTAAATAAAGTCGAAACTAGCACATAGTTTCGACTATATTGCTACTCAGATAAGGTTCAAAATTGTCATAGCCCCCGTGATTGCCTCCTAATATTTCATGGTAATCGTGATAATTTTTTTTTAATTTTTTCAAGCTTGTCTACTACTTATAATGCAGATATCGACCCAACGATCGGGTTCCCAAACGCACAGTTTGGGAACTCAGGGCTTCCCAAACTGTGCGTAGCGACGCCCCGAGGCGTCGCGACATTGTCCCAGGGGCGTCGCATGTCAACACAACCAAATCGAGTAATCGCCTCGCCCATTATATCTTTCATACATCCCGGGCAGTCTAATGCTGAGAAAAGCAATATCTTTCATTTAAAATATTTTTTAAAATTTTTATGCTTGTGTTTTGATTTGGTATTTATTTCCTAATAACAATATAAAATATGTCCAAATAGTGTTTTGTGATAACCTGTGTTAGGTAGGCTAGTTGTAAAATTAGAAAGTATTTTTGGGGGCTGGGTTGAGGGGCGTCGCGTCGTAAAGAAATGGCAAAGTCCCAAGGGCGTCACAGTACAAATAAGTTTGGGAAGCCCTGGAATAACCGGCATACTTCCTACGTAAATCGTTTTGTATTATTAATAACTAAACTAAAAACGGAATTAAAATCTGTGTAGAATTACTACAACTTGAAAGAATATGATCAATGATCATTGATCTCCGAATATATTAGCAACATGGTTTTACAGTGAACTGCTATAAATTAATCTTCACCTTATACTTGCGTTTAAATATAAGATTTCTTCAGCATGCAAGAATATTCCTTTTAGTAAAAATACTATCACATCAAACCAGAACAGGAATCAAATGGGCACGTCTGTTACTTTGTATTTTACTGACTATTACTGTCTAAGTAGTCACTAGTATAGCGTATAACCTTGGTGACCTAAGATATTAATCATCGAAGACAGACGCTCCTAAACTATTTTGCTAATGGAACACGAAAAAAATGCCTTTTATTTTATGCATAGCGATGGAGGACTGTATTTATTATTGTATTCTAAATATTTACTGACTCAGGGTGAATATCTTATTTGAGATTAATCGTTTCGATCCATCACAAATTAATTTTAAGAAAACAGTTGATACTTACCAGTATATTTGCAATGAATCGAAACAATCGATAAATGAGTGGTCGTCAAACATTACACACTTGTTTACCTGTTTACGCGAATCGGGTAAGGAACTTTCTAGAGCTCGTCTCGGCCCATATAAATAGGATCAGGCAGACGGACCGGCAATTCAGTTTAGTCTTAGCGATCTTCGAGGCGACTTTGGAGTGAAAACAAGTGATCAATAGTGAGTGAACCAGTGAACCTACGACTTGGCTACGACCTAGGACAGTGATAGTGCTTAGTGTAAGACCTAGTGCTTGTGAATAAAGTCTTCAAGAGAGTCAGCAGGTCTTTCTCTCCAAATCCTTCGAACCCTAGCACGTAACATTATTATCGTTTCCTGTTTAATCCTGTTAGTGTTTGTAAATGCATTAATGAATTCGTGGTATCATTTCATAAGTAAAATGTTAGTCCCCCAGGGTTCCGCGGTACCCACTTTGAGAGTCTCTGATCTGTACGTTTGCATTCTAATTATCGACCTTAGTGCTCGCATAATAGTCTACTTTTCCATAAAATATAATCGTTTTATTGTAAGTAATTGTTTACTAGTAAAGGAAGAGGTATTTATAAAAAAAATATATTAAGTAACAATTTCGTATAAAATATTTATTTACAAGTTACAACCTCTTATCAAAATATCATTGTTTTTTAACTTTCTTCGTTCTCGAGAACTTTCCTTTTATCACACACACTATCTTCTTGATAATTCTATAGAGGATGTACAGCACCACCAGCAGTACGGCCGCCTGGTCCAACATCCAGATCTCGTACCACTTGTACAGGAGCGTCTTTGAGCGCAGGTGGTGGGCACCTGGAAAAAATATGTGTCAAAACTTCCATAAAAAGTTTGATCTTGTTTCCAAAGGTCGCCGTTGATAGCAACGTTCAAACTGCGATAGCCTTTTTAAATTCTCTCTATTCAGAACTTTAGTACCTTTTTAAGTAAGCATAATAATTTCTGCATCCTCAGCGCATTGAGGACATCAGCCCACTAAATACTTAGGGTCAATTCAGACCACAACGCGACGCGCAGATGCATTTCTGAATTTGTATTGAATTGACAGACTTGCATGACGTCTCACGCAATAGGCTACTTGACCTCCTTTTTTTCTTCATTCTAAACGCTTTTTAATCATTCATTTTCACCAAAAAAACGAATATTTTAATATTTTAAACAGTAGAAACCCATAAAAATGTTGATTGAAAAATATGCCTTTTATATGGCGCCGAAAACACTGCCCGCCATTGTGCCGCCATAGTGTGACGTCATGTTTTTTGTATTTTTATACTTTCTTTATTGAAAAAAGTTTTATGTGCTAAGCGTTCGAGTCTAACAGTGCCAAAAAATTAGAAAAGAATTTAGAAATCATTTGTAATGTTGAACACTTTTGGAGAAAAGTTTTGGCCATTTCATTTCCCAACTACAATAAATGGAGATAATATATAAAACTGATGTTTTACTTGAACTATTCAAGAAAATATATTTTACAAATCTTTCTAGGCTTATTCTTATTATTTATGTACAAATAAACTTACATATAACGAGCGCGATAAATAAAAGATATTAAATTACGAATGTGATGACGTCACATCCAAATCGGAAGTACCGCAAAAACGTTTTCGTCAGTACAAATCATATTTTCATAAAATCATATTTTCAAATCGACTTTATTTATCAATCATAAGCTTTTATTTGATGATAAGGGTGAAATACGGTTTCCTAGGCCAAGTTCTACTAGAAATATGCATTAGTTCAATGAAATTAAATATAGGTCAAATAGCCTATTGAAGACTGTCAAATCCATGCAAATTTAGAAATGCATCTACGCGTCGCGTTGCAGTCTGAATTGACCCTTACGGTGCTCTATTTAGGCACTTCCCGCTTATATGCTTAAGACAAAGTTGCGGAAACGTTTATACTCGCTACTGGTACTTTAGTTGGTACTTACATGACGTTTAAAAAATGATAAACATATGTTGTACCTTTGCTCTCAATGGCGAGTTCCACATAGCTGGTCACCAGGTTTTTCGGCGACAGCGGCCGCTTGTGGAACAGACTCGACAGGTACTGCGCTCGCTTGTAGTAGCTGAAAGGAGGTAAACAATAAAAATCCCACCAAAATGTAAATAATACCTAATAGTTGAGGAAAATAAAACTTTCGACCTAGGAATAATTCGCATAAAGCTGAAAATTTGTAAGAGACGTAAACCTCAGGTTTTATTTATAATATGTAGGTACATTTAAGGTCTCTACCAATTTTCAGCTCTATGCGAATTATTCCTAGGTTACGTACTATAACTGCATTTCGCATTCCATTCATCATTTATCGGGCACTAAACATACATAGAACTACATTGTGAGGCGTCTACGATACTGTCAATCCACACAGTAGTTTCAGAGCCTATATTATTAACCTACAGAATACAGATGTTTGAACAATACCTACCTATCATTAGTAAGCATCTCGTTCAAGGCCACGTTTAATTCTGGGACCATGTCCGGCGAGTAGGGCACCACGAGGGCTCTGCCGGCCCGCACCGCCTGCTCCGCGTTGCCGGGCTGGTCTCCAAACACCGGTACAGCCAGGATCGGCTTACCAAAGTGGAGGGACTCGATGGTGCTGAGCATACCGCCGTGCGTTATGAACACCTTCACGTTTGGGTGAGCTGCAAATATACAGGTAAGACTATGAGTTGGCACCTGGTTAACACTCAAAAGGCACTAGGGATTAGGCGTAACTACACTTCAGCGGAGCAACACGTTACGGCTAAATTTTCTTTGTATGAAATCGTATAAGGTAAGCCGCACTACACAGCAGCGCTAAGAGCAACGCGACTCTTTTTAATATAGAAGTCGCGTTGCTGCCGCACTACTGGCGACTTAATGTAGAGGTAGCCTAAGCGACACAAAACGTGAAGTGTCGCGTCGCTCGCTGCAGCGTAGTATCGCTTTGCGGTCTCGCCCTAATCCCTACCTACCCATGGACAATCAAGTGAATAGTAAGCCTTTACTAGCAGGAATCGAGCCCACGACCTACGAAGTGATAGCCAAGCAGCTCGGCCTGTTCGGATTCTAATAATTATACTGAAATAAAAGCAAGTAAGACTTCTCACAACCACAATATATTTTCAAGTGACACAATAAAAATTTCTCTTTGATAGGTACAATAAAATATCTTCTATAACTATTATATGCCAGAAATGTAAAACAAGTAGTTTTACATTCCTGTTATAATATTTATGTTACGCTCAAAGACCGAAAACGCTCAGTGAGCGAAAAAATGGCTCACAACGCGTTGCGGTCATAGTGAAACGGCCATGACGCATTCTGGTAATCGAGAAAAGCCATGACGCGTTCTGAGCATTTAAAAACAGCCACGACGCGAATTCGCGTTGTGGCCCTAATGAAAACGGCCACGACGCGTTCTGAAACCAGGCCAGTTATGCCACTATAAAATTACTCCTGCGTAACTGGCCTGGCTTCATTGAAACCAGAGTGCTCTTGTGTATTGCGCACACACTTGGGCAGTATTAAATAACTCCTGCGTAACTGGCCTGGTTTCATTGAAACCAGAGTGTTCTTGTGTATTGCGCACACACTTGGGCACTATAAAATAACTCCTGTGTAACTGGCCTGGTTTCATTGAAACCAGAGTGCTCTTGTGTAATGCGCACACACTTGGGCGCTATAAAATTACTCCTGCGTAACTGACCTGGTTTCAGAACGCGTCGTGGCCGTTTTCGTTAGGGCCACAACACGAATTCGCGTCGTGGCTGTTTTTAAATGCTCAGAACGCGTCATGGCTTTTCTCGATTAACAGAACGCGTCGTGGACGCGCGACGCGAATTTCGCGTCGTGGCTGTTTCACTATGACCACAACGCGTTGTGAGCCATTTTTTCGCTCACTGAGCGTTTTCGGTCTTTGAGCGTAACATTTACACTTTAATACGGCCTTCGTGTTGCCCGTAACGCAGACGAAAATAGCTTATCGAGCAAAAGCCTTCAGTTAACAGCAATAAAAATTATCTTACGTCCTTTTCCGAGACACAAGTATGTGTATGGACCCCTAGTTTAACATAACGTAAAATCCCATACATTCTTGACATCTAACTTCGCTATCGAAGCTGGCGAATGCATTTTGACTGGGCACTCAGTAATTTAGGCGCAAAGAGGTAACAGAGAAAAAGTATTTCGTATTCTTACCTAAAATACTCGTCTGCGGCATCCATGGTCTGACGTGGAGGTTCTTGGGCAGACCTTTGATCTCCGCCTCGAACTTCCACAGCACGGTGTAGGGCAGCTCCGCGAACATCTTGACGAGGTCTTGCTTCACTTTCTCAGGGAATTTCGTCGCTTTGACGACGGTGCCCATGCTGAAGTAGATCACTCCGTTTTTAGAGGAGTCCAGTAGTGTTTGTAAGTCCTGCAAGGAGTGAACACCTTTGTTAATAGAGAAGATGCGATATTTTTATTTTTGTGTTTATTTTAAAGAACTCCATGTAGAATAGGCCACAAGTATATTAAAAAATTACATCACTGGAATTTATTGCAAAGAAATGCGCTTTAAAATTGACAATTTAAATTTTGGCGCCAAAACGGATCTATAGTCTGTATGACGCAGTGGCGAAGGGTGAATATTTTCGGAAGGAAAGCCGGAGTATAAAATCTACTACTACTACTACTTACCAAAATGCTCATCACTGATGTGCATGTCCGACACTGACCTCCATTATACAAGTACGCTGGACTAATGATACCCTTTGAAATGACAGCTATTTTTTGTGCCTATTTGAAGCGAAATCAGCTCCCCCGATGGGAGGGATAGGGATCGGGTTATATGGACACTTCGCCACTGGTATGAACGTCACTACTGTCCTGCCCCGCGTTCCATTTAGCGTTAAAAACGATCAAACGCTCAAAATAGGCATTTTGAGCGTTTTGATCGTTTTTAACGCTAAATGGAACGCGGGGGTAGCAGGTGTGACGTCACTGAACGCTGATTGATGTTTTGAAATCCGTTCCGTTTCAAGTTACTTTTAATTCGTAATTTTTGTAAAAAAAACAATATTTTAATAAATATTAACCTTGCAGTGGCCCTACTTTTATATTTTTTTACATTTTAATAGCGAAATTTTCATAAATATTATATTTGCATGTTCCCTATTGTTACATCAAACTACCCAGAAGCCTAACAGCAACAGCCTTAATTCCCGTAGAATAGAAAACAACCAACCTATACAATATGTCATCGCTTACTGTACTAGTGGTTCACTAATTTGCCCAAAGGTTGGTAGGAAGAGCAAGTAGTTCAGGTATTACGCGATAGGGAATATTTAAGAGGCAAGGCAAAGCATTTTGCGTATGTCGTGCCGCAACCCCTCAGAATTCCCCTATGCTCACGCTTGGATTAAAAGAAACATTTCCTTAAGGAATTTCTGTGCATAAAGTTAAAAAAAACACAAGTGACTATACCTTTGGCAACGGTGGAACATCATCATCAATATGATAACCGCCGATCTCGACAGCATTAGGCGGCAGGCTGATGGCCGGTGTGAAGGACGGATGGGAGTTGAGGAAGAGGATGGATACGTCGCGAATCGCGTCCCAGAAGGGCGTCAGCTTGTGGCCGCGGGCTTCGGCGAAGCGACCGAACTTCGTGTGGTATTCCGCTTCGTTTGCTGAGAAGTCTTTTCTGTGAAGGGCATCATGTTACTAAGTCATTTGATCGAACGATGCTTTATTCAGATATATACGTAGGATGTTACGAAAGAAAAGAAACTGATTGGCTGATTTTCAGAGTTTTATGTTTACACCCCAATAGACGGAACCCAAGTCGTTAAGGGTCGATTTACATTACGTCGCGAGGGCTTGCAATGCATTTTTCGATAAGTCATAAAAATATTGAACAGTTAGCCCAATACCGCAGGCGTCAAGTCTGTCAATTCAATGTGTATCTTCATGTGTAATAAATAAAGTTCCGTTTTTAATAGGTCATTAATTAAAGAAATGCATCGCATTGCATCGACGCGTTACGTTGCATCGTGAACTGACTCTAAATTGTATACGCA
The DNA here is from genome assembly GCA_905187585.1 of Cyaniris semiargus. Taxonomy (NCBI): domain Eukaryota; kingdom Metazoa; phylum Arthropoda; class Insecta; order Lepidoptera; family Lycaenidae; genus Cyaniris; species Cyaniris semiargus. The sequence continues at coordinate 2,318,022 of LR994549.1, forward strand.
ACCAAAGGATATCCCATCGGTAAGAGTTAGGTACATTAAGGCTGGTATACCTAAATAGTCAGTACTCAAGATGCATCTCGGTCTTTAGACACGGTTCAGGCTCTGCGATTGGTTGGCTGTCAAAATTTGGACCAATCGCAGAGCCGAACCGCGTCTTGAGACCGGGTCGCATCTTAAGTACTGACTATTTATACCAGCCTTAATATTTTAAGCCAACACTTACAGAAACTCGAAGCTCATCAGCAGATACCACGCGGTGTTCATCATCCGCTGCGGCAGGTTCATGGGGATGGGGGCGCTGTTGAACATGGTGGGGATGGTGGGGACGTGGCGCACCGTGTCCACCAGGTTCTCCATGTGGGGAGACATCTCGCCGTGCAGCACTATCCAGGGGACTTGGAGCACGGCTGCGTAACTGGAACGGATAGAGTACATGTAAGAAGATATGATTGGTTGTTGTGAACGTACGCATGCTTCAACCGAGCAGTTTCTGACTAAGCTAAAAACAGCGAAATGAGCATGCTTATTTTGAGCAATGCTTGGACCCACATGCTCGTAAGCAGCAACTCCTCGGTTGAAGCATGCTTTCGTGCTTGAAATAAGCATTTTTTTTTTATGAAATAAGGGGGCAAACGAGCAAACGGGTCACCTGATGGAAAGCAACTACCGTCGCCCATGGACACTCACAGCATCAGAAGAGCTGAAAGTGCGTTACCGGCCTTTTAAGAGGGAATAGGGTAATAGGGGAGGGTAGGGATGGGAAGGGAAGGGAATAGGGGAGGGTAGGGAAGGGAATAGTGTAGGGGATTGGGCCTCCGTTAAACTCACTCACTCGGCGAAACACAGCGCAAGCGCTGTTTCACGCCGGTTTTCTGTGAGAACGTGGTATTTCTCCGGTCGAGCCGGCCCATTCGTGCCGAAGCATGGCTCTCCCACGTAACTGTACCTTTATGCTTTAGTACCCAGCTGTTTCCAAGTTGTTGACAGGAGTTTATCTTTTCAATAGTTTTGTTGATGGGTTAACTTGACGTTAACCAAACAAAAGCGCTAGTCAATATACTATTAACAACAGCGTTAGCACACCCGTGTACCGTGAAGGCTTTATCAAAAAGCAATTATGCAAGATGAAACAAAACGCATTGCTGTTTGACGTGAGGCCCAGTGTATATGTCCAAACGCGTTAGAGGTCACGTCGTTTCCCGGTTGTAGTTAAGGAAATCGCACATTTATCAGCACGCACACGCTGAACGCGCCGAATGCGCCGCATTTTAGAATTCAATGTATGAAATGATGTGAAACCTCGCACATTCGTCCGCACCGTACGCGCCGCATTTCGTGAACTATGCGGTACGTACGACGCGCGACGCGTACGGCGCGTACGGCGCGTACGGCGCGTACGGCGCGTACGACGCGAACGGTGCTGACAAATGTGCGATCAGCTTTAGACAGCGCAATGGTGTTGCTCTGACATGTCACATCGATATGTTGTGTCGTCGGAGTCGGTGTTTTAACGCAGGAGGGTGAATAACGCGCTGTAGCACCGCTATGTAAGTTTGACATGCGTCGAAGCAACGTAGCTTTGTAATTTGTAAGGGTGAACTCAGATCGCAACGCGACGCATTTCTAATTTTGTATGGATTTGACAGATTTGCAAGACGTCTCACGCAATTGAAATCTGTCAATTCAGTACAAATTTAGAAATGCATCTACGCGTGGCGTTGCGATCTTAATTGACCTTAACGGGCTGCGTTGTCAACCCTTTTTTTGACATTCGTCGAAGCAACGCAGTTATGTGATGCGTTAGAGCCAGTCCACACGGCGCGTTGCGTCGACGCAGCGCTGCCGTTTGACGCATAGCCGGCCACACGGGCGCTGCGTCATCACAGCGTTATTACGAAGCAGTCTTAACGTCAACACCCCCCCCCCCCCCCCCCCCCCCCCCGCTTCGTCGCGGAGGCAGCACTGCGTCGACGCAACGCTGACGCAACGCGCCGTGTGGACTGGCTCTTATTCTGTTTCGACGACGCAACGTACAGCAATGATCTAGAGCAGTTTGTGTTGCGAACGCATACAAAATATGGAGTAAATGGCAGCTTAAATGTCAAACAGCTTACCCAGCTTCAATATCGCTGAAGAACCACTCCGTGATGACGGCGTCGTAGCTCTCCTTGGTGAGGGCGTGCTGCATCTCCGGATGGTCCAGGATCACCTGAGATACGTTCGACAACATCTCCTTCAATTGAGCCAAGGACACTTCGTTGTGGTTTATGACGTTCATGTCTGAAAAAAATTAACATCTATATTTTGATTTTAGAATGTCAATACGTGCACTGCAATAACATCACTACTCACTACATAGTATATAAACTAAGTTTTTCGTCTGTCCCTATACAGATGCTTGAATGTAGTTTTAACTACCGGAAAGACACAGGTTAAAACTTTGAAAGGGGGATGATAGTTTGTATGGAAGTATTGTCATTTTTAAACAAAGATGAAAGAAGCATAGAAATTTTTTTATTCATTGCATAGCTTTTATCGCGGGCTTTGAGCGCGGTGACTGAATCAAGAAATTCCGTAACGAAAAACACCCAACATTCGTCTAATATCGTTTCATTTCGGCAGACTTCGTCTTGGTGTGGCTCGGGGTGTGGTGCGACGTTGTCAGACTTCGGCACGACGGTTGTGTGCGACTTGACGTAAGTATGCGAATTATAATTGCATAAGTTGATAAAAATGCTATAGGTATTGCAATAGCTTTACCGCGGCAGTCCCCGAGTGCCACATTTTTTTTACTAAGTAGGTATAATGCTTTGATATAAATAAATTCGGTAACAATTGAAGACGTGAGTGGAAGGAAGAACACACAAAGTAACAGTAAAAAAAATGCCGTTTTTTTGCATAAATTGAGGCTTTAGGGCCGGAAAAATGATTTGAAATAAAAAAATGTGCATTTTATGTGTACCCAGATACATTAGCTAGGTGATGAAGCAGATAAGTTACAAGGTTTGTTTTAATTGAATTTGCGAAAAAATAAGTAAATATCCGTATGTTACAAAAATATGTTAGTTATCGTGTTCTTTAACTCACATCTTCAATTATAATACTCACGATCAACAGCATTCTGCAACACGCTCATGTCAATGATTCGTAGATTCTTCACCGGCTTCTTCTCGGGGAAAATCGCCATCAGAGTCACCTGAAAACATCATCTTCATCATCATCATCGACTTGATTTAAGTAATAATTGTAGTTAATTTAAAATTAACATTAATAATTTAATAAGCCTTATCGTTATCATGATCCAGCGAGTAACTAGTTTGCATCAGGCCTTGTACCATGAAACTCTTTTGAGACTCAAACAATCGGACGAGAATGCCTCGTCTTACTCTAACAAACGTGTAATGACGTTGTTAGAGCAGGACGCGGCATTCTCGTCCGATTGTTAGAATGCCGCGTCCTACTCTAACAAACGTGTAATGACGTTATTAGAGCAGGACGCGGCATTCTCGTCCGATTGTTTGAGTCTCAAAACAATTTCGTAGTAGCCCTACAGGCTCGGAGGACCAATTTTATATTTAGACATTGTGCATGGTAATAACTTATAAGGATTGATTGATGTGAAATGTTATGTACCTAAATAACTGCCCCGGATTTATAAATAGGCTGTATGGGTATGTATGGGCCGCGGCCTAGGGGCAGCAGCGTCTAAAGTGGCCTAGATTCATAAAAAATACTAGATGACGCCTGCAACTCCGTTGCGCCAAAATTCGTTTATCGCGCGGGAACCGTAAATCTTCCGGGATGAAAAGTATTCTATGTCCTTTCCCGGGACTCAAAGTATCTCCATATCGAAATTCAGCAAAATCGGTTCAGCGGTTAGGGCGTGAAGAGGTAACAGATAGACAGACAGACACACTTTCGCATTTATAATATTAGTATGGAATGGTTTGGATAAATTCGACACTGCTAAATAAACAGCTATTTCTGTTACCTCATGTCCCGCTTCCAGTAGCGGCTTCACCAGCCCAGACATCAGGTAGTAGTGACTCCTTGAGGGGGCATTCTGGATGGCCAGCAGTCGGTAGCCGAACGCCGTAGCCGTACAGAGTAGCAGTAGGAAGGTCCTCATTTTAAATTGGCTGTCTAAATAAAAATAAAAAAAAAAAACAGCATAAAACGAGTATTTATTAGGCAAAGAAAGAATTATGAGCTTTTCTTTTTTCATTTTATTTCATTCATAAAATCAAAAAAATTTAAGCATCAAAAAATCCGAAAATCCTGTTTTTTTAAATTGTTTTTTGCAATCCCTATAGAATCTATGACCCACATTCGAAGCTCGCGCTATCGCCTGCACAGTGCAGCACACCGCACACCCACATGTCCACGTCCAACACACTGACAGGTAATTTAGCTGTCCACAACGGACATCCTTGACCTGAACATTTAGGTGACATCTTCGTGTCAAGGTCTATTGCCTAGATCAGTAATTCCCAAAGTGGTCCAGGTGGACCCCCAGGGGTCCACGAGAGACTAGACGGAGGTCTACGTTGGCCCTGACAAAAAATGGGGGTCCACAATTGTAGGCGGGGGTCCATGTAAATTAATTTGGTTAGCAGTGAAGAACTTTTATGTAGGCTTAATTTCTCTTATATTAGAAAGCATAGGCTAGGGATGGCGAACCATGCCTTATAATTGATAACTATTTTTGCTATTGGTGCTTCAGGGGATCCACAGTATGCACCAACATTTTGGAAGTGTGCCACGAAACAAAGGAGTTTGGAAACCTCTGACCTAGATCTAGTTTTTGTAAAATTGATACTAGAATATAATGTAAAATTTATGATGCTACAATATAATGTAAAATGTATTATTCTAGTATCAATTTTAGCCAGGTCAGAGGTTCCCAAACTCCTCTGTTTCGTAGCCCACTTTCAAAATGTTGGTGCATACTGCGGACCCCCTGAAGCACCCCATATTAAATATTATAGCTAAGAACATGTCAGCTCTCGATCATGTCAGCTTTCAAACAAAAAAAACTATATCAAAATCAGTCCACCCGTTTGGATGCTACGATGCCACGGACAGATACACACCTGTGTGACAGACAGACAGACACGTCAAACTTATAACACCATGACCGCGCGCCGCGGTGATACCCGCTGTTTTTAAGTTAAATGATAGATCAATATTGGCTATAACACATACTTAGGCAATAATTTAAATATTCACAAAATACTTAATTGTATTTGTTATTTATAATAATAAAATTAAAATAAAATAAACATTTTACTTTACAACGGTTCGGAACCCCTCGTGCGCGAGTCCGACTCTCACTTGGCGATTTTTAGGGTTCCGTAGTCAACAAGGAACCCTTATAGTTTCGGTTTGTCCGTCCGTCTGATTGTTCGTCCGTCCGTCTGTCTGTGCGCGGTTTTGCTCAGAGACTGCTGTAATTCGGCATGAATGCACATCTTAATGATGCCGAGATTGCCAACAAAATGGTATCTATACTAATATTATAAAGCGGAAGAGTTTGTTAGTTTGTTTGTTTGTTTGAACGCGCTAATCTCAGGAACTACTGGTCCGATTTGAAAAATTCTTTCAGTGTTAGATAGTCCATTTATCGAGGAAGGCTATAGGCTATATTTTATTACGCTAAGACTAATAGGAGCGAAGAAATAGAGGAAAATGTGGAAAAAACGGGGGGAAATTATTTGAAAGGGCTTATTTGAACGAGCTAATCTCAGGAACTACTGGTCCGATTTGAAAAATTCTTTCAGTGTTAGATAGCCCATTTATCGAGGAAGGCTATAGGCTATATTTTATCACGTTAAGACTAATGGGAGCGAAGAAATCGAAGAAAATGTGGAAAAAACGGGGGAAATTATTTGAAAGGGCTTATCTCACGAACTACTAGAGCAATTTTTCTGTTATTTGGGTCAGATAAAAAGTAGACCACGTGAAGGATCATAGGCTATTTTTTGTAGACTGATTTGTCTGCGAAATATCTAATTTACGCGGGCGAAGCCGCGCGGAACGTCTAGTAATAAATATTTGAAAAAAAAAAAATACGGTACCTTCCCTACACATCAATGCGGGGGTGTTTTTTTTTTCGCTGGTCAGGTTTTTAAAAATATTACGAGTACCTATTCATCTAAGATAATTTTACGATTTAGGGATCCATTTGTGAAATATTAAGTTTTAAAGTGGAAAAAATCGTTAGAGTCCAGTGTCCCCCCTTCTACCAGCTAAACGGTTGCTTCTGGGGAAAATTCACGGGAGTAGGAAATATGCTGAATTTAAAAGGAAAACTATCACGACTAAGAAGACTTCATAAGTTTTTGAGTAATAGTCGATTAAATTAAAAAAAATGTATTCGGCGAAGTATAAAGGAACTTTTCGTTCAAATTGCTTTCCATTCCTTTGAATGTAACTGAGATGGTGTTGTAGTAGTGTAAAACACGTTATAAATGTGCATTCATTGACCGTACAAAAATTATCAAAAACTAGCGGTACTACGGTTTACGAATGGGCCGGCTCGACCGGAGAAATACCACGTTCTCACAGAAAACCGTTTCGCCGAGTGAGTGAGTTTACCGGAGGCCCAATCCCCTACCCTATTCCCTTCCTTTCCCTCCCCTATTCCCTTCTCTTCCCATCCCTACCCTCCCCTATTACCCTATTCCCTCTTAAAAGGCCGGCAACGCACCTGCAGCTCTTCTGATGCTGCGAGTGTCCATGGGCGACGGAAGTTGCTTTCCATCAGCTGACCCGTTTGCTCGTTTGCCCCCTTATTTCATAAAAAAAAAAAAACTACGGAACCCTATATTGCGCGTGGCACGACACGCACTTGGCCGGTTTTTAATGTTATACACACGTTGTTCTTGGTGCTAAGCAGGCTCTTATATACTTTCGCACTTTGTTCTTTATTTTTAGTTTTCTTATGTTGTAGGCGTACAAAAATCTCATAAATTTTGAAAAATCTATAACACTCACCTTTAGTATCTTCCCAACTGTTAGAAATATTTACGCTTTTCGTTACTTTTAAGGTTACTATTATATTTCCTAGTCCTCCGTTGTTTAGGATTTAATTAGCACTGAAGCTAGACTAAGAATGGACCTAGTTGTTTTCAAGTAAGTATTTTAATCTAGCGTATTCATGATATGTTATCATTGGCGATCTTCACAATAGGTACGGTCGACAAAAAAACTTTTCGGTCCTTACGTGTATTTAAGTATAAGGTTAATTATTTTTAACAAAAAATTAAAACCGACTTCCAAGGTAAAACAATAATAATATGAGCTAAAAAGTATTAAATAATTCTTACTCTTTATTCTTTAATAGTGCCTCTTTCAGAATTCCTCTAAATCTCAACTATTTCTGTACATATACTATAGTCTTCATTATTTTGAAGTCGCGTAGTCGGTACCAACTACCAGCTAATTTAATCGTGAGTTCAGTCAATGTCAGAATATAATATAAAACTTTTGGGACTGGTACCGACTTCAAAGTAATGAAGACAATAGTACTATGTACAGAAATAGTTGAGATTCAGAGGAATTCTGAAATAGGCACTATTAAAGAGTGAGTGAGTTTAGCTCATATTATTATTGTTTTTACCTCGGAAGTCGGTTTTATTTTTTTGTTAAAAATAATAATTTCACTCTTTTTAAAAGCTTTTATTTAACTTGCTCTGTATGTATGTAAGTATGTGTGTTACGGTGGAATTTTGGAACTCAATTTTGAAGTAGATATAATTAACCGATTGAGCTTGAAATTTTGCATACGCGTTTAGTTTGGATGACAATGCACGATATAGAATGTGACAGTATGTGTTGTATTATAAAACTTCCGCCTGGAAACTCATCAGCTCAACATAATAAAATATGCTTAAACTTCTTTAAACTACAATGATAGAACTATATTTGTCCCAATCAAGGAGTTTCCTACATACCTCAGAGATCCCATGATCAAATTGCCAACTTGGTAACCGAAACACCAAGTATAAATCATTTAAGTTCTTTGTAACAACATTAATATAATTTTCAAAATCACTCGACAAACTCGAGTCTCGATCGAAAAGACTATGAAAAGTACCAATAATAGGGTTATAAGTTATAACTCATAACAATGCATTGTGATTCGTGTGATAGTAGTGATGATGATGATGATGATGAATGTAATTTGCATAGTAGCATATGCTTTCAGTTTATAAAACATCGCCGAAACCCCCAAATGTCTATGAGGAATCCGGAGTTCTCTTAGTATCTTCGGAACCATAGCATACCTTGGTGCAAAATCTTACTTTTTGGTAGCATATGCCTAGGGTCCTTCACATGAAACAAAAATCACTATATGTTTCAATATAAATTTTGAGGAGTTCCCTCGATTACTCATGGATCCCATCATCAGGTCACCACTTTTGTGAACATGGCACCAAATTGGGGTTGAACCCTATACAACAAAAAAAAAAAAATTGAAAATCGGTTCACAAACGGCGGAATAATCGTTGAACATACAAAAATTAAAATAAAAAAATATCCACAGACGAACATATAACCTCCTCCTTTTTGGAAGTCGGTTGAAAAGTGGTAAACGTCCGCGGCTGTACTGCAATGTGTACATGCGTTGTGAAGATATTAATATACTACATGACGCCCGCAACTCCGTTGAGCCAAAATTGGGTTATCGCGCGGGAACCGTACATTTTTCCGGGATAAAAGTTATATGTCCTTTCTCGGGACTCAATCTATCACCATACAAATTTTTGGCACTATCGGTTCAGTGATTTAGGCGTGAAGAGCTAACAGACAAACAGACAGACACACTTTCGCATTTATAATATTTTTTCATCATTTATCATGACTTTTTCATTCATGCCACACTATTGTAATCCGATATGATGATGCAAATATAGAGCAATCATTGAGATTAATGGATTGAAAAACCCTAGTGTCTTTGGCCGATATAATATTTCCCTTTGATAAAGCAATAAGTTGAGTTCATAATAATATTAATTAAAGGATTGTCTTGCATGTATAATTATAAATATTTTTTTCCAAAATTCTTAACAAAATCGCCTACGTAACTTTTTAAAAATTAAGTGTCGTTAACCCTGTAAAGGCAAGACTTCAATAGATGACGCCGACAGACGTTGTTCTATCCTTTTTTACATGGGGACATTCTTTGCGCATCGGCCGGGGTATGTGGGACCCCCCCTAGGATCCACCCACTAAAACACCATGGTGCTCATTCCCCGCTTAGGTATAGTTCCGGGCACGATCAACCCACCGCAACTCTACCAACAACGGTTGTCCGCGTCTAGCAGACTCATCACAGCGTGCAGCCCCACACGGGGGCCGCGATGCGCAGGAGCATCATGCGTATCACGGATCTCGGCAATCATCATCAGGTGATTTTGTCGAAACCGGTCGTGTAAAATAATAACTGTAAGAAATCTAATAAAATAAAGTGGAATCAAATCAAAATCAAAAAATATTTATTTTACATTTACAGTTTAAACTTAACAAATTAAGCAGAGATTGGGACCACCTGGTAAGTATTATTACTTGTATTAGGCAGCCCCGCTCTTCCATAAACTATAGCATACTTAACAACATTTAACTATAAAATATAACAGGTAAGTAACTTAAAATTTTGTTTACAATTTTTGTTTATAAAAACTAATATCTAGGACTACATGCCAGTATACATCTAAACTATTTTGTGTGTGTGAGTGTATGGAATAAGTGCAAGAAAGTGTATATTTATTGAATTGAACATGAATTTCCACCAAGAAGTGATAGTACATTCAATATCATATATCTGGGACGCGGTGCAGGCGGCGGTGTCCCCACATTGCCACCCCGAGTATCCCGGCTAAGGCAAGGCGCTGCGGCCACTCCGTGGTGCGCGTCTTCTCCTCGGCCGTCAAGGGGTCGAGCACCTCCCGTTCTGTCCTGCGCTCTGCCTCCTCCTTTGCAGTGATGACACTCCTGGGCATAGTCATGCGTCGCCTGCCACGCCATCTCGCTGCAGCATTGCCCGGATTATTGCTGGCAGGGAAAGGCAAGGCCCGATTTAGCTATTTAGCCGCTCCGGCCAAAGATCATTTTCGCCGCCCGGTTCAGTGGTCCATAAAATTCTTAAACTTGGGTGGTGGATGGCTAATGGCTAGGTTGGAAAATAGGAAAGGGTCAATTTTGCCGCCTCTCATTTTTGCCACAGCTCTGGGCAAATGCCCGGCTCGCCACCCCTTAGATCGGGCCCTAGGGAGGAGAGGTCTAATCCATTGGCAGCCGTAAGGGCCGCACATTGTTCTGTCATGGACAGGTCGACAATATGCTCGGCCGTGTCCATCTCTTTAAAGCACTGTACAAACCCTTAAGTTATTGTGTCTAAACTATAGGTCAACCAGAATCTGATGGCAATTTTTGACAGCAGATTTTTAAAAAATATCCTTGATCATTGGATAAATTTTTATATTTGCGTGTTTAACACACATAATCAGCCGCTATAAGAAAAAAAACAAAAAAAACGGATCTAAATGTTTTATTCCAATTACCCCGGTATTGCTAGAGTCAATTTATTTTCTCACTTTTTGCCATCAGATTCTGGTAGACCTATACTAATACCTACTACAGCTTCTATAGGCTATAGGCTTAGGTTACGTAGCAACTGTTTAGTAATCTGCGGCTTAGGTTTCAGTATTCCATTCAAGAAAGTAGCTCCTAAGCAATCGCGGTCAGACGTATCTTATCATGTTTCACAATGATTTGTTTATCTTGCACATTTTATAGAATCCAGACGCTTGTATGATTATTGATTAGATCTATACAGGGTTTAGGTCTAATTTCACCGACGTCTGTTAGTGTTAACAGCTTAAAATGTCATGTCTTCTTTTTCATTTATATTATGGAAAACGAAAGAGCTAACGTGACATTAATTCGAGCATTAAGAGTGGGTTGCACCAACTAACTTTAACTTTAACTGTAACTTTAACTTTAACCACAGTACAAAATGTCAGATCTTTGGTTAAAGTTAAAAATGGACGCCATCAAGACGCCATGTTTAACCATAACCATAGAGCTCGACAAGGTTTTAAATGCATGTGGCGAAAAAAAGGAACTAACGCTGTCATCATACAAAAACGCCATTTTTGACAGTTCTCCTTTACCAGCAGCGCCCCCGCCCACGTTCATTTATAACCTTGTTGGACCAGCTGTCATCTGTCAATTTCTCCGGTCAAAGTTAAGGTTAAGGTTAAAGTTAAATTTACCCTTAACTATAACCATAACTTTAACTTTAACTTTAACCACGCCTCTGGTGCAACCCACCCTAACTTTAACAGTCGTTGGTGAAATTGGGTCTTAGGGGAATTAAAAAGATAAAACCGACTTCAAAATTGTATGTAATTGAGAATTAAAACTCCTTATCTCCAAAACTACTGAACCGATTTTGATGAAACTTGCACAGTTCCCTAAGTTAAATAATACCTAGTACAACAAAAAAAGAATTACTGAAATCGGAATGGTAGTTCCAGAGATATGCGAACACAAACATAAAAACATACTTAGGTACTGTATACATACATACATACATACATACATACACTTTTGAAATTTGGCACATTTGTTCAGATGCTGATATAGACTAACATAATATATGAAAATTGGGCAGTTCTGGAAGTTACATACGCGTCGAATTGATAACCTCCTTTTTTGAAGTAGGTTAAAAAAAATCGAGACGATCGGGCATCCATCAGAGACGTTCGGAGTTTGGTCCAATAAAATAATCGGCCAAGTGCGAGTAGGACTCGCGCACGAAGGGTTCCGTAAAAATAGGCATGACCCGGATACAGTGAGTGTTGTGTGTCGCACTAAGCCTACTGACTCTAAATATATTGGAACACAAATGTTGGCCAATTCGAGGGTAGTCGTAGATCAGACCGCCCGGTGCAAACGAAGACGCCGCGCTCCTGCAGTCCCCTCGTGACCATTTTTCGGCCGTTGCAACACGGCCGAAACGTCGAGAAAAAAGTATGTAGTAGCATTACTACTACAATAAGTCGCGTTAAATCCCGAATAATAAGTTTCAAATTATTATTTATTATTAAAGAACACGTATATCTAAGGCCTTTGTGAAAATTTCAAGTGCCTACCTGTTGCCATTATTGATATCGAACAAAAACGGCCAAAAAATCACGTTTGTTGTATGGGAGCCCCCCTTAAATATTAATATTATTTTGTTTTTAGTATTTGTTGTTATAGTGGCAACAGATATACACAATCTGTAAAAAATTCAGAAGTCTAGCTACAGCGGTTCTTGAGATACAGCCTGGCGACATACAGACAGACAGACAGACGGACAGACGACGAGTCTTAGTAATAGGGTCCCGTTTTTACCCTTTGGGTACGGAACCCTAAAAATGACCCTTGTGAAATAGTAAAATAGTATTGTATAGCTATTAGCTAATCTATAAATAATTTATAGATTAGCTAATTTTATACTATTTTAAATATCTAAAGAGTAAATTCTGAAAGGTTGGCTAATCATTTAAATATGCGTCAAATGTTTTTTGTGTGAATTTTAATTTAAATGCAATATAAATGTCCCAACGGCCATACATTTATTTCTTGCCAATCTCCTACGTAATTATGTGTACCGCCATCTAGCGGTAGTCGGTAGACTATTATATATGCCGCCTTAAAAGCTGCAAAATATACGCATTTTATCACAATTCATCAACTGTTTGATTTCTAGCTAGTTCTAGCTTTATAATATTATGTAGTTTCCTGCTGTTATGAAGTTAGTATTAGATTTGAAGCCTACATAATATAATAATAGTATTATCTATTATAATATTAAAACGTTTTTTATAACGAACCTACGGACTTTAATCAGTGCCCACTGCCCTGTACCAGTGTAGGTAAATAACAAGACTGATTACTAGGTAATCAGTGATTAGTTGATTACATGTCACTGTTATTGCAAAAATTCTAAACTGAGATGCACGGTAAAAGAAAGGCATTTCCTATTTACCTTCTTTCAACCTTATAACTGAGAATAATAAGGTCGAATAAAGCGCTTAACCTTACATTATCTCCGACTGTACATTGGACATTACATTGTGTATTTCTGTTGCCGCTATAATAGCAAATACTAAAAATAAAATAAAATTCATATTTAAGGGGGGCTCCCATACAACAAACGTGATTTTTTGGCCTTTTTTGCTCGATATCAATAATGGTAACGAGTAGGCATTTGAAATTCTCATAAAATCCTTAATTAAGTATATCTGTACTTTAATAATAAATAATAAAATTAAAATAAAATAAATATTTAAGGGGGGCTCCCTTTTTTGCCTATTTTCGCGCTCTAAAACGGTACGGAGCCCTTCGTGCGCGAGTCCGACTCGCACTCAGCCGATTTTTCATAGTCGCGATCAGACCAACTTCTTCAATTTTTAACAATGTCAGACACTAGCTCATTCAGAATTTTTTGTGCTCATTTTTTAATGGCACCCAAAATTATTCATTAATGGTTTTTTTCTGTATGGCTTGCATTGACAAGGAATCCTTGTAACATTTTATAAAAGCTTTGTACAATGTACAGCCGATCGTACAGTGACATTATTGTACAGCATGAGCTTTCTTCGACTTGCTTGACAACTTCACCAAACTACAAACTGCCTGACAAACAGGCACTGTTTGGGGGTTTTAAGAGGTCAAGTTACACGTAGTATGGGCATGTTCCCTTAGAGCCTGTCCACACGGCGCGTTGCGTCGACGCAGCGCTGCCGTAGCGTTGTTTTACATACAAATAGCCAAGGTGTTCACACGGCGCGCTGCGTCGTGACAGCAGCGCGCAACGCACACATGACGGAAAGCAGCCCCCGAGACAAAGCGGGAGGGGGTGCTTACGTCAAGACTGCTTCGTAATAACGCTGCGATGACGCAGCGCCCGTGTGGCCGGCTATGCGTCAAACGGCAGCGCTGCGTCGACGCAACGCTGACGCAACACGCCGTGTGGACAGGCTCTTAGGTATTAAATAAAATCTTTAGGTAAGCAGAGCACGAATTTTAACTTACCATGAAGCAAGTTTCTTCTTCTTCAAGTAAAAATACCAATTCACACAATATAATACTCTATTTATATTCGTAACAAAAGTTACGAAAGCAAGTTTCTTCTTCTTTAAGTAATAATACCAATTCGCACAATATAGTACCACAGTGTAAATAGATAAGTACTCTATTTATATTCGTAACAAAAGTTACGAATATATACTAGTATTACCATTTGGTCAATGGTATTACGAATATAATATTATAGTAACGAAACTTTATCAGCTATATTAGTTTGTTATAATTATTATCTGTACAGAAGCGAGAAAAAACCGCTTCGCATCTGCCACGCACAATTTTATACTGAGCACATGAGGTACCGGCGCACGCGCAGCCAATTCACGGTCCTGTGGTACAGAATCCTGAATATTGCTCATTGAAAATTGTATTCTAAATTCAAATAAACAAGATTCCAAATCGATCGACAGAGACTCTTGCGCAAGGTTTTCATTAAGGAACAACACGATCACTCATTTTGGACCTTATTATAACGAGCACCAAAAGTTACTTTTTGTAGCAAACAGACGTACAATATTTTTTAAGGTTCCGTACCCAAATGGTAAAAACCGGCCAAGTGCGAGTTGGACTCGCCCATGAAGGGTTCCGCAGCAGCAATAAGGTTTATTTTTATGAAATTAAAAGGTTTTTGATTTATTTTTATATTTCAGTTGATTTAATGAAAGTTAAATTAAGTTTACCATTTATGACGTATATCGTTCGATTGACGTGACGATTTCGTTCAAACCAATTTTCGTTGGTAGTTTTTATAGTAAAGTACATCATATATTTTTTAGACTTATCATATACTATTCATATACTTTAGAAGTTAGAGGGGGGGGGGGGGGGGGGGGCACATTTTACCACATTGGAAAGAGTCTCTCTCGCAAACTATTCAGGTTAGAAAAAAAATTATATTAGAAACCTCAATATGATTTTTGAAGACCTATCCATAGATACTCACATGCATAGATTAGATGAAAAAAAATTTTTTTTGATTCAGTTGTACCTATGGGGACCCGTAAAATTTTTAATAATTTTTCCATTATTGTATCAAAATCTTAATGCGGTGCACAGACTACATCTACTTACCAAATTTCAATAGTATAACTTTTATAGTTTCGGAGAAAAGTGGCTGTGACATACACGGACAGACAGACAGACAGACAGACATGACGAATCTATAAGGGTTCCGTTTTTTGCCATTTGGCTACGGAACCCTAAAAACGGGATCCTATTACTGAGACTTCGATGTCTGTCCGTCTGTCTCCAGGCTGTAACTCAAGAACCGCTATGGCTAGACTTCTGAAATTTTCACCGATTGTGTATTTCTGTTGCCGCTATAACAACAAATAGTAAAAACAAAATAAAATAAATATTTAAGGGGGGCTCTCATACAACAAACGTGATTTTTTGGCCTTTTTTGCTCGTAATCAATTAAATGGTAGCAGATAAGCACTTGAAATACTCACAACATTCTTAATTATATTTGTACTTTAATAATAATTAATAATAAAATTAAAATAATATAAATATTTAAGGGGGGCTCCCATACAAAAAACACAATTTTTACCTATTTTTGCTCTATAATGGTACGGAACCCTTCGTGAGCGAGTCCAACTCGCACTTGGCCGATTTTATTTGGTCAATGATGTAACATCAAAATTAGCTAGGTACAATTGACAATAATTATTATTTTTAAATTATCTACGTAAAAATTATGACCCTTGTTAAAAGACCATGGAGTCAAAATTGACCCAATATACTTTTACCACGGGTCGTGGTAAAAGTATATTGGGTCCACTTGGCCCTAAACCTAGGATCAAGTACCTTGTACCTTAGGTGGCGACGCCATCGTTTCCAGTAATGCAGCCTTGACGCTTAACGAAGCAACTTTTTTTCAGTTATAATAATTTATGACTAAGTACTTACTATTTCTGATAAAATATTCCGCTTATTTGTGTAGTTTCAATAATATTTTTGTTAGACATGGTCAATATTTTTTTGGAAACAGGTATAAGAATGTTTTATCTACACTAATATTATAAAGAGGAAAACTTTGTTTGTTTGTTTGTTTAATTGTAATGAATAGGCTCAAAAACTACTGGACCGATTTTAAACATTCTTTCACCATTCGAAAGCTACATTATCCACGAGTAACATAGGATAAATTTTATTTTGGAAAAAAATAGGGTTCCGTAAGATATTTGGGTTTTTCGGACACAAGGTGTAAAAATCAACCAGAAAAGTTACTTATTTTGCGTACGCTGCCTAAACTATAAAAGGTAGAACCATAAAATGTTCTAATTAATTGTAGATCTTATAAATATCTACAAAAAAGTCCGCAACACACTATACCTATCTATGTCGAGTAAGGCACAACAACCATTTTTGTATTTAAAAATCTTGAATTTTTTTGGACTTCATTTAAACGCGTTTATTTTACTCATGCTATTAATCCTTATCAAAATAAATTATTTCATCACTAAGCACAAGGGGATGAAATAGGGCATGGAAGTTTTTATAAATTTCTTAGACTTTTGACTGATTGAACTGAAATTATTAAAGATTTGAGCTTCTATGATAAAGACGTTCGGTTAAATAGGATTTTGAAGAATTCAACCCCCATGGGGATAAAATAGGGGATGATGGAGGATGTAAATGTATTAGTTTGAACCTATCAGTACCTAATGGAACGAGTAAATTTAGACGAACAAATAATTGAGTATTTTTGGTCATATTGTCAAGTGCCTACCTGTTGCCAATACATTTTGTCGAGCAAAAAAGGCCAAAGTAGCGTTTGTTGTTTGAGAGCCCCTCTTAAAAATTTGCTTTATTTTGTTTTCTAGTATATTTTGTTGTTATAGCGGCAACAGAAATAAATAATTTGTAAAAATTTCAACTATTTAGCTAGCGAAGTTGTTGAGATACAGATAAACAGCGAAGTCATTCCCGTTTTTACCCTTTGAGTAAGGAACCACAAAAAGGGGAAAACTATCCATCTTTGTTATTATACTATGTTAACGCGGACGAAGTGGCGGGCAACAGCTAGTACAACATAAACAGGTATAAGACTATAGTCATGGACGAATTATACATGTATGATTTCTCTATGATATAATTTAAACATGAATAATGAATATGTAATAAATAATTTGAGATTTGTTATAGCCACAAAAAATTTAGTTTAACAGAAAATTTTGGAGTTCGGAGGCTGTTTCTAAAGTAACTATATGAAAAAATCAGCCAAGTGCGAGTCGGACTCGCGCACGAAGGGTTCCGTACCGTTATAGAGCGAAAATTGTGTTTTTGTACGGGAGCCTCTCTTAATTAATATTTAATTTTAATGTTATTATTAATTAATTATTAAAGTACAAATAAATATAATAGAGGATTTTGTGAATATTCCAAGTTCCTACATGTTGCCATTATTGATGACGAGCAAGAAAGGCCAAAAATACACGTTTAGTGTATGGGAGCCCCCCTCAAATATAAATTTAATTTTGTTTTTAGTATTTGTTGTT
This sequence comes from Cyaniris semiargus, assembly GCA_905187585.1. Taxonomy (NCBI): domain Eukaryota; kingdom Metazoa; phylum Arthropoda; class Insecta; order Lepidoptera; family Lycaenidae; genus Cyaniris; species Cyaniris semiargus. The sequence continues at coordinate 2,335,667 of LR994549.1, forward strand.
ATAGCGGCAACAGAAATACATAATTTGTGAAAATTGTAGAAGTCTAGCTATAGCGGTTATTGAGATACAGCCTGGAGGCAGACAGACGGACATACATCGAAGTCTCAGTAATAGAGTCCCGTTTTTAGCGTTCCGTAGTCAACAAGGAACCCTTATAGTTTTGATCTGTCCGTCCGTCTGTCTGTCTGTCCGCGGTTTTACTCAAGAGACTATAGGACCTACAGAGCTGTAATTCGGTATGAATGCACATATAAATGATGCCGACAAAATGGTACATAAACACATCAAGCGGGGGTGTATTTTTTTTTCGCGTCCACCCCACCACGTGGAGTGTCGTTGGATAGGTTTTTTAAAAATATTATGAGTATTCATAGATCATTTTTCGATTTAGGGATCCATTTGTGAAATATGAAGTTTTAGAGTGGAAAAAATCGTTAAAGAGTCCAGTGTCCCCCCCCCCTTCTACCAGCTAAACGGTTGCTTCTGGAAATGTGAGAAAATTCACAGTAGCAGGAAATATGCTGAGTTTAAAGGGAAAACTATCACGGCTAAGTTAAGACTTCATAAGTTATTGAGTTATAGTCGATCAATTAAAAAAAAAGGTATTCGGCGATGTATAAAGGAACTTTACGATTAAATTCCTTTGAACACAACTGAGATGATGGTGTTAGTAGTGTAAAACACGTTATAAATGTACATTCATTGACCATACAAAAACTGTCAAAAACTAGCGGTCGCGGTAGTACGGAACCCTATATTGCGCGTGGCCCGACACGCACTTGGCCGGTTTTTTACCCGTTGGGTACGGAGCCCTAAAAACAAATAAATATTAATTATTAGCAAAACCGAAAATGTCATTAGGTACTATCAGAGAAGTTGATTCCTAGGCAGATGGCGGACCTAAGTAATTTGGTCGCGTTAAGTCAATCCCATGCGACCGATCACAGCTAACATTGAATTGTCATAAGCCGACCACATGACGTAGGGACGTCAACTGCCTAGGAATCAATTTCCTCGATGGTACAATTTGCTACAAAATTATTGTTCTTAAATATTTTAAAACTAGCTAACCCGACAAACGTTGTCCTGTCTTAACGATAATTATTTAATTCAAGTTGGTATAATTAATTTAAAAAAAGTGTGTTTATTTTTCCTTGCCATCGTGCACTCATCCCAAACTATTAGATGCTCTGCTGCAACACTTTGGCCATCGCACAATTTCTCGAAAGTTTGCAAGTGGGTGTTTCATTTATTTGCAAGTTCAACGGCAACTTGAGTGTGGAATGAGCTATTGTATTGGAATATCTTAAGACAGAAGTTCCCTTAAGGGGGCAACTAACCCTAAATTGTCGATTTTATAATTGATTTTTATACTTGAAAATAAGCCCCGAATTGTTTCATTTTCCAAACATAGATACTACATTATATTTCCAAGAATTTCATCTGAGCGAAAACACGATATCTTAAAATTTTCTTGATAGCAAAAAATCACAAAGATGCATCTAATTTTCACGAATTTTCGTGCGCGAGTCCGACTCGCACTTGGCCGATTTTTTAATTGTGAGGTTGGCAACCCTAAAAGATAAATCAGCAGACAGCACGTCTTATCTATATACCTATATAAATCTGCAATTTGTTATTTAGATAAGGAAATTAAGTTTATAAGAAAAACATTGTTCATCTATACATATTATTATATAATAAAACTGTAGAAATGAAAATTCTGTACATTAAAGATATTCAAAAAATAATAAGCGGGGGGTGTCCCTACATCGCTATAGAAGCCAAAAATGTGGTTAGTTTTTTTGTCTGTCTGTCTGTCTGTATATTTGTTCCAGCATCACACGAAAACTACTGATCCGATTTGAATGCGGTTTTCACAGATATATTTGTCTTTTTCCAACTTAACATCTGGTGTATACAATTTTTTCCGCCCACTCCTCTAAGGGGACCAAAGAGGGGGTCAGATTTTGTATAAAACTTTTTTCTTTAACACGAAAACTACTGATTCGATTTGAATACATTTGCATTTGAAACATGAATTTTTATGTGGTATGAATTATGGTGATTTCGAGTATGATAATATGTGATATGACTAATGGCGCAACATAACGCAAGTTGCAACGCAATAAAGATACAAATGAACGTAATATTTGCTGATTCTATTATGCTTTGGATCTGACAGATAAATCCGAAAGTGAGTCTGTTTGTCTGTCTGTTATATTTTTACGCTTCAACCGCCGATGCGCGATGTTCTGATGTTCATGAAAATTGGTATGATGATATTTTGTCTTCCGTTAAAGGACATAATATTATCACATAGACACACTGACAAAAAGAAAGGAAGAAAAAACATAGTGAATAAAAGTCGTACTTTTCAGTCATTCTTTATTTTACAAACAGTAAAAACATAAGTATCAACTTTAATTAATATTTACAAGTAACACAATATCTCTTCAGTCTTCAGATCACTCAAAAATTAATATAATTATTTTAACTTACTCCTTAAAGCTTTGTGTCTTTCTTAAAAAATTATAGCTTCAGATATTTAAGGCATTCCAAAGAATCAAAATAACAAAACCACGATTCTGTTAGGGACCGTCCATTGATCACGTGATCTTTTTAGCATTTTTTAACTCAAGCCCCTTGTTGATAGTTGATACGTATTACGTAGCGAGATTTAAGAACCCCTCCCCCCCCTCCAACATCACGTACCTACAAAGAATCTTAAACTTTTCAGAACATTATTTTAAATACAGGTATGAAACAGGTACTCTGAAATTAAGGACCGTGACAAAAATATTATATATTAGAAATCACGCGTAGGACGAAAAAATAAATAAGTACACGTGATAATATAGACTACACCAGCTATCCCCAACCCGCGGCCTTTCTCGGGACTTTCTCTGTGGCCCGCGTGCTGTCAAGTGTCAAACCATTTTGAAATTCACCCCCACCGGCAAATTAATGTAAAGTCATCGTGAAAGTCGTGATTTTTTTTCCAATTTTAAATCGTTAATTTTGAAGAACGTTATTTTTTCACCTTTGTTATTTTCGTGATTTTTAGTCTCGAATATCTCTCGGCGAGTAAGACAAAACTACGAAATGGTGTTCCCATGAAATGTTAAACCAACGCCAGACGTATTCTATTCACGATAACGCTAATAAACCAGACTGGTTTGGAGCTGTACTGATATGTATTGGATTAAAATACCAGAATAAAGTCTAGTTTTCATTCTCAATCACACAATAATTTTTGAATAATCTTTAACTTTTTATAATACCTTTTGTTTTATTGATACTAACATTTGGTTGGTCAAGTAATAACAACTATAAAATATTACCATTTTGAAGTTAGTGCCTCTTTAATACCATCATGGGTTTTCTGATGTCGAAAGCTTCAACAAGTTCCTGCAAAGAAAATAAAAAAACAATTAAACAACACGGACCAATTGGGGTGTAACAAAAGTAAGTGATAAATGATAATATATTAGGGTGTGTATGGGTCGCCTATACAGGTGTAACAAAAATAAGTGATAATACTTTAGGGTGTGTACGTGTTCCTTGTAGAGAGTTCACTGTGAAAGTAGAAGCGCTGAAAGACCAAATTTTTTTTTCACTTTTGTATGGGGAAACTCGTGACGCTCGGGCCCTTGCCCATACAAAAGTGAAAAAAAAATTTCGTCTTTCAGCGCTGCTACTTTCACAGTGAACTCTCTACAAGGAACATGTACACACCCTAAAGTATTATCACTTATTTTTGTTACACACTGTATAGTTTGCTGTGAAAGTAGTAGCGCTAAAAGAGAAACTTTTGTATGGGAAAATAGGCATGATGACTATTTTTTTTCTTCTTGGTAATTAAAGGACCATTCAAAAGTAGAAACATCGGTGAAAGAATTACTCTGTTAGCTTAAAAACTTTCCAAGATATCACAATTCAAATATCTAATAAAATAGACCTTCCTGAAATGCTCCATACAAAGGGTTACGAAATTATGACGTCACCGTTTTGTAGTTTGTACGCATCGGGGGAGAACTTTGTTCGATAGGTATAGTAAATATTGCGTTTATGAAAGTGGTTTCATAACAAAAGTTGCTTTTAATTGCATAAGTTATCGAATGGTAAATAAATATTTAGTTAATTTATGTAAAATAAATCGACTTACCTATCTAACTTTGAAGGCTCATAACAAAAAAAATTCAAAAGTTATCAAGCTGATTGGAAATACTAATTTTTTACCGTTATATGTTTATTTTATTTAAAAACTCTGCTAATCATTGACCTGGTCATCATCCCTATTCATGAGGCTCGGACGCCGGGCCCATACAAATCACAAAAAAATTTGCCATTTCAGCACTGCACTTTCACAGCGAACTTTATATATGGAACTCATACACACCCTAAAGTATAATCACTTAGTTTTGTTAGACACTGTACGCAGCTTTGGACGACGTTTGAAGGCGTGCAGTGGCCAAAATCGGAACTAACGCCACCATATTGTTAACATAACAGTGCCACGCGCCAAAACGTCCTTGTTGTTGCTATCCGCTAAAATGCGAACAAAGAGCAATAAAGAGCGACGCAACTCAAAACTAACTCCGCTATCTTGTTAAGTGTCACTTAAGGTAAGCGTTCACTTACCGGTATCGTACGTATCGAAGAACCGCAACCCTATGACCCTTCATAGGATACTTCTTATCCCAGAAAATGTACGATCGATAAACGAATTTTAGCGCAACGTAGTGGCGGGCGTCATCTAGTTTTAATGAGAGCAACATTACCTTCCACCTCTTCATGTCTAGCGAGACGATGAACTGGTTCTCGGGTATCGTCTCGTCTCTCTCCTCGGCCGGCACAGGCTTAATGAACGGTAGACCGTGCTCCTCATCTGAAACCAAGGTTAATTTCGAAGTAATAAACAACCATGTTATAAATGCTTGCATGCATCATACATGTAGTCTTTGTAACTCTCAAGAATTCATTTGTGTACTTTTTTTTTAAATTAGGGCCTGTCCACATCTCCACGTCACGACGCCGTCAACGTGGAACGGTGCGGTAACGTGGCACGGTACGTTGACGTGACGTCAACGTACTGTGCCACGCCACTAGCACACGCCAATTGCTTCACTTTCGCCGAGCGACCTAAAAGTTGTGCGCAACCTATACCCAACAATAAGACGTCACTTGTAGCTTCACTCACCGAGCTGCACAGATATAAGTCCATCTCGCACGAGGAAGGACAGGTGGTAGATGTTCTCCACGGAGCGGCTGAAGCTGGTGGGGTCTATGGCGCAGTGGAAGTAGCTGAGCGGCCCGCGCCCGCAAGCCGACTTCACGAACCGGTGCACGCGGCTTACCATCTCGCTGCCCTCCTCCGTCTTCTCTATCCTGGAAAGTCAGTGGTGTAAGGATTAAGGTGGAAAAGAGATAGATAGTCATCTAAGAAAAAAGGGATGACACTACGATGTTGCCACTTTTTAATTTCTTCACTTTCTTGACAGACTATAGTAGTCCTAATGTCGTTGAAACTAAGGTCGAATTTCGACCATTGGGCGATCTCTAGTTATCTTAAGTAAGTATATTTTATAAAGTTACTACTGAATCGGACAAGACAAAAATCTGCACACACACTTTTCCGCGAGTACATACATTTCATTCTTGTTGTTGAGCAAGAAATTTGGTCTAAACTATAGTCAAAATAATTTAAGGTGGATGGCACCAGCGGTCATTGACCTTTCTATCTAGTCTAGGAGCTATGTGAAAAATGCTCGCATTGTTAACTTAAGAGAAAAATTGTACTCTAGAAACATTTATTCTGTACACTCCATTTTCAATCGTGCTTTGCATAGAAAACCATGAAATATGCATAAAGTTAATATACCTAGCGGAATAGAGAAACAATCCCGCAAGGCTATCACGAAAAAATAGCGATCAACAATCCACTAGCAATAATCGCGCGATCGATTGCTGGGTACAAAAAACGATGGTATCATGTATATCGATCGATTGCAATCGTATTGTTTTGGCTGATACGTGATACGAAATTGCGATTTTGGAGCAATTATCGCGCAATAATTGCTCTCCCAAGATACGTGATACGACTGCCGAGCTGTCAAACGAAACCGAAATTGATTTACTACATTACGCACCAAGGGAGGAAAGTAGGACATTTCAACCCGCGCGATATTGTCGGTGACAAAAGCGTTGGTTGAAATATCCGGCTATCCTCCCGTGGCGCGTAAAGAACTTTTCATCATACCAGGACCGAAAGTTTAATGACATCTTATGTGTATAAGAAAAAGTAATGTTGTTCAAGCTAGACATTGACGGGGTCCGGGGCGAAGCCTCGGTGGGTGGTTGGGGGGGCGAAGCCCCCCCTAGACGAAAAAAAACAAATTAATAGATTTGATTTAACAATGTTGTGTCGTTAAAATACCATTTTGTAATGTAGTGTTTTATTTGTAAATATATTTATTGAAGTGACTTGAACAAGTATAGCACCAATCACCATGGCAACGTCCATCGCTGTCCCGAGTCCCGACTCAAAGATAAAGTAGAGTATATAGTGGTCGTGTTCGTCGGCGTAATTTTTAGCGCATGCGCTGCAAAACCATTTATTGCACATGTCAAAATCATGGCAACGACAACGTACACGTTGTTTAAACTTGACGGTAAGTGGTAACTAAGTATATAAACAACTTTGTTCATGGCGTTGCCATGACATGACATGTTTTGGACATGCGCAATAAAAGGTTTTGCAGCGGATGCGCTAAAAATTACGCCGACAAACACGACCAATATGCTCTCCCCCGCTAATCGCTATTCCTAACTGCTGGCGATGTAAGGACCTTGTAGTGTAGTTGGCCCAGGCGACGTAAAATAGCTAAGTTGGTAGCCGCCTCCTCAACTCAACAACTTAACTTTTCAATATTATTTTATTTTATTATTATTAAATTGCCATGTTGCCGCGTGTATGGGTTTGAAATAACAACTAACAAGAAACAAACCATGGTAATAAGTTATTTCAAATAGGTAACGGGAAGAAAATTTTAAACTGTCACTAATTGTGAGCAGTCTGAAACATGCAGCTTTCTTCCCGCAAACAAGAGAAGAAATTCAAACTTCCGGTCCTGTTATGATGAAAAATATGTTTACGTGTGCGTGTTATTAATGTATTTACAGACATCTTCCTAAGAGCTTAAAATTGTCAACGTGCCGATATGTGCCGACTGCCGACTGGACTGTCAGATGCAAAAAAGAGTTCTGCTGTCAGGTATCACACGTCTCTTTTTAGCACGCAGTGTTACTGATAGTGACATCTCGCTTGCTCAGCCCTTTGTTTCTCTATTCCGCTAAGTATATTAACTTTATGAAAATATGACAAGTTTTTTGACAGGAGGTCAATGAACGCTACGGACAGAATTCGGCAACTTGAGAATATTATAAATGCAAAAGTGTATAGAATAGACTTTGTTTCGGAAAAATGTACGGTTACCGCGAGATAAGCTTATTTTGGCGCAACGAAGATGCGGGCGTCATAAAACAATAAAGACTGCCAAATAACTTAATTTTAGTATATAACAATTAAAATCTGATTGAGTGCTATTTCTACAGTAATTATTATTAGCTAACTAATGGTGTCCCACTCTTAGGTCATTAAATATTGCCATTTACAATGTAAGAACATTCTTGCCAACTTCTGCAATGGCATGACTGGTCTTACCTGTCAACGGATTCCGGCGCCTTCAAAGCCGCGGCCTGCTGTCGCTCCACATGTCGTCTCGGAGCCCTAGGCCTCTGCTCCAGCGGCGTGGGAGCGAATGTACCGTACAAGTACGACAGTGTTGGCACCTCCGACGGAAAACTGAACTCCCAGAAGCTAGGATTGTGTTTCTGTAAAGATATTGTATGAAAGGTTTCAAGTAAATTGTGCAATCCAGTTGCAATGCTCATAGGTTCTATCCGAAAAGTTAATCGATAGGCAGATGGCAAACCTACTTAATTCATCAAGCCCCAAACAGTCACCAGCGTCCGAGACACAATAGAATATCTATTGTGTCTCGACACAATAGAATATCTATTGTGTCTCGTTTTCCCACAATCGACGGGTTAATTTGCTTGCGTTTTTACAAACTTACTCACGAGTGGGTAATGTTATTATACACTGCATTCAATAATTTGGACTATACTTTCTGTCGCATACAGTGTTATGAGTTAACTAGACGTTCCGCGCGGCTTCGCCCGCGTAAATGAGATATTTCACAGACAAATCAGTCTACAAAAAATAGCCTATGATCCTTCACGTGGTCTACTTCTTATCTGACCCAAATAACAGAAAAATTGCTCTAGTAGTTTGTGAGATAAGCCCTTTCAAATAATTTTCCACGTTTTTTCCACATTTTCCTCTATTTCTTCGCTCCTATTAGTCTTATCGTGATAAAATATAGCCTATAGCCTTCCTCGATAAATGGGCTATCTAACACTGAAAGAATTTTTCAAATCGAACCAGTAGTTCCTGAGATTAGCGCGTTCAAATAAGCCCATTTTTAATAATTTCTCCCCGTTTTTTCCACATTTTCCTCTATTTCTTCGCTCCTATTAGTCTTAGCGTGATAAAATATAGCCTTATAGCCTTCCTTGATAAATGGACTATCTAACACAGAAAGAATTTTCCAAATCGGACCTGTAGTTCCTGAGATTAGCGTGTTCAAACAAACTAACAAACTCTTCCGCTTTATAATATTAGTATAGATAAACATTTGATATTATGATTAACATACAAATTACATCAATGTGTTAAACATTAAATTATTGTTACTTATTAAAATAAAAATTTTCCAATATTAGATTCTATAATAAGTTTTTATCGTAAGTAGTATTAGAAAGAAAGTTCTTTCTTTCTTTCTAATGAAAGGAATGAATGAAAGAAAATAAATTTATTTGGTATAACATCTTACAAAACTAATAACAATTATTAATACTAACTTATTTAAATACCGAAATGGTCCCCATTCAGCAATGTTGCAAATGGATCCGCAACGCTGATTTTCAATGGGCACCTTACTTTTACTTAAAATCATAATTATAAAAATCCTCACTAGAGGATTAAAGTAGTATATCAAACATTGTGATTTTGTTTCTAAGTTTCATAGGGACATGCCAACAAAACTCCTTCAATAAAAAGTACAAAAAAATTGTAATAAATATTAAAATTTCTTCAGATACTCACAATGTGTTGTGCCAACTCGTGTCGGTCGTACAGGTTGGCATTACCGCTGACTGACTCCGAGCATCTTACTGCTAAATCACTTGTTGCACGTAGAACTCTCGAGTCCAAATACCCCTCACCTGCAATGTTTAAGATGGAGATATACTTTTTTTAAATTATTGAAATAGGAATTATACTAATTTTCAAGCAAAAAAAAAAGAGCTATTTAAAGAAATGGATAACCTAAATAAACATAAAAATATATAATTTTTTAATCAAGTTAGCAACTTCTATATAATATGTATAAAAAAGAAAGATTTTAAATTCATATTGTTGTTTGCATTGTATGTCCACATAAGTAGTAGACCAGTTTAAATTTAATTTTGTGCAGATAAGGTCAATGGGTAGGTTATTTTATTTGAAAAAGAGGCCTTTTTTGGCAAAGTAGCAGGAAACATCCAGGTATTGTATTAAACTTACCGGGATGCTTTACTCTCTCCTCAACTCCACCGTCAGCTAACAGGGACTGTACTTCTCGCACAGCATTCTCTGTCTTCTGTATACGCATCTGATTATCACTCTCATCTTCTGTAAATATAGGATTCAAAATTTATATACAAGCACATACATTTTTGTACAAACAATAACCTATGAAATGTAAACAATGATACATTTTACAAGCATCCGAGGAAACCAAAAGACTCCCCTTTAACCTAAAGCATAAAACAACTGACTAGATTATGAATATATGGTCAGGGATCCCAAGAACAAATTTTTTTTTTTTTGATTACCACCAAGCTAATTTTTTGTGAGTAGCTTCATTTTGATAAGATGAACAACAATTTTATCTGCGAAAAATCTCGAAAGTGGTAGCTAATAGAGATAGAAAGGATTTCATACTTTGATTTGATGGTTCTAAAATATGGATTGTTCTATTTGTAGGACAATGTTACTTTTAAATTATATAACTATTAACCTATTAATATTCAAAAAATCAGCTGGTTAGGGTTCAAAACTTGGTTGACTACGGAACCCTGAAACGGAACCCTTAGGGTGTTACACACGCGCCGCAGCGGCAGCGGCACCGCCACCGCGGCGGTGCCGATGCCTTACTCATCCTTGTATTTCTATGGACCCTTACACACGGCGCCGCAGCGGCAGCGGCACGGTATCGCCGCCGCCGCGGCAGCGCCGTGTGGAAGGGCCCATAGAAATACAAGGATGAGTAATGGAGCGGCACCGCCGCTGCCGCTGCGGCGCCGTGTGTAAACAGCCTAACCATCCCTAGAACTTCTAGGGATCCCTGACTAAGAGCCGCGCCAAACCGGAATGGCAGCGGCGAGGCGAGTGTGAGATTCCGGTGTGGCGCGGCTCTAATATCTTGATTATGTATAGTAAAATACATAATTTCGTACCTAACGTAGACAAGTCTTCAAGTAAAGCACGATAGTGAAGTTTTCGGTCGTGACTTCGCAAGCTGCTCCTAGTGCCGTTTAAGGACATGATTTGGCATATAATCTAAACTTTCTTTAGTCAAAAGAGGAAATTCGTAATAAATTCAAAGCACCTATTTCAAAACAAAAGCTGCCGCCTCAAGCGCTCCAAATGGTCAGTTGACATTGATAGCATTTTTTTTTATTACAAAAATGTGTTGCCTATAACAAAAATAGGAAGAAGAAGAAATAGAAACGTGCTCTAATCTTTATAATATTCTGGTAAATTGAACAATGAACATGAAATCGGTTTCTAAATACTTTGAAATCCTAATTTCAATCCTAAAAACATAATATTCTTAAAAAAAATCAAGATTGATAACAATTAAAAATCAAGATATTCAAACAACGTGGCCTCGCTGGCGCCGCTCGGTGCATTATTTTGTGTTGTGGACTTGTGGGAAATTCATTTTTTTAACTGGTATCGTTATTTACTAGTTTGTATAAGTTCATTCTTATTTGTGATTTTTGTGATATTAATAATGAATTTTGTTATAAACGGGAGTTAATAATAACTTTAATTTAAATGTATTTAACATAAGAATAGATTTCCTTTATTAATTATGTAACGAACGTTTTAAATCGCCTTTTATTTACAAACTGATTATATTTAAATTTTCCCCAGTGTCGTAGCGTATGTGACAGATCGGAATTCATTGAGGTTATACTTACAATTATTCGCGTAGTTTTCCGATCGACAGTGTATTGTGTAGTGTAATGGATTCACCACCAGCTCAGGAAGTGACCGACCTTCTCAAAGAATGGGAGGAGCAGCACACGTCGCCAAACTACGATCCCATACCAACTTTGACAAGGTACGATTTGTTATCACTTTCTGTCAAACTTCGCACATTGTTGATACCCTGAGCATGCTTCTGACTTAACCGGGGATGATTTCAGGCACCAAGTCTAGGAATGCTCTTCTATTTATGAAATAAAAATCATATTTTCATAGCCATATATTTAATAAAATAGGTAAATAAAACTTATTAGACTTTCATGTCCCAAATCACACAATATTCCAGATTTTTCCACTCTTTTCCTAAAATAAACATATTGAATACCTTTCCTTGATTACTTCTGAACCTTCTTATAATTTAAGACTAAAAACTATTATAAGAAGTTCAACAACCTCGCTAGAACAATATTACAAGACATATTTTTGCCACCTTCTCATCAATCTATTTCATAATATTGAACAATATCTATAATTTTTGTCTACAAAATCATTATAGTGGTATGAACCAAAGAAATAATTTATAAGTTTTTGATGTCTTGATAATTATGATATGATGGAAATGTACCACGAGCAACTGGTGGCTTCGTACTTGTTATATTATCCCAGTCTTTTTCAACCTGTGGGGGCAAAAGCTTCTATGGGGGATTACCAGATGCCGACAGAACTAATACAGTAAAAAAAACTATAGATTAAAAATATTGATTATGTATAGTAGGAGAATTTTAACAAAAAATATATTCATAAACAAAGATGCATAATAAAAAAGTAAGTGGTGAGGGGTCATGAAATATTTTTTCATACCAACTCAAAAGGAGCAGGTAAGGTTGCCACTCTCGAAAGGAGCAACACGGGAGGGTGTAATGTATCATGCAGAATACAAGCTTGCATGAAGCATTACAGACAGGAATGGAAAGTACACAAGCTCAACCGTTTTTTTTCAAGGATATACAGAAAACCGGCGTGAAACAGCGCTTGCGCTGTGTTTCACCGAGTGAGTGAGTTTACCGGAGGCCCAATCCCCTACTCTATTCCCTTCCTTTCCCTCCCCTATTCCGTTCTCTTCCCATCCCTACTCTCCCCTATTACCCTATTCCCTCTTAAAAGGCCGGCAACGCACCTGCAGCTCTTCTGATGCTGCGAGTGTCCATGGGCGACGGAAGTTGCTTTCCATCAGGTGACCCGTTCGCTCGTTTGCCCCCTTATTTCATAAAAAAAAAAAAGGACCATTAATTAATCTGTCTTTCGATTTCGTAAAAAAGCAAATCCACATGACCAACCTCATCTTACAATTTGTCACTAGGTCAATACAATATTATATATAATATATTTAATTATTTTTTTCGGGAAGTTGGGACGTTAAACATTATTATCGGAGTCACCTGGGCAATCCAGGAGGGTTGGGAACCCTACCAGGCCCCCCCCCCTGGTCGCGTCATAACAAAGGTTGAAAAACTCTGTATTATCCTATGTCATTTGTATAGTCCATAATCCGTATACAATTTCCATATTTTTATAACATTACAAATACAACTGTCTTTAGAACATAAAGTACATAATAGCATAAATAAAACAAAATAAGAAACAAAACTAGATGTTACACTCATCATTGTTTCCGCTAAAAGGATAGACTCAAGCTGAAAATAATATATGTTTTATCAAAAGAAACAAGTAATTTGATTTGAATGTTATGAACTCAGTCTTTTTGTGTATCTTTTTCTTGTTTAAGATTAATTCTATTATGGGTTTCATTATTACTGTCCAGGGAAAAAATATTATAATCATAATTTAGAAGTTTATTGCTAGTGTGCTGGAGTTACATAGTTTCGCATACTATTATAATATTAATTTAGTAGGATTATGGCAAAGATAAGGGATAACAAAAATATAAGGTTGATAGCTATAACACGGCACTGACCTCCATTATTTATACAAGTACGCTGGACTAATGATACCCTTTGAAATGACAGCTATTTTTTGTGCCTATTTGAAGCAGAATCAGCTCCCCCAATGTGAGTGATAGGAACTAAATTTGACGTAAAAACACAGAATACAACTGACATTAAAAATGACGTTTGAAAGTCGCCATATTGGCGCTGATAGCAGTAGTGGGAGTATTTGGAACTATAGGTCTACCAGAATCTGATGGCAAAAAGTGAGAAAATAAATTGACTCTAGCAATAGGGGGGTAGTTGGAATAAAACATTTTGATCCATTTTTTTTTCTTATAGCGGCTGATTCTGTGTGTTAAACATGCAAATATAAAAATTTATTCAATGATCAGGGATATTTTTTGAAAATCTGCTGTCAAAAATTGCCATCAGATTCTGGTAGACCTATAGTACTAGTGATGACAACCAATAACGATTAAGTGGCCATTTGCAAGTTACGCCAAATTTACTTCTCTTCCCTCTCACTGGGGGCGCTGATTCCGCCTCAAATAGGCACAAAAAAAAGTGGGAATCATAGGTCCAGCGTACTTGTATAATGGAGGTCATTGTAACGGTCACATTAACTTGACGCATGGTTTGATGACGTCATTATGGAGCGGGCAGGTTATTGCATTCCAGCGATGCGTCAAGTTAATTTGACCGTGTTATAACTTGTACCAAAGTGATTGGATTATGTAACACAGACATGTTTCAGCATGTTTGTACATGCTCTGATGGAAATTAGTTGTCATTTATAAATAGTGTCTTCAAAATTTCCATTCCACTTAAATTTTTGTTCCTTTTTCTACTAATAAAATATCTAAAATAGTAGTATTATGAATGTGAAAGTTTGTGTTTTTTCTCTTTCTATTTGTCTATCCTTCTATATGGACATAAAATAGTGATTTTTATATAAACCTTTAATACTCTTTACAGAATCGCAGAAATAATAGAAGCAGAAACAGAAAATTTTATGAAGAAGGATCCTGACCCGTTTGATGAGCGACATCCATCTCGCACGGACCCTGAGTGCGCCCTGGGACATGCACTCAAAGTTATGTTTAAGAAAGATAATTTTATGACAAAGGTAAGCTTTACACAGGTAAATCTAGGATGAGACAAAAGATGATATATCCCTTCTAAAACCTTTTATATATTTTTTTAAAAAAATTACCATTTACGTCTGAAAAACTTTTATTACTCGATGTTTACAATTGCATATTTCAAATAATATTTTTAAAATAATAAAATTATTTTTGGTAGCATAAATTATGTGAGCAATGTATTTTCATAGCAATAATAAAAGGTATAAGGCCCCTTACACACTGCGACTTTTAACAGCGATGCAGTCGCTCGTTTTTGAAACGCACGATAGCATCGCGACACCAGCAATTTTTGCATCGATGCTGTCGCGCGTTAGTATCGATACAGTTGCACGTTAGCATCGATACGCACGCGCGACACCAGCAATGAACAGATTTTTGCATCGATGCTGTCGCGCGCATGTATCGATACAGTTGCGCGTTAGCATCGATACACACGCGCGACAGCATCGATGCAGACGCGCGTTAGCATCGATGCAGAATTGCAGACGCGGGGTAGTGGGGGCATGACTTGCCGTCATCACTTCGCTCACGTCATGCCTCGCATCGATACAGTCGCGATGCTAACGCGATACAGCATCGATGCTGCATCGCGATTGCATCTTAAAGTAGCGCAAGTGTGTAAAGGTGGACCATTGGCGACTGCATCGATGCTGCATCGCGACAGTATCGCGACTGCATCGCTGATAAAAGTCGCAGTGTGTAAGAGGCCTAAATATTTTCAGTTGGTGAATGACTACGTAAGAGACACATACTACTCCAGACAGAACATCACCGGTCGAGACGTACACAAGCTGAACGTAGCAGCATGCAGATTGACACTGGACCTCATGCCAGGGCTGGAGATGAGCGTAGTATTCCAAGTGAGTTGTTAGACTGCCTTCACATTATGTCGCGGGTACCGCCGCAGCCGTGCGGCAGCCGCGCGACTTCCATACTAAAGCGAGTCGCGCGGCTTCGGCGCGACTCTGTTTAGTATGGAAGTCGCGCGGCTGCGGCGGTACCCGCGACATAATGTGAAGGCAGCCTTAGGCCAGCTACATTCATACTTAATAGTATAAATGCGAAAGTGTGTCTGTCTGTTACCTCGTCACGCCCAAACCTCTAAACCGATTTTGCTGAAATTTGGTATGGAGATACAATGTGCCCCGGGAAAGGACATAAGATACTTTTTTTCCGGAAAAATGTACGGTTCCTGCGCGATATACTAATTTTGGCGCAACGGAGTTGCGTGCATCGACTCGTCGATTATAAGATTTTATCAATGGTTATTATAAAGCTTAGGATTTTGTTCTCTGTGAAGGTGAAACCTTATTTATATTTATAGAAGTAAAATGTTCTTGGAACCGATTAACAAATTGGTTCCATTGTGAATATAATTTTACATTTTTATTTAATTTATAAAAAGGCAGAACAAAAAAGAAATACTAATCTTACGTCATCTAAAAATTTAATCTCTTGTCCTGTTTGTTTATCTTTTGTAACAACAGCTATTGTCATAATAACCATTATTTTCTATATTAGTGTATATGGTTTATATTCTGTTACTATAATATAATGTTATTTTTTTATTTCCAGGACAACGAGGCTCTGATCCACAGGCTAGTGAACTGGGCGACCAACTCGCAGGAGCCACTGCAATGTTACGCCACCGGTCTACTGGCGGCTGCCATGGAGGTCCAAGAGATTGCCACTAACTTTAGGTGAATAATATCTATAAACTAGTGGCGGTACAACTAACGCCACAATCCTCAATCGCGCTATTGAAATTTATGAGATTGGCACGACATAAACAACATCTGTGATGATGTGAGCAGGCATCGGCTTGACATAATAGCATCGTGCACCGAGCATACAACTTAACATAATCTTTCTTAGCGGCCCCACACATATCCCTACAAACTTTAGGGAGCTTAGCTTTAGATTTTTGGTTCAAGTCCTAACAAGAATATGTCCAAACTCCAAAATCTAAATAGTTAATATTGCTGCACAGTCAGTTGTAAAGCCACTATTTTCTTTCAGGGAATTAAATGCAATGCTAGTGCCGTTGATGTTGAAGAGGCTACATGAACTTCGGAACAAAACACAAGAGGAGAAGGTATATAAAATAATACATTTGTTTTTAGGAGAGATGTATGTGGAGCTTAAATTACTTATTCTATTTTAACAAATGAGATGGGAATGTAATATGACCCTGGTTAAACATGCTGTGTAATCGTTTAGTTAGATTTCAGAGAGTCCTATGTCCTTTCCCTCTTGAGTCTGAGTTGAAAGTGTCTTGTGTCCTTTCCGACATGAAAGTATCTCCATAACAAATTTCATTAAAATTCGTTCAGCGGTATAATGATGAAACTGAGAAAGGTAACAGACGGACACACTTCCTCATTTATAATATTAGTATGGATAGTTAAATTTTTATTGTTAATATTAATGTTGCCAGCCGAGCTCAAACCTGGTGACACCGCCGAACCAGACGCGTCACTTCGCGCGGTTCGACAAGCGACACAACCACGACAGCCGGACCAACGGACCGACGCCAGATAAAAACGGTAAACTAAAATTATGTCCATGGAATCTGGGATAAATGACTGCCTGGGGCAATAAGTCTGGGCTCTTATAGAACCATTATAATTAAAGACGTGGGTGGAAGAACCAGATAACTAATATTTTATAACAAAGACAATTACTCATTTTTTACCTTATAATTTAAACAAACCTTGTAACTTACCTACTTTATCATCTGGCTACACATAAAATCCTCTTTTTTATTTCAAATCATTTTCCCGGCCCTAAAGCTTACATTTATGCAAAAAAAAAAAAACGGCAATTTTTTTAACTGTTACTTACCTGCTTCTTCCACTCATATCTTTAATTATTATACTTCAACCTGTGCCTACTGCCTCGTCATGGTCTTCGTTTCAAAAAAGTTGAAGTGTCAAAATTATGACACATCAACTTTTTTTTTTTTTACTTCAAACCTCAAAATTAAGGCTTTTAGGGTAGAGCCAAACGAGTGTAATTTGTGAGTAGGGTTGCAAAATTACGTAATTTTACCGAAAACGCTGGTAAAATACGCGTATTTTACGGTAATTTATATAAATTACGGTAAAATTACCGGCTACGTATGTATGCAGAATGGTGGTATGACGGCGGGGGCCGGGCGGGGCGAGCGTGTTGCAAGTAGCAAGTTGCGAGTTGCGTACTGCGTGCGCGTCGCACGGTGTGACATTGCCGATTAGTGCTGTTTGCCATAATATTTTGCGCTGTTGCGACTTGTTGACACTTGACGACACTCGACAGAGCATACAGCAAGCCGGCAGGCTGACTATTATGTTGTTTTGACTTACTGCACTGGACTTGCATTAAGTAACCTGTTTAATTGTTTATATCCCCATTCTTAATGAAAATTATGCCACGAAATCAAATCTTTTTTTACCCAATTTTTACCGTAATTTACCGTAAAATATCGTAATTTACCGAATTTACATCCCTATTTGTGAGTTGTGAGTCGCAGAATTTCGGCTGGCAGAAATTCTGCTGCATTCAGTTTCATACAAAAGTCCTGTTTGATTCACACGAGCGTAATTTTGTGAGTCATGATTTGTATGAAAAGATATTTACGCGACCGAAATTCTGCGACTCACAACTCACAAATTACGCTCGTTTGGCTTCACCCTTACCACCAAATAGATGAAGTTCATTATAAGGAAGCGGTTTTGAACTGTTCGTTTCTTTTGTCTATTTATTTACGTACTGCTTTACACACTATTAAACGGTTTTTTAACTGGAAAGGATATAATAGTTTCAACGATAGCGACTTTAAAGATTATAAAATAAGTATAATATAACGGTGACGATGATGATGATGATGATGATGATGTTTCCAGACCGAGAGAAAGACGAGGGTGGGGGGTGCGAGCTGATGGACGACACGCCGCCCATAGTCACCAAAGACCCGGAGACACCAGTCAAGAGTTATATCTGTAAGTCAACTGTTTCTTCTTCTTCTTTTTTAACACGCTTTTATTAGCTTCACTTGTAACTATGTACAACAATCTTGAAATCTTAATTTGACCCACTTCCCGGTCTTCGATTAGGATGAAATTTTGCACACGCTCTGAGTTCTGATGACAATACATGACTAGCTAAGAAACGTCATTACAAATCCAATATGGCGGCCTCCCCAAGATAGCGGACAGGCTATTTGAAATGCATGACATGGGTATCAAATGAAAGGATTTGCTGTCAGGAATACGAAAAAATTGTCACGTGACTTAAATCCAACATGGCGGACATCCAAGATGGCGGATTGGCTAAAAATAAAATAAAATAAAATATGTTTAATTCAGATGACAAAGATCCATAAAATTGTTAGTAAAGAAACTTATCGCTATATTAGTATTCTATTCTAAAAAGAGATTTAGTCCTATTTATCATAAAGTCGATCAGAGGACAATCCCCGCTGTCGACTATCTCTCTCAGGACACTGTGGCTGCTGCCGCGGACCCTGGCCAATAGCGATGCAGTCCTTTTGCGGAGTATAGCTTCAAAACTATCTACATCCGCAAAAGCACACATCGCTGAGGCACTACAAAAACGCGGCAGTCGCAACAGTGCTCTAAAAGCATTATTATATTGAATGCGTAGGGATTTGTATGTTTTATTGGTGTAGTTGGTCCATAAACTGCAGGTGTATAAAGAGGTGCAGTAAGCCTTAAAAGGAGTAACTTTTACGGCGTCCGTGCAACGACCAAATCTATGCACCAACATATTTGCCATCACAGACAATGCCCTACGCTCTCTTTCGAGGTCTACATCGTCTCGTCAGTCACGAAATGTCCAAGATATTTAAAAGTGTACAGTTGTACACTCTCTCTAGAGGTTCATTATTAAGGTGTATAGGGGGAACAATATTGGGACATTTGTTGCCGGCCTTAAAGACCATGTACTGTGATTTTTTGGCATTGTAAAGCAAACCGTGTGAGACAGCGTATTTTTCACAAACACCGAGTAAAGTTCTTAATGCACCGACAGAGGGCGCCAGCAGTACCATGTCGTCCGCGTAGCTAATATTGTTGACGCACACGTTTCCGATATGGCAACCGACACGAGTACTGCTGAGCTCCCGTATCAGTGAATCCACGTACAGGTTGAAGAGCCGGGTCGAGGTCTGCCCCACCCGCCTCACCCCGCATTCCATCCTGTACGGTTCGGAATATTTGTCAGCCCATCTCACATAGTTCACCTGGTTACAATACCAAAATTTAAGCAGGTCGGTGAGACCGTCAGGCAAACTTAGAGTTTCCAGTTTTCGCCACAAGATGTCGTAGGATACGAGATCAAAAGCCTTGCTTAGGTCGAGGAAACAGGCGTACACAGGTGTACGCCTGCTCGTGTAATATTTGACAGTGTGCTTTAGACTCATTATTGCGGTCTCCGTTGACAGTCCACGCCTGAACCCGTGCTGACCATCATGGAGACCACAATGTTGTTCTAATATGGGGCTAAGCACACTGTCAAATATTTTAGCTATTGTTATTGCTAAAGATATTGGCCTATAATTCGATCTGTCAGAAACGTCACCACTGCGATTTTTAGGAACTGGTACAACCGTAGTCCTTATTAAATCAGCTGGTAAGTAGCTATGGACAATGCAGATATTAAATAGTAATGCCAGAACTCTTGACATATGTTTGCCCGCGAATCTTAGGTGCTCAATACTGAGATCATCGTGACCCGGCGATTTCCCTGTAGCCATGTTTTTAATCGTCTTCGCTACAGTTTTACTACTTATAAGAAATTTAAGGTCACGACTTATCTCAGCATTGTACACAAAGTCTGATGATGGGCCCAATGGTGATGACACTTTAAACTGATATCTATAAATATTTGCAATTTTATCAGCACCATTGATCCCATCAACAGCTTCAGGGTAGCCAGGTTTCAAATTCAACTGCTTTGTTGACCTCCAGAATTTTTTAAAGTTTTGTTTTGAGTGGTGAGTAGCCAGGATGTCCATTTTTATTTGAGATTGATGGTTTTGACACCACTTTAATCTACTTTTAAAAATTCGTCGGCTACTTGTCATCTCATCATACACAAAACCTTGTCTTGGGCGGCCACTGTTGCCTCCCTGTGCGCCGCACCGACATGCTTATTCCACCCCGACTGACCCCGACAGACTGTAGTCTTCTTCCCGTGTTTACAACTCTTATTACAATAGCTTTTAATTGCCGCCGAACGTAATACAGAAACTATGCTATTATATAGACTATCAACAATATTTTTATGACACACTTTATTGCAATAACTATATGAGCACTGGATAAATTCTGGAGGAAAATCAATTAATTTTAATTGTCTATCACATAGTTCCGTATAATATTCTATTTTTTCATCAGTTCTAGCCCCCCAGATAAAGAAAAGGCTAAAGCGTGTTTTTTTAGTTTTTTAAACTATTATAATTATTTAAACACGCTTTTATTTTTGTAAGTATGTAACGTATTCTTTGAGCACCATTTTTACCTCTCTCCAGTAGTCTAATTAATTCGAAACTTTGCATACATATTAAGAGCCAATGACAATGCAATAATTTGTTAAAATAAAAAATAAAAATATATAAAAAAAGCGTTTTTTTTTAGTTTTTTTTTAACGATAATTTATTAAAAGCGGCTCTTTAGTGCTTTGTGAAGAAAACACGGGTACAATATAATACATAGTTTCCATGCAGTCTCGGTATAATAAAACTACGAAATGGTATTCTTAATAAACCATCGTTAAACTCTGAATTCTTACGGCCGTTCCCAATATTTGATCTATCTCTGGTTTTGCCCTACTAGAGATAGGAATAGCTCTCATTAGACATTAGAGACATATATTTTATGTCAATTCAATGTTAGCTGCGATCGGTCGTATGTCAAACCAGGGATAGATTGAATATTGGGAACGGCCGTTATTGATAAAAAAAACCCGCAGCTTGAGGGAACGTTGCGGGTACGATAGACACCTACCGTAAGCTGCAAATAACGTATACGCCCCTGATCATCTTTAATATTTAAGGTGCATATCTACATTTATTTATTTATTTCTTTATTAGACTCGCCAACAGCAAAACACAGAAATACATTTAAATATACTTAAACTAGAACATGCACTTATGTTTGTAACTTATTACTCGGGACTTAACGCGACTTATTCTAGTAGTAATGCTACTACATACTTTTTTCTCGACGTTTCGGCCGTGTTGCAACGGCCGTGGTCACGAGGGGACTAAGTGACTCAGTTATTACTACTAGAATAAGTCGCGTTAAGTCCCAAATAATAAGTTACAAGTATAATGCAACGCGAAAGTTTAAAAATGCACTTATGTGTAAGCCAATTATAGGCGTGTACAGCATTCATTAAAAACAGTAGATATTATTTATTAAATCTAATAATGATTACAATGTAGTTTTAATTTCCGAAATTTTTTATATTTGGTTAATTTTCTTTTTAAACTCTTACAGAAATCATTAAAAATATCTAGGTCCTTTACAGATGTGCAAGCTAGGTTGTAATCAGTACAGATATTAGACAAGGGAGAGTATTTGAGAATGTTTGTTTTACATTACTCCTTATTTCAGGTCCGTCGCCCCCAGAGCGAGGGCTGATGTCGCCCCCCGCGCGGCCTCCACCCCCGCCCCCACCGCTCATGCACGAGACCTCCTCCAACTCCAGCTGGGCAGAGATGGAGACTTACGTCATAGGTATGACGACAGATTAATGTTGTATCAGAGATATTGATACACTGGCAGATGACGGACCTACATAATTTTGTCTTGTTGGCATGTTCTTGGCATTTCAGTGTATGTCAAGCCCAGCCAACAGATCTTGTGTACGTGTACGCATTGTATACGTGTAAACCGAGACAGCTGGAAATAATAGTCTGACGTGTAGAGACGTGTAGAGACGTGTAGAGGCAGCTTAAAATCAGTTTTAAGCCGCCTCTACACTTCAGAAGCATCTGCAGATGGGAAGAGCTTCATATAACATAATCGGATCGTTTTGCTAAATAAATTGCAGCAACAATTTTTTTATTTATTTTCCAGGTAATATTCAAATCCATCCACCAACTGACGCGACAAAACAGATGCTCATACTCCGGTACCTCACGCCCATGGGTGAATATCAAGAGGTAGGTGCCCTTTATATTTTACTTACTTTAACACATCATGTTAAAGCAAGCCTACTTTAGATTATTATGGGTAATAGTATATTTTTATTTACTTTATTTCATCATTTTTTTTATATCAAAACCATATAATTTGGAGTGATCAAAGCTGTCCTAGATTCTATCCCGTAACTCAATGTATCTATCAAAAATCTAAATCGTTCCAGTGGTTTAAACGTGATAGAAAGACTGACCAATAAACTGACAATTTCGCATTTATAATATTAGTCCGGATAATAAATGCTCTTTTTTTCCTCAGTTCCTATCTCACGTGTTCGAGAAGAACGCCCTGGGTCTGATCCTGGGGTACCTGAACGTGCGCGAGTCACGCGACTCGAGGCTGGCGTTCGAGGCGCTCAAGTACCTCGCCGCGCTGCTCTGCCACAAGAAGTTCAGCATAGACTTCATCAACATGGGCGGGTTGCAGGTGAGATACACGCAAACGAACATGCGTGCACGTGCACGCAAGTGCGTACAGTTATACGCATGTACGTACAGTTACACGCAAGTGCGTACAAGTATACGCAAGGCTGTACACGTACAAACAATTACGTATACGCATACGCATATAGCATACGCTCATGAATAAAGACACACCTGTTTAAAAAATTACGAAATACAAATCACATACATCGTCAGAATGTCATGGCGTCTCATTCTGAAATATTAACAAGGAAATAACATTTATCACACTCCAAAGGCTACCAACAGCCTTTTAAATAAATTATATTTTAAAATTATAACCTAATTTAATGTTTCGTAGAAATTTCTGGAAGTGCCGCGGCCGTCGGTGGCGGCGACGGGGGTGTCAATCTGCCTGTACTACCTCGCCTACTGCGAGGACGCCATGGAGAGAGTCTGCCTCATGCCGAGGAAGACGCTAGCTGATTTGGTTAAGTGAGTTATTAGGGACGGCTTTTAGCGTCTAGTGTGAGTTTTTGTGGTGACAAAAACTTAGTTTTAATATAATAAACTTAATAAGTAATATAAATTCTAGCGCCTTAGAAGGCTTAGAGTGTGGAGTGACAAATATTAACAATTTGCCTTCTGAGCCTATCCATACCTAATTCAGGTAATTCTAAATTCTAATTTTGCAAACATTAAATTATGTTTTGCTACATAAAAAGCATATTTTTTTTTATAAATTAAACCCTTTTTGCATATTCGTAGATACGCGCTGTGGCTTCTGGAATGTTCACACGACTCGGGCCGCTGCCACGCGACGATGTTCTTCGGTCTGTCATTCCAGTTCCGAGTTATATTGGAGGAGTTCGATAATCAAGTAAGAAAATTACATACTTACAATTAGTTACATATTGACCTTAATTTGTAAGAAGGGTATTTTGAGCCCTATGGGCCATAACAAAATTGTAAATGCAAAGGATAGATATTCGGAGCAATACTCAGTCAAAGGTAGGTTCATTAATCTAGAGTAAAACTTAAATTACTGTGAATAATATTATGTACACACTAGGTACACAAGTACAGTATGTGCACATTTCTAAAATGTCACGGTCATGGTCACTGTTATTCCTTTTGAAATAGTACTTAATTTTTTTTTTAACAGGATGGTCTCCGTAAGCTGTACAACGTGATATCGACGCTGCCGATACTCGGCGCTGACGAGGAGGAGTCGCGCGTGTCCGACGACGAGACGTGCGCCGCGCGACAGATCGTACGACATGTGTGCGTCGCGCTCAGGAGGTACGTATACGCACACACACTTACATGTATACGCTAGAGACACGTGCGCCGCGCGACAGATCGTGCGGCACGTGTGCGTCGCGCTCAGGAGGTACGTATACGCACACACACTTACATGTATACGCTAGAGACACGTGCGCGGCGCGACGATCGTGCGGCACGTGTGCGTCGCGCTCAGGAGGTACGTATACGCACACACACTTACATGTATACGCTAGAGACACGTGCGCCGCGCGACAGATCGTGCGGCACGTGTGCGTCGCGCTCAGGAGGTACGTATACGCACACACACTTACATGTATACGCTAGAGATACGTGCGCCGCGCGACAGATCGTGCGGTACGTGTGCGTCGCGCTCAGGAGGTACATATACGCACACACACTTACATGTATACGCTAGAGACACGTGCGCCGCGCGACAGACCGTGCGGCACGTGTGCGTCGCGCTCAGGAGGTATGTATACGCACACACACTTACATGTATACGCTAGAGACACGTGCGCCGCGCGACAGATCGTGCGGCACGTGTGCGTCGCGCTCAGGAGGTACGTATACGCACACACACTTACATGTATACGCTAGAGAGATAGATAGTGCGGCGTGCGATAGGTCATGTGCATGTACGGCGCTTATGAAGTGAAGTGATAGACCATAGAAGAAATTGATTCATATTTCATAGGCAGATGACAGACATACGTCATCAGGGCGAGCGAAGTGAGCCCTAGTATATCCCACAACCTTTACATTTTGTGGTACGCTTTACAAAAAAATTATCACGCCTATTGATTTGTGCTTTAACATAGTAATTTTTATTTATATGAATATGTGTTATCATCAGTCAGCCAAGGTGTGACGACGCGAGCCCTCACAAAGCTCGGCTTTTAGCTAGTTTAGTCGGGCTATGTCAATTCAATGTTAGGCGTGATTTGTTGGCTGGGTTTGACATAAACAGACCAAATTACGTTGGTCCGCCATCTGCCTATGAATCAACTTCTGTACTATCCGTACGTACAAACAGCCGTGCGGAACGCACTTGAGCTTACGCGTGTACGCACTTGAGCTTACGCGTGTACGCACTTGAGCTTACGCGTGTACGCATTTGTGCATGCAACTCTTCAACTCCCAAGCGGCCACATACGGCCGCGAGAACAATAGATTTCCAAGAATCTGCGATCGAAGAATTAAAGGCAAATAATAACAAGATTTGCTTTTCCCTGAATTCTAAGCAACTTAATGTTTACAGGCAAATAATATTATATTTGTCCAAAAAGCACTTTTGAATTATGATTGTAATGCCGTATTTCGCTGTCGTCTACTCAGGTACTTTGAGGCGCATCTCCGACTACGGGCGGCGCAAGTTCTCCGGCAACAAGGCGACAACGTACCAGAGCCCCCACCGTACAAGGTAACCATAATTCATAACTCAGATTAAGTACTAGGATCTACGACTACCGTAAAGTGTCAAACTAACGTCCAATTTAGCGTTCCGCTTGGTCAACACATCAAAAATAGTATGGCGTTTTTTTCACGTATATGTCGGGACTACTGTTTTTTTTACTGTAAAATAACGGAATGAAAGCACTGGACAGTCTTTTTACTTTTGAATTGTATGTATTACTCTACAAAAATTTTATTCTGTGTTATTTCGCTCCAGGCGTCAAAATCATCGGCGGAGGAGATCCAGGGCCAGATCGAGACGGTGCAGGCGGCGCCGTGGGCGCGCTGGGCGCCCGTCGACGAACTGCTCGAGCTGGGCGGCGTCGCGCTGCTGCTGCGTATTGTGTCCTTCGCGTACGACTGGAACTTCAACGGCAGGTGAGATGGTGTCTACCGCTCCAGGCGTCCAGGTCATCGGCGAAGGAGATCTAAACGGGACCCTATGACTTCGCTGTCATCAGGCTATATCTAAGGAACCGTGATAGCTAGATAGTTGAAATTTCCACAAATTGTGTATTTCTGTTTACTGTCCGCTTTTACAACAAAATAAAATAAATTTACGGGGCTCCCATATGAAAAACGTACGTACGAATAATCCCTCATTTGCGAGTCCCACTTCCACTTAGCCGATTTTTCACAATCACAATATGTCACATCCATTTTAGGGCGGAGACGGTCCGTTCGGCGCTGGACGTGGTGTCTGTGTGCTGCGTGGCGCCGCGCGTGCTGCTGCTGCTCACGGAGAAGCTCGACATGCGGGAGGCCGACCTGAACACCGGCGTGCATATCGTGCTCGGTGAGTGCTATAAACAAATATCTTTATTTTGAGATGATTACTTCAGTCTTACGAGGATCTTTTTTTATAATAATAACTCCCACACCGGTTTCGGTGACGGTGGCCGGTTTCATTGACTGGTTTCAATGAAACCGGCCACCGGTAACGCAGTAGTTATTTTATAGTGCCCAAGTGTGAGCGCAGTACACAAGAGCACTCTCTATTCGTTTTACTCTCATGACTGACTCTCAGGACCGACTTTTTACATGCCCATCCGACGCATGGATCATCTTACTTGTCAGACAATCAGGTGATCAGCCTGCATTGTCCTAACCAAACTTGGAAATAACATGTTTCCAACGACCTCCGAGTCAAGAGCCACGCTCTAAATTAATAGACAGTGGTCTAGTGAGATCTTTTTTTAACTGGCAATTGAGCTATCATACTTTCCTACAGTCGCAACTCCTGTGTCACCAAGACCAATAGTGTTAAACAACCACCAAAACTCTTGCATATTATGATCTCAAGTGTGCCGGAGGGACAAACTAAATGTGTCTCAGCCAAAAAGGAGATCACTATCTTGTAAACTGTAAACTGTACTGTTACTGTCATAATACAAGATACACCTGTTTCACACCCAGCCAATGCCGTCAAAGAATATCACATGCGTGAAATAAGAACAATCAATTTCTTGGTTAATGTCATCTAAGTGCAAAAAGATCTTTGTAAGACTGTAGTTAATTTATAGAACAAAATTTAAGTACTGACATTTTATATTTTTTGCCGCTATGTAAAAATAACCTTCTATAGTATTATGTAGATGTTAGATTATTAGGTAATTGCTAATCACTACTCGCGCCTCCTGTTGTCACATACACATTGCATGATATACACACAGCGGGTGCGCTTTTGTTTCGTTTTGCTTGTAAATTAAGTCCTGGGCTGGGCTGTGAGAATAAATTAAAACAGACTTCTACAGCTATGCACATTAGCAAACTTCACGCACACAAGCACTTACGACTACACGCTTTTTGTCCATATTACATATATCATTTTCTCGTCAGGTACGCCCGCCATTTTTCCCATAAATCTATCGTTTCATGCGACTAACCACTATTAGCTACACGCATTGACATCAGCGCAGCTTTATCACGCTCCCTCATTTTGCTTATATAGAATTCAATCAAAAACATTAGTTTATTCTTAATTAAGAAAAAAAAAAATTGTTTTTGGTTGGGTACTG
Source organism: Cyaniris semiargus (assembly GCA_905187585.1). Lineage (NCBI taxonomy): Eukaryota > Metazoa > Arthropoda > Insecta > Lepidoptera > Lycaenidae > Cyaniris > Cyaniris semiargus. The sequence goes on from LR994549.1 coordinate 2,363,509, forward strand.
CTGCATTGAGCTGTTTGCGTACGCATTAACGTAAGTGAGGCAGCGGGCGCGACTGTTGCAGGCGCGGCGGACGGCGACATCGTGCCGGAGCCGGAGGTGCAGAAGGCGGCGCTCAACGTGCTCGTCAACTGCGTGTGCGCGCCCGTACACAGGGTGAGTGGTGCGTGCGCGTACGCACATGTGCGTGCACGGGCTAATAATAAAAATTAAAAATTGTTTTCAAGTGCAAAATCTTTTATGTAGTAAAAAACGTTACTCTACAAAAACAGACTACTGATCAGTATTGAATATTTAAAATTAGGACAATTTAATTTTTTAAATAAATTAATTTTTGTAACAAGGCTTCTGTCTTATTCTCACACAAAAGTCACTTGACAGATAACGACCAACCTCTCTGCCGAGGGCAAAAAGGTTGTTTAGATCTGATCTTGGAGAGGTGAAAAATTTATCCACTGCCAAATGTTTCTATCGACTTCGACTTAATGTCGGATGTGCAAAATCGACTTTTTTATTTTATTTCATAAAATATGTCTTAATAAGCAAGGCTCATGATAGAGCTGAAAAGAAAAAATCTATATTATGTATAGTTTCTGAAGTAGCTACATTAAAAATGCTTATATTACTAATATAGCTATGTAGGTGTACAATTTAGACTTTGCATCACTCTCCTGTAAAGTTGTTGTTTTTCAGATCCGAAATTCTCAATAGTCATGAGTGAGTTAATATCAGTTGAAAAATTATAGGCTGGCGTGACGACAGCGCGGTACTCGACAACAGGATCTACCAAGAAGAAGACGACGCTCAAGTCGTACGAGGACGTCATACAGAAGGTGTGGGAGAGCGTACGGACCAATAACGGGATTATGGTATGTATTTTCTACCAATGAGATGTATAGAAGTTTATCTATATGACTTCAAAAATCTACTGCCTATGTACTGAATGACGCTTAGGATAAAAAAAATTGTTCAGTTCCTTAAGTACCTCTCTTGGCACTTAGATAAAATTGACAGCTGTTTCTCATCCACGCCCGCGTAGGTCCGAAACAGATGTCCCTCAAATTACCACCAGGAGCCAATATATTGCAAGCCAATATTCTGTAAGTTGTGAATTACATGTAATTGTGGGAATATGTATGGAAGACACAGATGAAGATCTTCCGACTGCTCGGTCAGGCTGAAGCCCACTGACGTCATTTCTGCGTAATAACTCGTGCCGATTTCAGAGTCTTTGATAGCGCGGTTCAGGAATCATGTCTGTGGTTCCAGGTGCTGCTGGCGCTGATGATGGTGAAGTCGCCGATCACGGACGCGGACCGGCTGCGCGGGCTGGCGTGCCGCGCGCTGGCCGGCCTCGCGCGCTGCCCCACCGTGCGACAGATTATCTCCAAGCTGCCGCTGTTCACCACCTCGCAGATACAAGGTACTGTATGGAGGGTTATACCATATCTAACTTATGAATACAAGGTAATGTATGGAGTATCCTAACACCCACCACAGATTACGGAGTAGGGATAAGATGCAATAATTTAATTAAGGCTCCAATTAAATTATTTTTTAATACAAAATATCACTAGTATAGTTAACTGGAGGTTTGAATTTCAAATTGAAAACAGAAAGTGACACCGTAACTCGGGAGTGTCGTTTAGTTCGAGAAAATCTTCGTTATTATTTTATTCTTTAACAAGTTATATAATTTATCACATAAAAAGTAGTCGGAGATTTGACTTACACATTTTTTTCAGTGTTAATGCGTGACCCGATCCTGCAGGAGAAGCGGCAGGAGCACGTGATGTTCCAGAAGTACGCGCTCGAGCTGCTCGAGCGAGTGTCCGGGAAAAGCAAGCACATGGGCGCCGAGTTCGAGACCTCGCTCGCTAATATACACAGGGTGAGTGCTTACGTGCACGCAAACTACGTACGTAAGTTATGAAAATAGATATTAGGTCGTATTAGAATTGGGTTTGTTTTTAATATAATAATCATTTTGTGCTTTCATACAAGTACCATTGAAGAAATTGATTCATAGGCAGTTGACAGTCCTATGTCAGTTGGTCGGATCATGTCAATTCAATGAAAGTCGTAATCTGCTGAGTGCTGGCTGGTTTTGACATAACTCGACCAAACTACGTAGGTCAGCCATTTTCCTATGAATCAACTTCTCTGATAGTAAATTAACTTAAACTCTTTTTGCATTAAAATATGAATGACATGAAAATTAAGGACAATGAACAATGAAAATTAACCAATAATGCGTCCGTGGTCCATACAGATTAACCTTACGCGTCAAAGCGTAACATCAAAGTGAGAATAAACATCTAAAACTCATTGTTATATTTTTATTATCCATACAGGCGAACGTGGTAGCCCAAACCCGTATCAACTACAACGAGCGGCAGCTGCTGCAGTTAGTTGCGGCGCACCTCGCGTCGCGCGGCTACAGCGAGAGCGCCGCCGCGCTCGTGCGAGAGGCGCACCTACCCCCGCCCCCCGCGCCCGCGCCCGCCCACCCGCCGCCGCTGCACGCGCCCGCCACGCCCATCCGGGTACGTATACCTGCGTATACGTACACTATTGCGTATACACGCACGGACGAGCAGAGTTGGTGTTGATTTTCTAGATATGCCGTTCTTAATATTAGGCAAATTAAAAAATATATATTTTACTGGGGATACCCAGGTCGCAGAGCACGTATTATGCATGGACCCTGACTCATAAGGTACGATCTTAGGAGAAAATTTTAAAATCGTGTACCTGTAAATACGCGTTAGTACTATTATAGTCATGAACGAGTTAAACAGACAATGATGTATCCATACTAATATCCATATCCATACTAATATTATAAATGCGAAAGTGTGTCTGTCTGTCTGTCTGTCTGTCTGTCTGTTACATCTTCACGCCTAAACCGCTGAACCGATGTTGCTGAAATTTGGTATGGGGATACTTTATGTCCCGGGAAAGGACATAGGATACTTTTTATCCCGGAAAATGTAGGGTTCCGCGCGATAAACGAATTTTGGCGCAACGAAGTGGCGGGCGTCATCTAGTCAATTTATAAATTTATGCTAGCTCCGTGTCCGAACTTAATGATTTACTAGAAATCTTACTAATTAAGTTAAATACTCCATGATATCCCCCCCTCAGCCTCGGCTGTCAGTCTCCCGGGCAAACAGCATCGGCTCGCTGCAGCGCGACAGCATCGAGCACCACGCGCCGCACACCCCGAACACGCACGAGGACAGTCCGCAGCCGCATGTCATTAAACTCAGGTAGGTTGTTGTCTACACTAATCTACACTAATATAATAAAGAGGTAAAGTTTGTTTTTGACGTGACAATTTCTAATAATTCGATACTACGGGCTGCATGCACGAAAAAGATGACGTCATTGTCCCGTTACGCTCATTGTCGCGTTCCGCAAGCGAGAGCGCGGCACGAACGAGAGAGAGGCATGATAGGCTCGAGCTATCGGCTCAGTTCGTAGTTGTCACGTCAAACTACCGTCGTATTAAACCGGCTTTACAAACAATCATTTTTTTTTGTTTGTAGGAGGTTATCTCTGAAACTACTGGTCCTATTGCAAAAATTTTAACACCGATAGAAAACTGATGTGTTCCTGAGTGACATAGGCTATATTTCATGTACAAAACGTTATGTTTTTTGTTTTCCTGAAATTATGTTGTTCTCAGAATTCCACGCGGGCGAAGCCGCGGGAAAAAGCTAGTAGGTTATATTTTTAAAAGATGTCATAAAGGACGAAGTCCTTAGTAACAAATTTAAAAACAAGTTTTCCGTAAATATGTTTTCATCTTTATTAAAGTTTGTGGTTAATATTTAAAATTGTATGCATTGCTATGTTTAGTCGTGTGTAATTATTGTGTATGTACTTATTCGCAGCGCCAGTGTATTGAGTAGTCAACACAGACAACAATATGTACCAGTTTGTCGTTGATAAAGTATCATAATTATTATATTATTATAAACTACAATAACATTATTCGTATAACTGAAAGTGACGTGAAGTATTTTAACACTATAAACAGTCGTTCATGTAATTGGCACTACGGCTGCTTATCACTTAATATTTATTGTCCCCAGACGAGTACAGAACGCGTCACAGAATGTCCTCGCCAGCCCGGGCGAGCGGCGCTCGCTACAGAAGGGGACGCACGCGGCGGGGGCGGAGCGCGCGCCCTCCCCCCGCGTCACGCTACACTCCATCATCACGGAATACCTCTACAACCAGCACGCGCTCTGCAAGAACCCCGTTGTTACGTGCCCGCAGTTTAATTTGTTCGAGTGAGTGTTATGAGGATCTTTTTTTTAAATCTTTATTTTATAAAGGTCATACATCATTAAGATAATTATGAGGATCTATTGTTAATTAGTAATAAAGATAACATATATGATATCTCACAGATTTTTTGAATCGTCAAGAAGTAACAAAATGCAACAGAAAGTTCTTTCAAAGAAGATTTTTCAATTGATAAGTTTTACGTATGTCTCTTTAGCCAATAGAATATGGCGCCCACATGCGACTAATTCATATAGCTGACAGCAATGATTCGATAGAATTTATAGTAAAAATAATTTGTTCCCATAAATTGGTGTATAATATTGCAAATCATGACGCTATTTCTATTCCTCATCTCTTTTCACATTAAAGTATTTGTTCTTCGAAAAATAAATATTTCTTATTTACTGAGTGCCAAATAATGTTATTGTTTTAATGCCGATTACATGTGTTAAGTTTACCTAGCATAATATTATTTATACTTAATACTTTTCAGGCCGCACAAATGTCCGGAGCCGACGGGTCCGCGAGCGCCGCTATTCGCGGGAGCGGCGGCGGGGGCGGCAGCGGGGGCGGAGCCGGCCAACGTGTGCGCGCGGCTCGTGCGGCGCGAGCTCGGCGCGCCGGCGCAGACGCGTGCGCACGCACGTTTAGCACACTCCCACTTCGCGCACGTGCGCACGCTCCGTCTGCAGGACGATGATGCGTACTTCACGCATACTATCTTCCATGTGAGTTTGGCGTTTATACTGATTTTATTTTTTAGTTTTCTACTACCAGTTTATCTTTAAAATTGTTAAAAAACTATGTGACTGACTCAGTCACATTGCAACGTGGCGAGGCGGTGCGATGCATTTTTAAAGAGCAGTTTGAAATTGGAATATGCAGTTCAACTGTCAATTTAATATGTATCTTCTCATATAGGAATTAAAGTTCAGTTCTTAATGATTAATAAATCGCGTCGCTTCGACGCGTTGCATTGTGTCCTGACTCTATCGTGTTGTGCAGCCGACGCAGCCGCAGCTGCTGACGGCGACGTCGTCGGGCGACATCCGCGTGTTCAACCTGTTTAACGGCGTCGAGGAGAACTCCTACCAGGTCCACGAGTCCTACATATACCATATGCAGGTGTGTATTAATTTATTTATATTATAATTTGTTTATTAAATAGTCATACATATACCAAATTTTGGTAATTGTTAATTTATTTACAAATTTTGTTTGAAGAGAAAGTTAAAATTATCACAAAGCGCCGCTAAACCCAAGTTGTTGGATATAATTTAGCACCATTTGGCCTATTGATCATGTACTAATAGAGAAGTTGATTCCTAGGTATATGGCGGACCTAAGTAATTTGGTCGCGTTACTTCAAACTCATCCGACCACTGACCTCCATTATACAAGTACGCTGGACCTATGATACCCACTTTTTTTTGTGCCTATTTGAAGCGGAATCAGCGCCCCCAGTGAGCGGGAAGAGAACTAAATTTGACGTAACTTGCAAATGGCCGCTTAATCGTTATTGGTTGTCATCACTAGTATTAGTTCCAAATACTCCCACTACTGCTATCAGCGCCAATATGGCGACTTTCAAACGTCATTTTTACGTTAAATCATAGACAAATATATTTGGTCAATGGTCAAATTTAGTTCCTATCCCTCCCATCGGGGGAGCTGATTCCGCATCAAATAGGCACAAAAAATAGCTGTCATTTCAAAGGGTATCATTAGTCCAGCGTACTTGTATAATGGAGGTCAGTGCATCCGACCGATCACAGCTAACATTGAACTGACATAAGCCGACTACATGACGTAGGTCCGTCAACTGCCTAGGAATCAATTTCCTCGATGGTACATGAAAAGCATTCTGATCTCCCCGCGTTCAGGCGTTTCATAATTTATTCTCTATGCTCATTTTAAGGTATACCATATATACGCATTATGTTTCAGGCGAGTAGAGACGGCCTGCTGCTCCTGTCGTCGTCCACCATCACGTGGCGAACGCTGTCCTCGCTCTGGAACATGAAGGAGTTCGAGCAGCTGTAAGTACACTGGATTTTCATCAATATGTTGTAGTTGTTATGAAAAAACTAAAATTCGAGAACAATCGACATAAAGTTGTCGTTCAAAATAAATATAAATCTTTGTAGATAAATTATAGCAAACAATAAAATACTCAGTTACAACAGTCACATAGGTAAATAAATAATAAGTGGTACTTAAGCACTTTCTTGTCTCTTTCACTCGCTTCTACGTCTTCTGTCTTACCTTACGTAATTTATCAAAGCGCAACAATAAAATAAATCAAATAGCGCCACAAACGAAGCCGCAGTACCCATTTCTCATTCCAAGTTATTCCCATCGTATGCAAGGCAAATGCCCCTACATATCTCCTTCCGTTAAACTATCACATCACATCCACACATTAAACTATCTCCTTCCAGTTTCCAACTAGACAACGAGGAGTACGTGGAGTTCTCGAAGATGTCAGACGAGCGGATCATCGGCACGAAGAGCGAGACGGCGACGATATTCGACACGCGGACCGGCCGCGCGCTGCTTACGCTCACGCCCTCCATCAGCAACCAGTACGCCAAGAACAGAGCTACGTTTAATCCCACTGACGAGCTTGTGTTGTCCGGTGAGTTATAAGACTCTATAACTTGTTAAATATTCCTACTGCCTGTAGGCACTAGGCAGAAGGAATATTTGACAGACGTAACAATATAGTACTTATAATATTATGTACTCACGTGGGCTCTGATTCACAATGCGCCATTCGACTTGGATTCGCGACACCCTTGGAGGCAGCTCAGGCAGCTTACGCTTTAAAAAACACTGACATATTCTAGAGACAAGCTGACAGATATCGTTTGTCAATCTATCACTTCGTCTATTCGTTCGTGCTGGTACGATCAAGTAAAAACTGATGGTGCTTATTGAAAGATTTATTGTATTATAGATGGTGTGCTGTGGGACGTGAACACGGGCAAGGAGATCCACAAGTTCGACAAGCTCAACCAGACGCACAGCGGCGTCTTCCATCCCAACGGACTAGAGGTACCACTATATACTTGTATGTTACCAAGTACCAACAGCTAGTCATAATTATTATTATGATTATGAAGTATACTGTACTAGGCGAAACATGGCGGTAGCGGTCATTGACTCCCTGTCAAAAACTTGTCATTTTCTATATAAACCGCGATTGACAATGAAGTGTACGATGTTGCCAATCGCGGCTTTGTATAGAAGTTTTTAACAGGGAGTCAATGACCGCTACCGCCATGTTTCGCCGAGTACAGTATGGGAGATCGCAGACGGCACAGTTTTTGTGTGGTCGAGTCTGCGGCGCACAAAAAGTCTGCATGGCGCGCAAAAAGTCGTTCGCGGATTTTTCACGGACTAAACGCACACGACGCACATCTTCGATCATTCTGTCCGCTGAACTGTAGGGATGTAGACGCTATAAAAATCGTGCAGAGATCGCGAAGTATTATTTTGTACTTGAAGTACAGAAAAAGAAGAAAAAATAGAAAATTTTGGGTACATCCTAAAATTTCGGAAAAATTACTGAGGGAACAGTTCCATATTAAACATTCAATTCTGAAACAACATCCGGATAAATTTACGTCAACGATGTCCAAACAGGAGCTGAATATACATTACAGCACACTTCTTCCCACAATTTTCTTTTTAAATGTCTATTATGATATTCTGCCTTAGAAGTATCATAAATTGCTGATCTGTTTTGTATTTCTTGAATTAACATCGTTACATCGATATCTGGCGGATCGCGTACGTTACGTCACTACAAATGCAGATTGCAGACTAAAAGTGTGCGCCGTCTGCGTTAGCGCGCGTTGAAGCAAACGTTCAATTTTTTTCGCACACTTTTTGTGCCGCGGCGCGCAGCGGCGCGATGCGGTCTGTCCGAATTACACGGATTTTTTGTGCGCCGGACTTTTTGCGCGTCGTGTGCGTTACTGCATATAATTGCATAGGTTCTATTTCCACGGACTAAAAAGTGCGTCACGGATAGTCTGTCGTCTGCGCAGCACCTATAGCAGACAATATGATAGATAGATTGATAAGCAGATATTATAGACATAAAAAGACAATTGGAATTATACTTTTTTATACAGTTCCTTGATAGTTTGTTATCGTCTTCTTTTTCAAAATGCAGCTTCTATTGTACTGATAAACGCTTATGGTTATCAAATATATTAAAATGTCCCTTGCGTCTTATTGTTGTGGGAAGAAAACATCCAAATATAATGGTTTCATTGCATTGTTTGTTTCAGGTAATATCAAACACGGAAGTGTGGGATCTACGGACGTTCCATCTGCTACGAACAGTGCCCGCCTTAGACAAATCAGAAGTGAGTATCAAACGATGTCAATATTGTTTAGTAAAATTAATCTCGGAACGTGTGTTTACATGTTCATTACCTGTATAAAAAGTTAAAACTTAAAACATTTTGGGAAAATCAAGTGACAAAAAATGTTGTGTGAAAGAAACATTTTCTATGGTTTCTAAACAGACTATTTTCAAATTGTCTGTATAAACGTGAACGGTGAGCCGAAAGAATGGAACGAGCCGAAAGAAACGAATTTTAGAATTCTTTATATGAAATCCTATGAAACCTCGCACATTTTCCCGCGTCGAATCGGTCGAATCTGGCAGGACCCCAGAAGTCCTAGACGAATTCGGATGACGTCACCGGATTCGGTTCGGGCGATGCGGTCGAATCGGCCGATGCGCTTGTATTCTGACAGTTAAGTACGACAAGGCGACGTCTGTGCTGCTTCTTCATTCGTTAATTCTCATCATCTTCCATTAACAAAGCACTCACAACAAGAACCCTGTCAAGCTCCATCATAATTCACGTTATTACAGTGCAACAGGTGTAAAGGAAATAAAAACGTTTCTTTCGGCGCGGTCGATTCTTTCGATGCGGTCGATGCTTTCAGCGCGGATAGGTATGCGAGGCCTTGTGGAATTCGATTCGTTCAGTTCGGCTAAGTGTGCGTTCACCTTAAAAACTATTCTATCCCGGGGCAAAAGTATTTCCAATATAAATATCCTAGTTGGTTGGAGTTGTTTGCACGTAAACACATCCTAACACACATATATATATAATGTCAGTATGGTATTCATCCTGTATTTATTCAGGTGATGTTCAACCCAGCATGCAGCGCGCTGTACGCGGTATGCTCGGACCAGGACGCGGAGGAGCGCAGCCAGTTCGACACCAGCTTCAAGACCCTCGACCCCTACGACTACTCCAGCATAGGTATAGTAAAACCCTGGACACCTATCGCTGCTGCAGAATAGGAATTAAACAGACTATAGCAGCGGCAGGGCATATGGCATTAATAATGAAGCTCCCAAAATAAGGCTATTTTAAACTTACAGAATTTCGTAAATAAGGGTTGATGTTGTGAGTTAAACCAGATTCAAAGTGTCGTAGACTCGATTGGATTTATGTTTTTGATGCATTCCCAATAAGTATATCTACCGTTACTAATTTAAATGTTAAAAACCACCGTCAGACGTAGTAAATTATCTATAAATCGGTTTTGAGTAGAGAGAACTAGAGATTTGTGTTGTATTCCAGCGACGATCGAGGTGAAGCGCAACATCTACTCGCTGGGCGTGTCGGGGGAGGGCGCGCAGATCGCGCTGGTGGAGAACGCCGGCGACTACGACCAGGTGCAGGAGTCCTGCGTCAAGCTCTACGACGTCGGCCGCAAGCGCGACCACGACGACGACGCGGTGAGTGTGACGTGGGCGTGGCCGAGACTCGTGGGCGTGGGTGAGACTCGCAAGCAGTAGACAAAGATACGTTGGCGGTTGGCGAAATTGGTGTGCAGTTGGAGAGACTTATGCCTGGTAGAAAATACTCGTGGTCAGTTGGCGATGCCCGTGAGCGGTCGACTAGCCTCGTGGGCAGTTGGCGAGATTCGTGGGCGGCCGGCGAGACTCGTGGGACGAAGTACAGCTTACACGCGTGTGGTGCCTGGCGTAAACTGTGAGATGTGTACGTGAATGTCACGGGCGAGCCCTGTGAGCTATGCGCGGAATAGACGCGCGATGGTAAAGCAGTGAAAACAATAATAAGATATTTGGTTTTAAGTCTTTAATGGTTTAAGACTTTATTTCTCACATATTATTATGCAAATTAATTACTATACAAGGCGTGTTACAAAAATAAATTGAATGATAAGATTGGCTAACACTCCCTATTGTTATAATATGCTTCTTTAGACATTCACATTTTTGTCATTTAAGTTTTTTGCATGTAAATGTAGAGATTCAAAATGTGTAATTATGAGATATTAGACGTGACGTATTTATACTTTATATAATTTATTTGTTTATTATGTTCAGGAGGAAGAGGAGGAGGAGGAGATGGGCGGCGGGTCGGAGAACGACGACGGCTCCGACTCCAGCTCCGACAACGACGACGAAGGTACACGCCACAGACTATTATTATTTTAAATAGTGTCATTAATAAATTGAGTGGATTGTTGGCTTGTGATGGAAATTAATAGTCTTTAAATACACAACTTTTCATACACCTTATATTTAATTTACAATTGCTTTCAGCATCCAACCTGATTCGCAACGCCGTGATGGGTCTTGCGGACCAGCACAGCTCCGAGGACTCCTCCCCCGAGCGGCCGCGACGACGCCGCACGCGCAGACAGAGACAGGTATACTCTCTCTTTAGTCCCGTCACAACATTTATACCATTTCTGAGGTTTTACGCCTCTAGTCCACCGACGCTGCGAACTACGAAACAGCGGCGAACCGATTTACTGTCTCATCCGCCACACGACAATGCGTTATATTGCATCTCGCTTTATTACAGTTTCGCAGTTGTTTCGCGTTTCGCAGCGTAGGTGGACTAGAGGCGTTATGGCAGGAGTTTTTCTATTCGCTAGAATTTTTATAGGCTAACTTAAAGACGTTGTTATTTAGTTAACAACGCTGTTGAATTTATAAACTTCTGGAAAAAAAAAACTCAAAAACCGGCATATATGCCCCTGCGCCTACCTGGGTACGCCCATGTGTATAAGTGTAAGTGTATGGGTAAGGCGGTCCGCCCCGTCCGCCCCGTCCGCCCCGTCCGCCCCGTCCGCCCCGTCCGCCCCGTCCGCCCCGTCCGCCCCGCTGCCACCAACCGTAATAAGCGTGTACACTAATCTGGGACACCCTGTTCATGTTTTTTATTATTTTTTATTACGACTAATACCAGAATTTTTAACCAGAGCAATTCCTCTCAATCGATTCACAAAATGAATTGTCAAAACTGTCAAACTCACAAATGTCAAATTAGTACGAATTTAGACATCTGAATTGCAAACAGTGTCAATTTTGCGTTTTTTAAAAAATGAATCATATTATGATTCATTTTTTAAAAATTCTCCAAAGCGACCATTTTAGCCCCGCTGGTAAACCCTTTTTACAGTTAATTGATTTGACCACATCTGATTTTGGCTTTATTTTACTTCGACTAATGTCTGTATTATTTTAACAGAGAGACAGAGAGATGGATGAGGACGGTAACAGCAGCGAGAGCGAGCTCGACCTCGTCGGCGACCTTGGACATCTCATAGAGTTTGACTTCGACTAACAGACCATAATAAATGAATTACGCCAACTTGTGATCACTTTTTTCCTATTATATATTTTGTCCTTTATTTTTTATACCAAGATAAAGCTAAACGAGGTTTGCTATCCTTGTCTATTGTGTGTAGGAAAAACCACGTGACGTGTGTGATGTGTTTTTTTTTGGTCTTTGATTTCGTATGAAATGCTACATTTGTGTAATAGACAATTATTTAAATACTCAAAAGTCAAAACCTAATAAGCCTACCCATTTTGTTGGCTGCTTTATGTGATGAAATAAAAGAAAAATTTATTCGAATAGGATATATTACTGCAACGTTTTCACGCTGCAGGCAGCACCAACATACAGTAAACAAAAAGTTTTGTTCGTCGTTCGACGTTTCTGTCAGTATTTTGATATGATGTGTGCAACAGAGGGGTTAGAGCGAGTTTTATTCGATCATACGCATCGAGCGCGTAAACGCGAATTTATATGGGATCAAAGCAGCGCCATCTACTGGCTAACGTGGATACTGCTTTGATCCCATATAAATTCGCGTTAACGTGCTCGATGCGTATGATCGAATAAAACTCGCACTAGGGCCTCAGGTCGGACTTTGAATTTATTATTTACTGTGTGTGTTAGTACCACCCTCTTCTCCCTACTAAATTGTCGACTCACTATAAACGTGTTGCAGAGACATCTATGATCTATCGTTAAGAAGTAAAAAAAAGTATTTGTGTAACGCCATCTGTTGATGAGTAGCTTAGAGAGACTAGCAATACTCGCTCACGTTTAAATAAAATTATAGTCTCGGAGCTGAAATAGAAAACTTTTTTTTAACCCATGGCCTGGTTAAAGTTTAATAAATGTTAGTAAAATATATGGAAGTGGCAAAAAAAATTAATTAGTGATAAAATTTATCAGATATTAAATATGACAAGGAGTAACAGGAAAAAAGAAAACAAAAATATTTTTAATATTATTAAATTTAATACCTTTAAATAAATGTATAACCAAGTTATAAGTTTAATATAAGAACTTTATAGCAGTACACTTAAATCTATTTATGTACAATTATAGACTAGCAAACTCTCAGAAGTGACTGTACACGCTTCCTAAAACAATAATACCACACATCCTACAATTTTATTCAAATCTGAATAAATATACGAAAGATTAGGCTAGTAAATTAAATTTAACAGACTGATTATACCAACATCCCCTTACTTATAAAAAATATTACAGAGTACAAAATATTATCCTTGTTTATCAATGAGCATAATATATGCAAGATAGACAAGGAAAATATTTTGTAACCAATTTGCTACATTAGAATATTCTAATGTAGCAGAGCCGGATAAAATTGTTTTGTATAGCTTGTGCATTGCCAAAAAATTTTTATAACTAAGGAAGAAATAAAAAAATATATTTTTATATGATAAACATAAATAAAAATACTGATCCACAGTATTTCGATAAGTTAATAATATTACACAGGTAATTACTTTAAAAAGTCCATCATTATAAATTAATTATGAAAAATCTCCAGTAGCCATAAGAAATGCTATCCACCTTAAAATAATAATTAAATAGCTGCCTGACAGCCGCATTGAATATAATTTAATGAAGATTCCGACATAACCTGGATACGTTTTCTGTCAAACTCTTAATTAAATTTACCTATGTTCGTAAAAATCTCTGAGTGCGGCTGCTAAAGACGTAATGTGGTAATATAAAAAATATAATTAAATATTATGTATTACGTACTTCGTATACCACTATCCTGATTTTAAACAATGGGACAATCTTAAAACTTGGGACGCTAATTTAATATGCTATATTATATAGATTTAGGTCATACAGTAACCAGGAACTAAATAATATATTTTATTCCTATAAAACAATTAAACTAAAAAATAGGCAAGATTAAAAAAAGTCTAGAAATCACTAAAGCAAGTCGAGACACAAAACTTCATAAAAATAACAAAATTATGAATTCTTTGCCTCGTTACTTTGTATAATAATTATAAATAAGTAAGAAAAGTAGAAAATAATAAATATAATAATTATTATTATTTCTTAATTTACAAAATAAGGAATAAATAACCTTTTAAATTTTTGAGATGTAACTTTAGTTTGACGTCATAATATTGAGAGTAGATTTACAAAATAGATAAATAACTACATTCCTAGCTAACTTAAATTATTTTTTAGATATGTCGAAGCCTCTATTCGTACTTAATCTATACTGTACAAAATATTACAATCCTATACCTATTATTGTCTATACTTGATATATTTTCTTTAAATAAGCAGAGTTGGGCCGTCGTAATGAAATAAAACTTTAACTTTGTTATATTGTCAGTGACGGATTAAGACTACTTGATGCCCTAAGCAATCCATGCCTGTGGCCCCCCCTATTCGTATGTCAACTAGAGTCGGTCTTTAAACCTTTACCGCCTGAAAACATTAGTTTTCTCCTAGAAACTTTTTTTGGTGACGTTAGTGTGAGACGTGATGCCCTAACGACGGATTTTTTTGTGCTTCTGTTGCCCCCTCAGACGTGATGCCCTAGGCAATTGCTTAATTAGATTAAGGGTTAATCCGTCACTGTATATTGTAAGCTTCCATAGTATTTTTGCCAGCAAAACTCGAAAAAAAAATAATACTTCACGCTTAAGCTGATGTTGCTGTTTTTGTCTATTTAGTTGAATTTCCAATGTAATAGAAAAAGACAACAAGATTGTCCTTATGAATGAAAAAAATGTAATGTTTTTCATCCATAGTTTCAACTCTGTTACAATTATTATTTTGTAAAACTTAATAAATATTATTAAAATGCATAATTATTATATAAAGAAAAGCATGAAAAATTCTTAGAGTGAACTAAAAATATATAAAATAAATAATGTTTTTGCTATACATCTCTAAATTACATTTTTATACAAAGCACGCCAAAAGTGCTACTTGATATATTTTCCATTATTTTATAATATCCTATTTATTAATTATTATACACTATAATATTTGTTACGTATTCCTCGTTTTTAAGTCTGAGTTTTGTTCTGTTAAAGAGTAGCCGGATCTTAGACTGACTTTTTAATATTTTTCAGAATCAGAGAGTTATCTAGCGGTAAATAGCCGAAACTCTTAACTGACAGTTATTTCAAAATTGAATTGTCCGAAACTTGTACTTGAATGTTTACCATAATTGTATAACTTAGGCCCGTATAAATAGTCAGTACTTAAGATGCGACCCGGTCTCAAGACGCGGTTCGGCTCTGTGATTGGTCCAAATTTTGACAGTCAACCGTGTCTTGAGAGCGAGATGCATCTTGAGTACTGACTATTTATACAGGCCCTAAAGTTCCTGCACGTTGCCTATAGTCCTTCTTCTAAATTCACAGAAATCATGCCATTTAGACAAAAAAAAATGCTCCGTCACATAACCTGCACATCATTAGATTCTAGAGCTCATAACCATTTTACTGTCTCTTGTCAATCACCATCTCAGTGCACAAACTCATTAACCGCCCCATAATGCTGGGTATTATCGACTATGACACTAGTGTACCCCTCCTGTGGGGGGGCAAACTCGCGCGACCCCCCCGCGCCGCCCCCGTAGAAGGACAGCAGGTTGGTGTAGCTATACTGCACCTCGGAGCTCTCCACCGAGCTGCAGGATGAGGAGCTCGCGGAGAACGGCCGCTGGTTCGCCGGGTACACGTAATTTGGTTGGACTACCTGGTGATCAAATACATGATGTTGAAATAACAGTGTTAAAAATACAAATGAAACGTGAGTAGAAGAACCACATAAATAACATTTTATGAACCTTGTAACAAACCGTTTAACTTTTTAGGTTTAAAAAATAACGTTCTGCAAAATTAACGATTTAAAAGTGACAAAAAAATTCACGACTTTCACGATTACTTTATATTATTTTGCCGGTGGGCGTGAATTTCAAAATAGTACATCACGCGGGCCACAAATAAAATCGCGGCCCGCGGGCTGCGGGTTGGGGATAGCTGGTCTACACTCTACATTTTTGCGACAAATGTACTATCAGGAAGTTGATTCCTAAGCAGATGAGGGAACTTCGTAGTTTGGGTCGCGTTACGTCAAACCCAGCCAACAAATCACAATTAACATTGAATTGACATGATCCGACCAAATGACGTGGGTCTGTCAACTGACTATGAATCAATTTTCTCGATGATACGTCTCCCGCGAAATACCTTACTTTTAATAAATTAAAACATACCTCCTCCGTATACCCCTCGTTGTAGAACATCTCGTAGTTCTGGTACTCCTCCTGGTCGTAGACGGGGGGCAGCGTGTACTCGGGGTAAAACTCCGCGGGGAACTCCCCCTCGGGGGGCGCGAGCTTGTCGCGGGGGGGCGCGGCGGGGGGGTGCGGCGCCGGCGCGGGCGGAGCGGGGGGGTCCGCGTTCAGCTTGGGGGGGCCCTGCTCGATGCTCAGTATTAGCTGCTTCTCTTCTATTTCGCTGTAAAGAAAATAGTCAATTTCAATAAAGTAAGTATACAAAATTTTGTTATGATTTTGATAAGTTTATAAATTATATCTAGAAAGAGATAAAGTAGCCAATAGACATGAAGAAATAGGAACAGCCACAGATTAAGGTACCTATATGGAGCAGCTGCTCGCTTAGCAGAGATGCATTTTATAATTATAAGGAAAAAAAAACGGTCTCAAGACGCGGTTCGGCTCTGTGATTGGTCCAAATTTTGACAGCCAACCAATCACAGAGCCTGGGCCCGTACCACGAAACCGTTTTGAGACTCAAACAATCGAACGAGAATGCTGCGTCCTGCTCTAACCACGTCGTTTCACGTTTGTTAGAGTAGGACGCGGCATTCTCGTTCGATTGTTTGAGTCTCAAAGCAGTTTCGTGGTACGGGTTCAGAACCCGTGCCTTGAGACTATGCATCTTGAATACTGACCAAAAATACGGGCCCTAGTAATAAATCAGTCTGCATACCTGAGCACATAATTAACAGAGACAATGCAGTGCGGTCTGGAGGAGCGGGAGTTGTGGACGATGGTGGCGTAGCTCTGCATCCACACCCAGCCCCCAGACTTCGTCAGGAACCGGTAGTACTGCGACGTCACCTGGCCCTTCGTCAGCACTGGGGGATAAAGATACATTAGGTCATACTCCTACGACGTTTTTTTTTTCATGGAACAGGAAACGAGCAGACGAAATGCCTAACGGTAAGCAATTGCCGCCGGCTTGATGGAGTATTGACAATTGGACACTCGCCTGTAATATAATATATCATCTGGAGCTACTTATGTGCGTTCATGGGTCCGACTAAGTACGTACCTACCCAAAACTTTCTTTTCATGATTTTCACAGAATTTTCTTAAATTATCAACTGATCACAATTGCAATATTTTTGATGTGAGATATCAGACGGTCAATGCACCAGACTTTAGACATTACTTCTACATTACTCGGAGTGAAAATTGCCAAATGAGGCAAATGAACAAAAACTGAACCGCATGCTTAGGTATATCAGCTTAAGACATCTGGTGGTATACTCACGCGTGCAGTGCGAGTACCGCATGTGCAGCACGTCGGTGCCGTGTATGTAGTGGTAGAGCGTCTTCTCTATCAGGTCCTGCGGCTCGAGCTATACTCGAGGCCGGCAGTACTGACACTAAGGTGGCTGGTGGTGGTGGTATACTCACGCGTGCAGTGCGAGTACCGCATGTGCAGCACGTCGGTGCCGTGTATGTAGTGGTAGAGTGTCTTGTCTATCAGGTCCTGCGGCTCGAGCTATACTCGAGGCCGGCAGTACTGACACTAAGGTGGCTGGTGGTGGTGGTATACTCACGCGTGCAGTGCGAGTACCGCATGTGCAGCACGTCGGTGCCGTGTATGTAGTGGTAGAGTGTCTTGTCTATCAGGTCCTGCGGCTCGAGCTATACTCGAGGCCGGCAGTACTGACACTAAGGTGGCTGGTGGTGGTGGTATACTCACGCGTGCAGTGCGAGTACCGCATGTGCAGCACGTCGGTGCCGTGTATGTAGTGGTAGAGTGTCTTGTCTATCAGGTCCTGCGGCTCGAGCTATACTCGAGGCCGGCAGTACTGACACTAAGGTGGCTGGTGGTGGTGGTATACTCACGCGTGCAGTGCGAGTACCGCATGTGCAGCACGTCGGTGCCGTGTATGTAGTGGTAGAGCGTCTTGTCTATCAGGTCCTGCGGCTCGAGCTATACTCGAGGCCGGCAGTACTGACACTAAGGTGGCTGGTGGTGGTGGTATACTCACGCGTGCAGTGCGAGTACCGCATGTGCAGCACGTCGGTGCCGTGTATGTAGTGGTAGAGCGTCTTGTCTATCAGGTCCTGCGGCTCGAGCTATACTCGAGGCCGGCAGTACTGACACTAAGGTGGCTGGTGGTGGTGGTATACTCACGCGTGCAGTGCGAGTACCGCATGTGCAGCACGTCGGTGCCGTGTATGTAGTGGTAGAGCGTCTTGTCTATCAGGTCCTGCGGCTCGAGCTATACTCGAGGCCGGCAGTACTGACACTAAGGTGGCTGGTGGTGGTGGTATACTCACGCGTGCAGTGCGAGTACCGCATGTGCAGCACGTCGGTGCCGTGTATGTAGTGGTAGAGCGTCTTCTGTATCAGGTCCTGCGGCTCGAGCTATACTCGAGGCCGGCAATACTGACACTAAGGTGGCTGGTGGTGGTGGTATACTCACGCGTGCAGTGCGAGTACCGCATGTGCAGCACGTCGGTGCCGTGTATGTAGTGGTAGAGCGTCTTCTGTATCAGGTCCTGCGGCTCGAGCTATACTCGAGGCCGGCAGTACTGACACTAAGGTGGCTGGTGGTGGTGGTATACTCACGCGTGCAGTGCGAGTACCGCATGTGCAGCACGTCGGTGCCGTGTATGTAGTGGTAGAGCGTCTTCTCTATCAGGTCCTGCGGCTCGAGCTATACTCGAGGCCGGCAGTACTGACACTAAGGTGGCTGGTGGTGGTGGTATACTCACGCGTGCAGTGCGAGTACCGCATGTGCAGCACGTCGGTGCCGTGTATGTAGTGGTAGAGCGTCTTCTCTATCAGGTGCTGCGGCTCGAGCTATACTCGAGGCCGGCAGTACTGACACTAAGGTGGCTGGTGGTGGTGGTATACTCACGCGTGCAGTGCGAGTACCGCATGTGCAGCACGTCGGTGCCGTGTATGTAGTGGTAGAGCGTCTTCTCTATCAGGTCCTGCGGCTCGAGCTATACTCGAGGCCGGCAGTACTGACACTAAGGTGGCTGGTGGTGGTGGTATACTCACGCGTGCAGTGCGAGTACCGCATGTGCAGCACGTCGGTGCCGTGTATGTAGTGGTAGAGCGTCTTGTCTATCAGGTCCTGCGGCTCGAGCTATACTCGAGGCCGGCAGTACTGACACTAAGGTGGCTGGTGGTGGTGGTATACTCACGCGTGCAGTGCGAGTACCGCATGTGCAGCACGTCGGTGCCGTGTATGTAGTGGTAGAGCGTCTTGTCTATCAGGTCCTGCGGCTCGAGCTATACTCGAGGCCGGCAGTACTGACACTAAGGTGGCTGGTGGTGGTGGTATACTCACGCGTGCAGTGCGAGTACCGCATGTGCAGCACGTCGGTGCCGTGTATGTAGTGGTAGAGCGTCTTGTCTATCAGGTCCTGCGGCTCGAGCTATACTCGAGGCCGGCAGTACTGACACTAAGGTGGCTGGTGGTGGTGGTATACTCACGCGTGCAGTGCGAGTACCGCATGTGCAGCACGTCGGTGCCGTGTATGTAGTGGTAGAGCGTCTTGTCTATCAGGTCCTGCGGCTCGAGCTATACTCGAGGCCGGCAGTACTGACACTAAGGTGGCTGGTGGTGGTGGTATACTCACGCGTGCAGTGCGAGTACCGCATGTGCAGCACGTCGGTGCCGTGTATGTAGTGGTAGAGCGTCTTGTCTATCAGGTCCTGCGGCTCGAGCTATACTCGAGGCCGGCAGTACTGACACTAAGGTGGCTGGTGGTGGTGGTATACTCACGCGTGCAGTGCGAGTACCGCATGTGCAGCACGTCGGTGCCGTGTATGTAGTGGTAGAGCGTCTTCTGTATCAGGTCCTGCGGCTCGAGCTATACTCGAGGCCGGCAATACTGACACTAAGGTGGCTGGTGGTGGTGGTATACTCACGCGTGCAGTGCGAGTACCGCATGTGCAGCACGTCGGTGCCGTGTATGTAGTGGTAGAGCGTCTTCTGTATCAGGTCCTGCGGCTCGAGCTATACTCGAGGCCGGCAGTACTGACACTAAGGTGGCTGGTGGTGGTGGTATACTCACGCGTGCAGTGCGAGTACCGCATGTGCAGCACGTCGGTGCCGTGTATGTAGTGGTAGAGCGTCTTCTCTATCAGGTCCTGCGGCTCGAGCTATACTCGAGGCCGGCAGTACTGACACTAAGGTGGCTGGTGGTGGTGGTATACTCACGCGTGCAGTGCGAGTACCGCATGTGCAGCACGTCGGTGCCGTGTATGTAGTGGTAGAGCGTCTTCTCTATCAGGTGCTGCGGCTCGAGCTATACTCGAGGCCGGCAGTACTGACACTAAGGTGGCTGGTGGTGGTGGTATACTCACGCGTGCAGTGCGAGTACCGCATGTGCAGCACGTCGGTGCCGTGTATGTAGTGGTAGAGCGTCTTGTCTATCAGGTCCTGCGGCTCGAGCTATACTCGAGGCCGGCAGTACTGACACTAAGGTGGCTGGTGGTGGTGGTATACTCACGCGTGCAGTGCGAGTACCGCATGTGCAGCACGTCGGTGCCGTGTATGTAGTGGTAGAGCGTCTTCTGTATCAGGTCCTGCGGCTCGAGCTATACTCGAGGCCGGCAATACTGACACTAAGGTGGCTGGTGGTGGTGGTATACTCACGCGTGCAGTGCGAGTACCGCATGTGCAGCACGTCGGTGCCGTGTATGTAGTGGTAGAGCGTCTTCTGTATCAGGTCCTGCGGCTCGAGCTATACTCGAGGCCGGCAGTACTGACACTAAGGTGGCTGGTGGTGGTGGTATACTCACGCGTGCAGTGCGAGTACCGCATGTGCAGCACGTCGGTGCCGTGTATGTAGTGGTAGAGCGTCTTCTCTATCAGGTCCTGCGGCTCGAGCTATACTCGAGGCCGGCAGTACTGACACTAAGGTGGCTGGTGGTGGTGGTATACTCACGCGTGCAGTGCGAGTACCGCATGTGCAGCACGTCGGTGCCGTGTATGTAGTGGTAGAGCGTCTTCTCTATCAGGTGCTGCGGCTCGAGCTATACTCGAGGCCGGCAGTACTGACACTAAGGTGGCTGGTGGTGGTGGTATACTCACGCGTGCAGTGCGAGTACCGCATGTGCAGCACGTCGGTGCCGTGTATGTAGTGGTAGAGCGTCTTCTCTATCAGGTCCTGCGGCTCGAGCTATACTCGAGGCCGGCAGTACTGACACTAAGGTGGCTGGTGGTGGTGGTATACTCACGCGTGCAGTGCGAGTACCGCATGTGCAGCACGTCGGTGCCGTGTATGTAGTGGTAGAGCGTCTTGTCTATCAGGTCCTGCGGCTCGAGCTATACTCGAGGCCGGCAGTACTGACACTAAGGTGGCTGGTGGTGGTGGTATACTCACGCGTGCAGTGCGAGTACCGCATGTGCAGCACGTCGGTGCCGTGTATGTAGTGGTAGAGCGTCTTCTCTATCAGGTCCTGCGGCTCGAGCTATACTCGAGGCCGGCAGTACTGACACTAAGGTGGCTGGTGGTGGTGGTATACTCACGCGTGCAGTGCGAGTACCGCATGTGCAGCACGTCGGTGCCGTGTATGTAGTGGTAGAGCGTCTTGTCTATCAGGTCCTGCGGCTCGAGCTATACTCGAGGCCGGCAGTACTGACACTAAGGTGGCTGGTGGTGGTGGTATACTCACGCGTGCAGTGCGAGTACCGCATGTGCAGCACGTCGGTGCCGTGTATGTAGTGGTAGAGCGTCTTCTGTATCAGGTCCTGCGGCTCGAGCTATACTCGAGGCCGGCAGTACTGACACTAAGGTGGCTGGTGGTGGTGGTATACTCACGCGTGCAGTGCGAGTACCGCATGTGCAGCACGTCGGTGCCGTGTATGTAGTGGTAGAGCGTCTTCTGTATCAGGTCCTGCGGCTCGAGCTATACTCGAGGCCGGCAGTACTGACACTAAGGTGGCTGGTGGTGGTGGTATACTCACGCGTGCAGTGCGAGTACCGCATGTGCAGCACGTCGGTGCCGTGTATGTAGTGGTAGAGCGTCTTCTGTATCAGGTCCTGCGGCTCGAGCTATACTCGAGGCCGGCAGTACTGACACTAAGGTGGCTGGTGGTGGTGGTATACTCACGCGTGCAGTGCGAGTACCGCATGTGCAGCACGTCGGTGCCGTGTATGTAGTGGTAGAGCGTCTTCTCTATCAGGTCCTGCGGCTCGTACCCCGTCAGAGACGCCACCCTGGAACAACATAGCAGATGAACTACTTTGCTTATGGTAGTACTGTGGTAATACTGTTAAAATATGAAACTTAAAAATCCCGATTCGAAACTCTTTAGAATGAAAAATATTGAGATGACGTCAAAATTCACTGGAAGTTGCTGTAAACTATTGCTACACCCCTCTTTTTAGTGAGGGACTAAAAACACTTCGATTATGGTAAAGAAATTTCGTTCTTCCGTGTAAATAGATCCAAATCCAAACGTGGTCGAAGGTTGCAATGTAATATAATAATATTTACGGCATAGTTGTGGTTCTTACATTAAGAAAACTTTTAAGTATTATAAAAAATATTTTAGACAAGTGTAAAGTAGAGGAAATAGCGTCTCGAGGCGCACAAGTTTATGCAAAATGTCAAATTATAGAATCCTGATGCTGTGTCTCGTTATTTTGATAACACCTTAGCAAGTAGCAAAGCAACTCGTACCCTTTAGTTGCTTACCATAATATTATGTATTGACTATTGATTTCATAGAACTCTGAAGTCTGAACCGTGTTATAGATATTTGATATTGACTATGAAATCGATATCACATAGTATTAGTGAAGTAACTATGACATTAATATAACGAAACTTATGTTCTAGGTATATCAATCTATCATCATATTTTTGGTTGCTATATAGAAAATTATGATTACCTAATCTTTGTCGACAATTCTATTATCAATAACTCTTTACTATTCTCTTCTCTATTTTGAGTCTAAACTTAAGTAGGTCAATTCAGACCGCAACGTGACGCGTAGATGCATTTTTAAATTTGCACTGATTTGAAAGATCTCAATTGCGTGAGACGTCTTGCAAATCTGTCAAATCCATTTAAATTTAGAAATGCATATCTACGTGTTGCGGTCGGATTTTACCCTGGGTTGATTCAGACCGCAATGCGACGCGTAGATGCATTTCTAAATTTATATGGAGTTGACAGATTCGCAAGACGTCTCACGCAATTGAAATCTGTCAAATCCATACAAATTTATGCCGCGCCGCGCCTCGCCTCGCCTCGTCGCGTTGCGGTCTGCATTGACCCTAAATTATATAAAACTCAAAGGTGACTGACTGACATAGTGATCTATCAACGCACAGCTCAAACCACTATACGGATCTGGCTGAAATTTGGCATGTAGGTAGATAATATGACGTAGGCATCCGCTAAGAAAGGATTTTGATCAATTCTACCCCCAAGGGGATAAAAGTTTGTATGAAACTTTGTCAATTTTAATCCGATCGGGCTGAGACTTTGATACCTAATTAATAATAAAACTTCTTAACGCGAGTGAAGCCGCGGGCAAAAGCTCGTTTATACATAAATTTTTAAATACAGAATTTATACAAGACGTCAATTTGCAATGGACTTTATTAGGGTTCCACACTGAAATTTCGCCCCACAAACTTTCGCACTCAAAGTATGAAATGTCAGCATAAAACAACACCAATTTAACACAAAAACTAATTCGCCGTAAAAATCGAGTGCGACCCCATACGGAACAAGTAACCACCCCTAGAATAACACGCAGTAACGCGCACATTATGACAGGCGGAGCGGGCCGTAATCCATACACTTTAGAATATTATAAAGTACTATAGATGACGCCCGCACGGGAATCGTACATTATTCCGGGATAAAAGGTATCCTATGTCCTTTTCCGGGACTCAAAGTATCTCTATACCCAGTAAAATCGCGGTTTTAGCGGTTTGGGCGTGAAGAGGTAACAGACAGACACGTTGTCGCATTTATAATATTAGTATGGACTATGGATTCAGTCGATCAGAAAACATTAAAAAAAAGCGCGGGGCCCGCCCTAGGCCGTAGCTCTCTGTAAACAGGGTGTAACAAAATAAATGATAATACTTTAGGGTGTGTACGTGTTCCTTGTAGAGTTCACTGTGTAAGTAGCTGGTAGCAGCGCTGAAAGACGTTTTTTTTTCACTTTTGTATGGGGAAACTCGTGACGCTCGGGCCCTTGCCCATACAAAAGTGAAAAAAAAATTCGTTTTCAGCGCTGCTACTTTCACAGTGAACTCTCTACAAGGGACACGTACACGCCCTAAAGTATTATCCCTTATTTTTGTTACACCCTGTATATTGTATTATCCATGGCCGTAGCGGCTCTGTGCTACGCTGCGGGCTGCGGCCTACGCCGGACGCCACATCATAGTGTGAAACTTTAGATAAAAAATGTATTACGACCTATAGCGCACTAGAATCCATACTAATATGTAAAAGCGAAAGTGTGTCTGTCTGTCTTATTACCTCTTCACGCCTAAACTGCTGAACTGATTTTGCTTAAATTTGGTTCGGAGATACTTTGAGACCCGGGAAAGGACATAGGATACTTTTTATCCCGGAAAAATGTACGGTTCCCGCGCGATAAACGAATTTTGGCGCAACGGAGTTGCGGGCGTTATCTAGTATTGTAAGTATATTTATATATGATACTACCTACTAATTTATACTAAATACAAGATATATTTATAGCAGCCCGCTCCGCTACGACTCATCATGATGTGCTCGTGTCTACCCCTCATAATTGCCGGAAGCTGATCTCTACTTCTCTTTAGTCAACAGTTTTTTGGGATGACAAAACAATGGCAAAGTAGTGACACCTGATGATTAGACAGAGGGTGGAGGACTGGAGGATGTGTGGAGTGGAAATTACTCTGTCATTATGTTCTAAAGTGGTTTTAGGGTTCATTAAACTCTATCATGTCCGTCCTTCCGTTCGTTTTCGGTCTACTGTGGTCCGTGAACCATTCAAAGGACTTAGGCTAGAATGATGATGCATGACTATGCGCACATGCCGACAAAACAATATTATTATAACAATATTATATAGGTCTACCAGAATCTGATGGCAAAAAGGGAGAAAGTAAATTGACTCTAGTAATACCGGGGTAATTGGAATAAAACATTTTGATCCTTTTTTTTCCTTATAGCGGCTGATTCTTTGTGTGAAACATGCAATTATATAAATTTATCCAATGATCAAGGATATTTTTTGAAAATCTGCTGTCAAAATTTGCCATCAGATTCTGGTAGACCTATAGTTACCCTAAACATTAAATTGATTCTGTGGTTGAAGCGTGCAGTGGTTAACAGACATTCGGACACAAACTTTTGCGTTTATACGTATACATAATATTATCGTGGATTTGTTTTATCGAGCATAATTCTTGCTTGTGTGTGTGTGACTGTATGGGAGTTTTTTGCCAAGCGCGAGTGGCAATTTCTCGTGTCGGGTGCGCGCTATTACAGTTTTGTTCGCACCCTCATTGGGCGGGACAGGAGTTGCGTAGAGGGGTGTTGCTATATTTAAATATTTTGGCAAGCATTTTTGCCACATTTTAAAAAATCTAAATCATTGGGTAACGGTTTGCCGCGTACGAACCGTACATTTTTCCGGGTTAAAATTTTTCCTATGTTCTTTCCCGGGACTCAAAGTATCTCCATACCAACTTTCAGCAAAAACGGTTCTGCGGTTTGAGCGTGATGAGGTAACAGACAGACATACTTCCACATTTAGAATATTTAACAGTATGGATATAGAAACCAGGCGCCTCCGTGGTCCAGTGGTTGAGAGCGTGGCTCTTGACTCGGAGGTCGTGGGTTCGATTCCCGCGTTGGAAACATGTTCATTCCAAGTTTGGTTAGGGCAATGCAGGCCGATCACCTGATTGTTTGACAAGTAAGATGATCCATGCGTCGGATGGGCATGTAAAAAGTCGGTCCTGCGCCTGATTTCTCGCCAGTCGTGTCGGTCTTCCGTCCCACTGGGTATAGAGTAAAAGGAATACAGAGTGCTCTTGTGTACTGCGCACACACTTGGGCACTATAAAATTACTCCTGCGTAACTGGCCTGGTTTCAATGAAACCTGCCACCGTCACCGAAACCGGTGTGGGAGTTATTTTTATAGAAACCAGAATATTGTTGGTTGTGAACGTAGGTACTAGAGTACTAGGCTGATAGACTATTTAAGATTATCTTACGGCATATTCTGTAATTTACTCTATCATAGCGTAATTTACTCATCAAGTCAAAATTAAATAGGAACTACATCAGAGGCCGTAGCCAAAGTACCTTTCGTTAAAAACGATGACGAAATCCGTTATCAAAATGTATGGCATTTGACATTAGTCTTCGCTAGCGAAATGTCATTTAGCGAAGATACTTTGTCTAGGGCCTCAGGCTAATTCTCTACTTTCTAGTACAGAAAATATGGCCAGATATTTAATTTTCTTCGTCGTGATCGAATCTAAAATCACTTTCCGTGATCTACAATAACACCTTCTGCATCATACGTGATTATTGTATCGCATATTTGTAATTGTAAAATATTTTGCGAAATAAACAAAAAGTGGAGCACGCGACTCCACGGGCTCTGTGCTGACGGCGCGGTAGAGCTGACTCAAAAGCACTCCAGTACGTATGAAGGATCAGCGGGTTTGGTGATCGATTATCAACTCTACAACCTAGTGACAGAGTTCAAATTGATGTACGATGTGTTGTAAACTCGATAAATGCGCGGTTCGATTCCGGAATCGCGAAAAAGAATAAACGTTGTATCGTTAGGAAAATGGCGTATATTAAAATATTGGTTATTTTTCACCTGCTTTTCCTATTTCGGGTAATGACCGAAAAATTACTCAACAGTTATGTATGGAAATGTCTAGATTTAAGATTTGATAATTTTCTAATCTACGATAGATAGATACGCAAAGGCTAAGCCCTCAGACTCCGTAAAGACTTAAAATTTCACAACTAATTCCTCTTATAATGTAGGCTAAAGTAAAATCTTGCCATGACTCTTTCTACTGGCACTAAACTTTAAAGTTTGCCACCCACCTGCACAAATCAGTCTTATATTTGTGATAAAATACCTTTTCTTTTATTAATATAAGAAGTAATAAAAACAATAAAATATTTAGCCCAGTCTTAAGTTTAACCCAGGCGCCAGGCTGTTATAAGAAAATCCTTGGCAGGGAACTAAATAGATGGTCAAAATTTACACGCGAAATAATGACGCTAGTGTTACTGTGTGTTCTCTGTGTGTTCTTATGGTTGACACCAGAAATAGTGTAGCCTGTGTTTTCATGATGCGCTCTCAGAGAGACTTATGATTACTTAATTTTAATTTAATGATGATTATGTCATAAAAAATAAATTAAAGTGTAATAATATTTTAGTGTTTCTGAGTGCGGCTGTTAAACTTCTGATTTCTCTTTAACTTTCAAAATATCCAATAAATCATAAAGTGTAAGGCTCTATACTGTACTCGGCGAAACATGGCGGTAGCGGTCAATGACTCTCTGTCAAAAACTTGTCATTTTCTATACAAAGCCGCGATTGACAACATCTGACATCTCATTGTCAATCGCGGTTTATATAGAAAATGACAAGTTTTTGAAAGGGAGTCAATGACCGCTACCACCATGTTTCGCCGAGTACAGTATAGATACATTAAGGGCCTTCCCCTACGGAGATTCCGTAATTTACCGTATTTAGAGCCTTATAAACTCATAATTTGAATGCTACAAAGTTATAATACAGCAATAATCTTCAGTATATCAACATTCCTTTCCCCGTTTTAAATTTTCTATTTTTGTTTATTAAACTCATGATATTTGCTTCCAAAGTAATACAAATTTATTAAAATTGAAGCATACTTTAGCATCTCCCTAGTATTTAGAAATTACGTTTATTTAAAACACACGACAATAGACAATTTCATTAACTACATATTCCCCGTTTTAAATTTTTTTTAGATCAATTTTGAACTAAGATAAGTAAAAAAATGGGATTTTTGTGCGATCTCGGCAACGCGTCAAATGTACGGTCAAGGTCGTTCGCTCGGGGGATGGCCTTATCTCTACATAGATGCGCATTAGATATCCCAAGATGTCGATCGAATAACAAAACAGCGATATGCAAAACAGCACCTGCGGCCGACCAGGTGGTGACACCCGACACTCACAGTATCTGCTCATCTCCGAACTCCGATCATGGCTCTGGGAGGCTCAGGAGGGTTTGATATGACATACCTATATTGAACTGTGAACATGGTATAATATCAAATACTAGAAGTTCCGCGCGGCTTCGCCCGCGTAAATTAGATATTTCACAGACAAATCAGTCTACAAAAAATAGCCTATGATCCTTCACGTGGTCTACTTCTTATCTGACCCAAATAACAGAAAAATTGCTCTAGTAGTTCGTGAGATAAGCCCTTTCAAATAATTTCCCCCCGTTTTTTTCACATTTTCCTCTATTTCTTCGCTCCTATTAGTCTCAGCGTGATAAAATATAGCCTATAGCCTTCCTCGATAAATGGACTATCTAACACTGAAAGAATTTTTTATTATATATAATTAGCGCGTTCAAACAAACAAACAAACTAACAAACTCTTCCTTATATCATAGGTATATTGTTCTACAATCAATATTCATATCGATCCATCTTTTGCAATAATTTATATGAAACTTTGTCTGTATATCTCTATTTATCTGTCTGTCCAACTGTTTCAATGGGTTTCGAGATGGATGAGGCCCAGAAAATAACATGTAGTTATTACACGTGTATGAAGATAAAAAAAAAAATCGGTCCTCGTGCGACAAACGAAATTCTGAACGATCAAGGTTGCGGGCAGGACCCTGTATTGAGTATTCAA
The DNA here is from genome assembly GCA_905187585.1 of Cyaniris semiargus. Taxonomy (NCBI): domain Eukaryota; kingdom Metazoa; phylum Arthropoda; class Insecta; order Lepidoptera; family Lycaenidae; genus Cyaniris; species Cyaniris semiargus. The sequence goes on from LR994549.1 coordinate 2,392,623, forward strand.
TTTATCACTACATAGTATAAAACAAAGTTGCTTTTTCTGTCCCTATGTCCGTTTGTTCCCTTAAATCTTTAAAACTACGCAACGGATTTTAATGCGGTTTTTTTAATAGATATAGTGATTAAAGAGGAAGGTTTAATAACATTCAAATAGTGGAGAAATACTGTTATTTTTGGGGTTTCTAATGTGATGTCGTAAATAATTAAATTTTTTTCTGCTTACATTGCAAACGCAGGCTGAACCCTAAGAGAATCAAAATAATGTACCAAGTATTGTAAACATTGAAAAGATCTACAGAAAACTCCGCGATGGTATATTATGTCTATCTCTTATGGATATCCCACAATAGCAGTTTTTTGTCATTTACAGTTTACTTTTTACGACAAATAATGACTAATTTTCGAAGCGATTTTACCCAATACAGCATTAATCCTTATTCAATTAAACACTTTTAAATACATTGTTTGACGACCTCAGTGGCTCAGTGGGTAAGCGCGTTGGTAGCTCAAGCCGGGGGTCACGGGTTTGAATCCCGCGACGGAACAAAAAGTTTTCAAAGTTCCATGGTCCATGGATGTGTATTAAATATGTGTATCATATAATAAAAATATTAAATATATGTATAGTATAAAAGTATTAAATATATTTCCGTTGTCTGGACCCGTAACACAAGTCCTTCAGGTACTTTTACCACGAGGCCAGACTGACGTGGTGTAAAGCGTCCATAGATATTATTATTATTATTATTGATTTAATATAGATCTATATGGCCCTTTACAGCATATTATGATTTAAATGAATATTTTTGAAGATATTACTGATTTAAAAATTGCGGGCCGTAACGTTTGCGGCGGTACCGGCTAATGCGGGCCGCGGGCAGTAATGAATATAAATCAAAACTACTGGATCGATTTTAATCATTTTTTCAGTGGCTCATAAGCTATATAGTCAGGGAGCCCTAGAACAATTTTTTTTTTAATTACTAACAAGCTAATTTTTTGTGAGTAGCTTCATTTTGATAAGACAAACAAAATTTTTATCTGCGAAAAATCTTGAAAGTGGTAGCTAACAGAGATAGAAAGGATTTCATACTTTAATTTGATGGTCCTAAAATATGGATTGTTCTATTATATTTGTAGGACAATGTTACTCTTAAATTATATAACTATTAACCTACCAATATACAGAAAATCAGCTGGTTAGGGTTCCGGCTTAGGGTTCTGTAATCAACAAAACTTGGTTGACTCGTGCGAAGCCGGGGCGGGTCGTTAGTAATTTATGCGTAAACTTAACATGTCTTCCGCCTGTCTGCCAATACGTCCGCTATATTTACTAGTGTGTCTGTTTGTCTGTGTGTGTCGCGGGTCGAGTTTCGTCGAAGTGCATTGTGAGCGCGGCTAATTGGCGTGAACTAATAAAGCCGGGGTAATATGGCCATAGGTGCTCCGACACGAGGTATGGGAATTAAACCGATGTAATGTTGAGAATAAGGCAAAAGTCTGCACTATCTTTACTAATATTATTAAAAAAGTGTGTCTGTCTGTAACTGTTACGCTTAAAGAGTTAAACCCATTTAGATGAAATTTCGTATGGAGATCCTTTGAGGGACGGGAAAGGATTTTGTTGCAGAAAAATGTACGAAACCCGCGCGATAAACTAATGTCGGTGCAGCGGAATTGCGGCCATCATCTAGTATGTGGGAGAGCTATGCTTCGGCACGAATGGGCCGGTTCGACCGGAGTAATACCACGGGCTCACAGAAAACCGGCGTGAAACAGCACTTGCGCTGTGTTTCGCCGAGTGAGTGAGTTTACCGGGGGTCCAATCCCCTACCCTTTTCCCTTCCCTACCCTCCCCTATTACCCTATTCCCTCTTAAAAGGCCGGCAACGCACCTGCAGCTCATCTGATGCTGCGAGTGTCCATGGGCGACGGAAGTTGCTTTCCATCAGGTGACCCGTTTGCTCGTTTGCCCCCTTATTTCATATAAAAAGTATTGAGTTAGCACTGCAAATTATTGACGAAATTAGAACACAAAAGCTGGTATTTGATGAAAGCATTGCGTATCAATCCTACTAATATCCTACTAATATTATAAAGGCGAAAGTTTGTATGTATGGATGTTTGTTACTCTTTCACGCAAAAACTACTGAATGGATTTTAACCCATCGATCCCCAAGCGGCAGCCGGCTGCCGCATAACAATTGAAAATCTATTGTGTCTGCGATACCCACAATGGAGGTGTTAATGAAACTTTACAATAATATAGCTTATAAATCGGAATAACACATAGGCTACAATTTTAACCGACTTTCAAAATGGAGGAGGTCAGAGGTGTTATGTTCATTTTTTATGTTCAACGATTACTCCGCCGTTTGTTAACCGATTTTCAAAATTTTTCTTTTGGTGTATAGGGTATCATCCTAATTTGGTACTATATTCACAAAAGTGGTGACCTGATGAAGGGATCCATAAGTAATCGAGGGAACTCCTCAAAATTTATATGGAAACATGTGGTGACTTCGGTTTCGTGAGCAGTATTCTAAGCATATGCTACCAAAAAGTAAGATTTAGCACCAAGGTATACCATGGTTCGGAAGGTGCTGAGAGAACTCCTGATTCTTTATAGATACAAGTTTGGGAGTTTCGACGTTGTTTTAAGAACGGAAAGCATACGCTACTACGCAAATTACATTCATCATCATCATCACTACCAATTACCATATTACCATACCATAACCATGGGTCGTCCCATGATTATGTCGAACCTATTATGACCCTATTATTGGTACCTTTCATAGTCTTTCAGATTGAGACTCGAGTTTGTCAAGCGATTAAAAAAAATCTATACTAATATTATAAAGCTGAAGAGTTTGTTTCTTTGTTTGCTTGAACGCGCTAATCTCAGGAACTACTGGTCCGATTTAAAAAATGATTTCAGTGTTACATAGCTCATTTATTGAGGAAGGCTATAAGCTATAAATTATCACGCTAAAACTAATGGGACCGAAGAAACAGAAGAAAATGTGGAAAAAACGGGGAAAAATATTAGGAAGGGTTTATCATACGAACTACTGGAGCAATTTTTATGTTATTTGGCACAGATATAGAGTAGACCACGTGAAGGGACATAAGCGATTTTTTTTGCGGGAAAATGTACGGTTTCCGTAAAATTCCTTATTTACGCGGGCGAAGCCGCGCGGGACATCTAGTTTTTGTATATATGCGAGAAGTTCAAAAGGGTTATTTATTGTTTTTAATTTTTCAGTTAAAATTCCTGAGTTTTGTCGTGCGATGTCATATCTTTGGCCCCTGTCGACTCACTATCGAGTATCGACACGCACACACATCGGCACACCGCGTGTATTGTGCTGTTCTCGGAACGGAATGCTGTATAAATACATATTGCTATTAAATATTTATTGCACACAGAATTACCCGTGAAAATGGGGCTTGAAACTAAGACAATACTTTCATTACAGCTAGGCATTTCTTTCCGCTTTAATAAGGCAATATTAGTGTAAAGCAGGCGTTCCCAAACTTATATTGTCTACCGCCCACTGTGAGAAAAAAAAATTTTTTGGCGTGTCCTTTATTTCGCCTACTTTTAAATTGAAGCCTCTACACAACGCCCCCGTTTTTTTCTGGGTCCCACACCGCCCCCCTTTAGGCCTTCAGCGCCCACAAGGGGGCGTTATCGCACTTTGGGAAAGGCTGGTGTAAAGCCAAAGTAATTCTCCTTATCTATATCCATACTAATTTTGTATTATTATTCTTATAGATGCAAAATTTCTGTCAGCCTGTCTGTAAGACTCTGCTATCACTTTCGTGCATAAACCGCTATAAAGCGACTTAGGCCGGCCGCATACATACGTTTTCCGAATGCAATTTCCGAATTCGTTTTCCGTATTAGGAATTCGGCGAGACTAGCGCAAATGTTCGTTTTAAACACGCGCGAATGCGCCGGCTTGCACTTTAAACGTACGTGCGGAATTCGTTCCGTACGGAGAAAAGCGAACGTGTGCGGCAGTTAATGTATTTTCAACTGATTCCATGCATTCGGATTTCCGAATACGGAAAACGAATTCGGAAATCGCATACGGAAAACGTGTGTATGCGGCCGGCCTTATATGAAATCATGGAGATACTTTCAGTCTCGAGTAAAAACATGAGTTTTATCACGAAAAAAGTACGGAACCTGCGCGATATACAAATATTTGAGTGAACAAACCTACATGTCTTAGGACCTAAAACTTAGGCAATATCTATAGTCAGGACAATTTAAGGTGGCACCAGCGGTCATTGACCTTTCTAGTCTAGGAGCTATGTGAAAAATACTCGCACTGCATAAAATTGAATTCTTGTAAAGAAACATACTATTAGAGCTATAACTCACCGTGACGCCATTGCGACGTAGATGTGAAATCAAAATAAAAATCAAAATATTTATTTCTAAATAGGTTAACAAAGTTAACACTTTTAGAACGCGATTTGAGAATAGTTAATATTTTAACCCAGCTTTAAAGCTCCCGACGTGGCCCGTCTACTATAAATAAAGTCAGAGGCTGTTCACATGTTTCCACTTTTAGTCCCCAAAATGCACGGTTCCGAAGGTCGGCTCGCGAAGTCACGGACCACATTATAAGGTCACAACTCACAAGTACTCAAGGCGAGGCCCCGTGAAATCGATGCCGCGCTCGACTTTACGACCGCGGCGGTCATTCGGACTACGATGTAGAGTTTGGGATTGTCACCCTTATGTTGTTGGGATAAAGGTTAAAAGTGCTGTCGGTAATTAATTGCGAGGTGTTAAGGGGTCACGTTCAGCCATGATGGTCACCAATCACCATGATTGCAAGCTGTAATCGACGTTGATCTTAGGCAATCATAGACGAATATCGAACTTACACAATATTCGTAATCTATCATGGGTCAACTTGTATAGGCCGCATTACTGTTAAAGTTATGATGTCTGTCTGCTGTCAGTCAAAAATTTTAAACATTTTCATGCTCAAAGTGTGGCGGACCAACTAGCTTTAGTCGCCACAATCCTCATCACGATATCGCAAAGTGTAGCTGTATATAAAACATTAAAACATACGACGGCTGTTAAAATCGATACAGTAAGCCACCTTTATACCGAGTAAGCCTTTGTTACTTTGCTCGGTTGGAACATGGATGTTCTTTTGAGACCCTGATATGTAATGTGGGAAACATCGGTGACCATCGACAAGAACACGCCTCCTTCATCATCATCACCCTCTTCAGTGTCCTTCATCATCATTACCACGTCAGTGTTGGATAGAATACCATAAAAGACTCACCTGGCGTCCAGGAAGATGAGCCTCATGTCCAGTGACGCTCGGAACATGAACATGTTGGAGTGCAGCTTGAGCTCGGTGACGGCGGAGGGGGGCAGCGAGTGGCCGACCGCCACCAGCCCCAGCGACGCCGTGCCCTCGCCGAACCGCCGCGCGCGCAGGTACCCCGAGCAGTGAATCACCTGGGGGGAGATTGATGATTTGGATCACGAGCCGCGCCGCGCCGAGCCGATTTGTACGAGCGAGCACGAGCCAACAGACGAGTCCGCGCTACTCGTTCTCACGGCGCGCAATATCAATCGGATCGGACGTGTCTGCTCGAGCCAGCCCACGCCACCTCGAGCCACCCCCTTCACACGGCGCGTGGCTCGAGCTGGCGCGGCGCGGCTCATGATATTACGCGCCATGAGAAGCCAGCATAACATACACGGTGTCAGGGATCAAAGGGGAATCCCCTAAATCTAGGTTATCCAGGTATTCGGCCTTTTACTATCCGGTGACGTCCCACAAATTAGCTATCCCAAATTTAAATACATCTGTGTTTTGTGCAATAACCAAATCGGTATTTCTAAAATGAGAAGATCACCTCTTGCTGCCTAAAAGATCTGGATTTTAAAGAACATCTATGCAAATGACTAAATTTTAAGATGATTTAAATGTTTGTGGGAGAATAAGAAATATTTTTAATTTTAATTTATAAATAATTACTTCCGCAATAGTTTTTGTTGGATAGTCAGTTGTTAGTTGCTGAATAGTCAATTGATATTTGGACAGTCAGTTGACAGTTGATGGATAGTCAGTTGATACATCATAGACAAACACGCCTCTCCCCTACTCGGTTCTTTTCCCCTTCTATCCCCACAAGTTTATAAAAAGGGGATGACTTATTATCGACAGATCAGAAGTTGTCTGATTTTGGGCACGGCAAGACGTTGCTCTGAACTGTCTTTAGAATAACTTGGAAATACATCTGGTAAGCTGTTCTATGTTTATAAATAATAAATTTATAATAATAAATTGATAATGATAATAATTAATTTATGATAATGATGCTTAATGAAGTATATTATACATATTTTGTTTATTTGTGATGTAGTTATTTAAATAAATTGTTTGTTTTATATATTTTATGTTTCTTTTATTTTTCTCCTACATGTTAGGCATCGAATTGGCTGTTTCCATGCTATGTATGCCGTATCGTAAATGCACCTAAACAGCAGATCGGATAACGGAGACGACCTGACTTTGCATCTTGGGACAGCAATGCATCAGGCGAAAATTGTATGATATCTGGCAGTTACCTGTTGCATTGCTGTCGCAAGATCACTCTCTACTCTCTGCTCCCAACAACTCACCTTATACCCCGACGTGGTCAATCCAGCGTTTCGCTTGGCGAGCACGCACTTCATCCTTATGAAGAAGGCGCGCTCGCACTCGATGTCCACGCCCGGGCCCCACACACCACCCACAGGGTACCTGGAGCACACGAGATATTGTAGGACAAGCACGTACTACTTAAAAATCGCTGGGCGAAACAGCTTCCATAGCGGGTGGCCGTTGATCGCGATCTACCAACAACCCGTATGACTGATCTACCTATGGTCACCTAGGGTGTTCCATACAAACACATAAGACACACGGTGTCTTACTTCTCACGCCACTAAAGAACATTCAAATTGAACTTTACTATCCATTCTGCTGAGTAGTACTCTTAAAACTGAGCGACATCATATACAACACTTGGTGCAGTGCTGGTGTTTATTGTCTGCTACAACGCGTACAATCTAGCGACCTGGGGTCAAATTTTATAACTTGACTGTCTCAATGCTGTCTCCCACAGTGTGAGACAGCATAAACTATAGGGCATGAGAGACTCGAGTTATAAGAATTAGGACCCTGATCAAATTACCCGAGCGAGGGATGCGTGGTGTATGGCTGCTGCAGGCTGAGCACGGCGCTCATCTCCTCGTGGTCGTTCTGGTGGATGTACTCGTAGATGGAGTTGCCCGTCAGTTCCACCTGGGGACAATGACGAATAATGTCAGTCCCTTGAGGAATTTAAAAGTAATTTGGAGTTTTATGTGGACGACGGTCATTTCTATTCATCACAAAAAATGATATTATTAAACTGGTTTCTTATAAGAGTCTCTTATGGATGCGGATGGATCGAAATGATCAATCGCAAATGTGCGGCTCTCTTCTCAACATTGCTCTCAGTCTCATTATCAAGAATGTATTATAATTGAAGACGTGAGTGGAAGAACACGATAAGTAACAGTAAAAAAATTACCGTTTTTTTGCATAAATGGAGGCTTTAAGGCCGGAAAAATGATTTGAAATAAAAAAAACTGTCCATTTAACGTGTAGCCAGATATATTAGCCAGGCGATGAAGTAGATAAGTTACAAGGTTTGTACAAAACAAGAGGGAAAAAATGAGTAAATATTTGTAACATGTTTAACAAAATGTTAGTTATCGAGTTCTTCAACTCACGTCTTCAATTATTCTGTTACCGTTTTAATATAGGTAAGTAAAGATGGAGCTATCGATATTTTTTGTTATTTTCTCGCCGAGGTTGTCTCGATATAGAAGCAATCAGTAATAGTGCTGAAGCCTTCGGAATAAGTATAAACTATAGGTAAGGTATACAATATTTATTTATAAGGCTCTATTTTCAACTGCACTGATGCAATTTTCAGTTGATTTAAATACCAAATTCTTGGACTTCAACAAAAGAAAAACCCTTAGGGCCTGTTTCACCACTTCCTGATAAGTGCCAGATAGGCTATCCACCACTTAACTTGACAGATGAAGAATGGAGAATCTGTCAAAAAAGTTGTAGATAGCTTATTTGGCACTTTATGAGGAAGTGGTGAAACAGGCCCTTAAAGTACTTACCTGACTAAGCCCCAAATGCACGGACGCAGTCTCGCTGATGTACATGATCTTGCCATCGGGCGCCACCACGAAGATGAAGCCGTCCAGCGTCTGCAGCAGGTGGGACCCCAACTCCCTGATGCTGAGCTCCCTGGGCGTGGGCGGAGCTGGTGCCGCGCCCCACGCGTCTCCGAGACCTGGTGGGAGATTAAAAAGTTAGAAAAGTTACGTCTAATGTAGGTTATTGATAATTGTGAAAATGTGAGCAGACATCAAAGCTACTATGAAATGTATGACTCGGTCTATTTTTTTAAATCTGACGAAGGCTTGTGTGTTTTGCTTAATCTTTTAGTGAACTTGTTCACATTTTAACTGAAATAACGACTAGATGAGCAAAAAATTTAGTCGTCGTAAGCCATTATATAACTGATGCTTTATCCAGCTGCAAGGTGATAGCCGAGGGCTGTGGCAGCAGGAAAATTTTGCTTGTAAATCTGGCACGGTCTGTCTGGCAAGTCAGCGGAATCTTACCGTCAGGAAAAACCTGTCGCATCTTCAGGTAGCTCGTCGTCAGCCGTATCACCGAGGCCTTGTCGAGCTGCGAGGTGATGGCGGAGGGCAGGGGCAGCAGCTTGGCAAGCTCAAGGAACTCGGCGTTCTCCTTCTCCCGCCTGTAGCGAGCCGCGTTCTTGCTCTTCTCCTTCATTATCGCCGTGTTAAGGGACGGCCGAGGACTCTCTTTCCGGCACGCTGGAAAGATGAGCTTTGATATGATAAGGTAATTAGTTTAATACAGGGTAATTAGTTTAATCTTGATAATGTTTTATAAAGGATACTTGGACAAATAGGATTCGATAGTTACGACTGTAAAATTAGATATCAAATGCAGGAATTTGACATAGCATTATATTGATATATCTAAGAGCCCATTTACACTTTTTTGTAAATTAGTATAAGTTACTTTTGTAATATCCACCTTTTTAGTAAAAGATGGCCCCGAGCGAGTTTCTTACGCCGGTTCTTCTCGCCGGGTTAGTTCCCGAACCGGTGGTAGGCCTCATATAGACGCGACGTTCTAAAAGTGTTAACTTTGTCAACCTATTATAAATATTTTGATTTTGATTTTGGGCCGATAGTTTCACCATAATATTGGGGTTTAATCAGTTTATTGTGCGCACCACCATACATCTTTACACTGGTTAATTGTTCGAATGAATTCGGGCTCTGACTTAGCTGTTGAAACTATTGAAAGCAATTTGATTATAAAGTATACTGTTCAGACAAAATATTATCAAAGATACTACGTATATTATTATCTTCATCGTTCATGTTTCATTCTAGATTGGCGACTACGAACGTTCACACAAGCAACAGCTGTAAACTATGTGGACTTTTATCGTTACGTGTGAAGCAAGAACTATGAAAGAGGTAACGGCTCTCCGATTAGTGTGGGTGTAGGGCCGATACAGAGTGCTTCTCGGGCAGCCAATAAACATTTACTATATTATTAATTATTATCACAGTTATTTGTTGTTTTGTTGCGGTAGAATGCTATAGTATGATGTGACATCCGGTTTTGAAGTGTGAAAACTTTTTCACGTCCTTCTCAGTGCAAAATGCTTTGGAGACCATCCAAAGAGTTTAATATTGGGAGAAAATTAAATGGACTATCCAATGGGTAGTCCATTTAATTTTCTCCCAAGGTGAAAAAAGGGAGGAAAAGCTTTTAAAACCTTTTGGTTTGTATTTATCATGCAATCTTGTACTTACACTAGACAAAAATTAAGAGAGAAGTTTTTTTTTTATAAAAATCCACACCGAACGTAAATTATGAATATGAAAAGCAAGCCCTTAGGTTCTACATAATTAGCAGCGTGTATGATTGTATTGTTTTATACAATTGGATTATATTATCTAAGACACTTAACCTCTCTCTGCATTCTAAACAGAGACAAGTAGAGAAATAACGAGGAGAGAATTATTCATGCTGAATAATTTTCACGAAAGTGCTAGCATGAATATGGATGCCACCTTTGCCTCTAGAAAACTCGAAAAAAAAACACAAGTTGGCGGGAAAACCACATCGCGCTGAATTGAAACACGAAAAAAAAAACACAAGTTGGCGGGAAAACAACATCGGCATGAATTATTCACGGTAATACTTATAAATGACCTTGCCGGCTTACAGAAATACAGAAATGTTCCCTCTCAGCTAAAACTGCGCGACATAAACACAACATATGGCCGGCCATTTGTAGAGGACCATAAACTAGCATTGGAATTCGTATTCGATTTTCAAAATTAACTTTTATGAAAGCTTTAAATAGAGAATGTGAAAATCATATTGCTTTGTTTTTATTAGGTGTATTTAATTAACATTATACTTACTACTAGCTCTTTATTTTACGAAATTAAAATCCTCTCGTCGAGTCTTATTATTTATAAATTAATAGAACTATCTGACAAGGTAATCATCATCATCATTTCTCTAGTAAATATTGATGCTTCATCTCCCAAGCGGCCCAGGCGGGCCGCGATAACAATAGATAAGCTATTTTGTGTGGTTTTTCCACGATCGAAAGGTTAATAGAAATAATAAATCTGCATGTCAATGTAACAATAAAAAAAGTTTTTGTAATTAAAGTTATGAGTTTAATTGGAAACTAACACAAATTAGGTCTTTTAATTTCTCAAACATGTAAAGAAAATTAATAATCCACTTACGAAATTCCATTTCGAAATCACAGATGTCATAAATATTTTTCAAAACACGCTTGTGTGGCTGCTTCATTATAACTCAGTTTAAAAATTAAAAAAAAAATTACGTCAAAGGCTTTCTGCCATGAATTTGAAATTGCACCTTACACTTACAGGTTCGGGATTGTACTGACTTCACCTTCCGAATATTAGATCCGTTTCCGAAAAAAAAAATTCACAGGTACAATGACAAAGGCCCGTATTTGTTAACAATTGACCACCATGGCGCGACAATGATGATTGTTACGTAACGGGAATCCTCGTTCGAGATTCGAAATGATAAACATGTCATCAAGTTTGACATCTGTCAAAAGATAAAACTATAGGCAGATCATTATTTTGATCAGTAACGAAAGCTTTGATAAACAATCCTAAGGAACAATCTTAAGGGTGATATCGCTGATAGAGCATTAAACTGGTAGGGTCCAAAAATCTGATCCTACCAGCGTACCTATACTAAACTCATTTCTGTATTCTAATAAAGATACAGCTGTTACTTAAGAAATTAACTACCGGAAACGGAAGTGAATTGCACCATGTCCGAGTGAACTTTTAAAACAAAAGGAGATGTGACACTCTTCGGCCAGGATAATAAAACAGTGCGTCCATTTCGATTATATGCTTTTATTTACGTTTACAAATTATTATTTTTTATTTTAAGGGGCTTTGGCCCACCACACATTTCCACCACTGTATCTTCTGTGTCGCCAGGATCGACAGCGGTATCCAACCACGAAAACCCTTTGATATGCCCGAGGGACATGCTAAAGCTGTCTTGGGACCCGCAACAAAATTAATCAGAAGAAAATAGGAGGAGTAGGAAGAATTCCAGGTTAGTTTTACGATTACAAAAGTGATCAATACCCATTCATAGAGCTATTAAATATCTATCAGATTTAGCGACAATAACTACAATGAACCATAATTATGCGAGCACACGGAGCGCGATAAGTAACGTTAAGGACCAAATCAATAAAATGACATCTCATTAGCATATCGGCCATCTTGACTGAAAACCGACACATGTTCGTTCGAAATTTGAATCGCGACTTGCGAATCTTTTCATTCAAATAAGTACAATAGATTTTTTTTAGTTCAATTATTTAAGAAAGTCTAAAGGCTTGTTTATGAGTGTCAACTGTTAACGGCCAAGACGACTATTTCAACATTTAACCTAAAAAATTAAAATTTGTGTTATATCTATGATCTATCATATAATATAGCTTTACTTCTTTTATCTTTATATTATAACATAATTTTACTATCTTTTTTGCGTTATGCTGTATCTGCCACCTAAATATTATAATCAATTCTTGTATTTACTAAAGCACGATGTAATCCTAACGTTTTGCTTAAAAAAATGATTTTAATATACCAACGTTTTATAAGTGTATATTTTTTCTAATATTTTTACTAGAGTGTTATGTAAATGCGAGAGCTGTGGAACAAAAACCGGCACACGTGCACTAATCCGACGGATCCGGGTTCGATCCCGGCTGGCGGCGGCGGCGGTGGTCCCATACTTCAGCCGTGTTGTTCTTAGGGTGATGTTTACTGTGGGAACATCGTGAAATATTGCTACTTGTATACTGGAAGATACTTCGTTAAAGAATCTATACTTTTGATTTTATAAATGCGAAAGTGTGTCTGTCTGTCTGTCTGTTAACTCTTCACACCCAAACTGCTGAACCGATTTTGCTGAAATTTGGTATGGAGATATTTTGAGTCCTGGGAAAGGATATAGGATACATTTTGTTCCGGAAAAATGTACGGCTCCTGCGTGATGAACGAATATAACTAATAAAATTTTCCAACTCATCTAGGCATAATTTTGCAGTATTAAAACTAACTTTTAGGTTACTACAGTCTACACTTAAAACTAATAATAATTACTATTATGAGTCCGTGCTTTAACTAAAATTTTACGAGTTAACTTCTGCTGACCAATAATAGAAATATCAAATAACACAGAAAATTGTGTAAACTAAAAGGTACCTTAATGATAAATCCAAAACAGATGTGAAGAAATTTAATTTAGAAGGATTTGAGAGGATAATTTTCTTTATTTACCTGAGAATTTTAAGATCTTAGGATAATTCTATAATCGTTTGTGGCGTCAAAGTTATAATAGGTATGTTCGTAGTAATTCTAACATGTGGCCGTATAGTAAAAGACAAAAATGTGCTGATTCTGCCAATTCTAGTAAAATGTAGAAGACTTTAGTTAATATTGAATTTACTTCAGAAATAGAAACCAGTCAGCAAAAATATTGCCACAAATGATGTATGTTATCTTACTCAATAAAGCGTAAGGCACACTATTGATTAATCTGATCGTGGGAAAACGAGACACAATATTCAACCGGATCACCGGTGAGCGTATGGGGTTTGATGAATTAAGAGAGTATAGTGAAGATGCGAGAAAGACAATAACTCTAGCTAAGACAGTAATGTCTTAGAAATCTTACTGTCTCGGCTATTTTTTAGGGTTCCGTAGCCAAATGGCTAAAAACGGAACCCTTATAGATTCGTCATGTCTGTCTGTCTGTCTGTCAGTCCGTATGTCACAGCCACTTTTCTCCGAAACTATAAAATTGTTAAGTAGATGTACTGATACTGATGATACTATTGAAATGTGTTAAGTAGATGTAGTCTGTGAGCCGCATTAAGATTTTGATACAATAATGGAAAAATTATTAAAAATTTTAGGGGTCCCCATAGGTAAAACTAAATCAAAAATATTTTTTTTCATCTAACCTTAGATGCGTGTGGGGATCTATGGATAGGTCTTCAAAAATCATATTGAGGTCTCTAATATCATTTTTTTCTAACCAGGGGGGTGTGCCAAAATCTTTTCATCTTTTCGTTTTCGCTTCGAAGCGAAAACGAAAAAGTTTCGGCTAAATGGCCTGAGGCCGTAGCCAAAGTGCCTTTCGTTAAAAACGATGACGAAATTCGTTATCAAAATGTATGGGATTTGACATTAGTCTTCGCAAGCGAAATGTCATTTAGCGATGACTTATGTCAAACCGCATACATTTTGATAACGAATTTCGCTATCGTTTTTAACGAAAGATAATTTTTCTAGGACCTCTGAATAGTTTAAATAGTTTGCGAGAGAGACTCTTCCCAAGTGCTAAAATGTGTGTGTCCCCCTCCCCCCCCTCTAACAATCTAAAAAAAATATATGATGTACTTTACTATAAAAACTACCAATGAAAATTGGTTTGAACGAAATCTAGCAAGTAGTTTTTTTTTAATATTTTTATATTTAAATAATTTTTTTTTCATTTAACCTATGCGTGTGGGGGGGTATCTATGGATAGGTCTTTAAAAATCATATTGAGGTTTCTAATATCATTTTTTTCTAACCTGAATAGTTTGCGAGAGAGACTCTTCCAAAGTGGTAAAATGTGTGTCCCCCCCTCTAACTTCTAAAGTAGGAGCATGATAAGTCTAAAAAAAATATATGCTGTACTTTACTATAAAAACTACCAACGAAAATTGGTTTGAACGAAATCTAGCAAGTAGTTTATTTAACTTTCATTAAATCAACTGAAATATAAAAACAAATCAAAAACCTTTTAATTTCATAAAAATGAACCTTATTGCTGCTGCGGAACCCTTCATGGGTGAGTTTAACTCGCACTTGGCCGGTTTTATTTTTTAATTACATTTCACTCAATGGTTTGTAATACGATGTTAGTTGTAAGTGATCATTGTCCAAGTACATCCAAGTCAATAATACAAAAATGCCACAATAGGGATAGTTTCTTAAAGGCGGCAACGTGGGAACGTAACAAGTCAATAAATTGACCAAGTACGGCCATTTTTTTGTTTTTTTTTTCTACAATCTGCGAAGGCGTATCTATTGTCTCTGGCCGCAAGGTACGCACGTGTCTAAAACAGGTTTTACTGTGTTTTGTTTGTTTTTGTCGCGTTTTTGCGATGGACACCTGTAGTTTCATTCATTGGAAATTAGCATTTCGTGTGGGAACGTCCGACGTGTCAAATTTTACGTTCATTCATAAAAAAATTACGTGTTAAAAGGTAAGTAGTTTACAAATTAGGTGGGTAGTAAGGAGTACATGTTAGTCTTCAACTCTACACTGTGTCTAGAACTCTAGTCTTTCGCTGATAACTTTTCATTTGGTGATGTTAGTGGGAAAAGTGTTTTTACTATTATATTGCAAATTGTGTTGCTTATTCGGGGTTAACGATATCCAAGTACATAGTACATATATAGGTACAATCTTAAACTTCAATTTTCAATTAACTTTTTCCTGCCTGCTGAATGAATACTCGCTCATACAAGTTTCTATTCCCACGCGTTTGCTAAATAGAAAAAATAAAACTTTTTTAAAATTTAACTTTACAGGATTTTGGACTTTAAAATCTCTACCATAAGCTGATATCATGCCATAAATAATAGTTTGTCTATGACTCATTGTCACGGTGACAGGTAGGTATTTTGGCGGGACTCCGCTTTTGTTATCGCGGGAAAGACCCTCCAGCACAAAAAAGCTTATTGTTTTATGCTAATAAAGCTCTTCGATGATGTGAAAGTGATTAATTAGTTTAAAAACGTCAACAAAAATAATTACTACTATATATCTACTCTCTACATATTGAACATTCCGTATGGAAAAATGCTTTTGTTCTATTTTCAAATTCTAACGATTTTAATAAAGGCCGCGTGCAACGTTTAAAAAGTTGTTATATTTTTTATTGTAATAGCATGTCAAAGGTGTACAAACAAGCGGTAATTTAGGAAGATGGTGTAAATCAAAGATATTTTTTGCGACGGTTCCGCTCGTAAGCCGCTGGATTATGGCGATTAGTGTTAGTTATTGCTGGGGTGGAGTAATCTGACAAAACATCTGGCCGTCGATAGTTGCGTATGAATATTCATTCGTACTGATATACAGGGTGTAACAAAACTAAGTGATAATACTTTAGGGTGTGTACGTGTTCCTTGTAGAGAGTTCACTTTGAAAGTAGCAGCGCTGAAAGACCAATTTTTTTTTTGTATGGAGAAACTCGTGACGCTTGGGCTCTTGGCCATACAAAAATGAAAAAAAATTGGTCTTTCAGCGCTGCTACTTTCGGAGTGAACTCTCTACAAGGAATACATACACACCCTAAAGTATTATCACTTAGTTTTGTTACACCCTATATAAAATGTGAAACTAGTATGTCTGTCTATCGATCTTTCAGATTAAATGAAATTTGGTATAGATAAACTTGAAATCCCGGAAATTTTTCCCGGTAAAATGTATGATTCACGCTCTATTTTCTGCGTTTTCTTTCCAAATAAACTCCCAAACTAGATATTGTGTATTATTTCCGCTGTTACTTGGCTATTAATTGAGAATATTTGTTTATCAGATTTATTAGAGTTCTATATTATAAGTTACAAAGATTTTGAAGAAAATTGATGCAAAAATAGAGTAAAACACGTGAAAAGACATTTTCAATTGCGGAAAAATGTCTTGCGGGATATTTGGCGAATACGAAGTCACCGGAACAGCTAGTATTATTTTAAAAATATGAACCGCCTAGGAAATACCAGCTACTAAGTGAACACTAATAATACCAACATTATAGAAAACGGCGCGTACGTCATCCGCCAACAATGTACGGCGACGTGCTCAGCGCGTAAACACCGATACAATGTTGCCAACATTACAAACTCTGTTAGTTACGCCTGCTTAACTTTCGTAAAGGAACGTACTCGTAATTTTTTTTTATATTTTATAGACCGCGCGCAGCTTTAAGATCGCTCGGTAAAAAGGCAAGGGAAGGCGCAGTGTTTGATTTTAGGTGTCTTTGGTGGGGCGAGGAGTGAGCGTGCGCATGGTGACACGCTGTAATTGGTAGCTGTACCTTAAAACTTTTTATCTGGGAAAAATGTATGGTTCCCGGGCGATGCACTAATTTTGTCGCAACGGAGTTGCGGGCGTTATCTAGTATTCTGGATTATTATAAAATGGCAGTTTTCAAATTAAATTTTGCTACTTTACATTTTTAAATGTTGCTACTTTCGGTCCAGTAGCCCTAGCACGGCGGCCAGTAGAAATGCGAAAGTATAGACAAACTGTGGACATAAACTTAAGGTGCCGTTCCGATCTTTACCGCGGCTAATCGCGACCGACAAAAATTCAATTAAAATGCCACTTTATGACAGAATATAGAATATGTCATAAAGTAGGATATTATTTGAATTTTTAGGACTATAGCCTGTCATAAAGTGGCATTTTAATTGAATTTTTCGGAACTAAAAAAGATCGGAACGGCACCTTAAGTTTATCTCCACAGTTTGTGACTATAGTATGTCATAAAATGGCATTATAATTGAATTTTTCGGAACGGAAAAAGATCGGAACGGCACCTTAAGTTTATCTCCACAGTTTGTCTATACTTTCGCATTTCCACTGGTCGCCGTGCTAGGGCTACTGGTGATGAACGATGAGTCTACGGCGTAGCGATGCTACGCGCCGTAGCGCTTCAATAGATAACAGCGGGTTTACAATTTACATTATTCCTTTCCAGTTATCGAATCAAAATGCAGTTCAGTGCATTCTAGTGTCGGTTTACATTATTCCAGTAATAATCCAGCGCTGGATTCGATTACTGGATTGGAATAATGTAAACCGGTCCGGTCAAAAAGATAGTTAATTATTAGGCCTACGATGTTTGAAGGCTTTGAAGCTTTTTAGGGTTCCGTACCCAAAGGGTAAAAACGGGACCCTAAACCCTACTAAGACTTCGATGTCTGTCTGTCCGTCTGTCTGTCCGTAGCTGTCTGTCTCCAGGCTGTGTCTCAAGAACGATGTAGCTATCACAGCGTTGACATTTTTACAGGTTATATTGTATTTGTGTTGCCACTATAATAACTCATACTAAAAACAAAACAAATCAAATATTTAAGGGGGCTTTCATACAACAAACGTGATTTTTTGGCCTTTTTTGCTTAATATCAATTAAATGGCTACATGTAAGCACTTGAAATATTAACAAAATACTTAATAGTACTTGTACTTCAATAATCAATAATAAAAATAAAATAAATTATATATTTAAGGGGGGCTCCCATACAAAAAATACAAATTTTTTGCCTGTTTTTTGCTCTTAAATGGTACGGAATCCTTCGTGCGTGAGTCCGACTCGCACTTGGCCGATTTTTTTACCCCTATGAAAACAGACGGGTGTTTTAAGTTGGACGTGTCTGTCGATCTGTGTGTGTGTGTGTGTGTGTTTGACTATGGTATGGTACCGATGTCATCGATTTTGATGTTGTTTTGTTTTGTTTGAAAGATCAAGAGTGTTCATAGCCATAATTCACCATTAGCTTAACACTGCTAGAAAACTTCAGGATTACTTCTAATTTCTTAATTTATACTGATTTTTGTACGTTTTTCGCCAGCCATAATAATTAGAAAATAACTGCCGCACTCAGAGGCGACCATTAGTATATTTAAACGAAAATATTGACATAAGCCCCATACATTATCCTTTAAATTGAAGTTAATCATCATTAAATGTCTCTGAGTGCTGATGTAAGAGTTTTTTACTTGGAAACTTCAAATATCCACGTGCCCAAACTAAACTCAAACAATAAACTCTTTAATTAGATGGTAAATAAGTAAAGTCAATGTTTGGTGAAGCAAATGAGTTTAATTTTGAGTGGCCAATCACTAAGCTAAGATGGCGGCTTTAGTTTCGTGGATCCGGATGAAAACCGGAAAACGAGTTGATGAATTACCTGATAGTAGTGATTTACATTACTAGAAGAAATACATTATGTGTACGCTTGCATTAATTATAGTCTTAACTCTTACTTGGTGAATGATGCATGCGATTTCTTACGCCAGTTTTCAGAGACGCCACGGTATTTTTAAATGGTTAAAATTCATGGCTAAGAAGTACTCACCAGACCAGACTTTATAGCAAAAAAACTTTAAAGGTAAAGAAAACTGACAATTTGTATGATTGTAAACAGTTGCTTTAAGGCGGGCTGAAACCCCATTTTGTTATTTCTTGATACCCGATTTACCTAGTTCCAATATAATAATGAAATGTAAAAAAAATATGAGATATAGAGCACAATATTTAAAAGGGCTTCAATCAAAAACATTTTAATAAAAAATAATACTTTCGCTGTAATTAATTTACAAACTCACCTCCGACAAAACTTATATTTTATTTTAATAAATTGTTAATTAATCTATTTTAAAAAGATCTGAACCAAACAATCTTTTTTCTTAATATTTATTTAGAAAGATATTTAAAAAACACACGAAAAATACAGAAGATCCGCCCCTAGAAACTACAATTTTATGCTAAGCTAAAATGAATCTTATTGCGATGCGTACACGCTTGGTCTTTGGTTGTGTGCAACGTTATCGTTTTGGAATTGAGATAAGTTCTCGCCTTAAATGACCCCCAGAAATCTTAATTTTTCTTTAGAAAAGGCTCGATGCATCATACATGAACAAAGTATAAAGTGTCAAACTATCCACTTTAATCACTTTATCATGATTTGTATAACATGTTTGTTAATATTTTATGACATACTAAAGCTACATCATGTAGATCATAGCACCAGATGTGCTAGCCAAAAATAAAACGATTAACTAAAAAACCATAAATAGTAATTATCATAATTCGAATTTGAAATCCGAACGAAAAAATGTACCAATCGTCACGCACAAAAACGATCCATAAAGATTTGGGCGCGAACGTGCAATATGGCGGCCTTTTTGGAATTTTTTCCATTTTATTTGTTACTTTAAACGCATATTTGTTTTTATTGCACCGGCGGCCATTCTAGGAGTCACGGATGTGCCATTAGATGACAAATTATAAATGTTTAGCCAAATTTTACAAGAGTTCGGGAATCCGGCGAAAATCACGTATCACGTACATTTGCTCTATAAAGGGATATCCTTTGGAGTTTAGAGCTAAATATCCGAATTCCGAAAAGACGTTGATTAATTATTATTGAAACATGTTCATGACTTTTGGAAAACTCTTCAGATAGAAGTTTTGAATCATAATAAAATGCTTGCTTTTCCTCGTTAATATATGTCCATGATATTCAGCACGAATTGGCCGGCTCGACAGGATAAATGAGATGTTTTGTAGCGTCGAGTAATTGAGGTTGGGATCCAGGAGGGTAAAGTGATGATTGGATGCTAGTGGAATCACCGCGGTTCCAGGTGGCGTGCTAAAATGTAGAGATGTTATAGTACCAAAAATAAAACAAATAAGTATAAAGCATGAGTGATCCCGTAGAATGCTGTATCAAGCGGGCCGGTATAGCTCTAAATATTAACATAGGCTAACTTTTATCCCGTTATTGGTTATACTGGGTATACTATATGTATGCCCCGTAGTGTTATAATATACCCGCTGTTTATCAAGTAATAGTACATTACGCAGCTAGGGCAGGAAAATAAGAAATGTATCCGATGACATGTAATTGTATAAAAAAACATGTGATCTGCGCGTATACTATTTTTGTCATCGACGGAGGCGGAAAACGGCAACATCGGTAAGCGCAGCGGGTAGAAAGTTGACGTTTTCCGCCCGGAGGTGAGGAAAATCAATTGTGACATATCCCCATAGTAAAACATAGACGTAGCTAACTCCATGCCAAAACTTATAAAAATCCCTCCAGCCGTTTAGACGTGAAGAAGTAACAAACTCAGTCATATGAAACTCAGACATATGAATAATAAATAAATAACGTGACAGAAAAAGTAAAATGTATTACGCAGGCGGGGCCGCAGGATTTGCATTATATTTTATTAAAAATGATACTGCCAATGAAATATGAAGTACGCTACACCTCTGCAGAGCGCCGCCCAACAACGCCCACTAGGTAATAACGGTGCTCATCTTCTGTCTTTATCTTGTATTTAGGACACACGAGATATTTTGTTATAATAAAACAACGTTTGATCCTAAATACGCTACTGAATACTGACTGGCTATATTTTCTACCGGAAATATTTTACAAGATTTTGTTTACTATCATATTCTGTCCCGTTGTCGGACTTTAATCAAATCTTGCAAGTTAAAGGTTTGCGTCCCGGTTTCCAAGTATGGATAAAAATATCTTAAGACTTAACTCTTGAGGTTGATTAAAAATGTTTTTTTTTTTATAAATTGTAACGTATCTTGCTCTAATATTTTATGGTAAAACTTTTTAATCTTAAGGTTTTATTTGACAAGGCCAGAGTTACGAATTGTAAGATTCCAAGTAATACGTCCCACATGTACCACAATAAACTATAAAAGAAAAAAAACTCGAAGGACCATACGCCATATTGTCAGCCATTTTACCGCGATGGCTACCGTGCGGCTGTCACTGGTCATCTTCCGTCGCTATACGTCTGAGGGTTCCGCACTACTTTTCATTTTTGTAGAGGAAGTTGAAACAAATATAATTTATTGTATTGTTTTACCAAATAAACTTTCTTTCTTTGAATTTGCTTGAGCTTTGAGAAATGTTCAAGTGCTGAAATAGAATTCTTGGATTTATCTGTCTCAAGCCATATGGCATAATATTATGCGGTAGTAATCTGGTATAGATCATACTATTTTTACTCTTGTAAGCAATTATTATGCTATTATATAGTAGTGTGTATTACTGCATTATATAAAGCATAGACTAAGTTCGGAAAAAAGTATGTTTGCAACTCGTCTAACAAAGTATCGTCCCAGTAGGACGAGTTTTCAGATTTTTTATATCATTTTTAATACTATCTATCTAAACATTCAAACATTGACCTCACATTTTATTTGTATGTTTTAATATTCCCTTGAGGATCCCCGAAACAGGTTATTGTCATTATAGTGATAATATAAAAAAATGGTTTGTAAACTTACCAACATCGATATGGGATAATCGCCTCTATCGTGCATAATAAATAGGGAACCATAAAAGCGAAGGTCCCTTGAAGGATTGTGGAATCCAGTCGCAGTGTAAATATGTAACTTAGCCGGCCCTTAATAATGGTGGAAAAATAAAGTGCGTCGCGGACTCTATCACAATTCACAGTGTTGAGTATTTTGACATTTTGAAATATAGAAGTATGTTCGAGTTCATAAAAATACGTACATTTTGTATTTATTTGCTCAAAATATACAGTCTTATAAAAACTATACCAACAAAAAGGGATCAAAAATCTGGTACAAGAAAATACTCCAGAGTCCAGATTACAGAAATTCAGAAGATATTTGACTGGTTTGCCAATTGCCATAAAGCAGACGATATAATATTATGTCAAAACTTTGAAAAAAAAAAATACCGAACATTTTTGATGATGCACTTCACTGTTGAAATTCTCAAATATACTAGGCCCGTATTTTTGGTCAGTACTCAAGATGCATCTCGGTCTCAAGACACGGTTCAGGCTCTGTGATTGGTTGGCTGTCAAAATTTGGACCAGTCACAGAGCCGAACCGCGTCTTGAGGCCGGGTCGCATCTTAAGTACTAACCAAAAATACGGGCCTTAAGAGCCAGGGTACTCAGACAAGCTGCATTCGAATAGTTCGACGTATAAGTTAGCGATCGAATTTGATAATAACGCATCGGTGAGTTATAGCGTTAGCGATACCCGATTTTTAATTCGCCTTGACTGTTGAAGTTTTCGGATGCTTATTGGTACTTACGGACGCACTCACAGACATTTAATGATGATTAAACTTTAATTTAATGAAGAGTTTGACAGATAATGCCCCATACACTATCTGTCACACTTATGCTTATAGCATAAGCTTATGCTTATAACTCATAAGTTATAGCTTATGTCAAAATCTTCATTTAATTAACATTAAGTAATTAATATACGTCTTTGACTGCCGCACTCAGAGAGGAACATTAATTACTTAAATGTAATTAATTCAAAATTTTGACATAAGCCCCATACATTATCTGTCAGTCTTCATTAAATTGAAGGTTAATCATAATTAAATGTCTCGGAGTACGGCGGTGAGTGCGACAGTTAGACAACTAGACACTAGTCAAGTTCTTTTTTATTTATTTATTTAAATCAGGCATCTTGGCCCACATTATTATACATACCTTATAGACTAACATACATACATTTATACTAAAACTAACACTAAGCACTAAACACGTATTATTGTCTGAGACGTGGGGCGCGACGTGTTCGGAAGTCGTCCTCGGAACCTCCTGTAGACGACTCCAATCGGCCAGTACTCCTCCTTCTCGAAGGTCGGTAGATGATGCGATCTTAGGTAGGCAATTTATTTCTACTATTATAACAATAGGTAGTATTAGAGGATACTATGTCAGAATTACTATGTCCGCGAGTGGTGAGTCAGCCTGCGCCGCGCTGAGTCGGCAGTATAACTGTGTCGCGACCTCCAGTATGTATGTCATACCTCTGTTAAAGAGCTAAATCAATATAGTACTTACGTATAACATAAACCTACCCTACTAATGTTAAGGCGACGCCTTGATAATTTGGCTGTAGCGATATCGATTTTTCTCAGCAATGACTAAAGCTAAGAAATTAAAGTTCATTGTCAGTATTTATCATGTCTTTTTCTTTGAATTACCCATAGCATAACACGATTGGTCAACTTTTATAACACAAAATAATCAATCAAAAAGACCTCTGTAATAAAAGGGATTCTAATTTTGCCAACAGAGGAGAGTGATTTAAGCTTTCAAAATTTGTACATAGATTGGTTCAAGCATACACTATAATTTGCCCATAGCTTATATGAAATATATTTATGGTTTAAAAATTACGCGACAAAAACTATTTTGTCGCTTACGCCCTTTCCATTCCTTGTTTTCTATGAGAGGCCGGGCCGGCCTCTCATAGAAAACAAGCAATCTAAAACATATCCAACACGGTTTTTTACTTTAACGCGGCGTTACCTTAAGCGAAGAGTGTCTGAATCTTAAATGGGAAAACTGCTGAAAATGGAAAATGAAAAAGGGCATACCTAATTGCCATTTTCCATTTACAGCAGGATTTTATAAACTAGGCCTTTGCATCCGTTGTGGATGATTTATACAGTATGGGACCAAATATGTGCGGGTTTCCTCACGACGCAATGTTTTCCTTCACCGTATGAGGGTCCGTATTATGTATTTGAGATCAGAAAATGTCTCATTGGTACACGCCTCCACCCGGGATCGAACCTGCACCCTCTACGAGTGCGAACCAAAGGTATACAACGCAGACGCTCAAGCAGGATTTTATAGGATAGTTTTAATCATAGCAAAATTTATGATTCCCAAACGATATACGAATTGCAAACGAAGCTGCAGGCAACATCTAGTCTCATATAATTCGCGTGTTTGTGACCAAAGAAATTGATTCATGACGGACATAATATTATGTAGTTTGATCGGTTTATATAAAGCCTAGCCGACCATAACGAAGAACTCGTTTTAGCTAGTCGAAATTTCATTTTTTTTTATTAGGAAAACTAACAGCATTTTAAGGACAACACTAAAATACATCACACATAATGTAACTGTTTGTTAAACAGCAATAAAATCAAACTCAAACTTTTTTATTCAGAGTAAATTTTATGCAAATATTTTTTGAACGTCGATTACGTCGAAACTATGCAGGTGCCTCCCACCGGTTCGGGAACTAACCCGACGAGAAGAACCAAGCGAGATAATAAAATAATGCCAATTAAAAGTTTCGCTAATGTATATTAAGTTAAAATTAATTTAACATAATATATTGAACATCAAATCATTACGAGTTTACGGCACAAAATATGACTTAAACAAGCTAAATGAATCTAAAATGTTTAAAAAATTAAAACCATAAGCAACAAAATCAATAGATCATTAAACATACTATCAATTTTAGTAAATGCTTAATAAGTGTTTATTGAAGCATTTTAATTTAACCCTTTAAGACATCGGGAACAACCATTTTGGTTAACATGTTCAGTATATTTTAAATAAAAATCTTAAAATCCTAATATCTAAAACTAAGAAAAAACCAACATACCCTCTTTCATCTTCATTTTGTAATTTATTTAACACAAAATATCACAAAACACTTAACTTAAAAAACTTTTCACTTAATTACTTAAACATTTCCCGAACTCAATAAAAAAAAAACTACGCGCGACGGAAAAGCGCGCGAAACGACCTGTCAACGTCAACTGAACCTAATTAGGCGGTGGAAATGAGCACACATTTTCAATTTTGTTCCGTGTTTTCAAAAAGCCAATGTCAAAGTAACGATGCGCAAGCGCAACTCTGTAGTGACCTCAATATTTTTGATTATCGAGCAGAAATCATTTAAATTGTTTCTTTGTTGGACGTAAAATATTTTGCTAACGATATTAATATTTCAAGGTTGTGTTAACTTGTATCCAGGTGATAGTGCACGTTGGATTTATCTCCAATTCTTAATAAAATATTATTAAAGTATTTCGTTAGTTTAATTACGTATTTAACACTAGAGTACAAGTTTTGCTAACCATGGTATAGTGGTCTACCATTAACCATAGAAAGATAGTTTACCACATTTAAAAAAATGTTCCATAGTTATCTATCAAGTAGTCATGATATAACATTTAGGGCCTGTTTCACTACTTCCTGATAAGTGCCGGATAGGCTATCCACCACTTAACTTGACAGATACATACATATGGAGAATCTGTCAAAACAGTTGTGGATAGCCTATCCTGCACTTTATCAGGAAGTGGTGAAACAGGCCCTTAATGTGACCATGGGTACTATTTAACGAACATTACAGTTGTCGAATTGTAATGTTGGCTAAATTATTTACAGTTTGTAGATGTCCCGCGCGGCTTCACCCGCGTAAATTAGGAATTTTACGGAAACCATACATTTTCCCGCAAAAAAATAGCCTTCACGTGGCTCTACTCAAAATCTGTGACAAGTAACATAAAAATTGCTTCAGTAGTTCGAGAGGTAAACCCTTTCTAATAATTTTCCCCGTTTTTTCCACATTTTCCTCTGTTTCTTCAGTCCTATTAGTTTTAGCGTGATAATTTATAGCCTATAGCCTTACTCGATAAATCAGATATCTAACACTGACAGATTTTTTTTTTAAATTGGACCAGTACTTTCTGAGATTAGCGCGTTCAAGCAAACAAATATAGTATAGATTTTTTTTAAAATCGCTTGACAAACTCGAGTCTCAATCTAAAAGACTATGAAAAGTACCTATAATAGGGTCATAATAGGCTCGACATAATCATGGGACGATGCATGGTATAATATGGTAGTGATGATGATGAATGTAATTTGTGTAGTAGCGTATGCTTTCCGTTCTTAAAACAACGCCGAAACTCCCAAACTTGTATCTATAAAGAATCAGGAGTTCTCTCAGTACCTTTCGAACCATGGTATACCTTGGTGCTAAATCTTACTTCTTTGCTTGTTGTAGCATATGCTTAAAATACTTCTCAAACCGAAGTCACCACATGTTTCCATATAAATTTTGAGGAGTTCCCTCGATTACTCAAGGATCCCTTCATCAGGTCACCATTTTTGTGAATATAGTACTAAATTGGGATGATACCCTGTACACCAAGAGAAACATTTTGAAAATCGGTTAACAAACGGCGGAGTAATCGTTGAACATAAAAAAAACGAACATAACACCTCACCCATTTTAAAAGTCGGTTAAAATTGTAGCCTGTGTTATTCTGATGTATAAGCTTTATTATTGTAAAGACGTTTCATTAAAATCCATTCAGTAGTTTTTGTGTGAAAGAGTAACAACCATCCATACATACATACATCCATACATACATACATCCATACAAACTTTCGCCTTTACAATATTAGTAGGATAAAGTCCATGGTTACAATTTCGGCAGTATTTTTCCATTTTTTTTTTTCGAAATCCGTCACCTTCTGCACGAGCTCTTCCAGTAGAAGAGCGTCGGGTGTATTAGATCTCTCTCTTGGAGGAAGCGACAGAAGCCGTTGAATGGTTTTGTTGGTAGAGCAGATGCCACTGTCTGGGCCACTGTTTCGCCTCTGGCGGGTCCAATGGCCAAGCGACGCACGGAGGGAAGGGAAAGGGAGCACCATTGGGTTTTAGTGGGTAACCCTAGGTGCTCCTCCTTACCGCAGCACCAGGGAATTCCCACATATTCACACACATTCAGGTGTTGTTCTACATATTCAGGTGCCCAAGGCTATCGGGAATACATCAAGTATTTCCCAGTGTTAACAAAGGGGTTACTATTTCGGGTTACTATTTAGGTTATTATTTAAATATTAGGAGCATTACGCTTAAAGCTTCTACTCAATAATTAGTTAAGTATTTTAAAAGGTGACTTGAAGTTTTTGGTCATTTTTATTTTTAGAACAAAAATAAAATACCTACATTGTATTTTGTAATTAATAATAATTAATAATTGACGTTGCATCGTTTTGATAACAAGAAGTTG
This sequence comes from Cyaniris semiargus, assembly GCA_905187585.1. Lineage (NCBI taxonomy): Eukaryota > Metazoa > Arthropoda > Insecta > Lepidoptera > Lycaenidae > Cyaniris > Cyaniris semiargus. Next base: position 2,420,022 of record LR994549.1, read on the forward strand.
ACACAAGCGTTTGGAAACGATCGTAACTCTACCTGTTTATCATACTCTTTGTTTTTATGTTGTAACTTAACATACTTTGATATGTAGGTAACCAATTATTGAGAAAACTTAATTTTAAAATGTAAGAATTACATTAATTACGTCGTTAATCTAATGTGAATGATGTATTCAGCATGAATATGTAGGTATACGTTGGGACAAGATGAGGTTACCTACCTAAGGTGCATATTGTATAATATACCACATAAACCACATATTATATTATAATATGTTAAGGGAGGAAAATAAATAAAACTTTAAAATATAATCACGGTGGTAGGTACAATTTTTCAAAAAGAAATGGGTTGCTTTTACTTCTCAGAAAGTGAACTCGTAACAAAAATATTTGCCAATTCGTCACAAATTTACGTAATTATAAAATTAAGAAAAAGAATGATGAACGGGAAATAAAAATTAAATAATTTTCGTAAGCTTTTATTTCACAATACAGAAAATATTGCCGATTTCCATTGATAAATATTGTATAACGTTCTCGAAAACGATTAATATGCGACATTGCTCTTTCGAAAAACCATAGCGATAAGCGTGACACAAATGATTACAATATCAATAATATTATAAATCAAATGGAACAAAAAAGGTATTACGAGTGACAATACAAATGCTCGATGCCGTACGTGCCGCGGTAAGCGACTCCCGTATTACGTATTGATTTCAGAACGGATGGGTTTTCGGCGGGAAAATGTGGGTGGTAGCGATTGCGTTTGCGACCTATATTTTTTTATTGTGATTTTGATGCAAAGGCTATGAAATAGTTTTACAAATCTTTTAGAAATTTCATACAAATACTAAACTTGTTTTAAAGGGTAGATTACCTGTTAGTAGAGTAGTATCTAAGAGACTAAAGAGGGGTCGAACACTGCTGTAGTCTCAAAATTATTTAAGCAGGGTGTAACAAAACAAAGTGATAATAGACAATAGAGAGTACCTGCACACCGTATGAGCCCCTTTATAGAGTTTACTGTGAAAGTAGCAGTGCTGAAAGAGTAACGTTGTTTTTAACTTCTGTATGGGGAAATTCATGACGCTGGGGCGTTTGTTCTTTCAGCGCTGCTACTTTCACAGTGAACTTTACTTATGCTACGTAGTAACTATTTAGTAATATGTGGCATAAGGCACACATAAACCCCCTTAACTCTAAAGTATTATTACTTTCTTTTGTTACAACCTGTATAACCGACATAACACACGTTGTAGGTATCTTTATAAATAAGCATTGTAGAGCCAATCATCGAACTCAATAAAATTATAATTTCCGTTGGTTGTTACTTTTTAATATTCTAGACTACTAGGTCCTGTGATATTCATATTGTTAATTGGTGTTCCCATGAACTAAAAGATGCCGTGTCTGTTGACCCTGGGAATGTTTGCCATAAAAAAATATTACACGTCTCTGTCAAACTTCGATAATTTCGCATACCGCCCGCGTGGACGTAAACAAAGGAAATTATACGCCCAAAAAGTGATCCCAACTGCGTGGGAACATGGCGGGAGCATCATTACGGCGACCCACTACCGCGTCATTATATGACACATACACCATAGACAAAGGTGTGACGTTTGTGGAACGTCACTGACCCCTGTAACGTTGTAATAAGACTCAAATTTCTAAAGTATTGTATTCGGAGCCGAATATGTAGAGTTTGGACGTGTTAAAATTAGAACGAGAACGTCATTTGAATTTGTTTGAATTTAGAATTGTGGTGAATTGCTTAATAATCGCATTCCATTTTGGTTATTCGTACGACACTGTATAAAATCTAATTTTAAAACAATTGTTATTTTAAAAATAGATTTTAGGCAGTTTTTATTAATGACAAAGTACCTACTTCTTATGACTCACCTCATAATATACGTTTTAAACAGACAATAGACACGCATATTTTCCTCCACAGCATTATTCAGTTTAATTTTCAAGTTAGTCGAGTTCTTGAGAGTGTCTTCATACTCCTCTCGGCATTGGAGAGAGAGTGGAAGAGTGTTGGAATTGGAGATGATAAAGTTTTGAAGTTAGGTCAAGTGTGTCGCATTTTGTTACTTTGTCTCCCTCGTCCTTTTAAAACGAATTTAATTTATTGATACTTTATTTTTAACAAATAAGCTACCTACTAATATTGTTGGAAAAGTTAAATATTTCGTCAAGAGCACATCCTAAATCAAAGATTTTCCCTGTTATGTTGTGTAGCATAAATTCTATTCGCTGTATAATATTCTCTTTTTGATAGCGTACAACCTTGTCGTGACGTGCGGCGGTTGTCAGTTGGCACGCGATCCTCTGGGCGGGGCCACGGCTAGACCGGCCTACCTCTACCTATACCTACAGTGACGCTTCGTTTAATGCTTTTAAAGTTAAACTGTACTTAACCTCAAGTAATAATTATTATTTAGCCTTAAGCAGTAAGTACTTACCTATTGTTCTTGTCGTATGTGTATGAAGGAAAAGTTATTTGGTAACTCGAAGTTCTGGGGTCATTTCATTATCGTCGCCCGTCGCATACCGTCGGGAAGTAGTAATGTAAACTTTCGGTTTCTTAGATCTCACTTACTTGTCCAGTCGTTATCCATCTATCGATCTATAATATCCTCCTTCCCCAATAATGTAAGTATGAACTCAATTATATGTGCCAGTAAAGAATCAAAAAATATAAAGTCCTGATACTAGGCATTTTAAGCAGCTCTATACGCATTTTCATTCTACAATGTTCGCGTCGATCTCTACATTTCAAGTATAATTATAATGCTTTTTTTTATTTGTGGTATAATACCTAATATCTACCTACTATAATCAAGTAAGAGATTATAAGTACTACTAGATGACGCCCGCAACTTCGTTGCGCCAAAATTCGTTTATCGCGCGGGAACTGTACATTTTTCCGGGATAAAAAGTATCCTATGTCCTTTCCCGGGACTCAAAGTATCCCTATACCAAATTTCAACAAAATCGGTTCAGCGGTTTAGGCGTGAAGAGGTAACAGACAGACAGACATACAGACAGACACACATTCGCATTTATAATATTAGTATGGATGTATGGATTAATACAACAATCCATTAATCTCCTAATACGACAATAACACCGGCGGCGCGCGGCCAGTATTTGCTCAGACAGAGTGCCGGCCTCTCGGATTTGCTAATTTTAAAATAAACAGACCTTGAGCTCCTGCACGCACAGGACCCTCTATGTTTTCCTACTAAATCTATTCTATTACTAGTCGTTTGTTGTGTATTATATGAATTTAATTGGAAAAGTACTTTTTATTTTAAGAAAATATTATTGGATACGAGATAATAGGCTACTTATATTCAATTTCATTGAACAAATGCATATTTTTAGTATAATTTGGCCTAGGAAACCGTATTTCACCCTTATTATCAAATAAAAGCTTATGATAGATAAATAAAGTCGATTTGAAAATATGATTTTATATTTTTTTATTTGTACCTACTGACGAAAACGCTTTTGTGGTACAGCTTAGCAAAGAAGAGTGTGGATTAAATGACCCTACGCTTCGCTTTTGACATAATATATACTAGAGTTGACAAGTAATGTAGTGTTGTCATAAATAAAAACTCTTAGTTCCAGCTGTCACCGCGTCAGACTCTTCTTTGCCAAGCTGTACTTCCGATTTGGATGTGACGTCATCACACTAGTAATTTAATATATTTTATTTATCGCGCTCGTTATATGTAAGTTTATTTGTACATAAATAACAAGAAAAAGCCTAGAAAGATTTGTAAAATATATTTTCTTGAATAATTCAAATAAAACATCAGTTTTATATATTATCTCCATTTATTGTAGTTGGGAAATGAAATGGCCAAAACTTTTCTCCAAAAGTTTTCAACATTACAAATGATTTCTAAATTTTTACTATTTTTTTGGCACTGTTAGACTTGCACGTTTAGCATATAAAAATTTTCAATAAAGAAATTAGTATAAAATACAAAAAATATGACGTCACACTATGGAAGACAGTGTTTTCGGCGCCATTTAAAAGGCATATTTTTCAATCAACATTTTTATGGGTTTTTACTGTTTAAAATATTAAAATATTAGTTTTTTTGATAAAAATGAATGATTAAGAAGCGGTTAGCATGAAGAAAACAGTAGGTCAAGTAGCCTATTGATTGTTAAAAAACTAGGCCTTTTGCATCCGTTGTGGATGATTTATATAGTATTTTCAGAGCGAAGTAACCACTCCTCAAATGCTGTAGTGCCTGGGACAAGATTTAAATGTCCGTGTGGTTGCCCAAGCACATACGACATTCTCGCAACATTGTCGGCCTGTTCCAGAGGAAAGAACTAGTCAATACGTCTGGGACCAACTATCTGCGGGTTTCCTCACGATGTTTTCCTTCACCGTACGAGCGTCCGTATTATGTACTTGAGATCAGAAAATGTCTCATTGGTACACGCCTTCACCCGGGATCGAACCTGCACCCCCTACGAGTGCGAACTAAAGGTCTACCCATTAGGCCACGGACGCTCTATTGATTGATTGATAAGGCTAGTAACTTTAAAAATGTATTGCACGGTCCGATTTTTTTTTGGACGAATTACCAATCACCTTTTTTAAATCGATAAACTAAGGTGGCATAATTTTGTTTAGCCAGTATCTTAAAAGAAGCATGAAAATATTATTATTAAATATATGTGATGTATAAAATATATTAACAGAGCCGGTTTTAGCACTACCAGCGACCTGGTCGAAATTTCTTTGGCGTCCAGGGTGTTTTTTTTAATTAATCATGATGAATTAAAAATAAAGAACATTGTGTAGAGAGCGGATAGCCATTTACATAATAAGTGTTAATTAATCCCTTTACAACCCAAAACCTCATATAAAAGTATGAATAAAGCGGAAACGCGTAAATAGAAAACAGTTTCATATAAATCAATTGAAGTTTTAACAATAGCCTCAAAAACGGGACGACACCTGATTGGCGGAGCGGCGGGGTGGGGGGGCGGCGGCGGCCAATGGGGGCGCAGCTACGTGCCCTATCTGTCCTTCGCACCCCCGGCTTAAGGGCTGAGGGCGTGTTTGCCTTGCATTTTAGTTGTTTGTCGATTTAATTGATGTTCGTTTTATAAAAGGGTGCGCTCGATAAGAGCTCTTTTTTCGAATTTCGAACTTTTTTCTTTTTTATTCATTCCTATTCGAAAAGCAAAGCTGTTGCGATTGTTGGAATAATGATTGTTGCTCGAACGCCGTTTTGCTTTTTACTAGAGCTTTCTTGAGATATATTGTTTTTTTATTGTTTCTGACGTAAGGCGAACAAAGAGGGCCCAGTGGTGTTGGTGGAACAATGGTTTGTTATTTTTAACATGTAACCCGACGCTGTTATGACCTGGTCAGTGTGGTCACCCCAGCTGCCAGTGAGCTGCCACGGGTCTTGTTTCATCATCATCATTCACCTGACCACACACAATACCCTAATGAATATCGAAATAACTTGAAATTGGAAAACTATACGGTGTGGTAATAATTACCTAAATCAACTACAGTTACCTATCTATTATTTTGAGCGCATTATTTACTAGGTACAGTGGTAGGTAACTAGGTACTCAACCTTTTTTTAGACGGGCATTTTTTAAATTAAAAAAATAAAGTTCTTCAAAACTAGCGATAACTTTCACGACTTTCACGACGACTAACTTCAAGCGAGCCACTGATAAAGGCCCGGCGGGCCGCAGGTTGAGTATAGCTGATCTACTATATACCTAAGTAAAGACTTGTAAGCGGAAAACTAATTTAGAAAATCCAAACTAATATCATACTTAAATGCGAAAGTGTGTCTGTTACCTCTTCACGCCAAAACCGCTAACCGATTTTGCTGAAATGTTCTATGGAGATACTTTGAGTCCCGGGAAAGGACATAGGGTACTTTTTATGCCGGAAAAATGTACGGTTCCAGCGTGATAAACTACCGAGTACAGACGCAATTCTTATAAAATTTCACACGAATATAGAGAGGACTCCGGAAAAGGACAAAGGCAACTTTTTTACGGGAAAATGTACGGTTCCCACAAGACATATCCGAAGTAGCAACAATCAATTATCTTGAAAGTTCTTTGACTGTTTAAAAGATTATAGTTCTACTTATATTAATCTTTTGAATATTCTAAAGAGTGATAAGACAGACACATTAAATCTTAATTTAAATCAGTTTATATCTACAATAAAGAATGTTTCAGTTTTTATATGCAGCGGAACACAAAACTGTTGACGAGAGTGGAGCGGCCTAACTGTCGTACCTCAACGTTTCTCTGAACTCTACATAGAGTTAACAAACTAAAAATGTCCTGTGTTCATTAAACAAATTCTTATTAGGAATTCGTATACGTTACGTTACATTAATGTTTAAACACAATATCCATCCTACTAATATTATAAAGGCGAAAATTTGGATGTATGTATGTATGTATGGATGTATGGATGTTTGTTACTCTTTCACGCAAAAATAGCTGAACGAATTTTAATGAAACTTTATAATAGATTATACATCAGAATAACACATAGGCTACAATTTTAACCGACATTCAAAATGGAGGAGGTGTTATGTTCGTTTTTTTATGTTTAACGATTACTCCGCCGTTTGTGAACCGATTTTCAAATTTTTTCTTTTAGTGTGTAAGTTATCATCCCAATTTGGTACCATATTCATAAAAGTGGTGACTTGATGAAGGGATCCATAAGAAATCGAGGGAACTCGTTAAAATTTATATGGAAACACGTGGTGAGTTCGGTTTCGTGAGCAGTATTCTAAGCATATGCTACCAACAAGCAAGATTTTGCACCAAGGTATACCATGGTTTGGAAGGTGCTGAAAGAACTCCTGACTCTTTATAGATACAAGTTTGGGAGTTTCGACGTTGTTTTAAGAACGGAAAGCATATGCTACTATGCAAATTATCATCACTACCATAAACCATTATAGAACAATGTATCGTCCCGTTTTGACCCTATTATTGGTACTTTTCATAGTCTTTTATTATATGTCACTTAATCCGCGGGTAACACCGCGGGGCACAGCTAGTACTATAATATTATAAATGCGAAAGTGTTTGTCTCTCTGTTACCTTTCACGCCCAAACCACTGAACCGTTTTTGCTGGGTATAAGGATACTTTGAGTCCCGGGAAAGGACATAGGATACTTTTTATCCCGGAAAATGTACAGTTCCCGCGCGATAATCGAGTTTTGGCGCAACGGAGTTGCGGGCGTCATCTAGTATTTAAAATAAATATTCTGTTTTTTTTTTTAATAGGCATGAAAAATAATATTTAGCAACCAGCTACAACAAAAGTTTAAGATAATATAACGCAAAATCCCTTGAGATTTTTTTAAAAGTTTTTTCGCAAGAGATATAAATATATAACTACAATATTCTGATTAAATAATAAGAAAATAATAGCAGCGTTAGGGAATGCATGAAAATATAAAAGTTATGAAGACACATAATATTACAGTTGGTAGTCACTCTGGTAGACATAATATATTAATACCGACGGCATGAGCGCTGATAAAGGTAGCTGTAACTTAAATCATTATTTTTAATAAAAAATTAAACAAGCGACACTATTATCTATTCTGTGGCTACAGTGATATTATTAAAAAAATGAATTAAAAATTAAATAATATTTTGTGTCCTATATAGATTGCTTCTTTCAGAATCTGCTTAAAATTCACTGAATCTTCATACTCCAAGCACGCGGTGACGGCGACTGCGGACGTACGAGTACCACATATTGAAACTTCTTGTGCCTTAGTAGGTATGGTATATAAAATTAAAACAATTAAAAAACTACTAAAAACTCTACATTTGGGTGAGATGGCTACAAAAAATTCTTAAAGGGGCCTATCTCCACCATCATGGCAAAGGAAATTTCGACTAAACCTTCTCATAAGATGCAGATATAGTATACAATACCTAAATAATTATTTGTTACTAGCTGTCCCGGCAAATGTTGTTTTGCCTGTTTTCCCTGTTTTCCTGCTTTTCTCTTGAAGTTTTTTTCTGATTTTTTTTCTATAAACCTCACGTAGCCCGAGACCTTTCCAACGAATGCAAAACCGTGGAAATCGGTTCGTGCGTTCTGGAGTATAGGAAGGAAAACCCGACTTATTTGTATATATTAGATTAGCAAGTAGTACTAGCATAATAATTATGATATTTTAGTAATAAATACAGACTAAATACTGCACTGAACCACAGACAACAGCATCTGAACTTTCAGCGTCGGATAAACTGTTTTCTTGTCAAAAGTACTAAGTATAGTACACAAAAATACATTTAAAACAATTTTCTTATTTAGTGTAATGGAAAGATAGTATTTATATTAAGTTAGTACAGAAATAATAATAATAATAATATCTATGGACGCTTCACACCACGTCAGTCTGGCCCCGTGCTAAGTACCTGAAGGACTTGTGTTACTGGTCCAGACAACGGAAATATATTTAATACTTTTATACTATACATATATTTAAGATTTTTATTATATGATACACATATTTAATACACATCCATGACCCAGGAACTTTGAAAACTTTTTTGTTCCGTCGGCGGGATTCGAACCTGCGACCCCCGGCTTGAGCTACCAACAGCCCACCAACTGAGCCACAGAGGTCGTTAAAGAAATAGTATATACCTATATACTATATAGGATTCACATAATCTAATTAGCCTAATTAGAAAAAAATATAATTTACCTTACAAGATTCCAATAAGAACAATGACGAAACATTTATAACAATTTATAAATCCACAATATTCGATTTTCGAATTTCACTCAGCACACCACTGCACGGCATTTCAAAATTTTAAATTTAGAACTTTTGTGCAAAGGATTAAAAATATTCAGCCTATGCGTTAATTTTTAAATTCATGAACCGTTTTCCAATGACACATAATTAATTTATCACTAATTAATCAATGCGTTATCGCATCGCGAATGTCGGCGGGTGACTGACGTGCGGAGCTTTCGTCCCGTTCCCTCTTCCAGAGGGATTAGCGAGGGAGGGGTGATCCAGGTCGGAGGTGAGCGATAATGCGTGGCTAGGCTTTAATTTAAACACACATAATAATTATAATAATATAACTGCTGATTTACCTTACATAGTTTATATTTGGTAAAAAGCTTCGGTAACGTAGAGCTTGGGTAGAGTTTTGGTATTAATAATTTGATATGACTTATAAACTTGAACAAACTCTTTTCGAAATAGGTACATTTATTATTTTTATTTTCAGTCATATTACGATTTACGGTCCCAGCCAGATGAGTCACAAAATTGAATATTAAATGATGTCATAATTTGTCGAGTCGTCTCATAGGCTCGAATGTAGTTAGAGATACTATTCAAAGATCTACAATCTACATAATATTATTATATCCTTTGGATGGGTTAGGACTTAGGTTATAGTTATGGTTGTAAAGCTCCAATTTTTATTTAAAGACATTCTTAATTCTTATCCGATATCATCTTTGATGAACTAAATATTAGGTATATTAAGCATTTGCAGTAGTTGGATAGTAAGTTGTAGTTAGCAGCAAGTTTAACAAAGGTGAGGTGACATTGACAACCATCGCAGCATCAGAAATGACAAATATTAAGGAAACATGCAAAGACGTGCACCGTAAAAACGATCGTCAATTGAATAACCATTTCCGAGCCGAGCCCGCCATAAAAAAACGTTGGAACTGGTTTTAAAAAAAAGAAACGTCATTTGCATTTGACGTTTGCCTCTTCCCGCCTCCAAGGGGGCGAGCGCTGATTGGCCACGCCCGAACCAATAGATACAAGTTTTTAGGAATTATTTTTAAATCTGTGTTTTTTATATTGCTGGTTTTCAATAGTAATGGGTCTATTTTCAGACTGTTAGTATTTTCTAAATCCGAAGTAAGACCCGTGAGTGACGATTGACGGGTGAAGCTAATAATCGTTTTCATGATGAGCTGTTCACGATTATTATTTTTAGTAGGCCCACTTTTACCAGTCTCGATTATAGCAAACAGTTTGTTATATTGTTTGGCCTTCTCATTCATACTCTACGAAAAACGATAGAGACCACAATATGATATTTAATCCACGATTAACTATAAAACTGACTGTCGAAAAAATGGTTAAGCCCAAGTCAAGATATTCATTAGATTAGATAGTATTAGATACCACATCTTCATCCAGGGATTTCTTTTTTTTTAATTCAAATTCTATTGCAGTCTCTAGGAGGCTATGGTCCAAACAGAGAGACTAGTCTCAAACTCTCATACTTGATAATATTATATAATAACTAGACGTTCCGCGCGGCTTCGCCCGCGTAAATTAGATATTTCACAAAAAAATAGTCCACAAAAAAAGGCCTATGATTCTTCACGTGGTCTACTTCTTATCTGATCCAAATAACAGAAAAAATGCTCTAGTAGTTCGTGAGATAAGCCCTTTCAAATAATTTCCCCCGTTTTTCCACATTTTCCTCTATTTCTTCGCTCCTATTAGTTTTAGCGTGATAAAATATAGCCTATAGCCTTCCTCGATAACTGGGCTATCTAACACTGAAAGAATTTTTCAAATCGGACCAGTAGGTCCTGAGATTAGATGAAGAAATAGAGGAAAATGTGGAAAAATCGGGGAGAAATTATTTAAAAGGGCTTATTTGAACGCGCTAATCTCAGGAACTACTGGTCCGATTTGAAAAATTCTTTCAGTGTTAGATATTCAATTTATCAAGGAATGCTAAAAACTATATTTTATCACGCTAATACTAATAGGAGCGAAGAAATATAAGAAAATGTGGAAAAAAGGGGGAAATTATTTGAAAGGGCTTATCTCACGAACTACTAGAGCAATTTTTCTGTTATTTGGGTCAGATAAGAAGTAGACCACGTGAAGGATCATAGGCTATTTTTTGTAGACTGATTTGTCTGTGAAATATCTAATTTACGCGGGCGAAGCCGCGCGGAACGTCTAGTTAATCCATACTTCCATACCAATATCCATACTAATATTATAAATGCTAAAGTGTGTCTCTCTGTCTGTCTGTCTGTCAGTCTGTTACCTCTTCACGCCCAAACCGCTGAACCGATTTTGCTGAGATTTGGTATGGAGATACCTTGAATCCCGGGAAAGGCCATAGGATACTTTTTATCCCGGAAAAATGTACGGTTCCCGCGCGATAAACTAATTTTGGCGCAACGGAGTTGCGGGCATCATCTCGTATAAAATATATTATAATATCTATACCAACCCACCGGCCCACCCTGTTGCCAAGACGGTAGATATCCAACCTTGGAGGTGTGTATACAGGGTGTAACAAAACTAAGTGATAATACTTTAGGGCAGGGGTTCTCAAACTTATTTTGTCTACCGCCCACTTTGAGAACAAATTATGTTTTAGCGCCCCCATTGTTTCAATTTAAAATCCAGATGAAATAAATCACCCCCCAAGCTTCTACACAACGCCCCAATTTTTTTTCTGGGTCCCACACCGCCCCCCTTTAGACCTTCAGCGCACACAAGGGGGCGTTATCGCCCACTTTGGGAAAGACTGCTTTAGGGTGTGTACGTGTTCCTTGTAGAAAATGTGTAAAAAATTTGGTCTTTCAGCGCTGCTACTTTCACAGTGAACTCCACTGTGAAAGTAGCAGCGCTGAAAGACCAAATTTTTTTTTCACTTTTGTATGGGCAAGCGCCCTAGCGTCAGGAGTTTCTCCATACAAAAGTAAAAAAAACAACTTGGTCTTTCAGCGCCGCTACTTTCACAATGAACCCTATACAGGGGACCTATACACACCCTAAAGTATTATCACTTAGTTTTGTTACACCCTGTATACCTATCTACTGCAGTTCTATTATTATTGCCCTTTATTAGAAACTATAGGTCTACCAGAATCTGATGGCAAAAAGTGAGCAAATAAAATCACTCTAGCAATACGGGGGTAATTGGAATAAAACATTTTGATCCGTTTTTCTTCTTATAGCGGCTGAATCTGTGTGTTAAACATGCAAATATAAAAACTTATCCAATGATCAAGGATATTTTTAAAAAATCTGCTGTCAAAAATTGCCATCAGATTCTGGTAGACCTATAGCTTGTTCCAGCTTCGCCTGCATAAAATAAATACTTAATATTATAATGTAAAGATATATGGACATACCCGGCCGGCCGTCACCCAAATGTACAAATATTTTTACGCACTTACGTTTTTCAAGTTTTACCAGCCATTTGGTTGCACTCAGGCTGTTAGCACAATAAGTCTATTCTGCTGTTAGACCTGCACCGCCGCGTCGCCGGACCGTCACCGAGAACGACATTATTTTGGGCCGATAAAATGCCACTGTATTCTATAGGTTTCTTGTCATTTTGCTCTACGTCTACGCCAATAAAAAACAGCGGCGGCATGGGTCGTTAGACCAATGTCGGTAGAGAAGTCGGTAGATAATGAAACCAGCCTTGTTCCTAAAGTGGCATTTTAGGTATCAGCATCAGCCTAAAATAATCGTTTAAAGAACTAAAAAAATACGCTTAATAGAATTATTCGAATTCATTTTTTTTTTCAATTTTTTTTTTAATATTTAACAAGTTATTGAATAATTGTCATTGGCTCTTATTAGATACGTATGCAAAGTTTTAAATTAACTACTGCCGCACTCAGAGTGGAACATTAATTACTTAAATGTAATTAATTTAAATAAATTTTCACATAAGCCTCATACATTATCTGTCAAACTCTTTATTAACACCTCCCCTGCGGCAAGTAAAATCTTAAACCTTCCTCTGGTGCGGCGGCGGGCCAAAGTGTGCCCCCAATGATTTTTCCGCCAGTGCGTGGTAGGTCTTTCTCGACCTACCAGCACAAGGTGAGATTAAATTGCTATAACTTTGCGAAAATATAATGTAGGTGAGCAGTTTTTGAACTGTTGGAATAACCTTGAACCCAACTTCTTTAGATTTGATTCGCCCCGGGATCTGCCATACAGGAAATGAGAAATAAATCAGGGAAAGTGGCAGGTCGATATCGACCAGAACCGCACTAGAAAGTATTTTTAGTAGTGATGGGAAAGACAAAAATAAGGGGATATCGAAAATAAATAAAAATTATAGTAAAAAAATTAAAAATGGTTTATTTAATTATTTAAATGCCTGTCTTTGAAACATTTCGCACAAATATTTTGTATACACATCCTGCAGTATGTTTTAATTTTTTTTACTTTTTTTTTTTGCTTCGGCGCTTCTCATGGTTTCCCGCAGTTTTTCATAGCACCCTGCACAATTTAGGCGTTTCACGCTCATTTCAAGGTCATGATCGACCGTAGGTGTTACTTGATTTTCTGAAATTATTTTTTTCTGTGATTTATTTACCGTATGAGTTTCACTACAGGGCTCACTGTGTATTAAATATATTTTAAACTAAAATGAAAAAGTTAACATAGGTCTTGAAATAGTCAAATCTCACCACCGTGCGTTGTCACAACATGCTACCAGATGACTTTGTTCTTTGAAATTTTAAAGACCACTCTATTTGTTAAGCTTGTGAAAACAAAATGCATATAATATAGTACAGGGCCTAATATATTAGTCGTAAAGCGTTATTTTCATGTTAAATGCAGCCTTCTGACCCAAAACAACAACTCGCATCATGTGTTATTAAGTATGTAAACAAAGTGCCATAACATACCTTAATACAAGTAGTAGTGCAATAAACGCATTTCAAAAAATATAAAAAAAAAAATAGTTTGTTATTTTTTTTAGCAATATTCCGCGATATAAACCTCAACCTTTAAGTAAATGAGTGAGTGTACGCAAAGGCATGCGTACAGTACCTCCCTCTTCTCCCACACTGCCTATGCGTACACGCCGCGACTCGCGACAAATTTATTAAAATAAAAATATAATATCAATTTACTCAGTTAAATTGGTACTTACTAGTTTATTTACAAATCGCGCGACAAGCTTTTATTATCATGCAAATTGTATAATATATTAAGGATTATAACTTAATAGTTAAAAATTTTTAGGAGAAATTTATTTTTTTCTTTATAGACTATTTATATAAAAGCTTTTTTTCAAAAAGTTTTTTGTTTATAATTTATTTTTTGTTTTTCAGTTATCTCTGGCTAGATTTCTTAGCCTGTTTGATAGTGATTTGTTTTCTCTCTAAAAATCTGATTAACTTAAGTCCTTAAGAAATCGTACTCGACTTTGACCATTGAAAAATCTATATTTAGCGAGTTGTTTTATTTCTGCATGACTAAAAAGTTAAATTTTATTTAACAAAAGTGACCAGATTCAGTGCATTTTCTGAAACCCGGCTGGATTTGACTTAAGTCACATCACGTCACGTAAAGTCACGATACGTAATGTCACGTCACGTCATGCCACGTCACGTCACGTAACGTCACGTCACGACACGTCACTTCACGTCACGTCACGTAACGTCACGTCATGACACGACACGACACGTCACGTCACGTCACGACACGACACGACATGACACGTCACGTCACGTCACGACACGACACGACACGACACGACACGACACGACACGACACGACACTATTACTTTTCAATTTACTCTCAATGAGCCCTTTTATTTCATACCCATATTGCAGAAGTGCTTTAAAAAAACTATTCCCCTATCTTGGCTAAGCTGCCATATTGGATATAGAATGACATTACATTCGTTTCCGAGTTACTCTCAATAAGCCCTTTCATTTGATACCCATATTGCAGAAGTGTATTAAAAATAACTATTTCCTTATCTTGGATGAGCCGCCATATTGGATGTAGGATGACATTACATTCGTTTTCGAGTTACTTTCAATGAGCGCTTTCATTTGATACCCATATTGCAGAAGTGCATTAAAAATAACTATTCCCCTATCTTGGATGAGCCGCCATGTTGGATGTAGAATGAAATTATATTCGTTTTCGAGTTACTTTCAAAAAGCCCTTTCATTTAATATCCATATTGTAGGACTGCATAGAAAATAATTATTTCGCCATCTTAGATGGTCGGCCATATTAGATTTAGAGAGATGTCATATACCATATCGTGCATTGTCATCCAAACTAAACGCGTATGCAAAATTTCAGCTCAATCGGTTAGATATATCTACTTCAAAATTGAGTTCCAAAATTCCACCGTAACATACTTACATACATACAGAGCAAGTTAAATAAAAGCTTTTAAAAACGCGACGTACGTCAGTTACGATAGATTGCACAACACTAATTGGCGAGGCGGGCGCTCGGTGTGGTATCGGGTCGCCAACCGCCTGTTTGGACGGCGGGCCGCAATATGCCCAATGCCGCACCGAGTTGATTTTTGATACCGTCAGTGCGTGGTAGGCTTATAAAGACCTACCGTGATGTTTTTATAGGGAACACCTATTATTTTGAACACAATCTCAAATATATATTTGTCTCTGTTGTACCTTTACAAACACCTGAGATAATCGTTCCGCACCGAGTGAGAGGACATAGTTTTCTTCGTCCGCACCAGCTGAAAGTCCGCGGCGGGTCTATTTGGGCCTGATCCGCAGTGAACGTGTTAAATTGAAAGTTAACCATAATATGTCTCTGAGTACGGCGGTTAGACTTGAATCTTGATCCTTGACGTACGACAAAAGTGAATCACTAATATAACAAAGACAATTTCTGGAAATCAGTGATATCATACTCAGAGAATCCGCTCAATAATAATATTTTTTTAACACAATGTCAGTAGGTAATGTTCTCGAATACCTTGTGCTACTGCTACTAGACGATATTATGAATTTGAAGAAGAGGATGTCGTAGTTAATTTAAGACTGATATTTAAATAACTATTGACACGTTACAATTGACACCAGAGGAGTTTCAGGTGTAACGTCCAATGATGGAAACTGAAAAGCAATTCTTTAAAATATGTACTTAAGGCCCGGTAGTCCCTAAAATTAGCAGTTCGATGTCTGTCAGTACGAATATCGACGTAAAGGACATTAAAATAACATTCGTATCAGCGCGCCTTGTACAGTGGCGGTTACGACGCTCGCCGCGTTCTTGATAGGGCGAAATAGGAGAAAAAAACCTTTTGTTTTTAGTATTACACAAATCAAATATATCAAATGGTTTAGGTTATGTTATGACAAATGTACTACATTTTTTGTTTTTCTAGAAAGTGTGTAATTTAGCCATAAAATGAGTTAATTATGAAAAACAGCGTTAATAATAGTCATCTTTGAGATTTTTTTCTATCGAGCAGAATTTTTCAATTTGTGTACTGATATATCTATTCCTATAGTAAATTTTCTCAATTTTGAAACGGTACTTTTTTCATACTTAAATAATGACATTTCCTTTAGAAAAAACATTATTTAAAAAAACCATTTTACGTAGTTGCAACAACCACTGCACCTTAAATCAATTTTCTGTAAGGCCTTCATAGACGCCGACTCCGAGTCCACAGGCGACTCAGCAAAACTTTGCGACTGTTGCTGGTCGCCCCGCACCTCCCCCGCGGGCGGAAACAAATGGGGAGAATGTGAGCCGCAAGGCTCCGGAGAGTCGCAAGACTAAGGAGAGCCGCAAGGTGGAGTCGACCTGGCATTCCTGGCAAGGACGAGAGCAGAGGGTGCGATGAGAAGGGCTTCATACTGGTGGAGAGGAGGAAGAAGAAGCCCGCCGCCCGCAAACATTGCGGCACCGCGCCTTATGTACCTGAGCTGCGTCTGCGGAGCGAGGTCCCCGCGACGCCCCTGTACATATCCCGCCTGCACTGGTCCATGGAGGTCGAGGACGTCGTGGACTACATCCAGAAGAAGACGACACTGCGCCTGAGGGTCGAACGTCTGCAGTCTACAAGGTTAACTTTAGCTCCATTGTGGTGAGAGTACCGACGAATCTTCTGTCGACTTACGAGGAGCCGGAGTTCTGGCCGATGGATGTGGTCTACTGCCGGGGGAGACTCCGGAATGAAGCAAGTCACGTCGCCGGCAACACGTGACAGTGTTAGTTTATAGGTATATATATAATATATAATATGTTAGTTTTAAGGTATTTATTATATTATTAATATTTGTATCATTGTATGTTAGACTAAGGTATTTGTAATATCGACACGTCCTATGCATAACTCACTAAGTGCCAATTGACGAGTTATACGATTGTTTCATTTTCGTAATCTGTGGCCTCGGTTTTATAGGATAGACTATTAAAATAATATTTATTTTTCATTTTAAGCCGCATTTATAATAGCATAAATGTGCATCTTATAATAGTGAGAGCCGCAAATCTAGCTATTTGGTAGACCCGTATTTATGCGCGGGGATAGAGCGAGGAAGAGAGGTGCGGGCGGGAGGGGATCTACCTGTTAGTCAGTTATACCGCGGCGAGTGTAGTGCACAGGCGTAGCGTGTGTTCGTTAGCGAATACGTTGTAATAAGTTGATTTAAAATGAGCTCTGAACGAATGCGCTTTAAAGAAAATTTAAAAAAGGCTTGTGAACGAAAAGAAATGTCGCATAGTGCAAGTTACCACCACGGAACCACGAAAGCAGGTTTTTATTGACTTAAATATTTTAGTTTGTGTTAGTGATTAATTTATTTATTTACATGTCCGTAGCTTAATTCATTTAATGAAGGATTTGTTAATTCTTTGTGGTAATAATAAAATGTGTTTTAATAATTATTTTAATTAGTTGTCAAAACCCAGCGCAAAAGTGTTTAACTTCCGCAGTTAGATCCTTTTGCTTTGGACTTTTAATAATGGATTTTAACTATGTGGTACTTATCTATTTATGCGTTGAATTGACGATTTAAAACTATAATCTAACTACCACTATACGAAATATGCGTTGGGTTGACCGTTCATAACTTAAATCTAACTACCACTACATGAAATATGCGTTGGATTAGTCAAAAATATTTATTTATATCTGCCAATTGCAGAGTTTTTTGAGGGATACGTAATTACATTGAACTCTTTAAGTACCACTACTTCTATCTTATATAATTGCTTTATATGTATAATAAATTATCAGCTGTAAAGTATTTTTTTTTTTTACAAAAGTATAATATGATTTTTATAATTAATTCTTTTTTACGTTTTCTATTTTCAGAATCACCTGTACCATATTTTACCGAAGAAGAAAGGACGTACTGGGAAAACAATAATAATATTCTTGAAAGTAGTGATTCCGAGGATTACACAGTACAGGAAAATGAAAACCAAGCTCTTAATGATAATATCTCGACTGAAGATCCTATAACAAATACTTATAACGAGCAACAAATACATACTAAATTGGCTACTAATAGAGACCAGAATCTAATTCTAAATGATTCTACAATAATTGTTAATAACGACCCATTACTATCCTCAAATACTGGTCCAGATTCATGTATTGTCGCTTTAAATAATTTAGACTCTTTCTTGCAATCACCAGTGATGTCATCAAATAATGCCCCAACTTCGTCTATTGCATCTTTACTAGATATAAATGGAATAAATTCTATTCCACCTTCGCCTTTAGATAACGGTACTCCCGGTACTTCTTTATTGTCAATACAAAGCCCTCCGTCTATAACAAGCACTCCCAGATCAAGAATTAATAATAACGTAAACAAGAAAGATAAAGGACCCCCAACTTCGTCTATTGCATCTTTACTAGATATAGATGGAATAAATTCTATTCCACCTTCGCCTTTAGATAACGGTACTCCCGGTACTTCTTTATTGTCAATACAAAGCCCTCCGTCTGTAGCAAGCACTACCAGATCAAGAATTAATAATAACGAAAACAAGAAAGATAAAGGACGAGGTCGTAGAGTCCACAAGGATCAGTGGAAAGATGTCAAAAGAAAACTGAATAGAAATACTGGTAAATGTTACTTCAGTAGAGATGGTACTGAGAGACCAGGTAGAATTATAAAAGCGTTTTGTAATAAATGTAAATTCCACTGTCCGCAAAAGTTTACTGATGAGTTAAGGAAAAAAATATTTGATAGCTTTTGGAGCATCGGTAATAATGTGAGACAGTGGGATTTTATTTCCAAATATTGTAAGAAAATTAACAAGCGTAGAAGAACTACAGAACTTCCATCCCGGAGACAGTACACAATCACTTATAGTTTACCCATTGTAGGTTCTCCTGTCGATCCAGTACCTGTGTGCAAAGTCATGTTTTTGAACACGTTAGGCATTGGCGCTGGTATGGTTACAACGGCTTTGAAAAAAATTGAAGATAGTGGTGGTATTATAACAGCTGATGCCAGAGGTGGGCGTAATAATCGCCAATTAGTGATAGATGCTGAAATGATCAAGAGCGTGTGTGATCACGTTAACAATTTTCAACCAGTAGAATCGCACTACGTTCGCAGCCGTACTTCCAAACTGTATTTGGATGAATCACTGTCTTACAGCCGTATGTTTCTTTTATACAAAGAGTGGGTTGTTGACAACAGCTTATACTATAGCAATCCAGCCAAAACTTTACGTCAATATAGGGACATCGTGAATACTAATTTCAACTTAGGTTTTCATGCCCCACGCAAAGATCAGTGTGATGTATGCCACGTCTACAAAAATTTACCAAAACCTGTTCCAGAAACTGAATTCAAAACGTATACTGACCATATAAGAAATAAGGAAATAGCCCGAGAGTTAAAAAATAAATATAAAGAGTTATCCGTTAGAGATAGTGATAAAACACTTACTACTACTTATGATTTTCAAAAAATTCATGGGATACCACATGGACAAGCCAGTATTTTATATTATAAGAGAAAATTGTCAGTTTACAATCTTACTTTTTACAGCCTTGGTAAAAAAGAGGGAACATGTTATGTTTGGGATGAGACGACTGCAAAAAAAGGCGCAACAGAAGTGTCAAGTTGTGTTTATAACTACATTAAAGAACATAATCAAAAAGGGATTATAAATTTCAATTTTTTTAGTGATAATTGCGGAGGTCAGAATAGAAACCGGATCGTATTCTTAGCTTATTTGTATGCAGCAAAACATTTTAATGTAACCATCACCCATACTTTTTTGGAGCGTGGACATACCCAAAACGAAGGGGACTCAGTTCACGCTCTCATCGAAAGATTTGCTAAGAACAAAATGATATATAGTCCAGATGACTGGTATAATATGATTCGATGGGCCAAACAAGATGATAAACCATATCATGTTATTGAAATGCAGAATCCCGATTTTTTAGATTTTAAACAGTTTTTGTCTGGCGCTAATTGGGTCATTAATGCCAAAGGTGAAAAAATGATGTGGTCACAAATTCGACAGCTTCAAGTTTTACCAAATGAGACTGATAGGATTTATTATAAGACTGATTTTTGTAGCCATGAATATGATTGTATTATTTTGTACACCCATCGCCAACTGAACACTAGACGTCGCCGAAAAGAAATCGTTGCTGACGGTGAACAGTGTTCAATATCTAAAGCTTATTTCCACAAGTTTTCAGTACCTAAGAATAAATTTCAGGACTTGAAATATTTGTGTGATCATCAAATAATACCCGTTAAATACCATAATTTCTATCAAAGTTTGGTTCCTGGAGGCGATGATGAAGCTGAATTAAATGAAGACTGATACTGATAGTATGATATTTAGTTTTATCAAAGCCTTATTAATAATAGTTAAAATGCTGTGATACAGTAGTGATTATCTGATATCTTTAGATGATATCTTATTTTTAGTGAGGGAGCCTTAGAACATTTTTTTTTGTGATTACTAACAAGCTAATTTTTTGTGAGTAGCTTAAAAAATCAGCTGGTAAGGGTTCCGTTTTAGGGTACAGAGTCAACCAAGTTTTGTTGATTACAGAACCCTAAAACGGAACCCTAACCAGCTGATTTTTTGTACATTGATAGGTTAATAGCTATATAATTTAAGAGTAACCTTGTCCTACAAATAAAACAATCCATATTTTAGGACCATCAAGTCAAAGTATGAAATCCTTTCTATGTCTGTTAGCTACCACTCTCGAGATTTTTCGAAAATAAAAATGTTCGTCTTATCAAAATGTAGCTACTCACAAAAAAATAGCTTGTTAGTAATCACAAAAAATTTTGTTCTATGGCTCCCGTACTATTAATTTTTCAAAGTTCAAATAGCTCTAAGTCAGATAGAAATTATACACTTTAGGCATAAGATTTTTGATACAATAAAACAAAGTTATTAGATATTATAGGCTTGTAATAACATTTTTAGAATTACTTTTTTGTTTTGTTTTCTTTTGGAAAATAAAGTACAATACCACTCAGTTGTTTTATTGATATTATTAGTAGTAAATGTAAGCACTTAAAGGTAAAAAATACAAATAATTTAGTTTTTCTATTGATGTATTCCCAAGTATAACCCATAATGTGCCACTTACTAAAATACGGTTAGAGTTAAGTTACAGTGCATAACCATCTATCAGGCAGTAATTATTATTTTTGTAAATGTTTTTCCCATGTATAACTACGTATGTGGCACATTCACAAAAAAATGGCGCCTGGATTCCAGAGTAAAACTCTTTAAGTGCTGTATTTTATAATCCGAAAGAAATTTAAATAAATTGGATGCAATATTCAAAAATACGTTCAAAAAGAGCCCTAGGTGCTGATTTTCAAGTCATTAGCTACAATATTGAAGATGCTATCGTAATATTAACTTTCATTCGGCTCTCCTGTACAACTTGACTTTTCCAGTTAGTTAGTTATGCATAGGATGTGTCGATATGAGCCTCTGATGCCCGAAATAAAGATGATTTGATTTGATAGAGGTATACCTCTTTTCATGAAAACTGACTTTAAATTATGGTTTTATAATTTACATACAAAATTAATAAAAAAAGAGTTAAATAGATAGAAAATTCTTTATTCATACAGACTTAAACTGTACAAATAGGCGTTCTTACTTCTAACATCGGTTTCTTCCAGACAATATACAGTCTATAACATAGGTAGCTCCTTCGAAAAAGCGCATAACATAAATATTATTTTCCCAAGAAATATAACAAAAGATACAATTTAAAACAAATAATATTTGGTGTAATTAAAACAGTAGACTTGTAATAATGAGGGGCAGGGCGCGCGCCATTTTGTCACTAATTTAACTAATTTGCGATCGCTTCAGGTTGGGGCGACTTTTTTTACTTGTTAAAGTTGCCATTTGAGGGTTCCGTTGGTCCCTCTTACTATTTTCGTTTTTTTTCTTAACACGTAAAAACGGAAAAATGCAATACTTTTTTGCAAGCCTCAGGCAGACCTTCCATAATAGTAAATGACCTAAGTTGCCACATTTATTTCTACCTTAAACACTTGTAGAAGTTAGAACTGTTCTTCTTTCATCTTAGTATCCATTTCCTTCTAATGAGTGAATAATTAAGTCTTTTCTGAACTTCCGAAGGGTGAAATTGGTGGAGAGTTTTAAGAACGTCTGTCACCAATGAACAAACATATTTATTTCAATTCAATCGGTAACGTGAGGCCACGCTCCTTTATATTATTGAGAACAAAGAAAAGTGCTTCAATTAGAGGCCTCCCGTACGGCCTGCCCTGGCCCCACGCGGCCCTAAACCGCCCCACTCGTTAGCGGCCACGTGGCCCCTCGGGGGGCATATTTTCTGAGTGATTTAACAAGCTTGACTTTGCAATAAAAGGGTGTAAGGTGTAAGAAACTTATTATGGGAAAATTGTTAACAATCAAAGCATTGATTGCGTAAATCCATACCTACTAATCCATACCTACTAATTACTAATATGTATTACTAATTAATAATATACTTACTAATATACTAATTATTACTAATCCTTACTAATATTATAAATGTAAAAGTGTATCTATCTATCTGTCTGTCTGTTACCTCCTTCAAGCTTAAAAACGGCTGAACCAATTTTCCTAAAATTTGTTAGGTATGGAGACACTTTAAGTCCCGGGAATTTTCATAGGATACTTTTTATCCCGGAAAAATGTACGGTTCCCGCGCGATAAACAAATTTTGGCGCAACGGAGTTGCGGGCGTCATCTAGTTGGTTGATAAAATGTCCTATTTGAGTTATTTTATAACAAATCAGTGAACAACTATTGCAACCAATAGGCTACTTGACCTACTTTTTTTCTTCATGCTAATCGCTTCTTAATCATTCATTTTCACCAAAAAAACTAATATTTTAATATTTTAAGCAGTAGAAACCCATAAAAATGTTGATTGAAAAATACGCCTTTTAAATGGCGCCGAAAACACTGTCCGCCATAGTGTGACGTCATATTTTTTGTATTTTATACTTTCTTTATTGAAAAAAAATTTATGTGCTAAACGTACGAGTCTAACAGTGCCAAAAAAATAGAAAATAATATAGAAATCATTTGTAATGTTGAAAACTTCTGGAGAAAAGTTTTGGCCATTTCATTTCCCAACTACAATAAATGGAGATAATATATAAAACTGATGTTTTATTTGAATTATTAAAGAAAATATACTTTACAAATCTTTCTAGGCTTATTCTTATTATTTATGTACAAATAAACTTACATATAACGAGCGCGATAAATAAAAGATATTAAATGACTAGTGTGATGACGTCACATCCAAATCAGAAGTACCGCAAAAGCGTTTTCGTCAGTACAAATTAAAAAATATAAAATCATATTTTCATTGATATTTTCAAATCGACTTTTATTATCAATCATAAGCTTTTATTTGATGATAAAGGTGAAATACGGTTTCCTAGGCCAAGTTCTACTAGAAATATGCATTTGTTCAATGAAATTGAATATAGGTCAAGTAGCCTAGAGAACCTATTATTTTTAGATACTAATAAAATTTCTAAAAATATTAAAATTCTTTTTCATATTTTCGTTCTAGGTAGAAATAGTTGCAGAAATACCTAAGTCAGTAAAGTTGAAAATTTAAAAACACCCGTATCTACAGGATGTATCAAAACCAAGTGATAATACTTACTTTAGGGTGTGTATGAGTCCCCTGTATAGAGTTCACTGTGAAAGTAGCAGCGCTGAAAGAGTTTTTTTTTTCAACTTTTGTATGGGCAAACTCTTGGCGCTGGGTTGCTTGCCGATAAAATCACAAAAAAAATCCTCTTTCAGTGCTTCTACTTTCACTGTCAACTCTATATACAGTGTGTAACAAAAATAAGTGATAATACTTTAGGGTGTGTACGTGTTCCTTGTAGAGAGTTCACTGTGAAAGTAGCAGCGCTGAAAGACGAAATTTTTTTTCCACTTTTGTATGGGCAAGGGCCCGAGCGTCACGAGTTTCCCCATACAAAAGTAAAAAAAAATTTTGGTCTTTCAGCGCTGCCACTTTCACAGTGAACTCTCTACAAGGAACACGTATACACCCTAAAGTATTATCACTTATTTTTGTTACACCCTGTATAAGGGGCACATATTACAAACCCTAAAGTATTATTACTTTTTTTCACACCTTGTATACCTACATTATTTTACTTCTATGAATTAGGTAGATAAGTATACAAAATTGGAAAAATCCTATAATTACTTTGTTGCTGGCCAGCTGCTGTAGCAGACCGCAGCTGATGTCATCCTCCTTTTGCTGATTGTTGTCGGTAACATCACGTAGTTAGTTCTTAGAATCTCCTTAGCTCGCTTCTACAAATACAATAGTTACTATGAGCTACTATGAGTAAGCACTTTTGCTTACCTGACCAAATACGTAGCGTGGACCTTCTCCATATTTTCTTTGTGAAAGGTCGTCATATCACAGATTACCAGAAACAATTAGTAGGTATAGCTTGTCAAAAAATCGGCCAAGTGCGAGTCAGACTCGCGCACGAAGGGTTCCGTACCGATATAGAGCGAAAGTAGGCAAAAAATTGTGTTTCTTGTATGGGAGCCCCCCTTAAACATTTACTTCATTAAAATTTTCTTATTAATTATTAAAGTACAAATTAAAGATTTTGTGAAAATTTCAAGTGCCTAGCTGTTATCATTATTGATTACGAGCGAAAAAACCTAAAAAAATCACATTTATTGTATGGGATCCCCCCTTAAATATTATTTTAATGCGTTTTTAGTATTTGTTGTTATAGCGGCAACAGAAATACACAATCTGTGAAAATTTCAGAAGTCTAGCTATAGCGGTTATTGAGTTACAGCCTGGAGACAGACGGACAGACGGACAGACATCGAAGTCTCAGTAATAGGGTCCCGTTTTTACCCTTTGGGTATGGAACCCTAAAAAAGAGTAGCCGCTGTACACAATTTTGAAATCACATAAAAAATATGAAAACCTTATTAAATCGAGATGAAAATGTGCAAGGTGATAATATTTAAAGTGTATAAGCGTTCTCTGTGGAAATACAAAGAGAAAAACCGGCCAAGTGCGTGTCGGGCCACGCGCAATATAGGGTTCCGTAGTAGGTACCGCTAGTTTTTTTTTAAAATTTTGTATGATCAATGAATGTACATTTATAACGTGTTTTACACTACTAACAACATCATCTCAGCTACTTTCAAAGGAATTTGAACGAAAAGTTCCTTTATACTTCGCCGAATATATTTTTTTTAGTTGATCGACTATTTCTCAATAACTTATGAATTCTTCTTAGCCGTGATAGTTTTCCATTTAAATTCAGCATATTTCCTACTCCCGTGAATTTTTTCACATTTCCAGAAGCAACCGTTTAGCTGGTAGAAGGGGGGAACACTGGACTCTAACGAATTTTTCCACTTTAAAACTAAATATTTCACAAACGGATCCCTAAATCGGAAAATGAAAATGATCTATGAATACTCATAATATTTTTAAAAAACCTATCCAACGACACCCTACACGATGGGGTGGACGCGAAAAAAAAAATCATCATAAAAAAAATATTTTTTTAAGATTTCATGTACCATTTTGTCGGCATTCATGCTAAATTACAGCTTTGTAGGTCCTATAGTCTCTGAGCAAAACCGCGGACAGACAGACGGACAGAGTTCCTTGTTGACTACGGAACCCTAAAAATCGGCCAAGTGCGAGTTGGACTCGCCCATGAAGGGTTCCGCAGCAGCAATAAGATTTATTTTTATGAAATTAAAATGTTTTTGATTTATTTTTATATTTCAGTTGATTTAATGAAAGTTAAATTAAGGTTTACCATTTATGACGTATAAAAAAAACTACTTGCTAGATCTCGTTCAAACCAATTTTCGTTGGTAGTTTTTATAGTATGTACATCATATATTTTTTTTAGACTTATCATGCCCGTACTTTAGAAGTTAGAGGACATCATTTTATCACTTTGGAAGAGTCTCTCTCGCTCTCTCAAACTATTATTATAGATACCCCACACGCATAGGTTAGGTGAATTTTTTTTTTGTTTCAGTTGTACAGCTATGGGGACCCCTAAAATTTTTTATATTTTTTCCATTTTTGTATCAAAATCTTAATGCGGTTCACAGACTACATCTACTTACCAAGTTTAAATAGTACAGCTCTTATAGTTTCGGAGAAAAGTGGCTGTGATATACGGACGGACAGACAGACAGACAGACATGACGAATCTATAAGGGTTCCGTTTTTTGCCATTTGGCTACGGAACCCTAAAAACCACCTTTAGGGTTCCGTAGAGCGTGATTACGTTTAGAAAATTTTGTACTGCCCTACTCTTTCTTGGCAGATCATGTAGTCAGATCATGATATATAGATCATGTCAGTACGTGTTATATTAACGTAGTATATTTGGTACTTAAGGTACAAGTTGGAAGCTGGCAGCCGGCTAGATACATGAAGTCGCAGCAGACGACGTGTCGTCGCGACACTACTGGTTTCTGTGTATTTCTATTTTCTATGAATAAGTGTCGCTAGCTTCGTGTCGCTAGCTGCGCAGGGTATTTCATAGAAATACATAGAAACAGTAGTGTCGCGACGACACGTCGTCTGCGGTTGCTTCATGTCGTCCGCTGCCAACCGGCACCTTTATACTCTAGTCTCACTGTACTTCACGTAATAGCTGTTTACTGACCCCGGACCCGAGAAGATAATATAATATACTTATGTAATTTTATTAAAATTATTTTAATTTTTAGTTGAAATCTTATATTATAATAAATATTTAAAAAAAATATCTGACAAAATTAGGAAATTACGAAAAATTTTGTTAAATATTGCAGAAAAATGTTGAAAAATAACGATTCGGAAACTTAATGTGAAAAGCGATTATCGCCATCTATATTTAATTTTTGTAAATAAAATTTCTTACTAGTCAACACAAGATGTCACGACTATCGTACTGTTGCGCACAAAACACATAGATGGCGCTTTATTATGTGTTGCAATAATCTTATACAGTTTACATAAAATTCTCGTGTCACAATGTTAGTCCGCGAACTCCTCCGAAACGGCTTTACTGATTTTTACCATTTACCATTTTATATGCATAATCAGTGGGTCTGAATTAATATTTATTATTATATTGTAAAAAGCTAAGACGAGAATGGTTTTGGCATTATATTTAACCAGACTTACTAGTTACTAAACTAGTTATTATTGTTATCTGAAGTGTACTGCGAAGCATAACATCTGAAGTGTCTGGTAATATCAAATAAAAACAAGTGTCAAGTTATGTAAATGATTATACAAACTTTATTTAAACTTATTACTATAGGTCTACCAGAATCTGATGGCAAAAAGTGAGAAAATAAATTGACTCTAGCGATACCGGGGTAATTGGAATAAAATATTTTGACCCTTTTTTTTTCTTATAGCGGCTGATTCTGTGTGTTAAACATGCAAATATAAAAATTTATCCAATGATCAAGGATATTTTATGAAAATCTGCTGTCAAAAATTGCCATCAGATTCTGGTAGACCTATAGTTACAATGTAAGTAGAGCTGTTATCAGTGTGTGTTGTTGTATTATGTTACTGACTTTTGTCACCTTTTGTAGTGTGAACAGAATAATTCTTATCTTCATTTTTATTTTTTTTGCATTGTTACTCCCATTATGAAGGATATTTTGTAATTGGGAATTAGAATGTATCATTTATGTAATTATTGTTTATTTTAACATGGTATTAACTAAGTTTATTACAGTAACATACAAATATTTGGGAGTCTATAGCAAATCTTGGCATCCTTGATATCAGAATCTACAAATAATAAAAACTAAGGAAATGTAACTCCCATAGAGTTACTTCAACCGTTTTGAATTTGGTTGCTTTTCGCACACTAAAATATGGCAATAGCATCGAAACACTAACATTCAAATTTACGAAATAAAGCCGTTGACATTAATTGTCACTTCTATATTTACACAAAATTGTGCATAAAGTATGCATGTATTTGGGTCACATTTTGTAGACTCGTGGACAAATTTTTTGACTGTTACTCTTCCTTAGTTTTTTTTTTATTATTTGTAGATCAGAAGGAATGTTTTAGCACATTTTAAAAAGCCAGTTTCTTCATTAACAAATACATGTGCTGGTCAACTTCAAAACCGTGTAAATTATTGGCGTCTCCCTGTAACCTCATCAAGAGTCCTCCAAATGAGACGTATGCAGATAATCTTGTGGCCGGCTCCATTGCAGCTTCGTCACCGTCTATCCTGAAATGCAATGAGTCTTATTGAGAAAACATGAAACAAAAAAAATGTTAAGAGACTTTTTTGAGTATTGTTCATTATTTTTACAGAGAAAATGCAACTTAGTTATGGAGAAATTCTTGACTCAATTTCAATTTCTTGACAAAAAACTGGGAAAGGAGATAGAATAGTTTTATTCTATGTCCTTTCCCAGTTTTCAAAGTATGCCAAATGTCATCAAAATTATACAAGTATTGTATTTGTATTTAATTGTATTTAATTTAACCCTTCGATCGCGGATTCTTGGAAATGCTATTGTATTCTATTGTTGTCGCGACCACCGGTGCCCGTATGGGGCTTGATGAGTTAATGTGAGCAATAAAGTATCTAGCTATCTATTTTTAAGCATTATACTGGTACCTACAATAACTATATTACATTTGTATCACAGCAAAGTTAATGAGTTATGTTCTAGGGGCATTCAGCGTGTCTTGTGACACATAGGACTAGGATACAATAATATTATGTTAAATATACTGGTACACCACATTAGGGCCGCGCAGCGCGCTACATCGGAATGGCAGCAGGCGAGGCGAGCACTTTCAGTGTCATATGACTTTAAACTTTATCTTCATTATTGTACTACATAGTATCGCTTGAGAAATCGCGGCCGCCAGCGGCCACGAGCGGCCACGGGCGGCCGTAGACTTCTCAAGCGATACTATGTATTACAAGAATGAAGATAAAGTTTAAAATCATATGACACTGAAAGTGCTCGCCTCGCCGCTGCCATTCCGGTTTGGCCCGGCCCTTACAGTTTAGTTAGACATAAGACAAGTAAACAAAAATCTAACCTATAAACCTTTCCGTACATAACATATTCGAAACTGTCAGCTCGGTTTCCCTCAGTTTCTAGGGGATTCCATTCTCCGCCGTCGGGATAACCGTTTTCTCTTAACGTTGTAGCTAATACTAATCTAAACTTATCCCCCAATTCCATGGGATAGATCCAAGAATTGATGTCCAAAATAAGATCCATTTTGAAGGACTCTGATTCACAGTGTAACCGGCTAACTCGATCGAATTTCTTGCCTTCCGGGTCCATATCCTTAACATTAAATATATCTTCAAATAAAACACCAGCCATGGTGTGAGAATTTAGTTTATATTAATGAAATTTACAAAAATAAACACAGTTTACACGCCGCCTTTCACAACACAGAATGACATTCACATGACATTTTTATTTCTTATTTAATATCCTTCTCCTCAGATATATTGATCCGTCATAGAAATGGCCAATGGGCTAACATCTTTGTATTATATTGTTTTATGCTGTAGACTACGGGAAAAGACTACCTTTAGCTTCGTTTTAATGTTTAGTACCTACGGGATTTCCTTGCGCTCACCTCACGGCGCACTCATGAAAAAAATCACTGGCAAATATTATTACTTGCAACATTAGAAAAAAAACACTACTGTCAAAAACTGACGCGTGTAGATGACATATGTCATACGTAGTATCCCTTAGTAGTCTGTGCATATGTCATATGTCAAATGGAAGCATTAAAAATTTTGGAAGCTAACCTCACAATGCACGTGTTTGATTTTTAAAAACAGGTGTGATAAACAGTAGTATTATTCGGAAACTCATTTTGACCCAATTTAAAAGTGTGAAAGACATTATAAGTGTTAACGTCCCGTAGTTATTATTAAGTATGACTGAAGTTCAGAAACCCGGCACCGAAGTGTTTTCGGAGAAAAAAAAGAAGAAAAATAAGGATGGGGTGTCGCTTGGCACGTTTCAAAAGCTCGGCGATTTCAAAATAGAGCCGTCGGAGAGCGTCACCAAGCTCGATACGGCGTACTGGCCGCTCCTGTTGAAGAACTTTGATCGTCTCAATGTGCGCACCAACCACTACACGCCGCTGCCCTTCGGCAGCTCGCCACTCAAGCGGCCCATCGCCGAGTACATCAAGGCCGGGTTCATCAACGTCGACAAGCCCAGCAACCCCAGCTCCCACGAGGTCGTGTCATGGATCAAGAGGATCCTGAAGGTGGAGAAGACAGGGCACTCCGGCACCCTCGATCCCAAAGTCACGGGATGCCTCATCGTGTGCATAGACCGAGCTACCCGGCTGGTGAAGTCCCAGCAGAATGCCGGTAAGGAGTATGTCGCCGTTTTCAACTTGCACTCCGCAGTCGAGAGCATCAAGAAGGTTACCCAAGGACTGGAGAAGCTGAGAGGAGCTCTCTTTCAGCGTCCCCCGCTCATATCGGCGGTGAAGCGTCAACTTCGCGTCCGTACAGTCTACGACAGCAAACTCCTGGACTACGACCAGGAGAGAAATATTGGAGTGTTCTGGGTCAGCTGCGAGGCTGGCTCCTACATCCGTACCATGTGCGTACATTTGGGTCTCATGCTGGGCGTCGGGGGTCAAATGATTGAGCTCCGAAGAGTGAGATCAGGTATCCAGGGTGAAAAGGAGGGTATGGTGACCATGCACGATATTTTGGATGCCCAGTGGGCCTACGAAAACCACAAAGATGAGACGTACCTGAGGAGAGTCATCAAGCCCCTGGAGGGTCTCCTGGTGGCCCACAAGAGGATATTCATTAAGGACAGTGCAGTGAATGCGGTGTGCTATGGAGCCAAAGTTCTTCTACCTGGTATTCTACGTTACGAGGATGGTATTGAAGTTGACCAAGAGATTGTTATAGTGACCACTAAGGGTGAGGCTGTAGCTCTGGCCATCGCTCTTATGACCACATCGACCATGGCATCTTGTGACCATGGAGTAGCAGCCAAACTAAAGAGAGTTATAATGGAAAGAGACACCTATCCCAGAAAATGGGGATTGGGTCCCAAGGCATCTCACAAGAAAATGCTCATCCAGCAGGGAAAATTAGACAAACACGGAAAACCCAATGAGAACACACCGTCCGAGTGGCTGAACAGCTATGTGGATTACAAGAAAACAGAAGTTAAGAAGGAGACAGAGAATGGCACGCCAGAGGAAAGCAGAAAGAGAACAGCGAGCATAGCCAATGAGGATGATCCCAATAACTCAGTAGAACAAAAATCAGAAAAGAAAAAGAAGAAGAAAAAGAAGGACAGTGAAAGTATCGCCGAGGCTGATACAACAGTAGATGCAGCGGTAGAGGACGCTGAAGCGCCCCGTAAGGAAAAGAAAAAGAAGAAGAAGAAGGACAAAGACCAGGAGCGGGAAGAGGAATAAACAGATGAGTTGCACTAGAATCATGTGACCAATTTCCTTAGAATAACCAGATGATATAATCAGTTGCAGACTATACCTCACTGTTTTTATGATTGTAGTATTAATCACAAAAAAAAAAAAAACAACATATTTGAAACAACCCATAACAAAGGAACTACTTAGTCAAGAGTTTAAGACCTTTTTTAAAGTTTGATAATTTGTAATATTGCATAAGTTAAGGATAGTTAAGGCCCAGAAAGTTTTTAAATATGTTGCACTTATGGTTTCGAGCCTTATTATTTGCCATAACTGATAAAAAATGTATTTGTTTTGGCTCTTGAAAATTCTGCAACAAGGGAGCCCAACTGGGAAATAAAATGTTTTATTTGTAATGTATAAGTCTTAGTATATAAGTTTATAGATTATTGCTTTATTTTGCTTTAAAATAAAGTTTGTTAAAAACTGTTTCTGTTTGTGTAAATCCTCTTTGCAATTTTACTTTAATGATAAGGAGTTTAATGACCTTACTGAATGTCTCAAATCTTTTGTCTCATAGTAGGACATACAATGATGTTTTATAATATCATTGAGGACATACTTGTTTTGTTGCATATATTGTTATTTTATTCAAGATAACAAAATATAAGCATACATAGGTATCTATGTTTTCTAATACTAGAAATACTAGAAATAAGCACAAGCTAGATATGCCGGTGATCAGACTTAGTAAAGTCAGTAAATCCTTTAAAGGTCAATGTATACGCCTTTACAATAAAATCCCAGAAAACGTTCAAAATCTTTCCATTAATAAATTTAAAAAAGTAGTCAAAGAACGTTTGTGTGCCAAAGCCTATTATAAGGTCAATGATTTCATAAACGATGGCACATCTTGGGAGTAGGATGGCTTCTTGCAAGGCTACTTCTACATTAGTGTATGTCGTATGACTTACAATTATGTTGACATTGTATAATTTTAAGTTACAACATTGTAAATTTTATTTAAAAGATTAATTTTTTTCTCACTTTTTTTGGTAAAAAAGTGGGCCCCGTGCGAGTTTCTTACGCCGGTTCTTCTCGCCGGGTTAATTCCCGAACCGGTGGTAGGCACCATGTAGTATCAACATTCTGAAAGCATTTTTTTAAAATCTATTCAGAAATAAAACTATTTTTTTTTTTTTTAATTTGTACACAAAAAAATAGAATACAAGTGGTGTTTTGGTTTGGTGCTAATGAAAACGCATTCAATAATCAATGCCACCACGATTTTCTAGTAGTTCCCAGCGATGCCGCCATACAAAAAACGCAAACTATGCTAGGTGTGCTCTCGGCACTGCAGGATGAAATTACGTAGCACGCTAGGCGTGTTCACTGGCACTGTAAAGAGGTGAAATCATAAAAAGCCTTTTTTCTTAGTTAAAAATTAGTCCTTCTTGAGTTACTACTTACTGCAGATATTTTGTTTTTTTAAGTGTTTATGGTTCAATTATCGAAGTAAATAGATTCCGAGGTAAGTATTTATCGTAATTTGATCAGTGAATGTCAACCTTTGGTTACTTATTTATGATTTTTTAGAGAATAGAAAATATGAGCTAGAAACGGGAATATGATGATGATGCGACGCAAGCAGATAGTCCCCCATCAAATAAACGTCCAAAAGTAGAAGGTGAGCCGATAACTCATATTTCTTATCTCAATTTGTTAAAAAGTTTTAATGCACTTATTGTGACATGGTGGATTAGTGATGAATTGTAAATCATTCGATACCTATTGGTACCTACTTTATGAGATACCTATACATAGCACATTGTATTGTCAATATTTACGTATTTTAGCTTTTTTAAGCATCACGGCAGGCATGGCGTACCCAGTGCTTGTGCTGTTTTATGTAATTTATTATATATCTTTTTTGTTCAAATTATAAAAAATACACTATATTTTATTATTCACATTAAAAATTTAGTAAATTGACCAAACAATATTAAAGGTTGAGAACTGGTGTAGATGAACACGCCTGGCATGTTCGCGGCATTACGTAATAAACAATGATGAAAAACTCAAAGCAGATATGTTACTACCGCGCGCGTTGTGAAGATTCAAATACGGCCCAATTGGGTCGTCTGTTATTTAGTCTGCATCGAGCGCAGTCACGATCGTGCCGCGTCTTGTCTTACCTAAATAAATTGAAAATGACGTCGTGCGTGTTTCGAAAATGTACCAATTATGACTCAAAAGAAAACAAAACACATGGAATCTCTTACCACATGTCTTGATTGCAATAAATACCTCGATTATTTACATTTTCAATTATTTTTTCGAACAATCTGGAAAAAATCGAATTTTCGTCATAGCCCAGGCGAAGAAAAACACAGCGATACGATTCGACGTTTAAAAATAGAACTGTCTCTTTTATGTAAATGGTTTTTCGTATCTTTTGTTTCACTTATCTGTCAAATTTGTCAATGTTTGAAATGTTGAATTTGAAAATTGTTCAGAAGAGATTTAAGCCGGAAAATAGTATGGACGTAACAGATCTGTATACGTAGAATATCATTGGTAATAAATTATTTTCGATGACATAAAAAAATATTAGATCCTGGAACCACTTAAGAATTCATTAGCTTACGGCACAAAGTTTATGCTCTGAGCGTTACGGTGAAAAACACTGTCTTATCTTTGAGATATTGATGAAAAACGGAGAGCACGCCTGGCGTGCTCGCGGCATGGAGATAAAGATTAGTGTGGACAAACAAGGTGTGTTAGTGGCACTGAATGTGTTAAGAATATACCTGAATTTCTCAAAATAGATACCTACAATGTCTATATAAAATTATTTTGTTATTCTTATCATGAGCTGCAGGTCAAATAAACAATATTTTAATAATAATAATAATAATAATATCTATGGACGCTTCAGTCTGGCCCCGTGGTAAGTACCTGAAGGACTTGTGTTACGGGTACCAGACAACGGAAATATATTTAATAGTTAATACCTTTATACTATACATATATTTAAGATTTTTATTATATTATGATTTATGATACACATATTTAATACACATCCCATCCAATCCATCCAATCCAATGACCCAGGAACTTTTTCAAACTTTTTGTTCCGTCGGCGGGATTCGAACCAGCGACCCCCGGCATGAGCTACCAACAGCTCACCAACTGAGCCACAGAGGTCGTCATTTTAATGAGTTAACATTTTCATTATTTATTTAATAGTAAGGTAAATGACTAGTGATTGGACAGCACCAGTCATTGGACAAAGCACAAAAATAATATTTACTAAGGTTGCTTGGCAGTTTTTAAAGTAAGGGTCGATTTATAATAGCGCAGAGTCGAAGCGCATCGAAGCGTCAAATTCGCAACAAGTCGAATGAATGCGCGCGATTTCGCCAGAATGCCTACAGTGATGACGCGTAGATTCGCTTGTGGGCGCATGGATGCGCGAGAATGCGCGCGCACCAAAAAGCGTTGGTAAAGCGAATTCGCGCGAATGCGCGCGAACGCGCGCGCCTTTAAATTCTCAGAAGTAATATTATGTGCGTTAATGCTTTTGAGTAAAGGTTGAATTTGTTATGTTCAGTTTTAATAATTCGCTTCGATACGCTTCGACTCAGCGCTAGTATAAATTGACCCTAATAGAACGCCTGATTAAAAAAATAAATAGGTAGGTAGTTTTTAAAGCTACCTTATTATAAATATTGTGTTTTTGTGCTCTGTCCAGTGACTGAACTAGTCACTTTACATGACTTTACCCTATACAAGTAAAAGGGCCCATTCACAGTTCACTATCCTGCATCATGCATGGCAATCCGCCGCGCCGTGCAGGACTGTGAAGCTGGACATAGCTCACACATTAATAATAATATACTGCTTAGCCATCCGTTGGTATTCTAGCAGTTTATTTACTATCGCATCCTGCTCGGTGTTGCCGGCCACCATGCAGGCTGCAACAACATTCACAATCCTGCATAAACCGGCGGACGGCATAGCGCGAGCGGCCTGCCCTTTACTCTTTAGGCGTGGTTCGTTTATTATAGCCACTTAAAAATAAAAAAATAACTGATGAGTGGGATGTGTCATACAGAGTCAGTGCTTCCAGATTCACTGTAATTACAGTAGATTTACTGTATTTTAGACTTTTCTACTGTATACTGTAATGATAAAATACAGTGTATGGAATATCTGTTTTAATTTTCATATAGCTTTATCAATTCTAATACGTAAAACGAAACGCAGCTAATCTACACCCCTACACCCACTCTGATCTTTATCCATAGACAATGTGCAAAAATCGAAATGCGAAATAAATAATAAAACAAAGCAGAGAAACTGTTAAGTCACAAATACCATCAAAGGCAACATACTAGCTCTGCAGCAAGCCATTCGGCGGACTTCCGAAAATTGCGTGAATTTTAATCCAACTAAAGCAATGACTTCAAGGATGATAATATGTTTTATTTATCTAATAACTTATAGCAATTTGTACTTATAAACAGACATGAAGCAGCTAATTTTTTTATCAATGCTTAAACAAAAAAAAAAAAAACTGTAATTTTACTGTAATCGATTTTAAAATCTGCTGTATTGTTTTTAGAAACTTGTTTATTTTTTAACCGGCAACACTGTAATTTTACTTTTAGGATCTGGAAGCACTGTACAGAGTCAATGTTACTGTCATAAGCCATTTGTAAAGAAATTTTGTAAACAAAAGGAGAATCCTCTGAAATCTGTTGTTATGTATTATGAGTTTAAAATAATACTTCCATCATTACTTTGGAGAGTTTATTATCAGTTTTAAAACTATTTGAAATGACTCCAGAGTCCCTAACTAAGAAAGACCACAATATAGCTTACAACTATGAATACTTTCAGCAAGCGGACGTGTGCAGATTGTGCTGGAATAAAAATGCTCTAACAGATTTATTTGACAAAAATTTTAAAAACACATCTGTCACAAATTTAGCTGATAAAATTAAGCAGTGCTTGGAAATTGAGATTTCCGAGGATTTGTACCCAAAGAAATTGTGCGCGTATTGTTGCCAGCAAGTCGAAAAGTTTTATGTTTTCAAAGTTTTTTGCCAAGAAACCGATAAGAAGCTACAAGAGATTGTGCAAAACTATTCGGAAACATCTGTAGTTAAATCAGAAATCATACCAAATGAAGAGGAACTTAAATTGTTAACTGAATTTGAAAACTGTGAACGAAACTCCGATAACACTGATGACGATATTAAACCTGAAAATCGCGTAAAAATTAACCGATATAAAAGAACACCAACTTACTGTAATATCTGTCGAAAAGATTTAGAAGACACCAGCAACTTCGTAAAACATAACTCAGAATACCATGGGATAGAAAATGGCTTGTTCAAATGTTTCGGTTGCCAGAAGACGTTCAAAAATCGCAAAGCGCGTCGCAGTCACGAGCATCAGTTTTGCAAGGGTCTCACTGATGGCTACAAATGTGCCACATGCAGAAGGTTTCTCCCAAGCCGAAGACATTACGAGGCCCATATGAAGGACCACAGAGATAATGTATCTGTGGACCTGCCCGAGGACATATTTAAGTGTAAACATTGCTTTAAAATGTTTAAAAGTAAAGATGAATTAAATAAACACATTCTAGAACATGGCGTGGAGAAGAAGAATTTTGTTTGTGAGGTTCGGTTGCTTATTTTTTTTATTTGTTTGTTTTAAATATAATAACTTCTTTTTTAAATGTAAGTAAATAAGTTTTCGTCAGGTTTGTCAGCTGTTGTTAAAGTCACCTAGGTGGCATTTATAGTGGAATAAAAGCCATGCTGTAGATGCTTAAAGTGAGAACAGGTTCATTACTAGCAAACTATTTATAATGTTGATAAACTTTGCAATAGAAATGTAGAAATTATACATTTACACATTAAAAAGTAGTCTGTGTTTTGACAAGTTAAATCAGAAAAATCTGTGCAAAATAGAAAAAAAACAATCTCTCATCTTAAGGCTTTGGCCAAACCTACCTCAGTAACGCGAGATGCGTCACGCGAGCGGGACGCGGGACGGGAGCGACTGCAACGCGAAACTGGTGTGCACACCTGCGCGACTACGGTGCGAAACCGTAGATTATTTCCGCTCTGCCCATGCGAACATCCCGCGTTGCATACGCTCTCACTTCTCAGTCGTTTTGGTCGCGTAGGTTTGGCTGAAGCTTTATGGACAAGATGTGAATATTAATGTTTATTTGCATTATTAAATTTCAGAAATGTGGCCGTGTGTTTACGCGCCAGGACTACTTACACAAGCACAAAGTCACTCACACTGGAGAGAAGCAGCATGTCTGCCCGCACTGCAACTTCCGAACCAACCAGAGGTCTTCACTAGTTGTTCACATAAGGTAACGTACATTAGGCAAAAGTGTCTAAACACACTAGGCCGAAAAAACGCGGCCGAAGTTCGGCATGATTACGCCTGCAATGTATTTTAACACGTTCGTTCCCACTACGATTTTCATGATGTCTTCTCGGAAGCCGCCTACATTGTACGGCGGACTCGTCAGGTGAGTCGCCGGCACTGCAATATAAATTGAATCGACTCGCCACGTGAGTTCACTGGCACTACGTAAGGATAAATTCAATTTTTTGCTATTTTTGTGGCCGTTACAGTGTAACTAAGGTGTTTAACGCAATTAAAAAGTGTTAGGTGTTGTTGTAGGACTATTCAGCTTGTAAAAATGGCAAAAAGCTCTTTGGATAAAATAAAAGGTAAGTTTGTTTCGTAATTTAAGCAGTGGTTGTCAATGTTTTAAAATTTGGTTATTGTTAAGGTTATATTTTGAATTTCTAATACTTGATAGTCAATTTTACCCTGAAATATTTTAATACGGGCTTTAGATTAAAATGTATCATTTTTATTGTGGATACGACGAATTTAATTGATAATATTTAAAAAAAAATAACCTTTTTTAAAAAGTTTAAAATCTGCCGAATTAAAATTAAATGATAACTTATTAATATGCAACAATAATAATGTCTATACGTGAAACAACATTTTATTACGTTCGAAATTTGTTAAGAAGTGCCTGATCTTTTGTGTGTGACAGCTAATAAAATACATTAAAAAACTAATACAAAATAATAATATCATGTTCGTTTCCTTGGATCCTACTTTTTTTCATTTTTATTATCCTATTCCCGACGAAGACAAATTCGAAAACACAAAAATCATAAAAATCTGTTCAGCCGTTCTTCAGTTATAATTAGTGTAACTAACACGACTTTCTTTTATGTATATAGATTTTAATGAAACTAGTTTGTTGTGTATTAGTCCCATATCACAAGTATGTAGGTAGTCCATGCTATTATGTTGACGTCGTTTT
The DNA here is from genome assembly GCA_905187585.1 of Cyaniris semiargus. Lineage (NCBI taxonomy): Eukaryota > Metazoa > Arthropoda > Insecta > Lepidoptera > Lycaenidae > Cyaniris > Cyaniris semiargus. The sequence continues at coordinate 2,459,195 of LR994549.1, forward strand.
CTAACATGTACATATTTACAGTTTGAGGATCTATGTCCGGGAACTCACCTAGTGAGTTCAAGGCATTGCAGAATCGTTTTTTCCTCTTAAAAATAAAAGGGATCTCCACGCCCGGCCCACCGCATAAATATTTAGTTTAGCATATATTTAGTCTAAACTATAATTTTAAGCAGAAAATACGGATGCGTTTTGGAAATATTAGTGAAAAACACTGAACTCACCAGGCAAGTAGTCGGCACTGGAATCAAATTTACGTGAACTCTCCGGGTGAGTCGGTGGCACTGAACGTGTTAAATTACTGATGAGTGATGACACACCATGCCGAAATTACGTCGCGTTATATTGTATGCGTAGCGCATTGCAGGCGTAATCATGCCGAACTTCGGCTGCGTTTTTTCGGCCTAGTGTGTTTAGACACTAATAATAAATTGATTTTGTATTACAACATCAACTGCTTTTTTACTTTATTGCGCGTGACGTAACATTAAAATTAGTAATATTAATTATAATGGGTTTTGTTTTAAAAACTATTTTATGACCTTCCCCTGAACTCGGTCTCTATAGATACCAAATCTAATCAAAATTGTGGGTAGGTCAAGTGTTAATAGTAACAGACAGACAGACACACTTTCGCATTTATAATATTAGTGTAGCTATATTATAGAACTGGGCTCATACAATATAAATTCTAAGGCCTTCATTAAAATGTCCATGTTGTCTATTTTACAGGAAGCACACTGGCGAGAGGCCGTACAGCTGCGACTTGTGCCCGCAGCGCTGCGTCAACAGTTCCAACCTACGAGCACACCGCCTCCGACACCTCGGCATAAAGCAGCATGAGGTAATGTAGTATTCAGTATCCTCACCAGAATTTTGACTATTGTACTTTTCTCATAAAATAATGGAAAAATCAGTATAGTATGTAGATCTTTCGAAAGGGTTCTCTTAGCTCTTAAGTCTAAGCTCTAGGCCTCTGCCTTGAATTTTGCAGCGAGTGCAGCGGTGCGAAAACGTGATGGCATTTAGATATTATGCATAGATTATTATGTACTTGTGTTCAAAAATCGCAACGCAGCGGCCCAACAGCAGCTGCGACAGCTATGCGCAAGTGTCGATACAGCAGCTGTGCACTTAAAATGTAAATGTTAGGGTCAATTTATACTAGCGAAGAGTCGAAGCGCATTTTATAATCGCAGAAGTAATGTGTGCGTTACGCTCTGGAGTTAAGGTTGAATTTGGTAATTCGCTTCAATGCGCTTCGACTCTGCGCTAGTATAAATTGACCCTTATGGTGTATTAGATTTATGATTAACCTTGCAGTGTACAATATGTGGCAAACGGTTCGGTTACAAGGAGACTTTAGCGGAGCATGTGAGCGCCGCGCACGCGCCGCAGCCGCAGCCGTGCCCGCTGTGTCCCGCGCGGTATACCCGCCCGCGCGCGCTCGCACGACACATCCGCGCCAAGCATCCCCAACAGCAACAGGTGCAATGTGATGTGCAACAAGTGCAATGTGATGTGTAACCAGTGCAACAAAACGCGCAGCAAGTGCAATGTAATACGCAACCGGTGCAAAAAGTGCAACACAATGAGCTGCAGGTGCAATGTAATATTATGCAACCGGTGCAACAAAGTGCGCAACAAGGGCAATGTGACACTAAACAGGTGCAGCAATTGCAACGCTATGTGCAACAAGTGCCATTCTTACAGCAAGTTTTTTTGCAATCAGAGCAACATATCCGAATACCTGTTCCACCTGATGATTTACAGGAGCAAGATGCTACTTAAAACAGTTAAGATGATGAAACAGTCATAATTATTTCTTATGGTATAAGCTGGGAAGCCTGCAGTGGAGTCTGCAACCAATTTATTCTACAACCAAAATGGTAGATCGGAAAAAAAAATCAGTAGTCAGTTAAAAGGGTGTGACATCAGTTCTTTTTCATCAGACATAAAAGATAATTACTGGAAACATGAGATGTCATTAAAAATATTTGCATAATACCAAGGACAAGTAGCGACAATCTAAGATTAAATAATAATTATATTACTATGCCTAATATTTTAATATTACTATACTTACATAATTAAAACTACATATTATAAGTATTATTACAATAATAAAACCAGAATAATATTTACAATAGTTATTTTATTTTCACTCAATAATTTAAGAGCATTTACACATAACTAATATTTATTTAATTAATATACAATAAAATCTGTAAATAAAATATTTATGATATGTACACATGAGGCTAAGTGGGTTTTTTATTATTTTTTATATTGTTTTAAAAAATCTGGCACATTTCATGTTTTTACACTGAAATAATTTAGAGCTATGTCTTCACTGTTCACATTAAAAAAATTTGTGACTTTAGTAGTAATATGTTCTCAATACTTACTTACATTCTTACTAATAAAGATATTACGAGTTATAACTATTCAAGGTACTCTTGTTCAGATTGTTGTGTCTTTGTCTAACATTTTACTTATTCAATATGCAAGACAAATATCAGACCTTGTGTAGTTTTTTTTGGCTATGTAAATCATTTTTAACTGACTTTATTAGTAAAATGGCAAATGTTTACATGTTGAAGTATGTTTCTATTCTACTTTATCAGCCTGCAGCCAATATCTACTTAGTTTATTTTAACAGCAATGCCTTGTACCAACTAAAAAAATGCTACATTATAAGGATCAATTGATCGGTACCAACTTTTGACTATACAATTACCTAAAGCTATTCTTTCTAACTCAGATCCCTCAAGCAACTACAATACTTTTAAAATATTATACATTATACATTGAGACAATACGACTATGCATATCCAATATAAATTCACAATTTGAAAATTGAAATTGAAAGTGAAGAAAAAATTTATACTTCAAAGTTTTAAAAACGTTTAACAAACCATTTCATAGATGGCGTTAGTAGTACAAAAATGCTGTATACTGCCCTGGGTATTATAGTAGAGGAGCCCAGGGTGCTATTCGTGTAGTCACTCGAGCGTCATGGAGACCTAGTAGGTTTTTTACATTAGGTAAAACTGATAAAAAAGCGGTGGGTTCAGAAACTGCAGCCATTTTGAAGTTATGAAATATAAAATATATTCAGAAATTTGCTTATTTAGGTAAATTATAACAAGATTTTAGACAACAAGGATTAAATCATAGTGCAACATAAAATATATGCGAAGCTTAGTTAGGAAAATATGAAGCTTTATTTTTTTATATTTTAAAATGTCCCTACAGGCTTACCTAACCTCGTATCGTCAGTGCTTTATATGGAAGCTTCTTTGGGGTATACTAAACATCCCCTATCCATTCTTTGGGGTATACTAAACATCTGACAGATCCGATGACATTTCAATATTCAAAAAAAATTTTTTTTAACCCACCATGTGAGAAATCTGATTTCTATACCATGATAACTAGACACATGTCGGAAGCCTATACAAGCTTAATCTGACACGCTCGAGCTTGTCGCGAAATCCCCTCTTCCCCTCCCTAACTATTAAAACATTGCATTATATAATATGATAATTGATGATAAATAAATTATTCATAGCCACAATTTATTTAAGGTTCAAGCCATTTTCCGACTTTTAAAAATAAATACAATAGAAATCTACCCCATTGTTGGCAGTCATCCTAATAATATAATAGCAACTTATTTTTTTTAATGCAAATATAGGTCTACCAGAAACTGATGGCAAAAAGTGAGAAAATAAATTGACTCTAGTAATACCGGGGTAATTGGAATAAAATATTTTGATCCTTTTTAGGGTTCCGTAGCCAAATGGCAAAAAACGGAACCCTTATAGATTCGTCATGTCTGTCTGTCTGTCTGTCCGTATGTCACAGCCACTTTTCTCCGAAACTATAAGAGCTATACTATTGAAATTTGGTAAGTAGATGTAGTCTGTGAACCGCATTAAGATTTTGATACAATAATGGAAAAATAATTAAAAATTTTAGGGGTCCCCATAGGTATAACAAAATCAAAAAAATTTTTTTTTTCATCTAACCTATGCGTGTGGGGTATATATGGATAGGTCTTCAAAAATCATATTGAGGTTTCTAATATCATTTTTTTTCTAACCTGAATAGTTTGCGAGAGAGACTCTTCCAAAGTGGTAAAATGTGTGTCCCCCCCCCCCTCTAACTTCTAAAGTAGGGGCATGATAAGTCTAAAAAAAATATATGATGTACTTTACTATAAAAACTACCAACGAAAATTGGTTTGAACGAAATCTAGCAAGTAGTTTTTTTTTAAACGTCATAAATGGTAAACTTAATTTAACTTTCATTAAATCAACTGAAATATAAAAATAAATCAAAAACCTTTTAATTTCATAAAAATAAACCTTATTGCTGCTGCGGAACCCTTCATGGGCGAGTCCAACTCGCACTTGGCCGGTTTTTTTTCTTATAGCGGCTGATTCTGTGTGTTAAACATGCAAATATAAAAATTTATCCAATGATCAAGGATATTTTATGAAAATCTGCTGTCAAAAATTGCCATCAGATTCTGGTAGACCTATAGTCATGAATCACACAACAATCACCAATGTTAGGATTTTCTGTATGAATTCTTAGTTCCATAATTGGGTGTTTTACCTTATAAATACAATATATTAAGTACAATTACGTATTCTAACACTACACATACTCGAACTAGACAAATATTGTCAAATAGAGGAACTTCGCTCAATTTAAATACTAAAATCCTTAGCCTAAAATATTAGGAAGATGAAATAGCTTGTCCGCTCATGGTTAAATTATTCTCATAGTACAGGCCGCGCATGTTTTGATCATATCTATAATATCTATTGGTAGATATTATAAACATGACGTGCCCATCGCCCCGCCAGTTTCCCTAAGCGATCTTAAAATTGTACCTGTTCTATAAAAATAATTGAAAACATTAGTGGATGAAGTGGGCAACTAACAATTTGAAAACTGTCGTTTTCTTGCATAAATAGAGGCTTTAGGACTAGGAAAATGATTTGCAATAAAAAAAGTGGATTCTATACATTATATATACTTATTATCCTAGATGATGAAGTAGGCAAGTTACAAGGTTTGTTCAAATTATAAGGGAAATAATCGGCCAAGTGCGAGTCGGACTCGAGCACGAAGGGTTCCGTACCGTTATAGAGCAAAAATAGGCCAAAAAATGTGATTTTTGTATGACAGCCCTCCTTAAATTTTTAATTTATTTTGATACTATTATTAATTATTAAAGTACACATATGTGACGTTATCTGGGAAAAGGGACCTTGTTGTCGGTTCTAGTTTCCGAGATAATCGCCTTTAAAGTAAAACGTCGAAAAAAAATCATTTTTTCTTTTTTTGCTCCATATTAATAAACATACTCTAAATTTTGATATAACAAAGACACAGGCTTTAAAAACGATTTTTTATAGGTTAAAATTGAACCTAAAGTTTAGTAAAAAAGGGACCTTGTTGTCGGTGCTGCAGCCGAGAGTCGATTGCGGCTTTCTGTCGGCACGGTATCGGGTTAAAAGACTTTGACCAGTGGTCCCCAACCTTTTTTCATACGGGCCACAAATATCTTTTGGTCTTGGTGTCGCGGGCCGCAACAAAATTTTTTTAGGGTTAAAAAACAACTTTCTTCAAAATTAATGATTTAAATGAATTTAGTGAATTTCAAAATAGTTTAACATCACGCGGTCCACACTGCACAGATACGCTACGGGTTGGGGATAGCTGACTTCAAGACGGTACTAGTGACTAGTCGGCGAGACACGGTGGCAGCGTGTATCAAAGGATTTGTCGTCTCTTTCTGATTCGTGGCGTCGGTTCTGGCTTCTGCCCACTCGCTCACTCGCTGCGTACCCGCCTGTTAATTCGTTCTTTCGTTACTCGTCAAGTCATCAATCAGTGCGTCAGTTGGTGCTCGAGCTTGTGTTTGTTTAGACGTGCAGATAGTGTTGGCGCTGTTTATTTTGGATCGAAGATCCTTTAAGAAATGGATTTTTCTAATGGAAGGCGTAAGTTATGTATGTAAATACTACTATGAAGTTGCTTTTATAATATCATTCAACTTGATTTATATACAATTTGAATTTCTACTTTTTTTCGATTATTATCGAATTGTAATAATCGACTGTCTAAATGGCAACTCGGCGATAATGGCAAATCGGTCATAATCGTCTTAACTGGACACATAATATTATGTGGCCAGTTACGACAATTTACCCTAATTGGTTTATTTAGAGGTTGACCGCCCGTTGATTTGTCATTAAATATTGTATAAATAGGGAGACAAATTATAATTCGTCGTTACAACTACGAAATTAGTAGTATTTTTTTATATTCTTTTAACTTTATTACTAAAAATGTAACGACCGACATTAAGGTCCCTTTTAATATATTTTATGATAACTAAGAGAAATTGCATGTTTTGGTACACTTCTTGTTACTAAAGGATAATTAAAGTTATTTTAAAAATAAGAACCTTAATGTTAATCAAAATTTATATTCATTTTTATGTGATATCACTAAATTTTTAATCACCGACAATAAGGTCCCTTTTATAAAATGTTTAGTGTTTGTACCAGCTTTTTACTAAACTTTAACTTGAATTTTAAGTCTGAAAAAAGTTACTTTTTTAGTAGAACTTTATATATTTGATCTCATTTGACAAATTTTAAGCATAGTAAATATATATATTTTTGTTGATTTTGACTGATTAATAAGATTTGTGAAGTAGGGTCAAGGAGGCAACAGTGACTCAGTCGACAACAGTGACTCATATAAGTTTCCACGTTAAGGGAAATCATGATTAGGTTTGTCTCTTTCACACATTGTAACACGTGACCCTCAAGCACATTTGAACTAGTCGGCCGGCAGGTGGAGTGCCGTTAGGTTGTGTTATAGACAGAAAACAAATTCCGCGTTGATAAATTTTAATTTTAAGGTAAGTTTCTTTGGATTTTTTTGCGTAAAACAATAGCAATTAGTTATAACTATTATATTTGCTGGTTGATAGATATAGTATAATCTTCATTTATACAGTTTTTTTACGAGATTGGATTTTGGTTTTGTTATTACAAATCGAAATTTTCAAAATGGCGTAGGCGTGCACAGTGGCTCAATTTTGAAAAGTACACAGTGGCTCGTGAGTCACTGTGTACCTATGTACTAATACTTCTAATTTAAATACTTATATTTTCTATATTTATTTATTTTAATTGCTATAGTTAAAGGCAAAATTGTTTGTTCTTTAGAATGCCACGACCTCAAAAAGAAAGAAAAATTGGTAATGTCCCTGCCGAGAGTATAAGAAAAGGATTGATATTAATTCGAAACGGAGAGTCTATACGTAAGGCTTCGGACAATGTTGGAGTCTCTTTTGCCACTTTAAAACGATACCATCATAAATTTAAAGATGCTCCTGCTATAAATAAGGCTGTTTATTGCAAGACTGTTGTTAATGTTTATATATTTTTTTAAGTTTGTGATAATAATAAGAGTAGACATATTATTATTTACTTTATTTTATAAGAAAACTCATTGTTAACATAGTTTGTAGAATGTTGGTAAAATTGTTAATTCGACTGGATACTAAGTCAATAAAATTGATCTTTAAGTTTGTTTTAGTGTAAGAGAAATAAAAACTTATTTGTTTTTTCTTTAATTAATAAAAAAAAACCTGGATTAATTCTCGATTTTTTTATTACTCCTTTTGATGAGTCACTGTGTACCTTTAGAGCCACTGTGGACCACAGGGTTGGGTCACTGTGTACACATGGGTGTGCACAGTGGCTCAAAAGTTTTATTTTTATTTTCTATTATTTATTTTATTTTTTACTTATGTTATGGAATTGTGTTGATTCAAAATTAAACTATAATAGTTAATTAACAATATGCAAAAGTTTCACATTAATCCCGTCATAATTTATATTTAATTTACCTTTTTGAAAAACATATGAGTCACTGTTGCCTCCTTGACCCTACAATGTTTCATTTTATCAAATATTTTTTTATATAATAAACAATGTCATTTAATATTGAAGTCGTTTTAAATTAGTAAAAACTTACCCGTTTTATATTATTCTTTCATAAAATACTATAGAAAACATACTATAAAGTAAGTATAGTAGTAAAAACCATCTTGGGCATTTTCATTACATCATGCACTTTGGCGTGGTGAAAAACGGGAATAAGGCTATGAAATTATATAATTGAAGTTAAAATCTAAAAGACCATATAATGTACTTCTCAAAAAACATAATATCTATGTAACTTCCCACAATAACATACTTTTTTTGGGTTTCGAAGTTTGAATGCGATTTTCTCAATATCACCTTTTACGACTTTCGAGTTTCAACATTTTTTAAAAAAATATTTGCCAGGCCTACACGCATGTTATTTACATAGTTCGATAGCTTATTAAATGTAGATTATGGGGATGCTAATAACTCAATACCGACAATAAGGTCCCTTCACGCTGATAACGTCACATATAATTAATGCCTTTGTGAAAATTCCAAGTGCCTACCTGTTGCCGATAACGAGAAAAAAAAGCCAAAAACTCACGTTTGTTGTATGGGATAATTACTTAGATACAAATTTTATTTTGTTTTTAGTAAGTATTTGTTGTTATAGCGGCAACAGATATACACAATGTGTGAATATTTCAGAAGTCTAGCTATAGCGGTTCTTGAGATACAGCCTGGAGATACACAGACAGACGGACGGACAGACGGACAGACAACGAAGTCTCAGTACCCGTCCCGTTTTTACCCTTTGGGTACGGAACCCTAAAAATGAGTAATTGCTCATATGTTGTACAATGTTAGTTACCCGCTTTATCCACTCATGTCTTCAATACATGTCCTGTGTCACTCCTGTCAGAGGTGAGAGGACGGACTGTAACGTAAATACAATGTTTGTTATTTAATTTTGCCATATTTTTTTATAAAACTACATTGGCAAATTCGAATACCACCAGTCACCAGAACATCCACAATATGTCGATTTTAAATGACTTATGCTCAATTTCTTAGGGTTTTTTATAAGAGTTTATGATATAATCAACTTTGTTGTTGATTGGTAAAGTTTTTGATATGAGCTAACAATATAAGCGCTTGTGAAAAAAAATCTTTCAAAATACCTCACAAACGGGCATTAAATAGTGAAATACTTATATAGGTTGGAGATAAAAGATTCAAATAACGACTCAATTTAAAAACTATTTTATGGCAAAATATTTGAAAATTTAATAAGTTAGCTCTGGTTTGTGACACAAAACACATTAAATACTTGCATGATATTATTATTACAGCTTACTCGCTTTATTAATATTTCTAAAATTAGGCCTACGCCTAAAGTAGACCTTGCATCCTAAGGTAGATCTTGCAATTAATTATAATTATTATTTCTTTTGATCTCTTAAATATGCATTAACTCAAGTGTCTTGAACGAATATTTGAAATTTTACAATCAGATGGCTTTTTAGTTCACTCGGGGCCTGTTTTCGCCAAAGGGGCGACGAACAGCTTACCCAGAAGTTTTGTCTCTATCGCACAATTTAAAACAATGGCGACAACAGCCCTTAAGGGCTCCCCACACAAAACTGCGAATGCGCATCGCATCGTGATGTCATTTTTATTAGGAATTTGGTTGCAGATATTTGCGATGCGATGCGAATTCGCAGTTATGTGTGGGAGCCCTAAATAAGTCGTAACTTTTATCTTTCTTCTTCTCTCTTCTTTTATGCAATCCTCCCAAAAGAGTCCAACATATATTATATTGTTACTAGTACCAGGGTATATAGATACGCCGACAGTTCCAAAAAATACTGGCCAGTGCTTGATGTATTATGGTTTTGTTGGCTCACCACTCACATTTTATAATGTACCACGCCAGTACAATAATTTTCGGAGGTTTCGGATTCATGACGTCATAAGCCCTGACTTATATTTCAGAACACATCCGTAGAGACCTAGTACCATAGACTATAAAGCAACTGTCAAAATTCAAAACTGGAATTTAATACGGCAGGTTGTCTCTGAGGTAGGCCTGCTTCTTGTACCCCCGTCTCAGGCATTTCCCCCACCACGAGCGCTGCGTGCACATCTTGACAGGCTTCAGTATGAAGCACTTGGTCTGGACGATATTGAAGAAGAGTTTCCCGACCATGTTGGACACTGATGTGTCGGCCAGTTTGAGACACGCGCGGAACCTGGAATTTGAAATTAAACAGTCAATATTTTTATCAATAAAGCGTGATTTTTTCGCTAACCCTAAGTTAAGTTACGTTAAAAATACTATTTTCAATAATAATATGATTACAATAAATTATTTTAAGAATGGACACTAATTATATGCGATAGATCGTTTCGATCCGTCGCATATGAATATTAAATCTTATCGTAAACCGAATATTGGTTTTAGTCTTTACGAGATTCTACAAAAGAATATCCAAATCGCATGTGTGGAATCGCCATAAAATTGAAACGAGTGCGTTAAACCAATGCTGACATTGTCACGTAAAAATACAATAAAAATGGCGCTAAAATATTGACACTAGCGCCGCGCCACGGCAGTTAACGGAACTATAAAACACGAGACTATGATGCATGCATTTATTTTATTACCGAAATAACAATTTTATCGCCGAATTTACGTAAAGAATTAAATATTATTACGATAGTAACAGTAAACTTGGTAATTATACTATTTTAAACTTTTACCTTCTTTCGTGGCACTTTGGAAAAGTCACATGACAGAGACAACTTGGCCCTTTATTAATTTATACGCTGCGTATAATTTTTACAAGGTGTAATCACAAAAAATGTTCTTTCAGCGCTGCTACTTTCACAGTGAGCTCTATATAAGGTACACATACCTACACACCCTGAATTCTTAATTTTGTTACTATACAGATAGTATAATATATTATGTACTCCATACTCATCTAATTTGATTTGTACTTGAAATAATTAAAAACTACAGTGTAGACTGTAGTTTATTAATATACACATTACAGTAAGCTAAATAACAGTTGGCAATTGGCAGACCCTAACAGCTGTTACCACAAATAGCATAGTACAAAGGTACGAAAGTAATAAATTAAATCACACTTTACAACTTCGAGCTTCGATCAACTTCGAGTGAAGATTTTGTACTCCGTTTTGTTCTTGTTTTATGACCGATTAACATTTTTCTGTGGTCTTTACCATGTTGGTCTTAATGTCTTTTTTTTTCATAATATATTGTTTCAACCTTAAATTAATAATCTGATGATCAATATTTTGAAGCAGTAATAAAAACATTTGTCGCAAAAAACGAACAGAATAATGCGTAGTTTGCGAGATTTTTAACAGAAGTTTATCTGTTTTCTAGTGCTTATGATTGGCTATCGTCAAAATTAACTAATTAACAAATCAACAACACTGTTTAATAGATAAGCATTTGATAAGATGTATTGACCCCAGAAACTGGACTTGGAACAAAGATTTCGTCTTTACTCTATGGTCATTTAAAATGGCCACCAATTTTACAACCCGTGTGATTTCCCGCCTTTTATTTATGACTCGTCATAAATTTCCGCGTTATGTTATGTCAAATTTTATCTTGACCATAAAGATTAACACAAGAAGATGTAAAAATGAGATGGATCCGTTCCATTTTAGGATTTTTTTTTTTTGTTTCTGCTCTATGCGAAATTGCTGTAGGTAGAGTACGTAAGGAGTTTCACTATTTAAGTTAAATTAATTGGTAAACGTGTAGACTGATCATCTGATGGTAAGCGATATCTGCCATCCGTTGCCTTTCTTTACCCCTTTTAATCCTTCGATTACTTATTAGCGTCGGTGAAACTGAAATACCATTTATGTTAAGCATTTTTTATGTTGCTTTCCTATAAGGTCGTTAAATTTATCCGGTCGAGCCAACAGTTGATGTTTAAAAGGACACTCTGGAATTTCCAAGACAATAATATTGCATAAATCTGTGCAAGAACTTATAAATCCGTTTAAAAAATAATTGAAGACACAATTGGATGAAGTGGATAACTAACATTTTATAACATAAGGACAATTACATAGGTACTGAAATTTTCCTTAATAACTTAAACAAACCTTGTAACTTACCTACATCATCATCTGTCTGTCTGTCTGTCTGTCTCCAGGCTGTATCTCAATAACCGCTATAGCTAAACTTCTGAAATTTTCACATATTGTGTATATCTATTGCCGCTATAACAACAAATACTAAAAACAAAATAAATTAAATATTTAAGGGGGGCTCCCATACGACAAACGTGATTTTTGTTATTTTTTACTCGATATCAATAATTGCAACAGGTAAGCACTTGAAATGTTCACAAAATACTCAATTGTATTTATACTTTAATAAAATTAAAATAAACTAAAGAATGAAGAGGGGCTGCCCATACAAAAAACACTATTGTTGCTATATTATGGTACGGAACCTTTCGTGCGAGAGTCCAACTAGCACTTGGCCGATTTTTTAACTTCATATCATTTTCCCGGACCTAAAGCCTCCATTTATGCAAAAAACGATCATTTTCAAATTGTAAATTACCCACTTCATCCAGTCACGTCTTCAATTATTTTTTCATTTCCTTCGCTGTTATCAAGTAAACAGTATCGAAAAGTACCACAGCAGTACCTACTACATGTACGGTCAGTTTTTCGCCATTTTCCCATCTGTATGTACGGGTATGGGTATGGGTGACCGTCTGGTGTGTGGGACCGAGGAGGCTGACAAAGCGTTACTTATTTCGCACTTAACGAGCTCTTTGGGGTTTCTCTTTGTATGCACTTAGATTTGCACAGACCACGCAAGAACAGAGGTTGCGGGTAATAACTTTTTTTTTTTTGTAAATTGGTTGATAAATCTCATCTCATGACTGTTCATTAAATATTATAAATAAACAAAACGCAAGGTTTTGTAATTAAAAATTCATAGTTTATTATTTAATTGTACAATGGATAAGATAAAAATATTGGGGGCTTTAATATCAAACAAACAACTAATCGTGACATATCTCATCACATTATTTATTTTAATTAAATTAAAATTTTATTAACTAATATGTATGCGTATTTTAGAATGTCACAAATGTGCCAAAATCTTTGTAAATCCACCACCACTAATGTAAATCGTCAGCATTTTCAGCCATTGTTAAAATTTAGAAACCAAATCCATGAAAATAGCAGAAACCTGTCACAAATGGTCACCCTGATTGGAGACTTAATCTTTCAATAGAGCTAAACATTTTCTCTAACTAATGTCGGGTAGAGTGAAGAGTAATTAATGTCAGCGCTAACTAAACATTCTAGCATGAAACTACTCTGCGAAATTCGAGACGAACTGACTGAGCGCAGTCACTCGCTTGATTTAGCAAAACTTTTGGTCAAGCTGCTCTATAGTGTTGGAAAACACCATTAAATATATCGATAAAACGCTATTTAAAAAACCGTACATACTTAGTATTAGATTGTCTTGTAATGTTTTATGTTATTATTCTTATTATATTTATGAATGGTCACTGACAAAAGTATTTATTTCACCTACTCAGTTTATAAAATCTACTTTAGGTATGTGTAAGTGTAACTATACGAGCGCCAATTTTTTTAGATAAAAAATTTGACTCGTTTGAAACTAAAGGTCCAAGTTATGTTAGCAAATAAATAATATTAACAGACAAGGAAAAGTTTTATACAAAAAGGAATAAATAAAACAGAAACGAAAGAAAAGTCAGTTGTAAATTCATTGGTAACATGATGTTGATCACGTGGATTACAGAGAAATGTGTAAATCAAAACCGTTTTTCCGATTTATCGATACGAGTGCCTCCCTAATCGCTACCCGTAAGTCTTAAGTGGCTTAGTTACAGTACGAGAGCTGCCAAACACCGAATGAATGCGGGTTTAGCGTAAGAACAAAAGAAGGATTAGCGCCCGCCCGCCACGAACCGAAAAAGAATTACAGAAAATACTGACGTCTTAATGCTTTTTTTTCGCTTGTTACTTTCGGCCGCGGTCAGCGAGTTTGTTTAACCCGCATGCTTCAAAGTTACTTTTTTCCAGTCCCCCGAAAAAGAAAATACTTCTTATCGTGTTTATATCCATGCGGGTTTTGGCAGCGACCCGCCGTTTATAAGATAGGTTGACGCGAATGGTGCCATTTGCAAAGAATCGAAATTCGAAAATCGCGCGTATGGCTGAATGGGCGGCAAATGGCGCGGAAACCATAGACTAAACAGGTGTCCTCGAGTTGCCTGTTATCACGAAACAAAATGTATTGGTAATATCAAAAAATATTAAATCTATGTTAAAAATTGTTTGATCAGGGAAGAGTATCATTAATTTTTATCAAACTAAATATATTATATGAAAAAATGTTGTTCTAACTCTTAAACTAAGCTAAAAATAACACGCTAGAGCATACACAACAAGTAGCATATTTATAGGTCTACCAGAATCTGATGGCAAAAAATGAGAAAATAAATTGACTCTAGAAATACCGGGGTAATTGGAATAAAACATTTTGATCCTTTTTTTTCTTATAGCAGCTGATTCTGTGTTAAACATGCAAATAGAAAAATTTATCCAATGATCAAGGATATTTTATGAAAATCTGCTGTCAAAAATTGCCATCAGATTCTGGTAGACCTATAATAACAAACTACACATTATCTAGCCTCTGTATTTATTGAAATCAAAAAATGTTTATTATTAAACAAAATATTTTATTGTCAAAATTTAGCAAAGCAAAAATTAGAAAGAATAAATTAAAGAAACAATAAAGGCACAAGAAACAATTCTCTATAAGACAATATTATCTAGTCCGATTGACAATATCTTAACTTCGGAGACAAAAAAGAAAATATTTCCCGCCGAATTTGCTGTCACAGAGGTGTCAATAGGCGCCATCTTTACAGCGGTGTTCGTTTATCTCCACGCTTCAAGGGATTTATAATGTGTGAATAATGCCCCGCGGAGGTTAAATACGCTGTCTGACAATACATAAATTATGAACGTCAAATAGGGGTTGGTTTCTTTGTGGTATATCTTAGATAACCATTTCCTTGTTAATCGAGGTGGAAAGTTTTTGTGGCTGACAACACCGAAGACTATTAATGGCCTAAATAATTATTATCTTGGTAATGGATATTTTTGCAACCAAATTTTAATAAAAATGAAGAAATTCTTTAAAGTCTCCAGCACGAGACGTGAGATTCATCTGCTAATCTGGCTTTTGTAAGACAATCTTGAAATATATGATTTATGACATAAAAACTATACTTCTCAACATTCTCACATTCTGCCAAAATGATTGATTGCATTCTTGGCATGGTATCAATGTATAGGTCTACCAGAATCTGATGGCAATTTTTGACAGCAGATTTTCAAAAAATATCCTTGATCGTTGGATAAATTTTTATATTTACAAGTTTAACACACAGAATCAGCCGCTATAAGAAAAAAAAAAGGATCAAAATGTTTTATTCCAATTACCCCGGTATTGCTAGAGTCAATTTATTTTCTCACTTTTTGCCATCAGATTCTGGTAGACCTTTAATAATTTTGATTGTTCAGACTGTAGAGACTCAACCAATCTTACAAAAAAAAAAAAAAAAAACTCAAATCACCGAGACACAAAAGTTCGCAAGGTTAATTCTAAGAACCAAGTGTATTAATCTTCAGTTAAATATACCTGGAATACTCAGTTTAATTTAACTCATGTCCGAATATAAATGAAAAGAAAAAAAGTGACGTTTTGTCAGTTACCTTTGTTGGTCAATCAAAATGCAATAAAATAAATTAAATTATGTTCAAGCAGTTGCTGTTGCTACATACAATTACTACAATTTAAAAGTTCCTTTTTTAAATCCCAGCCAAATATGAATGCAAAGGCACTTATGCATTTCGTTTTGCGGTAGCGGTTAGGAAAAAGTATAGATTTAAGCACATTTATAGGTAACTAGATGACGCCCGCAACTCCGTTGCGCCAAAATTCGCTTATCGTGGCGGAACCGTACATTTTTCCGGGATAAAAAGTATCGTATGTCCTTTCTCGGGTCTCAAAGTATCCCCATACCAAATTTCATCAAAATCGGTTCAGCGGTTTGGGCGTGAAGAGGTAACGATAGACAGACGGACAGACAGACAGGACACACTTTCGCATTTATAATATTAGTATGGAAGTATGCATTTTTGCAATTTTTCTTTATAAAATTTTATCGAGGTTAGTTTATGATTTTTTTACAGTTTTACTGAAAATTCTAAAAACCTGACCTAGGGTTCCTTGTCCTTACTACGAAACCCTAAAAACATTCAGAACTCTATACACGCGTATCATCGACTTTGAGAACTCCACACAAGTATGATATCGCTGCACCCTGAGATTTTATCTTGAAATTAATTTAGAAGATAAGACATTTCACACTGCCGGTCAAAATTTTAATGGTCTTACAATATTTTTAATTAGTAGGTGAATCTACTATTAAGTAGTACGCTGTAAGCACGACAAACTTATATCTTCTATTGATATTAAATACATAATATCTAATAAATAATGATATTAAAATAAGTAATACGTCATTTTGAAAGTTTTAGCGCAATATAATAAATAAATAAATAAAATCTTTATTCCAAATTTTCAACATTACACAACCACAATAGGTACTTAAAGAAAAAATACAAAAGAAAAAAAAAACAAGAGAAAGAAAAGAAAAGAGAAACAAAATATCTATCCTTAATTAAACAAAAATAACAAAAATTGCGTATTTGCAACAAAAAATTATATTTTATTTAATGGCAGTGCAATGCACAAAAAATAAGGAAAAGGGGACCACTCAGGTTTTGACAGCGACAGTCGCCGCTGTCCCTGGTCTTCCGTGATCCCCTACCCCCATAAAACAAGTATACTAATCATTAATTACGACATTAGATAATAATTATTGAATATATTTCATATTCAGTTTGGTAAGCAATTTCAGAGATCAATAATGTTTTTTTATCGATAAATGCGATAATGTGAGCGCGTCACTAACTTGCATTTATGGTTTGGCATTTGTCATAATATTTATTATTAGCATACAAAAATATTGGTTGTATGTTTTGAAGCGTAAATAAATTTCACATTTTGCACTGTGTTGTGAATTTTAGCATTTCCAGCAATTACATACAAACCTATGAAAATAATATTATTCAAATTGTAATATCTTCTTTTGTGGGAACGGTTCTTTCTCTAGCTGCTAAAATATTGCTAGACAAATCAAAATTTTAATTTTATTCTAATCTAACAACGATTTACTAATTACTAATTTAGGCAAAAACATTCTCATTTCAAATTATTGTTGTCTATGACAGATTAACTTTTTTTGTGTAACATGATACGAATGTCATGACATTCGGTTAAAAATTCTAAATTGAGGGATTGATGATAAATAAGCTTTTAAGGGTTTTATGATGGGCATTTCAGATCATAGAACCGTCATCGTGTGGCCGCTCGTCCGGGGTGCGCAGGGACTCTTGTATTTATGGTCTCCAATTAGAAGCTTCGAGATACTATCGGTTTTTTTATAAGTTTCTTTAGAATAAACGGCATGGAGATGTTCTTACTTTTTTTTTTCGAGAATGGGAGTAAAACCCTGCAATGTATCATAACCTCGATATAGAATACTGTATATAACTGACTACTATTGAGTACCTATTAATATACTTGCTCCTTCGCATTGCGATTTATAATAATTATTGACCTTCATCATAATTGATCTTAAAAATTATAATAATAATTGACGATAGCCACATCCGAATTTTGATTAAATTTTGAAAAAATTGTTTATACTTATATTATTATTTCTTAAGTAAATAAGTAACAATAATTTAAGTAATCCATGCAAATTATTGTTTCAATAATTTTAATCGCTAAAATTTTACTTGAGTTTCCAGTGAATTTGTTTATTGATATGAAGGTCGAACATAAAACATTAGTATAAAATATCTCAGCGATACCTTATCTATCTCAACATATTGTCTTATATATGTATTTAACCTGTATTTTTTGACATTGACTTCAAGGATTGTGAATTCGTAAGATATGAAACAATTTATTACTTACATAAATAAATAAAAACCTACACATTTTAGGTATTTAAAATACAATACCAACGTTTAAAGTTTTCTTATTTTCATTTAGTTTTTCAATAAAAGTAAAAAGAAAGCAAGCGAGGATTCTCTACGTATTTCCGTGTTCGCCCAATCTATCTTCGGTCTCGGTCTACGTATTTATTTTATTTCACGCATAAACCTTAGAATTTATTTTATTTAAGTTAAGTAAATGGCTCTATTAATATACCCCGATGACAATTATAGGAGTTACAGGATGTTGTGAATGTATAGTGGGCATTAATACCATAAAAGGAGGATTTTTATTGATAGGATTCAATTTATCCTTGTTAGAAATGTATAGGAATTTTATTCCTAAAATTAAAAAGCTTTACAAATAATATTTTGCTTATATGTATAAATATTTATTCTGTTTTGAGTACCAGCCAATTAATTATAATCCATATTCTCTACAAACAAAAACAAAAAAAAAACAATAAACATGCAAACAAACACGGAACACACAAAAAAACATAATTGTCTATGAATTCCATTTTCAAAATACAAACCTCTCGTCGCACCGGCAGTGCATCAGGGTGTTTACGCGCCAATTGTAGAGTCCGTACTTCTTCTCCATCCCCCCGATCCAGAAGGGACACCTCAGGTCGTGGACTCTACAACACCTATCGGTGCGCGTGTACCCGCCCAGTTGTGAGTAATGCGTCGCCGAAAAACCTTTACCACACCATTTCGTTCCAGGAACCCGCAACAACTCCATTGCGTCCCGCTTTTTTCTGTCGATTTTGTTTTTTTTTAATACAAGGCAATGGCGCGCCGATGCAATGACCTCGAATATCCAAGTTATAAATCAGTTAAGAACGTATTGTTAGCTCTACCTAAAAAAAATACCGTTGTTGAATCCGCGAAGCTAGATTTAATGACGTGTCACGTGATCTAATGCTTTCTCATTTGTAGTTTTTAGAGAAGTAAACTTAGCACCAGTCAACTTGGTTTGAAATTATATTTTGTTGTATTTTAAAGTATGTGTAGGAATTGAAAATTGGTTTTTGTTGACGAAAATATTCCTTAATTCCTATGAGATCTTATAAATTTTCCTATTAATCAGAATTTATTTTGTATTTCTCAATATACATTACATAATACTTCCCATATCAGAGTCTACAGTTCTGATAGAGCCTTCTCTATACGTTGTTAGTGATTGATATGTGAGTGTAGTAAAGAGTTTTTGTGGAATATGCACCAATATTCTAAATTTTTCTATCAATTAGAGGTCTCTATCATTTACAACATTTTATTATTATTTTTCTATCAGAAATTAAAGTGATTAAAAGTGAATTATACAATTGCTTACAAATAAACCCATTCCAAACACCGAAACTGAGACGTGGTTGTTACTTTCTACTTTCGATAAGATTATTTCATTTAATAAAATAAATAACGCAAGAAAATTAAATGTCCGCCTACTTTTTTATTTCAATGTTATTATCATATTTCTATAACATCTAATCGACAACGGAAACAGTCGTACGGTAATAAACGTATATTATCTAACTGCTGAGCATTTAAATTTCAAACTCGGAATTGTCTATGGCTCTATGATCATTGGAACGTTCAAAATAAAATTCCGTTCCAAATTTGAAGCGTGACAAATGGCGGTCTCACTGTTTTAGACACCGCCTTATATCTCCGAGATCACCCCAACATTATCCTCAGACCGCTGTGAAGAGGTGGGACAATCTACTTTCTAACTTTTTATTGTTGATTCAATTAAGACGTCCTACGAGTAAAAAAGTTTTATAGTTGATGGTAATAAAATATGTAGTGCCAGAATGTTCAAATGAATTATCATTTAAGTCAAATTATTTAATAAAAACATGACATAGCTGTGTTTTTGTACCAAGAGAGGAGTTACAAAATTTCATAAAAATGTTGATATTCAAAATAAAACATTATGAAGTTTTGGGGTCTTTGAATTCTCGTCCATCAATAGGCAAAATAAAGCAAAATTAATAAGAACTTCTGTCTTGCAGCATAATTTACCTACTAACCTACAGAATGTCCAATATTGTCACAGATTTAATAATAATAAAATATAAATAATAATAAAAGGTAAAGCAATATGTTTATTTTTCATCGCTCGTGAGTTTATGACTTTTGATGTCACCATCCACAAACTACTGGTCAATTCCATGTAATCTACGATGACGAATGCCAATGCTCAAACCCAGCCGTTATTTACAACTCGAACGCTGTCATGACGTCGATACCCAAGCATGAAAGCAAAACCCATCCGGAACAAAAATTAAAAAAAAAAACAACCCACCCGAAAAAAAAAAAAACAAACCTTCTATCGCATCGACAGTGCGAGATCGTAAACGGTCGGTAGTTGAACAAGCCGAATCTTCGTCTAAACGCCCCGATGTTAACTCTGCAGTTGTCGTGGGCCCTACAGCATCTATCCTCGGCCCTGTGGGACCCCAGCTCGCTGTACCTCTCCGCCAGTTGCCCGGCACCGCACCATTTCGTCCCCGGCACTATGAAATTCTCCCTGACCGACCTGCGCGACCTGTCATGCGGATGTCATGAGCGGACCGTTCCAATTTTGAATTTTTAAAATGGCGAATAAATGCGCTTTAGAGAAAGAACTGAATACTAATCTATGCTTTTGCACTTTGGAGAATAGTGTGATATCTGTAGAAAGTAAGAATGGCAGGAGATTTTTTTCTGGTGATCATCCAAGAATAATTTGCATACTTTTGGGCCAATGTGAGAGTCGAAGCGTGATCAGAGATGAATGAAATGAAAGACGATGATGAAGAATATGAGTAACGAGCATGAGGTGTTTTATTTAAGGTGATTCTTTTATGAGTCATGATAACCGACAATTTAAAAGTTGAGGTGCAGTTTGCAGTTCTCCTATGCAATAGGCAATAGCTATGCAGATTGCAGAGACTTGGCATGTTCAAGTATGGTCGTTCGTAAATCGAAGAGAAGGATAGGCGAGCTCGATAAATACTCGATTATTGCATAATAATATATAGCATAGAAAAATAGATGTAACTTTTATAATAATTCATTAAAAATTTTAATAATAATGTAAAGATTTAAGAATAGACTGCATATTAGGTGGTGACTGGTGCACTTTTTCAGCATTGTCATGAAATAAAAAGCTAATTTGAGTTAATATTCGATAAGTAAGTACCTATATAGTAACGGCCAAACCGGTTGACTTGTGCTTGTGCTATTGTGATAGAAATATAAGTTAGAAAACACAGACATAGATCAAGATTGATACCGCATGTCGCTCCATTTGTATGAAAACGAGCGTGCCACTTTTTTTCTACCTACTGTGACGTACTGATGATATCCATTATCAAGGCCAACGTTTCTATTTGAATTTCTACAGCTGAATACGGCACTTTTAGGCATTTAGGCATTTTTAAAATTCCGATTGACGTCCGATTCCGATAGCAGACTAAAGAAAATACTTTCGAAAGACGAGCATTGCTCGTCGTTTGGGAACGCGATATGGCACGCGAAGTACATACACATGCGGTATCTATCTTGATCTATGTCTGTATTAGAAACGAATAACTTAAAAAAAAAAAAAAAAATATTATATTAAAGAATATTTTTAAATTTTGAAGATTTTGATAAAAACTTGTCAAATAGAGTAGGTACGTACTAATCATAATTTATAAGCTATTCATAAATAAAATAACGATACGTTTTAACTGATTATAACTTGATAATTTATTACTTAAATATTGAAGTATAGTTGTAGATGCTGCCATCTAAAGGGAGAATAACACGTGCAGAGTGCAAATATAGGTCATTGCAAAGGTTGAATGGATGAAAAAAGTTTTAAAGCAAAGTATATGAGTGGCGAAGATGAAAATTACCTAGCGAGAGTCGTGTCTGCAACTTTATTTTTATTCTCCACCATGTACGTCAACTCCTTGTGCCTCTCTATGCATTCCATTTTTAATCTGTCATAGTTCAGCCATGCAGCAACATTTGGCGGCAAAGCTTCGTCTTTCAAAATACGAAACGTCACGTTTCCAAAATGGCGGTAGAACTTGTTGTCTTCGTCGTTTTGGTTCTTCTCTAGTATTCTATAGCTCTCCTCGTCTAGCGCGAGTTTGAGCTCTTTTCTTAAGGTTTTAAGGAAGTTTCTTGTTGATTTAACTTCTGTTATGAACTCGCAGTCTTGCATTTCGCCGTTTGGCGTATATATCACTTGTATAAGATGGCGGCCGTCGGTCAGCTGACGAAGCTTCAGTCCGTTCCTGCAACAAACACATAAAGAGTTGATTTCTGAGAACTTCTACATCATTTGAAAAAAATGATCCTTGTTGAGGTAAAGATTCTTTATCTGACCAAACATCAACATATTAAATCAATATTTATAAATTATAGGTCTACCAGAATCTGATGGCAATTTATGACAGCAGATTTTCAAAAAATATCCTTGATCATTGGATAAATTTTTATATTTGCATGTTTAACACACAGAATCAGCCGCTATAAGAAAAAAAAAGGATCAAAATGTTTTACTCCAATTACCCCGGTATTGCTAGAGTCAATTTATTTTCTCACTTTTTGCCATCAGATTCTGGTAGACCTATAATACCATAATACAACAGTTCTTTTAGGTTATGTTGTTTTTTTTTAACTCTCACTGCCTTTAACATTTTATTCTTAATTGACATACTTATTCGATGGAACACGATAAAGGCGGTGTACAATCTTGTAACAATTATTATTCATTAATGTGTTCATATAAATAAGATGTTCAGAAAAAATACGGCTACAGCCTACAGGCTACATACTGAACACTTTCTTTTTCTTGAACACTTGTTTTATTTAACTTTCAATTAGTTGTAAATTTGCCTTAAAGAGAGAGAGAGAGAGAGAGCCTTGTATAGGCTATCAGTTTTCGTGTGTATCATCAAAAGGGTATTAGATAGTTAGGAGACCTTGTGTAAAAATAAAATACTTAGCATTAAGTAGTTATTAGTAAAATATACTTCGTCATGGTCAGTTTTTTTTATCTTTGCAGGCAAGATAGTTTAGTTCTCTATTATCCGACTATCCTAACAACTTTAATGATATTGGATTTACATCTACACTCTACAATTTTGCTGCAGCATCGATCATGGTTTCCAATTTACCACCCACGTGGTGGTAAACGAGGATACCACCATTATGTTAATTGTTTGTCAATTTGACAAGTGGTCAGCCTGGACTGTGAGTTGGCTTAAGGCCTGATTTCACCTGTCGAGTAGGTGGCGAGACAGTGCCCTTGGCCCAGCACTCGGTATGTTTATTATGGACGTGCTCGGCCGAGGGCACTGTCTCGCCAAGTCGCCACTCTACGCGGTAGGTGTAATCAGGCCCTAAAAGCAGATAATAGAGAAAGCTGTTTGTTTGCTTGCTGATCGCCATCGGCTGGATTGAGAAATGCAACTTTTTTAAGAAATTAAATATGATGGGGAGAAAAAACGATCTAGCTAGGGTAGATAAAACGCGCATCTTCGATCGATATGTTGTTAGTTCAAAAATCAAACTTTTCACATTAAATTGTAACAAAATTAACTTCATTAGCTCGACTAACTCAACCGATACAAATCGCATGATTCGCCATAATATTATTATTAACTATGCCCTGCACTTTCATCTCGATTTGGTTATAAATAGTAGGTACCTACCGTTTTCCATAATAAATCTGCAAAAGGATAATAATATTATGTACAAGAAGTAATATTAAGAAATTAGCTCCACATATAGCTAATTTGCAATAATGAGAGACTTAGGCCCGTATTTTTGGTCAGTACTCAAGATGCATCTCGGTCTCAAGACACGGTTCTCTGTGATTGGTTGGCTGTCAAAATTTGGACCAATCACAGAGCCGAACCGCGTCTTGAGACCGGGTCGCATCTTAAGTACTGACCAAAAATACGGGCCTTAGTCAAACTAGCTACCTATGGTTTAAACGTGGTGAACCATAGATTATCTACGTTACGAAACATTTTATAAAATGTTAAAATTTTAATAAGGATTTTATGACTAGGCAATTATAGGTTTCGACCGTAGAGTATTCTAACACGATTCTAAATTTCAATACAATTTATTATTTACATACTTATTATATTATATACACTGCGGATTAGAACTTTAGAAGGCCTGTCATTTTGTCTGTCGTGTGCCTTTCCAATCAATCAGACAAAGATAGCAGACCTTGTTAAGTTTTCCGCGTCGTATAAATTAGCCCAAAAGTTCAAAGCAAAAAAAACTTGATAAAATTAAGTCAAATTAATATCCGTACATTGATAATGTAAAGAAAATGTGTATTTCCGTCTACTTGCTTTACAGAAGTACCTAGTATCACCACCGCTTTCTCAAGCTTCAATCACTGATATAATCTGATAAAAAAATATTAGAAATACACTCCGAGTCCCGATAAAGGATATAGAAAACTAATCATAAAAAAAACATTTCCCGCGAATTTCAGCGCGAAGCTGCGGCCATCTTATAGAATCGGCTGTAAAAACGAAAAAGGCAGTAACCCATATTTTCTATATCTCCTGCGTCTGATGGTGCACTTTACCGGCTGTTCTCGGCTGGAGTCGACGTGATTCATGTCTACGATCCGAATAAACTGCACGTATATTTTCTCTATGACCTAAACTTTTGAGGCTAAGTTAAAATGGATTTAGAAATAGATTAAGTCATTATTATTTGTCTCTAAAGAGATAACGCGATAAATAAGTAATCCACGGTTTACAAGAGTAGGTATTTTTCGAGAAAGCATGGAAATAAAAATGATATTTTTACAAAAGTTCAAGAATAACTTGGACTGTCGCAAGTAGGCCTAATATTAATTTATAAAAAAAATGTAGAATTGTTTTTAAACAACGTCTTTATTCCTATGTTAAAAACAGTCAAGAAATCCTCACTTTAGTAACTTTAGAAACTTTAGCCTCAGAATACCTAATATTCAATAAACAAACAAGAGCTGCAGTCTATTAGATTTGTAACTCTACGACGCGTCAAAAATGATAAAACTTGAGTTGTATCACTTTGCGTCAATTACATTATAAATATTATTATTAACATGTTCATCCCCTAGTAACGGGATTAGTATCAGTTGTCTCTATTAGCGGAGTGAGCAGTCCTTAGGGATGTTACCCTAAAGGCCTACAGTGGGGTAAGTAGACGAGTATTGGTGCATTTAACAACCGTTTTCGTAAAAACATTTCATTTTGAACACATATATAGCGGGTTTACATTATTCCAGACTAGTAGCAATAAGCGCTGAATTGAATCACTGGATTAGAATATTATAAACCGTATAGAGTAAATAGACTGCGATATACAATTTTTTTATACAATTTTATGTTATGGCCAATCGTTTCATTTTTAATAATAATACGGAACTAACGACTGCTCACTGCTATTAAAGACATTTTTTTTTAAATATTATTCATTTAAAATTTGTCTATCTAGTGTATGGAAGACTTAACTGAAAGTGTATGGAAAAATTAATGTAATTCGATACTATTTAAAAGTACATCAGGAATCAGGATTAAAGTTAAACCAGAGTAGGTTACTGTGTCAGTTACCGCCGGTCCTTGCTCAATAATAATTACGTTTAAGAAACAATTTTAGGTGTAATTAATTAATGGTTGAATTCTGATTTTTTTTACAGAAGTGTAAGTGTCGTTTATTATTGCTTTTGATTAAATCGCAGCACAAGTGACACAATATGTAAGACGTAGGTTACACGATCAGTTTTTTATCAATCTGATCCATCAATCTGATTGACAGAATACTGATGGTTATAAAAAGTACATATTAAAAAAATGATCAGTCCATCAATCCGTGGGTTAGACGATCAGTTTTCCGTCAATCTTTACCAGACTGATGGCTCAGATAACAGATTGATGAAAAACTGATCGTGTAACGTACGTCTATGACGTAACCAATCAACAACGCTAATGCATTGATAAACTTCTATCAAAATACCTCAGATTTTGGACTCTTTTTGACATTTCGGGTAATACCTATCACATAGACGTTATGACCGGTTTACATTATTCTAGCCAGTGATCTTATCCAGGGTTGGATTACTACAGGAATAATGTAAGCGGGCCCTGAAATGCGCTGCATTCTACTGGACTGGAATAATGTAAACCGGCCATTAACCAAGCTTTGTCATCCTTGGCTTAGAATGTTTATTTTATTGACATTTCGATAAAGTTATGTCTTCACTCTTCACTTATATCAATGTCAATAAGTATGGTGATTGTTAAATGAACTGTGTTTGTATGGGGTGTGGGTTCGACCCCCAGGATTGCACGCGTCGGAGACTGTCATTAATAGATTACTGGTGACCGCGAAGAAGACTCCGAAAATAGTATTTTAGAGTATTTAGAAAATAATTTTCTTAGGAAATCTGCTAATAAAATTAATTATAATAATTTAAAATGCTAAAACCCTTAAAATCATCCAGCAGTGAGCGTCATGATGGCTCTTGCTAAGAACCCTCTCGATCATGGCAAACGGAGGTAATTATATCGGAACCGAAGTCTGAATCGGAGTTTTCAAATTTGACTTATCGGAATCGGAACCGGAGTCGGAACCGAAGGCGGAGGTAGGGTCAGAAGTGGTGGCAGGAGAGATATCTATTTTTAAGGACCAATAAAACATGATTTAGTCATTTTCTTCTCATTATCACATAGCGGAGGTTGGGGGGTTCCTCGCGCGACATATATGAACCTCAATGATGATGAACCTGTTTATAACCGTTGACGCGGGCCGCCGCGCCGCCGCGCACCGCTTTGTTCTGCTTCAACCTCCGATTAACCTCCGATTTCGTATCGGAGGCGAAGTCGGAACCGAAGGTATAATATTAATCGGAGGTTCCGACTTATCGGAGCCGAAGTCGAAGCTTCGTAACATCCCTGGTTAAAAGTACTATGTAGGTACTAGAGATGACAACGCAACGACATGCTTTGTCCCGTTCAACTGCGGCCGGCCGGCCGCAGCGCACTTAGTCGCACGCTGGCTCTTCTGCGCACCAGATGTACGATAATTAAAAACAAAAACAAAACAGTCACTAAAATGCCTAGTTGATACTGTAAAAATAATTCCTGTAGAGTATTCTTATTTAATAATTTTGAAATAAAATACGAACATTCAATTACTACGCGAAGACGCGCGCCATTTTGCTCTGTCATAGAGTAAGTAGATTCAGAGTGAAATGAAGGCAGAATACAGATCTATGATGAGACGACGATAAATATATGTAATTGATTGTACTGTTGGTTCTTGGTGGAAATTCATGTTGAACACTAATAAAACACAATTTTTCGTGCACTTTTTCCACTATATTAAGAAATCATTATAAATTTTTAACAAATTACACGACCGGTTTCGAAATAAATCATCTTCAGGTGTACTTAGTGTTACACTAAGTACACCTGAAGATGATTTATTTCGAAACCGGTCGTGTAATTTGTTAAAAATTTATAATAATTTCTTAATATAGTGGAAAAAGTGCACGAAAAATTGTGTTTTATTAGTGTTCAACGACGATAAATGAAGTACCGTACTCACGTGAACGAATTTGTATTTTCCAAACCAAACGTGTATTACAAAATTTCAGCTAAATCGGTTAAAATATATATATTTCAAAATTGAGTTAAAAAATTCCACCCGAACTGACATACATACAGAGCAAGTTAAATAAAAGCTTTAAATAATGTATAGTAAAAATCTTTGTTTTATTCTATCCACTTACTCAAATAGAGTGCATTCATTCGAGTGTAGGCACAAAACTGTGTCACTTCTGCAGTTCTAATCTATAGCAATCAACGCCCCGCCTCCCCACCGCTCATTGCCTCAAGTGCGACATGTTTTTTGTTTCTATAATAGCATCTCTAGTACGTAGTACTTATAACTCAATGCTTGAATTTAAAAAATAAAAATTAAATCTATACTAATATTATAAAGCGGAAGAGTTTGTTAGTTAGTTTGTTTGTTTGTTTGTTTGAACGCGCTAATCTCAGGAACTACTGGTCCGATTTGAAAAATTCTTTCAGTGTTAGATAGTCCATTTATCGAGGAAGGCTATAGGCTAATACTAATAGGAGCGAAGAAATAAAGGAAAATGTGGAAAAAACAGGGGGGAAATTATTTGAAAGGGCTTATTTGAACGCGCTAATCTCAGGAACTACTGGTCCGATTTGAAAAATTCTTTCAGTGTTAGATAGCCCATTTATCGAGGAAGGCTATAGGCTATATTTTATCACGCTAAGACTAATAAGAGCGAAGAAATAGAAGAAAATGTGTAAAAAACGGGGGAAATTATTTGAAAGGGCTTATCTCACGAACTACTAGAGCAATTTTTCTGGTAATTGGGTCAGATAAGAAGTAAAGCACGTAAAGGATCATAGGCCATTTTTTGTAGACTGATTTGTCTGTGAAATATCTAGTTTACGTGGGCGAAGCCGCGCGCAACGTCTAGTCTATACTAATATTATAAGGCGGAAGAGTTTGTTTGTTTGTTTGAACGCGCTAATCTCAATAACTACTGGTCCGATTTGAAAAATTCTTTCTGTGTTAGATATCCCATTTATCGAGGAAGGCTATAGGCTATATAACATCACGCTGTGACTTTTAAGAGCGAAGAAACAGAGGAAAATGTGGAAAAAAGCGGGGAAAATTATTCATCTTTGAGAGCTTCCGTTGCGTGCGCTGCAAAAACGGTCCAAGATACCCAAAAAATATGTATGGAAGAATTATTCCTCTTTAAATGATCTAAAAAAAAGTCCGTGATAGTACATGTCTATCTTTTAAGATTAACTCACAATAATCGTTTTTATATGGTCTAAGAATCAAAGGTCGAAATGAATGCATTAATGAAATAGACGCAGACGAAGTCGTGGGTAACAGCTATAATTTATAAAGCTAAGGATGTTGTTCACCAAAATAAATATGATGCCCATAATAACTATTCCACGCGAACGAAGTCGCGGGCACAACTAGTTTCCTAGAATTTTCCACTATTTACATCCTTTTTGGAAAATTGATATTTGTCAAACGATGGAAGAAACACACTTTACGACATTTTTATCCAATTGTAGTGCAATAACAATAAAATTAAATGTAGTGTGATCGTCAAATTAAGTCACAGTTTGAGGGTGAATTTGATGGAATGTGGGGATAGTGTTACACCCCATACAGTGATGGGTCAATATTAGGAGGATTTTATTTCATTTTATTCCGTTACATTTATATCAAAAGTTAGATCAACTTCAATCCAAGTATATTAAGCGACTATAGTGCTACCAATTTATAATGTCATACTTTGTTATCATGATTCTCATTCCCGTAAAAGAAATAATGATGAATTCGTTCAAAATCAATAGATTGGTAGTCACTAGTCATGTCCTTCTCTTATTAAAGCATAAATGCCTTAAGCTATTAAAATTCTACACAAAACTATTAAAATTCTGCAAAAAAGTATCTATTAGCCGGTTCAAAAATATTAACCCTAAAATAGCTGCGAGTACACTTATCTCATTTTTCTCAAATTAACTGTGTATTAACTTGAAAAAATATGTATAATTAAGTACAGATACCCGTAAAAATTCGAGAAAATTCGAGCATGTGTAAGTACGGTAAGTGTAAGTAGGTGATTTCTGTCCCCACAGGACAGGCCTAGTGTGATCCAACCATCACACTATGTAAAACAATTTTTGGTTAATAAATATTTGTATTTGTGTAAGTGTAAGTGTGAGTTAATGTAAGTAAGTGTGAGTAATAGCACAATAGTGAGTAAGTACCCCGGTAAGTATAATGCGACGTCACCGCGCGCTAATCTTTATTGCTCGCTCAGACGGATTGTGGCTTGTGGCCTCCTCATTTCGGATGCAATCCACTCTGCTGTTTGTGAATGTGCAAATGTGATTAAATCATTACAATTCTAATAATGTACACAATTAGATATGAGTTGAGCAGTAAATAAAATAGTGTAAGTGAGCTAAACTTTTTCATAGCTTAGAAATCTGTTCTTTGCATTTTATTTAAAAAGTCTTTCTATAAATTATTCATTTATGAATTGGCAGTTCAATAAAATAATATCAACTTAATTGAATACAAAAAATATGTTATTTTTATTTCATACACAGTACACATCATCAATATTGATCATACAAATCATACTCATCTTTCCCATACAAATTCCATACAAATTGGAGGTGATTGAGATGTCACTAACACTACTAGAGATAACTGACAATAACTTTCTACGCCCCTAATTCTCCTAATTAGTAATGACAAATGCCACGGCCTTCTTATTCAATCATTACAAAAACTCACATCTAACGACTAAAGATTTGTTATCAAATTCATTTACAAACCAATACTATTATATTAAAACAGTTACGTAGCTAAAATATTGTAATTTAAACTCTGATTAAACGCAACAAGGTTAAATTTTCAAAAACACGCGTCGCGCAGCACCCATCAATGTATCATTTTTTTCGAATACTTTTTTTGGAATGATAACTTTCGTATTTGGAATTGATTTAACTTGTAATGAACGTTACGGGCGGCATACAGAATTACAACTGGTGATAAATCATGACTTACGCTGGACTTACTTTGAACTAATCGTAAAATAATTGTATTAGGCGTTTTAGGGTTAATGCCTTTTGTTATAGGTCATTTTAGTTTTAGAGGTATTTACCATTTACTGCTACGTTTTTAGGCGTATCGAGCTAGGTACTCTAACATTTTGAAAAAATGCGTCGATTTATTAAAACATTACAACTATTTTGAAAAATTGAATATTGGTTATTACTTATTGTTGTTTAAAAAGCTAATAATAATAACATTATTTATTATATTACTTAACGCCTCCGTGGGCCAGCGGTTTAGAGCGCGGCTCTTGACTCGGAGGTCGTGGGTTCGATTTCCGCGTTGGAAACATGTTATTTCCAAGTTTGGTTAGGACAATGCAGGCTGATCACCTGATTGTCTGACAAGTAAGATGATCCATGCGTCGGATGGGCATGTAAAAAGTCGGTCCTGCGCCTGATCTCTCGCCAGTCGTGTCGGTCGTCCGTCCCACTGGGTTATGAGAGTAAAGGAATAGAGAGTGCTCTTGTGTACTGCGCACTCACTTGGACACTATAAAATTACTCCTGTTTAACTTGCCTGATTTCAATGAAACCGGCCACCTTCACCGAAACCGGTGTGGGAGTATTATTATAATAATAACATTTTATGAATGAAAAGTAGATTTATTTATTTAACTTTTATTTTATCTTTGCAAAAGTTACATTGCCAATAATTCAGTAAGTGGGTTCATATTTTAAACCTAAGCTGTTTCCTTTTAACGTAAAAAAAAATGATTTTTAAATATCTAAAAGAAAAAAAAGAAAAAATATGAAATATTATAATATTTTTAATTTTAACCGTGGGCCGCAGTGTCGTTGAAGTCTTATGTAAGCGGCTAAGCTTGCTATGTTAGCTCACTACTTTTACCACAAAGTATAAACTACTTACTACTTTTGTCATTGCATTGCAGTCGGTAAAATTTAATGGCTTTGCTATCTGAATCTACTATTGCAAGTATTTGTCCTTAATTTATACGAATTTGAATAATTATCTTTACGAGTATTAGAAACACAGATAAAAGACTATGGCATTTTTTGGATGGGTAAAAAATATTTTTCTCACCGCCGGGCGGAAAACGTCAACTTTCTTCCCGCTGCGCTTACCGATGTTGCCGTTTTCCGCCTCCGTCGATGAGAAAAATAGTATACGCACCATGGGCAGTAAATAAGAAAGCCTCAGATCACACGTTTACATGTGATCTGAGACATTTCTTATTTTCCTGCCCTAGGTGCGTAATGTACTATAACCTGACGGGTCTGGACATGTAACCTGATCGATAATGCGTAAGTTGAAGGGATAATGGACCGCCGGCGCAGCGTAGGAGAGGAAGTAATGTAGGTCCCCCGATATTGCTGAGGATGCCGTTTTACATTTAATACTTTTGTATTAGCAGCGCATCAGCCTATGCCTGCTGCTTCGTTTTCACTTCTTTCAGCACTTTCATAGTGCAATGCTTTTTTTTTCTTCACAAAAGTCCAGTCTGGACGCACCTCAGGGAACTCTAGTCTATGGTCCGAAATACTTAAAGTTGTCAGTCTGTGGCCGCGGTCCGGCGGGAAATCCGTTTAGCGAGTTTGACGTTTGAAACAAGATGGCGGCGCGCTAATCTTGTTTGACGACTCTCGACACTCGCTTTAATTGATTAATTGTAAAGTGATTTATTGTGGCGCTAGCAAATATCTAGGTTTCTACCCACGTCGGTTGTGCAATAAAAGTTACTTTTCTCACCATATTTAGTAAAACAGTTTTCCAGTTGTGTTGTCATGAAATGTGTTGTAATCAGAAATGTATCTACTTCATGTCTTCTATAATTATTATACATAGTTCAATGTATATTCTGCGATTCTGGTATTGTTTCTGGATTTTTGTGTGTTAATTCTTTATAATCCACCAGAGCTTAAGAGCTAATACACTGCAACTTTTTTATATATTTTGTACTAAGCTTAAAATTTATATTTTAATAGTCTACCAAGTCTACTGTAGATTTTCTAACACTCGTACAAAGCACGGAAGCATAATCTTTCCCCTAGCGACATACTACAGCTAAAATAATACATATTGCGTGCTAGAGCTCTTCCATTGTCAAGGGAGAATCTGCCCTAGGGACTCCATTATCGCCAGATTGATTTCAATAATTTTAACGTTATCTAAGAATTTAGTTACATACTGGTAATGTTATAAATGCAAAAGAATGTCTGTATGTCTCTGTATGTTACTTCTTCACGATATACGATAAAACCGCGATATAGATTGTGATGGAATTTGACATGGAGGTTTTTTGAGTGTCGGGAAAGGACATAGCATAATTTTTATCCCGGAAAAACGTACGATTTCCGCACGATAAACGAATTAGGAACAACTATGCCGGCGTCAAGACGTTTTTTTTTTTTTGATGCAGAAAAGAGATTACTACACCAATATTTCGCAATGATAGGAGTGAGTCATTAAATTACAAAAATCTAACGTAGTAGGGGAGTCCACGAGGGGATTTCGCGACTTGCTCGAACGTGTCAGATTAAGCTTGTATAGGCTTCCGACATGTGTCTACTTATCATAGTATAGAAATTAGATTTCTCGCGTGGTGGGTTAATAAAAGTTATTTTCGAGTACTGAAATGATATCGGATCTGTCAGAAGCTTCCACATAAAGCACTGACGATTTAAAGGTTAGGTGAGCTGGTAGGGACATTTTAAAATATAAAAAAATAAAGCTTCAAATTTTCCTAACTAAGCTTCGCAGATATTTTATGTTGCACTAAACTAAAGGATTTAGTCCTTGTTGTCTAAAATCTTGTTATAATTTACCCAAATAAGCAATTTTCTGAATATATTTTCTTTTTCATAACTTCAAAATGGCTGCAGTTTCTGAACTCACCGCTAAAATAAAAAACGCTCTTATTATCAGTTTTACCTAATGTATAAAACCTACTAGGCCTCCATGACGCTCGAGTAACTACACGAATAGCACTCTGGGCTCCCCTACTAACGGTAGTGACCGCGTAATAGGTGCTAGGTTCAAAGCCAAGGTCAGCAGCTGTATACCTAACGTAATGTATCAAAATAATGAGTAACATAGAGCTTATAGTATGCATACTTCACTGGATAGCTAGATGAGCAATGACCTAATAATTATAGAGTACTTTGCAAGAGAAGAAAAGTTTAATAGAGAGCAACTTCATATTCTACTAGATGACGAGGATGCCCGCAGCTCATGTAAATTGTTTCAGCGGTTTGGGCGTGAAGAGATAATAGACAGACGGACATACTTTCACATTGATAATATTGGAATAGACTATAGAGACTAGTACTAGAATGGATATTATCTGCACTAATCTACATCTACACTTAATATATTATAAGAGAGGTAAAGTTTTTTTTTTGTAGGAGGTAATCTCTGAAACTATTGGTTCGGTTGCAAACATTTTAACACCGATATAAAGCTGGTGTATTCCTGAGTGACAAAAGCTATATTTTATGTATAAAAAGTTGTGTTTTTTTCCTGAAATGATGTCTTTCTCAGGATTCCACGCGGGCGAAACCGCGGGCAAAAGCTAGTTTGTAAATAAAGTAAAACACCCAATAATGTCCTTCAGATAATATTATTATTTATTACTAGCATTCCTAGTATTTTGAAACAAAAATCTAAGGTGCTGTAAATAGGATGGTGGTAAATAGGATGACTGCCAACGATTGGCCCATGTTTGGAAAAATTTGCAATCTTTTTACGCAATTTATGAACTAGATTTAACACCTTGGTATTGCTCACTCCTTTCTCTATGGTCTGTCTGATTAGGAACCAAGCAAGGGCACCGGAAGTGTCACATTACGTTCTCAATTAAAATTGACAGTTTGACGTGTCGTGTGGGCGGAAATGTCAAATATGCCATTTTCAAAATGGCTGTCACCTCTACTCGATTTCATTAAGTATCCAGAATCTGATGGCAATTTTTGACAGCAGATTTTCAAAAAATAGCCCTGATCATTGGATTAATTTTTATATTTGCATGTTTAACACACAGAGTCGGCCGCTATAAGAAACAAAAAGCATCAAAATGTTTTATTCCAACTACCCCGGTATTGCTAGAGTCAATTTATTTTCTCACTTTTTGCCATCAGATTCTGGTAGACCTATAATTTACATTTAAAACTTTCTTGTTGTAGAGACAATTTTATTTAAATTAAAATCAGCAGCCTTATTCTCGAAACTGATATAAAACTGATATCAGATTTTTGACACTTTAGACATCTAAAATATGAATAAATAGAATGTCTTAAGTGTCAAAAATCCGATATCAGATTGATATCAGTTTCGGGAATAAGGCGTCAGGCTACAGACTCAAGACCGAAGTTTTTTTTTTAAATATAAAACCACGTTTTGGCATGCAAATTAAAAGTGGTGATTTCGGTATAATATCAAACCTTTATAGAAAAAGGATCTTTATTTTCAGCACACTTTCAAATTCTAAATTCTAGGGTAATAATACAGTCTAGAACTAGACAGGACTATTTGGAGGTAAGCTACTCTACCACTCCTATAGCACACCGAGGGTATATTTAAAAAGTCATTACCTTAAAGCTATACGTACATGGTAACATAATATTATTATCACCGTGTTTGCCCATATCGGTAACTATCTTGTACATAGATACGAGTAGGTATATAAAATGATTGCAATTTGTATTATCTTAAAGTTATTTCCAATATAATGCTAAAGTGCTTTTTAATGTTTTGAAGACTAAAGGCAAGTGTAATTCTAATTAAATAT
The DNA here is from genome assembly GCA_905187585.1 of Cyaniris semiargus. Taxonomy (NCBI): domain Eukaryota; kingdom Metazoa; phylum Arthropoda; class Insecta; order Lepidoptera; family Lycaenidae; genus Cyaniris; species Cyaniris semiargus. The sequence continues at coordinate 2,494,793 of LR994549.1, forward strand.
CTTGAAATTAATTACGTATTTCCCTATCAATAACTATTTAAGTGCCATTTTTTTAAAATTTGTTAAAAAAGAAACCACGCTGAAAAGTTTGATTTGAGCAAATAGATAAACTTTACATAACAAAATCGGCGGCTAGGAACGCCATCCTTTCTGGTTGGCGATGGTGAACGCTTACCATCAGGTGACCCGCTCATTTCATGGTCAACATAAAGAGATGACATAATACATGATGGTTGCCATGATACGAAAGCTTAGCGGAATAGTACTGAAGCGGGGCAATTAATGTTAATTTGTCACACGCGAGCCGGCCTGCGCCCGCGCAGCTGCGGCCGCGTGATTGTTGAGCTGGGGCGTAGCTAGACCTTGGGAACCAGGGACCCGAACCTTGAATGTTGCCTCGATCGTAGGTATCTTCTGCATCTTATGCAAGTCCTATGAGGCCTCTGTTCGGCCATGGCGGGCCGTGGACCCCACAGAGAAGAGCCTGCGCAGCAGCATGCGCTCGCCGATGAAGCTGTGATCCCGCGGCCCGCCCAGGGCGCAAAATAGAGAGCCGCCGAGTTTTTAGTGGGCAGAGGCTGCGTCTACTATCGTCTTCCGAGCGCAGTAGAGACCCACATACTAGCGAGCAAGACCCCCTATACCCCGCAAGATGCTTAAAGGTATTTCCTCGGCGAAAAAAAGGCAGGACTTTCACATGAGAAACATGATAAGAAACACGAAATCACCTCGCTGGCGGTCGTCTCTCCCTCCGTCTTATAAATTTTCGACTTTAGGTTCTTTAGGTTTGCTGGAAACCTGTATCTTGGAGGCCCCAATATGTAATTACGCCCCTGGCATCAATAGGCTCGTGAGCATATTGTATTCACGTGCAGAGGCAACGTGATGTGAGAGATGTCATACTGAAAACCTTTCTCTACAGTGTACTTTTAAGTTTTCCTTATGGCATTTCAGAGTTTTTTATTAGCACTATCGAATGGTGAACACAGCGTGTGTAAAAAAAAATAATAATTATTTTTCATTTGAAATATTATACAATTTTTGGTTTATACAAAAATCCATCTCGCGAACCTTTTCAGAATTTTTTGGCTCCTTTAGTTTTGGAATTTACCCACCTCTTGTGTAAAAAAGCAGTTATAGTAAAGACTTTGGATTGGATACTTCTAATTTTTTTTATTAAAAAACCTAACCCAACTTGCTATAAAAGAAAAAACAAAACTTTCTCAATAAAAACTATTAATACAACTTCCCAGGCTAAAATTAAAAAACAAAAACAATGACATCTGTAATCTATGGTTCATTTGAGCGGGAACTTTGGTATCATTTAAATTGACACCTCGGCTAATGGAAGGTTCTTTTTTTCTTAATTAAAACATAGCGTGATCGGTTTGATAAGACAGTTATTAGATGCTACTTTTGTTTTTTTCGATACCCGACTATGTATCGTGCTAGTGTAGTTGTATTAAAATTAATTCGGTTAATATATAATATTAAAAAGCCACGTTTGCGAAAAATTGGGTATAGCTATAAAGTTAATATACTTAGCGGAGTATAACTTAAATTCATTAACTATCATTCTAATATTATAATAATGTCACGTTATCTCTATTTTTGACGCTTTTCGCATCAAGAAAGAGAAGAGGTATGATTTTTATTTTTTAATAAACTAGAAAATTAGTAAGTGGGACTATGATTATCTAAACTAGCACATAGCAGCACATAACAATATTATGTCATAACTACACAATACGCATACCTCCGCTGCATTTTTATTTTTACAGTCAGCAAATTATGCGTTTGCAGTTTGCACTTTGCTCTTCAAAACACAGTAATATGACTTTGCAATTTTATAATAACAGACTGTTTGCATTTTAAACCCAGTCTGATGCAAGTATTTTTTCGTATTTTCAAGAATAATTTATTGAAAATACACGTCGTTTATTGTAACTGTTTTTTACATTGGGAAAAGCTTGATGCTCCCGACACCAGCAGAACCATTATAGCTTCTGCTGCTTCCCCCGCGAGAGTGATCCGAGGCACCGGATGCTCTTCTATTACAATATAGCCAAGTAGGGTACAATTTAACTTCGGTAGGTAACAAATCTACCGAATGTTAAATTGTACTTGGTACATAATCCAAAGCCTTTGAAAAATTGTTAAATTCATTCATGTTATTAATATAAATGCGAAAGTGTGTCTGTCTGTCTCTTTCTTGTTTACGCTCAAACTGCTTAAGCAATTAAGATGAAACTTTGTTACCTATTAAGAAGTCTCGGCAAAGGACAAATAATAGTTTTCATCCCAAAAAATGTACGACTCACGAGCGATACGCTAATTTCTCGACACCAAAGTTGCTATGAGAAATTCTATTAATTACATTACTAGAATTTTAAAAATGGAAAGTATGTCACGATTTTATTTTTCTAAAAGCACTCGCTATATTTCCGGCTGTCATTAGATAACAGGGCGCGCTCGGCTGTCAAACGCCGTTGTTCCCGCCAAAACGACCCGCTGAGCACAGACAATGCCAAGATTGAGCAGGTGACGTGCCATAGACAATGTTTATGGCGAAGACGTCGTGTTTTACATACCTATTTCACTTAAAACACTCTCTCGTCTACTGGGGCTATTATGAGATGTATAGGTCTACCAGAATCTGATGGCAAAAAGTGAGAAAATAAATTGACTCTAGCAATACCAGGGTAATTGGGATAAAACATTTTGATCCGTATTTTTTTCTTATAGCGGCTGATTCTGTGTGTTAAACATGCAAATATAAAAATTTATCCAATGATCAAGGATATTTTTTTAAAATCTGCTGTCAAAAATTGCCATCAGATTCTGGTAGACCTATAGCTGTCAATGATACTTAATTCGAAATAAAGGTAGTGGCAATCATATTCTCAGTACTGCAGTGATATACCTACTGTATCCAGGAGAAAGGTTCCTATGATTCAAGCGGTAACTCATGGTGGTTTTATGTGAAAAATATTCTGCTATTAATCCAACATTTTTACAACTTAGATTCAGTACGGATGTGCTATCAAACGGACGTGCTATCAAATAGCATTCTTAACAGTGTTCTCTACATCAAACAAACATCACAATTCACACGAATTATTTTTGGGATTGTGATGGGATTGCTCCGCGAGCGATAAATAAATTGTTTTTATTAGGGACTAGCGACCCGCCCCAGCTTCGTACGGGTATAAAATATATAGCCTATGTCACTCACTGAAAAAAATATTAAAATCGATTCAGTAGTTTTGATTTATATTCATTACTACCCGTGGGCCGCATTGGCCGGTACCGCCGCAAAAGCTACGTCCCGCAATTTTTAAATCTGTAATATCTTTGAAAATATTATGCATTTCAATCATATGCTGTAAAGGGCCATATAGATCTATATTAAATCAATAATGTATTTAAAGTATTTAATTAAATAAGGATTAAGAGCGGACTGTGCAATTTTGCTGTGTTTTTTAATAAGTATTACGATCCCGGAAGACGATTGACTCAAATGAAATTGAGATTTATTTAATCATTGTATATTTATCTGATATTGAGCTAACGGAAAACACGATTCACTTATTTTGACTCGATAGTTTTATTTTTCGAAATTATGAATCTTTTTGGGTATTTCAACAAATATCTGTTACACTTATTGAGTTACTATCATTAAATAACTTGCACTACTACAATCACACACTTTATAAAATAATAGCTAAAGGAAATATTAGTATTGTATTTAGTTTTTTAATAATCATCAAAAAACAGTTTTGGGACTTACGACCTTTACTTTCCTGCTATAATGCGGGAACCGTTGTTACGCGATATTGTTCACTATTAGCTGCAGCCCAAAGCTCGGGAGCACGATTCATGGAATTATTGTATCACGATTGGAGGATAGCGTTGTGTGTAGGCGGGGCTAGCGTTTTCACAGTAGGCTCTTAATGCCGTATTGGTTAAAATCGCTTCGAAAAAAAGCCATTATTTGTAGTAAAAATTAAATGACGAAAAAATGTTATTGTGGGATATCCATAAGATATAGACATATACCATCGCCAAGTTTTCTGTAGACCTCTTCATTGTGTACAATACTTAGTACATTATTTTGATAAATCTCGTAGGGTTTAGCCTAAGTTTGCAATGTAAGTGGAAATAATATTATACTTATAAACCTTCCTCTTCAATCACTCTATTTCTTACAGAAAACCGCATCAAAATCCGTTGCGTAGTTTTAAAGATTATAGGGAACAAAGGGACATAGGGACAGAAAAAGCGACTTTGTTTTATACTATGTAGTGAGTACTATGTAGTCATCAAACACCAGCATGGAGACAATTCATTCAAAGACAAACCTTTTTTTTTTGCGGGGTCCCTAAAAGGGTTTCGCCACCAAAAAAGTTTGAGAATCGCTGTCTTAGATTATGGATAACAAGTAGTAAGTAGTAGTTACTACGTATCAGTCTGACCACGCATGTGGCAACACTGTCGTAATCGACCCATTTTCAATAATTGTCCATTGTGATCTATTTAATTATGCACCATACTGAATACTGATGTGCTAATAACTATACATGTACAAGATTATCATCGTAAACCACGGTTATTAAAAAAATGTTATAAAAAAACAATTTTAAAAAGTCAACATTACCTTATGCACTTTATTTTATTTAAATCGCTAAGTTCGATAAATTGTAAGGATTTTTATCGCTACGAATATTGAAATAATTTCACTATAAAGTTTGTTCTGTAAAATCATTATCAAAATCGAAAAAAAAATATTTCTCTAAACACTACTCTATGTCCGACGACATTAAAGTATGGACAAGCCTTTTTAAAAGCTTTTTTTATTTCAACTAACAGTAGTAGAGCAGTCGTTTGAAACTTGAAATCTAACTTTATTTTAACCCGGCGAGAATGTGACAGGGTATTTTACACTCTGCCCATTACTTAAACTCGCGTAGTTTTTAATTTATTATAATTCGCACTAAGCAACAACGCGACGCTCAGTAGCTGCTGCGGGCAAGGGATTGCGATAGGTGTTAGTGGCGTGATCCCGTTACAGGCGTTTTAACCTGTCTCGGGCAAATTTTACCCTGCCACATAGCTGGTGTATGTGTTTTGAAATTTGTTTTGTGTAATTTATTTAGCTTTTGAATATTAATTTCATTATGTTTTTGCAGGCGAGACGCGGTGGCTCTGGAAGGATTTGTCGTCTCTTTCTGATTCGTGGCGTCGGTTCTGCCCACTCGCTCACTCGCTGCGTACCCGCCTGTTAATTCGTTTTTTCGTTACTCGTCAGTACGTCAGTTGGTGCTCGAGCTTGTTTGTTTAGTATAATGAGCCTAGTGAGTATCTACATACTAACGAGTTTAAATTTTATCTAAGAGACTCTAGAAGCCTATACTAAATAGTAAACACCTGTACCATAGAAGTTTGCACGCTATTTGCGATCCTTTACATTTTTTTTTTCTGTTTATTGCTCATGTGGCAAAGCTATGTTGAAAAGGCTAATGCGGTGTTTACACAGGTGACTATAGTCGCACGATTTACACCGCACGGCGAAAATCGACTGTCTAAATGGCAATTCGGCGATATTGGCAAATCGGTCATAATCGTCTTAACTGGACACATAATATTATGTGGCCAGTTACGACAATTTACCCTAATTGGTTTATTTAGAGGTTGACCGCCCGTTGGTTTATCATTAAATATTGTATAAATAGAGAGACAAATTATAATTCGTCGTTACAACTACGAAATTAGTAGTATTTTTTTATCTTCTTTTAACTTTATTACTAAAAATGTAACGACCGACATTAAGGTCCCTTTTAATATATTTTATGATAACTAAGAGAAATTGCATGTTTTGGTACACTTCTTGTTACTAAAGGATAATTAAAGTTATTTTAAAAATAAGAACCTTAATGTTAATCAAAATTTATATTCATTTTTATGTGATATCACTAAATTTTTAATCACCGACAATAAGGTCCCTTTTATAAAATGTTTAGTGTTTGTACCAGCTTTTCACTAAACTTTAACTTGAATTTTAAGACTGAAAAAAGTTACTTTTGTAATAGAACTTTATATATTTGATCTCATTTGACTATTTTTAAGCATAGTAAATATATATATTTTTGTTGATTTTGACTGATTAATAAGATTAGTGAAGCACAATGTTTTATTTGTTCAAATATTTTTTATATAATAAACAATGTCGTATAATATTGAAGTCGTTTTTATTTAGTAAAAACTTACCCGTTTTATATTATTCTTTCATAAAGTACTATAGAAAACATACTATAAATGAAATATTTAGTAAAAACCATCTTGGGCATTTTCATTACATCATGCACTTTGGCGTGGTAAAAAACGGGAATAAGGCTATAAAATTATATATAATTGAAGTTAAAATTTAAAAGACCATATAATGTATTTCTCAAAAAACATAATATCTATGTAACTTCCCACAATAACATACTTTTTTTGGGTTTCGAAGTTTGAATGCGATTTTCTCAATATCACCTTTTACGACTGTCGAGTTTCAACATTTTTTTTAAAAAATATTTGCCAGGCCTACACGCATGTTATTTACATGGTTCGATAGCTTATTAAATGTAGATTATGGGGATGCTAATAACTCAATACCGACAATAAGGTCCCTTCACGCTGATAACGTGAAATATTATATAATAAAGCTATAATTTATATCACAGTATGCATTAATACATAAGGGTATAAATGGTATAATTTACCCTGCCACATACTACGCGTAACTTTTTTTCACCACATTCTCGCCGGGTTAATCAAGTAATTTTATCGAAATTAGGTACTCGTGTTACCACTAAGTTAAATCCTCACTAATATTATAAATGCGAAAGCGTGTCTGTCTGTCTGTTACCTCGTGATTTTGAAATTTGGTATGGAGATACTTTGAGTCCCGGGAAAGGATATAGGTTTTATCCCGAAAAAAATGGACGGTTCCCACACGATTTTGAAGAAGAATGGAGTTGCGGGCGTCATTTAGTGGTTGTTATAGTTCGTTTGTAAATTGTAAAAATAAGTGTTGTATAAAATGGCTAATATGCATACAATCAGCGATTGACAAACTTCATTACAATACAACTACTACATCATTGACACAACGATGCAAGTAATCGTCATATTTAAATCTTTCATAAGTTTTCATACAACACAGGATAAGGAAGGCTCCCTGCCAAATGGGGATACTTACCCTTGGGCAATGGGCCTACCTTAAGCAGGCCATAAACGCAACCCTACACCCCCAGGTACCCTACACTTTTCCAGGATAAAAAGTATCCTATGTCTTTTTCCGGGACTCAAAGTATCTCCATACCCAGAAAAATCGGTTCAGTGGTTTAAGCGTGAAGAGGTAACAGACAGACAGTCATACTTTCGCATTTATAAAATTAGTATGATGGATGCTAAAATAAGAACGCCTGTGGCCAGGCTGAGTATTAGGATTTAGGACGATGAAAATAAAAGTCGTATCCACATTATATCGCCATCTCAGAGCCGAGATGATCGCGCCAGTGCACTTTAATCACTTATTTAGGCGCTTGTGCTACAACTTACACTTTCACACTCTATTTTTGAATTTTACGTTGATTCAAATTGTAGAGTTCTAAATTTAAATTTATAGAAAAGATTTAAAAATATCTGTGTGCTTTGACCACACATGATACAACTGAAGTGAAACTTCAGGGCAACTTTTTAATGATTAAAATAATAGTTAATTGGGAAGATCGGCAAATAACCCAATTTTTTTAGCCTTGGATACTGGGGACCAGTGCTTCCAGATTCACTGCAATTACAGTAGATTTACTGTATTTTAGACTTTTCTACTGTATACTGTAATGATAAAATACAGTGTATGGAATATCTGTTTTAATTTTCATATAGCTTTATCAATTCTAATACGTAAAACGAAACGCAGCTAATCTACACCCCTACACCCACTCTGATCTTTATCCATAGACAATGTGCAAAAATCGAAATGCGAAATAAATAATAAAACAAAGCAGAGAAACTGTTTAGTCACAAATACCATCAAAGGCAACATGCTAGCTCTGCAGCAAGCCATTCGGCGGCCTTCCGAAAATTGCGTGAATTTTAATCCAACTAAAGCAATGACTTCAAGGATGACAGCAAAAATTTATGAAAATCATGAGCAAATTATTCTGGAATAAGAAATTAATAATATGTTTTTTTTGTATCTAAATATAATATGTTTTATTTATCTAATAACTTATAGCAATTTGTACTTATAAACAGACATGAAGCAGCTTATTTTTTGTCAATGCTTAAACAAAAAAAAAAAAACTGTAATTTTACTGTAATCGATTTTAAAATCTGCTGTATTGTTTTTAGAAACTTCTTTATTTTTTAACCGGCAACACTGTAATTTTACTTTTGGGATCTGGAAGCACTGCTGGGGACATTTGCATAATATACATACGCCTTTACCAATTTTCAGGTCTATGCGAATTTTGCCTAATTCTACTTTAGCTGGATTAATTTTGTAGTCACTGGATCGAACAATGGAACCAAACTGCATAAAGGCCGGTTTACATTATTCCAATCCGGTGATCCAAGCCAGCCCTGGATTGATATTGGAATAATGTAAACGGGCACTGGAATGCACTGGAATCTACGAACAATAAAAACTAAGGAAACGTAACTCCCATACTTCAACCCAAAATATGACAATAGCAACGAGACACTAACACTCAAATTTACGAAATAAAACCGTTGATAATAATAATTGTCACTCGTATTAATACACAAAAATGAGACCCGAATATTATATGCATAAATTATGCATGTTTTCGGGTCTCATTTTGTAGACTCGCGGAACAAAATATTTTTTGACACAGTTACGGACTTACAGCCTGTCCACATCGCCACGTCACGACGCCGTCAACGTGGAACGGTGCGGTAACGTGGCACGGTACGTTGACATGACGTGAAAATTTATGTCAACGTAACGTAAAAATGCATGTCACGATGTAGCAACATTTTACGTCTTTTTTTTTCTTAAATCTCTCTCCGTCTTCTTAACAATAGCAGAAGCAGAATACGTATTGTACGGTCCACATCTAGATAAGTAGTGAAGAATGTAGCAGTTTTACAAGGCATGGTGTCGTACAATGTTGCTACATCGTGACGTGCATTTTTAGTTTATACATTACGTTGACGTAAATTTTCACGTCACGACAGTGTACCGTGCCACGTTACCGCACCGTTCCACGTTGACGACGTCGTAACGTGGAGATGTGGACAGGCCCTTACTCTTCCTTAGTTTTTATTATTCGTAGACTGGAATGCAATTCAGTATATTCCATTTTCCAATGCCCGTTTACATTGCTCCACTCCAGTAATAATACAGCGCTGGATTGGATTACTGGATTGGAATAATTTAAGCCGGCCGATCTACAAAGCAGAAATCGTCGAGTATTGTACATACTTTTCCAAACGTCTAATCCGACACTTTCTTATCTTTCTTCACAAGTACATTTATATTTTAAGTAATCTCAGATAAGTAGACGTGGCCACTTATTTAATCTATAAGTTACGAGTTACGGCCGCGACATTAAACTCCTTGCGAAACCGTTGCAAGTAATAAAATAAATGTATTAAACTTTACATCTAACGAATAAAATGACAGCAGGGAATAAACCTAACATAAAACTTAAATAAAAAAATTTCTTCCAGTTTTGAAAAAATCTTTAAAAAAGAACAGAGAATTAAAGAACAGAAAAAGTAGGGTAATAAAAAAAAAATCGTTTTTCTTTTTTTTTTCATTGATCTTAATAGGATAAATAAATATCAAATTCTTTATTTCAACAAGAAATAAAGAGTTTGATATTTATGCTTCTGTGACTATAATATAAGGTTAAGTGTTAACCAACTTCAATTTAACGAAGAACTCTCTATTTAAAACTCTTCATTAAATTAAAGTTAAGTAATCGTTAATTCTGAGTGGTCATAAGACCACGAGGTGCAAATATACTTCATGCCGATGCCGCGCGCGGCCGCCGTGGTGGCGGCGTTCGAGCGTGTAATCACGGGTTTATTCAACTATCATACTCATTTGACGTTATGCTTTTACAGCTCAGTCACGCAGACGGTACGCATAGTTTATTCTACTTTCTAGGGTTCCGTAGTCCGTACCTCTAACGATATGAAACCTATATAAGATCACATTGTTGTTCTTTCTACTTGTTAGGGTTCCCGTATCTCAAACGGATATATAAGATATGTGCGTTTTCCACCAAAGACCTTTATTTCGGAATGGAAATACCGAGGGATAAAACTGTATACGTATTAGGAAGTAAAGTAATTTGAATCTAGCTGTGAAAAAATGAAAATTATATCATCCCATCCCCATGTTAAATATGTAACAAAGAATAGTTTAAAATGTTTTTACCTATTGCATATATTTAAATCTTTTGCTTTTGTTATCGTAGTGTCTAAATTGATACAAATAATTGGCTTATTAACCTTATATTATTATTAACAAAAAATTAAAACCGACTTCCAAGGTAAAAACAATAATAAAATCCTTATAATATGAACTAAAAAGTATTAAATAGTGTTTCCTATCTAATAGTGCCTTTTTCCGAATTCGGCTAAACCTCAACTATTTCTGTACTCAATCTTCATCATTTTGAAGTCGGTACCAGATGTAGCTGAATCTTTAGTTCTCTGACAGAATAGGTATTTGAAACTTTTGGAACTGGCACCGACTTCAAAATTATGAAGATTGAGTACAGAAATAGTTGAGGTTTAGCCGAATTCGGAAAAAGGCACTATTAGATAGGAAACACTATTTAATACTTTTTAGTTCATATTATAAGGATTTTATTATTGTTTTTACCTTGGAAGTCGGTTTTAATTTTTTGTTAATAATAATATAAGGTTAATAAGCCAATTATTTGTATCAATTTAGACACTACGATAACAAAAGCAAAAGATTTAAATATCGATTTATCGAATTTTTCGATTGGAGGGAACACAAAATAGCACGTTTCTGGATATTACATCACTTTCCTACACTTGTGCATGAAAACGAATATCTAATGGTTAATATCCTACCAATATTACACATTAAAAACCCAGTTAACACAATTTTAGTAAAATAATACAAAAACACAACATCACTCTTTCATATTCCCGGCAAAACTCCGGGGAACCCTCGATGAACCTACATCAAGAGTTTCCCGGAACTTCTTCTTCTTTCTTCTTCTTATTCTACCTAGAATAGGAACAAGAAAGGAAGATGTAAGAAGAGACAACTCTATGGAAAACAGATGCCAAGCTAATTTCTACTAGTTGTAAAAATTCTAACGCTTGTAGATGGCAACTAACTATTAATATCGCTGTGATAAAATCAACGTCATTATACTTATGTATATTAATATAATTATGGTACTATTTCATAGCCAACATGTAAAAAAGAGATAGAAAAAATTGTTGATGATAATTGTTGAGGATGATTGTCCAAATTTTTATAAATTCTATTTTTCAACGGATTTTTTATAGTCATGTTATCAATAGTAATTTATTAAAAGTTTTTAGTATCGCGAAAACTGCACGTTTTTCAATCGGTTGAGTTATGACACCGATTTTGATAAGATTTTGTATGCAGATACTTTAAGTTTTTATCTGGTAGAATGAAGGGTTTCCTGTGATTTTTGGCTCAATGAGATGCAACGTCATGCATTTTAAGAACACGGTAGTTAATTTCGTTGACATAATATTAAAGACTAAAAAAAACCACTTCCGACTTGTCTTGTCCTCTTTAATCACTAGCCACGTTGGAGCCGCGAAAATAAGAGCTCCTATCACGGTGGGATAGGGTTCACATTTTTATTGGCACTTTTCTCGATGTTTAAAAATAAAGTACGCGTTCTGCGTTGCATATGTTGCCAAGTAACCTGGCGTGATCATTTTTGCTGTAATTATATCGTGAGACAGAGAATGAGATGAAAGAGACAGCATGATAACTTGTACGTTTTCATTTTTTAAGTCCCTTGACAAAAAAGTTGTAATGATTCAAGAAACAGCTGCTGTCTTGACTTTTTTTTGGGTTTTTGGCACCGAATCTTGATAAAAGTTAAAAAATGTTTTTTTTTTTTGGGAAAAAGGAGAAATAATCGTTAGTTAGCTACTTTTAAAAAATACCTACAAAAATGCCTTGTTCAAAGTTCAATATAAGTAAATTAGACGGACTGAACTATTGACCTCCTTTATAAATTGTTTATCATACGATGTTATGTATAAAATGTAATCTGCACTTGTTTTTGTAACGATTAAAATTTCTAATGAAGGTCATAGACCTAATAAAACGTATTTAAGTAATTTTGAAAATGGTTTATTTTAAAGAAATTAATTTTTTGGGTGTTAGTGAAGTGACACAAAGACAACAACAAACTATGCTTCCAAAAAGGAAATTTTTTTTTCCCCATAAACCACTTCACAATTACTTAAATAAAATTACTGTGAAAAAAAATACAAAACTAATTTTTATTCGTAGCAAAACAAGAACCGAAATTTTACCTATCATAATTTTTCTACAAAAAAGTTTTTCGCTAAAACGCTTCACTTCTGAACTTGACTCAAAACTTTTACTCTTTTTTATCAGACCTTAAAAATCTGTCGCCTGCAGTAATAAAACATCGTGTCGATATATAACTTCCTGTAGATTTTTTTCGTTAGTTGCAATTTGACCTCGTGGGCCAAACTTGTATGGAGTCTGATCTATCTTCTTTAGCGTCAAAAATTAGAACGCCATTTCTTGTGCAAATAAAGTAATTTGCATCGTCATCCTAATAATATTACAGTATGTGAATTTAAGTTTGTTTTCTACGCTTTTTATGCGAAAACTACTCAACCGAAATCATCGAGAAACTTTGTTTACATGTTTCTGGAGTTATTAGAAGTAACATAGGATAATTTTAATAACAAATAGTTTTTACAAAAAAATATTGAAATATGTACGCCATTACTATGAAAGAATTAAAAAAATTACACCCCTAAGAGGGTAAAATAGGAATTTAACGTTTGCTTCCCAATAATCCTAATTCAAGCAGGCGAAGCCCCGGTATAAAGCTTACATAGTTACATATCATAAAACTGTTAAAGGAGTGTTTAAGCTAACCAGCTAAAGTGTTTAAGGAGATCAATACACTATGAGATCTATAAAAGGACGCTGTTTATGGGATAGCGTACAATTTGATGACAGACACACACCGTTGAGGTGTTTTCTAAATATTTTCGTCTAGTTTTGGACTTATTATTTATATTTGGTCTAGTTCTGGCACTACTGTTCAATCTGTAGTGTCAGAAATGCGAAAGGCGACAGTATTTTTTTACCTATAACTAAAATTTTAATTTTTTCCAAACTAATGAGGCATTTTCTTATTTTTTTAATTTGATTATCAAACAGTTTTCTTTTTAGTAACTAGATGGCGTATGGGTAAACAACTATCGGTAATACCATCAATAATTGCTACAAAACTGGGCAAAAGAATGTCAAACTTGATACATTTCAATTTGAAAAAGACACAATGATATTCCAACGAATAGAATAATAAAGTTATTATAACGATGTTTTAGTTAAAACTCACGGAATAAATAGCCCTATTTATCGTTATTCACACCAAATGTCACAGGAATTATAAATTTTGGTTTTGACAACATCTTACCTGCACTTGCGCACGATAACGGATATTTAATGGTCAATATTTTACCAATAATGAACATCAAAAACCCAAATAACACAATTTGGGAAAAAATAATAAAAACCACACCAACAATAAAAAGTAGAAGAAGTTTCAAAGTAACATGGCCGCCAAAACTTTTTCAGTTGTCAGTTTTCAGTTTGACAAGTTTTTATTATGTCAGCGTGTTCCTAAACTATTACCAGTATACTGGCTTAATCGCTTAGGCCAATGATCGCTTAGGTTTAAGATATTTTTATTTATGCCACACTTGACAGTACACTGAAATTTTTAGAAACACAACCAATATGTAGTCAGTGATGCCAACCTGCAGATAATTTCAGATCAGTGGGGAACCAATAGGAAATCTAGAAGTGTCTACCGTCGCGCCGTCTGGTGGAGATTTAAAAAAGAAAACAACCCATTTCTTTTGCGTTTTAAAGCTTTAAAAAAACACGGACTTACCCATCAGCGCCAACAGATGTCTCCTTCGCAGTGATGCCATTGTAGTGGATCCTGTTCTCCACCTCGCCGTCAGTGAGCACGTCCGTCATCACAAAATTCACGATCTCCCTGTTCAAATGTCTTCTTAAATATCTAATGTCACTCAACGTGTGCTTGTCCTTATAATCTAACACTGTACAGTTTAAATGTTTGTGTTCGTGTCTGTGCCGCCATTTTATCGGATGTATTCTGGTCGAATTCGAAATTGGAATGTCCGTTTCACTGTCACTGTCACAACTTGACGTCCCGAGAAGGAGAAGGATCAGGATTGGCGTGCGAAACATTTTCTTCCACGACATCACTTTTTCAGCCGTGGACTTTTTCTTCTTCACAGATTTTAGCTCCATTTTTGATCTGAAACAAGAAAATTTGAAGTTATTATTCGACATCAAAATGCCTCTTTACACTAGTCTTTTCCTTTAAGCACCATGGTGCAGGCTTAGCAATCTTAGCATGGCTATAAGTAGAAATGCAGAAGAATAGAAACACTGATAGATTTCTTTTACCAATCTGTCACTATAATCTACCAAAGACAGAAACCCTTTCTGTTGTAGTCATGCTAAGGTACAGGAACGACAGGAACGCACGTGAACCTTATCCGTCGGTTTTAAAATTAGGAGTGGTCACAGTGTAAAGTGAGAACCAAACAAATATTTAAGACTAGTATTACAGCTGACTGAATCGGGTTGTCAGCTGAGAATTGTCTGTGCAAACAGGGCGTCAGTAATGTGATACCTTTTAACTAATTAAATAAAGATCAAGACGATTGGTCTATTGACAAATATTATAATATTAACCCGACGAGAATGTGGCAGGGTATTTTACACCCTGCCCATCAGTTAAACGCGCGTAGTTTTTTTATTTCGCGCTTAGCAACAACGGGACTTTCAGTAGCTGCAGACAAGGGAGTGCGGAGGGTGTTAGTGGCGATATCCTAGTCCTGCGCGTACCTGCGCGGGAGTTATAGGCTTGCTAACCTACTTCGGGTAAATTTTACCCTGCCACATACCTAGCTGGTGTATGTGTTTTTAATTTTGTTTTGTGTAATTTAGTTCGCTTTTAAATATTAATTTCTCTTTGTTTTTTGTAGTTTTCCTTCAAAATGAGTGACGAACGTATTGAATTTATGATAAATTAAGTTTTAAACGATTTTTTCGAGGAGTCCGACTCTAAAGTTGGCTCTGAACCCTCAACTTCAGCATCAAGAAATATTCCCGGAAGAGCTGTCAGACGTCGTGACTGTCCCTATAAGAAAGATTAGAAGACTAAACATGGTTATAAGCACTGTAAAAAACCATATTGTAAGGAACACGCAATATTTTTTGGCTATAATTGTAGCATAATGTTCAAGACTAAAAAAGTGATCTACTAATAATGTGTCAATGTTTGATTGCAATCTACCAATAGAAACCAGTTTGATCACTGATCTACCATTAGTGACCTCTCACTCCTTGCTCCACATATAGACATTTCAATTTTGGCAAGTGATTTTTGAGTTGTACATGGCTTAAACGATATTCCTGCTAAAGTAAAAAGCAAAAGATTTCTGTAAACAGAGTATAGTACGGTTACTTAAGCATAGTTCACCACACCATGAGTGTTCAGTGGAAATGGCATGTGTGCTCAAAGATTAGCGTTTGCTAATGAAATGGGCGCCGGTGCTATGGGCTTAGGCCTTAGGGTTGTTAGTTGTTACTAATATGTATTCTGTGCTTAGGGCCTGATTATACGTACCAAGTAGAGTGGCGAGACAGTGCTCTTGGCCTAGCACTTGGTAAGGGTCTGAATACACCTACCGAGTAGAGTGGCCGGTGGCGAGCCGCGAGACAGAGCTCTCGGTCGAGCACTCGGTATGTTTATTAGGGATGTGTGAAATGTAGGACTAAGGCACTTGTCCCACCAACGCGCAACGGTGATAATTATCGGCTATTTTCTCGCTCAAGAAACGTACAATAGATATAAATTCCGTGTAAACAAAAGAGCTGCATATACAAACAGTTGGTCGCTGACTGTTCGCACTGCCGGCGAGCACTCGCTTCACTAGTTTGTCGCTGAGCGACAAGAGCTACGAGAGATAACATTGGCTCAGCGATACTCGCCAAGCGATTAGAACTCACGCCGAGAGAGCAACCAGTGGGCATTTCTGTACAGTGCGTATCTGAAAGTACACGTACAAGTCGACTGCCGCGAGCGAGTAATGCGAGTAATCGCTCGCCTCACTCACTCGCTTATAGCCGTGCTACACAAACCACACACTCGCTCCCCGGCCGCGTCTCGCTACCTCGTTTCTAGTTCTAGCTCTACTCGTTACGCGTAAATCGTTGCCGGTGAGACAACTGCCTTAGGGCCGCGCCGTGCCGGGAAAATTATTTGAAATCAAAAAATGTGGATAGATTAAGACGACGGTATCTGCAAGCCTACGGCATAATATCACAATGTGCCAGACTTTTATCTTCACGTAACGGTAGCCGGCGTGACGTCATGTAGCGTGATGTTACGGTTAACGATACCGTGGCGATACCACGTTCTGATGAAACATGATCTGATTGATGGCTCTGTACTCAGACTGTCGACTTGTTGCCTCCGTGGTCTAGTCGTTTAGAGCGTGGCTCTTGACTTGACGGAGGTAGTAGGTTCGATTCCCGCATTGGAAACAAGTTATTGCCAAGTTTGGTTAGGACAATGCAGGCTGATCACCTGATTGTCTGACAAGTAAGTACCATGCCACACGATGCGGTGCGGCGGCGTTGCGGCGCCTGACCGGTGCCGCTCCGGTTTCCTACATATAAAAATGAAGGGTATGGCACACGGCGCCGCGCCGTCCGGTGCGCTCCGGCGCTGCACCGCACGCGCACCGGAATCGAGACGAGGCGGGGAGGGGTATATGTATTGGTGGAGCTCGAGTCCGTCGCTGCTACGGTACTGCAAAACGTTGCGGCGCCGCACTCACCGTGTGGCCGGTAGTCCGGCGAGATGACCTCCGGTGCGGTGCCGCACCGCGTCGTGTGGCATGGCTGTAAGATGATCCATGCGTCGGATGGGCATGTAAAAAGTCGGTCCTGCGCCTGAACTCTCGCCAGTCGTGTCGGTTGTCCGTCCCACTGGGTTATGAGAGTAAAAGGAATAGAGAGTGCTCTTGTGCACTGCGCACACACTTGGGCACTATAAAATTACTCCTGCGTAACTGGCCTGGTTTCAATGAAGCCGGCCACCGTCACCGAAACCGGTGTGGGAGTTATTATTACTGAGACTGACAGATTATATTATTATCATAGAGAGAAGATGTATATCATAATTCATAATCAGCTAGGTTTTTCGCGTAAAATAAAGCCTGCGAGGGACAGTGCATTTTTGTCTCATAAAATGTAACTCTGAAATCTTTGCATAAAAAGTTCGTTATGTTATAAGAAGCCAACAAGGTAAAGAAAGTGCTAGAGTTATTTATTAGTATGTTATCGCGTTAACACAATTATATTACTGACGAATACAAAAGAAGAAAAACGAAAAAAATATATATTGGTCCATACTCCATAGTCCATAGTGGTACAAAATGTCCGCAAAAATCCCCAAAAAATCCAAACGTATGGCGACCCTATGGCGTCTTGCTTAGCCAATAAAAATGGGCCGCTTAAGATATTTCTTCCCGACGTCGACGACAGATAAACTCGCTAATAGAAGTTTGAACTGTTACAGAATGTTGTTTTTCGTCAGTATCTTGAAATAGGTGAAGGTCACGCGAACACTAACTAACCATGTAGCACATGCTTTATCCATCCGGCTGTTTTCGGGGAATTTAGATTACCTAGAATCATGTATAGTCTGTGCGTATGTGCCAAAAATAAGTTTTTCAGTATTTAAAGAGAAACTGTTTAATTGTTATGATTATCCATAGCAATATTATAAATGTGAAAATGTGTCTGTTTGTCTGTCTCTCTGTTACCTTTCACGCCCAAATCACTGAACCGATTTTGCTGAAATTTGGTAAGGAGATACTTTGGATACCTTTTATTCCGTAAAAATGTACGGTTCCCGCGAGATATTTTTTGTTTTTAAATCTATTTATTTCACCACAACATTCACTAAGCTGTAAAAAGATAATAATGACGATAATATTATTATTGTAGTGGAGTCAGGTCATAACACCAGGCGCACGTTGTAGTGATCACGTTTTATATAATTGGATTCCGTACGGTGGAATTATAAAAGCATTATTATATTACATCCTTTATCATACTTAAATATAAATACTAATATTATTATAAATACGAGAGGGTGTTTGTCTTTAATCTAAAGAGGTTACAACTTACAGACGTTGCAATAGGTGAAACAATTTCGGTAATTATTTTTAACAAAAAATTAAAACCTACTTCCAAGGTAAAAACAATAATAAAATCCTTATAATATGAACTAAAAAGTATTAAATAATGTTTCCTATCTAATAGTGCCTTTTTCCGAATTCGGCTAAACCTCAACTATTTCTGTACTCAATCTTCATCATTTTGAAGTCGGTACCAGATATAGCTGAATCTTCAGTTCTCTGACAGAATAGGTATTTGAAACTTTTGGAACTGGCACCGACTTCAAAATTATGACGATTGAGTACAGAAATAGTTGAGGTTTAGCCGAATTCGGAAAAAGGCACTATTAGATAGGAAACATTATTTAATACTTTTTAGTTCATATTATAAGGATTTTATTATTGTTTTTACCTTGGAAGTCGGTTTTAATTTTTTGTTAAAAATAATAATTTGACTCTTTTTAGTTACCTAGTAAACCATCGCGTATATTCTACGTATCTTATTACAATTTGTTAAAAGTCACACTCATTGCGATAGTGTTTCTTATTCCTATTACGATGTAGATTGTTTTCCTGTGTAAGTATTTTCATACTAAGGCCAGGGTTCAATTTATTACCTCGATCGTGGGAATCGCAGACACAATAGATTTTTAATTGTTATGCGGCAGCCGGGTGCCGCTTGAGCTTGATGGGTTAATAGTTAAACTAGTGTAGTAGGTACCTATCGAAGCAACTTACTTCTGTTTTTTCTTTCGAATCTCAAAAGTAATGTCAAATGTGTGCCTTACACTCTGGAGTTAAGGTTGACTTTGTTATGTTCAATTTTGTGGTAAGTACATGAGTCGCTTAGAACTTGAATCATTTATTTTGAAACAACATTATATTTTTATTAAAATCGCTATGAAAAGTACCAGTATTATAAGGACATAACGTGATGATATAATTATGGTGTTGTGGGGGCATAATGTATCCATATACAACCATGTGACACTGGTGACCCTGACGTGGTAATGATGATGATGATGATGATGATGAATGTAATTTGCATAGTAGCATATGCTTTCAGTTCTTAAAACAGCGCCTAAACCCCCAAACTTGTATCTATAAGGAATCCAGAGTTCTCTTAGTATCTTCGGAACCATAGTATACCTTGGTGCAAAATCTCATCAAACCAAAAATCACCATATGTTTCCATAAAAATTTTGAGGAGTTCCCTCGTTTACTCATGGATCCCATCATCAGATCACCACTTTTGTGAAAATGGGACCAAATTGGAGGGAAACCTAATAGAACAAAACAAAAATTTTGAAAATCGGTTCACAAACGGCGGAGTAATCGTTGAACATACAAAAAAAAATAAAAATAAAAAAAATATCCACAGCCGAACATATAACCTCCTCCTTTTTGGAAGTCGGTAAAAATATTTAAAATAACGCTTTTTACGCCATAACCAAATTTTATAGAAACGAAGTTATGGGCAACATCTTGTTCTCAATTAATATAATCGTAAATTATATTAATCTACCTACCGCAATTTTCAAAACTCATTAAGCGTGTGACTAAAATTAGTGCGTGGCAAAGTTAAGAGCGGCCAACCCGACCATCTTTCCATACAAACGCTCGTACGTGATTATGGCGTTGTAAAGGATCTTTCTTTGAAACTTGTGAACTAATAGGTATTTTCTGCACTATATCTAGGTTTATAAAAAAAACGCGAACTCAAAATTTGGAGAAACAAATTCAGTATAAGCCTCCAAAAACAGCTTTTTTGAAAAAAAATATCTGAAATTTAGACGTTTATAATGTACTTACTAATTGTACCACTAAAGGAAATATTTTTTAAAAACCTTGCAAATGTAATGGAGATTCTAAATGTCAAACATTTTTTTTACAAACTTGTAAGGCCTACTAATAAACACGTATTTCTTGAAACAAGTTTTATGAAATTTCTACACACTATTATCGTGAATACTACTTATTAATAATTTATATTAATTACTAATAATAATTAATAAACAATAATTAATAATAATTACTATTAATCGATGAAACAAGAAGCTTTTCGATGACTCCCGCGTTGACGATAGTGGGACTGGGAAAGAGCCTCTTAAGTGCCCAAAAATAAAAAAGAGAAAATATGCTTCCCTAGCAATAAAATTAAAAAACACTACTTTTCATACCATATTCATAGTAAAAGTATAATTAGACGATAATTTATACATTCTATAATGAATATTCGTTATTACTTGTACCTTTCCTTTTAAGTTCACTTCATGAATTAATCCAAAAGGTAAAATATAGTCAAGTACCTAAACAAGCAAAGGTGAGTAATTTAATGAATAAGATAGTAATTGGAAGCCATAACAACGTTTATTGTGAGCAATAAATTTCACGTTAGACAGACAGACAAATTAATGATTATATTTAATGTGAATAGGACTGTCCTGCGCGAGAGGTGTGAGAGCCACTATACCAACATGTCAACTCGAGTGTGGATGTTGACCAGTTATCACGAAATTTGTAGGACTGTCCGAATTTTTGATACTTTCAGGTCTGGTCAGGTTATTTGCTAATCGTTTCAACAGTCATACCTTCTCTTTCATAAATACGAAGAACTATAAAGATTTTCGCTAAATCTTTTTGAAAATTGTTGAATATATTTTAATAATTTACAATAATAATATAAACCCAAAATAACATTATCATAACTTTAAGATTATTTAGTTTTATTTAATACTAGATGACGTCCGAAACTCCATTGCATCAAATTTCGTTTATCTCGCGGGAACCGTACATTATTCCGGGATAAAAAGTATCCTATGTCCTTTCCCGGGATTCCAAATATCTCCATAACCAAAAAATAGGTTCAGCGGTTTGGGCGTAAAGAGGTAACAGACAGACACACTTTCGCATTTATAATATTTGTATGGATTTGTCTACTTATCATTTTCTGTCAGGTAATAGGCGTACTATTTTTGTATCTAGAAATATAAATCTACAAAGTAACAAAACATAGTGATAATACTTTGAATGTGTACGAGTCCCTTATAAGAATTCCCTGTGAAAGTAGCAGCGCTAAAAGAGCTAAATTATTTTTGTGGTTTGTATGGGCAAGCGCCCCAGTGTAATGTTGCCCATAAAAAGTTTAAAAAAGTTAATCTTCAGAGCTGCTTCTTTCACAGTGAACTATAATAAATCAGGCTAATTTCGGACACAGGTTAAGTCCGATAAGATAAAGAAATTAGCGAGTATGCTGTCTCACTTCTGCCTGGTACCAAGATGCGCACCTCGGTGTACAACAAAATGACGTAACCACCCGGACCGCATCGGGACTTACGATGTATCCGAACTTACCCTAAACCCGATCTTACCCTGATTAAACTTATATACAGGGGACTCATACACCCCCTAAAGTATTATCACTTTGTTTTGTTACACCTTGTATAATTGATAGAACATAATAAGATTATAGAACACGTCACATATGATACGATTTCTACGTCACAGCGTAGTACTAACAACTCAGTGGTCACAGCTATATTTACGGACGACTATTCTTATCATTGTTTATCTGATAATTAAGATGTATAGCTCTTGTACAAACAGTTTGCATTTTTGATCTCATTTTAGTGTATGTGCCACTTGTATTGACCCGAATTTACTGTTTGAAGTAAAAACGATTCAAGACGATCTGCATTTTTTTTTTATTCCTCAAAAAATATTCATTAAATCAATAATTGTAACTGAAACAAATATTTATTAACCGGACAAACGTTCGTGGTTTATGGAAATCACGTTTTCAATTACATTTGTGTTTTTTGGGGAAATAAATAAATAATTAATAATAATCAATAATTTTTACATGTAAATGATCAACGCTCACTTATCTAACCAAGTAATAAGAAACTTTGTCTCTCTGAGATTAGCGGCGTCTATAATTTTATTTACTTTTATAGAATATATTTTAGAATTTGTTAATTTGGTTATAGTATAATGGCTGGGATTATTAAATCCCTGTAGCTATTACTGAGTAAAAGTAGGTAAAAAGAAACGACACTTCGTCTGGGCGATTATGAAACAAGCAATACGAATTATTTCACCTTACTGGGTAGAAGTTGTGACGACATATTACAATGTAGTCATATTATATCTGTTTGTCTTTTGACCTCGCCAGATGATACCGTATGCAATTTCATTGCCCTCCCAGAGTTATTATAAAAAAGGCCATGACCACTGTCTTCCGGAATCTCTAGGCCGACGGTGAACCAGTCATTTCTCTCACACGATTTTATATACAGGGTGTATCAAAGCAAAGTGATAATACTTTAATAGGGTGTGTACGTGTCCCTTATATAGAGTTCACTGTGAAAGTATATGCTGAAAGAGTTTTTTTTTTGTGATTTGAATGTGGACGCGCCCTAGCGTTGCGTCGTGAATTTGCCCATACAAATGTAAAAGAAAAAGTTACTCTTTCAGCGCTGCTACTTTCACAGTGAACTCTATACAGGGGACTCATACACACCCTGAAGTATTATCACTTTGTTTTGTTACATCCTGTATATGAAATAGGTGATTTTTTTTTTTAATTATAAATTATGTTATGATAATATATAAGAATTATATAATGTGTCCCGACACCGGTGTCCGATCTTTTAATGTCATGATGTATGGCATATTTTATCGACAAATTAGCTCTCAAATTTTATCTTTCTCTCACGGTTGTAAAATGGCTGCCATTTTAGTTTTTCACACTAATCTGACCAATACTTCTTATGTAAATATCTTACAAAAATAAAAAAGATCTCATTTGATAGCTAAACTTATGGACTACGCTTAAATAATAAATAAATAAAAATAAAAAAGCCTTATATTTCTTGTAAATTAAAAGTACATATTATGTGGTATTGTTAGTTTGATATTATCCTAAGTCCAATGAGTTAGTATACAATATTTTTCAAGATAAAAGTTATGAGGATATTAACCTTAAGTATATTATTAACTTACAAAAACCCCCTCTTCAGAGCTGAAGGCCTCCTCCAGACTATTCCATCTGTCTCGATTTTGGGCTACTTTAGTATAGTCTTGGCCGGCAATCTTTCTAATTTCGTCATCCCAGCGTGCAACAGGCCTTCCTATACGTCTCTTGCCTTCAGGTCCTTTCCAAGATGTTACTATTGAGGTCCAGCGCTGATCGTTTAATCTCCCAACATGTCCTGCCCATTTCCACTTTAGTTGTTTTGCGAAGCGCTACGGACTACGCTTAAACATGCAATATGTTATAAATTTCGTGGAATTAAATACAGAAAAACCAATTTTTTAGGAAAAAAATAGTGTACTTTTTAATAAATGGCTTTTTGTAAAAAATCTAGCGCATTATACTGGTTATTTTTTATTTTAAAAGGATAGAGGAGGCTTTCATTTTAAATAAATTCCTTTACTTATATGCTCTAAGTCAGATAGTTTAGAAGTTATAACCATTTTCTTATGAAGTATTGGTCGGATTACCATGAGAGCGAGAGAATTATTTTTTTCTAAAGTTACAGAAAAAAAAGTTTGATAGCCAATTTGTCTATAAAACATGCCTCACATCATAACCTTATAGGCTCGGACACCGGTGTCGGGACACATTGTATAATTATGTACTTTTTAACCGACTTCCAAAAAGGAGGAGGTTATATGTTCATCTGTATACAACGGATACTTGGCTTGGCTAAGTTCTATGTCAAGTATCTCAGTTCTGGGTTGGTGCCGACTTCAAATGAATGAAAATTGAGTACAGAATTCGTTGAGATTTAGTCGAATTTCGAAAAAGGCACTAATGAAGAATAAGAATTATTTCATACAGTTTTTTAAGTCATTTTAAGAATATTATTTTTTCATTGGTAGTCGGGTTCAATTTTTTGTTAAAAAATAATAATTAAGTATTTAACAAGAGAAATTCTAGAATCTGTTATCAAGTTATTTAACTTCATAACAAATCTATTAATGTCCATTTGAACATTAATACTTTTATTATTTCACGACTTCAAAAATATCCACGAGTAACAGAGAAGCGTTTTGGAAATTAGTTTAAAAATATGAAAAATAAAAGTATTCGTACATTATTTTGATATACCTACGCCAAAATGGCAATAAAACTGTTGATTAGGAATTCAAATGAAATACAGCATATGGCAGCGATAATATCACTAAATAACGGCCACAATAAATAATAAAAAATGGTAATTTCCGCAATAATGCCGAATCCCTGGTCACCGTATATATTATTGTGACGTCACTTCCGATCGCCGCTCAGCGGATTTTTCTGCAAATTAATTTAATTTGCCGGCAAATTAATTATGATCTTGATTAAAATATTATCATCATCATGAGTTCTATTAGAAACACTAACGCGTAATGTAATTTTAATAATATTATTTTACGTAAGAAAATTCGGCTAAGTAATTTAAAAATATTTCGTTTAATTGAAAAAAATCAAATATTGTTTTCAGATAATAATAATATTATTTAAGCACTATTTTGATGTTCTTTTTTTGACTAGGTACTTTTCTCTTTACTTTGAGAACCGTTTTGCAAGTCTATGGATTTTCAATTTTCCTCAGCGATGGGAGTTTGGACTGGGAATTGAAAAAAGAATAATATCAAATTATTAATTAACATTAGTATTGCTCCTATAAGTTTGTTAATATCTCAAATTATTTTCATTTGTTTATCAATAAAATGTAAATAGATAAACTTTTTATTTACGACTTACATGTCCAAGAAGTATCGTTGCCAAAACAATTTATAATTGAACTTTCATCATAAAGGTAACGAATAAACTTGATCATTAAAATAACCAAAAACGGTTAGCGGCAAATTTCAAGTATGCAATACAATACTTACTTGCATCAATACATTTTTTTAAGAAAAATCCATAATCACACAAAACACTTTTGCCTCATCACTTGGTCATAAAAAAATTAATAGTAATTTATGGTGTTCGATATTTGAAAAGTTGACGTTTCGGGTGCGCGAAGTTTCCCGCCTCAGCGGACGCACGCGTACGACTCAGTCGGGCGTTTTGCCGGCACTGAATTTGAAAACTGGAAATGCACGGCGACTGCCAAGTGCCAAGTTTCAACGTGGTCGACACGCGAGCGCAGTAGTCTAGGAGCTTGCGAACATAGCAATTCGCAATATACTCCTCCTTTTCAACGCATTTTACCGACTTCCAAAATATAAGGAGGTTTTATGTTTGGCTGCATATATTATTAAAAATAGCATCACGGTCTTTATGTCAAATAGTTGCTGATTTTATGAGTCAGTGTGACTGCCCTTAGGCTGCCTTCACATTATGTCGCGGGTACCGCCGCAACCGCGCGGCAGCCGCGCGACTTCCATACTAAACAAAGTCGCGCCGCAGCCGCGCGACTCGCTTTAGTATGGAAGTCGCGCGGCTGCGTCGGTACCCGCGACATAATGTGAAGGCAGTCTAAAGCTGAAATGTAATACATACCCACATTTTCTTTTACTTGCAATGTAAATATCAACTTGATTTATAAACAAATTAATTCATCAGGCCATACAACGTCATATTATTCGTCAAGGTGAATCGTCTAAATCATTTTCTAGTCATTAATTACAGTAGTTTTAACATAAACAACAAACATTAGAAAACTAACTGTGTGTGAAATAATATATTATAATTATTAAATATATATATATATATATATATATATATATATATATATATATATATATATATATATATATATATAATAATACATATATATAATATATATAATATAATACATATATATAATAATATATATAATAATAATAAATATTCTTTATTGTGCACACACTAAGAAGTAAAAACACAACAATTATCAACTTATAACTACAGTGTACCACAATGGCGGCCTTATTACTAATAAGTAATTTCTTCCAGGCAACCACAGGCCAAGGACAGTATGTTATTGATAGTAGGTGAATGTGCAATATTAATTAGATAAAGATTTAATATTTTTAATAATACATACACAAATACATACATACATTATAATATTATAAAAAAATGTGATTACAAAAGGAAAAAAAATAAATAAAAATAAAATATAGAGACATAATTCAGAAGTTGGAACTTGAAACTACAATTTATATGTATGGTAACACATCATATTGTGATAGGAACTAAATTTGACCATTGACCAAATATATTTGTCTATGATTTGACGTAAAAAATGACGTTTGTAAGTCGCCATATTGGCGCTGATAGCAGTAGTGGGAGTATTTAGAACTAATACTAGTGATGACAACCAATAACGATTAAGCGGCCATTTGCAAGTTACGTCAAATTTAGTTCTCTTCCCTCTCACTGGGGGCGCTGATTCCGCTTCAAATAGGCACAAAAAAAGTGGGTATCATACCAGTCCAATACGGTACCAATACGGTCCAGCGTACTTGTATAATGGAGGTCAGTGAGCAAGACTTTAGTCGTCGGCTCTTGGGCTACATTTCTCACAGAATGGCAAACTTTCGCCCGCGATTTTTCTCAGGCATAATTTAAGCTGTGGCGATTCGAGATCGCTAATTATTATAATACGTATCAGTCTGGTGCTTATCGTGTAACGGTATATTATGTATGTCTGTAGTCTATACTTCGTAGAGCATTGTGGTAGAGACTAACGGCCGCACCCAGAGACACGTTTAATGAATAATGATGTATGAACTTTAATTTAATGAAGAGTTTGACAGATGTGTGGGTCTTATGTCAAAATCGTCATTTAATTATCATTAAGTAATTAATATTCGTCTCTGACCGCGGTATAACTTAGTAAGTGTATTTAATTAAAGTGTGTAATATGCACCCATATCTACTAATATTATAAATGGTACAAAAATTTTTTCTGGTCAAGAGAAAGAACAGATTTAATTTGTCAAAAATACTTCTTATCTCTGATGTTGACGTGCGTTAAATAGCTAAAGATGTTTGTTTACATTTTAAATTGTTCTCTATACTTACATAATATTATTAACAAATTATCGAAGATCAATAACAAAAAACTATTATGCTTCTAATTAATATGCATAATAATTATACAAAATGACACCTTCTATTACTAATTAGTAAATAAGTACTGTTTATTTAGCAAACGGATACGCTACGAGTAATTTCTTCTATAGAATATTATAGGTACCTAAATACAGGGTGCAATTAAACCTTCCTGCCAAATTTTGATATATTGATCCTTGTTAAAAATAAAATACACGTGTTTTTTCTTTTATAGTCACTCAGTACTAAAATGCTGAGAAGTAGCTTCCGAAAGTTATCCTAAAAACACTACAATTAATGGACACGATGCGTCGGCCGCGCGTGATGTGCCCCCGCGCGCGCGCCTCATCCCGCGTCACCCCCTCTCATTCCCCCGCGCCGCGAGTGACCATTCTGCAACGATTTTAAATGGGATAAAATATGTCATTGAAAAAAAATAACACCCAATATTTTTTTTTGGTTAAATGGACTCTCCTAATGATACCTAAAGCCCTGGAAAAAATTTGGCAGGAAGGTTTAATTGCACCCTGTATAATTTCTTCTTTAAAGGCCCCGCTACATGTTGGGCCATGAATCATGGTGCGAATGATGATTGTCACCATGATCGCAACGCTGTCGGTTGCACAAGCGCAACCAAAACTCTATATCACGGCTGCTACTTTCACAGTGAACTCTTCATATGGGACACATACACATCCTAAAGTATTATAATGATTTCTTAGGCTTACACAAGTATTACACATATTAAATTAAATCACTTACAGATTTTGTCGGGGAGCATTTTTTAAATCTCAGCGTTTTGCCTCATAGAAAGTGCAGACTATTTCCTGATAAGGAAAATCCAGTCGACACTTTGAAACCTCGTTGATACTGGTTATGAAATAGACAACTTTCTTTTGTAACTTATTATCTTATGCGCCCTCTTTAAGGCCATCCCCCGAGCAAGCGACCTTGACCATACATTTGGTGCGTTGCCAAGGTCGCACAAAAATCCAATTTTTTTACTTATCTTAGTTCAAAATTGATCTAAAAAAAAATTAAAACGGGGAATATGTAGGTAATGAAATTGTCTATCTATTGTCGTGTGTTTCAAATAAACGTAATTTGTAAATACTAGGGAGATGCTGAAAGTATGCTTCAATTTTAATAAATTGGTATTACTTTAGAAGCTAATATCATGAGTATAATAAACAAAAATAGAAAATTTAAAACGGGGAAAAGAATGTTGATATACTGAAGATTATTGCTGTATTTTTATTATAACTTTGTAGCTTTCAAATTATGAGTTTATAAGGCTCTAAATACGGTAAATTACGGAATCTCCGTAGGGGAAGGCCCTTAAACATTGGCATTTGGTCTATATTCTATGATGATTGATGGACAAATATAGGCGATTACGAACGTCTAAAGCAATCTATAATTAATCATCTGTGATCGACGCAGATTACTGCATTTATTCTGCTGTAGCTATGATGAAAAGGTAGAGTTGGTCTTGCATTTTATGTTATTGGACTATTGACTAATACAATATTAGGCAAATATAGAGGCATATTCGTGTATGATTCTTCATTGACGGCGACCGTGTATGATATAGATAGCTTTGCAATCATGGCCATTCATCAGCCCAACGTAAAGAGGGGCCTTAAAATTATCGGCAACCACAAACATAGACTAGATTAGCTTATTCATATTATTAGTTATATTCCAACAAAAAATGCTCACAATTGCTCAGTTTTTGCACAGCTGACCCAGTGCACGGGGTATTGAACTATTCGGCACGCGTGGGTCGGCCGCTAGTGACGTCATCGTACCTTTTGCCGATCCTAATATTCGGAAGGAATTCCAAGGTCTGGAAAACAATAAATTTTGATGTGAAACATGTACCGTCGCCCGTCGGAGAAATAATTGATTCATGTTTGGCATGACTAACCCGACGAAATGACGTGGGTTTGTCATCTGAGTATGGATATATTTCACCGATAGTACCTATATTTGCATTGTAGAGCGAGCCAGGAGTGGTGAAGCCGGATCAGCCGTTAGCTGCAACATCCTTGTTATTATTATAAAATGTGTATTAGTCTGTCTCTCTGTTACATTTTAAGCCACCGAACCGATTTTTATGAAATTCGGTACGGAGTTACATAGAGTGCCGACTGCCGGTAAAGAAAATATCAGATAGGTTTGTTTTATCTCTTTTTTTAGTCAGCGTTAGGATGTTATAGGACTCATGATTTTTATCACTTTGTGTAACCTATTAGCCAGCCCCGGATTTATACCGCATAGGCCACGGCCTAGGGGAGGCGACGTCTATATTGGGCCGACAGATTTCGTACATGGGGCGGCGGAAATAAAGTGGCCTACACTCATCTATAGTACTAATATTATAAAGCGGAAGAGTTTGTTAGTTTGTTTGTTTGTTTGTTTGAACACGCTAATCTCAGGAACTACTGGTCCGATTTGAAAAATTCTTTCAGTGTTAGATAGTCCATTTATTGAGGAAGGCTATAGGCTATATTTTATCACGCTAAGCCTAATAGGAGCGAAGAAATAGAGGAAAGTGTGAAAAAAGGGGGGGAAATTATTTGAAAAGGCTTATTTGAACGCGCTAATCTCAGGAACTTCTGGTCCGATTAAAAAAAAAATTCTTTCAGTGTTAGATAGCCCATTTATCGAGGAAAGCTATAGGCTATATTTTATCATGCTAAGACTAATAGGAGCGAAGAAATAGAAGAAAATGTGGAAAAAACGGGGGAAATTATTTGAAAGGGCTTATCTCACGAACTACTAGAGCAATTTTTCTGTTATTTGGGTCAGATAAGAAGTAGACCACGTGAAAGATCATAGGCTATTTTTTGTAGACTGATTTGTCTGTGAAATATCTAATTTACACGGGCGAAGCCGCGCGAAACGTCTAGTAAAAAAATATAAATCCGACACTGCTACCATCACATCACTAGCTTGGACGAGCTACATGAGGTATTGTCCTCACACAATAGCATTCTGTTGTTGCCACTTGCTACGACTTACCGTGGACAACCTGTAATCAGTAGGTTTTACGATTTGAGACGTTAAGGCCTCCCTTCACGATGGGACATATGCAGCCATGATTGTCTACATGATTGCGAAGCTGTCATGCCTCTTTACACGTGCGTAATCGCTTGTTTTCACTTTTCACGATCGAACTTGTCGAACTAATCGATCCGGTCGAACTGATCGATCCGGTCGAACTGATCGCAGGCCGACCTGATCGGAGACCGGACTTGTTTTGTGTGTTCCCGTGTCTGGTCCGGTCAGATCGGCCTGAGATCAGTAAGACCGGATCAATCGGCCTCCCTGTATATGGGGGCCTTAAAAGAAAATGTCGTATCCGAAGATGAAATAGATCATCATTCTCGTGGTATGGAGATTCTTTGAGTTCTGGAAAAGGATACTGGATAGGTTTTACGCCGGAAAATGTGATATATCTACTACGCAACAAAGTAGCAGGCGACATCTAGACTAGTAGTAATAAACGCGTACTAGCCAGTAGCCACCAACCCGTCTTCACCTGACTATAGTCGATACTCGATAGTTCTCAGAAAACCAGCATTCATTACGATAATTATTATTTTACAACTTTTACGAATCGCCTAGTGATGAGCCTGACTTGTTGTTTTCGATGGAAAATGTGTTTATTATTTTTGCTCAAACTGTAATATGTATCCGTTTGCGTCAATTTCTGTATAATCGCTATTATAATATGTAATGATATAAAACATACAGATTAATTATATAACATTTGACGCTATCTTTATGTGCATTGTTTAATGTAAGTACTTAAATATTGAGAGTTGAACATGATTTAATTATGTAGATCTGTCGATCTAAATCTACTTTTACTTATTGTTAAAAAAATGTAGAGTTCTTAAAATTTGAAAGTTATAATTAACAATATGACAAAAATTATAATTAAAGTGTAATCACTTTAATGCAGTATCTTATAAATTATTTATATCTTTTAAATTATTTATTATTTAGTAAATGTAACATGGTGCAGTTTGCAGCCATCCCCTGAGCAAACGACCTTGACCATACATATTTTGCCGCGTTGCCGAGATTGCACCAAAATCCTATTTTTTTACTTTAAATCTTAGTTCAAAATTGACCTAAAAAAGAATTCAAACGTCCAGTATGTAGTTAATGAAATTGTCGATCTATTGGCGTGTGTTTCAAATAACCGTAATTTGTAAATACTAGGGAGATGCTGAATGTATGCTTGAATTTAAATAAATTGGTATTACTTTGGAAGCTGATATCATGAGTATACAAAACAAAAATAAGAAATTAATAACTATGAAAGGAACGTTCATATACTGAAAATGATTGCTGTATTTTTATTATAATTTTGTAGCTTCCAAATTATGAGTTAATAAGGCTCTAAAAACGGTAAATTACGGCATCTCCGTAGGGGGAGTGTCTTAAGCCTTCACCTTCATTTCAGAGCGAATAAAATAGTGCATTAAATAATGAATTAATAATAATTATATATACTACAATAAAGTGACACAAAAAAGTAATTTAAATGAAATGTGTAACAATTTCGTAGGGTAATTCATAACAAACAGACAAAGATCCCCGATCTCTTTCAAACACAATCAATGCTTCCACTTGACTGCGCCCGCCATTTTTGTTTTTTTTTTCTTTTTCCCGCGGCGTCTTTTGCCAGTAAACTAGGGTTCCCTCCCGTAGAGTGTGTTGAATCGATTTCTTATGGTAATGTCTAAATATTACGGATTTTGCTTTCGTAGACGAGAAGCAAGGTTTATAATTTTTTACAGACTAGCTGATGTGTTTCGACTTTCGCGACTTTATTTGCCAATTTTTTTTATCAACGAATATTGGCATTGTCATGGTTAGAATATCAGAGGGATTCTAGACACCGATACTGACAATGGCCGGTTACATTTAGGCCGGGATAAATAGTCAGTACCCAAGATGCATCTCAGTCTCAACTCTCAAGACACGGTTCAGGCTCTGTGATTGGTTGGCTGTCAAAATTTGGACCAATTATAGAGCCGAACCGCGTCTTGAGACCGAGATGCATCTTGAGTACTGACTATTTATACCGGCCTTAAACAACCCAGCAACATGATAGGAGTCACTTGATAGTTGATAGTGCCCAATGTGTGTGCTAAATACTTTTAGAGTTTAGACATTAATTTTGAATCCAAAATCCAAATCCAAAACCTGGCTAGCTCTGGTAACTTGTAATAACAGGCAAGTTAAAATAAATCTCACACGGATGACGGAACCCTCCTTTTCGAAAACATTTCTTGGTCGTTTTTTTACTAAAGGTTGCTGTGGACGAGCGCAGGTAATTATTATTAAAGAATTGACACCTTCTCACGAGCTTTTGTGTGGGGTGGCGAAATGACTAGCACTGTCATGGCGTATAGGTACAGCGTGATACTTGTTAGGAATGTATATTTGGTCAAAATCTGCGATCTTTGATGTAAGTTAAGAAGTCAACTTTTAAAGTTGATTTAAAATCTTTCTTTTTTCTTAACGGCACGTCGGAAAAGTGTCTGTAGTTTTTTATTTAGCTACATATAACAACTAAAAGTATAAATCATTTTATTTCAAAACACATACATATAGCAATACTATGATAGAGTACACTAGAAAGCGCGAGTAGTTAATTATTAATAATTATTATTTATTATTAATAACTTTGTCCGGTTTTCTCCTCCTTCGACGTCTCTGAAACTATCAATAAATAATTAATCCATGGCAAACGCTTTGTACGCTATGTAGTGCAATACTTTGAGTACTGGGAAAGGATATAGGAACGTTTTTATTTCGACTATCGATTCGGTTCTCGAGCGACATACGACGGGCGAAGTCGCGGGCAACAAAAAAGTTTATTACTTACCCAAAATGTAACTTATCGTCACACCCTGTACGTTGAAGGGCCGCCCAGGTAGCCCTATATATTTGCCGAGCCCTCGACTCCTGCGCAAGCCGCAGCTGACCGGGCTACTTGTGCCGTCATTATGGTGACAATTTCAAGGGCCTTTGTGGCACCATTATATGACTGTTCAGTTTAATGGTTTAAAGAACTTGAGGTTTTCTTGAGAATGTTGGTATTATTATGTAATTTATGCATTTATAAGTATAGCTATTTAATATATTTCACCACCGCCTGTTTCACCACTTCCTGATAAGTGTCGGATAGACTATTCACCACTTAACTTGTCAGATAGAGTATGGATAATCTGTCAAAAAAGTTGTGGATGGCCCATCCGGCACTTTATCAGGAAGTGGTGAAACAGGCCCTTAAAGTAAGATAGTATATTGCTAGGAAGTAGGAAGACGAAAAAGCTAGCGTCGCGCGTCGTGGTCGCGCTTATGACTTTTATTATGCCTTGTGATAATTTTTTGTGCAACGTCTCTATAGTAAATATTACGCAAAGGTCGGAGCAGAGGGCGCTTCTAGCACATACAGTAAATAATCCAACATCCGACATGTTGCACACGTCACACGTCATATCAGAATGTTAATAGAAGCGTTGTCAAACGTCGAACAAAACTTTAAGTTTACCGTCTATGCTAGTCGTGCCGCTAGCGTGAAAACTGAAAACAATCCAGTAACATTATTATCCTACTATCTAAGGCCCGTATAAACAGTCAGTACTTAAGATGCGACCCAGTCTCAAGACGCGATTCGGCTCTGTGATTGGTCCAAATTTTGACAGCCAACTAATCACAGAGCCTGAACCGTGTCTTGAGACCGAGATGCATCTTGAGTACTGACTGTTTATACGGGCCTAAAAGCCGAGCTTTGTGAGGGCTCGCGTCGTTAAACCAAACCTTGACTGACTCATCATTAACACATGTAATAAAAATTGATTAGCACAAATCAATAGGCGTGAATGTGATAGTTTTTCCGTAAAGTGTACCACAAAATGTACAGGTTGCGGGATATAGTAGGGCTCCGGCTCGCTTCTCTCGCCCTGATTATGCTTTGGCATAAGAGATGTTTTTGCCCTTAGATGACGTGAATGCCGTGGCTGAGGAGTCGCAAGTGCGTTGCTGGGAATTGCTAAAACGGTCGTCGGCTGGCAACACCAATAGCGGGCAATGAATATTGATTGTTTTCGATCCGACATCAGCCATCAGACAATTGCCCGTCTGCTCTTTAATTCACCATCAATCACACGTTGCCATGGTGACGAAACACATCCCAAATGTGCCATACTACAGAGTATAGACTACAGAGCTATCTTGTGAAAAACATGGAACCTGCATTACCCTACATTCCATGTAACCTTTTAACAGGAAATAAGAATATTGCAATAGTATATTACCTATCCGTTCCACAGATTTTAAAACTATGGCGCCATGTCAATAACATGTATCAAAATTGTCAAAATGGCCCCAAACAACTAAGGGTGGGTTGCACCAGAGGCGTGGTTATAGTTAAAGTTATGGTTATATAGGTCTACCAGAATCTGCTGGCAAATTTTGACAGCAGATTTTCCAAAAATATCCTTGATCATTGGATAAATTTATATATTTGCACAGAATCAGCCGCTATTAGGAAAAAAAAGGATAAAAATGTTTTATTCCAATTACCCCGGTATTGCTAGAGTCAATTTACTTTCTCACTTTTTGCCATCAGATTCTGGTAGACCTATAGTCATGGTCAAAGTTATGGTTATAGTTAAGGCTAACTTAACTTTAACCTCAACTTTGATCACAGAATTTGACAGATGTCTGTTGCGTTTTTTTTTTGTTAATGGGGTACGGAGTATAAAAAATGAATTATCCGTAAAAATTTACAGGATATAATAATATATTAGATATGTGTATAATGTTGTTATAACAAATATATGAGATAGAATATTTGTTATAACAACACTGTGAGCCATAGTAACGATTATTATTCCGTGGTTACAATTATTTTCAAGAAAAAAAATTCGATTAAGTAAGTTGGTACAACCCACCCAGTGGGACCATTAACAGATCATGCTTTTCAAGCGCCTCGACACTATTATAAAGTTTTCATCGAAAAAATGCGTTTATTAAAAAGTTATGCAAAAACGTACATACATAATATTACATAATATTATAAACAAAACATTGTTTTATCAGCGGATAATTATTAAACGGCGTTTGATAACATAAAGGTTACATTGATGTAGATTAACATGTTACCGTTAAAGACTAAAGTGTAGCATGTCAATAAGGTGACTATAAATAACAACCCTGCAAGGATGTTTCCGGGCTTGACGCAAATTGAAATAGGACATAATATAGGTGCCTACCAGAATCTGATGGCAAAAAGTGAGAGAATAAAATGACTCTAACAATACGGGGGTTATTGGAATAAAACATTTTGATCCGCTTTTTTTCTTATAGCGGCTGATTCTGTGTGTTAAACATGCAAATATAAAAATTTATCCAATGATCAAGGATATTTTTTAAAAATCTGTTGTCAAAAATTGCCATCAGATTCTGGTAGGCTTATAGTTATTACTGCAATGTTTTCACGCTAGAGGCAGCACCAGCATATACAGTGAACAAAAAGTTTTGTTTGACGTTGGAAAACGTTTCTGTCAATATTCTGACATGACGTGTTCAACATGAGGGTATAGCAGGCTTTGCATTTATGACGTAGGTTACACGAATCAGTCTGCCATCAGTATTCCGTCAATCTATGGACTGTGTGTGACGGAATACTGATGGTTATAAAAAGAACATATAAAAAAAGATCAGTCCATCAATCCGTGGGTTAGACGATCAGTTTTTCGTCAATCTTTACCAGACTGATGGATCAGATTGATGAAAAACTGATCGTGTAACCTACGTCTATGCCTTGATGTGTCTTTGACGTTCTTGTGTCTATCTAAGGAAACGTGCAGGAGCTATAGGTGGGGCAGGACATGCCAAGCAAATAAAAGTACAAGGTTCAGATTTGTGACGTCAGTAGACAGCACGTCATATATAAGAGAACGCGCAAGGACTAAAGTATAAACATGACTGCTCATTTCGCAGCACCGTAGTCCTCATAGCATACATTCCCTGTGGTTTTTTTTAACGAATTTAACTAGTCACTGTAACAAATGTCGGTATTCCGACATTGCCAGCAGCTCAAAACACTGGGTCAATGTTGTAGACAGAGACCGCTTCTGCCCGCAACTCGCTACTGATAAGACGTGAAAGAACATTGTTTTCGTCTCTTCTAGAAAGGGGGAGGGGGAGAGGGACATAGGCGCCTCTTTGAAATATAATTCATCCATACTTATATTATAAATGCGAAAATGTGTCTGCCTGTTATCTCTTCACGCCCAAACCACTGAACCGATTTTGGTACTTTTAATTCCGGGAAATGACATAAGTAGGATACTTTTTATCCCGGAAAATGTACGGTTCCCGCGTGATAAACGAATTTTGACGCAAGGCAGCTGCTAGCGTCAACTAGTCTATACATATAATAAAATCGTAGAAGTAAAATTTTTGTACATTGAAAATAAACTTGAAAAAACGAGTCAGGGGCATGTTAGAAGTGTAGTAGAACACATCTCAACTGTTTTTGAAATTTTTGTTTCTCTGTCTGTTTGTCTGTTTGTACAGGCTAATCTCTGAATCCGCTGGAGCGATTTCAATGAAATTTGGCATGATGATCAAAGTGATTATCAATTCCAGCAAAGGTCGACATCTTTATAACTTTTCCCTAATATTCATGAACGATTAACCAAACACGGGAGGGATATTGACGACTGCGTATCTCAATTCCTTAACGGCCATGAAATTTTAAAGTCAAACTTTACGGATCTAAATTAGTAGATAGCATCACCTATGTGCTCGACTGAAGGCAGTATGTTTGAACAAACCACTCATCATGTTCTCTGGGAGAGTTTTTTCTGGCAAGACGAAAGAACTACAATGCTAGACAACCTACATTGTAAATCTGATGTCGCATACTACGGTGATATTGGGACAGTGCTAGGAACTTCCGTGCCTGCAAGCGTTTTTGTCACAATTATTATTGGAAACAGTCTAACACAGCAAGTTCCAATATTTATTTAGCTATTGTAGCTCAGTAGTCACAATTATTACAGTTTATATTCGTGGTGCTCCTCCTTCAGTGATTTGACATTCGGTTACTGCAACTTTGTGCTATCTCAGCTTTTAATGGGAAGGGGAATTAGAATTCTTCATACTTCTATTTCTTCTGATTAATTTCGTTGCGGGTCCCAAACCAGTTTGAACATGTCCTTCGGGCTCCCTAAGATCATAATATCAAATTTTAGGGAAGCATCACGATTCCTGACCTACAAGAGCAAGAGGTAAAAGTTAAAGAGGTATAGATGCCTACATTAAATATCCCGTCTTCTTTCGTCTTTCCTCTATCTCCGTCACATGTTTCTGGCCCCTGTTGTCCACGCCAAGCGGTCTTCGAAGAAAGAATTTTCAAAACGATATCTGTGGTTCAAGCCCCGCCGACGCAAGTTACTTATAAGAGCTTTCAATGTTCCTGGGTCTTTGATGTTAATTAAAAATTTCGAGTGTATTGTACCTAATATTAATCCTTATCCAAATAAAATAGTTTTTGATGGGTATTAAATTTTCTAAATCTCGATTATAATAACACCCATTCACGCGGACGAAGTTGCGGGCAACAGCTAGTTTATAATAATATTCGTATTGATTGTTATACTAAGTAATAGGTTTAGTAATAGTTGTTAGTCTTTGTCCGGTTGCCAGGTGTTCGGTATTCTACCGAACGGTTCGGTATTTTAGCACCGTGTTCGGTGTTCGGTATGACAAAAATACCGAAGTATGGGCGGTTCGGTATTTTTTTTTTTTTTTTTTTTTTTGATTATTTTGTCTCGCTAATAAACGATTCAATTGTTAGATTTGACGCAATCAGCTTACTTACTTAGTGCGACAGCCGTAATAAATTAAGTGTGGACATGGTGAAGGCTGAATTATGTATTCGATGTAATTTCAGTCGCGACATGTCGCGAAATGTATG
This sequence comes from Cyaniris semiargus, assembly GCA_905187585.1. NCBI lineage: Eukaryota > Metazoa > Arthropoda > Insecta > Lepidoptera > Lycaenidae > Cyaniris > Cyaniris semiargus. Next base: position 2,533,405 of record LR994549.1, read on the forward strand.
GGACAGTTAAAGCAAATAAGACATTGCTGGAAGCTTGCGTAAGTGAGTTTTTTTTTAAATAAGTAATTAGGTTAGCTAGTTGCTCTTGAGCAATGCTTCTTTGTATTTTAAGTTAATAATAATATAGATATGTAAATAAATTATTATAACTCTTTTTTAGGGTTCCATACCGTACCCAAAGTGTAAAAACGGGACGCTAAAGGTATTACTAAGACTTCGTTGTCTGTCCGTCTGTCTGTCTCCAAGCTGTATCTCAAGAACAGCTATAGCTAGACTTCTGAAATTTTTACAGATTGTGTATATCTATTGCCGCTACAACAACAAATAGAATAATAAAATAAAATAAAATTAATATTTAACAAGGGGCTCCCATACAACAAAAGTGATTTTTTTGGCCTTTTTGTTCTATTTCAGTAATGGCAACAGGTAGGTGAAATTTTCACAAAGGCCTTAATTAATGATGTACTTTAGTAATCAATAATAATATTAAAATAAAATATATATTTAAGGGGTGCTCCCATACAAAAAACATAATTTTTTGGCCTATTTTTGCTCTATAATGGCACGGAACCCTTCGTGCGTGAGTCCGACTCGCACTTGGCCGATTTTTTGTTTGCTGTTCGGTATTTATTTGAAAAAGACCTGGCAACCCTGGGCTCCACACGGGTAGATACATACAGCAAATTCTTATTTACCTTTTGCCACATAAAATGTAGCCTACGTCCGGTCCCTCCCTGTAGTCACTGGTCAACTATACATCTCTATTGTATTTCGGAACCTATAACAATTTGATACATACATGTACTTCTGATATTCAGTATTATTTGAGTTTAAAAATTTATTGTCTACTTATATCGTTTCGTTTGAAGCGTGGCTCTTGAAGTCTTGACTCGGCGATAGTGGGTTCGATTCCCGCGTTGGAAAAATGTTGTTTTCAAGTTTGTTTAGGACAATGCAGGTTGTCTGTTTATTTGACAAAAAAGATGATTCTGCGTCGAAGGGGCATTTAAAAAGTCGGTCCTGCGCAGTGGGACGGATGAAAGACCAGCGAGAGATCACTCGCTGGTCTGTCATCCGTCCCACTGAGTTATGAGAGTAAAGGAAGAGAATTCTCTTGAGTATATACTACGCATACGCTTGGGCACCAAATAAACCCTTCCGGCGCAACTAGTCTAGTTTGAAAGAAACCGATTACCATCACCTAAACCGGTGTGGGAAGCATTATTACCCGTAAAGTAGATTCTCTATATAAGGCTATTAAAAGTCTGAAAGATATTTAACTCATGATCTGGTGCATCTGTGCCATTTGCCTAGGGCTGCCTTCACCTAAATTACCGTCGCCGGTCAAGCACGACAAAAATCCCGGACATTATAGCGAAATGTGGTTGTTTGCCCGGACACCTCTTAAAAAGTATTAACGATTACGTTTTGGCAAGTCCTTGAAATCGTACTTGATTTTAATCAGAGAAGAAACTGCGTGTCTGCAGCGAGTTTTTATCTTTCCTTTGTTGCTGCATGAATAAAACGTTTTTTTCAAAAATTTCTCTCAACAAATGTGTCCGGATTTTACCCGGATACTTTTCAAAAACCCTGCCGGACGGTCCCCGGATGCCCTTCAAACTAGGACAAATCCGAGGAAAACCGGACGGATGGCAGCCCTATTTGCCCAACATTGCGTCAGGCGTGCTCGCGTTTGTCCGCCATTTAATCGTTCCCGTGACCCCGTGACATCCGACTGAGGTTGTGCTCACAGGTATTGAATAAGGCTATCTAGGCAGGAGAAAGGTTTTGTAAAATCAATTGTTTAAATAGTAATTTTGGGTTTGTAAAATAACAGTCGCCAATTGCCATTGGTAAATTAGCACTAATAATGTACGTGAAACGTTAAACTGTCAAAAAACTCAGAAACAGTTGCAGATTTATCATGATCGAGCCAAACCGGCTGTACTCCTGACCTTTACCTGGTCAAGTTCAGACTCAGTAGCGGTAGAAGCGCACTTGGTGGCTGGGTGTCTGGGTAACCTCGCTGCTATTTCGGTACGTCGCGTGACTGACGGAAATACAACGAGACAATTAATAGGAATTTTCGAGACTTACCGCCGTACTCAGAGACATTTAACTATGATTAACCTTCAATTTAATGAAGAGTTTGACAGGTAGTGTATGGGGCTTATGTCAAAATTTTGAATTAATTACATTTAAGCAATTAATGTTCCACTCTGAGTGCGGCCGTGTCTAAACATTACGTCAGCAATGTCAAACGCATACAATATAACGCGACATAATTTCGGCATGGTGTGTCAACGGTAATTTAAAATAAATTGCAGGCGGAATCATGCCGAACTTCCGCCGCGGAACTTCGGCATGGTGTGTTTAGACACTTACGGCCGCACTCGGTAATAGTTAATTATTGTTATTTAACATTAATGTAAAGGAGAGTTTGATTTATCTTTATCAAATTAAAGTTAACTCCTAACTAGTAAAAAAACTTGTTTGCTTTGTTCAAAATCCTGTTTAGAAGTATTTTTTCCTTCGTGTCGAGTTATTGAAAAAATGTTCATTAATGAATATTGCCTTTAAAGCGGCTACTTTAAAGTGGAGCTGGGCAGGGCACGTCTCTCGTATGCACCCGGACAGATGGGCACGTCTAGTTACGGAGTGGCTACCGATCGGTCGGCGAAACAGAGGCAGACCCAAGAAAAGGTGGCGCGACGAACTAGACGCTGTTGATAAAGAGTGGCAAAATACAGCAAAGGATAAAGACATGTGGAAGGAAAGAGGGGCGGCCCAGTAGTGGGATCACCATCGACTATCAATAATATTAAAATATTTCCTTCCTTAAACGTCCACCCAAAACCCCCACCAGCGCATGTTAAGGTCGGATTAAAAAAAACAGACGTATCCATGGTGCGTACTCCGAAACTAGGGCAAAGCCTCGCACCACTAAAAGATACCACGCCTATCTGCAAGGAAAAGTCAGGATACGAATTCTTTTTTTAAATCTGTGAATCTAGACTCTGGAGTATCCTAAGTCCTAACGTATAGTTTGTTTAAAGAAAGTAGCAGCAATTTCCTTTCGACTCGCGTTCAAACTCTTACATTCTTTTTGGCCCTATAATGTATCATAGCTCCAATTGCTTCGGCTTTAAAGCGCCATCATAATGGCGACATATTAAAGTCATTATGGTGACATAATGGCGTCATAATGGCTTACAAGTGGCATTATTATGGCATCATAATATCAACAAATAAGCTTGACGGACTTGACGAGAATAATCACGGGAGGAAGTTAAAGCGAAGGAAAGTAAAAGCATAAACTTATTTTTATTATTATATTCCGATTCACATAAGAGATCGTATCCAAGAAGCGAAAGCCGATACCCGAGCGTAGCCCGCCGGGAAACCGCCCTCACACCGACTCGCACCGAATGATACCACACCCACCTGGAAAGATAAAGATAGATTGAGCGCAAGAAGAGAAAAGAAGAAGGTAGGCTACGTACAAATTAATGATCGCTCGGCGGAAATGAAGGGAGCAATTGGTGCATGTGTGATAAGCCCGCTGTACACATGGCCAACGCATTGAGCCAGCGCATTAGGCCCACGTGTAGAGGCCTACTTGGCCATAAGTTGGGAGTGACATTCCGTACCCTAAACGTTGGTTATGCGCTGGCTGAATGCGTTGGGCCAATGTGTACAGCGGGCTTTAAAGAAAGCTTGTTGCCAAAAAAACGACGCAGCGCAATGGATCAAATTGGCTTTCACTCCTGTGACTTTCGGTGCTTTGTTGCTAGCATACCGAAGTCAATGACGAAAGTTCTACTACCTTTTTATACGCCTCCGACTACGCAACGGAAAAAGCTATGTTTGACTTCCCTCTCACTCTTATCGGTGCTTCGTTACTATCGCTTTGAAGTCAACGTCGAAAGATACCTTACCAACTGGTTGCCAATAGTGAGTGGTCCACCGGAGTCGCTGGTGCAGATGTTCCGTCCTTCGCCGCTGGTACACAACGTGGAGGAGACGACTACGAAGGGTCCGTAATGCGCCGCGCACTCCGCGTTGTTGATCACCCGCAGGGTCACGAAGTTCAGGGTCGGGGAGACGCTGCCTCCTGGAAATTGCAGAAAACGATATAATATGTAATATTATCATTTTAAGGACGCTATCACACTTTTTCACAAACATCAGCGATTTTCAGGTACCATTTTAAAGAATTAGGAGTCACACTGCGAGGATATCTACACCATAAAAATTTTATAGCCGCATACAAAATTTTCACATAAATACGTTTTAACCATCACAATAATCGCAAAAGATTAAAAAAATGGGGTTCGATTAGGTACCAGTATAGCTAAATACACTGAATTGGCTTTTGATTTTCTTCAGACATGACGCCGACTTTTCAGACGATGACGATTTCCAATGGGCAATGACTGCACGACATATAGGTTACGAAACCGACACCTGACACCATGTATTGTTAGGTGCTTATAAAATATAAATAATAACACGTATGAAGTATTACTGCAATGATATATTCATGTTTTAATTACTTTAATACAAAAAGACAATAATGACGCCATCTTGGCAGAACGCGCAATAGTGATGTTCCCTGACAATAGTGAAGGGCATCAATACTCATAATACTAAGGAAAACAAATATACAAAAAAAAAAATACTGCTTATTTAGTCCCCTGTACGAATAGCTAAACATTTTATATAAAAATAAATAACATTTCCATTTATAAGAAAAATAAGAAACGCTCTCAAATTTCTTCATACATTTTCGCCCTATCAAGAACGCGGCGAGCGTCGTAACCGCCACTGTACAAGGCGCGCTCATATGAATGTTATTTTAACGTCCTTAACGTCGATATTCGTACTGACAGACATCGACCTGCTAATTTTTATGTGATAGCGTCCTTAATTGTGTGAAGTATCATTTGTCTTGCGACTGTCTGTCGCTGACTTTTACTTTATAGGCTGACATCTCATTGAATGATGTTGGCTAACGCGAATAATAATTAGGCGTCCATTAGACGGTCATGCCCTGGTCAGTCAATTCCATCAATCATGACTTTCGTTTGACTGTTGGTGAATGTTGGATACACATTACACAGTCATTCCGACTGATTGTCAGTCATACGCAAAACTTCACAAAGAATACACGTGTTCACGCAAGATAATTATGGACGATATCGATTGACTGACTGACGCATGATTGACGAAATGCCATTAAACGTTTACTTAAAAGTCATGATTGATGGTTGCATGACGTAAAAACCAAAATATCCAGAAAACTGTCAATCAATTTCATGCAACCATCAGTCACTGCATTACACGGCAGGTTATTCAACAGTCACAGCCATGACTGTGGTAAAACTGACAGCAAAACCTACCGTGTAATGGACGCCTTACGTCGGTAAAAAAAAATCTGAATAGGTAACTAAACAGTATCTATTCATTTTAGTGCTTAAGGCGAATAGAGTCGTGAAATGGTCATTTTGTTTTTCTGACTACTCATTCATTTCTGGCAGGAAAAAGTTGAAAAAAATATATGTGAAAGATCAGTTCAATAACTAATATATCAAAATTTTTTGCTGCTGTATGTCTTGCCCTTGCTTCAATAAAAAAATAATACGTGACATCGATTTTCGATTTGAAATCGGGACTCCTCCTAAACGTCTGTGATATACGATATTTTTTTTGCGTAGATATATTTGGAATCTATTATTCTTGAATATCAGCATTTTTTATAAAAATCAAACAATATTTTCTTTTGAAAGATATCGAAAAACAGCATTTCCGAACGATTTGGTTCAAAGGTGGTCTGCGCGGGCGCGGGCGGCAGTCGTCCGTTCAAGTACTCCTCAGACGTGGAGGTTGTGCCACTCGTTGCCAAATCTTGCCGAGCTATCGAGCGCGTTTGTGTGCATTAGAACACTACGATTTTTGTATGAGTGTTTATGTAGAGTAGATAGAGTACAATTAAGGCCATCCCCCGAGCAAACGACCTTGACCATACATTTGACGCGTTGCCGAGATCGCACAAAAATCCTATTTTTTTTACTTATCTTAGTTCAAAATTGATCGAAAAAAAATTTAAAACGGGGAATATGTAGTTAATGAAATTGTCTATCTATTGTCGTGTGTTTCAAATAAACGTAATTTGTAAATACTACGGAGATGCTGAGAGTATGCTTCAATTTTAATAAATTGGTATTACTTTGGAAGCAAATATCATGAGTATAATAAACAAAAATAGAAAATTTAAAACGGGGAAAGGAATGTTGATATACTGAAGATTATTGCTGTATTTTTATTATGACTTTGTAGCTTTCAAATAATGAGTTTATAAGGCTCTAAATACGGTAAATTACGGAATCTCCGTAGGGGAAGGCCCTTAACGTAAAAAGATTGTAATGTGGTTCGCGCATGGACGCTCTTATGAACAGTAATTGTTATTTACTTCATGATTATTTTTAGTTATAAGTTGATTGTTTCGCGCGTATAGACGTTATAGTATTAATATATGTTTAAATAAAACAAGTGTATATAAATATAAGTGTAAATAATCGTGTTTATTTATTAACTTTCATTAATTAAATAAAAAATCAATGACATACCCGACCCCCCAAACAATCCCTCAGTGTTCCCAAATGAAACCCAAACGACTCCCGATGACCCCCAAGCTAGGACATCGAAACCCGGAGCCAATTTTCAAAACCCGGGTTTTCGGGTTTTTGTTAAATGAAAACCCGGGTACCCGGGTTTTTCGTTTTTTTTTGGGTTTTCTTACAATTCAAAGATTAACGATGCGAAAATACTTCAAATATGATTTTCAGCGTTTGCCAGCACCTATCCAGAAAAATACTATTTAAATACCATAGTGTGGGGTCACGGCAGTGCCCAACCAAGTCTCGAGTGAACGGGCACGGCCGTATCATACTTTTATCGAAGGGACTATTTACCTCTCCTATATTATTTTTGGATCTTATCAAAGGTAGGGATTAAGATTTTCGGGCCAAGACTAAGTATTAGAACAAGCTTCACCTCCAAATTACATATTGTATTAATAAAATGTATTTGTATTTTATGCAATATATAAAAATTTATCAGGAATTTTTGAAGACAGTAATTGGAAGAATAATCTTTGATATGAAATGTATGCCAACAAATCTTTATTTAATCTTTTACATTTTTATTGCTGATTGTCAAATTATTAATAGTTATTTAGTCGTAATTGATGTTTGGCATACTTTATCCCTGTAATTAAAGTTATGCGCCATATTTTTTACCTAAAATTGCCTTTTTTCTGGCTTACTAAGTTTAAGACCGAATTAGCTTTGCAAATTGTACTAATAATGTAATGTAATTGTAAAAATACTGTGGGCCAAACATCGATTAGTATTAATTATTTTAATTTGACAATCAGCAATAAAATATCTCATTCGAATAAAATTTTCAGTTTATAAAAAGAAATAAAGATTTGTTGATATATATCATTGATTTCTTATGGCCATAGAAAAATCTGTGATTGTTAAATAGAAACAATAAAATTCGGATTTTTTTTTTAATATCCATACTTCCATCCATACTAATATTATAAATGCGAAAGTGTGTCTGTCTGTCTGTCTGTTACCTCTTCACGCCCAAACCGTGGGAACCGATTTTGCTGAAATTTGTTATGGAGATACTTTGAGTTCCAGGAAAAGACAGGATACTTTTTGTCCCGGAAAAATGTACGGTTCCCGCGCGATAAATTAGTTTTGGCGCAACGGAGTTGCGGGCATCATCTAGTTATTCATAATTAAACAAAATACAATATTTTATAGGCAAGTCAGCCACTATTATCTATACTAATATTATAAAGCGGAAGAGTTTGTTTGTTTGTTTGAACGCGCACAAAGACAGACAGACAGACAGACAGACAGACAGACAGACAGACAGACAGACAGACAGACAGACAGACAGACAGACAGACAGACAGACAGACAGACAGACAGACAGACAGACAGATAGACAGACAGACAGACAGACAGACAGAGAGACAGACACACTTTCGCACATTTATAATATTAGTATGGATATGGATATAAATAATTAAATCTACAACAAAACCCGAAAAAAACCGGGTACCCGGTTTTCAATTAACAAAAACCCGAAAACCCGGGTTTTAAAAATTGGGCCCTGGTTTCGATGCCCAAGCTTAGGCAAGACAACTGCGGACCTAACCAAGACTTGAAAAATTATTTAGATACTGATTATTATTTTTTTTCAGTGCCTTTTAATAAATTAGACATAAATCATACTTGTTACTAAGCGTAATTCGTGTAGTATTAAACGTATTAAAGTTATTCGTAAAACATCTATTCATTCACAATAGTAATTCATTCTCATATAAATTTCACATTTTTAAAGCAAGTAGAAGGTAGGTAGTGGATTCGAGTAAAATAGGCAGTGATAAGTAAAGAGTGCTTCTGTTCGTCATACGCGCGCGTAATCTATGTACGATGTTTTCGTGCGGGGAGTGCAGGGACCTAAGCCACGCCCAAACGTCCAAGGTTATCGAGGACTCTATGCGCCTTAAAAACTACATTAGGCGTCCCAGATTATCTTAGAGGTCAAAATTCTTCCATTTATATCTTATCTAAACTAATTATTATTATTATTAGGCACCTGTGGTAATTAGGTAACCTTCTTATGCTAGGCGACTTCTTAACCTTAGCTTAGCTTACCGTCAAAAGTTAGTCCAAAGCCAGCGGCGGTTGCCCATTGACCAACAAAGTCATTGCCGCCTCCGGCTAAGTTCACTGGCTGAATCACGTCTGTAAAAATAATATAAGATCTACGTAAATATCACATGGTTGTAACTTGTATAAGATAGGTATAATGTATTTCAGGTACCCAATGTTCATTCAACAAAACAAAACAACAAAATCTAGTAATCCATATTTGAGGACAGTTTTAATTCATTTAGCGACAAATTTAATAACAAAATTAATCAAAACTGCAGTCATTATCCAGATATGGATAGATCCTGGATGCTGGACTGGATCAAAACATGCTTTTGGATGCTGAAAATGCTTTACGGTTAGGTACATTGAAAGTGGAAGAGACCGCTGAAAGCGGTAAGGTCGCTTATTTGCTATATTCTTATTACCTTGTGTGTGTTGTTTTTGTTATTTTAAATTGTTTATATGCAAAAATAAATAATTTATAAATAAGTCGATACTATATTTTAGGACAGGATCCAGTGAAACTGGAACTTAAAAAAATAAAAAAAAACTCCCACACCGGTTTCGGTGACGGTGGCCGGCTTCATTGAAACCAGGCCAGTTACGCAGCAGTAATTTTATAGTGCCCAACGGTGTGCGCAGTACACAAGAGCACTGTCTATTTCTTTTACTCTCATAACCCAGTGGGACGGACGACCGACACGACTGGCGAGAGATCAGGCGCAGGACCGACTTTTTACATGCCCATCCGACACATGGATCATCTTACTTGTCAGACAATCAGGTGATCAGCCTGCATTGTCCTAACTAAACTTGGAAATAACATGTTTCCAACGCGGGAATCGAACCCACGACCTCCGAGTCAAGAGCCACGCTCTAAACCACTGGACCACGGAGGCGTTAAGGTGACGCCGCGTTAAAGTAAAATAATCGTTTTTGGATATGTTTTAGATCGCTTGTTTTCTATGAGAATAAGAATAAGAATAAGAATGGATTTATTTTTAGCATCACACAATACATCATAATATAAGTCAGTGGTACATATCGACTATGATATTATTAAATTAATTTACTACAATGCTGTGTGACGCCAAAAATTGGCCCCAGCTCAGCAAACGCAGCAAGCAAGCCCGCTGCACTGATATTCTGCAGAGGCCAATGAGTGGCTTCACAACGCTACTAAACTAAACACAACATTTACAGAAAAAAAAAACAAATAATAATAGCGACAAAATGGAACAGCAAGAAATGGAAAGGCGTAAGCGACAAAATGGTTTTTGTCGCGTAATTTAAAAGCCATAAATATATTTCATATAAGCTATGGGCAAATTATAGTGTATGCTTTAACTAATATATGTACAAATTTTGGAAGCTTAAATCACTCTCCTCTGTTGGCAAAATTAGAATCCCTGTTTTTAAAGAGGTCTTTTTGATTAATTATTCTGTGTTATAAAAGTTGACCAATCGTGTTATGCTATAAGACATGATGAATACTGACAATGAACTTTAATTTCTTAGCTTTAGTCATTGTTGAGAAAAATCGATATCGCTGCAGCCAAATTATCAAGGCGTCACCTTAAAACGCGAGGCGAAACTGGAACTACACCTGTTATTAATCTATAAACTAGTCCACCCGTGACCACGGCAGCTGTAAAGCAGCCGAAACGTCGGGATTAGTAAAAGTGCTCCGCGAAGTAAATCCGTAAGGGTTTCCTTGTAATATCATGAATCTATAAACTTTCAACAACTTACTGTTAAACTCAACCCCCCGTATGGTGATCACAGCGATGTCGTTGTTATAGTAGGAGGTCTCATACTCCGGATGGATGACCACATTGGAGGTGACCACGCGGACGCCACCGCTGAAGACAGTGGTGGAACCCAGCACCACGGTAAAGGAGAGAGCGTTGGAGATGCCATCGAACCAGCAGTGGGCGGCAGTCACCAGCTTGGTGTTGGAGATGAGGGAGGAACCGCAGACAGATGTGAAGCCACTAGCTAGGCTGATGACTAGACCACCCTGGAAAAGGAAGGAATCTCAGAAAATGGATCGAAAAGAGAACTTTAAGGTATTCAGCGGGGCTAAAATGGTAACGTTTTGCAATTCCTCCAGAAAATGAATTGTCAAAACTGTCAAACTGACAAATGTCAAATTAGTACTGTGGCGGTACCCACAATTCGCCTAACATTCCTGCATCGCGCTATCGAAGTTTTCTGAGCGCGTCGGTATATATGTCGCAGCCCACTGGTTAAAATAGCCGTTCAATCAAACAGCTAGCCCTTTGACTGAACAACGCCATTCAATCACACGGCTATACGTCGTTTAGCCGACTTGTTGACTGCAACGTTCAACACTACAGCTAGAAGACGCTTAGCCAACTGGTTAAATGGCAATTGGCAAATTAACTATAAGGTAGCCATTAGTTTAGTATGTAATTTGAGAGAATAGGAAAACTTTTTGTAATTTCTTGGGACTTGGGAGATTATTCTTGGATCAAGTTTAAAAAGTGACCAAAATTTGATGAAATAAGTAATAATGAAAAACACGTTATTAATCATAATATTCTTTATTGCACCAAACAATTAATTACAAACTTCTCCTCGAATATTTGTTTAAATCTTGATTTACTCGTAAAGTCGTAAGTTCGTAACACTCGTAAGTACCCCCATAATTCCTGTCTATTTAATAACACTTGTAACGTATATTTACTACTTTCTTTCCGAAAAATATCTTGAAACAATCATAAGCACCGACTAGTTGACGCCATATTGAAAATAAAACGCACCTAGCGCCGCGGTGGTGAGCGCCGAACTAAATAAATTAGACGGCGGCTTTTGAATGAGCTGTAGTGTTGAACGTTTTGAGCGATTCAAATATTCAATTAAAAAGCTAGACGCGTGATTGAATGGCGTTGTTCAGTCAAAGGGCTAGCTGTTTGATTGAACGGCTATTTTAACCAGTTGCCTGCGACATATATACGACAGCTGAAATGTATCACGTGGGATTCGGCCTGACCGAGCATACCACCTCGCTCGGTCGGAAGATCTTCCTTTGTGGTGGCCACGCATATACAGTACAAATTGTGCAAATTACTAGACATATGAATTGCAAGCAGAGTGATTTTTAAAAAACGAATCATAATTATGATTTATTTTTTAAAAATCACTCTGCTTGCAATTCATAAGTCTAGTAATTTCACTGACCTCCATTATACAAGTACGCTGGACTAATGATACACTTTGAAATGACAGCTATTTTTTGTGCCTATTTGAAGCGGAATCAGCTCCCCCAATGGGAGTGATAGGAACTAAATTTGACCATTGACCAAATATATTTGTCTATGATTTGACGTAAAAATGACGTTTGAAAGTCGCCATATTGGCGCTGATAGCAGTAGTGGAAGTATTTGGAACTAATACTAGTGATGACAACCAATAACGATTAAGCGGCCATTTGCAAGTTACGTCAAATTTAGTTCTCTTCCCGCTCACTGGGGGCGCTGATTCCGCTTCAAATAGGCACAAAAAAAAGTGGGTATCATAGGTCCAGCGTACTTGTATAAAGCGTGTCCCAGACAGACGCGGCCTGCGGTGGCGATCTGCTGTTGCCTTCTTGCTTGACCGTGATAACAATACACTGCCGCGGGTAGCGGTCATTCTAACCTACGGCGGCACATTAGCTCTCGAGTCTCACCTGCGAGTGGACGTTAGTAATGGCCAATCGTAACGAAGTTTTATTACTTTTAATGGCGCTTGAAGAAGATGAAACAAATAAGTAAGTTCAAAGTAATAAAAGCACAGTTTAGAAAAAATATATTTACTAACGTATTTAATATTTTGGTTATTCTTTTCAGAAAAAGAAAATTGTGGGTCTGAACTGTTGTAAATTCAGAACTGTTGTAAATATTTACAACTGATCGGGTAATGGCCGCCTCATGTCCGCGCGCTCATTCACACAGAAGCGGTGGCGGAGGGGGCGGTACTTGCGGCCGCGGTAAGCCGCACTGTGACCGCGTCCAGGCCGCGTGTGTCTATACTCTATGTCGTTCCTAGAACTCTCAAGTCATCCAACTGACCGCCACCGCCACCGCCACCGCAGGCCGCGTCTGTCTGGGACACGCTTAATAGAGGTCAGTGAGTAATTTGCACAATTTGTACTAATTTGACATTTGTCAGTTTGACAGTTTTGACAATTCATTTTCTGGAGGAATTGCAAAACGTTACCATTTAGCCCCGTAGATGAAAATATAATGCATATTTTAGGTTACTGTAATAGACGTCGCGCGTCGCAGGTAAAATCTTTCAATAGTTTCCTCAGATAAAACTTTTATGTTGGCGTAGATATTATATTATTAAACTTAAAAAATAAGACCCTATCTATTTCCGTCAGAACTAGGTGGGTAAACGCCCGTTAATTGTGTATTTACCATATGTACATAAATGGGAAAATTATATATCAGGCGTTTGGATAATTTATGGGCATATTAAATGGAATTTTGTCTATCTTTTCGCTGACGCTTCTAGAAACGCTAGAATGGGTGAATGCATCATCCTTACCATGTGTGGAAACTGCCCCAGCTGGGCAGGCTGTCCGTTGATGATCCTGACTCCATTGGTGCTGCCAGCCTCCTCCGCCTGCCTGATCTGCTCGGCCCGAGGTATACCGATGGCCTCGTGGTAGTTCCCGAAAGGAACCTCGGCCTCTGCAGCAGCTACGACCAGGAACACAACCAGCAATCCCTTCATGGTTAATGAGTATAAAATATTTGGTGATAACTGATTTATATAGACCCGTTATCAATGACGTTTAGAATGTACGATACGATAGAAACATCGTATGCCTTTTTTCAAGTCGGATGGTCGCTACTTTGGACTTTGGAGGATTCTGATGGTTTTGGAGGTTCAGTTTGAGAAACTCTAGAAATAAGCAATAAAGCGGCAGTCCCGGATTTAAGGTGTAGTATGAGACTTTTTAGTTTAGAAAGGACTTTAAAAAGGTATTAAAAGTAGGTAATTTTAACAAATGCATGATGAAACGAGGATAAAAAATAAAAAAATAAAAATGTTTTTCCTCCAAATGTTCTCAAAATCTCCAAAATGCAGACGTTAATAACATTATTATTATTAAATTACAGTTAATTATACCTCCCGTCTCATTTAAGCCGAAAAAGGATCAAGTAGGTATTAGCTCACAGTATTAAACAATATTATAGGGATAATATTGCAGTACTATTTCCTTTATAATAATAGGCAAATAAAATATTAAAAGTATCTTTACATACGACATATTGATAGTTGATAATGCATAAACATAAACGGCTCTCCGCATTGCTGTGGGAAACCCGTAATAGATAAACAAAAAAATCAATCTGATTAAAGATTACTTAAATAAAATTTCCCTAAAATCAATTATGTGTGTTTATTACGACTGATATTAAAATAATACATGGCATTATCTTATAATATCAGCTGTATTATGTATATTACATGTTTGTTTTGATCTGATAAGTAACCATATTTACCTTATTTAACTGATGTAACTCTAGCGTTAACTTTTTTCATTTTCTGATCGCGGACCCCTGAAAAATAATTGTATATCTACCGTACTTGTACCATTCCAAGGACATTTTATTATTTCAAGGACGCCTTAGTAAAAACACAGAAAAGACAAATCATTATAATATTATGATTTTCTCAATGATAGCACACCTTGGCAAAAATAAGCTGACAGACCATAGGCCGCTTCTAAATAAACTAGACGTTCCGCGCGGCTTCGCCCGCATAAATTACGAATTTTACGGAAACCGTACATTTTCCCGCCAAAAATATCGTATGTCTATTCACGTGATCTATTCTACATCTGTGCCAAATGACTTAAAAATTCATCTAGTAGTTCGCGAGATGAGCGCCTTCAAATATTTTTTCCGGCTTTTTCCACATTTTCCTCTGTTTCTTCGCTTCTATTGGTCTTAGAGTGATAATTTATAGGCTATTATAGCCTTCCTCGATAAATGAACAATCTAACATTCAAAGAATTTTTCAAATCGGACCAGTAGTTCCTGAGATTAACTTAACTCCAGAGCGTAAAGGTACAATTCCGTGCATCGCGACCGTCGTAAGCCGCGCGCGGCCTACGACTGTCGTCGGCCCGCGGCCGCTCGCGACAATAGTCATTGTATGAAAATGTATGGCACCGCTTCCGAGCCCCGCGACAGACGCGCGCGGCCGACGACTGTCGTTAGCCGCGCGCGGCCGTGTCTTGACTGGACGAATTCAAACTGGAGCTGGATTTATTCCCGAAAACTGCGTAATCCCGGGGAGTATTGCATTTAATTTTCAAATTTAAAAGTCACCTTTTACAATTAGAACAATAAAAAATCAACTTCACATCGCTCACCCCGGTGAGCTACGTCCAAATCACACTTGGCAAAGTTTACTTCTCTCTTGGCTTGACGAGTAGTGGAAGCGAAGTTGAAGATAAAAACAATAAGCCCAGACATACACAAAACTCGAATACTTTACACACATTAAACAAGCAAAGAGTCATCCTCAAAAATTAAGTTTGAGTTGTACAGTTATTCAGACTTGGTAATTACTGTTTAATCTATTTACACTGTCTTCCATACTTTGTTCTTGGTTTCCTTGCTTGTTTCTTGGTTTTTATTTCATTAGTCTTAATCTCATTTCTAATCATTTTGCTTAACTTTTCCATTTCCTTTCATCATATAAAATTCTATCACCGAGGGATTCGCTCTTCACCGCTAGATTTGTCTCACCTCTCAGTCATCTCTCAGGGTTGCCAGACGTACGATAATTATCGTACATGTACGATAATTTCGCCCCCGGTACGACGTACGATGCAATATGTATTATCGTACGCAAAAGTACGATAATTTCCAACCCTAGTCCGAAGTTATGTAAAAATACTAGTATCCAGTGCCATAATATAGCGCAGTGCGTAAAAACCCAAACAGATAAATGTTGTTATGGTTTTAAGCCAACTGACAAGATGATATCAATGATGACGTCAGCTGCTCTTTATCCGAAAACGGCTACGGCGGCGGCGGCGGCTGGCTCTTCCACAGATGAAGAAGGTGATTCAGATGATCCCACACTTATATGAAGAACAAGAATAATGAGTGTTGGAGGTTAAATTAAAATAAAAAAAAATATTTTATGTTTGTTGATTAAAATATTTTTTATGAAATTTTTCTTTGCTTGTTTCACAACTTCCTAAAAATCCTTTGTTTTGTGAAATAGCGTGTTTCACCCGGTTCTGGCAGTTAATTTTCGAACACCGGTACGATAACTCACTTGCACTCATCTGGCAACCCTGCTCTCAGTCGCCACTCGCCAACAGTCGCGATACGTAGTATCCCTTAGTAGTCTGTGCAGTCGCGTTCGCGCGCGCCTGAGGAGAGGACGTACTTCCTTTGCCTTTACTCCGGATTGAGAAAATATTTAATCGAAACCATGGGAAACAAATAAAAATTCAATTAACACACTAAAAGCAACCTTTGCAGGAGAAAACGGGAGCCGATGAACAATTGTAGAAGGCTTTTTAATTTAAAATAAAATATGTATATTTGTTTACAAATATGATATTATCATGACAAATAATTTGTCAAACACGTATGTTGGGGCCGCACATGCGTAGTGCTTCGTGCTTGAGACGATACCATTGGACGATCTGCGTGTATCGTCCAATGGTATCGTCTCATAGCACGAAGCTTCGTGACGATAGACGAATCAGCGGCCGCGGCAATAGAGATTGAAAAAATAAATCGGCTTTAAAGCGTCTCCCAGACAGACGCGGCCTGCGGTGGCGGTAGCGGTGGCGGTCAGTTGAATGACTTGAGAGTTCTAGAAACGACACAGACACACGCGGCCACGCGGCCAAGCCATTCAACTGACCGCCACCGCCGCCGCCACCGCAGGCCGCGTCTGTCTGGGAGACGCTTTAATCGATATAGTTTTGACAAAAACTAGTGTATGACAGCGATTTGAAAATCGATTTGGTTTCAATGAATGTCAGGTATATATATATACACAGAATGTGTAGGTATATCTGTTGCCGCTATAACAACAAATACTAAAAACAAAATAAAATTAATATTTAAGGGGGCTCCCATACAAAAATTAAAATTTTTGGGCTATTTTTAGCTCTATAACGGTACGGTACCCTTCGTGCGCGAGTCCGACTCACACTTGGCTGATTATTTCGAACTTACTTATTTCTGTTATTCAAAGTAATCACCCCTGCAATCAATGCACGTTCACCAACGCAGTGTATAGATGCCATTATTGAAAATGTCATCCGGACGGCAGACTACACTTCTAAAGCATTTTGTGAGGCTGTCTCTCGCGAATTGAATTTTCTTCCCGGTAAAAGTTTTCCCAATTTTGGAAAAGGTAATAGTCGGTATGGCAGAGCTTCCAAACAAAATGGGGTCGCGAGAACTTTATGAAAGCTACTAAAATTTACTACGATTTTGTCTTTCAAACTTTGTATCTAACTCCAATCATTGCCTTGCTATGAGCATTGTGGCCGATTTTTTCAAATACACAAATCAACAAAGTCTTATGATATTTGTGTTTTATGAAATATCTGAAAATATCTAAGAATCTATTTGAAAGACCGTAAATGAAAGAATTTTAGCTTATTTTTAAAAGCTTTTATTTAACTTGCTCTGTATGTATGTAAGTATGTGTGTTACGGTGGAATTTTGGAACTCAATTTTGAAGTAGATATAATTAACCGATTGAGCTGAAATTTTGCATACGCGTTTAGTTTAGATGACAATGCACGATATAGTATGTGACATCACTCTAAATCCAATATGGCCGACCATCCAAGATGGCGAAATAATTATTTTCTATGCAGACCTACAATATGGATATTAAATGAAAAGGCTTTTTGAGAGTAGCTCGAAAAAGAAAGTAATTTCATTCATCCAACATGGCGGCTCATCCAAGATAGGGGAATAGTTATTTTTAATGCACTTCTGCAATATGGGTATCAAATGAAAGGGCTCATTGAGAGTCGTGTCGTGTCGTGTCATGTGACGTGTGACGTGTCGTGTCGAATCGTGTCGTGTGTCATGTCGTGGCGTGTCGTGTCGTGTCGTGTCGTGTCGTGTCGTGTCGTGTCGTGTCGTGTCTTATCGTGTCGTATCGTGTCGTGTCGTGTCATTTCGAATCGTGTCGTGGCGTGTCGTGTCGTGTCGTGTCGTGTCGTGTCGTGTCGTGTCGTATCGTATCGTGTGGTGTCGGGTCGTGTCGTGTCGAATCGTGTCGTATGTCATGTCATGGCGTGTCGTGTCGTGTCGTGTCGTGTCGTGTCGTGTCTTATCGTGTCGTATCGTGTCGTGTCGTGTCATGTCGAATCGTGTCGTGGCGTGTCGTGTCGTGTCGTGTCGTGTCGTGTCGTGTCGTGTCGTGTCGTGTCGTGTCGTGTCTTGTCGTGTCGTTTCGTGTCGTGTCGTGTCGTGTCGTGTCGTGGCGTGGCGTGGCGTAGCATGTCGTGTCGTGTCGTGTCGTGTCGAATCGTGTCGTGTCGTGTGTCGTGGCGTGTCGTGTCTTATCTTGTCGTGTCGTGTCGTGTCGAATCGTGTCGTGTCATGTCGTGTCGTGTCGTGTCGTGTTGTGTCGTGTCGTGTCGTGTCGTGTCGTGTCGTGTCGTGTCGTGTCGTGTCGTGTCGTATCGTGTCGTGTCGTGTCGTGTCGTGTCGTGTCGTGTCATGTTATGTCAAGTCAAATCCAGCCGGGTTTTAGAAAATGCCCGGTTGAACCCGGTCACTTTTGTTAAGTAAAATTTAACTTTTTAGTCATGCAGAAATAAACGGAATATAACAACTCGCTAAATATAGACACGGTTTTTTCACTGATCAAAATCAAGTACGATTTCTTAAGGACTTATGTTAATCAGATATTAACAAATTCTTGAAACAAAGCAAACTACAATCAAATAGACTAATAAATCTAGCCAGAGTTAACTAAAAAACAAAAAATAAATTATAGGCAAAAAACTTTTTGAAAAAAAAAGCTTTTATTTAAATACTCCAAAAATAAGAAAATAAATTTCTCCTTAAAAATTTTAACTATTAAGTTATAACCTCAATATAAATTATACAATTTGCATGATAATAAAAGCTTGTCGCGCGATTTGTAAATAAACTTGTGCCAATTTAACTGAGTAAATTGATATTATATTTTATATTTTAATAAATTTATTAAATACTGACAGATTGTTAAGTCTCGCGGCAAGCTTTTATTATTATGCAAATTGTATAATTTATATTAAGGTTATAACTTAATAGTTTAAATTTTTAAGGAGAAATTTATTTTCTTATTTTTGGAGTATTTAAATAAAAGCTTTTTTTTCAAAAAGTTGTTTTGCCTATAATAATATTATTATTATTAAACATATATTTTTTGAGCCTTTCCCAAAAACTTTGAAATGTATTCCAGTACTGCAATTTGGAAAATGTGAAAGGTTGTTTTTTCACGAGTTTGGAAGATTGATAATAAATTAATAATGGTAACACCTATATGGGACGAATAATGGCTCTCCAGAGCCAAACGAGGATGGTTTTTTATCATGCAAATTGTATAATTTATATTGAGGTTATAACTTAATAGTTTAAATTTTTAAGGAGAAATTTATTTTCTTATTTTTGGAGTATTTAAATAAAAGCTTTTTTTTCAAAAAGTTTTTTGCCTATAATTTATTAAAGTTATTAATAACAAAGAACTTCCGGATAGTTTTATTTCTATGAAAAAATCATTAGTCTTTCTATGGCTAAAGAAAAGTTATAAGCCAACAAATCTATATTTCGTTTTATGAAACTGAAAATTTATTCTTCTTCTTCTTTAAAAATGGCCTCGAAAAAGACAAAATCTTTGACATTTTCTTGCCAATAGATTAAGTAACAATTAATATTCGATACTTGGTATAGAGTACCTAAACATAAATTTTTTGAGCCTTTCCCAAAATCTTTGAAATGTATTCCAGTACTGCAATTTGGAAAATGTGAAAGGTTTGGTTTTTTCACGAGTTTGGAAGATTGATAATAAATTAATAATGGTAACACCTATATGGGACGAATAATGGCTCTCCAGAGCCAATCGAGGATGGTTTTATCGACGCAGAATTTCCCGAACACGTGATTTTAGTGTATCAAGATGAAATTTGAGCTGGGGTTTTTATCAGCACCAGCATCAGAGACGATTTTAGTGATACGCGCGGATAACCCCGCCGTTTGTTGACAGATTTCCAAAATTATTTTGTTATTGTATAAGATGTAGTCCGAATTTCGTAACATGTTAACAAAAGTGGTGATCACAGATTAAGGATATAGGTAGATGGCTTCTTAGCTCGCCAGCGCATGGCCATTTTATGCTTGTGTGCAATTGCCGTAGTGTGCGTGTAGGGATGGGCGTATATCTGCTTGTATATCGATAAAAATATAAAATTAGACTACAGCTAACGACCAATAGTCGACCATAATTTTATGTTATAGATTTTTATCAAACGACATCAAAAAAGGAGGTTGTCAATTCGACCCGCATGTTCAATGTAGGATATATTATGCTCATTAAATTAGAAGTCGCTTTCAATTTGGTGAAAAGATATTATTTTATTTATAAAATATTTAAGTAGGTATATAATTACACTCTTATATAATAGTTAAAAATATACATAATATTATGTATACTCCATAAGCCACGAAGGCTTGTCCGGAGTGTAATATCAATAAAATCAACAGTTTTTATATAAACTACAGAAGAACCAATATACTTTATTATACTTAACTATTAAGCAACAATTTTGTAAAATAACAATTACTATGTATTATCTATATATAGAAATAAAGACGTTAAAGCATTGGATACTGGTGACGGGAAACATAATAATATAATGTGTCCACTGTCCCAACACCAGTGTCCGATCCTTCAGTCAATAAAATATGCCATACATCATAACATGTAAGGATCGGACACCGGTGTTAGGTTAGGACACATTGAATAATATATTTACACACACATAAAAAATTTGAAATTAAATGAAAAATATTCAAACATATGGTTTTATTGAATATGTTCTTAGTCGCAGCTTTTGAAGTAAATATAATATTAACTTCCTTATAGGTTCTCAATCGTCATCATCATCACATTGAACTCTTCTCTAGGAGCATTTCTTTAACCTAAAAAATATTTTGTTTGGTATCAATATTCAAAAAGTATTTAGGTATTCCATTTTTTGCACATAACAAAATTTGGACATGTCAAGATTTAAATGAAAAATATGAAATTAGCAATTTTTAGATATGGTTTACGGGGAAGGTTGTCTGATTTATAATTATTGGACTCTGTTTGATGACTGCATTTGTGTATCATGCTACAAAAAATTACGTATTGAGATATAAATGCAGTCATGTTCTTTAGATAATTTAAAACGGCATCCATAACTTAAAAAAAATGTGGGTTGACACTTAATGCTTAACTGCGAGTAGAGTAATACTATAAAACATATACATATATAATATTGTATACGGGGAAATATGCTTTATGTAAGTTTTTCATACTTAACCCATCAAGCCCCAAGCGGAACCCAGGGGTGCCGCATAACAACTGAATATCTATTGTGTCTGGTATTCGACGATCGAGGTATTTAAATGATTATGACTTTAGCCTTATTAAAATTTTACATTTTATTAAAATAGATAAAATTTCAAAAAGTAGATCCAAGTAACGATTTGAGTACTTACAGGGGGAGCTGTTAATAATTTTACTCTCCGTTAGAACTTTTTTATTCCAATAAAATCATTGTTTCAAACTTACGTTTGAAATGATAATCCCAATATAATATTGTGATGTCTTCATAACGGAGTAAGAAACTTGCGTCTAAATATTTCTATTCGTCGTTTATTTTGAAGCATTTTCAAATCCTGAAAAAAAAACATTTAGTCCATGACAATATTTTTATCGACTTAATATATACTTCAAGCAAGGTAAACGTAAAAATCTATGCCATATTTGTAGCGAAATTATTACTTGATGTGACATTTTTATCACGAATACCATAAACAGCATGATTATGGGATTATTAAACTTATAAATTTTCTTTTTACCTTACAAAAATACCGATTGATAAGCCCAAAAAACGTTGTTGAAAACTTACGTATGTTATGTTAAATCCACGTGTTTGAGGCATTCCTTGACCGTTTTTATGGTTTATTATATAGCGGAACCACAAAACCCAACAAGATATTGCATTAAACGTTCACTAAACACTTTTATTATCACTTTTTAAACATGAAATATGCAGACCTACGCCTTTGTTATGTCCTGGGAGGTAGGACATAACATTACATGCTTTTGACGTTTATACACCGATATGAGCTTTCTCTTTCACCCAACTTACTGAATCGTTAGTTAGAAAGAGTAAAATTATCAGCTGTCAAAATATAAGGCGCCCTCCTATCATATAACCTCATTGGTGGTGATCTGATGGTGCAATTCATGAGAAATTGAGGGGAGCTAAAAGGAGGAAACTAGCTGACCCGGAAAACATTATTTTGCCATTTAATTTCTTTTCTGGTATATCATAAATCATAAAAAGTAAATAAAAACCTATTGTCAGGCCTAACGAATGTACATAGCATTATAATCGGTTGAACCGTTTTGGATGAGTTCGCGCACAAACACTGTGCCCCGAGAATTTTATATATACATATTTGACTAGATGACCCGGCAAACGTTAGTTTGCCATATAAATTATTTCTAGCAATAATATATTATATCAAAAAGCAGATAAAAATTATTCTCAAGCCTAACGAATGTATGTATGCAAAATTTCATTGAATCGGTTGAGCAGTTCGCACACAAACATTGTGACATGAGAATTTTGTGAATTTTAATGTGACAAATGTTAATATTTTACGCAAATACACACAAAAACTAACCAAATTCGGACGTGGACGAAGACGCGGCTAGTAGATTATATTAAAATATAAAGTTATTATATTTTTGTAACAACTACAGCTTAGGAATTCTAACCAGAATCGATCCAGTAGTGTTAGAGCCTATTCGATTTCGATAAATAAACATATCATAAAGTATTACTAGTGTATAAGGCAAAAAGTATTAATTTGATTCTCAAAGTAAGTACAGATGGAAAATGTCACTTGAACTTTTAAAAATTTTATCTGATATATTTTGTTATACTACGTTCGTACAAAAAGTGGTTACGAGAGTAATTACACAAATTTATAGCCGCGGTGACATTTTGAATGCGTTGGGCGAGTGCGGGGGGTATGAAGTGCGCGGGTGAAAACCGATTTTTTTCTGTCATAGGTCGCCCTCTTAAGGTTGAATTTGTTATGTTCAGTTTTTGGTTATTTGCATCGACTCTGCCTTATATAAGTTTTTGAAACAGGAACATAAATGTTTAAAAAAATTAAAATAAAAGTAGAGTATAATATCAATATTATCATACTCAACTTTTATTTAAGTAAGTAATTAAAATTATTTTTTTTTCAAAGATTTTTTTGGGCCCTACGTTTTGGCGCTCCTTAAGGATGGCACTTTAGCGCCCCTAAAGGGTGGCGCCCGTGTGCATTGCACACATTGAACATATGGTAGCGGGGGCCCTGATAGGAGGTTACATAGGATAGTGTTATAACTTATAACACTTTTTATCATCTTTCGACGTACGCAAAGAGGATAATATAAAATTTAAGTACGTAACAGACGTGCGATAGAGTATTTCAGATTTTGAGTGCACGCGCCCTAGCGCCTTTGACGTCATCAATTGTATGGGCCCTGCATTTGACAGTTTTACCGACTGCGCCGGGGAGGTGCATCCACACCACACCCCACACCTTCGGCATTCACTCATAACACTCGTTGTCTTTTTAAAATTCCTAGGGCCATAAAGACTAATGTGTGGTACTGTTTCAAAAGAATTTGGAAAAAAAAAGTTAGACTTAGTCAAGCATAATATTTTTAAGGGTTGGTGTACTAATTGCTAACACAGTCTACTTATTGTTTAATCGCGAAATCTCTTTTTGGTCGTTTTATAAACCTATTTAAATGAAACGATCCCCATTAGGTAAGTATATACCTACTTAAAATTAAGTGACTGATTTAGATTTTTTTTTAATAATTGAATCTTTTTGTAACATTAATTATGTTGCTAATTAGCTACTAGTCGTTAAAGTAATAAGTTTTACATACTTTTACAAGGCTACTGACTAGGTATACCAATAATAATATTTTAATACCTATAAAATTTGATACTATCGTAAATTTGTCAGCTTCGTGGTTGCTGTGTCTATGGGCTATGGCAACAACAATCGTTAACTATCAGGCGATATGTAGGCTCATTTTCCGGTACATTTCATAAAATTCTTCAAATTGTTCACGGTTTGTTTAAAAACTTTTCGGCACGAATGGGCCGGCTCGTCCGGAGAAATACCACGTTCTCACAGAAAACCGGCGTGAAACAGCGCTTGCGCTGTGTTTCGCCGAGTGAGTGAGTTTACCGGAGGCCCAATCCCCTACCCTATTCCCTTCCCTACCCTCCCCAATTCCCTTCCCTTCCCATCCCTACCCTCCCCTATTACCCTATTCCCTCTTAAAAGGCCGGCAACACACTTGCAGCTCTTCTGATGCTGCGAGTGTCCATGGGCGACGGAAGTTGCTTTCCATCAGGTGACCCGTTTGCTCGCTTGTTTCATAAAAAAAAAAACAAAAAACTGGTGGAGTGCGTCATCTATGTTGGGAAACAGTAAACTTCAAAGTGCTTTGCAAAGTACCAAAATCCAATTAACTAACTTGTTCTTTTAGTTGCCGATAGATGTCTCTGTTTCCAAATTTAAAAATTCTAAATTATTAGATGTTGATAAAGTGATAAATTCCAAAATCTGTTAAAAATATCTAACAAAATAATATTTATTTATTATATTAATAAAGAATTTTTAGTTGAAACTAAATTATTTTTTATAAATTTCGGAACGTCAAATGAACGTCACGACTCACGAAATAAACCACATGACATGACAGGAGCCGCCAACAAATTTTGAAGTGTCGAAAACCAAAGGCTCCACCAAATTGAATTTAATGTAGATCTTGGGACCTCATTACTAAAAGTGAAGAAAGCAGCGTTTAAAATTAAAGTGAAGTATTAGTTTGTGATATATATGTGCAAGCCTGGCTAGCTATGCTTTGAATAACCTTCCGAAATCGATAAAGTCTCGTTTCTCACACTGTAAAACTTGTCATGAGGCTCGAGCTTATGTAACATTTTTGTCTGAAAATAACTTATCAGTTCACTGTTAGCGATTGTTTACCACAGCAGAGGTAAGGGAATGCTTTTTATCACATTAAACCTTTACTTCGCTCACTACTAACCTTAATTTTTGGCCGCCTATGTAGACTTTAATAACACGTTTAGTAATCAACTAATCGTTTATTTTATATATTCCCTACTTTAACAACTTTTTACTAAGAGCACTTGTTAAATATTTCTGTATATAAATCCTTAAATACCTCATTTTATCAATTTTGTTGTTACCTGGTTTTATGACACTAAAACAAAGACGTTATGTTTTATGAACTGTAAAAGCAAGACTTTTGAGTTAAATAAAAATATAAGCCTTCATAGGTACAAAGTTATGCATGTTCAATTACTATGCACATATAGTTGTATTAATTAAAATAAATCATACCATGTTAGGTTCAGTTATGTTATTTCAAGTATGTGCCCGTTTATGTCATTGAAATTGAGTTAAACCTAAATATTGCGTGCATTTACCCTTGAATTATATGTAAACAAATATTTAGTCACAACTCTTAAGTATAATTCTGAATATACTCGCTGAGATTATGACCAGTTTGGATTCATAGGTCTCAATACTTTAGTCCTATACCTATAGCACTTGCAGACTAAGATTAAAGTTCTACTACTGATGTAAAACCTTAAAAAAGTAGTGAAAAGAGATTTATAAGCTAACTACCTACCAAAAAAAAAAAAAACTATCTTAGTAGCCACTAGGCAGACTGCATAGAAAACTCAAAAATTATCTTGCTGGATGGTGATGCTTACTCTTCAAGCTAGGTAGATGTTATTTAAAAAACAACAATATATAATATACTTACTAAAAATACTTTATGGTAAAAAATATTTATTTACATGAGAAAAGGCAAAAATTAAATAAAAATATCCACAGAAAAATATGACTTCCACTTTTTTGAAGCCAGTAAAAATAACTTATTAGTTATCATTGCCACTACACTGTACGGGACACCATTTTAAAATTCTGGTTTAATTCAGTAAGGAGTTCAGTTTCTATCTAAACTACATTTACAAAATATGATTTTTAAAAGCATAATAAGTTTTTTAGATGAAATTAGTATTATATATAATAATATAAATAGTATTATATACAATAATTATTACTCTTTTCTTTAACTTATTCTTCTTTATTATACATTTCTTACAATTTTAATGTTTTACACAACCGGTTGAAACCAGTTGGTGTGACACTTGAGGAAATTGAAATAAAAATTTATTATCCTCAAGTGTCACCAATAAAGTGAAATAAGTGCAAGAAAAGCTATGAATAATAAAAACTAAGGAAGAGTAATTGTGCCAAATTTGTTCCGATTCTACAAAATGTGACCCGAATACATGCAAGAATTTTGTGTAATTATAGAAGTGACAATTATTGTCAACGGCTTTATTTTGTCAATTTGAATGTAATGTTTCGTAGCTATTGCCATATTATTTTAGTGTGCGAAAAGAACCAAATTCAAAACAATTGAAGTATGGAAGTTACGTTTCCTTAGATTTTATTATTCGTAGAAGAAAAGTGTATATTGTTATTGCATTGAAACATGAATTTTCACCAAGAAGTTACAGTACATTCAAAATCATAATAGAGCTGATATGTAATTCTAAATATAATTAATTGAAAACCAGAGTGTTGTTCTGCTATAAAAATGAAAACAGTATTTAAATTCCTTTAATTAAATAAACTTAAAGACAATGCCCAAACTTGTCTGTGATAATAATTGCAAAATGCAAAACAGATTGTGATAAGTGCAATAATGTTAATGACCTATAACGGGTGTGGCTGATTATGTAATGTACGTTGTAATATGTAGCAAGGGTGACAGACAACAATCTTAATAATAGGCGCAGTCACATAATGTGACATAGTAACTAAATCATGTTATCGAAAAGTCTCAATTTATCAATTGACTTTTTGCCAAAATGTTTGCAGTAAAAGTATAAAGTAAAAATACCATTGCTTTGTAAAAAACATAAATGAATGCTTATGTTTAGTTGTGACAACGAAGTTACCTAAGGCATAATATCAGAGCTTTTAAAGACTAAGTTTTTGTCTACAATCAGTTGATGCATCTGCTCGTTTTATGCACATGAAAAACTAAAGTTAAAGGCACACATTAAAATGACATTTAGACTGGCCATAGACCACTGACCTCCATTATACAAGTACGCTGGACCTATGATACCCACTTTTTTTTTGTGCCTATTTGAAGCGGAATCAGCGCCGCCAGTGAGCGGGAAGAGAACTAAATTTGACGTAACTTGCAAATGGCCGCTTAATCGTTATTGGTTGTCATCACTAGTATTAGTTCCAAATACTCCCTGCTATCAGCGCCAATATGGCGACTTACAACGTCATTTTTACGTCAAATCATAGACAAATATATTTGGTCAATGGTCAAATTTAGTTCCTATCCCTCCCATCGGGGGAGCTGATTCCGCTTCAAATAGGCACAAAAAATAGCTGTCATTTCAAAGGGTATCATTAGTCCAGCGTACTTGTATAATGGAGGTCAGTGCCATAGACAGACCGCAATTTGCAGTTGGGACCAACTGCTTTAGAGCGGTCGCATTTAATTTTGCACCGACCGCTTAAGAACTGCGCGAGTGATCCGTGTATTGCGGATATGAATTTAGTATGAGAACTGCAGATCGCCGTGCGGCAACCGCATATCCGTCTATGGCCGTCATGGCCTACCTTATTTTTATTAACACACAGTAAGAAAAAGTTGTCGCAAATATGTAATGCTGAAAAATCAGTGACCCATGATTTTGCACATTTATAAGATACCCAATGATAAGAATTTATCATATTTTGTTTTGTCGAAATTTTTACTGCAATGATATGACATAACTTTTCTTTCTATGATAATATGATAATCGTATTCACAACAGGATATCTATTACTATCTAGATTAGTTCCGTTGTCAACGCCAGTTGCAAAACTAAAGCAAATATTAAACAAAGTTGTAATCTAATGTTTAATTTTTTTTTAATTTCAGGGCTAACAATTCCACCATGCTGCGACGCTGTTCGAAGCACTTGCAGACTATATACCGGAGGCAGGGCCAGGGCCTCCGGTTCAGGTCATCAGAGGTGCCCAAGGTCTGCGTTCTGCCGCAGGGAGCACGCCTCGTCAAGCCCAGGATACTCGGCGCCAGCAACCAGGTCGCGTCCATCCACTTCAGCAACCCGTTGTACGCCGAGCAGGATGTCATGACCCCCGGCTTCCCCGACTCCGTGTCGGAGGGCGACGTCAAACTCGACAAGAAAGTTGGCGACGCCGTCGCCGCCGACGAGGTCGTGCTGGAGATTGAGACCGACAAGACCGCCATCCCCGTCATGGCGCCCGACAACGGCATCATTAAGGAGCTGTACGTGAAGGATGGCGAAACGGTAAAGGCCGGCCAGAAGCTGTTCAGGCTGGAGATCACGGCGGGCGCACCCAAGAAGGCCGCGGCCCCGGAGGCCGAGACGCCCAAGACCGAGGCACCGCCTCCACCCCCGCCACCGCCCAAGACCGCGGCCGCACCTCCCCCGCCGCCCCCGGCCGCCGCCGCGCCCCCGCCGCCGCCGCCCCCGCCGCAGGCCGCCCCCCGGCCGGCCGCCGCTCCCGCCGCCTCCATCCCCGTGGCGGCCATAAGGCACGCGCAGGCGATCGACACCGCCTCCGTGAAGGTGCCCCCGGCCGACTACAGCAAGGAGATCGTGGGCACCAGGAGCGAGCAGCGCGTCAAGATGAACCGCATGCGCCAGCGCATCGCCGAGCGGCTCAAGGAGGCCCAGAACACCAACGCGCTGCTGACCACCTTCAACGAGATCGACATGTCCCACATCATGGCGTTCCGGAAGAAGTACCTCGACGCGTTCACCAAAAAGTACGGCGTCAAGCTCGGCCTCATGTCGCCCTTCGTGAAGGCAGCCGCCAACGCGCTGATGGACCAGCCCGTCGTCAACGCCGTCATCGACGGCACAGAGATCGTGTACCGGGACTACGTGGACATCTCCGTGGCGGTGGCGACGCCCAAGGGGCTGGTGGTGCCGGTGGTGCGGAACGTGCACAACATGACGTACGCCGACATCGAGCTGACCATCGCCGGCCTCGCGGAGAAGGCGCGGTCAGGCAAGCTCACCATCGAGGAGATGGACGGCGGCACCTTCACGATAAGCAACGGCGGCGTGTTCGGCTCGCTGATGGGTACGCCCATCATCAACCCGCCGCAGTCCGGCATCCTGGGCATGCACGGCATCTTCGAGCGGCCGATAGCGCTCAACGGGCAGGTCGTCATCCGGCCCATGATGTACATCGCACTCACCTACGACCACAGGCTCATCGACGGCCGCGAGGCTGTGCTCTTCCTCCGGAAGATCAAGGAGGGCGTGGAGGACCCCGCGTCCATCGTCGCTGGCATGTAAACAAGCTCCCGCCACATTTGATTCTAAATTTGAATTAAATTTGTTTCGAGCCGTCATGTGTGGGAGGAGCTGTAGTGTGAGCGGAGGATTTCGCGCCTATTTTTGTTTTGTATTTATTAAATACGTCCGATCGTATTGTATTAATTATTTATCGTTAATTAAGTATTAAATTTAAATTAAACAAAGTATGTTACCTCTGAAGTAATAATTTTATTGCAGTTTACCTTACTTAAACGAGTATATTGTGACTTGCGAAAGACAGTTCTAAATATTTGTATATTTATTTTTTCTTTCATCGAAAACCACAACGGTTTCATAATATCGTTACCTACCTACTTTAGTGTTGTTGTACCTGAATGTACAACCCTCAATAAAGTACAGGAATTTAAATGTTTCTTTTTATTCTCCCTGTGTAGGACTGCCGCCTTTCACCTTTGCCCACAACATGGAAACCTAGGACTTATAAATTAGATAATGATTTGAAATTACCTTAATTTGCACCATGTCGAGGGGAATCTAATAGTGATTAAAAATTATCTATGTAGTAGCACAGTCCTTTCCATTTCATGGAATAAAATATGATCATGGTCTTGGAAGACCGTATTGTATCACTTTAACTGTTATGCTAAAAAAACATAATGTCAATCACGGTAACCATGGCAACTAGGATTAAACATTTTCTTTTTTGACGCAGTTTTGTAACTTCATTAGTTTGTGTAGGTAGAGTAGATTTCAAGTGTTATTAAGTTTTTATTTTACTACTTTTATCCCTTTTGTAGAATTTATAAAAATTTAATTCACTTAGATACTATTAATACTTTACATAATTTTATATTATTCCTTGAACGATCTTGTGTTACTTCCAAGTTCTAGGTTTGACCTATTGACCTGAATAAAATGACGTGGTAAGTTAACATGAGACATAATTTTATACATACCTACATAACTATTATGCTTAGGTACTTGCTTATATATACAGCTTTATTCAGATTGAGCGCCTACGTAAAAATACCGCGCCAAATTTCTAAATAGGTAGATATTAAAATAATAAAATCTAAGGACCGTAGAGGAGAGTGAGCAAATGTACGTATGTGAAGCTAGCATGACAAAGTTAGCAAAATAACTCGGGATTGCGTTATTAATTAGGTGCTAATTGAGTGCTATTTTGGTGCAAAAACCGCGAATTTAGTGCTCCTCAAAATTCGGAATAAAAGCTAATACTGCTACCTTCACGTGAAGCTAGCAGTGTACATAACCAAAAACCTTTCAAATGATGATATAGCTTCGTAATAAATACTTAGCTAATTTTTAAAATTAAAAAAAAGTGCTCATTAAGTGCTCTTTCAGTGCACAAACTGCGAATTTAGTGCTCTTCAAAATTTGCGATAAATGCGAATACTGCTACCTTCACGTGAAGCTAGCAGTGTACAAAACCAAAAACCTTAATAATGATTATCTGGCTCCTTGATAAGTACTTTACTAATAAGTGCTCATTAAGTGCTGGCAATAAATGTGGAAAAAAAAATTAAAAAATGCAATTTTTTTTATACCATATACTGCTCACTACACGGTACCAGCAAGATGCTCCTCTTGATTTGAGTACTTTGACGAATTCCACACTCACAAATGATACATAGGAATTAAGTGCTCATTAAATGCTAGCGATAGGCGGAGAAAACAAAAGAAAATATGCATTTTTTAAATCTTTATACCGTATACTGCTCACTTCACGGTACCAGCAAGATGCTCCTCTTGATTTGAGTACTTTGACGAATTCCACTCTCACAAATGATACATAGGAATTAGGTGCTCATTAAATGCTAGCGATAGGCGGAGAAAACAAAAGAAAAAATGCATTTTTAAATCTTTATACCGTATACTGCTCACTTCACGGTACCAGCAAGATGCTCCTCTTGATTTGAGTACTTTGACGAATTCCACACTCACAAATGATACATAGGAATTAAGTGCTCATTAAGTGCTAGCGATAGGCGGAGAAAACAAAAGAAAATGTGCATTTTTTAAAATCTTTATACCGTATACTGCTAACTTCACGGTACCAGCGAGATGCTCCTCTTGATTTGAGTACTTTGACGAATTTCACACTCATAAGTGATACATAGGAATTAAGTGCTCATTAAATGCTAGCGATAGGCGGAGAAAACAAAAGAAAAAAAAGCATTTTTTAAATCTTTATACCGTATAGTGCTCAATTCACGGTACCAGCGAGATGCTTCTCTTGTTTCGAGTACTTTGACGAATTCCACACTCATAAATGATACATAGGAATTAAGTGCTCATTAAGTGCTAGCGATAAGCGGCGAAAACAAAAGAAAATATGCATTTTTTTTATACCGTATACTGTTAACTTCACAGCGAGATGCTCCTCTTGATTTAATCTCTGCCTATCGCTAGCACTTAATGAGCACTTAATTCCTATGTATCATTTATGAGTGTGGAATTCGTCAAAGTACTCAAATCAAGAGGAGCATCTCGCTGGTACCGTGAAGTGAGCAGTCTACGGTATAAAGATTTAAAAAATGCATATTTTCTTTTGTTTTCTCCGCCTATCGCTAGCATTTAATGAGCACTTAATTCCTATGTATCATTTGTGAGTGTGGAATTCGTCAAAGTACTCAAATCAAGAGGAGCATCTTGCTGGTACCGTGAAGTGAGCAATATACGGTATAAAGATTAAAAAAATGCATATTTTCTTTTGTTTTCTCCGCCTATCGCTAGCATTTAATGAGCACTTAATTCCTAAGTATCATTTGTGAGAGTGGAATTCGTCAAAGTACTCAAATCAAGAGGAGCATCTTGCTGGTACCGTGAAGTGAGCAGTATACGGTATAAAGATTAAAAAAAATGCATATTTTCTTTTGTTTTCTCCGCCTATCGCTAGCATTTAATGAGCACTTAATTCCTATGTATCATTTGTGAGTGTGGAATTCGTCAAAGTACTCAAATCAAGAGGAGCATCTTGCTGGTACCGTGTAGTGAGCAGTATATGGTATAAAAAAAAAAAACATATTTTCTTTTGTTTTCGCCGCCTATCGCTAGCATTTAATGAGCACTTAATTCCTATGTATCATTTATGAGTGTGGAATTCGTCAAAGCACTCAAATCAAAAGGAGCATCTCGCTGGTACCATGAAGTGAGCAGTATACGGTATAAAAATTAAAAAAATGCATATTTTCTTTTGTTTTCGCCGCCTATTTCTAGCACTTAAGGAGCACTTAATTCCTATGTATCATTTGTGAGAGTGGAATTCGTCAAAGTACTCAAATCAAGAGGAGCATCTTGCTGGTACCGTGAAGTGAGCAGTATACGGTATAAAGATTTAAAAAATGCATATTTTCTTTTGTTTTCGCCGCCTATTTCTAGCACTTAAGGAGCACTTAATTCCTATGTATCATTTGTGAGAGTGGAATTCGTCAAAGTACTCAAATCAAGAGGAGCATCTTGCTGGTACCGTGAAGTGAGCAATATACGGTATAAAGATTAAAAAAATGCATATTTTCTTTTGTTTTCTCCGCCTATCGCTAGCATTTAATGAGCACTTAATTCCTAAGTATCATTTGTGAGAGTGGAATTCGTCAAAGTACTCAAATCAAGAGGAGCATCTTGCTGGTACCGTGAAGTGAGCAGTATACGGTATAAAGATTAAAAAAATGCATATTTTCTTTTGTTTTCTCCGCCTATCGCTAGCATTTAATGAGCACTTAATTCCTATGTATCATTTGTGAGTGTGGAATTCGTCAAAGTACTCAAATCAATGGGAGCATCTTGCTGGTACCGTGTAGTGAGCAGTATATTATGGTATAAAAAAAAAAACATATTTTCTTTTGTTTTCGCCGCCTATCGCTAGCATTTAATGAGCACTTAATTCCTATGTATCATTTATGAGTGTGGAATTCGTCAAAGCACTCAAATCAAAAGGAGCATCTCGCTGGTACCATGAAGTGAGCAGTATACGGTATAAAGATTTAAAAAATGCATATTTTCTTTTGTTTTCGCCGCCTATTTCTAGCACTTAAGGAGCACTTAATTCCTATGTATCATTTATGAGTGTGGAATTCGTCAAAGTACTCAAATCAAGAGGAGCATCTCGCTGGTACCGTGAAGTGAGCAGTCTACGGTATAAAGATTTAAAAAATGCATATTTTCTTTTGTTTTCTCCGCCTATCGCTAGCATTTAATGAGCACTTAATTCCTATGTATCATTTGTGAGTGTGGAATTCGTCAAAGTACTCAAATCAAGAGGAGCATCTTGCTGGTACCGTGAAGTGAGCAATATACGGTATAAAGATTAAAAAAATGCATATTTTCTTTTGTTTTCTCCGCCTATCGCTAGCATTTAATGAGCACTTAATTCCTAAGTATCATTTGTGAGAGTGGAATTCGTCAAAGTACTCAAATCAAGAGGAGCATCTTGCTGGTACCGTGAAGTGAGCAGTATACGGTATAAAGATTAAAAAAAATGCATATTTTCTTTTGTTTTCTCCGCCTATCGCTAGCATTTAATGAGCACTTAATTCCTATGTATCATTTGTGAGTGTGGAATTCGTCAAAGTACTCAAATCAAGAGGAGCATCTTGCTGGTACCGTGTAGTGAGCAGTATATGGTATAAAAAAAAAAAAACATATTTTCTTTTGTTTTCGCCGCCTATCGCTAGCATTTAATGAGCACTTAATTCCTATGTATCATTTATGAGTGTGGAATTCGTCAAAGCACTCAAATCAAAAGGAGCATCTCGCTGGTACCATGAAGTGAGCAGTATACGGTATAAAAATTAAAAAAATGCATATTTTCTTTTGTTTTCGCCGCCTATTTCTAGCACTTAAGGAGCACTTAA
Organism: Cyaniris semiargus; assembly: GCA_905187585.1. NCBI lineage: Eukaryota > Metazoa > Arthropoda > Insecta > Lepidoptera > Lycaenidae > Cyaniris > Cyaniris semiargus. The sequence continues at coordinate 2,567,775 of LR994549.1, forward strand.
TTCCTATGTATCATTTGTGAGAGTGGAATTCGTCAAAGTACTCAAATCAAGAGGAGCATCTTGCTGGTACCGTGAAGTGAGCAGTATACGGTATAAAGATTTAAAAAATGCATATTTTCTTTTGTTTTCGCCGCCTATTTCTAGCACTTAAGGAGCACTTAATTCCTATGTATCATTTGTGAGAGTGGAATTCGTCAAAGTACTCAAATCAAGAGGAGCATCTTGCTGGTACCGTGAAGTGAGCAATATACGGTATAAAGATTAAAAAAATGCATATTTTCTTTTGTTTTCTCCGCCTATCGCTAGCATTTAATGAGCACTTAATTCCTAAGTATCATTTGTGAGAGTGGAATTCGTCAAAGTACTCAAATCAAGAGGAGCATCTTGCTGGTACCGTGAAGTGAGCAGTATACGGTATAAAGATTAAAAAAATGCATATTTTCTTTTGTTTTCTCCGCCTATCGCTAGCATTTAATGAGCACTTAATTCCTATGTATCATTTGTGAGTGTGGAATTCGTCAAAGTACTCAAATCAATGGGAGCATCTTGCTGGTACCGTGTAGTGAGCAGTATATTATGGTATAAAAAAAAAAACATATTTTCTTTTGTTTTCGCCGCCTATCGCTAGCATTTAATGAGCACTTAATTCCTATGTATCATTTATGAGTGTGGAATTCGTCAAAGCACTCAAATCAAAAGGAGCATCTCGCTGGTACCATGAAGTGAGCAGTATACGGTATAAAGATTTAAAAAATGCATATTTTCTTTTGTTTTCGCCGCCTATTTCTAGCACTTAAGGAGCACTTAATTCCTATGTATCATTTATGAGTGTGGAATTCGTCAAAGTACTCAAATCAAGAGGAGCATCTCGCTGGTACCGTGAAGTGAGCAGTTTACGGTATAAAGATTTAAAAAATGCTTATTTTCTTTTGTTTTCTCCGCCTATCGCTAGCACTTAATGAGCACTTAATTCCTATGTATCGTTTATTAGTGTGAAATTCGTTAAAGAACTCCAATCAAGAGGAGCATCTTGCTGGTACCGTGAAGTGAGCAGTATACGGTATAAAGATTTAAAAAATGCATTTTTTCTTTTGTTTTCTCCGCTTATCGCTAGCATTTAATGAGCACTTAATTCCTATGTATCATTTGTGAGAGTGGAATTCGTCAAAGTACTCAAATCAAGAGGAGCATCTTGCTGGTACCGTGAAGTGAGCAGTATACGGTATAAAGATTTAAAAATGCATATTTTCTTTTGTTTTCTCAGCCTATCGCTAGCACTTAATGAGCACTTAATTCCTATGTATCATTTATGAGTGTGGAATTCGTCAAAGTACTCAAATCAAGAGGAGCATCTTGCTGGTACCGTGTAGTGAGCAGTATATGGTATAAAAAATAAAAAAATGCATTTTTTAAAAAAATTTTCCACGTTTGTTGCCAGCACTTAATGAGCACTTATTAGATAAGTACTTATCAAGGAGCCAGATAATCATTATTAAGGTTTTTGGTTTTGTACACTGCTAGCTTCACGTGAAGGTATTAGCTTTTATTCTGAATTTTGAGGAGCACTAAATTCGCGGTTTTTGCACCAAAATAGCACTCAATTAGCACCTAATTAATAACGCAATCCCGAGTTATTTTGCTAACTTTGTTATGCTAGCTTCACATACGTAGCAAATGTGGTCTGTGGGCTAGTGCTTTATTATGGGCTAGCGAAAATTCTCGAAAACCTACAATCAAAAGACGCAAAAAGCGACGATTGTCTCTCGCATAATCGCATTTATTCTCTTACACGTTCATTGCCACTACGATTTTCATGATGTCTTCTCGGATGCCGCCTACATTGTACGGCGGACTCGCCAGGCGAGTCGCCGGCATTGCAATATAAATTGAATTGACTCGCCATGCGAGTTCACTGGCACTACGTAAGGGTAAATTCAATTTTTTGCTATTTTTGTGGCCGTTACAGTGTAACTAAGGTGTTTAACGCAATTAAAAAATGTTAGGTGTTGTTGTAGGACTATTCAGCTTGTAAAAATGGCAAAAAACTCTTTGGATAAAATAAAAGGTAAGTTTGTTTCGTAATTTAAGCAGTGGTGGTCAATCTTTTAAAATTTGGTTATTGTTAAGGCTATATTTTGAATTTCTAATACTTGTGAATAGTCAATTTTACCCTGAAATATTTTAATACGGGCTTTAGATTAAAATCTATTATTTTTATTGTGGATACGACGAATTTAATTGATAATAATTAAAAAAGAAACCTTTTTTAAAAAGTTTAAAATCTGCCGAATTAAAATTAAATGATTACTTATTAACCCTTGGATCGTGGAAAAAATCTGTCAAAAATAGGAATCTAACATCGCAAAAAAAAAATGGCACCCGGCCTTACCCCCTTTTTACAAATAAATAATAATATAATATTTTTACATCCAAACCATATTTTATGTTTGTGTGAAAAACATTAACAGCTATGTTAAATTTTCTATCTATCAAGGCATCATAATATAGTATTTAGTCTGATTTAATATTCTTTTCACAAGTATATATTTTGAAAAATATTTTTATGACTGTTTCACATGAAATAAGTTAATATTTTGCTATAATCTATACGACGGAACCCTGGTTTAAACCCTTATATAAACAATGCATCGTAACAACTTGAGATGTTTATAAAAGCAGGTCATAAATATGACCCGAAAAAAATGGGTTTCGTATTACCCACAAGCAAACTTCGTCATTAGGGCTTTACAAATAAAGTTCAAAATAGCCGCGGCCGGCAGAATATGGCCGTTACCTGCGAACTTTTATCTCAATTGTTTTAGTAACGTAATGCATACTATCGATATAATTCGTCTTGTAGACTTTGTGTAATAACTTCTATAAGCGTTTTACGTAATTAATTTACAAATATATGAAGCAAATTGCGTTCAAATGACATAAATCACACACAACTTTTCGAGTGTAACCTAGAAATTATTACGATGTATTTCTTGCAAATGATTATCTAAAAGTATATAGAATTAGTAAATTAAACTATTTTACTACTTACATTCGTTAAATCCATCAATTATTTCAAACAAATCACACGAAATGGCATAACACACGAAAAAATTCACGATTTTCTAATGACTGAAAAATATTCCTCGACCGCAGATTGTATAATATTTTGCATTCAGAATGTGGCTAATGTATCATAGATCGTAACTAACCAAACTTCTTCATGCAAAAGTAGTCTCTAAGTCGACGAAATACGTAACTCGATCGAATGAAAGAGCGCGGCCAGATCCGGCCGCTTGGGGCTAGACGGAATAGCTGCAGTATAATCTGTGGTGGCCGGATCCGGCCGCTTGGGGATTGAGAGGTTAATATGCAACAATAATAATAACTAGTTTGTTGTATATTAGTTCCATATCACAAGTATGTAGGTAGTCCATGCTATTATCCTGACGTCGTTTTCTAACATGTACATATTTACAGTTTGAGGATCTATGTCCGGGAACTCGCCTAGCGAGTTCAAAGCATTGCAGAATCATTTTTTTCCTTTCAAAAATAAACGGGATCTCCACGCTCGGCCCACCGCGTAAATCTTTAGTTTAGCATATATTTAGTCTAAACTATAATTTTAAGCAGAAATTACGGATGCATTTTGGAAATATTAGTGAAAAACACTGAACTCGCCAGGCGAGTCGTCGGCACTGGAATCAAATGAACGTGAACTCTCCGGGCGAGTCGGTGGCACTGAACGTGTTAACACCGCAATCATTCATTTACGTAAGTAGCTCGCGAGCTGTCGCCAGTTTTGCCCATACTTATATTGCTGTTGTCGAAAAACTTTCGGTGGTACAAATCAATGAGTTATTTAATTAATAAAAATTTTGTGTGAATACTGTAACTGCGTGTTTTGTTGTAGACCATAAGTTTAATTTTATGATTTTCGGTCGATTTAGGTAATTGCTCGCTTTACATGATTTGTAATGAAAACAATCATGATGATTTTGGTAGAAAATTTCGAATATGGGCTTTGTCTGTGGTCCTATAGAAAGACATCTAATAAATCCATAAAAGCTGCTGTAGCCTAGGTTATAACTTCTCCTCTGACCAAATAAGAAGACAATAAAGTAGATAATTAATATAAAATATGAGAAACCCAAGAATAATAAAAAAGTATAAGAAATATGAAAGCCAAGCCCAGGGATGAAAGTAAAGGTAAAGAAGATATCCAATTTGATTTAGATACTGAACCAGATGCTCGTATAGTAAAAGAGGCTCCTGACACCTATAATTGTTATTTTCGTACAAGATATTATGAGTTTCTATTTGTAGTCCATATTTAGCGTCCATTTTTATTTTTTGGTTAATCTAATATGTGACGTTATCTGGGAAAAGGGACCTTGTTGTCGGTTCTAGTTTCCGAGATAATCGCCTTTAAAGTAAAACGTCGAAAAAAATCATTTTTTCTTTTTACTACTTACAACACTCTAAATTTTGATATAACAAAGACACATGCTTTAAAAACGATTTTTTATAGGTTAAAATTGAACCTAAAGTTTAGTAAAAAAGGGACCTTATTGTCGGTGCTGCAGCCGAGAGTCGATTCCGGCTTTCTGTCGGCACGGTATCGGGTTAAAAGACTTTAACCAGTGATCCCCAACCTTTTTTCATACGGGCCACAAACATCTTTTGGTCTTGGTGTCGCGGGCCGCAACAAAATTTTTTTTTGGGTTAAAAACAACTTTCCTCAAAATTAATGATTTGAAAGTGGAAAAAAATTCACGACTACATTATTTTGCCGGTGGGCGCGAATTTCAAAATAGTTTAACATCACGCGGGCCACAGTGCACAGATACGCTACGGGTACAGCTATCCCCAATAGCTGACTTTGACGGTACTAGTCGGCGAGACGCGGTGGCGGCGTGTATCAAAGGATTTGTCGTCTCTTTCTGATTCGTGGCGTCGGTTCTGCCCACTCGCTCATTCGCTGCGTACCCGCCTATTAATTCGTTTTTTCGTTACTCGTCAGTGCGTCAGTTGGTGCTCGAGCTTGTTTTTTTAGATAATGAGCCTAGTGAGTATCTACATAGTACATACTAACTAGTTTAAATTTTATCTAAGATACTCTAGAAGCCTATACTAAATAGTAAATACCTGTACCATAGAAGTTTGCACGCTATTTGTGATCCTTTACATTTTTTTTTTCTGTTTATTGCTCATGTGGCAAAGCTATGTTGAAAAGGCTAATGCGGGGTTTACACGGGTGACTATAGTCGCACGATTTACGCCGCACGGCGAAAATCGACTGTCTAAATGGCAATTCGGCGATAATGGCAAATCGGTCATAATCGTCTTAACTGGACACATAATATTATGTGGCCAGTTACGACAATTCACCCTAATTGGTTTATTAAGAGGTTGACCGCCCGTTGATTTATCATTAAATATTGTATAAATAGAGAGACAAAATATTATAATTCGTTGTTACAACTACGAAATTAGTAGTATTTTTGTATCTTCTTTTAACTTTATTACTAAAAATGTAACGACCGACATTAAGGTCCCTTTTAATATATTTTATGACAACTAAGAGAAATTGCATGTTTTGGTACACGTCTTGTTACTAAAGGATAATTAAAGTTATTTTAAAAATAAGAACCTCAATGTTAATTAAAATTTATATTCATTTTTATGTGATATCACTAAATTTTTAATCACCGACAATAAGGTCCCTTTTATAAAATGTTTAGTGTTTGTACCAGCTTTTCACTAAACTTTAACTTGAATTTTAAGACTGAAAAAAGTTACTTTTGTAATAGAACTTTATATATTTGATCTCATTTGACTATTTTTAAGCATAGTAAATATATATTTTTGTTGATTTTGACTGATTAATAAGATTAGTGAAGCACAATGTTTCATTTGTTCAAATATTTTTTTATAGAATAAACAATGTCGTTTAATATTAAAGTCGTTTTTATTTAGTAAAAACTTACCCGTTTTAAATTATTCTTTCATAAAATACTATATAAAACATACTATAAATGAAATATTTAGTAAAAACCATCTTGGGCATTTTCATTACATCATGCACTTTGGCGTGGTAAAAAACGGGAATAAGGCTATAAAATTATATAATTGAAGTTAAAATCTAAAAGACCATATAATGTACTTCTCAAAAAACATAATATATATGTAACTTCCCACAATAACATACTTTTTTTGGGTTTCGAAGTTTGAATGCGATTTTCTCAATATCACCTTTTACGACTTTCGAGTTTCAACATTTTTTTAAAAAATATTTGCCAGGCCTACACGCATGTTATTTACATGGTTTGATAGCTTATTAAATGTAGATTATGGGGACGCTAATAACTCAATACCGACAATAAGGTCCCTTCACGCTGATAACGTCACATATATAAAAATAAGTCGGGTTTTCCTTCCTGACGCTATAACTCCGGAATGCACGAACCGATTTCCACGGTTTTGCATTCGTTGGAAAGGTCTCGGGCTCCGTGAGGTTTATAGAAAAAAAAAACTTCAAGAGAAAAGCAGGAAAATAGGGAAATCAGGCAAAACAACGTTTGCCGGGACAGCTAGTGCTCAATAAAATAAAATATGATAAAAATAAGACCAAAAGATGGTTATTGAGGGCTTTAAAAATAAATGCGTGATTATTTCGACGCCAAAAAATAGCTATTTTTTAAATAGTTTTTATTTATTATCATTTATCAGGCAAAAACAAAATGGTAGCCCATATTTGGTTACTTTCCTCTAATATCTCAGTTTGCCGCTAAAGTATTTTTTTCTAAAACCACTGAAAAATAGCTTTCTTAATCATTTAAGTATAAACTTATTTATTGTCCAGAAATCCGTTTCCCATGGAAAGTGATGCTGCCCAAAAACCACGCTGATAGTCCATAGCATGGTGATTATATTCTCTTTGGTCCATAGTTCAAACTGTAATGTGTGCTTAATGCATTAATTAAACACAAATTTAATTATTCAAATTTTCTAGAAATAAAAGAATAAAAATGCAGACTACCAAGAAAGATGAGAAAAGAAGAACGAAAGATAAAACAAAGGAGGATGTGGCGCTGAAGAAAACGACTGAAAGAAGCGTAACAGATAGTCCGAGAAGAAATATAGACGCGGGTAATAGAAAAGATAAAAATGAAAGTACAAGCAATGGCGAGAAAAGGCTCACTAAAGGAAAATCTAAAGATATTGTCAGTTCACGTAAAGCAGCAGAAACGAATAAAAAGTCCATATACACGGTTTCTACTCCTCGTAACTTTGTGCAAAAGACGACGGCGGCTGATATTTACGATAAAAATAAAACAATCAAAGTATCTAAAAATGTTCCTTCAAAAGTAGTTAGTGCAACTAATACAGTCAAGGCTCCACAACAAAGTAAAGATGGTGTAAAGTCAACAGCTCCTGTGCCTCTTAGCACACGAAAGGTAGTTAGAAAACCCGATACAGTAAAAACTACAAGAAGTGTTCAGAAACTGGAGCCTACTCAAAAGATAAAGAAATCTTTACCCATTAATGTAACCGTAAACTCGCCGATTCAAAAGCGAAAATTAGAAGAAAAGCTTAGCGTTGACGATAAGGATAAAATTAAAATGAAAATAAAAGAACGTAAACAGATAGAAGAGCCATCAAATGAAAGACCAAGAACGAAAACGAGAACTTTGGATGAAGGTGAAGTCAAGATTTTAACTCCAGAAATCGTGGATAACAACTCAGAAATGGCTAACTTGTCAAAGAAATTAACCGCCGCACCTAAAGCATTCTACGTTAATTTGAATGCAGATAGGGTATGTAAAATAATTAGTATTATTCGTAATACTAAATGACGCCCGCAACTCCGATGCGCCAAAATTCATTAATCGTATATTTTTCCGTGATTAAAAGTACCTATCCTATGTCTTTTCCTGGGATTTTAAGTATATCCATACCATTTGAGCAAAATTGGTTCCGCGGTTTGGGCGTTAAGAGATAACAGACAGACATACACAATTTCGCATTTATAATATTGTTAGGTATGGATTTTTCTGCGAAGAATACATCAGTTTGGTGATGCAATAAATTAATAGCGAGGCATTTACCTAACGTTCATGTTCCTTCAAGAGTATTTTATTTTATAGGAAGAGAAAAAACATTCAAGTGAAGATGAAGTAAGCTATGAAGACGATTTCGAAAGTTATGAATCTGATTTTGAGTCGTACGAGAGTACACCAAGTGAAGCAGCAAGTGAGTCTACTCAGTCTGAGGGAGATGATGTTCAAGATGATGAAACTGAAGAGAATTCTAAAGAAGAACGAATGCTTGATTCTGGTATAGTATAATTTTCGTTATTTTACGATTTTATCTTGTTATTTTAGTTAAAGTGCTTCCGAATGATCATGTAAATAACTTAGATAAACATAATACAGGTCATTTCGAATTGCGTGATACTCGTTCTGCCCACAAAACTACACCAATGGACTACATCACCGAAACCTCTGAAGAAGCGGACAAAAAGACTTCTTTGACTGATGAAGGGTTCCAAGAGATGTCTAGCTCCAGTGGACTACCTAGCATCAAGACGGTTCATGTTGATGTTTTTGAGAGGTCAGTTCTTTGTACCCATATCTGAAACGTTAGATAGGGCGTGCAATGTTTGACATAAGTAAATAATATTATATAAATAAATCATTTATTTCGGGCTTCTGAGAACCATAACATTACATTTAAAAATTTCTTTACATTATCATTAGTCATTACATTAAAATTAGAATACATTTAAATATGATTTAGCAATGAAAATTATATTAAAAATTATAAAGTTAAAATTATGTATAAATAAAATAATATAGTAAAATTTGTCAAAAAAATAGATAAAAATAAAATTAATCAAAATCACAGTTAATCACATCTTTGTATAAATGAATTTCAAATCATTGTATGTAATAAATTACTATTAAAAAAAAAAAAAAAAAAAATAAAAAAACTATATACTTTAACAATTCTCGAAAATCTCATTTTCAGACCTTTGTTCATAGACTTCACAAAATCTAGAGATAATCGCAGAAAGCGTCGTGTATTTGAAAGATTAAAACAAAGAGCGCAAGACATATTGAGTATAGTAACTTTACATGAAATAACGTACTCATTATTCGAAATGAAACCGATACCTTACGATTTGTTTATGGCTACTTTTGGTAGATCAAACTACACACAGACAGCGGTTCAGACTTATGATGATGGTATATCTACAGAAGTGCAAACTGAAGAAATCGAGTATAATAACAAGTGGACTCAACATCCTGTAAAGTTTTCTAAAAATGATGTCTGTATAAATTTAAGGAAAGATGTAGATAATGCTAAAAATAAAGAAGAGTTTAGCTTCTTATTTGACGAAGATAAAACTGAAATAAATCACGATAATGATTATAAAAATGATGATCTAAGAATATATTTAGAGCAGAAAGATGGTGCAGGATCTGATAAAATAATGTCCAACGAACAGTACACAAATAAGTTAAAATGTAAAAATATAAACATGAACAGTATGGCGAAGTTTTTGAAGAAGGCCGAGAGAAGAGTTATTAACGAATTAAGCACAACTAGTGGTACTACTCATGCGTCAGATTTGAAACAGTCACCTTACCCTTTCAGTAGTGGCTATCTACCTTTGACGATGAATAAACTGGAAAATAATAAATTTTCTTATCTAAAAAATAGTAATGTAATAGGAACTGTTTTTTCTAAAAGTAAGAGTAATCTAATTTTTACGATACATAATAAGATTTCAAGTGGTGTTACAGCAGGCAAGTGTGTTTTGTGTTTGTGGGATTTGGGTATGGCTATGATCGAACCAATAAAAGTACTGATAGCTGTAGATAATGTCAAACTTGGTGTATTTGCTGGATACATTGACGGGTTTTTCATAGGAGCTTTAGAAGACGGGTAGGTATACATTCATTAACATGTTACCAAGCATTTTCTATTTTCTACTGAGGCAAAAGTTTTTTTTTATTCTAGTTCAATACATATTTGGGATTTAACGGAGGCGCCAACATGGTGCAAGGAAAATGCTGATGAAATGCAACCGAAGAATTTTCACGAAATTGAAGAAGACAATCTATCAGAAACTGAAAGAGATAGACAATGGAATTTAAAGAATCGGGATATTGGTTTGACTCCGGTAAGTAAAGCATGTAATAATGTAACGAAGAAGAAGTTCCTTTCCAAATATATTATTTACACAGCAGAAAACTTGGTAAAGTTGGTAACTTACAAAAGTTGATGTCTTTCTAAAAAATAAATGCAGTTTCCTCGTTAGACGAATGTAATAATTTTTATGTTTTTAGGACTCTAGCAAGGTCACGTTTTTAACAAGCGCCTTCACTACCAGTGCAGTTAACATTTCTCATCAGGATGAAGCTGATTCTTTGGTCGCATTAGAATATTTAGAAGAGGAATTAAACGATACTGATTCTGGCAATCAGAAAATACTAGGACAGGTACGTAGAATGTAATACTTACTTGAAACGTATATATTTTGGCCATCCAAGTAAATTACACGTTATTATCATTCGTATGAAACGAATTTATATCTAAATTTTTGTTAATATTTTAGTTGTTTGCATTACAACGATTGGGAATATTGACCGTATGGTCTGTAATACAAGAAAAATCTAAAAAGTATGTTCATGATCCAGGTAAAGCGTACTGGTCAAAGATGAAGCTCGAAAAGAGGAAGAGCGTGAATTTGTGTGATCATATTTACGAAAGAGTAACCGATGATAACATCTTTAATTTAAATAGCGTGAAAAAAAGACTGGCCGCTAAACGAATGGAAAGGAATTTGAAAATAGAACCCCGACCGAGTACGTCAAAGCAATTTGACAGGCCGACCAGTGCTGCCAGTGTGAGAAAGTTCAAAAGTTTATCGGATAATGTTTTTGATTACAAAACATCTTGCCATGATTTAAAAATTATGCATTACAATAATCGCGTTTACTATTTGATAGCGAAAAATTGCGGAGTAGTTCTTTGTTGTTCGAGATTAATCTCTGCTGCCAAAGTGGATATATTCGACGTTGGCAGTAAGTATTTAAATTACGCGATTTTTTATTTATTTATTAAATCACTTGGCCAGAGGTTCCATCTATATTTCCAGTATTTAATTGTATGTTATTTTCAAGGTCCAGCATCATCTGTAACATCAATGTCGGTGTCTCCTCATGGCCTGCCTTATTTCTTAGCTGCTACAGATGACGGAACCATTAATTTGTGTTCATTTGACACTTTTAGAGTTCTACTGAGGCTGGATTGTAGGTATGTGATCCGTATTTAAAGGTGTTCCTTAATTATTATTGAATCTTTTTATTTTGTATTGACTAATCTTGATAATTTAAATTTGCAGCAATACTCAATCTTCTGCTGCTGAAAAATATTTTTCTGAAGATATCTCAACTTTTGGCAAAGATGAGAAGGTAATTTTGACAACTTATTTTATGTAGAAAACGCTTGTGATATTCTTTAAATAATAGTGTAGGGGTGACTGTATAGACCAAGTATAGGTCTACCAGAATCTGATGGCAAAAAGTGAGAAAGTAAATTGACTCTAGTAATACCGGGGTAATTGGAATAAAACATTTTGATCCTTTTTTTCCTTATAGCGGCTGATTCTGTGTGTGAAACATGCAAATATATAAATTTATCCAATGATCAAGGATATTTTTTTGAAAATCTGCTGTCAAAATTTGCCATCAGTTTCTGGTAGACCTATACCACAGAATAATCAAGATAGAACGGTGACGCGCGTGCGTTGCTAAGGAATCGCTCGTGTCAATTTTTGCTTTGCTTTTAGTTAGATCAAAATATAACTTACCCGTGGAAAGAAATACCTCCTTTTGACCGATTCACTTTCGTACTTCTGTTTTTACAATTAGACACTGCACAATGAGGCATTTTTGAACAACCGCTCCGGTGTAATCAAGTCGAGACGTGCGTGCTGACTGAATGAATGTTCAACGAATCTTGCACTACAGTGCAAGATTGAAACACGCGTACTCCACCCGCTTAGCCGTTCTATCTTGATTTATTTCTGTAACCTATACCAACGACTCTCAAAGTGGGCTTCGGAAAAAGCCTTGTACCGTCGGTATAGACTATAAAAAATGCTGTATCAGTGATGCGTTTGTGTTCCTCTATAGCAAATAACAGCTGTACAAGGTACATACATTATTATACGTAGTAAACAGGTCTGACATTGAACCAATAATGCCTGAATATTTTATGCGGTAGTGACATCGCCCGAAGTGAAATATTTATTGTTGATTCTTTGTATCAGTTATCAATTGATTTAAGTGGTTCAATGAAGTTGTTAACTCCGAAATATTTTTTTTAATCTGTGAACAATGGTGTGGGTTATGACGTGTTTACCACTTCTAAACTATAAGTAATTAGTAACTTAGTTTTCACATGTAACTGTTTATTGTTCCTAAAGAAAATAACAATAAAATAAATGCTAACCCATCGATCGTGGAAAAACTAGATACAATAGATAGATATTCTATTGTGTCTCGGACGCCGGTGACCGTTTGGGGCTTGATAAATTAATGTGTGGCCACACCAAAGGGTAAAACGTCCATTTAATTAGTAATTTCTGTCAAAGATATCGTCTACATAAAAGACTTGTAACGTCGCGTTGTTCAAAATTGTTTTTGAATTTTGATGCCCACTATTTTTCTTCAATATACACGATACATTGTTTATTAGTTTTTGCGGTTAGATTCATCAGCATAGCATAATAATAAATCTCTCAGTATACTTAAACAATTCAAAATTCTTAGATTGTAAGCATAGCATTAAAACCTTTCCGAACATCTAGAGTGAGGCAGCTGTTGCGTGTTAAGATTTTTCGATATAAGTACTATTTATTTTGACTATCCATACTAACATTATAAATGAGAAAGTGTGTCTGTATGTCTGTTACCTCTTTACGCCCAAACCGCTGAACCGATTTTGCTGAAATTTGGCATGGAAATACTTTCGAGTCCCGGGAAAGGATACTTTTTATCCGGGGTTCCAGCGTAATAAACTATTTTGGAACAACGAAGTTGCGGGCGTCATCCAGTCTTATCTAACACTCGCCGTTCTTTCTCAGTCCATCAGGACAGTGTTATGGTCAGCGACAGATCCGTGCTGTATCACCGCATTACTGGACCGCAGCGTGTGCGTCTGGCGGCTTACACACAGCGACGTGTACGCCGAGTGTGTCCGCGCGCCCGTCCGAGCGTGCGTTGCTAGCGACAAGGCCTTTGTAAGTTGTTACTTTAAACTCTACTTTAAACTTCAATATTATTTGTGTCAAGAAAAGAATTCGATTAATCTTTGTTGATCAGCATAATTTTTTGGCTGACCAAATGAAATAATTTGAGTAAATGCATGCCTCAAAGGCCTGATAGACGTACGAACTTAAAGCACGCGGGTTTTAAGTTCGCGAACTTACTCGGCTCGACGTCGCGTCGGTGACACACGAGAATAGCTCCCACTGGATTACCATGTCCCCAGGCTCGCGGCGCGCGGCTCGCAGTCTTGCCAGACGTACGAGCCGAGACGAGCTACGAGTAAAATTCCAAGACGGCGAACTTGCGCGGCAATCTTTAAGTACGCGATTTATAGGTGACACAAAGGCGATTAAGATCGTCGAACCATAAGTCCGCGTACTTACTCGCACGTCTATCACCCCTTTAATATTTACAAATTACGCATAGCTTCCGCTACTCCTGCTTTTTGTCTGGTTAATAGAAGAGACACTGAGCACTTATAGACAGACAGGATTCAGGAAGATGGATTCGATATTTTTATGAATAAAGGGTTATTTCCTATTTCTTGATATTCCAGGCGCTAGTGACGACGGAAAACGAGGTCCAAATCCACAAACTCCGCGAGAACAATGACGTGGGACTGTTTCAGACGTATGTGGATCGCCTGTGAATATTTTATATCTATTTATAAGCAATAAATCTATTTCACATTTATTAATTTCTAGTATTATTTTACCTTTCAAAGTTTGCATTTAAAATAGAACAGAAGATTTACTTAAAATAATAAGCCAATCTAATAGTTAGACTTACGAGTATCTTCAGGGTTAAAAGGCCCAGCTGAGTCCTATTGTTTTATCGATTTCCGAAACTCTTATATCAGTTATTACCTAATACAGTGTTTTCAACCTGTGGGTCGCGACCCCCCGGGGGTTCGCCTTTCAAACTAACCTTTCGTATTAACGTTAAATACCTTAGTTATTGAAATCGCATCTCTATATTAATATGTTTATACTTATTTTACTCAGATATTTTATGAGAGTGATTCTCATGTTCTTAGTGTTAAAGGGCAAATTCCTTTGCATTCTCGTGAGATTGCGAAAGTCCTCTCTGATAAACGTTTCATAGTTCGCAAATAAATCACCCTCCAAGCCTCTACACAACGCCCCCATTTTTTTCTAGGTCCCACACCGCCCCCCTTTAGACCTTCAGCGCCCACAAGGGGGCGTTATCGCCCACTTTGGGAAAGGCTGCTATAGAGTATAGACCAGTCGTACTCAACCTTTTTTCTATACGGTTCACAAACACGTTAAATTTTAGTCTTGGTGTCGCGGGCAGCAAACAAAATATATTAGGGGTAAAAAATAACGTTCAAAATAAGCGGTTTATTATTATTATCTTTATCTTTACGCAGGCCACTGATAAAGTCTCGGCGGGCCGCATGTGGCCCGCGGGCTGCAGGTTGAGTATAGCTGCTATAGACTATAATATAGGTATTTTATTATAAAAGGTAGAAATAATCATTTTTTTTATTAAACATGTTATAATCGTAATTCGGACCTACCTAGGTCTAAAGGACCCATGATGACTAACTCAGCATTTCTATGCCAAGAGAGCCATCGTAATATCATCGTTTTGTCGCGTATCCAAGCAAAAATCTATACTGCCGTCAATAGCATAAACACAGTAAGTAGGGTTTAGGCGGTTTCGAGAAAAACGCGGTTAAAGTTTTGTTGCGAAAATCATCAATAAATTTTTTATTTGTGGTCCGATCATGACGGTTGATACCTTAAATGAAAGATAATTTCAGCGTCTATCTAATACTTTTTTGTAAATCAAATCCGCAATATATAGACATAGATATATAAACAATATTAGTTATGCTACGTATCTGCTGGAGATCTGTGGTAGAGGTCACTTAGCATAAATACAGTAAGTGTGAATTTTACTGGTTTTATGCTAAGTGTCCATATAAATTTTTTAATTTATCTCATTTATAAAAATGGATTTTCAAATGTGTAAAACTCGAAAACGGCTGAAGGGATTGGGCTGATTTTAGTCTTAAAACATCCGTAGTAGTCCAGGGAAGGTTTTAAAGTGACACAAAGTTCCCCGGGACAGCTAGTATGGGTTATAAGTTTTATTTAATCAGGCTGTAATTGTTACAATAAAACAATAAATTATATTAAAAATGTATGTATTTAAAAACAATATTGTTATCAAATTGCAAAGTTGAAATTAGTTACGAAAATCAACAAATATTTTAGTTTTTATCACATTTTTTCTTACGATTATTAAGCAGCTCTTATGCTCATTTAACAAATAAAAAATAAAGTTTCACTTTACTTAATTAACTTAGTCTTAAGAGTTACAAATTGTCACAGCCGTGAATATGAATTATGTTAACTTAATGTGTATTAATCAGTCTCCTCAATATTAATTAAGTGCTTTAAATCACAGATTTTCTTATAAGGAAAAATTAGATACATAACGTAGATAATGACTATTATTATTGTAAACTGTAATTTTTTTCTTCTATAATCTATATCTTTATACGATGCTATTTTTCTTCTATAAACATCTTTATAAAATCCTCAAATAATAAAAGCTATAACCATTTAGCCTACGATATAAAATTTTCTTCTGTAACAGTGTAAAAGTTAAATAACATTTACGTTTTTCCAAGATATCCGCTAATAGTTATAAAAAGAAAATGTGCTTATTTGCTAGGCTCATATTCATTTCCTATATAGTAGGTGACATAACATATTAGCAGTATAGATGCCATACTGTATTTTCGCCGAGTAACTCTCAGAAAAACCTCTGCAGTAAGTATACATACTGTAATTATGCTATGTATTCTTAAAAAAAATCTTGACTTACTGTTATTTTAAAATTTGTAACTTTGGTTAAAAAAGAGATATAAGCGAATGGATAAGACACAAATGTAGAGCTCATTTTCGTGATTGCGGCTGTATATCTAACTCATTTTTGGCCAAAACCCGACTTACTGTGTTTATGCTATTGACGGCAGTATAGCTGGTCGTAAACACTAGACGAGTCACAATACTCACAAAAGTATAATATTTTCCGACTTATCTCGTGGTTTGGACCATATCGTTATCTAGTGCGGTAACCCAAATTACTTTTAAAATCAAAATGATACACTTAGATCCAAAATGTGAACTAGTTTTGAATATTTGCTTGATAAGACTGAGCAAATAAAGATATCGGTCAGGGATACGTAGGGAGGAATAATATTCGGGGTACCGCAGTCTTGTACTTCCTGTTATAATGCTAAGCTAGATCATAACACATGAGTGGAATTTTCGATAAAAATATAATATACCCAGCAATAAAAGTTGCCTGCAGATTGCAGTTGCAGGCAACTTAATTGCTGCGTGTACGAAGTTTCGTACATGCATATTGCATAAATTCGTTAATCGTACGGGAAGTTAAATTTTTCGTAATACAAACAACCTTTCATACTATCTTGGGGTTCAAGTATAATACAGAATTTTATCTACATTGGTTTTGCGGTTTTAGCTTGAACAGATAACAAGATAGACAGACACGTTTTCCGGACTTATAATAATAATAATAACTCCCACACCGGTTTCGGTGACGGTGGCCGGTTTCATTGAAACCAGGCCAGTTACGCAGGAGTAATTTTATAGTGCCCAAGTGTGTGCGCAGTACATAAGAGCACTCTCTATTCCTTTTACTCTCATAACCCAGTGGGACGGAAGACCGACACGACTGGCGAGAGATCAGGCGCAGGACCGACTTTTTACATGCCCATCCGACGCATGGATCATCTTACTTGTCAGACAATCAGGTGATCATGCCTGCATTGTCCTAACCAAACTTGGAAATAACATGTTTCCAACGCGGGAATCGAACCCACGACCTCCGAGTCAAGAGCCACGCTCTTAACCACTGGACCACGGAGGCGTCCGGACTTATATATTATATTACTAGACGTTCCGCGCGGCTTCGCCCGCGTAAATTAGATATTTCACAGACAAATCAGTCTACAAAAAATAGCCTATATGATCCTTCACGTGGTCTACTTCTTATCTGACCCAAATAACAGAAAAATTGCTCTAGTAGTTCGTGAGATAAGCCCTTTCAAATAATTTCCCCCGTTTTTTCCACATTTTCTTCTATTTCTTCGCTCCTATTGGTCTTAGCATCATAAAATATAGCTTATAGCCTTTCTCGATAAATGGGCTATCTAACACTGAAAGAATTTTTCAAATCGGACCAATAGTTCCTGAGATTAGCGCGTTCAAACAAACAAACAAACTAACAAACTCTTCCGCTTTATAATATTAGTATAGATAAAGGTATCCATTAAAGTCTAATGATTAATCATTAGACCACCCATCCTGAAGACTGAAAGTACTTACCTATCCTAATCTACTTATATAAAAATGATTTTAAAATTTTGTTAGTCACGCTAAAACTCGAGAACGGCTGAATCGATTTGCCTAATTTTAGTCTTGAAATATTCGTGGAAGTACAGGGAAGGTTTATATTAGGAGGGAAGCGACACGAAGTTCATCGAGTCCTCATTAGGACAAATGACAATAAAAAGTACGTTTATAAGTAAATTCGTTAACTAAATCTGTAGTTAATTATAACTATTTTGTAAACTTTATTTTACCACTGCGAAATATTAAAATAATAGAACCATTCATATTATAATTACCGACTCACACTTTCCGGTTTTTGTTTATCGAATATCACGTCGTTAATAGCTAGAACTCGACCTTGGTCTAATGCCGCCGAACATAATAATATTATTTTTATTAGTAACAAACTCGTCGCGCTCGTAATAACAACTTAATAGTAACATGTGGAGATGGTGCGTGTTCGCGCTCTTGGCGGTTCGGTCCGCTGGTTCGAGCGTCGTTCAGACAAAAGTCGGTCTGATCAAGGGAGTGTTGGCTGATGACGGGGACTACTCCATGTACCTTGGAATCCCTTACGCTGATGTTGACGAGACCACGCCTTTTGGGGTGAGTTATAATGCCAAAGTTCAAAATTATATTTTATAAAATCTATGATCAAAGTATTTTAAAATGTATATTACCATTGTAACTGGCTATTTCTTCTAGGATTCCACCCCTCATCCATCCTTCCAGGGCATTTATGTTGCCGACGACGACTCAGGAAAGTGCCCACAAAGAGACAAGTTCAGCAAAAATATCGAGGGGACTTTGGATTGTTTACGCCTACATGTGTACGTTCCTAACATCCGGAATAACCGGACCCTGCCAGTCCTAGTTTGGATACACGGAGGAGCCTTCGAACGAGGGAACGGCGGAAGATTTCTATACGGTCCGAAGTTCCTGGTGAAACATGGCGTTATATTTGTCTCTCTCAACTACAGACTCGGTCCTTACGGGTTTTTATGTCTGGGTACTCCGGAGGCACCGGGAAACCAGGGTTTGAAGGATCAGCTGCTCGCGTTGAGATGGATCAAGAAGAATATCCAAGCCTTCGGCGGGGACCCAGATAGAATAACAGTGATGGGTGAAAGCGTCGGAGCCATATCGGTGGAACTTCACATTTTATCCAAATCCGAGAAGCTTTTTGACGCAGCCATCATACAGAGTAGCTCTGTCAATGCGCCCGGTGCAATCACAACAGTAGAAGCGAACGTAGAAAAAGCCCTTGAATTGAGTGAAAAACTGGGATACGAGAGTAACAATTTAGATGATATAATGAAGTTTCTCGCAAAGACCAATCCATTAGAAGTCATCGACGCTTCTCTAAAATTGAATACGAAATACACCGCTTGTATTGAGAGAAATGTAACTACAGCATTTATAACCGAGCATCCCAAGGATTCGCAAATTTCCCCGGACAAAATCGTACCGATTCTGGGAGGTTTCAACAGCAAAGAGGAGCTCGTGACCTACGCAGACCAACCGCAAACATTCCTCACCGAAAGATTCTTCCGAAACTTTCTCGAATTATCGTTCAAAGTGAACGACGAAATGGTGGAAACCGTTCACAAATTCTACTTGGGCGAGGAGGAAATCTCAGAGGCTGTGAAATCTAATCTTATCGACTTCTTATCAGACTTCAAACGTTGCTATCCCGTGCAACACAGTCTTCTTAACTTTTTAAATAACGGCGCCGACGTATATCAATATTTGTTTTCGTATAACGGCACGAGGAACTACGTGAAGAATAGATCGAACGTGACGGAGTACGGCGCGGCTCACGCTGACGAAATAGGCTACATATTCGATCTATCGTACGACAAGCATGCGACGGAGGACGATCAGTTGATGATAGACAGGATAACTACGCTTTGGACTAACTTTGTAAAATACAGGTAAAAGGGAGTAAATGCTAGTACATTACATATTTATATCGCAGACTTGACCAGATCGGCACAGGATTTTAATAATAATTATTATTTATTTATTTCTCACCACATAATATTATAAGACAGAAAGTACATAATTATAGACACAAAGTGTCAAAAGTTATAGATAATATTATAATTAATAATTATAGACAGAATAATTATTTACTTTGTTATTATTTTTAGCAATATTCCGCGAAATAAACCTCAACCTTTAACTAAATGAGTGAGTGTACGCATAGGCATGCGTACAGCACCTCCCTCCTCTCCCACACTGCCTATGCGTACACTCGCATGCAAGAACCTGCAAACACTACCACCACACAAGCTTGACGGACGTTGTTCGTAGAGTCCACATCCTGAGGATGCTCCGGTGTTGGGGTGAAACGCGCGTCAAGGTTTTCAACCTGCATGGTGGTGGGGGGCCTTGCACGGATTTGCCAACATTATTGCTTGTGCCTATGCGTACACTCACTCATTTACTTAAAGGTTGAAGTTTATTTCGCGGAATGTTGCTAAAAATAATGACAAACAAAATTTTAATTATATTACAAGGAAACACTTACGGATTTACTTCGCGGAGCACTTTTACTAATCCCGACGTTTCGGCTGCTTTACAGCTGCCGTGGTCACGGGTGGACCCACCCGTGACCACGGCAGCTGTAAAGCTGCCGTGGTCACGTCATGAGTGATACTCGCGTAAACTTAAGAAATCATTATTTTAATTATAGCTACACAAATAGCTTGACATTAGCACATTATCGGTAAATTTCATGTGGGAGACTGGTGCCTAAACTGGGCGTGAGCCTGTATTTCAGGACACCTGGCCATTTAGCCGAAACTTTTTCATTTTCGCTTCGTTATAGAATCGCCGATCAAAATGTATGGAATTGACATAAGACGAGTCGAACGTCAACGTCATACTAACGAACGCTTATGTCAATTCCATACATTTTCATCGGCGATTCTATAACGAAGCGAAAACGAAAAGATCTTGGCACACCCCCCAGGCCTCAATCCCCGATTAAGAACCTCTACAAAACAATAATTGTTTAGAAGTAGATGTTCCAGTTTTAGATTACATAATGAAAGGATTACTAACTATCGGCCTATAACGAACTAGAGCTAGATAATGGACTTATTTAGGGTTCCGTAGTCAACAAGGAATCCCTTTTTTAGGGTTCCGTAGTCAACAAGGAACCCTTATAGTTTCGGTCTGTCCGTCCGTCTGTCTGTCTGTCCATCTGTCTGTCTGTCTGTCAGTCTGTCCGCGGTTTTGCTCAGAAACTATAGGACAGAGCTGTAATTCGGCATGAATGCACATATTAATGATGCCGACAAAAAGGTAAGTATATAAAATCTTAAAAAAAAAAATTTTTTATGGTACCTCCCCTACACATCAAGCGCATTTTTTTCGCGTCCACCCCACCGTGTGGGGTGTCTTTGAATAGGTTTATTAAAAATATTACGAGTATTCAAAGTAATTCATTTTTCGATTTAGGGATCCATTTGTGAAATATGAAGTTTTAAAGTGGAAAAAATCGTTAGAGTCCAGAAATGTGAAAAAATTCACGGGAGTAGGAAATATGCTGAATTTAAAAGGAAAACTATCACGGCTAAGAAGACTTCATAAGTTATTGAGTTATAGTCGATGAACTAAAAAAAAGGTATTCGGCGATGTATAAAGGAACTTTTCGTTCAAATTCCTTTGAACGTAACTGAGATGATGTTGTTAGTAGTGTTAGTAAAACACGTTATAAATGTACATTCATTGACCATACAAAAATTATCAAAAACTAGCGGTACTACGGAACCCTATATTGCGCGTGACCCGACACGCACTTGGCCGGTTTTATAGCTTGTACTCTACATACTCCCCACCTATCTACAATATGTAACCGATACAAATTCTTTCAGGAAACCAGTGCCCGAACCATCGGATTTGATCCCAGTAGAGTGGTTGCCATTGTCTGAACCAGACCGGTTCTACCTTGACATGGACGTGGACTTGGCGCTGAGAACTAAACCTTTCGAAACAAGATTGGCGTTTTGGGACTCGTTTTTCAAAACATACGAGGATAGAGAGTTATTTTAAATCTCGATTAATTATGCGTCCGCGCAAACAAGCGATTTGGCCGCCACACCGCGAGATCACCAGCAATTGACGACCTCTGTGGCTCAAGAGTGTGTGGCAGCTCAAGCCGGGGGTCGCGGGTTCGAATCCCGCCGACGGAACAAAAAGTTTTCAATGTTCCCGGGTCTGGATGTGTATTAAATATGTGTACCTATCATAATATAATAGAAATGTAAAATATATATTATGTATAGTATAAATTATAAAAGTATTAAATATATTTCCGTTGTCTGGTACCTGTAACACAAGTCCTTCAGGTACTTACCACGGGGCCAGACTGACGTGGTGTGAATCGTCCATTAAAAAAAAATTGTACGGTCTATGTAACTGACAGCACGCCAGTACTTGGATAAACCGTTACGAACTTGTAATCTCGCAGTGCAGCAGTGCAGCAGTGCAGTGCAGCGCCCATGCCTAAACCGCTCGTTCGCGCGGACGCATAATATAAATCCAGCCTAAGTGCAAATGGAAATGGACGAAATAACTAATAAGTAATAACTCTATGGAAAAATCTTTATTAGCAATGCTTGTTCTGTAAGGAAGTGACCAATGATGTAATGAAAAATGTCGATTCCCGACTTACGTTACGACTTGGCTGAATAATAATTGTGAGATTTAATTGAATTGTAAATACATACATAAATTAAATTAAATCAAATTAAATTAAATCATCTTTATTTCGGGCATCTGAGGCCCATATAACAAATACAAATATAAGATACCTTAAATCTAACATACATATTAATAATATAATAAATACCTTAAAACTAACATATTATATATTTTATATATTATACTTATAAACTAACACTGTCACTTGTTGCCGGCGACGTGACTCGACGCTTCGTTCCGGAGTCTCCCCCGGAACCTCCGGTAGACCACATCCATCGGCCAGAACTCCGGCGCCTCGAAAGTCGACAGAAGATTCGTCGGTACTCTCACCACAAAGGAGCTAAAGTTAACCTTGTGGCGAGACTGTATAATAGAGAATATAATATATAATAGAGAAGCGAGAGAATAAGAATAAATAAATAAAATAAGATCTTTTTAATTCTGACTGAAAGAGTATGTCAGTCATATGGGATTAAAATAAATTGAATCATACAGAAGAAATTAAACAAGTAGATATTATGTGCATAGAGAAATATTTTAATAAAGTACTCGGTAAAAATTACATAATTTATTGTCACCAACAAAGGCTTAATACCAAAACCTCAGAAGCAGCATAGAATTAGAAGTATTTTGATATCGTTGAGAAGCAGCATAAACATCAAACATTTCGGGGATCTACGGTCCAAACTAGAAGGCTTATCAAATCCAAAGGACCACTAATACCCACAACTTCTGTTGTTGTCCAATGGACGACATCTAGTACACATTGATGCTAAATTTGGTAAGCGTTATAGGTACGTACGCCCATCTATTTATTTTTGATATTTCAAGCTGTCAAAGTCGTTGCAAATCTGCTGAAATAAATTTTTTACAACGGATGATCAATATTAGAATATAATATGGTACGCACAACAGTGTGCATAATTAGAAATTATAATCGCCTATTGTCAGATCAGTATTTCAGCACAATTGCAATGACTTAAACAGGGCCTTATTACGTCTATCAAGTAGATTGGCGAGGCAGTGCTCACGGCCTATTTAATGAGGGTTTTTGATATGCCATTTACCACCAGGTGCCGCTATGTAGTCTTAGGGTCTATCGTGTCAAACTGCTGTCATATGTCACGATATATCTGTCGACATGTCTCACATAATGTGTCTTTTTGACACGATAGACCTTAAGACTAAATAGCGGCACCTGGTGGCAAATAGAATATCAAAAACCCTCGTTGTCTGTTTGCACTGTCTCGCCACTGACTTGCCACCACTATACTCGGTAGGTGTAATCAAGGCCATAGGTATTGAAATGCCAAAATTGGATGGATGGACATACCTTCAAATGCCCATTAGATGTCCACATGAAGTTGCGAGGATTAATGATCATCCCCGCAGTCTGGACAGCGTCCTCGCCTGGTCTTCCGTCCCCGACGGCGTCCATCCAGAATGCGCTTCTCGTGTCTGTCCTCAGACCTGGACCTCGATTGGGAGCGGTGTCTGGAACAAAATATAGTGGAAGGTATCAGGATTTATAAATAGGCCGTAAAAGCCTAGGGGCGGCAGCGTCCTAGGAGGGCGACAGCGTTCTAGGGTGGTGGCAGATTCGTACATGGGGCGGCGGAAATAAAGTTGTCCTACACTCATAAGTCATAAAAAATATAAATCTGGCACTGAAAGTTATAGAGAGACGGAAATAGGTACTTCACTACCTATTATAGGCCGCACAGCTTTAGGGTCACTCGGA
The DNA here is from genome assembly GCA_905187585.1 of Cyaniris semiargus. Lineage (NCBI taxonomy): Eukaryota > Metazoa > Arthropoda > Insecta > Lepidoptera > Lycaenidae > Cyaniris > Cyaniris semiargus. The sequence goes on from LR994549.1 coordinate 2,591,966, forward strand.
AAATGAAAGCGGAATGGGCAGTGTTCCAAAACCTAACACGAGGTGTAAAGATGGGTTATGACTTATGACTGATGAGTGATGACTATTGCGTTATAGACTGGTAGAAAAAACTTAGAGCTACGTGCGGTTAGTGAAAACGGTCATTAGTAATTACTAATTAGTATTTTCAGGTTCAGGAAAGATAGGTAAGCAGTAAACGGGTATGTAGGAGCCCACCTGGACAGAGAATCGGAAATCCTGATGGAATGGCTGCTGGCGCGCCCCAGCGGGTGCACCTTCGTGGAGATCAGGTCACGGTACTGGTATACGAAGTAGCCCAGGGTTATCAGCGCCGCCACCTGTGAGGGATGGTGAAACAATCTCAAATGCTGCAGAGTCACTTTACATTACAACTCGGATGAGGCGATGTAATGCATTTTAAGTGAGCCATTCAAAACTGAACTTTATTTTCTACAAAAGAATGATTATTTCAATTTTGAATGGCTCGTACAAAAATCATCACATCACCTAGTCATGTTGCACAATTGTGAACTGACTTCAACTGACCCATAAGGTAAAGTAACCCTTAGCAGTCTGCCTTTATATAAACTCGGCGGAATACCGAATAAGGCAGTGTGCACTTGAGCGATCCCTAATTTTTCTAGCTATATTGCCTCTTCGGGTTTATTTGTGGACTTCGATCTATGACGGTTCATTATAATGGCGCGCAAGAAAACGCAATACCTACTTAGCACAGTCCCGTCAAGATTATTTTGGACAGATACTATACAATTTGTTTAGCAGGTTTTTTTAAATCATTTATTTAATTCAAATTGAAAACTAAAACTAACCGAATTGATTGCCTGATGAAATATGTTGGCTATTATGCTGTAATGTTGATTGTAGGGAAGATAAAATCTCTAACATTTGTTTGTAAATTGTAGGCGGTCACCAATTTGCTTGGTCTTATAAAAGCACCGCTAAAAGCTTTTATTGTCACGACAGAACTTCTAATGTCTCCAATTACGTAGGCGTAAATGTAATGTTATAGTTTGTAATAGTTTCGTCCTATTAAGAATACTGCAGTTGCTACTAAGACATAATATTATAACCTTAATCTGTGTGCTAAAATGTCGCGTAAGATGCGGTAAGAATAGGTTTTCTATTTTTCTTTTAACAAAGATTAAGATGTGGGTTCTTATTTTACTTTTTAGAATCGATTAAGCTTTTAAGTTAGAGCTGATCTTGATCCGATATTATTTCTTATACTTAAAGATCGAAAAGAGAAGACAAGAAACCTACGACAATGTTGAGTTGCCTCTCCCGGATGAAGTCTGTTATGGGCTGTATCCAGTCTTCCATCGCGACGGTCTACTCGGTCTACTCCAAATTTTGCAACGAGACTACTCTACACGGCCTCAAGCATACTGTCGCTGAGAATTTTAACGTCTTCGAAAGGTATTGTAAATCATAGAAAATGACAATTCAGATTCATCAAGAAAGTTGGTAGATTTTTTAATTTTCTGACAGTTATAAACCAGCTTTATTTGGCTATGGTTGTCTAGAAATTGACTAGAATAGAAATTCAGCCCCGGATAAATAGGCCATTATAGGCCACGGCTAGTTCTCCATAGAGGCCCTACAGATTTCGTACATGGGGCGGCAAAAATAAAGTGGCCTTCTCTCATAAGTCATAACCAATATAAATTCGGCACTGTCTACAATATACGAACCCAGCATACCAATTATCAGTATAGGGTCTAAGTGTCTAAAAACACTAGGCCGAAAAAACGCGGCCGAAGTTCCGCATCACGCATGATTACACCTGCAATGTATTTTAAATTACCGATGACACACCATGCCGAAATTACGTCGCGTTATATGTATTGCATGCGTTTGACATTGCTGACGTAATCATGCCGAACTTCGGCCGCGTAACTTCGGCATGGTGTGTTTAGAGTTTAGACACTAAAAGGGTATAAATCCCTGATGGGACTTGGCAACATTACCAAAGTTCCTATCGGCACTTTCTAGATCTAATTGCACAAGCTGGAATTCTCTGACGCTTAAAGAACTTTAACTTTTTTAATTTAAGAACCTTGAGAATCTTCTTTTTGACGGGAGCTCTAGGAACTTTCTAGATTCCTCTGGTTCGTGCTGACGGTGTGCGCGTTCACGGGCGCCGGGTACTGCGCCCTCAACCAGCTGGGGCGGTACAACTCGGAGCCGGTGGTGGTGTCCCTCCAGCGCGACTACCGCGGCTGGGCCACCGCCTTCCCCGCAATCACCGCCTGCCTGCTGGAGCGAGTTGAACAGGATAAGGCTAGAGCGGCTATTTTTAGGTTAGGTTAGGCGTTGAGGCCTATAGGCTGTAAAGTATGATACGTTAATTTATAAATTTTCCCTTGCCCTTATACAGAGTGTAACAAAACTAAATGATAATCACCTTAGGGTGTGTATGGGTCTATATAGAGTTCGCTGTGAAAGTAGCAGCGCTGAAAGAGTAACTTTTTTTTTCATCTTTGTATGGAAAAATTAATGACGCGCGGGCGTACAAATCACCAAAAAAATTCGTTCTTTCAGCACTGCTAGTTTCACAGTGAACTCTATACAAGGTGTAACAAAACTAAGTGATAATATTTTAGGGTGTGTATGTGTTCCTTGTAGAGAGTTCAGTGTGAAAGTGGCAGCGCTAAAAGACCAATTTTTTTTCACTTTTGTATGGGCAAGCGCCCCAGCGACCGTCACGAGTTTCCCCATACAATCCGCGTGAATTTGTGTTTTTTGCATACAAAGTTTAACCCCTTTAGCCTTTTTTTTTTTTCTTTTTCGTTTTTTTTTTTTTTTGCTCCACTCCTCGCTAAGGCAGAGTTGCGGGTACGATAGAACCTACCGCAACAACCCCTTTAGCCTAAGGAAAGGAAAGGAAAATCCACCCCTAAGCGCCTTAGGGGTGGATTTTCCTTTCCTTTCTTAGTGGATGTCCATTTCATTTTCCACATCATATGATCCAGTATGAGAAATTATAAGTTTCCAGCTCTGACACTTTCGCCTGTTTCCTCCCAGGATCTGGAACATCACTGAGGAGAGGGATCCGGAGAAGTACCAGTACTACTACGAGTTCGTGGAGCTGGTAGCGGAGATCTCCTTCCGGGGGAACATCCAGAACTTCTGGAAGTACCAGGGGGACGACGGCGTGGACAACATCGACCTGGCTGCGCTGGCGAGGGAGGTGCATCCGCCCTTCGAGCTCCAGGTGGAAACCTCGCAGAGGAATTTGGAGGTTATGTTCAAACGATGTTGACCCTTATGCGGATTAAAATCTAGTTGTGCAATTCAAGAAGATAGTTTACTCCTTACCCCAACGATTAGTATGGTACTTACAATGAATAAGTAGGTATAGATAGTATCTGTGGATTTGTATAGCATATAAGATAGTATCACAGACATAGATCAAGATAGATACCGCATGTATATGTACTTCGCGTGCCATATCGCGTTCCCAAACGACGAGCAATGCTCGTCTTTCGAAAGTCTGTTCGGAATCGGACGTCAATCGAAAATTTAAAAATGCCTAAATTCCTAATTGTGCCGTATTGAGATGTAGAAATTCGAATAGAAACGTTGGCCTAGATAATGGACAGTAGGAAAAAAGTGGCACGCTCGTTTTCATACAGATGGAGCGACACGCGGTATCTATCTTGGTCTATGTCTGTGGATAGTATACACTTATACAGTATTGTCTATCGTGGTGGCATATTTTTCAGTAATGGATACTTTACAATGCTTTAATTGCACAAAGTCTGTATTATTGTGATACCGTCCCGAAAGTGAGTAAGATTATGTTGCTTCACCACATCTGCGCCCTAATTCACAATGGCGAATTCGACTCGGATTCGGCAACTTTATTGACATCCAATAAACGCTCGTCGCGCTAGGCATTGACCAATGACCGCACGGTAAAGTTTCCGAATGCGTGTCGGTAAACGTGAAGCGCCCTGCAGGTCCGATGGGTCCAGGTGATGACGGAGGAGGGTCTCTGCCAGACCTTCAACTCGGTGTACGCGCAGTACCAGGTCACCGACGACGACGCCTGGCAGGAGGAACCGCTCATGACCTGCCACTACCACAGCGAGAACTGCTACGTCAAAATAAACTCTATGTCTAATGCCATGAGGGTGAGTTTAGAGTTCTATGTAGACTGTTGGCAATCGGCAATATTGGTAGCGAATAATAATAATAATAATAAAATCCTTTATTGAAAGCATTAAAAAAAAAAACTTATTCTAAAAGCCCGCCAAACCACATAGCAATCATGATTATCCAGTAGACCAAAGAAAAAAATGTTTCCAAAATTGAAGAAGCTTCTAGACATGTTCTGAATTATGCATAACTGCTGCTACAAGACTCAATCCTTACTAGTAATATTCATTAGCGGCGATAGGGAGCGACACTAGGCGACCACCCAGGGCGCCGGATAAAAAGGGGCGCTGAAGAATTTCGCCCAGGGCGCTGGTAATGCTAGAACCGGCACTGCTAATATTGTTAATGCAAAAGTATGTGGCCGTTAGTCTGTCTGTTACCTCTTCACGCTTAAAACGGGGGTTTGAGGTCTCGGGAAAAGACATAGGATAGTTTTCATCTGGGTAAAATGTATGGGTCCAGCGCGGTAAACTTTTGTGACTGAACCGATTTTACTCAAATTTTGGTAAGTATGCAGATATTTTGAGAGACGAGAAAGGACAATTATTAGAAAGGACATAATACTTAATACAGTGTGTAACAAAAATAAGTGATAATACTTTAGGGTGTGTACGTGTTCCTTGTAGAGAGTTCACTGTGAAAGTAGCAGCGCTGAAAGACGATTTTTTTTCACTTTTGTATGGGCAAGGGCCCGAGCGTCACGAGTTTCCCCATACAAAAGTGAAAAAAAAATTCGTCTTTCAGCGCTGCTACTTTCACAGTGAACTCTCTACAAGGAACACGTACATCCTAAAGTATTATCACTTCTTTTTGTTCCAACCTGTATATGATAGTTTTTGTGAACGAAAAAATATACGGCTGCCGCGTGATAAACGAATTTCGGAGCAATAAGTTGTGGGAATATCGGTGTGGTCTAAAACATTATTTATTTTATTTTTAGTACTTCATTCACTCTCCGTACGAGATATCAACGGCAATATCCAATCCAACCGGTGAAATATATCCGGGGGATGAACTCTCTACTGACTTTAAGGTAAGTTCGAGATGTTTTTTCCTACAATATGATGTGTGCCGTGTTTTGCTGAGTCAAGCATTTTGACCTGAAACGTATATGAGACCATGAGACAAGTTTTGAGTGGATTTCAACAACTTGCATTTTTTAGGTAACTATAGGTCTACCAGAATCTGATGGCAATTTTTCTAATCCAGTATCTAGTTTTTTGTTAATCGGTCTTGATATTGAGTAAAATATAGGTCTACCCTATGATATTATATCTACCAGAATCTGATGGCAAAAGTGAGAAAGTAAATTGACTCTAGCAATACCGGGGTAATTGGAATAAAACATTTTGATCCTTTTTTTTCCTTATAGCGGCTGATTCTGTGTGTTAAACATGCAAATATATAAATTTATCCAATGATCGAGGATATTTTTTGAAAATCTGCTGTCAAAATTTGCCATCAGATCCTGGTAGACCTATAGTTCGACGACAAGCCACCAAAATTGGAAACCTATTTATGTTTATTTTCTTGGAAAATAATATTTATTTTTAAAAAATAACGATAGGGCCAAATTATAAGCATTATGTTTTATTTTTAAAATCAAAAATGAAAATTATAATATCTTGAAAAACATAGAGATATTATGTACTACGTAGAAAAAATAGTATAGTTTTCAGCCTTGTCGCGCAAAAAAGCGGTTTGGGAAATTCAGTCTTTTATAGCAATTCGTGCCAGGACGTAGAATTTATACTTGGCTTCAGCAAAAACTACGTGTTTATCAATGAGCTGCTTAAGACGATGCAAGCATTCTGGAAAATTTTGTATACTCTACTGGGAATTGGGATTAATTGCCAGCAATATTTGGTCACATTAAAACTACAGAAAAAATGTGTATTTTTTTTTAGGTTGTGGAGATAGAGGCCGCGAGCCGCATCAAGGGTCTGTCGCCTGCGCAGCGCCGCTGCCACTACCCCGACGAGTGGCTTGCTAAGTCCATTAAGGTACCTGAGTATACCACGTTACATAAGCCTTGATTACACCTAACGAGTAGATTGGCTAAACAGTGCCCTCGGCCGAGCACATCAATAAAAAAAATACCGAGTGCTTGGCCGAGTGCACTGTATCGCCAATCTACTCGGTAGATGTAATCAGTAAGTTTGTACCTATAGGCAAAACATTGGGATCGCTCGCCAAAAATAGAAGCTAGAAAATAGAAATGCTATTGCTAATAAGCAGTGATTAGACGGGTTGTTGATAGTAGATCGCGATGAGATGGCGATATTGTTTTTCCTAAAGAAGCGCCATTTACCTCCTCGAGTATTCGTTGAACGATTCTAAAGCTGTGCGCGGCCTATACTAGCCCCCCCGTGGGGTGTGCTCTTTTGTAACGGCAGTACTCACGCGTAACCTAAAAGACGTCGTAGATCGATTTTATCGGTCACCAACGATTCAGTTTTATAATTATAACAAATAATTTGCCTGAATTATATATGAAACCTACATATAAAATAATACGAGAGGCGCGCGGCGTCGCGTCGCGTCGTTTCGACGCCGGTGCCGCAACCGAAACAATTGAGCTCCTTGCAAACAATCAAAGGGGTTGCGGAGTGTAAGTCTAAGCTGTTTATTTGGTAAATAGATAAATTATGACAAGCTACTCAGAGAATGATACGAGTTCAACGAGAAATTTCGATAATATCAGCGAAAATGTATCGAAGGGAGTCGATTCGACGTCGCGTGACCGCTTGAAGGTTAAAGAGAAATATCCTCACAACCTCCACCGTATAATAGTAGTAGGATCAGTGTCACATTTTCAGGCGTATAGCTTCAGCCTGTGCCAGATGCAGTGTCGCACACACATGGCAGTCATGTTCTGCGGGTGCAGACCCTACTTCCACATCAAGGGTGGTGAGATATTTCGTGTTTTTACAACCGCCGTAGAAAACGCTAGTGTTATAGAGAATTAAACTTAGTTAGGCTATGGATGACCATTCTTGTGTTGAAAATGGACGGACCGGACGCCTTAGAAAAAGGATGGATGGTTTATATTCTTTCAAATTCAAAAATTCAAATTTCAAATTCAAATTCAAAATTCTTTATTTGCACAAAACATGGTGAAATTAGATGTTACAAACATTGATAGGTACATGTTTTGCCTGTTTATGGCATGCAAATGTTTTGTTTATGGAAGTCATATTAATCAAGTAACATGCAATATATTATGTAAATCTAAATAGGTTTATAAATTAGGTCTTATCTCATTACATCACAACATAAGTCATATATTAAAGTCATGTCAAAATTTATATATTACATTAAAGTTTAAACTATATATAAAAATATTTTATTAAACTAATTTAATTATCTTTATCGTTTAGATATTCTGCTACATAATAGAAATTTTTATTTATGAGAAATTTAAATAATTTATTTTTAAAACTATAATAATTTTCAATTTGCTTTATGTCAGTGGGTAGTTTGTTATAGAGTTTTGGCATCATTATGTATGCACTTTTACTAAGCTTACAAGTCTTTGATATAGGTATTTTAAGTTTATTTTTATGTCGCATGCTTTTAAAGTTTTCATACATCTGAATGTTATATTTTTTTAAAAATAGAATGGATTCGTAAATATATAAACAGGGTAACGTTAAGATCTTAAACTTTTTAAAGTAGGGTTGACAGCTTTCTGTTTGTTTGAGACCGCAATGCATCTTTTCTGAGCCCTAAAGACACGTTCATGTTCGGTAGCATTACCCCAAAAAACAATACCATACCTTAAAATTGATGCTACGTAAGCATTGTACGTTATAAGCAAGGCATCAATACCGACTAGTTTTGCTAGCATATATAGTGCATATGAGAACTTTTGTAATTTAGTGCATAATATTTCAATGTGTGCATTCCAACTTAAGTCATTGTCAACCAAAAGCCCCAAGAATTTTGTTTCTGTGATTTCTTCTATCGCATGATTATTGCATTTAATATTTAACGTAGGTCGCTTCTTATTTTTGTTAACAAATGTCATTATTTTCGTTTTGTCAAAATTCAAATTTCATTCATTTTTTTTTAGCCATTCAATTATAATAATCAAAGTATTAAAAATTTTCATTTCAATATCAGTCGTTCCGTCGTCAATAAATAATAAGTTACAGTCATCGGCAAAAATTGTCATAGGAATTTTAATATGTAGAGGAAAGTCATTTATATAGATAATAAAAAAGAGTGGACCGAGGACACTTCCTTGAGGAACACCGCGAAAAATATACTTGAGTTCAGAGTAATGCAGTTCCTCTGACTTTGTCTGGAAATTTATGGTTTGTATGCAAGTAAATTGCAATCTATTCTTTAAATATGATTTGATAAGTTCTAAGGCACTTCCTCTAATACCATATTGATACATTTTAGCAATTAAAATTTCATGATTTACAAAGTCGAAGGCTTTTTTTAAGTCCATGTATAAAGCGCAGGACACGTAGCCTTTGTCAACATTCTCCATTAATACTCTTAAAAAATTAAAAATGGCAACATTTATTGTGCAATTTTTTCTAAAGCCCATTTGCTGTGGAGAAAATAGATTTAATTTATGAAAATAATTGTATAATCGTTCGTAAATAGCCTTTTCTATTATTTTTGATAGAACAGACACTAGAGAAATGGGCCTATAGTTTTCTATATTCATTTTGTCATTTTTTTTTTGTATAGGGGCTTAATTATTGTAACTTTTAACCTATTTGGAAACTGTCCTTGGGACATACATATATTTGTTAAATGAGCTAGGATAGGCGCTATAATCGGTGATACAAATTTAATTACTTTAGTGGAAATATTGTCATTGCCTGTACTATTAGTATTTTTAAGCGACATGATATACCGGATAATATCTTTGGCTGAAGTAGGGTACATAAATATCGAATGGGAGGTAAACGGTGCATTAAATTTCTTTTTAGGGTTTTTAGGTAAACTATTTTCAGGGTGACCAATAAAATAGTTGTTGAAAGCAGAAGCTATTTGGACGGGGTTAGAGATGATGTTGTTATCCTGATCACGTATCTGTGAAATGTTATTATACGACAGTTTTTTTTTGTGTAATTATTTTGGATCACTTTCCACGTAGCTTTCGATTTATTAGTCGCTGTTTTAATATAATATTCATTTTGTGCTTTTTTAGTTAAGTTTATTATTTTCTTAAGTCGTTTAGTGTAAGTTTTAAAATTGTTCCTATTTTCTGTTGTTTTCCGTTTTCTGTAAGTACTCCCAAAGCATTTGTCTTTTTCTTTTAACACATTTTTTAATTCCTTTTGAAATCCATTTTGTTTTATTTAAAGCATTTATTCTTATTTTTATAAATGGAAAACAGAGGTCATATAGTAGTTTAAAAAGGTCAAAGAACGAGTCAAATGCAACTTGCGCATCTTGCTCATTATAGCATTCTGAGAAAGTTAAAGAATTTAGGTAGTTACGAAATTTTATCATATTTTCATTACTGAAATCTCGCCTAAAAACGTACCAATATGGAATGGAGGGTATACTGTTTGTTGGACACTGTAAGAGCTGGGCTGTATGGTCTGATAAAGCTAGATCAATGATTTGATGCTTTGTTCCTTTTATATTGTGCGCAAAGTTGTCTATGCAGCTTCCACTACTAAGGCGAGTGGGTTCTTTAATTGCAAGAGTTTAGTTATAACTAAGGAGAAGATCAGTAAAACGCTGTGAGAGGTAATCTTTTTTCAAGGTATTAATATTAAAGTCTCCACAAATTATTATTTTCCATTTACCTCGGCAGTATGCTGCCAGGAGGCTATCAAATAATTTAAAGAACATGTTAGTGGTCACAGTATCATTTTTTGGAGGTCTATAAATGTTGATTACGATAATTTTATGATCTATTAACTTAATGGCACTACATTCCAGTATGTGTTCTATACAAAATTTCTTTATGTTTGGCACAACTTCATATCTGAGCGTATTTTTTACTAAGATAGATGAGCCACCATGTCTGCTACTCCTCATGTACATAGTGGCTAGAGTGTAGTTAGGGATTATAAGAGAATCGCTATCTCCTTGTATCATGTTGTGCTCCGTAACGCAAATAATTTCTACATTGGTGTTACTAAGTTGTAAGTCATTAAGGTGAAACGTTAGTAAATTAGATTTAGATATAAGGCCGTTTATATTTTGATGTAATACATTTAGAAATTTAGGTACGAAAAAGTGTATTGTTCTTTGTCGAATTACGGGTAGAAACATTCATCATGTCGTCGTATTGATCATTGAATTCATCATTGTTGGAAATAGTATTAGAAGTTTTGTAGTAATTTGAGATGTCATTGATGTCATTTAACAAGTCGTAAAAAATGATATTATAACCTAAGTTATTTTGTCTTCCATTTTCTTTATTAAACATGGAGTAATCATATTTAATATTCTTATTACTGTCTAATAAGTACACATGTTCATGTGTTATAACATCTAAGTATAGTAGGTTATTAAAATGCTGAATTCTCCAATTGAACACATCATACCCTAATCTATATGTTGGAAGACATAGAATTATGTTTGTATTTCTGATATTACATAACATGTTTCTTATATTTATGACTAAATTAAAGTAATTTTTAGTTACAGTAAAATCATTTTCACTGATAAAGACTACACAAAAATCGTTCATGGTATAATTTTCTATCTTGTTACTTAAGGACTCAATAATATTTTCTGTATTAGAATCAGGGCTCGAAAACGTTATTTTAAATAACGGTTTTGATTCGTTCGGAACGGTTCATTGCAATAACGTTTTTGGGAACAAAAAGGTATTTGAGAACGTTTTGAAAACCGAAATAAAACGGTTAAATCCACACAGCGGGACATAGGGCAGTCAGTAAAGGTTTCTCCACCGATTTTGTTGAACCTCAAATCTCAATCGATTTTCTTTGGTGAGTATAAGGGGATAACTTAAGAAATAAAAGTGGTACTACCTACTTGCGCTTTTGCCCTGGGGGTGAATGCAACCCCGTCTCGGGGGTGAATTTTTTTAATAAAAAAGCCCCAGAAATCAATAGACACAAAAATAATTTGTTTAGTACAATTTTTTTGATAATTCAATAATTAAATGAGTTATAGGTAATTAAAGATCAAAGATTTTGCGTGAGAAAAATACTTATTGTCTTAAAGTTGTTTTTCATAATTAACTAAAAAACTATAAATTTTTTCCGAAAATAATATGTTATTACTTATTAGTATTACCAAAGAATTCAATAAAAAAAAACAAATTACTACTCTGAGATATCTTCTAATATTATTTCAAACGAGCTTTTGCCCGCGGCTTCGCTCGCGTTAAGAAGTATTTTATATACAAACTTTCATCCCCTATTTTAACCCCTTGAAGTTGGAATTTATCAAAATCCTTTCTTAGCGGATGCCTACGTCATAACATCTACCTGCATGCCAAATTTCAGCTCGATCCGTCCAATGGTTTGGGCTGTGCGTTGATAGATCACCATGTCAGTCAGTCACCTTTGAGTTTTATATATATAGATTAGTGAGCTATAGGTGAATACGTATTTTGTTTTTAGGCAAGTAATTAATATACAAAAAAATTGGCAAAGTGCAAGCAGAACTCGTGCAAAAAGGGTTCCGAGTTCCGTACCATTAGGTACAGAGCAAAAATAGGCCAAAAATTATGTTTTGTGTATGGGAGTCCCCCTCAAATATTTATATTATTTTAATTTTAAATGTTTTTTTAAATGTTTTTCACTCTATTTCGATTAAAATTTCCCTGAGCTTTTTTTATAAAAATAAGTTTTTTATTTATATTAATAAAGTTTATTCGTGATGAAGTAGAAACACTTTATATGGCAAAACAACATATTTTGTCGAGAAAGCTAGTAGTTATATAATAAAAAATCATAAACACAAATATTAAAAACATTTTTTTACCTAATTGAACACAATTAGTTAAGCCAGAATGGTTAAATCTGCATTTTTAGGAAAAGGGGTAAAAAAATTTTAAAATAACAAGGGGGGTAAAAAAATCCATCCCTAAAAGCGCAATTACGTAGTATAACAATTTTAAATTAAAGGGTAAAACGTAATCGATCCCAAATTTTTATTTAAATCTATGCTGTACCTGATATTTAGGGTTCCGTACCCAAAGGGTAAAATCGGGACCCTATTACTGAGACTTCGAAGGCTGTCCGTCTGTGCAACAGCTAATATAGCTGGACTTGATTTGATTGTGTAGATCTGTTGCCGCTATAACAACAAATACTAAAAAACAAGATATATTTCATATATTTTAAGGGGGGCTCCCATACAACAACCGTAATTTTTTGGCCTTTTTTGCTCGATATCAATAACGATAATAGGTAGGCTCTTGAAATTTTCATAGAGTCCTTGACTATATGAGTTCTTTATTAATTAATAAAACTAATAAAAAATTTATAAAAATTAATCCCATACAAAAAACACAATTATTGACCTTATTTTGTTCTGTAACGGTACGGAACCCTCCATAAGCGAGTCCGACTCGCACTTGGTCTATTATTGCCTCGCCGTGCTCGCCGCAAACGAATGCCCGAAAAATAATAGTTTTTGTTATATATTTAACTTTTCATCGAGGAAACGGGAAAACCGTTTAAAACCGTTTTAAGGATCAAAAACGAAAAAATCATTACGTTCTCAAAAAATGTTCCGAATAGCGTTCCGTTCCGAACGAAACCGAAATGAAACGTTCTTTAGGTATTTAAGGCGATAACGTTTCGAAAAATATAACGTTTTTCGAGCCCTGATTAGAATGCGGATAACTATAATGGGTTACATTAAAAATATTTTCAAACGTATTAAGTGCAGTTTTTAGCAACTTATTACTAGGCTTAGTACTAATTATGCATAATTTATGAAAGTCCTTTTGTTTATAGTTCTTCTTCATCTTCTTGTTGCCGATATTTGACGTTTCCATGTTCGTGTCGATGACTTTAGTCTGTGGTGCAAATTCGTTCATTATGGTGTTGTCTATTGCTGTTGTTTGTGTCGCTTTATCTGTCAATGTCAATTCATTTGTTATTGTATGTTCGGTGCCGGTGTGCAGTGATTTTCCAAATTCGGTTTTTTTACTTTTTTGAGGTGTTGTGTCCAAAATTTGACATCGATTAAGGTCATAGATTTTGTTTCGACTTTTTCTTCTAGCGTTCGGTGTAATGTACACACTGTTATCGATTTTTTTGTACATATTGATGATTTTGTCTTTTTTCTCCAATTCATTTTTTAAATGTGTAATTTCCAGTGTTAAGTTTTCAACTTCGTTATTGGCTGCGAGCAATTCATTTGATAGTTTTTCTATTTGATTTGTGTGTTCCAGGCAGTCGGTACTAAAGTCATTTAGTGATGTGTTTGGCAGGCTATTCATGGAGGCGTCTAATATAAACGAGTTGCCAATGTTGGTCAAGGAATTGGATCTTATGTTTCTCCTCAGCGTAATAAATTCATTTTCGGATGTGTCCATTTTTGAAAATCTTTAGACTTAAAACTAAATACCGTAATTTTCAGGTCACTTTTGATTCTTGAAGTTATACAAAATATTCAGTTGGTGTCAGCCTTATGTCACTTTAGATCCGTTTATATTTTCAAATTTCTTCTGGTTTTTAAAATTTTCGTATTTCTCACTTTATTATTGATTTTCTTAAAATATAATTATGACTTATATGCGTTTCAAGAATAACGGATTTATTTTAGTGAGAGCACCAGATATCTGGTGCACATCTTTATTTTTATTTTTGGTCGTGCAATATTTAGTCAAATATATTTTCTCATTTCCTTCTACCTTTTGTACAGTAGAATTTGGAAATGGAACAATGTCGATATCATGGGCTAGTAAGGTAGGATTTTAAAAAATATCTGTGACGTCAATGTGACGTGAAAGCTGTCAAAAAAGTAAAAACTTATTTTTCGTCACTCGTGATTAGTAAAAAAAGAGTTTTATTTGAAGTGTTGTAGATATATTTTCAGTACTTTAGCAATAATTAAGACGGGTATTCTTACAAAATAAATAAAAATTGAAATAAATATATCTGGAATAAAACGACAAATAAATTTTAAATATCAACTGAAAAACTAAAACAAAGATGGCGACATTTGCGACGCGCGCGGCATGGCGTGTATCGGGCGCAACGTGGAAATCCTTGTCAACCTGCCCAAGAACCTCGCCAAGTGCTCCTGCATGCCTCAGTGTGATGAACTCAACTACTACTCACACACAAAGAAGGTCAATGTCCGGTAAGAGATTTTATGATACTATAGCTTATGGCTGCCTTCACATTAAGTCGCGAGTACTGCGGCAGCCGCGCGGCAGCCGCGCGACTTCCATACTAAAGCCGCGCGACTCTGTTTAGTATGGAAGTCGCGCGGCTGCCGCAGTACTCGCGACTTAATGTGAAGGCAGCCTAAGATCTTTTTCATATTGTGCGGCACGATATTATCGCGGGTCGCACCGATTAAATAAGTGTAACATGGGTAAATTTTAGTATGACATAAAAATACCTTTTTTTTTTCGTTGGGCATTTACGCATCCCCGGGGCCTGGGGAGAACCACCGAGGTATGTGGGACTCCCCGGGGCAGACGTAATATCCTCACCAGGGACTACCCACTAAAACCCCAACGGTGTTGCTGCTCCTGAAGATGGGACTACGGGAAACGCGTGATACACGACCGCAGACTTAAAAAATAAATACCTGCCTTAGTAGTTAGTAGGCAATTTTCTGCGCGCTATGGGCCAAAATTAGACATTAAGAAAGCGCTCAAACAAGGCATAAGGGTATTTTCGGTTTTTTGTTGAAGAAGCAAACCAAGACGTGAGTCGAGTTTTTCGGTGTAAGCTTAGCAAAGTGTAGAAAAGAACTGTAAAAATGTTGGCAGCGGCCTTTCCGAAGACGTCTTTAGGTACGTAATTTAAGGACGCCTCCTAAAAATGTTTTTTTTTTACCTACATGTACGAGACGGAAAGCGAGACGGCGGAGGCGAAGGTGCAGTTCAGCCTCATGCCACCGAAGTTCCGCCTACATCGCGACATCATATTCAGTCTCGACGACTTGTTCTGTACGTTATTAGTATTATTTTGCAGGCGCGGACACAATAGTATTATAACTATGCTTACTTACAATATAATTAATAATTATTATTAACGTTCCTATGTTTTTCAAGCAGCATCCTTAGGTGGGACAACGGCTTTATTTGTTGGCGCCAGTGTTTTGACTGTCGCCGAAACGATCTTGTTTGTCGTCCGACATATCGTATCATTCATTTATCGTAGATACCTGTTGAGATTTAAGTAGTCAGTTATGTAATTATTATAATAAACTAGACGACCCGGTGAACTTGGTATCACTTTCTTCTTATAAACCTTAAATTTAATATTTTAACTAGTATATCGACTACTACTTCAATATTCCGACTACTATTTTATACAATATTTAAGACTACTATAGGTCTACCAGAATCTGATGGCAAAAAGTGAGAAAAGAAATTGACTCTAGCAATACCGGGGTAATTGGAATAAAACATTTTGACCCTATTTTTTCCTTATAGCGGCTGATTCTGTGTGTAAAAGTTGAAACATGTAAATATAAAAATTGATCCAATGATCAAGGAAATTTTTTGAAAATCTGCCATCCAAAGCCATCAGATCCTGGTAGACCTATATTTTACCATGGAAATAGCCGAACAAAACCGCAGCCGTATCACGTATCTTGCGATAGCAATGCGATAGCAATTATTGCGCAATAATTGCTCCAAAATCGCAATTTCGTATCACGTATCAGCCAAAACAATACGATTGCAATCGATCGCTTACATCATACATGATACCATTGTTTTTAAAACCCAGCAATCGATCGCGCGATATTTGCTAGTGGATTGTTGATCGCTATTTTTACGTGATAGCCCTGCCGATGATCCACGAAGCACGTGGATTTACTATTAGTGCAATACGGTACGTAGTTTATGTTCATAATTTAAACTTCGGCTATTTTCGTATCTGTTCGGCGCGCCCTGCCTGCCCTGCCCCGGGGCAGTTTTAGATGCCGAAAACGCTATAAGTTAATACAGTCAGTGGTTAGTAACGGATTAACGGCCGTTCCCAATATTCAATCTATCTCTGGTTTGACATACGACCGATCGCAGCTAACATTGAATTGACATTAAATATATGTCTCTAATGTCTAACGGCCGTTCGCAATATTCAATCTATCTCTGGTTTGACATACAACCGATCACAGCTAACATTGAATTGACATAAAAAATATGTCTCTAATGTCTAATGAGAGCTATTCCTATCTCTAGTAGGGCAAAACCAGAGATAGATCAAATATTGGGAACGGCCGTTATGAGAGCTATTCCTATCTCTAGTAGGGCAAAACCAGAGATAGATCAAATATTGGGAACGGCCGTTAGACTACTTGATGCCCTAAGCAATCCATGTCTGTGTCGTCGTCCCCTCCTATCCGTATGTCAACTAGAATCGCAATAGCAAAGAATACAAATTACTCACGGAGCTCACGGAGAGAATCGGTCTTTAAACTTTTACCACCTAAAAACATTAGTTTTTTCCTAGAAACTTTTTTTGGTGTGGTTTTTGGTGACGTGAAAGTGAGACGTGATGCCCTAAGGACAGATGTTTTTTGTCCTTCTTCCGGTGTCCCCTCAGACGTGATGCCCTAGGCAATTGCTTAATTTGATTAAGGGTTATAATCCGTCACTGTCAGTGGTACAACTTACTTTAAAAAAATAAAAATTACACGTGACATCATTCGATTTTGACGATGATTTTGACACGAGTTTTTGCCGGGAATACGAAAGAGTGACGTTGTGTTTTTGTATTATTTTCCTAAAATTGTGTTATTTCGGTTTTTAATGTGTAATGTTGGTAGAATATTAACCATTAAATATTCGATATTGTGCACGAGTCTGGGCAAGTGATACAACTTCAAGAAACGTGCCATTTTGTGTTCCCTCCAAAACTCCATCGAAAGTTTTAGTAAAGGGTCTACCACTTTATTAAAACAACTGACTTGACTCGTTGACTTTACTGACTACTTTTTTAGACTTTTACTAGATTTTCGACTTGACGATAATATTAATAAATATTGAATTTTTTTTTTTACGATTTTTTTCCCCCACCTTATTTTACATGACACTGACCATGGTTAAAAAGCCGAGCGTCATAATTAGAAAAAAAAATGATTTTGACACTGTTTTGATATTGACAGTGTCAATCAATAAGTCATTTGAAGTTTGTTGATTGTTCATTAGGCCTTGGTACGTAGTATCCCCTTAGTAGTCTGAGGGCCTTGGGGTTGGGGAACGAAGATTCATCTTATCTAAAAAGCTCCAATTTAATTAGTTAACACAATAAATTTGAAGATTTTAACATAAAGTAACTTAAATATCGAACGACACGAACGATGTTTGTTACGACATTTTCTTTAGCCTGTAACAGCGTATATTACGTTACATCATTCCTGTATGGTTTTGTTTGGATATTGCACATAGTTTTGCCGTTTGTGATCGACATTGGAATATTTGGAGTCGTCGTGTACCACTGGACGAGGTTGAGAAAGCCAGATCACAATAATGTTATACACATATTCGGACCAGAGCCTGGCACGAAAGAGAGTGAGCTACATCCACAGAAAACTGTACGATGCATAGCTCACAGAGGTGCGGGGCTAGACGCTCCAGAGAATACTTTACAAGCTTTTAAATATGTAAGTATCAAGCTATTAATTAAAGTTTACTAATTAGTAGGTAATTTAATAAATCTTCCTAGAGAGTGTTTTCAATTATTTCTATTACAATATATTCTTATGCTGTAAACAAGACAAGCTTGTATATTAATAAGCTTAATATATTATTCAATAGTTTTATCAATAATGGTCGTTAGAATTTCCACATTATTTTTTATGAAGAAGAGAAAAAGGAACTAAAACTAAACCCCAGGTACAGAATATTTTTGAAACATGAATATTTATTTATTTATAGTGTGTTGAAAATGAATGCGGTTTTGTGGAACTTGATGTGAGGCTATCTAGAGACGGTCAGCTGGTTCTTCTACATGACGAGGGCTTGGAGCGACTGTCGGGGACAGATGTGGCCAACATCAGGACTGTGGACTGGGAGACCATTAAAAATATTGATGTTGGTGCTACACATCCAAATAGGTTGGTTTATTTTGGTGCATCACTAAGCCACCGTAGAGTTAGGCTTAGCGTAGAATGGAGCGCAGCGGAGAGGATTTATTTACACACTTGAAAATAAACTTTAAAATTATTAAAATAAAGTGCATAAATGCTTGAACCATACAAAAAATGCTGGCACATCCTCAAAGACAGTCAAGAATCCTTTCATACTTTAGTTTAATAATTTTAAAGTTTATTTTCAAGTGCGTTAATAAAATCCTCTCTGTTGCGATATGTTGTCTCGCAGAGTCTTAGACTAATATCTATTTTTAACTCCAGATTTTTTATTCCTTGAAATTGAGTCTAATTATGTTGTTAATTTGTTATATTTTAATGTGAACATTTTTATGAATATTATTATTTTTCCCACTACCAGGCTGCAATTCAAAGAAGTCCGCTTATGCCTTCTGGATGACGCAATCGAATATCTACTATCCAAAGAAGTCAGGATGATAATTGATGTGAAAGGAGAAAGTCAACAGGTTAGCTTGTCTATTGTATTCTACTATGTATTTAACAGAAACTGTCTTTAGATAGTTATTTATAATTTGTACTTTGTTGCTTAACCCGTTGATCGTGGGAAAACGAGACACAATAGATATTCTATTGTCTCTCGGACGCGGGTGAACCTTTGGGGCTTGATGAATTAAAGTGCTAGTAATTAAAAGTGTAACATAATATAATAAAATGATTTGTAAAGTAATATTTTACATTACCCTTTAATTTCGTTGCAAAGTTTTTGCTTTTTTCATATAGCTAAGCAAATTTGTATTGATAGGTGGAGGAAATTTTTTATTGATTGTTCTTCCTCCAAAGGTATCTGGTACAGGACATTGAATTGTGAACCTTGCTTGAGCCCATGGTTTGAAGGCGCTAATATTTCTAGGACTAGTTTGGTTGCGGCTATGAGGATGCGATCAGGACACGTTCCACTCAACAAGTTTAATTATATGATAGGAAAGAAGGAGTCCCCTCATTGTATTCACTGTAGGGTGACAGATGACTTAATGCACTTGTTGGTGGATTGTGGACAAAATCGTGATCTCAGAAGCCAGTTGTTCCCAAGAAATTTGTTTGGGGGGCATATTAATATTATTTTGGCGTCGCCTCTTTCGCAAGAGGCCTGAACTTTAATTAGGTTCTATTTATTATCAATGAAGGGTCGCATAGTTTAATTTATTAATTTTTAAATTAACTTTCAATAATACTATGAGGCAAGTGCATTTTCAAGCCTCGTCAAAATTCTGAATTAAAAAAAAAAAAAAGTTTTTGCTATTCTGTAATAAGCTTTAACTTATTACATACTCGTGAAAACTTGTTGGCATATTGCTGTTTTATATATTATGTATTCTTACTATTGTTTTCAATCCTGTTATTTATCCTTTTTTGTTAACTTGAATTTTTACAGTGTGCTTAATAGTGACCTTGTTTTCAGATGGTGAATGAAATTCTAACAGTATTTGCCTCTCGGCCTGTTCTGTACAAATATGCAGTAGTCACTACATTTAACCCATTTATACTATACCAGGTAAATAAAGTTGTATCATTAATTATTTATTTGAGAGGTCAGTTTGTCCTACTAGCCGACTAACCAATAAATTTTTCCTTCATATTTTTAGCATTTTCTGCTTCTTTGAGAACATCTTACTTTTACCAAAACTTCTAAACTCTAAAGGTTAATATCTTCCCTGAGGTCTTTATTCTTATGGAAACTACCAAAATTAATGCAATAATTTCAAGACCTCTTCAATGTAAATGACCAAGCAAAACTCTCCAAGTGAAGCCAATGAAACCATTTTGTTGCTGGTGCTATTCGTTTAGCATCAACATTATTATCATAATTTTTTTTTAATGTGTTGATTCTCAAACAATACTGCCCAAATTGGGGACACATTATTGCGATATCAATTTTCTTTGTCTTTTAATTAACTCTTAATTAAATTTCAAAATTTAATTTAAAGAGTTTAATTACATAATCACAATTGAGCTGCAGTATATTACATATTATACTTTGTTTTACTGTCATGTCTCTACCCATGTATTTTGTCCAAGTTCAAAAATATTTTGTTTCTACAGATACGCAGAAGGGATCCCAAAATCGTGGGAGCGATCAGCTATAGGCCATACTGCTTTAGTGCACAGAATTATGATGCAGAGAATGGACCAACAAACCCAAGGTAACCATTCTTATTTCTATAATATTTTAAGTCTATTTTTAGCATTTTTTTTTAGACAAGAAACAGAGATGGGACGAAACCGCGAAAAAGTCGTTTGGAATTATTACAAACCACACACTTAAAATAAAATAGGTTTCCATTACCTTGTTGCACACCACTTTATGTGCCATTTATAGGGCTTCGTTCCTTGTTTTATCCAGTCACTTTCCTATCAATTATACTCGTTACCTTACATACGTCAAACGAAAGTTAAATAATATGTTGCTTTGATATGAGAATAGAAACTGGTAACAGGTTCATTAAATCATGAGTAGGTACCGTCAAGTTTTTAGTAAATCTGCCATCAGTTCAGTCCATCAGTTTGTTCAGAATGACTGGAATTATCGTCTAACCGGTTGTTTCACGGTCAAAATTTTTTTATTACGTACTTTTGAGCCATTCATTATTCTGAGGGGTTACTGCGAGTTTTATTCGATCATACGCATCGAGCGCGTAAACGCGAATTTATATGGGATCAAAGCAGCGCCATCTACTGGCTAACGTGGATACTGCTTTGATCCCATATAACTTCGCGTTTACGCGCTCGATGCGTATGATCGAATAAAACTCGCACTAACCCCTCTGGTGTCCGTCTAAGGGCGCGTTTAGACGTGCTCGTTTTCTGCGCGTACGCGGTATTAATTATAAACGCGCGCGGAATCCGCGTGAACAGAGAACGCGCAGGTCTGCACACGCCCTTACACTGATGGTCTGTACTAATACTAGACTGAGCGTGTAAGGTAAAGTTTAATAGCGTTTTCGGCATCGAAAACTGCCCCGGGGCAGGGCAGGCCGAA
Source organism: Cyaniris semiargus (assembly GCA_905187585.1). Lineage (NCBI taxonomy): Eukaryota > Metazoa > Arthropoda > Insecta > Lepidoptera > Lycaenidae > Cyaniris > Cyaniris semiargus. The sequence goes on from LR994549.1 coordinate 2,613,390, forward strand.
TGGATACGGAAATAGCCGAACAAAACCGGTTACCGGTGATTCACGAACCGCATCATGACCGGTATGCGGCGTTTCTATGTAGCTGATAAAATTTAAACTTCGGCTATTTTCGTATCCATTCGGCCTGCCCTGCCCCGGGGCAGTTTTCGATGCCGAAAACGCTATAAGTTTTGCTAAGCTACGCCACTAAAGCCAACATATGACCGGCAGGTTCGGCGAACGTCTGCCGCTGCAGATGGCGGCGCGCGGTGCGGACGTCGCGCACGCGCTGCTGTGGCGGTGGTCGGCGCGGTGGTGCGCCGCCAGCGCCGTCCTCGTGCACAAGGACATCGTCAGCCCGTGAGTACACAGCCTTAGGGTCAATTTATTTTCTATTCTAGCGCAGAGTCGAAGCGCATCGAAGCGAATTACCAAAATTGAACATAACAAATTCAATCTTAACTCCTAGAGCAGGGGTCACCAAATGGCGGACCGCGGTCCGCATCCAGACCGCCGACCCATTGTGTGCGGACCGAACATGTTCGAAGATGAACTTCGTTAAAAATAAATTTAGGTCTCGACTTACTGATCTCCAGGTAATGTCAACAACAGCTTGCACCAATTTCACTCCAAACAAGCAACAAAAATTGACACTTTTCTCATTGATATATGTAAATAAATACCTTTGTAATTTCCGTAATTACATTGTTTATTTTTTTATGTGTGGACTGTGAAGGTCATTTTATTTCTTAAAATGGACCCCGGGCGAAACTAATTGGTGACCCCTGCTCTAGAGCGTAAAGCACACATTACTTCTGAGAGTTTTAAAAGACTCCCGCATTCTAGCGAATTCGCGCGTATGCGCGCGACCAGCGATGATTGGTCTGCAAAATTGACCCATACCGAAATGTCCTTGATTGTGTGAAGCGTTTTAGTAGTTTACATTCTACGTTGTGCTTTAAGCCAGGGGTTCCCAAACTGTGCGTCGGGACACCCCGGGGCGTCGCAACATTGTCCCAGGAGCGTCGCATGTCAACACAACCAAATCGAGTAAAGCTTCGCCCATTATGTCTTTCATACATCCCGGGCAGTCTAAATCCCCGGTTTCAGAAGCTATGCTCAGAAAAGCAAGCGCATCCTTCATATTAGCCAGCCTTGCTGGGTTTAATATCTTTCATAAATATTAAAAAAAAATGTTATGCTTGTGTTTTGATTTGGTCATTATTTCCTAATAACAATATAAAATATGTCCAAATAGTGTTATATGATAACCTATGTTGGGTAGGCTAGTTCTAAAATTAGATAGTATTTTTCAGGTCACCGTTTTACAATTCAGGTCCACCGTCAAAATAGTGCAAATGTTTCCACTTTATTCCTTAGATCAAATCATATAATATTATGTAGTTCAATTCTTTTTAAACTATTATCATACGAGATGCCGTTCTCTCAGGCCCGGATCTACGTTTTAACCCTTAACCAGGCAGCAAGGGTTTTATTGAGTAATATTTGGGTAATACTCATTTTTGGTACAAAAATTTTTTATAAAATCCTAAACGACTTTTTGAGCAATTTGATGGTTGATTCTACTAGTTTGAGTCTTGTTCTAGATTGGAAAAATATTCTCCGAGCTTGCAGCCTCCTATATATAGAGAAATAAAGGGTTTTAAAAAAGTGCCCTCCATGGTAGTGACCTAACTTCCATGGAAATGACATTTCATATAAAAAGTCAATCCATGGCTGTGACATAAAACAAAGAGGTGACTTTTCTTAAAAGTAAAATGCAATTTTATTTAAAAAATCAGCTTTATTGTCATTAGTTGACTAAAATATGTAAACTAATATCACAAATTTACTTTCATAAATGAATTTGTGTAATAACTTAAAAAAGAAACATTTATTTTCAAAAAATTTACTTATACATAGGAGGTAGCCTGAGATCTTAAAATTATCAGTCTCAAAAAAGTCTTACTGGTTTCAATAACAAAGTAGCCTTAAACTAAAAAAACACAAATAACATAAAATTCAATTTTTTTGGCTTCAGCCCGAGCTTAAATAACAAATCAGTTTGTCTACCAACCATTCTTTACTTTTATGAAAACACTTGCACAGCTTAGTTTAGCTTTTATTAGACCTATTCTTAATAACTATTGCAGTCTTAATCATTTCTTATCGTAATTAGAATAAAACATTTTTACTATATTATAAAATCAACAATATTGACTTCAGCTTGAGCTAAAAACGAGTTTTCTAGAGTACGTTACTGTATTTTCCAATATCGACATTATTAAAAAGCAATTCACCTCGCCTACCAGGTGTAGGTTCGATTAAAACTGCAACAATGTCATTACACGGAACAGGAAATATATCCTCAGGTTCTATCCAACAAAAAATAGTGTGTTTGCTTATAATTCTTATTTTTTTCGTGAACTTTACTTTAGGTTCTATGCCTTCGAATCCAATTATTTGGCCAACAAAATGCTGCTCTGTCTTCTTTGACAAAAATCTTACAACTACCCACATTCCTTCCTTTAGAAGAGCTGCGGAATGTGCATTGCCAGATTGTTGTTCTTCAGTAATAATTATAGACTCCGGAACTGTGGACAAATCGGTCTCGTAACTGGAACCACTATTATTGGTGGCTTCAGATGCCATACCATTTTCCTGGACAGTAATAGGTGGATCATTGGTGAAATCGTAGAATCCAGTCCCCAACTTATGGTGAATGCAAACTTCTCCAGGTCTGCAAGTAAGGCATGTCAACGTTCGCAAGAAGACTCTGTTGCTATGCGATAAGTCCCATGTAATCTGATGAATTTTCATAGTTCCAGGTATGCTCTTTCCTGGATCCGGCAATAATTTATCCATTGCATCTATCTGTGTTTCATTCACGACAAACATTGTAACGTTGTTTACATTTTTTTCCAGGGATTTAACAAAGCTAACAAAATCTGGAATGTCTTCGCCTTGAGCAACTATGCGATCTGCTGTACGCTTTATGACTGCTCCTACACCATCCATAGGCCCCTTGCCATGTCCAGCCTCACTAAAACTCCATGTTGCAGTTTTGAGTCCATACAGCTGCGTTACGCGTTGTGTGAACAAATAAAACGCCTTCTTATTCCTGTATTGAGCTGTTGCTCCGTCACTTAAGACGTGTAATGAGTCCATAGGATGTAAGGTGCGTATGTGGTCAAGAATTTTTTGCATGTGAGCAAAAACTGCACTGGCATCGTGACGCAAACATTCTGAAAATGTACAAAAAGATACACATTTTATCATTTGAGTATCTGGACATTTGTAGTAATAGACACCGGTATGTAGATTTATCTGCTGCCTTGACGCTCCAAAATGAACAGCTTGAATTTCGTTTGCATATTTACAGCAGTAATTTTCCGAAAAGTCCACTTGCATAAAAATGTCTCCTATTTTAAGATTGGACTTCAATGCCGTAATAGCCTTATATTGATGGGTTATATTATATTCGTGAACCAAAAACTTATCTAAAGCATCAAGAAACTTTAATATCAATTTCTTTTTCTGTATATTAAATTCAGCCTTCACAGTTCTGCGTATTTCCTTTTCTTTGCCCTGTATTAGTCTCTTTTCTTTTATCACTGTCCATAACTTGTATGTAGTTTCAGTTGAATCATCAAATTCTCTTATCATTGGTACTCTATTCTTACATATCTCGCATTTTCGTAGCATACAAGCTTCTTTATTCATGTCGCAAACTATTGTTTTGCAGAGTTCCCTTAAGTTCTGACCAGAAATAATATCTAGGCATTTTAGTTTGTCGAACATAAGCTGTATATTTTCATGAACGACGCATAAACATGTATCCCTTTCAGAAATGTTTCTTGGTACAACCCAAAAGGGTCTTAATCTACAAAAAGTAGCAAGACTAATTTTTATTGACTCCTGTTCCGATTGGTATTTCTTATAAAGGTTTACCATAGTATCAGCCAAATATCTCTTCTGCTTCTTGAGTTTGTTTTTGACCACGCAATCCTTTTTTCCTGGACACATTTTACTGTTGTCATCTCTTTCTAGGAAGTCCGTTACAGCTGTGCGAATCATTTTCACCTTTGATGTTTTATTTATATTATAATGCGGTCTCTTCTTCTTTTTGGTGATAATTTTACGTTTTTTGGCGCCTTCTCTCAGTAGTTTAACCTGTAAAGTATGTACTTTCTGTTTCAACACCTGTAGCTGTTTCTTTTGTTTACTGATGATCAAACTTGCTTGCTCACGAGTTTGCCTTGTGCGTTTAAGACCTGCCGTCTTTTGTCGACTTTGACAAACAGCACGTGAAGAGCTTGATCCATCCTCTCCAGCAACAGATACAGGTGAGGATCTAGATGACCGTGTTGGGGTGGTAATTTCTCTCAAACCAGCTTCATTTTCTTTAGGTAAATTAATTAATATCGAGGGAGATCTGCTAAGACTATGTGCTTCGTCATCTGTTGTGTCAGGCGTGTTTTCCCTGAGGTGTGCCAATAGAGTTTTGGTTCGTTTCTGTTTCAACCTACTTCTAGCTTTACGCTCTTTCCACGCTTTGCGCTGGTTTCGGTGCTCTCTGGGTGTCATATCACTGACAAGTTTTATTTGCTGCTTTTGTTTTTTTTCAGAGTATCGAGCTCTATCTTTAGCTTTAGAGGCCTCATACAAAGCGGCATCAGCTTTAATACGTGCTCTGCGTTTTCGTTCGCATTCACGTTTTTGCAGACGTATCTCTTCCGCAGTCTTTCGGACTTTCTTTGGTTTGACCATCTAAAACAAAATCTATATATTAATACGCGAGCGAAAAACTTTGGATCCCTTTTGACGAAAAATGTGGATACGTAGGTGAATGAAATTTTGCACAGTTATAGTATATAATATGGTGAAGTAGTGCATCGAGCTATAATTGTTTTGAAATTATGCTTTTATCATACATTTTTTTAACAAACAAATCGTTACACACACTACAACACACACACTAGGATATTTTGATTGAAAAGCCTATATACTCGAATCTTTTATTTAAAACTCTTTTATTTATGGTTGAAGTCTGTTGTCAAATTGAAAATAGTTTTTTTTATTGAGTTTTAAATACTGCATTATTGCAATTATTGTACGAGCACGTCATCATTTGACTTTATTAATCTGAGCCTATCGCAGGAATTGTGTCTAAAATAATAAAGTCAATATTTTTATAAAAGAATATCAATAGAAATTAAAAAAGCGTTGTTATAATATAATATTTTTATTTGAGGTCGAATTTCGACCATTGGGCGATTACTAGTAATAATAACAATGCAAAATACCAGCCATTCGTAAGTAAAACTCACTTCCATGGATCCATGGTCACTTCCATGGGTGATTTTTTATCCACGGATCCATGGATGTGACGCCCATGGAAGTGACTTTTCGTTACTTAAATGTTCAAACATAACCTCCAAATCAAGCATGGTTATACAAATTTTGCCAAGCGTTTTTCGATACAAAAACACATTCGAAACACAAAACTAAAGTTTATAATTTAACTGTACATACCTTTGACAGTAACCACAGTAGTGACTACGTATGCTCGACGAGTTGTGAGAATAACAACTAAAATACAATTTTCTGGTAACGCTTACGTCGCCGGTAAAATCTGACAACTGAAGTAAAATGGCGCGGATGTATTTTTTTTAAGCCGTGCGACGTTCCTTTCTACGCAAATTATTTGCCATTTAAAAAACAATCGTGACATCATCCATGGAGGTGACTAAAAAAATCGATCACAATGTTTTAAAAGTAATTACAATATGAGTGTTTTAAGGTTTTGGCCGTAGTTTTTTTTATTTATATAGTTTATTTAACCTGGTTTATGATGGCATTCAGAAAATATTGTTATTCTAATGATATATTAAGTTATGAATTTAAAACCGTATAAAAATGGAGTGATCACACACATGGAAGGGACATTTTTGACTATTTCATGTTAAAAAAAAATATAAGGCTACTGTAAATTGAAAATGCTTTTTTATGGAATATGTAGTATTTTATTAATATTTAAGGAAAACAAAAATAAAAGTTGATACTTATGTACCATCACTGGGAAAAACGATGATCACACGCTTTTTTTGGAAAAATGAGAATTACCCATTTGTGAAATTCATATATTTGGTTAAATATAAGAAAAGAAATAAAACCATGATTTTTTTTATTATATTTTTTATTTTTTTAATACAAAAAAACCATGTGGTCCATATTAGTACTTTGCCCAGTGATGGAAAAAATTTTGTGGTCTCTATAAGTACTTTACCCTGAACTGATCAAAATTACAATTTCGATGATAATTGGAACCATTCCAATTATCATCAGAATTGTTATTTTATAGAGACCACAATATAATATCTATGGACACAATATATCCATACAAGAATATGTGTAATCATTACAAATTATGAGGCACATATGGCAAATGAAATCGTTCAAAACACGGCGTCACGCATAATGGGACTTTGCATGAACTGCACTCAATGTTAGACCGCTTGGGATTAGTTCGAGTGCTACAAAAGCGGCACCGCCGTTTCGTACCTACAGATGGCATGTTAACCCCTACATTAGACAGTCGTACCTCATCTGTGATTCTGAACACACCTCCTTTTTTATTTTTCAATATGGTTGAAGATGCCTTACGGGAACTGAAGTTGTTGATTAGACCTCTGGCAACACGTAAACGAAATTGGCGATGGCTATTATTGCGTATAACATGACCCTGGCAGTAGAGAATGCATTTATAAGAGCAGCTTCAAACATAAACCAGAACAGGCGGAACCAGTTCTTTTTTGACTTGCGACCTATAGAGTATGAGCTTCTGAAGTGGTCAAAGCGGTCAACTCCACCCATATTTTTTGTATATTGTACTATAGTGAAAGGACAAAACATAGGTTTTTTGGATCCATCTTTCTGTTTGCGTTCTATAACTTGTATCTTTCTGGGATCAAATGCAGTTGTGGCAACATAGACATCTTTAGTATCCATCCATTTGATCACTGATACAGGAGCAGCGTGCTGAAACATAAATTCACCTGGTTTTAGGCACATTGGGTCTCTTATACCTCTCTTTGTAGTTATTTCACTTGGAAGACCTTTTCTGTTTACTCTAACTGTACCCACAGCATATATATTTTTGTAAAAGAGCATTTCCATAAGAGGTAAACTAGTAAAAAAATTATCAAACGCCAATAGTGTGTATGGTTGGACATTTTTACACAGATTCATTACTACTCTATATCCCAGACCACCAGAATTTTCATCAGATGAAGTGGCTTTACCTGTATAAATATCAAATGAGTACAGGTATCCGGACTCTGAGTCACAGCGTGCCCATATTTTGTACCCCCTTTTGATAGGTTTGTTTGGCACGTATTGTTTCATGCTGCTTCTGCCTTTAAATTTCACCATGCTTTCATCAATGCTTTGTGATGAAGATTGGCTACACATACTTGAAAAATTTTCATTGAGAATTCCAATCAATGGTCTGATTTTAGCTAGTTTATCATAATTTGGATCACTACGTACCAATTCAGTGTTAGGATTGTTCACATGAAAGTTCTCTATTAGTTTCTTGTAACGTTTTAGTGTCATTACTCTGCTAATTACAGGATTGTTATAAAAGTCATCAGTTGACCAGTAAAGCTCAACATCAGTCAATGGATTTAAGCCCATCATTATAATGACTCCAAGCAAAGCACGTATTTCTTCTTTGTTCGTTTCTACCCAGTTTTTTGACTGATTTTTGATAGCATATAGATTGGTATTTTCCACCAAAATATCAATTATGTTTGATGTAAACATATGTTCAAAATAATCTACGGGCAAATGTCTGTTATTGTACGCAATAGTAGCTTTAGCTTTTGTTTCAAATACTGGAAATGCTTGATTTTCAATATTATTTGACCAAGATCTTTCTTTTAAATTTAGTTGAGTAAAAGTGGGAATATCGCTTACAGAAGACAGTGTTTGAACTGTAGATAACGGTTGATTTGCCGGTGGTGGATGAAATGGAGACGGAGGGTGAACTGCAGATGGTGGACTAATTGGAGATGGTAGTCGAACCGGAGACGGCAGTCGAATTGCCAGATCCTCGGTCAGTCTATCAGTTGACTATCTTCAGTTACCGGGTTATAACCTGATATAGATGGTGCCACAGGAGTTTCCAATATATCTAGGAGGTTTTCAGTACTGATGTTCTGTATTTGGTCGAGTCTTTTGTTACAGTTTTCACAAAAATCATTTAATTCATCATCGTCACTATCTTCCCCTTCTGAGGACACCAGACTTTGAAGGTATGTTTCAATGTCTTGATCTTTCAGGTAAGAGGGCTGAAAAACAAGAAAACTCATCAATATACATAGTACAATTTGGCTAATCTATCGGGCAATGATCATATATGGACCACATAATTCAAGCGACCGTTACTACAATAAAAACAATGTTTTTGGCAAACAAATATGTTCAAATTGTGTAATTACTCCTAAATATACGTTTTTATACATAAAACAATACTTACTTTATTTTTTTTAGACATCATTTCGAATTTCCTGCTCACAATACACTTAAACGATCGTTATCTAGCAAAAATTCCAAACGTCAAAGTTGACAATCACTTTTTTTTTTTTGGGCGCGTTTTAATTTGCTCAACTGACTTACAAATCATAAAAAATATTGATTGTCTATGACTGTTTGACATTTTGTGGTCCCTACTTACGCCTTACCCCGTTAAAACATTCAAAACTAAAGTGGTCCTCTATAGTACTTTGCCTGTTTAAGGGTTAAAAAGGGGGAAGCAGAATCCCAATTTGCCGCCCTGCAAGCAAAAATTGTGCGTTTTCAATTGATACTTAAATAAAATGCTATGATTTTTATAATATTGTTTATTAATATAATAAAATTAAGGTAAGGCGGGGCTATTCCGTCGCGAAAATTTTCGTTAAAATTTTGCACATAAGTGGCTTTTTTAGTTAAAAAGATACAGTTAACTTGATAACATCATACATATTTTCAATTACATTGGATTTTATTTTAAAATACCTTAGCCTAAATTGTTAAAAATGACAAAGAATTAAAGGAAAACCAGATTGAATGAATAGCCCCTCTGCGGGGTGATTCAGTCACATATTAATAACATCGCCATCTATCGCGCTATAACGTTTAATCTCAAACCTATAAAGTATTCCCGTTTCTAGGTTACACTCAAAAAGTTGTGTGTGATTTATGTGATTTGAACGCAATTTGCTTCATATATTTGTAAATTAATTACGTAAAACGCTTATAGAAGTTATTACACAACGTCTACAAGACGATTTATATCGATAGTATGCCTTACGTTACTAAAACAATTGAGATAAAAGTTCGCAGGCATGGACTTATTATTACTAACAGGACTGAGTACTCGCAGCCTAAACGCGAGCCGAGCAAGATGTCTAATACAGAGGCACTGTGTCCCTTTCCAATAGGGTGACCACAATATTTTTGTTACGTGGGACAATATATTAAAACCACAAAAAAATATTGGGTAGCTTTCCTAAAGAAATTTATTTTTACATTATAGATTAGCAGGCACTTTGATAGTAGGATATATAAGTAAATTTAATTTCAATAAGATTCGCAACTTTCTAACCTCAAAAGTATGAAATTTTACCCTTAGCGCACGAATTACAGTATGGTTTTCTAGTAATTTAAATTATATTTACTAAATATCCTAGACGGTCCTATCCTTTTGGGAAATAAAATATTTATATTTCAGGTTATTATCAAGTTTTTAAGTTTTTGTACGTATAGCTTTTTAAGCATAATTCTACCAAACAATTGCTATCGCACGTCAGCGAAATCCTGCTCACTTGCCGGAGTTGCATTCGGAATTCTATGTTAAACTTCATGTCATAAGTAAAGTACGGTCGATTAATTTGCGATTGCGATTGTTTAGTAGTTTCTTACAATTAAAACTTATGACAAAAATAAAAGAACCTGTATATAGTAATATCATTTGTTTTTATTATTATTAAACATGGCTAAACAAAATTGTTTTATGCAATTTTTGTCGGAGACCAATCTTACTGCCTAATTTCCTCAAGGAATTAGATTTTGCATGATGGAATATTCTTAAATTTAAATATGAATTAGCTAACGCCTTCACTAGTTGTAACTCGTGTGGTTCCTCATTATAACATTGAACCGGATGCGGCGGAAAAAATAAATCATTAAGTTTCGTAAAAAAAACTTGCTTGAGTATCAAAATCCTATTTTTGCTAGTATTTCGAAATGAACTACGAGATATTTCTGAAATAAATAATTTTTCGCTGTACTTTATTATTTCGAATGCAAACCTGGACACATACTTTAAGCCTCCTTTATCAATAAATGCAGTAAAAGAAGAAAAATTTGTTATGTCAACAAAATAAGTGTGATCAAAATGCTCTTTTGGAATTATTAAAGCGTTACGACAGTGTTGGCATGAAATTTTATCTATCATCTTATTTGCAAAATGGCCAGTTATAAAACGAATAGAATGAGATTTCCACCATTGCAATGGTGTTACATTATTTAGTATTTCTTCAGCAAACATTACTTGTTTGAATGGATCGGCTCTGGCTTTAAATTTTATTACTAAAGGCAATAGGCCTGTTCCCGAATACTCATTTTGTGCTAAGTTTAAAGCTTGTGTCTCCTCTTCTGCTGTTAACTAGAACTTTACTTTTGAAGGGTCTAGCAAATAAGCCAAAAAATGAGCAGGTGTTAGTGCCATTTTGTATCTACTTTTAAGTGCAGATAGCTGATTTATATTTGCATCCCGTTCTTCAAAAGTTTCCTCCAGCTGTTTGAAGACTTCAACAGTATCAGACAATGATACATTTGATTTTTGTAATTTATCTAATGCTATCGCAATTGGCTTGTAAAATTTTAACAAATCCTCGGCTGACCTCTTTATAGTCATGTTTATGACTTTTTGGTATATGACGCTATCTATGCTATTTCTGTTAGCTTCACAATTTTTTAACATTTTTTGCCATTCTGACACATATACTTCAAAACAATCTGATAGGGTATTCCACCTCACTTCCTGCGGCACAATAAGGGCTCTACCACCTTCTTCCTTATATTTCGCAGCAGCAAAGTGATTATTTCTAAAATATTTAACGATTTGTACGAAATGCTCTCGCACCTCTTTTATATCCAAATCTTTGGACAATAAATTCAAAATGTGAGCAGCGCAGCCATATGTCAATATTTGTTCCTCATTCTCATTTTCAGCTCTTAGGTCCTGCCGCATTCTGGTCATGGCTGATGCATTATCCGTTACGAAACTTCCCACCCTACAATTGTACTCATTCTTGCATTTTTTTTATAAGATCCTTTGATATTTCTGTTAAATAATTAGCTGTGTGAGGTTTTCCAGACGTGTCTATGCTTTCTAATAAGTGCACTTCTCCAGATTCAGTAGTAACACAGCTGCAAATAATAGGATCCATGTGAACATTAGACCACCCATCAATTGATAAATTAACCACCTGATATTTTACAGTATTAAAACATTTTTGCTTTTCTTCTTTGTAAATTTCATCAAGTAACCTGTTTCCCAAATCAAATCGGGATGGTGGTTGATAGCCGGGTCGCAGCATTTCTATTGCTTTTAGAACTTGAGGATGCTCAATACACCGAAAGCTGCTGTTTGTAACATATACAGCTTTCGCAATTTGTTTATGTAACTTTTCCTTGGGCTCTTTTGAAGTCCCTAAAACAAATGTTGACAATGGTTGAGGATAGCATTTTTTTTTTGGAGGTGGTGATGTTGTCATTAAAATAACTTCATCTGTGCTGGTACTAGGTCTTATAGCACTTGTTGAAGGTTCTTGGACTTCCTGGTTGAGAGTAGAACTAAGACCTGAAATGAAACAAAAGCAAAGATAAAATAGTTGTAATAAATTGTATTGTAATATAAACAAAATAAAAAGTAGTATCTTCTTTTTAAGTTTAGGTGTCTGTTGATGAGTTCTCTCTTAAGTACACAACACTGACTTTATTATTAGTTCATACATAATATAACCACATTAATTAAATAAATGTAAGTATTGTCACCTATCACTCATCAGAACAGAGCTAAACAAGTACGGCCGACAAACTGTTCAGCAGTTCAGCAGATTAGAATTAAGAAAAACTAATGTTACTTTTATTACAATTAACAATAAGTACCAACTACCGTAAAATTTCAGTCAGGAAGCAGGGTAAAAATTCAATAAATGCTTGTTAAAATCACTTACCTTGCGTGCTACACGACTTAAAATGGTCTTTAAGTCGCTGTGCTATTCCCTGTATCTCTTTACGGCGCTTGCGACATACTGCCCTACAACCCTTTTTACTAACGTTGTGAATCTCAGTAAAATGCTGCCAAATGGGATCCTTCTTTCGCCCAGTCGTTTTCACAACAAATATCACAAATCACAAATATTATTGTGACGACGTATGACGACAGTAGGAGAACGAATAAACGTTCGGCGGGAAAATGGGGAATCCCCATGCTTTGTTGGTTGTCATTCATTCGTTTGAGTATTGCTAGTACAAAAAATGGTAGGTAGTTTTATTAAAAAGTTATTACTTATTGATGAAATGATACACGCGAGGACTAAAATGATATATTATATTGTTGAAAGAAACACAAAATATATTGTACACGGACGTAGCTAGGTAAAATGTTATTATATTATGTCATAGACGAATATTTTTCTGACAAGTAAAATATTTTCTTCTAAATTCCAAATATGAATTCCAAATAGTTTTCGTTCACACTTCAACGGGGGATCCCTTGAACGTAAACCCATGGCAGCAGCGAGGGCTTGCAGCTTGCAGCAATGGAGGCCCTTTGTCAGCGCGTCAGCCACCATGTCCTCCGTGGGCACGTACTTGACTCGTATTTGCCCGGCCGCAACCTTTTCCTTAACGAAGTAATACCTGACGTCAATGTGCTTACTGCGGGCACGATAAGCGTCAGAACCTGAAATGCTAATGGCGCTTTGATTATCACAGCATAAGATTATCGGTGACTTTGAAGCTTTATGAAAAATATCATTCTCGAGCTGCTGGAGCCAGAGCGCTTCTTGTACCCTGGGATAAATATAGTGTCACGTCACGGGGTAGGTCCCTGGGTCCTTAAAGATTTAAAATGGAATGAAACCCGGAGACCCGTGATCAATAAAATATATTAAGAGTAAGTACTTTAAAATTACCAAATTATTTAATATTTCGCCCTTGAGATACAGTAGTGAGGGCGTGAGTCCTAGCTAAACAAGGTCTTAATACTTCAGTCCCAGGCTGGTACTCTCCTGGCTGTGAGTGGAGGCGTAGTCGGCTCGGAGCGGAAGTGACGGCGGCCAGGGTCCAAAACAGGCAGGATGAAGTTGACGGCAGCCACGAGTTTTACGGCAGCCACGTCGATGAATTGGGGCCTCGAGCACCCACCAAATAGGCCAGCTCAAACCTTGAACCCTGGAACGCGCCATCGGAACAATTATGGTCGGTTCCGAAATTGCCGAGATCATCCACTATAACCGCAGCATATATGGGAAGTACCAAATGCGTAGAAGTGCAGCCGTGGGTGATCTCGATCAGAACGGAGATTACAATTGAAGCGATTTTAAATTTAAAATACAAATTATAACGTTAAGATTTTTTTTTATAAAATGAATGAGGGTATGACATGGAAAAAAAAGTGATGCAATTTACAATGATCTTGCAAAATCTGAAAAACCACAGCTATGTAAAAGTAAGATAGCAATCCATGTAGTGAATAATAACATTAATTAATATGATTCAATGAACAAAACTACGAAATGAAATCATGATTTCAATAAGTACGTAATCAGCCTATGCAACATGTATTAAATTACCACTTACCCAATCTGGGGTACAGCACACGTAATAACACTATAATAATTTGTTTGCAAGTAAGCGCGATTAAGATGAACGAGATTAGGGTCGTTCCAATAATTACTTATTGTTCAAAAAGGTAACTGAACTACGTGCGCCCGCTTCGATGTCAATCGCCGGTCTGCCCCCCCCGCGCTGGGCTGCGGCCCGCTCGCCGCCGCCCGCGCCTGTACCGCGCGATCGAATGACCACAGATTAAAGTACCTAAGCCGAATCACAGACGAGCCGTGTCATAGAACTTCATTTCCTTCGCGACGTTTCGCGAGCGCTAAAATGACATTTGCATTTTCCGTTATGTTAAATTATGTTTTTTTTACGTATATTTTTTAATGTTGAATATATTGTTAATATTTTTAAACTATATTAGATTAATGCCTATTTATTATTTATATTTATATTTTTACTTGATTTAAAAAAAAAATATGTTAATTTTGTAACGACAACGTTACAATAGCAAGCACCCTACGGCCTCTTGGTAAGGAACATTATGTAAAACTTCTTTTTTATTTTCGGCTTTCTTTAATTCAGTCCCTGTGTCGAATGGCGTAGGAGCAGGCTTGCAGTCAAGCATATTGAATGTGTGTAATATTTTCTTGATATACAGTGACTGATCTAGAGATATTTCTTCACAGTCTTCAGCTTGTGATATCTTCAGTCCAATACATTGTTCAGCCGTGCCAAAATCTTTCATTTTTAATTTTTCTCGCAGTCTCTTTTAAACAGCTTACAGACTTTTCATTGTTAAAGAATATAAGTAAATCATCAACATAAACGGCTATAAATAATAAATCAATGTTGCTATTATATCTATAATATATGCAGGGGTCAACGACCGATCTTTTCAAACCTATATCAATGAGAGCAGCATTAAATTTCTTATTCCATTGTCGGCTGGCCTGCTTCAAATCGTATAATGCCTTGTTCAGACGACAAACTTTGTTCTCTACCTCGTAACAAGGTGGAAAGGACATCAAAATTTCTTCTTCTACTTCCCCTTGTATAAAAGCAGTCACAGCGTCCATCTGATGAACTTTAAGTTTATATTTAGCAGCCAAGCCAACTAAATATCTTATTGATGTATAGCGTATCACTGGAGCATATACCTCATGATAATCAATACCTTTCGTTTGTTTGAATCCTTTGATAACATGACGTGCTTTGTAACGTATTATATCTCCAACATAATTTCTTTTTGCTTTGAGACCCATTTGCATGGAATTAGTTTCTTACCGGCAGGCAGGTCTACTACAGTCCAGGTATTATTTTCAAGTAAAGATTGATATTCACATTCCATAGCATCTTTCCATTTCTCTGAGTTTAAATTTTACAGCTGGTTCAGTATTTGCCTTGCCTTGATTGCTAACAAACTTGTTTTTAATGCGTTTACGTTGTACTCGAGTCCAATCATCTGTTATTGGCTTATCATTAATAGATTTCGATTGACATTTAAGCGCCACAACTTCAGCTAAGGTTTTACGACCATTTTTATCCGGCGTAGAGTGAACCTTATTTGTATGACTATTAGATACACATTCGTTGTCTTGTGATGTAATCGCTAAACTTCCTTTATCAGTTGACGACAAGGAACGCTGAGATGCACACGGGTGTGAAAGAGATGCAGGTTGTTGTTCTTCCACTACGTCACGAACTTCACTTTGTTGCGATTCTGTGATAATATGCGGTAGGCCTACCGGTCCACTATCCATGCAAAAACTATTTTGGCAACCACCTCCTCTTTTGTTATTAACGTTATTAATAAATAACTCTGTTCCAGGCAAAATTGAATCTGAATAATTTTTGCATAATAACTCAGCCTTCATGTCCTGCAATTGTTGACATGTAACATAATTATCCTTAATATTCTGTAGTTCATTTTTAAGAACAATCACATCTTTTAACCCTTCGATCGCGGATTCTTGGAAATGCTATTGTATTCTATTGTTGTCGCGACCACCGGTGCCCGTATGGGGCTTGATGAGTTAATAATCTAGACGCATCGATATGATCGAACGTCAGCGGTGGAAGCTTCTGCAGATCTTTGGCTACAAAAACTGGCAAATCTTCTGGGTTAGTCTCTTTAAAAACAGCGATCACATCATGTAGATCTTTATATGACTTCATAGCCTTTTTTCTTGCTATTTTTCGTTGCGAAACAGCATTAAACAACAAGGACTTGGCACTGTCAATGTCTTCACCAGAAAAACTATTTAAGCACAAAGTCACCAGGGACTTTTCGTCCATAACATCTTGCTTGTTTTGAACAAAAGCAAGTAGTTCACAGATCACTATATTACATGATGAACATTTTAGTGTGGACGACATCGCGCAAAAATAGTCACGCGTGCGCGCACGCCGAACACGTCCTTTCGCTAGCGCTCAAGTAATGTAAAAAAATATGAGATATAGAGCACAATATTTAAAAGGGTTTAAATCAAAAACATTTTAATAAAAAATAATACTTTCGCTGTGATTAATTTACAAACTCACCTCCGACAAAACTCTTTGTCATCGAAATATAAGTATTAACAAGAATAACTTACATTTTATTTTAATAAATTGTCAATGAATCTATTTTAAAAAGGTCTGAAACTAATAATCTTTTTTCTTAATATTTATTTCGAAAGATATTTAAAAAAAAAAACACGAAAAATAAAATAGAGAAGATCCGCCCGTCGTAACTTACAATTTTATGCTAAGCTAAAATGAATCTTATCGCGATGCGTACACACTTGGCATTCGCGTTCGCAAGGTAATCGTTTTGGAATTGAGGTAAGTGCTCGCCTTAACACTTTATTGCAAAATTGTGATTTGTTCTTTCAATAATAATTTTATAACAATTTTAACAAAATGTTATAAAATTACCTCGTCACGCCCACACCGCTGAACCGATTATTCTGAAATTTGGTATGGAGATACTTTGAGACCCAGGAAAGGACATAGGATCCTTTTTATTTCCAAAAAATGTACGGTTCCCAGGCAGTCCCTAATACAGTCCATGACATAATATGTGTGTCCATCTAGAGACAACGTCTTTATTTAATTTTTCTCCGTGATTTTTTTTATTACTGGGGTTATCGCCGACTAAAAGTAGTATATCTGGGTGTAGCGGAAAAATATCATCCTGTTTAGGGCTAGCATGGGTGTCTGTCTCTGCATGCGTCGATGATAGTCCAGGCGCCGTGTCTGCCGCAGGCATCACCGGTGACGTGGGCTCAATCGCCTGAGGTACTGTTGATGTTTTGGCAACGGAGTCTGTTAGTTCAGGTTGGTAATCATCATAGATCCCAATGACTTCATCAGGGTAGACACCTACAAAGAGACAATATTATACTTTTAAATATAAGACTTACAGAACGGTTTTGCAGGGTAGTACAGTGGTTTGATTTAATTCGCAAAGACATCACGATTTACGTGAATAATAACCTAACCAATACAACTAACGTGGAGAAACACCTCGATACAATTTACGTGGAGCCTATGCCTTAATCTCAACATGTTATAAATGAATAAAATGCCTCAACACGATTTACGTGGAGAAAATAGGTACCTCAATACGATTTACGTGGAGCCTATGCCTTAATCTCGAACATGTTATGCATGAAGAAAATGCCTCAACACGATTTACGTGGAGAAAATAGGTACCTCAACACGATTTACGTGGAGCCTATGTAACGGCCGTTCCGAATATTTGATCTATCTCTGGTTTTGCCCTACTAGAGATAGGAATAGCTCTCATTACGGCCGTTCCCAATATTCAATCTATCTCTGTTTTGACATACGACCGACCGCAGCTAACATTGAATTGACATAAAATATATGTCTCTAATGTCTAATGAGAGCTATTCCTATCTATAGTAGGGCAAAACCAGAGATAGATCAAATCTCGTGGTGATTCATATGAGTATAAGCTATACTTTATTAGTTCGACCAGACAAAATATTAATTGCGTACCTGGTACCTCCTTATCAAATTGGTAGGCGTCGTATTCGCAAGTATCGGAACATTGTAGGTTACTTTCACTTTCCGATGATAAACGCCGTCTTTTCTTCAACTTATCTTTTAGCTTCTTTATTTATCGCATAACACTATTATAATCACTGTCTTTTGAACGTTTCCGTTTTCCCATGGTAATCAAAATATTAAACGAAAAAAACGAACGTGTGACATCAATAACACAAAAACACGTAATGGCGTCCATGGCTCGGGGTGGCCAGCGCATAGACAAAAAATTGTACGGAATATTAGTTTTATTTATTTATTTATTTTAAATTGATTATTTTAAAATAATATACTTATCTAAATGTGTGACAACAATGGCACCATTTCATGTAATGCTGCAAGTAATTATGTAATCGTCTTCGGTTGAGAACCGAAGTATTTTTTTAAAACTTGCAAATGGCCCACCACACATTCCCACCACTGCAACTCCTGTGTCGCCAGGATCAACAGTGGTGGGAGCTCGGGGCATCGGTGGGGGACGCCGATGCCCATTGCACAGAGCCCCCGAGCGGGTCGCGATGCGCTATGTGTTCCAGTGCATCGCGACGTAAACGCAGAGGAATGGCCTAGACAAGCCCTAGTAGGGTCTCTGTTCGGCCTGGGGGGTGTCTGAACACCCTCACTCAGACGTGTCTGCCGACGACCAGGTAGACGCCCGCTAATAGAACTGCGGTGGCCCCACATTTCCCGTGGATCTGTCAGTAGCGGCGCAGAAAGGAACACGGTTGGGTTTTAGTGGGTAGAGCTGCGGCCACTTACCATCTCATCGGTCGCAGCGAGTCCCACTATAGAAATGCGTCACCTGTTTGGTAACGGGTCCAGTTTGTATGTGATATGTATGAAGAAAAGATAACTCACTTTAATCAGTCTTTATTACACATACACACAATGTTCTCCAAATAATAGAAGGCACTGAAGGAATTTATAAACACGACAAATAATACAGTTAATAGCGCACAGCACAGAAGACACGGAAATAAGAAGATACAGAGAAGAGATAGTCTATAGCGAAAGCAAATAGCGATTAGCGGTCAAGCTTATCGGCGCACGTAACATGCGTGGCGCGGGGAGCGATTCCGACTCGACTGCCGGCCGGCTCAAGTTGTACGTTCTGCGTGTACGCATAAAAGGAACCGGTCCTGCAGTAATAAAAGTAATAGTGCGCGACGCGTATCGATAAATGCATGTCGATATGATGTATCGATGCATTGTATCGATATATCATATCGACATACGTATTTGTGTATGTGTAATGTAAAATATATTGTGTAAATATAATAAATATAATATTATGTATTATTATTATAGGTTTAAGTAAATGTTAAGTTTTAGGTTTAAGTTAGCATTAAGTTTTAATTATTTTAATATTAATTATAATTTATAATAAAGGTTCGAGCTAACTATTTGTGTTATGTGTAGTAGGTGAGCCTACACCACCCCCCTCCAGAGACCGTCAAGGGCGATAAAAATCTGGAAACTTAACTCGACGTCCAGAACGAATAAAATATTTTTTCTGAACATCTGGTAAATGCTCAAGTGTTTTATGGTCAGACAGTATGAAGGCCGGCTTAATGTGATCTATGGATACTGTGACCTCTTTGCCTTTGAGCAGTATTTTAAATATTTTGTCGTCCCTCGACAACACTTTATGGGGTCCTGAATAAGCAGGTTGGAGTGAGCCACGTGCTGCGTCTTCACGAAGGAAGACGTGGTCAGCGGTAGAAAGCTCCTTATAAATAAATACTTTAGGGCTAGAGTGTCGGTCAGCTGTGGGTTGTAACCTTCTAGCAATTTGCTTAAGGCGGGCCGAAAATTCAGACGTATCGGTAGTACCACCGTCTGCGGGCTCAAAAAATTCGCCTGGCAACCTTAAAGGCTCTCCATATACCAGCTCTGCAGAGGAGCACTGGAGATCTTCTTTAAAGGCTGTTCGTATGCCAAGAAGGACCCATGGCAAGGATTCGGTCCACCTGTCGTTGGCATGGCAAACTATGGCAGCCTTAAGCTGCCGGTGGAACCTTTCCACCATGCCATTGCATGCAGGATGGTAAGCTGTCGTCCGCCTATGGTCAAAGCCAGTGGCTTTTGCAAGGCACTGAAATAAGGCCGACTCAAATTGCCGACCACGGTCGGTTGTGATTTGAGTGGGGCAACGAAAACGTGCGATCCACGTAGACAAGAGTGCTTGGGCAACTGTCTCCGCAGTCATGTCTTGGATCGCTTCCGGCCACCGAGTGAATCGGTCTACGGCGGTAAGACAGTAGCGATACCCCTGCGACAGCGGTAGACACCCACAAGGTCTATATGGATCTGGTGGAATCGCACTCTTTGGCAAGGTGTATGTACCTAGCGGTGCAGTCACGTGGCGGCTGACCTTAGCTTTTTGACAAGCTATGCATGCACGAGCCCATTGTCTGCAGTCCCGACGAATGCCTGGCCATACAAAGCGCTCTGCGACTAATTTGGCTGATGCACTGACACCGGGATGGCTCAACGAATGCAGGCTATCAAAAACCTGCCTTCGGTAAAATTTCGGCACAAAAGGCCTGGAGGTCGTTGTACTGACGTCGCAGTACAGGGGTAGACTACTACCAGGCACCACAAGCTTCTCCAATCGCAGGGATGTGCCATCTGCTAGAAGCTGCTGCAATTCAGGGTCTGCAGCTTGACTTTGGGCTATGTCTTCGAGGCTCACCGGCTTACCCAGTTCCTCAATCCGCGACAACGTATCAGCAACCACGTTATCCTTGCCGGATATGTGTCGGATATCAGAGGTGAACTGGGCAATGAAGTCGAGGTGTCTATACTGCCTAGGCGAGCAGTTCTTTTTCCTTTCATGGAAAGCGAAACTGATCGGCTTATGGTCAGTATAGATGACGAAGTGCCGGGCTTCAAGCATATGCCTAAAGTATTTTATGGCCTCAAAAAAAAAGCCCGAGGGACAAGCTAAATCTGTCTTGGGACCTGCAACGAAATTAATGAGAAGAAAGGTAGGAGTAATATGAGTAATCCAATTTCCCTCCTCAAGCAAAGCGGGAGACAACAAAATTTTCGTGACATTAATGTCCGAACAAAGGGGGAACTCAACATTAAAAGGTAGGTATCAAAAACTACCGCCAATGGGCATAAAAAATAAGAAAACAAAAAAATAAAAATTAATCAAAGCAAACTAATGATTATTATTCAAAGTGTAAGGCATCATAAAAACCATGACAATCGGTGGGTAAAACAGCTTTTAATTGTTGAAGATGATTATATTTTAGAACTTTGATTGGAATTCTGTTAGGGTGCAGCTGTTGATACTCTTTTTCCGTGTCTAACATTTTAGGTCTTTGTGGTAAAGTAGTAAACTCTTCATCAAAGTTAAGTTTTGTTTCAATGGTCATAGTGTTATATTTAATAGCACGTATGTCAACGACTTGCGGATCTCCAACTTTTCGTCCTGGTCTTATACTTTTGTAAAAGTAGCATTCTGGAGATGCGTAGTTCTTCACAAATTGGTGGTCTATTTGGATAACCTCGTACGGGTCTGACATTCTTACTTCTTTGGTCAAAGTTCCATATTCACTGGGTAAATGAATTTCTCTATTCTTCAGTTTCCTTTCAATAGCGGCATGCACAGAGTCACACTCTATTTGAGTGTGACTTGGCTCTAGAAATTTTTGGGTAATTTCTATGTTGTATTTTTTACTTAAATTAAGTAACGCATTAGCCATCACTACGTTTCGATTTTGGTACGTACATCCGTCTGAGTAAATTACTATGGGCAGTTCTATATAGTCGACAAGAAAAGACACAAATGTGCTAGAAGTCAGATCAGCAGCGGTTTTATCGAACCAGTAACATGTACATTGTTTAGTGGTTAAGTTGAATACTGTGAAGTTGTGGACTGTAAGCTTATTTTTAAAATATAGAGCATTGGCGGTTAAGTATGGGCAAACATTCACAGCTTCTAAATCCATTGACAGTAGAATAAATTCACCATCATCAGCTTTTTTTTATCATCGTCTTTTTCTTGTCTGGCGCGATTCTTTTTAATTAAATGAATTTGATAATCTGCTTCACATAAATTTCCAGCTTTATAAGACGCGCACACGTTCACATGTCTTTTTTAAGGTATATAAAGACAAGTTCTTGGCATGAAATTTTTTTTCATAAGTAAATCTAGAAACTGATAGTTCTTCAGTGTCAGTACAATGTTTTTTGTAAATTTTAAACAGGTCTGCAATGCTATGATAAATTGGTTCTAAAAACAACTTAGTTGTTCCTTTTCTCGCATGGTGCGATGGCAGTTTGGGCAAATTATCTAAAAAACTATTCAATGTCAGTAATTTACGTCTAATTTCTGGTCTTACAGGAGAGCGTCGTGAAAAATTTCTTACAGCTTGGTTTGGCGACATCCCATACTCACTATGCTTCGTCCAAGAATATACAGTAAAAGAGCCTATTGAAAGGGTATTCAAAAACATATTTTACACACCTGTACTTTTTCTGAACCATCGCTATTCACGGGCAAAAAATAAGCAGCAGTTTCTAGCCGCCTCGACTGATCGGATGTAGTCTTTTGTGCAGTCTTGGAGCGTTTAACTAATGAATTTATGTAGATTTTACGTTGGTCCCAATTCATATGTTTCCAAAAAAAAAAAATGAATTCTCTTTCTACAATCTTCGCTTAACTTATCACATCCTCGCAATTTACTCTTTAAACAGAAATCCGATGTACACCTCGGTCCCAAATTTCGAGCGGATCTTAAAGTGTCCTGTTGAAATTTTCTGTTTTTTGGATTCGAAAACCCTAAATACTCTTCGCCTTGCATTCTTCTTAATTTTGGTTTATTTCTTTTCCATTCATCGGGTTGAACTAAATGCCGACGCTTCCTACCTTCATTCATATTTTGTAACTCATTCTCATCATGGTCAGATTCAAAATCAGTTTCTGTATCAGAGCTCAGATTTAAATTATGATTCTGTAAGTTACTATGAAACGCCAACATCACTGACGAACTAAAATTTTCTGAACAGGCAAGTGTATAAACTAAAAAAAAACTATTAATGCGTTGATCCTGTTGAGAGATCATTTAAAAAAACAAAATAAAAATTGTGCATCTTTCGAAATACCGTCGGACGCCTTTCGTTTTCTAACAATATAATTTTGTTAATATTATCTGCACCAATGACATCCAGCCACACCTTCTGTCTTTTTTCATTATAAGGCAATCTAAAAGTAGAAATAAACTCTACTCTGTAATAATGTAAATAAATGCTTAAGTAAAAGTTTGTTGATGTTAATTTTTTTAGTACAAAACGCATTCAAGGACTCTTAATTTCAAAATACCTATTTAACGATTTGACGACGATTTACGACCTCTGTGTCTCAGTTGGTGGGCAAGTTGGTAGCTCAAGCCGGGGGTCGCTTGTTTGAATACCGCCGACGGAACAAAAAGTTTTCAATGTTCCTGGGTCTTGGAATCTCTAATAGCCACATTTCTATTATGAAATAATAAAGGAAAGACTAATTCTTATACGTAATTTTAAGTTAAATATTGTTACGTGCTAGGGTTCGAAGGATTTGGAAAGAAAGACCTGCTGACTCTCTTGAAGACTTCATTCACTAGCACTAGGTCTAACACAAAGCACTAGGTCCAAAACACTAAGCGCTATCACTGTCTTAGGTCGTAGCCAAGTCGTAGGTTTCACTGGTTCACTCACTATTGATCACTTGTTTTCACTCAGAAGTCGCTTTGACGATCGCTCGAACTAAATTGATTGACTGGTCCGCCTGACTGCGGCTATTTATATGGACCGAGGCGAGTGCCAGAATATTCCAGAGAATTCGTATCTGACTCGCGTAAACATGGGTTGAACTTTTCTAGAATATACGCGCAGGTAATCATACACCTAACGCCATCTAGTATCGAGTAGGGGATTTATGTTGTCTGTGTTCCCTCGATTAGTTTCGCTGGTTTGACGCTAGATGGCACTATATGTCGTAGGTCCGTAACAAAATAAATTATTTTAGTTTTACAATATTCAGTCATCAAATTAATATTATGTAAGCAATGAGGAATACAGTAAACACAACCACATACCAATTTGAATATAAATGTAAATAATCATTAATCAGTAAATTGACAATTAAATCTACAAGAAACTAGAATAACACCACACGAAGGTACAGTTACCACAAAATTCTTATCATAACCAGTATTACAAATAGTTTGAACACCATACCTATGTTATTCTTAACAAATTATATTTACTAGAGATCGCCCAATGGTCGAAATTCGACCTTAAATTTAATTATCTTCTTTTGGCTCCCCGTTTAAAATATTGACTATTTCAGATTTAATAAAAAAACAATCCATTTTTAATTTGACAACAGACTTCAACCATAAACAAAGGAGTACAATTCGTGTGTATAGGCTTGTCAGTCAAAACATGGTAGTGTACGCGTTGTAGTGTGTGTAATGTTTTATTTATTAAAATAATGTATGATAAAAGCATAATTTTAAAACAATATTAGCTCGATGCACTCCTCCATATAAACTACAACTGTGCGAAATTTCATGCTCCTACGTTTCCGCATTTCGTAAAAAGGGTTCCAAAGTCCTTCGCTCGCGTATTAATATATTTATTATATAAAAATTATAAATTTTCTTGTGTTGGTGAAGCTTCGCCTTGACTAGTATAATATACTAAAATTACAAAACATGTTTATGAAAAATATGATAGGTACTTACAAATGATTTTAAGAAAGGATTGTGAAAAAAAAGTTTTGCGCTTAATTTCTAATGTTCTTTTATTAGGTCAAACAATTTTTAAAGAATTTTACATTACCTGTCTTGTTAATGTGTCCACACTTTCAGCCAATAATCTAAAACTTAGGGCTGTAATCAGTGACGCTTCTGCCTTCATTTTTCTATGTCTAAAATCATCATACGAGATTCTTGTAATGCAGACCTGTTAGCTGAAAATTAACAACGTTATGTATAACTAATCATCCAATAATGCAATAAATATTCTTAATAATACAGTTAATTTTCATAAATTACATTGTGCAGGTGGTGCAGGTCTTACTGCAGCATGTCTTTCCCGTTGCCGTTGTCCTTGCCAACTCTCCTCAATCTACCTCTAGCACCTATGTAATGAAAAATGTGCAGAATCAGCTTTAGATTATTATCAAAATAACGAAAATTATGATAAATTCAAACCCAATGACTGAATAGGTGTGTGGCCTATTTCACTAGGCGCAGGTGATAGTGCTGCATTAATTGCACCAGTCACAGTCGTGACACTATCATGTGCTGGCAGTGCAGCATCTTCATATGCAGGCGGTTCGGCACTTTCATGTGAGGCAACAGTGTCATCAACAACTTGAACAATAAATATAACAAAATACCTAAATAAAATAAAAAAAAATCAGAGTACCAAGTAGAAATTTTTCTTAATAGTTATGTGTACCAAATATTACATAATCTTATATATAAAATTCTCGTGTCACAGTGTTAGTTACCGTGCTCCTCCGAAACGGCTTTACTGATTTTTACCAAATTTCATATGCATATTCAGTAGGTCTGAGAATCGGCTACTGGCTACTTTTTATTTATATTGATAGTGCATTTGTTGAATAAAAATAATAGTAAATTATAACAACTCGAGACTGACGGCGACTATTGTTTGTGCGACGGGATAGCGATGGACGTTGCCATGGTGCCATACTTATTTTGTCACTTCAATAAAATAATATAGGCAAAACAACGTTTGCCGACACAGCTAGTAGATACATATATCTCTTTCTGGGAAGAATATCTATTCACAAAGATAGTTAACTTACTCTGAGTCTGGAACTATAGGGTTTCCTCCATCATCAAATTTATTTTGCTACCACTCCTCATTTTTTAATTCCTTTAAAATATAATTACAGAATTTTATAAATATCAATTTTAGCAATATCTTACATTTGTAAGATAAATGAATCTTGCCTTACATTGGGTATGGGCCCAACATCCCTTCCTAATATATGAGCCACTTTCTCTTCAATAGGTGTTGGGAATTGTATAGTGTTTGGACCACCACCTGTCTTCTGGTGGTTGGCAGTTATTGATGTTAGTTTTGCCCGAACTTTCGATTTAAGGTCATTATATACCTGGTTTTTTTTTATTGTAATTATATTCCTATGTAACATACTGCATACATGTGTGACATAGATGCTCAAACCAAATAAAAACTTTCTTTCTATTTGGTCTGAGCGTAATTGTATACTTACTTATTAGTTATTACATTCCTTTGCCCACTCTGCTTGCCCTCGCAGGACCTTCTGCATTCGATATCAGTGAGCATTCTGCCCACAATCTTGCAAAAAGAGCTCGCGCCTCTTTGGATCACACTCTTCCCAGGGCCAAATCTTTATTTGTTGTTAATAAATCGACAAGCAGCGACAATTATGCCACTGTTGTCTGGCGACGGCGTTGCTCCATAATAGTATTACTAAGACTTAAGAGTAGTAATGGTATGAAACACAGCTAAGTAAAAAATCTAAGCATGAAATTTTCAAAAACAAAACAATAATATCTATAAACAGAGAAAAAGCCAAAAGTTCTTCTTCTTTTCACAGATGTCATCTGTGCAAGCAACTAGTGCGTCCGCGCAAGTAAATCGATTGGCGATTATGCTAAAATCATAGACAATTACAAAATGCTTAGGCTCGCATCCCTAATGTCTGACAAAAGGTTTGGTTTCGTTTCGTTCGAGTTTCGTCTGAAGTTGAGTAGCAATTGGAAGGTTACCGCGATACTAAAATTTGTTCAGCTGCATTGGAAACGAACCGTAGCTGAAACACAACCGAAACAGAGTTGAACCTAAAATAAAACGTTGTACAATAGCGCGATTGGCCTGCTGGCGACAAACTGTCTCAGTCACCCACTAGGCCGGTAGAAATCGACACTAAAAAACCCAAAATTCGCAAAGCATGATGTAGTGCTGCATTTTTGGTATGTTGTTTGGATCAGTTAGGGTGATGTAAATCCCAATTTGCAACTTCGAAAAAGTTGTGCTCGCTGCGTACCACGTGATAAACTGCTAAAATTTTCGCCTTTTTTCACTTTTTGCTCTAAAAGTCATAAACTATGCGTTTCCGACAAGTAACATTCACTACATAAATGAAGCTAATTAAATTAGCAACAATTTAAGCCTAACCGCAGCTCTCTAAACCTTATAACAACTAAGCTGTGGCCCTTGAAAGATGGTCCGTTTTTCCCGAAAATTTGAAATTTTTAGATTTGCTCCCGTTTGAAGCAAAATATTGGCAAAACCGCTCGTTCTATGAGAAGGTCGTAAAATACAGTTGTAGTACATTTAATTTTCTTTCATTAGAGCACAGAAAAAAGTCTGTGAGACAAATAGTTCACTCACGATATCTGAAAAACAAAAAGAGGGTAGAAATAGATTTTTAAAGAATTGAAACAGAAGGCATATAAAATCATAAAAAGGATAATACTTTTTCATTTGCAGGCTAGGTAAATCAACAAAAGTACAAGATTTGGGAAAGTAAAATAAAAGTTTATACGCAAATTGAATGTTTAAGAAGCTGCAGTCACTCGGCGTTTTTTTTTTTGGTTGAGGTTCAATTTCTCCTTCCTCCTCAGGTTTGTCACGTTCCTCTGGTTTGTTAAGCTCTTCACTTTCCTGTTCTTCCTCAGCTTCCTCGGGATCATTATCATCTTCATCTATCAAAATCAAGGCGACGTTATCGCATGACTTTCCTGAGCAGTTTAAGCATAAAGCCGAGTATTTGAGCCCAGCTTTTAGGCAAGTGCATCGGATCGCCTCCACGACGCCCACATGCTTCAATATTATGCCGAGCGGTGAATCTCTTTCTGCAAGCAACGTGAACATTGACTTCGTCTAGCTTTTTCAAAAAAAGTTCATCATCTTTGAGGCCACGCTCCACACTCGAGTTAATTAGAGTTTGGATGCCACGTTTTTTTACAATTACCACTGTACTGTCACCTTCCTTGAGTGCCAGCCGACACACAAAGCAGACTCCCGGTGGAACCGACATTTTTATGACTGTTTAGCCTGACTTCGTTCGCGTTAATAAGATAATAGTTTTTTTGGCCGCTCCCCTGCGTTACCGGGTAGGCTATTTCCAAGTACTATCTTGTGCGAAAATTAAAACCAAAACATAAGCCCGAAGGCATTTGTTTAGTTAATGGGACTTTTAGCCAGTTTACACTGTTACCGCCTTCACCGCGTGGAGGTACTCCCAGCTTATGTTTTGATATATGCAGATTGTGAGTGATTGTATTGTGCTCTAATAATAATATAATATAAGAAAATTAAATGTACTACAACTTTATTTTACGAACTTCTCATAGAACGAGCGGTTTTGCAAATATTTTGCTTCAAACGGGAGCAAAACTAAAAATTTCAAATTTTCGGGAAAAACGGACCATCTTTGAAGGGCCACAGCTTAGTTGTTATAAGGTTTAGAGAGCTGCGGTTAGGCTTAAATTGTTGCCAATTAGCTTCATTTATGTAGTGAATGTTACTTGTCGGAAACGCATAGTTTATGACTTTTAGAGCAAAAAGTGAAAAAAGTCGAAAATTTTCGCAGTTTATCACGTGGTGTGCAGCGAGCACAACTTTTTCGAAGTTGCAAATTGGGATTTACATCACCCTAACTGATCTAAACAACATACCAAAAATGCAGCACTACATCATGCTTTGCGAATTTAATGTTAATTTCCACCGGCCTACACCAATTTGCGTTATGAATTATGATTACTTAGGCGCACGCAAAAAAAGAGTTACTTGTAGATATGATATTGAATGTACTGTCACTTCTTGGTGGAAATTCATGTTCAATTAAATAATTATACACTTTCCTTGCACTTATTCCACTTTATTTTAATAGATTTATTACAAAATTATTATATACACGACCGGTTTCGAAAAAATCATCATCAGGTGTACATGTGTGTAAAAGTACACCTGATGATGATTTTTTCGAAACCGGTCGTGTATATAATAATTTTGTAATAAATCTATTAAAATAAAGTGGAATAAGTGCAAGGAAAGTGTATAATTATTTAATTGAAGAGTTACTTCTCACTAATATGATCACGCAGGAACAGGTTGTGGAGAAATAGACTGAATGTTGCGCAAAGTCGATAATGGGGTTGGCAACTGTCAAAGTGGCGCTGTCGTAGCTAGTCCTGTAAACACTTGTTTTTTGTATAGAAATTACTCGTTTTTCTGGAAAATAATTACAATGACTGGTTGTAGTGTACCCCAATGCTCGGAAATGGGTATCCATCACTTTCCCAAGGATCCTACATATCGAAAACTTTGGATAAAAGCAATACGGCGAAAGAACTTTCAACCTAAAAATTATCATAGGTTATGTCGCAAACATTTTGTTGAAAATGACTACGAGAAAGTCTCCAAAAGCACTGGTAAATATTGGAATGCATCATTGTTATAGTTTATCAGTCCTCTAACCCTTGCGTTGTTTAAGTTTTAATGTATTTTTGCAGGACTAGAACATCAACACAACTTACTATACTTGAAGAAAGCTGCTATACCAACTGTTTTTTCATGGAACCAAAAGCCTCTCAACACTCAAGCAAAAGCTAGAGAAGAACGTTCGTTAACAAGAAATCGTAGAGCAAGTAACAGACTTGCACCAAGAACCCTATTCCAAGAAAGTCCATCGACTTCTGCTACCCAGGATATCTCTCAAGAGGTAGAAGTTGCGAGTGAACACGGTATAGAAAATAAAAGTATATTGTGTGAAAATATTAGCCGCAGTACACAAACATCAAACGTTTTGAGGTTATTTTCAACAGAACTCTTGCAAACTGATGAAGAATCCGTTAAGTTCTACACAGGTTTAGAGAATTACAGCAAATTATCACTTGTGCTAAGCACACTAATACCCATGGCAAATGATATTAAATATCGATGGAGCAGAGTAGTCGGATTATCCGTTGAAGACCAATTTATAATGCTGCTCATAAAGCTACGGCGAAATAAACCGGACTTTGAGCTAAGCAGAATGTTTGGTGTAAGCAAGACTGAGGTGTCAAATGTCATAGTAACATGGATTAATTTTGTTAGTGATATTTGGTCTTTACTTGACCTTTGGCCGAGCAGAGAATTGGTCAACTTTTATATGCCGCAAAGTTTTAAAGAGCTGTATCCTACAACAAGAATAATTATTGATGGAACAGAGATCCCAATTCAAAAGCCTAGCCAACCTGACTCTCAAAAGTCTACATTCAGCTCTTATAAGCACAAAAATACATTAAAGTTTCTTGTTGGGGCTTCACCTGGTGGATTATTAACCTTTTGCTTAGGGGCATATGCAGGATCAGCCAGTGACCGACAAATTATTGAAAGAAGCAATCTATGTCAACTGTGTGAATCTGGTGATAGCATAATGGCAGATAGAGGTTTTAGCGTCCAAGACCTATTTGCTAGTAAAGGCATAGGAATTAATATTCCATCATTTTAAAAGGAAAGTCCCAGATCCCGGGTGTTCAGTTAAAACTGGATCAGAAATTAGCCAGCCAAAGAGTGCACATAGAGAGACTGATAGGTTTGACGAAAACCTATAAAATATTGACATCAGAGTTAAATAAATCCTATGTACCATTAGCATCTAAAATATTTTATATATATTCGATGTTAAGTAATTTTAGGGAAAATATAGTCAATAAAACAAAATAAATAAGTTATAAGTGCGTTTTATTTAACTAAGTGTATAACATAAGGCCTTCAGGTAGGTTTACCAAGGTCCGTTCAGGAGCCACATGAGAATACAATACTATCTAAAGTATGTCAATTATTTTTCATGCTTCGGTAGTCAAAATATAAGTATTTCTCAAAGAGTTCATTTTTAAAGTAAGTATTATAAAATATATCTAACTTAGATAACATATTCTTTATAAAAGTATTATCTCTATTTACATAAATCAATTTTAAATCTCTAAAAGTGTAAATAATCAAATTACAGAACTGTTTATTTGAGCAGTACAACTGTCCCTGTATTTGATAGTAATAAGGGGCAGTGCTCTTTAATGATAATATGCCATTTTCTTCTATCAGATAGGGAACAGTTTTAGGTGATATCATTTGATACCGACTTGCATAAGGGCACTTGACTTCTATTATTGTTTGTTCACCCAATACGCCATCAGGCGAAGCAGCTAAATATGGCCTTTCATGACTAATAAACAAACCACAACTTTCTACCAACAAATCATATTTTGCACAATATTCTTTTATGGCAATAGCTTCATGAACTAATCCATGGGTAGTAGCTCGGGAACTGAACATTTTTTTATTTAATAATTGTTTTGCAAATTTTTCCAATGTCGTTGGTTTCAAATGGCATATGGTATGGAAATTACTCGCTGTCATCCTATAATTTCTATAACTATGCCATTCAGAATTGGCAGATTGGCCTATGGTTGCTTTCTCAATCTCATAAATTTCTTTTTGAGAAATTCCATACAGTTTTAAATCTAATAAAAACTTATCTTGGGCATGAAACTGATTGTAGTCATGATCACTATGTAATGCATAAGGGTTGGCTGGTTTATAAAGTTGTTTTAGGGGCATTGTTGAGTTTTCAAAATTTAATATTAAGCTCCTCACTCTCTGATTATAATTATGTTTATCTAGGTTTGCAATGGGATATGGTTCAAATACAATTTTTTTTCTCTTCGAGGCTAATTTCTCGGCTTTTACAGGTGTTCCTGTATACCTTTTCTTCGGCACATGAAACTGTTGTAATTTTTGCGCACATACCTCATCAATTAAAATATTTTTTTCTCTTTTCATTTGTTCAACTCCTAAAAGAATTACTGCAACATGTTTACATGTAGCATTGCTTCCGCTTCCTGCAGCACATTCACAATGTGATTCGAGTGGGTTGCCAAATTCATCCAGTTTTATATTTACTTCATAATGAAGATTCTTCATGGTTTTTCGGAAAAATCCTTTTAAAAATGTGTTGTCACCAGCCACACATGATCTGACAGTTATAAGGTGCCTTGACTCGTATAGTTCCAAGGATGCATCAAATTTTTTTTGAGTGCTGTAATATAATAATTTATATTATACTTAATAAATATTAACTCAATAGTAAGAAACATAATAGTATATCAATGGTCTAAGTTATAATAATAGTCCTCTTGACTGGATTCAGCCACCATGGCTAATCTCATTTGAGATCAACTAACTGGGCATAACATAGTGTCCGCAATGTCCTAACCAAACTTAAACAACATTACACAAATTTATTTGTTGTCCTGCGGGAATCAAACCCACAACCTCTGGCTTCCCAATTTTATACAAATGATACAAAAACCTTATTTTTGATGTGTGTGATTTGAAATAAATAATACCTACGTAATTATGTTTTCAAATAAAATACAACATTTAGCCTCAGGCCTTAATACTGGTAGGTACTTACTAAGATAGATAATGCCTTATTTGGGTTTTATTTAATGGCGGAAGTATGGTATCACCATTAATGTCTCGAAAGTTTTCAGTCGCAGGCACTATTACATCAGGGTCTTCTTCTTCCAGGGTCTCTGCCTGACCAAAATTTGAATATTTATCGTAGAATTGCAACCTGAAATAAAAAATTTAAAAGAGTTTCAATAAAGTAATTTTTAAGGTTATAACAAAGTTTATGTTGAATCTCTTTACTTTATAGACAATACTGATTAATTTATGTATTTATAGATTGTTTTAAGCTTAGTGACTACAAATAAATCGTAGTTGTTCCTGAAAAGCATTAGATTTTTCCAAAAATCGAACACAAAGCATGTTATTGTTTACCTTTCGATGAGGTCTGCTTTTTTTCCCTCGCACCGTAGCACCACGTCTTCTTAACTCTTGTTTGAGTTGGTTAACTTGCCATGTACCGTACATTTTTTTATTGCTAAAAACGAAAGAATTAACAGAAATTCACAATAATGTAGAAAAGGAGAAATGTCACAATTGGTAAACAAAGGACTAGCTATGACAGCGCCACCTACAATCAGCTTTGACCGGCCGGCCCAATTGGTGCAAATGGTGGACGCCACAGACTATTTGTCGACGGTGCGTGCTAGCACCTAAGTGGCTTGTGTAGCAACAATCCTAACATAAATTATACTATTTATGGCGTATATCATACAATTAATAAATATTTTCTGACAAATCACACAAACAATCTGAATGTAGAAACATTTCCGTAGTTATTTTTTTATTTTACGAAAAATGTTGTAATACTTGATAAAAATCTCATAACTGCAGAAACTCGTTGGCTCAAAACCTGCGCAGCGTATTTGACATTCATCTTAGGCACTTTTGCGGGATCTACGTGGTACTCTGTTATTATATCTTATTATATATAAAGTTCTCGTGTCACAATGTTAGTTACCGTACTCCTCCGAAACGGCATTACTGATTTTTACCAAATTTTATATGTATATTCAGTAGGTCTGAGAATCGGCTACTGGCTACTTTTTATATTGACAAGTGCATTTGTTGAATAAAGTCAATAATATGCGCGAAATACTTTATATGGCAAAACAACTTTGCCGGGACAGCTAGTTTAATATAAATAATTTCAACTTCTCCTGTGTCTACTTCTAATAATTTTCTTAAATGTTCCCACTTAATAACTTGTTCTTTATTATTTGTATAGCATTTCTACACCCTTTAACAAATTTGGCGTATCAAATAATGGAATTTTTATTTTTATTTTGGAAGCATGAGAATTGTATTCTTCATTTCTTTGTGTGTATTTTCTCTTTAATTCCATGTGCATACATTTGAAGCAGCCTGGTCGCCTATAGTTGAAACTATTATAACTTCGGCCTCATTTAATTTTTCAATAATTGTGATTGTTAATACTCTCTTTAAATATTTTTTTTTTAGTTGAATTTTTACAAAAATGAAATAATATTGGCTGCTTTGTTTTTGATTTAATGCCCTTGATAATTAGTACGAGTGCATAGGCAGCAAAAAATTTTCTTTGTATTCCCAAAGTCTTCAAACCCTATTATTTCGTTATCGTTAAAGTAAAGGCCTGGAGCCAAGGCCACTTCGTCGAACAGAAGGGAATATAACCTTTTTTCTGTAGGTAAGTTTTTCAAAGCTTGTCTTATTTGGCACATTATTTTTTTATTTATGCCTGGTTTTAGGCCTTTGAAGAGTGCGCTTTGATGGAAGGATGGAAATTACAAAGATTCTTTGTAAATTACAATTATAATTGTAACATTCCAAATGCTTGTATGCTATTAGGCATAAAATCAATAACTTCAAAAATGATTTTTTTCTGATACTTTTTTTTTGGTGCAAGCAAAATTAGCATTTGAAGAGTGCGCTTTGATGAAAAGATAGAATTTACAAACATAATTGTAACATTTCTGACTCTGTTTCCAAATTGATGTTGCCATAATTCCAACGAAAATTTTGTACCTTTTGGTTTTTGTTTGCATATTTTCATTTGGATTTTTACAAATGTTTGTATGCTATTAGGCATAAAATCAATAACTTTAAAAATATTTTTTTCTGATATTTTTTTGTTGCAAGCAAAGGAGGGACAGCGGTGAAAAAATGACATATAAATTTCATTTGGAATACATAATTATATATCTTTATAATTTGGAATATCTTTTGCAAACAATGTGGACAGAAAATGATGTTGTTAAAACATTGAATTAGTTCCATCCACAGTCCACACACACCCACTACAAATCCATATTCCTTTGTATAAAATATTATTCTCCAAAAAATATTGTACGTATGCATTATGTAATGGTTTATCATAATTTATTTTTTTATTTCTTTAAATCAGGCATCTTGGCCTATATTATATATAACTTATAGACTAATATACATAACATTTATACTAAACCTAACACTAAGCACTAAACACGTATTGTCTGCGACGTGGGGCGCGACGTGTTCGGAAGTCGTCCTCGAACCTCCTGTAGACGACTTCAATCGGCCAGAACTCCTTCTCGAAGGTCGGTAGATGATGCGTCGGAACCAGTGTTGCCAGATACAAATTTTATTTTCCGGGAAGTATACCTATAAAAATCCGGGAGTCTTATGGTAAGATTACAAAAAAAAAATCGGGAGATTTTAATACATATTCTTATTATGTTTCTGAAAACTTGGTCTTTAATTTCGAAATTGAAGCAATTAGAATTTTTCAAAATGTTTTTGGTATGCAGGACTCCCCATATTACCGAGGTAGAGATTTGGTTCCGTAACTTTGTTTTCGTTTTGGGAAAACAGCCCTTCCACAGATGCACTTGACTGTGGCAAGCACATAAAACTAAAAACTGTCAAAGTTAAATTTGGCAACATTTTGCTGCCATCACCCAAATACATCTGGGCTATCTTTTTCCAGAAAGCTCCTACTTCTAAATTTTCATCTTCAGTGTCTAACTTCTTACTTATCCTTATTTATCCTTACTTACCCTTACAATTACTAGAGTGAACTATGTCTCCTAATTGATCGTAAAATAATGAGAAAAACCGGTTTGTCTGGTGTTATCTGAATTCCAAAGTTTTGCTGTTTATTATTAAACTTTATGCCATTCCGTCAAGGCATACTTTACGCTACATACTTTACAAAATTGTTGAGTACTGCAACTTGTGTAGCTTATTTGTTTCACGCAGCAGACGCAGTGTTTTTAGTAACTTGAGTTCAAGATGTGGAAAAAATCGGGAGGTTTGATTGAGGATCCGGGATATCGGGAGACATTTACTAAAATCGGGAGAACTCCCGGAAAATCGGGAGATCTGGCAGCACTGGTCGGAACCCTCACCACAAAGGAGCTAAAATTGACTTTGTGGCGGGGCTCCAAACGCTCGACCCTCAAGACGAAGTGGGTCTTGCTCCTGGTGTAGTCCACGACCTGCTCATTAAATAAACTATAATAAACTATACGTGTAGTTAGGGAGGGGAGAGGGGATTTCGCGACAAGCTCGAGCGTGTCAGATTAAACTTGTATACGCTTCCGACATGTGTCTAGTTATCATTGTATAGAAATCGGATTTCTCACGTGGTGGGTTAAAAAAAGTTATTTTCGAATATTGAAACGTCATCGGACCTGTCAGAACAAGATAGAGGATGTTTAGTATTCCCCTAAAGAAGCTTCCATATAAAACACTGACGATTCAAAGGTAGGGACATATTTTTAAAATATAAAAAAATAGAGCTTCATATTTTCCTAACTAAGCTTCGTAGATATTTTATGTTGCACTAAACTAAATGATTTAGTCCTTGTTGTCTAAAATCTAAAATCTTGTTATAATTTACTCTTAGAGCTACCCACTACAGCTGTGAAATTATATTGCCGACTAAAATAGGCTGCTTGATCCGGCAGTTTTGGCAAGGCGTTGTTCTTTTGGCAATCAAATGATGCGATCAAGACATGATCCTCTTCATTTCTTAATAAGTCGTAAAACGCCTTGGCTTTTAAGGATTGTAGTCTTTTCTCTGTAATAAACTTTTGTTTCTCCTGATCACTAGTAGCATTTTTAATTCTTATCATTAATTCTGCGCATCGAGAACATGTGTCTTTCATAGGTGATCCAAAACCAGCATTATATTTAGTGTTAAACACTTTTCTAAAAAATGATTCTTTCACCTTTAATACCGGGGTTTCATTTAGTCCATTATTATACATCTTCCACAGTTTTTTGATGTTTAATTCGGAGGGTAAGTACACTATAACAGATGACTTGACAGATGGCTCTGGCAATAATGAGGCTCAACTGCTTGCAGGGACTCAATGAAAGCCTGTACTTTATTATGTCTTTCCAAAAATCGCATTTTTTTTTTTGCGATCGCCTCCTCTGTTCTCTCTCGCCAGACCACCTTCTTTAAAAGAGCGTTGTAAGACACCAGTAACTCTGTCTTTGCCAATTTTCAGTATATCAGTAAATGCTTTTTTGCATACTCTAACGAGCTTCTGTGGATTTTTAATCTGGATATAATAATCTGCACTCATATTTTTAGGTCCTCGGGCTCCAGTTTTAAGCCTCGTACGGTCGCATTGTTTCAAGCGACAATAATTTAAAATAAAATTGTCTTGGTCAACTTTATTATTTTCTTTGTAAAAATTTCGATGCATCCTCGAAACGTCTTGTAATTTTAAGGTTGAACATTTAAAAGTTTTATTACTTCCATGGTGACACTTTGGAAGACTTGGCAGATATTTTGGTTCATACCTAAAAGAAAAATAAAATAAATTAATATGAAAATGACTAACGCTCAAAACCAAAAAAAAAAACTTTTAAAACTTTTAAAATAAACTTATTCACCAACGTTAATTCATAATATTTTTTTCATTATAAGTAGTGCTTAATTATTTCGATGAATAGTGTAAAATGAATAGTTGGAAATTCAGGGTTTCATTTTGGGATAGTAGAAAAGTCTCCTAGTTACTATAATAGAATGTAGGTACCTACTAGACAGTGAGTCCACTTGCAAAATGCGCTAAATTGATGGACTAATTAATTAAGAAATATAATTAAAACATATACTATAAAAATAAGTTAAGAAAATGTTGTTACATTATAATAATTCTAAAGTCGTATTATTTAGAAATTATTTAATTATAAAAAATAAAATATCGGTTCAATATAATTATTTTTATTTGAATATTAAAATTGAACAAAGCAAGTTCTGCAACAGTATTTGAATCGCTTAATCAAGAAAGGGAACATGTCACTGCAACCTAATTTTACACGAGACACAAAAAAGTTTTTTTTGGAAAATATTGTTAGAACATAATATGTTTTTTATTTTTTTATTAATAAGCCAAGATAAAAACAATGTAATAAAACTATTATCTTAAAAAAAATACAATAGTTTTTTGTATAAAAATCACAAAAAGCTGTTGACATGTTCCTTTTCTTGACTAAATTGAAAAGTGATAAATAAAACTATAAAAATACATACTAAAAGTTATATTTTTTATTGGTTTTAATCATTATTAGTGTCTGTAGTAGGCCACTTTTCAATGATTGTGTTAAAGTAGTCCTTATGTTCATGTGGAATATATTGCAGAGTCTTTCTAAGGTCTTCTATCTTCTTTTTGTTGATGGGAACTGGACCATTATAGGCCTTTTTAGTAGGTAATACAGGAATCTGAGCTTTATTTCTTCTTAGATCAAAAGTGTTGGCACCCGCGAAACTCTGTATGTAAGGCCTAGTAACAACACACCCTTTCAATTGTGATGAATATTCAAATTCTAGAAAACGAGATACCAAGAAACTCTGTTTCAGAGTTCGAGGCACTTGTCTTGATTGTGTTTCAATGGATATTGAACTCTTTTTGTAATATCTTGTCCACCAGTCTTTAAAATCTAAAATATCGTCTGTCTTCACCATAGTCACTGTAAAATTCTTATTAGCACTGCAAATAATTTCACAAATTTCCATGGGATGGTAATATCTATCTCTTTTTCTCAATATTTTCTTTACAGTGCCAAATGACCTGTCGTTTGGTAAAAAAGAATGGCCACGAACTGGAAATCTGTGGAAAATTTTTTCAAATTTGCCAGTGTCCACAAGTGCTTGGCACAAACTAATCATTACGTGATTGCGGTTCTGGCCACCACAACCATCTGTGAAAAGGTAAAGTTCTTTTATTGTTGAAGGAATCTGTTCCTGTATGTATTTTAATAAAAAAGAGCAGGTTTCATTTGGGCCCTTTAGCGCAATACCTTCATGGTATAAGAAGAAACGGCTTTCATTAGTTTTTAAATTTTTAATGCAAAATGGAAATAATGACAGTTGTCTATAATAAAACATTTCCTGAACTGGTATACAAGGCAAGGAAATATTTTGCATGTAGTCAAACGTAAGCCCCATAACATCTGACCTTTCTTCACACAGTTTCTGAACTTCTTTTATGCTGGCATAAAACTTTTGAGCCCTTTTTTTATGAACTGCTAGCTCTGCTTTAGCAGTATGAATTGCAGTCTGATTTAAGTCTGATGACTGTATTCTTATATTAAGTCTTTCACACTCACAACAAACATCCACTTGAGGTCTGCCAAAATGCAGGTAAAAGTGGTTTCTAAAAACATTATAATAAAAGGATAACTTAGCTTGTGATAATGGGTGTTTTTCTTTGTACATTTTGTACATAAGTTTTACATTTAAATTTGCAGGCAAATAGACATATTCCTTTGATGCATAATGTGATTGTTTTACTGGAAAACTAGATATATGATTTTTTATTTCTTGAATTACAGAGCCAGGTATAATTTTTTGATTCATTTGCTTTCCTCTTTTATCAGATGGCAATTCGCCTAAACGAAGTAAACGTTGAAGCCTATACAGCGCATTATTTTTTATAGCATAAATGCTGCAAAATGCTTTCTTACATACAAGTACTTTAGATTCAACTACTTTGATGAAATACTTAAAACTATAACTCTTAGGTCTAGATTTTTTAGGGTCTGCAGTTCTTGGACGTCTCTGCTTTATATTTTTAAGCTCTATCAGACCATACAAAAATATATCTTGTTCATTTTTTGTGTTAAGGTTGAGTAAGTCTGTCAAAGCCATGACTCTTGTTTCTTCATCAACATTTTCAAAGCATTTCAAAGAACAGTTACAAGACTCACCAATTCTTTTAGGTTGTACTATGTCCCCCTTATAGTTTTCGTATTGTAAGCCTTTAACTCGACATCTTTTGATTTTTTGTGCTTTTGTTTCATTTTTTACCCCCTTTCTTTTTCTTATATTTTCAGCATCTTCTCTTGCCGTTTCACTCCCAGAACTTGACATTTTTGGTATAAAATAACAGCAAACAATTAATAATTCAATAATATTTTGTTTAGGTTAAGACAAGGTTATGATAACAGTCACTTGATTTCTGTCAAAAAATTAGTGTTGCAAGTTTGTTGAAGAAACGGTACAAGTCAGTGACATGTTTGGTTTCATAACTACATTCATTTTGTGATCCGCATTTATTTTTGTCTTAGAATGGCCTGACTTATCCCCTTTCTTGATTACAGTATGAGTGTTGGCCCAAAGAGTTATTTGCCATCAATATTGCCAAATGTGAAAAAACCTGACTTGTT
Source organism: Cyaniris semiargus (assembly GCA_905187585.1). Taxonomy (NCBI): domain Eukaryota; kingdom Metazoa; phylum Arthropoda; class Insecta; order Lepidoptera; family Lycaenidae; genus Cyaniris; species Cyaniris semiargus. The sequence continues at coordinate 2,653,440 of LR994549.1, forward strand.
CCCTTTCTTTACTAACCGATTCATTTGTAACATAGACATGTTTGCAGTTGTATGGAATTAACATAGACAGTTTTGAATCAGTTTTTCACTTAAGTCTTAACACTAAACATTTTTCTTTTAATTTTAACAACTTAGTTTTTTACACCCTTATGTCTGTTTCATCTTCCATGAGTGTTTCTTCAGAGTCAGTTTCTATTACATTACTTTCATTTTCTTCTTCTTGTAGAAACTTGTAATATTGAAGGTTTTCAAAACTAATCCAGTTTTCTCCAAAATGTTTAACCAGTAGTTTTCTAACATCATTTAATTTTTCTACTTTCACAGGAACTCCAATATTCATCAAAGTAGGTTTAATATTTTCATAAGACTTTCCTCTTTTACACACATTCCCATAGTTGACCAATTTAGATATATAATTAGGTTCACCTTTAATTCCAATTTTATTATTCTTATCCTTTCTCAAGAAAAATCTTTTGGAAGCATTAAATTTAAAATGCCATGAACCTGGTACTTTAAGCACATTTGTTACGCTTGTTTTCCAGTCGTAAAATCGGAAGTCACTTCCGAGTCTGATAACTGTACCATATTTTTTGAAAATATCAAAATAAACATCGGGTTCCGCAATTACCTCTAAAGGGCGTATCTCTCTTTCAATATTACCAAATATACGGTCGGGTGGCAAGAAGGAATGCCCAACTACTGGAAATATAATAGTTATTTTTTTAATTTGATTTGGAGCCTTTGTTTTAAACCAATATGCCAACATTCCCAAAACTGTGGAATTTTTATTTTGACCCCCACAACCGTCACAAAATAATTTTATGTGCTCAATACTGCTATCAAAAGTAGTATTCAACAGTCTGTGAAATAATGCTGATGCTATCTGATTCGATCCTTTTAAAGCCTCAGTTTCGAGCCATGTATAAATAAACGTATTTGAATCATTTTGAGGGCTGCAAGATGGCCCTTGGCAGATTGTTAGATTATATGCATAAAGTTGTCGGCTAAAGTAGGCACTTTGATCCGGCACTTTGGGTAGGACCTGATTTTTTTGACAATCAAAAGATAATATTACTTCATTGGCATGTTGCGTCTTGAGGCTAGTATAAAAAGCTTTGGCTTTTAACTTGTGAACCCTAAGATGCGCTATCATTATCTGCTTTTTGGCTGAATCATTTTCACGTTTGATATTTTCTTTTAATTCAATGCACTTAGAGCAAGCGTCTGTCGCCGGTGTCTTAAAACTTAAATCAAAAAATTTTGTAAATATTCTCCGAAAAAAATCGTATTTCACCGGAGCATTTTGTGGGTCATTGTTATAAAATTTGTACAATTTTTTTATACTAAGGTCACTGCTTAGGTATTGTACAGTAGACCTTCCTCTTGTGTAGTGTGATTCTATGGATTTCAGACCCTTTATAAATGACTTAACAGATTCTGTTCGACCTGAATACTTTAAAGAACTTCTATCACCTCCTCTTCTTTCTTTCGGCAATTCCATAGTATTTAAATGTCTTTTGCAAATTCTTTGTATTCTGTCTTTAGATATTCCTAAAAGTAGGGTCATTGCTTTTTGGCACACTTTCTTTAATTTGATGGAGCGTTTACTCCCAACAGTTGTTTCATACTTGGGAATAAAATAACGTATTGTTTGGGTTTTTTTCTTACCTTCTTTTTTTGGAGTTTGAGCTGTGCAATACTTTAGTAAAAATGTATCTTGAGCAATTTTGTTTGAAGATGCATAAAAATGTCTGTAAAACTTACTATAGTCTTGATTCGACAACTCGTTACACTTATAACCCTGTTTTGAATTTCCATGGACGCACTGTGGTATCTTTGGTGGTCCTTTAGCCATATATCTGCAACAAAACAGTAAAAATTAAGTAATAGTTCAATAATATACAAATTAAAATTTTAAAAAACGTTCGACACTATAATTATTACACTATAGACTTCGCCAATAGTTTTCAAACAATAAAATAACGAAATATAAAACTGTAACTTACCGTTTTGATTTTTCAACTTCTCTTTTCCAAGTAGATTTATCGGATATTTTCTTACGCCCTCTTCTATTAGGTGCAAGAATAACTTCGTTTTCTTGAAATTCCATTTTCACAACACAAAATTGCTAAAAAGCTGGATATTTTATTTACTTAGTAGATACGTGCGTGCGCGCCAACAGCAGCGAAGCGTACTGACTGAGACAAGATGGCGGTATCTGCACGAGGATGTTGGCGTCTTGGCGCCATTTGCAAGTGAACAGTAACTTAGATAGTTTTGAAAGTGAACTGTCAAATAACATAGTGACTTTTGCAAGAGTATGCTTTATTTAGCCTCAAATTATACGTAACGTAGCGAGTTTTAAATAAGTATAATAAAATACAGAATAATATTTTTAAAAATCTAATACAACGACAGCCATTGCAAAAAAAACGTTTTTTTTTAACTTAGCGTGGTTTGCAAGTGGACTACTCTAGTGATAAATAAACAAAAATACATTCATTATACGCTAACACCAATATAAATTCCTAGGTCTCATGTAAACAAACATACTGTATATGGATCGCGTACGATTAATACTACAATGAATACTCACAGTTTGCGTCTCTTAACTTCCCTTCTCCAGTTATTTTTGTCAACACATCGTTTCCTTGCTTTATTCGGAGGAACCTGTTCGATATTCCGAGATAAATCAGTCATTATTTAAAGGAGAAATCAATAAAAAATCACAACACGAAAACACTAAACAGTTAATGAAGACGCCATTAATCGCCATGACAGTTTTGCAATAATTCTCTGCTCTGATTGGTCGGTATGGATATGGCGGCGTTTGAAAAATTCCCGTCATGGATGTGGCGGGTTTTGAATTAAATTACTGTTATAATTTGCTATTTTAGTAGGGATCTGGCGTAGTTTGCTTGTAAAAAGTATAGTAGACATATACAGGTCAAGATTGACTATACCATAGAGTAAAAATATTTATTTTTCTTAAAACTGGATCTAGCGGTGTTTGAAATTAGACGACACACTTCAACTACCCATCGACAAACCGTCACAGCTCTCGACTTATTAGCAGCAAGCGTTGATAGTTGGGTTGCATCTTGTTGTAAGAATTCAGGCATATTGGCTGAATAATTACATTGTCTCAGCAATGGAACAGCATCTCTGAAACCCCTTTCCAGAATAAAAACATCTCCTGCTTGAAAATATCTCCTTGATTGTTTAGTTTCTTCATTAAATTCATTTACTATTATGTTAGCATCCGATGTTGTAGCTGAATAGGGGCCTAACACATCTACAATATATCCATCCGAGCACACTATAAGTAAAGGCTTTATAAGGTATCCATCCGAGTACACTATAAGTAAATGCTTTATAAGGTTTCTATACTTGTGCAAAAAATATGTATCTTTTTGGTACATGTAATAAGAACTTTTCTGGACATACAAATATTATGTTCCATCAATTATATTAACTATTCACTCTACCAAATAACCCATTAGGAATTAATAAATTAATGTGGTGCGAGGTGAATACACCTCGCACGGTCGCACCACATTAATTTGTGTTGTAATCGCTTTCACCAGTTCGCAAATTTAATGCGGCAAGTGCTAATTTATTTCTATGGACAGCTTACATCCCTGGTGCCTATGGTGCTTCTTAAGAAGTAAATTTTTTTTTCTTTTGTGCGTGTTACCCTTTTATTCTGTTCTATGATGCATAGAATTAATGTGTAATTTTTATTTTATTTTTAAAGTATTTAGAGGTCGCTACCAGCGAATGAAAAAAAAGTATTATAGGAAATTATTTAATGACGTACTAAAAAGACAAGCATACAAAAATTAATTGTTAGTAAAACAAAAAAAAAAGTAACTTATGCTAATAACGTAGTTTTTTTTCGTATCAAGATACTTTTGCCTGAATTTTTTTACAACTTCTTCGTTTGAAGTAATTATTTTATTAAATTCCTCACCACTCTCATAGAACGCACTATTTCTCTAGAAGCCTTGTAGTCTTCATCTTCTTCCCAAAGACGAGGTTCTATTTGTACAAATGTAGACGGAATTCCCAGGATTGTAAAAAATCTTAAGGTGTTGCTATTTACGAAATTCTCAATAATTTTTTCTTCGATGTGACTAATATCCAAGGTGATTCGCTTTGGGCTATATTTTGAACCTTCTTCACTCAGTGTAGTTACCATTTTTTAGGGTTCCGTACCCAAAGGGTAAAAACGGGACCCTATTACTAAGACTTCGTTGTCTGTCCGTCTGTCCGTCCGTCCGTCTGTCTGTGTGTCTCCAGGCTGTATCTCAAGAACCGCTATAGCTGGACTTCTGAAATTTTCACAGATTGTGTATATCTGTTGCCGCTATAACAACAAATTAAATAATAAAAAAATATATCTCAGGGGGGCTCCCATACAACAAACGTGATTTTTTTTGGCTTTTTTTGTTCGTTATCAACAAACAGGTAGGCACTTGAAATTTTCAAAAATGCCTTTTGATTATATGTGTACTTTAATAATTATTAATAACAATAATAAAATAAAATAAAAATGTAAGGTGGGCTCCCATACAAAAAACACAAATTTTGGTCTCTTTTTGCTCTTAGTTGGGGAGGGGAAGAGGGGATTTCGGGACAAGCTAGAGCATGTCAGATTAAGCTTGTATAGGTTTCTGACATGTGTCTAGTTATCATGGTATAGAAATCAGAATTCTCACGTGGTGGGTTAAAAAAAATTTTTTTTTGAATATTGAAATGTCATGGGATCTGTCAGATTAAGATAGGGGATGTTTAGTATACCCCAAAGAAGCTTCCATATAAAGCACTGACGATTCAAAGGTTAGGTAAGCCTGTAGGAACATTTTAAAATATAAAAAAATAAAGCTTCATATTTTCCTAACTAAGCTTCGCAGATATTTTATTTTGCACTAAACTACATGATTTAGTCCTTGTTGTCTAAAATGTATTTATAATTTACCTAAATAAGCAATTTTCTGAATATATTTTCTTTTTCAAAACTTTAAAATGGCTGCAGTTTCTGAACCCACCGCTAAAATAATAAAACGCTCTTATTATTTTTTTATCAGTTTTACCTAATGTAAAAAACCTACTAGGTCTCCATGACGCTGGAGTGACTACACAAATAGCACCTTCCCCTCCCCTACTATCTATAACGGTACGGAACCCTTCGTGCGAGTCCGACTCGCACTTGGCCGATTTTTGTTTGCATTCAAGAGAAACTTTGTCATCGAAAAAAGCAAGCGGTAACAAGTTCTTTAGAAAGATACCATAAATGCCCCAGAAATTTTGTTAAAGCTTTTTTGGACATGGCTTTATTTATATTTTCGAATTTTTTGAGATTATTTAATAGCCATAAGTGGCGCTGAAGTTGCCATGGGAGCTTGGAACCAGCATCTTATATAAATCATAACTGTTTTTGCACTTGAGTTCTCTCTTTTTCATTTTAAACAGTACTGGTCTTGGAACATAAATAGTTTAAGGCAATAAATTGCTTTTGCCATCCATCGTGCGCGAATAAGACCTGCTGGAGCTCTAAATGATATCCGTTTATTAGGAACACCTCCCAAAAATATTGTCAGTGTCAACAGTTTCTTGTAATCGTCCCGTGGTTGATAATCATTTAACTGCTTTTTTGCGAATGAAATTGTACTGTGCTATATTTTCTACGTATCTTAAAGTGTCGGGATCTGAAGAAACTATACTGAACTTACTCTGGTCAATGCTAGTCCTGAGGCCAAGCAGATCTAAATCGTTTGAAGATAAGTATATCTGGTCCACTTGAAGGGCCTAGTGTTTGAACTACAACTGCTTCTAGCACTATTTCCATTATATGGTGACGAGGCCAACCAAAGACCATCTTTTTCTATCTTCTGCTCTAATTAAATGCAAGCACCTGCTCTTAAACCTGTTTTGACCGCAGTGTTGCTTTTCTGTCACTGAGATTAGCAAAGTCGAGGCTTCCAGATAAGCGTTCATCAAAGATGTTCTTTCTGTTGCGTTTTCTTTTAGATGAGACTTCTAAATTTGCCGTTGAAGGTCCCGCCTTTACTGAAATTTCTGACGTTGAACTTTTACATTCATGATCACTACTGCTGGTCGAAGAAGACAGTATGCATTTTTCTCGCAAGGATTCAGTGTAACTTTTTTCTCGGTGTAAACTACGTTGAAAGCGAGCGTTTTTGTCCTCTTTTCTCGCAATTATTTTCGAATATACTTGGTCCACTCCACCTATAGTGCCAGGGCGTTCTCTTTTTCTCTGCGCAATCAAAAATTGTTTATCTTCTTCAACGGTAATCACCATTGAAGAAGATAAACAATAGAGCATCAGCGTGAGCTATGTCAAACAGGTATTCCAAACTATCTTGCCACTCCTTTTCTTTATTTCGTAGACCTTCAGAACGTTTAACTTTATTTTCCTTAATATTTGCCACTCATTAAACTTGTTTTCTATCTTCTTTATAACGTCTTTCTTTAACTTATTTGGAGTTCCTGCTCGTTCACACAATGCCATGACGTCACTAGCAGCAGAATTGGCCGAATTGCGATTTGTTTGCTTCTTTACGATTTTAAAGTGATAGAATAAACACAACACTCCTTTTGTTGTTGGTAATTTGCTTTGAATTAAGTGGTCAGAAGTTTTTCCAACTAACCGAACATTTATTATGTTTCTAGTCAACAAAAGTGAACTAGACGTGGACGCCATGATATAATAAAACGCGATACGGGTCAAAACAGAACAGAACGTTCACTCTCTGTCACAGCGTGTTTGTCACTGCCTAATCCAGTTTTTTTGTTTGACGACCTCTGTGGCTCAGTCGGTGAGCAAGTTGGTAGCTCAAGCCGGGGGTCGCGGGTTCGAATCCCGCCGACGGAACAAAAAGTTTTCAAAGTTCCTGGGTATTGGATGTGTATATATAATAATTATGTATATTGTATAATATGATAAAAATCTTAAATGTATGTATAGTATAAAAGTATTAAATATATTTCCGTTGTCTGGTACCCGTAACACAAGTCCTTCAGGTACTTACCACGGGGCCAGACTGACGTGGTGTGAAGCGTCCATATACAGGGTGTCCAGGGAGCTTACTCTTGAATTCAATTCCGACCGATCGACATTGGAATTGTGACGTTTCGTACTCTTGAGTGCTCTTGAGTTCCACGCTAGCGCCAAATTGAATGTCCATTTTGAGAAACTAAATGGGATCGGAATTTGCGGTAAACGCTACTCTTGAGTTCATTTTGACAGCTGGCATTGCGCCAAGATTGTTTTGGGATTGATTGTCCATTGTGATTTTTCCAATAACAAAAGTGTAACTTTTTAGGGATTGTTTTGCGTTGTAAGTGCTTTTAAGAGACAAATAACTGATTAATATGGCACGATTAGCATTCGTATACAGTATATTGCGTAATTCTCATAAAAAACAAGGGTTTTGTTCCAGGAATTCTGCCAAACCTTCTCACTGGGCGTAAGAAGGACGGTTTGCCATTGTCACTGAAATTCAGAAACTTTTATTGTACAACATAGAATACAGACCAAACGCATGAGTATGTACCCCTAGGTATTTACTAATGATGATTAAATTCAACCAAAAAAAGAAGTTACCTATTCACTTACAAAATGTTATGCACAATAATAAAATACGACAAGTTCACAACCACAAAACACAAAACTTTTTTTAAATTGGAGGGGAAAATTTCATTCAACTCTCTTTTTTTTTTAGTGTAGGCAACGATCCTACAGCATACAGCCGAAGTCATACATTTTATGATTTTAATCATTTTATTACGCCAAAATGAGTTTAATACTCTACAATTAATCATTTAAACATCTGTTGATATTATATTTATTTATTAGCCTTGTTATTTAGAGGATAAATCATTTTAAAACTCTATTATCGGTTTATCGTAACCTGTCGACCAACACTATTGCGGCCCGTTACGTAGCCAACTTCATGCTTAAAAAATAATCGCGGGGTAGTTTCAATTCCAATCAAATGTAGACAATGTTGTGTTCAAGAGTACCGAATCACGTGACTGCAAAATTAACATTGGAATCTTATTGGCCTTACATTGAAATTAAAATTAGTTTGAAGAGTAAGCCCACTAAACAGTGACGTCCAAAAAAAAATTTAGATTGCTTGTGTCCAGGGGTATCCGAATTACCCCCATGTATGTTCCTCGACTTTTTGTCGTTTTCGAGTTACGAATTTTTTAATGATTTTCAGAAAAAATGCGGCCGGGTCAGTTTAATATATATTTTTTTAAAGTCTAGTGAGTTTTTGTAATTATTTTTTTTTGTATTTTCAAGCTCATGAATTGTATTTTTATGCATAAAAAAATCAGCTTCCTAACATAATGGCAAGTAATAAAAAAATTGTCGAATGTGATAAATTTTCATTCCACCTGGTCGGTCTTGATTTTTCAACTTTAAAATTAAAAATCTAAAAAGGTGGTCCCATAAATTCTTAGTAATTTAGAAAACTTCGTCGTATTCTAAGCTTCCATAATAATAATAAAAAAGTGGTACTTAATAGGAAATTATTCGCTTAAATCAGTACTGAGGTGAAAGGCGACGGGCGAAAGTCCATAGTAAGTTGGGCCTGAACGTTACATTAATGATTTTAGTGTTATTCTATAGAAACTATAATACTTTAACCAATACAGAACAATTTACATAAATTCTCCATGGGAGAAAAAAGTTACAAGATGATATTGGTAAATAAAAAATAACCTCAAATTGTTATAGCGACTCACTAGGTACTTGTATTATAAGAACGATTAATGCCTATGGACACTTACAGTTTAATGATTTAGCATGTTTAATGGAATTGAGTCAACATATTTGTTATTTTTCGTTTTTAATTATAAAAGGAAGAGGATTTAATAAAAAATGGTTAATTATTTTCACATTTATTTATTCGTCATCATAAACTATTAGAATGTTGTCTAAAAATTGTGCAGGTGGTATTAGATTTTCTTGATGTCTTGCCCAGCCTAGGTACCATATCACGGACATCACATGGCAACAGCAACCTACTGTTCGTCTCCCTACAAGACAATTGCAATAATAATCTCGGATGGCGTCTCTTTCTCTACGAGAATTGTCAACTAATATGTAGATGAAATATGTTTTTGTACTTATATGCCGGGACTTTATTCGTCCTCTTAATAGCCAACAATTAGTATTGGGTATTGACAATTCTCTCAGTAGGTTGCTGTCTGTCTCTCGACATACTTCGATTTCATATCGCCCATCATGCCTAATGTGCTCTCCGTAATAGGACCTGGCTTGTTTTATCTGGTAAGTCCCTAAAGATATTTTAATCAAATCACTATATGTGAGCTGGGGAAAATCATTAAGATTATCATTTAGTACATGCATTCTAATAAAATCAGCTCTGCGTCGATTCACATTATTTTGTACAACATAATCTCCTAAATTATTTTCTCTGAACATATTTTCATTAATAATTTGCAATATCTCCCCAGCATCATCACGGTTTCTAATAGGAGGGCGAAAAGCATTAAGAAGAGAAGCAGCCACCTTAAAATCTTTCATCAAGTGTCTGGAAGCAGTGTTAAAATAATCTTGTCTTAGTAATTTAAAATCTCTCTTAAACCAGCCATTTACCACTTCTACAACCCATCTACATATGGTGACTGCCCTCGACTTATTTGCTTCAATAGTCGAATGCTGCCATTCACCCTCCCGTAATGTTGATGGGACATATGTTCTATAACCACATTCATTTAACAAGGGCAAGGCATCTCTGAAGCCCCTATCCAAGATTAAGGCATCATCCGATCTAAAATATTGGCGTAACATTGAATCAGGGTCACGAAATTCTCGATTAATTATATCTGCATCGGAAGTCGTCGCCGGATAGGGGCCCATCACATCAATAATATGACCATCTGCACAAACAATCATGAATGGTTTCACTAAATTGTCATATTTGTGTAAGCTATATGTTCTTTTTTGGTAAAGATAATTCGAACTTTTTTGAACATAACAGTATGTACCGTCAATAATTATGACAGGCTTATTTTCACCATTGACAGTACCAAATAAGCCCTGGGGTATTAACAGTGTTCTATCTATTATTTCTTGCCGGTTTATGCGGTTAAGACCTAAATGCATAGGCACAAAATAATTATACAAAAGATCCCGAGCTTCAGATACATAACCATCAAGAGTTCTTTTGGGAATATTAAATAATTCCGAGATTCTTTCATTAGAATCACCAGTTCTCAGTTTCATTAAATATGCTGTCAAACCAATGCGCCCTGAAGATTTTCGACACAATTGGGGCACTTCATTTAAAATACGTTGGAATTGGTCTTTTGTAAGACCTATCCAGTGATGGACCGAGTGGTCTTCCATATTTAAAATGTCCGAAAAATTGTGCACAGCACTTGAGAGGCCTTTCAGTAGCAGCATATCCTGAATATGCAATGCTGTAAAAACATTGACATAATTTTCTAAGACCCCTGACAGAAAATCCCAAGACTCTGTATTATTATGCAGATTGCACAGTCTGTTGTTTTTTGGAACATAGAAGTTTAAAGAATTTAATAACATTTTCCTTGTGCTGTCAGGAACTCTATTTCTTTCTGGCCTTTGACACCCTTCCACAAAACAATGTGACTCCGTTTCTACAGCTCTAATGTAGTCGGGTAAAACTATCATATTATCTCTCTGTCTCTGAGGAGATTGAGACGGAGGCTCATGAGGTGGGGATGGAGGCTCACGGGGTGACCGAGTAGTTTGAGCTTCATCTGGTGTTATAGATGCTGAAGGTTCACCCTGGTTACTTATATCAACTTGTGGCGCTGAGGTTCCCGCTGGTGAACCAACAAAATGACGAGCATCTCTATCGGCTCTCACCCAGCAACTGTGACATATAAGCGCTCTGCCATGAGGCATCTGAAACAGTATATTTTATATCTTAGTCATTTTAAACTATGACTTGACCATCTGAAACTATTACCTTTATTTTATGAATATTATTTGAACTATAAAGTACCTTTTTTCAATTATCTAAATCCCACTGCTGGGTAAAAGGTACTAATTATTAATTATCAACACTAAATCACTGTTATGTTGGCAAAAAGCTACTGCAAACCTTCTTCTTTTAACTTAGTAGGTAAAAAATAAACATACAAAAGAAAATACTTACACTACGAGGTATAATCCATTCACAAATAACTGTTCGAATCATATTCTCTCGTTCAGTGTCATTACGCAGTACATGTGATCGTGCCCGTAATAAAGAACGACCACAGTTGATGCATACTTGACGATGTCCAGTTATTGCAGGTGGAGGCGATTCATTAATGCCCATGGCAATAACTGCTAAATTCCTGCATGCTTGGCAGATGTGGTGAGAACTGTTAACCTAAAAAGTGCAACATTGATTAGCGACTACTTAGTCAATTAGACTAAGAAGATTGCTTAACTTTTGCCCAAGTTGGAAAAAAGCAGAAACGAGTAGATGCAATCAAGATTTGTCTGATGAATCCTCTATCAGTTTGCATAAAACTTAAGTACAGTAGTTTTGAAATATATTGTTAAAAAAGACTAAGTAATTAAATTGCAAAATAGTTCATGACTAGTGTGGTAAATGGAAAATAATGGCAATGGCATCAGTTCAGGAAAATCTTTCAATCAAAAGACACCACATATAGGTACCTACACGTCTACCTACACAAGTTTTATGTTACATAGTAATAGTAATATATCAGTGATGAAGTGATAAACTAAACTTACCACTTGGGGTGCAATCCATTGTTGTATAATTGAAAGAATGCCCTCGTCTTCCAGTTGATGCATTCCTATGGTAGTACTACGCCAACTGGCTATACCGCAGTTTATACAATGATGCCGTTGATCACTCATTGTTAATTGTGGGTATTCGAAATCCAGGAAACAGGCTGAGGTCGTCGAGTAGGCAAGTTAACAAAATCCGTTGTGAGAATAGCGTCAGTCGTGTTTTACAGCAGAAATCGTCAGAATCCTTTAAACGTAGCGAAAGTCGTGAAATAAAACATAAAAGATCGAACGATAATGCACAAAACCCAAAAATATCCACTGCCGTAAGTTGCAAACAAAACGAAGTGAATGCGGAATGACATTTGTTTTTTTTGCGCTTTCGATTGCCACCAGCTCTAAAAAAACGAGTCGTTTTTTAAAAAAATAGAATCCTATTTTTTTAAAACAAAACCATTGCAAATCATGATAGTATGGCATACTATTATCATGTGATAAACTATTACGTAATCAAACACCTTCAAAACAAGAAAAAACTGAAAAAACTAATCGGTAACCAGATAATTCGTTTTTCTTACCTAGCAACATTTTAGTTGTCCTACAGGACACGAAGTGCCATAATAAGAAAAAAAAATCATACAAGGTAGAAAAAAAGCACAACATCTTCGTACAAAAGTAGACTCTAAATCAATGGAATACGTTTCATAATCGCCGGAACCCGGGTTCCGCTTGGGCTTTGACGGAATGGTCGCCTGTCACGTGGCCCGGAACCCGGGTTCCGGGCGGGGATCGATAAGTAATTAATTATTAATCAATTTCACTATCCCATTGTAAAATAACTAATCGTTTCGTCTTTGGAAATGAAAAAACTTGAAACGAATATTGATAAATATTTCAATGATGTAACAGGCATTAAAATTCAGGCCCATTTTCGCCCGTCGCCTTTCCTAAATCAGTAAATTGATAAAAAAAAATTAAATTGCTTATTTTCTCATTCCTAAGGCTAATTAAAGTAAGATATGTATCAAACAAACAAAAAAACCTTTTAGTAATACTTAAAAAAAAAACGATGATTTATTTGAACAAGTCCGGCAAACTTTGTTACATTGAAAAATGTTATGTAAAAATTGTGATACATTTAAATCTAAAAATCTTTTGAAATTATTCATTCCTAGTTAAGATTTTGAGGATTATCTACATTGAAAAATGTTATGTAAAAATTGTGATACATTTAAATCTAAAAATCTTTTGAAATTATTCATTCCTAGTTAAGATTTTGAGGATTATCTTAAAAATAAAATACAAAATAAAATACATAAAACATTTAATTGTTTTTTTTAAGCATTCAATTGAGTAAATGTTCAAAATTGCGACCTTCTACAGATATGCACAATCGACACCTACGTAAAAAGTTTCGTTTTAAATTCCTGAAGCCAACTCTGTTCCTCTTCACTACATCTCCAGCTGCATGTATTTTCTCTTAACACTGCCTCATTTGCTGAGTCTCTGGCAAATGTCTCAGGCAAATTTTATTTGGGGTTATCTTTGTAATAACCCCAAATAAAAAAATCGATAGGGTTGAGGTCGGGGGAGCGTGGAGGCCAGATGATTGGTCCGCTTCTACCGATCCACCTATTATTCATACGTGGGAGAGCCATGCTTTGGCACGAATGGGCCGGCTCGACCGGAGAAATACTACGTTCTCACAGAAAACCGGCGTGAAACAGCGCTTGCGCTGTGTTTCGCCGAGTGAGTGAGTTTACCGGAGGCCATCCCCTACCCTATTCCCTTCCCTACCCTCCCTCATTCCCTTCCCTTCCCTACCTTCCCCTATTCCCTTCCCTTCCCTACCCTCCCCTATTCCCTTCCCTTCCCTACCCTCCCCTATTCCCTTCCCTTCCCTACCCTCCCCTATTCCCTTCCCTTCCCATCCCTACCCTCCCCTATTACCCTATTCCCTCTTAAAAGGCCGGCAACGCACTTGCAGCTCTTCTGATGCTGCGAGTGTCCATGGGCGACAGAAGTTGCTTTCCATCAGGTGACCCGTTTGCTCGTTTCCCCCCTTATTTCATAAAAAAAAGGATATGCACGATTCAAATAATTACGGACTTGCGTTGCATAATGGCAGGGTGCGCCGTCATTTTGGAATATCATGTTTCTTCTCAAATCCAGAATAACACCTTCCAGTAAGATTAGCAGATCATTTTCCAGGAAAGATTTCTATGTCTCACCGTTTAGTCTTGACGGCAGTTCGAACGGTCCAATCAGTTGTCCGTCAAGTATTCCCGACCACATGTTTACACTAAAACGGTGCTGGAAGGTCGATTGTCTGGCGGTGTGAGGATTTTAAATTGCCCAAGTGTGCGTATTGTGAATATTAAATATTCCGGTTCTCTCGAATCGCGACTCATCACTCCACAAAATTTTATCAAAAAATCCCGGGTCCTCTTCCTCTTTCCTTAACATGGTCCGGCAAAACTCAACTCTCTGTTGATAATCAGAAGGAAGATGATTGCACTCGCTGCACGTGATATGCATGATATCCTTCTTCACGAAGTATATTTTGTATGGACGTCACTATTCTGGACACCCTGTATATTATTATTATATTATTATAAATCCAGTTGTGACTGGAGTGTGCGGGAGGGGAAGAGGGGTGGGTACGAGTGTCATTGTACGGGACAATGCGACAAAGAGTTGCTTTCCTATGTTTTATCATTGTAAACGATGAATCTAACTGTTATGCACACAATGAGCTGCAAACTATATTTTTTCTTATTTAGAGGCACCAGTGCTGTTGCTGAAATTGTTCTTTGCTTAATCCAATCCAATAGTGAGTAAGCTCATCGGACTATGTTTCTATATTAGAAAAATCTAAAATCATTTGTCTTTCATTGACAAAAGTTGCTAAGTCCTGAAAGTGTTCTGCATTAAAATTATGAATCGGTTGCTGGATATTACCAAGTACCTCTCAATTATCATTGTATAAACGGAAGGAACAAATCGTACAGTTTTGTGGTACATAAAATTATAATCAATGAATAACTTTATTCTCAGCCACTTAGGAGCAACCAGTCTTTGAGTTGAATGACATTCAGGATATAAACAAAACTGTTGAGAACCTGAAGCTCTAGTGTACATTGGCAAAATTATACTGGGTTGGTTATTTTTGGGATGTGTTACTTCAGTGGAACGAGTAGCAGCTCGGTCAATTCTTTACCAGCATGGATGACAGATTTTATTCCTCTGCTGTATGATTGATCGCACATCAATTAAAACTAAAGTGTGCCGTCTCCTTTGCAACAAATCGGTTCCACAATTCACACATCGCTGCGTTGTTGTTTCATCTCCCGTCAACAAGATGCCTTCATCCACGAGAAGTTCGGAGTCCATATTCATGCCAGATTATCGTTCGAGCGAGATCCGTTTCCCACAAATGTGCCGGTGTCATTGTGCAGGGCAGTATCGGTGTCCATATAAGTGGCAGGGTCGTCAGAATGGGAAGAAGAGTCAGAATCCATTGTAAAAATCCAAGTAATTGCAATAATATCTCACACGAAAACAACATTCACGATGCACAAAAACAAAGCGAATGACGTTTCATACTTTGACATTGACATATCGTATTTGCATTGCCATAATATTAAAAAGTTATTATATATTTTTTTTTAAATCAATGACGTACAATTTTTAAGTAGTATTTAATAAATACAATTCTAATAACAGCAAACTATTTGCGCATTTCTATAGTCTATTAGCAACATTTGCTGCGTAGTATGACTAAAAATAGCATAAAACAGAGGCATGACTAACACTAGAACTAATTGTGTTTTTTGTTGTGTTTATTTACACAATTTGTTTTCAGGGGACACTTGGGTGGAACAAAGTTATAAAAAATCATGACTAGCTTGCTTTCTATGAGAGAGAGAGAGAGAGAGAGAAACACGTGCACGCCTTACAACTATAGCAAAAAGCACAGACATAGATCAAGATAGATACCGCATGTCCCGCTAAGTACATACACATGCGTTATCTATCATGATCTATGTCGGTAAAAACTAAAATGAGTCGTAATTTCATTCCAAAACTTAAAGTGTGGACAATTATTTTTGAGACACCTCTGAGAACTTTAGCCGTAACATGGTACAAGTGGCCATTACAATAATAACCTTGTCAAAAATTAACAGAAGATCTGCAGTGTCTTCACACTTTTGTTTTCTGAAACAAAAAAATAATAAAATAATAGTTGGTAGTAAATAAATAAAAGAAATCCTCCACTATGGGCAATCGCGCACAGGCGACAAATTGTCTCAGTCACCCACCAATTTGCGTACTGAATTCTGATACTTAGGCGCACGCAAAATAGAGTTTACCTTTCACAAATATGATCATACAAAAACCGGTTGTGGAGAAGTAGACTGAGTGTTGCGGACGCCTAAGCCGGTAATAACATTGCGTTACAAATTAAAAACAAAATTAAGTACCCGCTTTGGAATATCATGTTTTCTTATATTTATTCCTATCGTATAATAAGAATACATACATACATTTTTATTTTTATTTTTTTCCATCACGTTTTTTTTTTCGAGGGTGTGCTAAATCATGCTATGATGAGCCTCAAATGGCGGGGGCAATCGATCGATCGCGCGAAGCGCATGATTATGATCATGATTAAGCCCCCGCCATTTGAGGCTCCCCACTTCCCCGTTGCGGTCGTTCAAGCGGTAGGGTAACCGGCCTTTGGCCAGGTTTTCTATAATTTACCAGCGCAATTAATAATTTGGATTTTATAAAATACTTTAAAGGAGACTTCACATTGCCGGGTTATAAATATTTGGGTCCAGGAAATGATCTTGACAAAGGGGATCCTATAAACGACGCCGATTGGATAGCAGCAAAACATGATGCAGAATATTGGTTAGCAAAAAGCGACGAGGACATTTTTGAATCTGACGAATCGGCAATAGCAGAATTTTCAGGAGAATATTTGAAATCAAATAGTACAAGTGCATTAATAGGTGCAACAGGATTGTCGTTAAAACATTTGTTTGAAAAGTATATAATCGGTCAGTCAGTTTATCCCAATATGTCAAAGAGAGTGCACGCCGGTCAAGAAGCATATGCAAATATACAAAGAGAATTATCCAAGGCTTGGAGTGAACATAAAAGATTACATGGCGCAGACGCAGGAACGTGGAATAATTTTATTCGCAGTGAAGCAGCCAAACAGATTAGACGTCAATTTGCCGTTCCAAAAAAAGTTAAATTTAATAGTGGCAATAATAGTGATCCTGAGCCAGGTCGAAGTAATATTGACACTGACCCTGCCCCCAAAAGTTCCGACAGAGAAGCCGGAGGGGCCACCGTACCCAACACTCCGACCCGTTCCGGTGAACCTGGTATTGGAGAGGACTTTCCGCAACTGGATGATAGTTTTCTTAACGCTATGGATATTGACATTGGCAATATTGGTGGTGCTCCACAAGGAATGGCTGTACGAAATACGGGACAAGGTGTGGGTATGGGTTCACGTTCAACGGAACCTAATAGAGCGATACGGATTCCTCGCAGTATTATGCCGTCGCCACAGATATATACATTTAAGAAATCAAGAGTATGGAACAGTTATGGATACGCTATGAAAGCTATAAATTTAACAGATCAAGATGCCGGTGTTTGTACACCATTTATGAATTGTTTAGTTGATTTTATACCATCATATTTAACAGAAGCAGAATGGTTAAATTTACCGAGAACTTCAATAGTAAAGGAAGTAAGATGTAAAATAACATTATTAGGATGTCGAACAACATTTGGAGTAGGTGAGACATTGTCGGGAAACGCGAATACCGAACATGTACCTATAGGTTATGCAGCAACTAATTTAAATGTTAGTACTTACGGTACAAATGTTTCGTATGAAAGTGCAGCGGACAAACCCATGATACCTACAAAAATTTCAGTACCATCTATGGATAATGCTATTAAAAAAATGTATCTTCATGTACCATGTCAAGCTTTGGGTGTACCAAGAAAAAATTCTATATATTGGTGGTATAGAGATGACACACACGCTGTAACTGGAATGGGAAATCAAGAATTGGATACATTAATGGATCGATTCTTAATTAATTCAATGATAGGTCAAACTATCTGTAATTATAAATATAATCCAAAAAATGGAATTATAACTCAAGGCAGAATTCATGTAACACCAAAAAGTTATCATAACAAAGAAATGACAATGAACAATGCTGCCTTTATTAGTAAACGCAAATTGACTAACCAAGGATATACAGCCGATAAAGTATCCACGTTAGGCAACAAACAGATTTGTTCGGATCGAAGTTATGTGATCAGTTGAATGTTGCATATAATAACACTTTGGAGTGTGTTATATTCAATCCACGGGATCCAATATACAATGCATCCATGCACCCACAGCCACAATTACACGTCGGAATTGGTGCAATACCACAGATTAATCCGGCTACAGAATTTGAAAATTTTCAAACGACTATGGTGTACTGGTTATGTGAATATGAAATGGATGTATCTGTTGATTTGCATAGTTATTATACATATGGTGTGGTTAGTGATTTGCCTCAAAAAGCTTTATATTACTGGCTGCACGACTCAAATTACACAACTGCCGAAACTTTCGCAGGAGTCAATCAAAATTTGGAAAGAAAACTTGTTGAGAATGAGCTCGAACCAGACTTGGACAAAAACACCGGCATCAACTTATCAGAATTAGTCCACACAAACAGACATCATCAAGCAATAATTCCTCGAAAAGGACCAAATCACGTGTAATGTCAACAGAGGAAGATTTTGAATTTATATCAAGTGACAGTGAAATTAGGAATATAAATAAAAAAATGCATAATTTGTAATAAATTTATTATATATCATTATCACTACTAGTTTCATTTATATCATCCAATAATCTATAACCTTTATTATCTATAATTTTAAAATACATAAAAAGTTTTGGTAACATTAATGGATATAATATTTTTTTACATTCTTTTAAATTTTCGCACGGACGCCATGTGTATGAATACATACGCGTTCTGAATGCTGTGTCTTTTGGAAATATATTATTATTTGATAATACAATACACGGTGTTCTATTAACTATAGCGTCATCTAAAAATTTAACTTTTACATTTAAAGTATCTCCGCCGAATAACATTATTATAGTTTCAAATGCACTAGTTTCACAATGAGGTTCATTCTATAATAATATTCTTCGATTTACACAATCCATTAATGGGAAACTGTCATGTCTATTATAATTTGCTATTTGAAAGAAAAAAAAATTACCAGCATTGGGTTGACTTAAAATAAACATACAATTTTTTTTTGGTATTATCTTATCCAAAATATTATATAGGTTAATTAAAAATTCTCTTACTCTATCTTCAGAATGATTAAATTGATACATTAATAATTCAATTGCAATTGTCAGTGATTGATCTGTAGTATAATAGTAATCGTTAACATCTCTTACACCACAATTGAAAAAAAGAGATTCACTATCTTTAAATTTATTTATAAAATCAATTATTGTCATGTCACATATTTGTCTTAAAAAAATTCTTTGAACGGCTTTTATGTGAGTATTATTCAGTGGCAAATATTTCCATTTCGAATTAAACCACACTGAATTATTGAGTATATTGTTTATTGGCGATGTTGGAAACCGCCAAAAGAATTCCAATAATTGATCTCCTTTACTTCTTTTTGAATTCCTTTTATTTTTCCCACTTGCTTCATTACTGAGTTGAATTTGTATCGGATCGACATTTGAAGTCGTCAGGAACACCATTTTCGTATCCGCATGCTTCCACCAATTTTTCTTGTCTAAGCCGCTTATTTTTGCGAATGGATAAGTCTCGAGTTTTATTACATTTAGACCACATTCTCCCGGCGATTTCAAAATGTATTGCTTGCCGTTCGCCTGTTTCGAAATAGACTGCGAGATTGATCCAGTGTTCTGCATCACTGGCATCAATTGCAGTGAAGGCTACCCTTTGCCTGTTTAAATTGTGCTCACTGACATATTCCACCAGCTCATTCCTTCTATTAATATTTTCATTAATTATATTAATGAATTGCTCGGCGTGAATGTTGTCCTCGTATGGTTGCCGAGTAGCGTTGATGAGCGCTGCAGTAATTCGGAAATCTGCCATCATATTGGGTAAAGAAACATTGAAATATGTGTGTCGGAATAACTTAAAATCTTTTTTGAAACGACCGTTCATTGTCTCGACAACTTGTCAACAACTTGTCTTGTCTCTTCGGTTGTAAGTTGCTCTCCTCGCGATCTGGATGGTGGCATCTGAGGATTGTAGCCAAATTCTTGTATGGAGGAGATTGAGTCCCGAAAGCCGCGGTCAAATACCAAGACATCGTTAGTCCGTAGAAACCAATGCCAAGGTGAGTCTTCATCTTCCATTATGGTACGCATAATTGTTGCATCTGATGTCGTTGCTGCGAAAGGTCCTAATACATCTAAAATATAGCCATCTGTGCAAACTATCAGGAACGGTTTTACCAGGTTCCTGAATTTGTGCAAGCTGTATGTAATTCTTTGAAATAAAAAATTGGCACTCTTTTGCACGTATAGGTAAGTGCCGTCCAGCACCAAAATGACTGTATTCTCGTCGCCTCCGAAAATATGAGATGGGATAGAAAGGTTTCGAGCAACAGCCTCTTCTCTGGTTATGTGATCTAAGCCCAGAAAACGCGGGACTAAATCTTGAGTTAAGCATTCTCTTGCTAATCTTATTTTTCTCTCTAACGTTCTTCTGGACATTCGGAATTTCGTAGCCAACCTTTCATCCGATCCACCAGTCCTAATTTTTGTTAGGTATATCCCAAAAATCGTCGCAGGCCTCTCAGTTCTGTTATGAAGAGATGGTGTTAAATGTAGAAGAGAGTTGAATTTATCTTTAGTTAGTCCTGTCCAAAAATGTAGCTCATTATCATCAATCGAATTTATGTTTTCGAAATCAAGTTCGTTTTTCCGTTCCAATCCCCATTTGTATAAATTCATCATGTCAAGTACAAGAGCACCATTAAATTGATGCATTTGCCTCTGATTATTCAGTTCTTCCCAATCATTTCTTTGTATTCCCAATCATTTTGTTCCTCACCAGCATCTTCCGCTTGTTGAGGTGGTTCGCTTTGTGCTTGTTGAGGTGGCTCATTTTGCCTAGGCTGATTTCTCAGAGTGGAATCCAATCTCACCCAGCAGGCATGGCATATAGACCGCGAACCATCAAAGGGAATCTGAAAAGAATGTGTAGGAATATTATATACTTTTAATTATTAACTTCACACGTTTAATAAATAAATATCCTTAAGTATACACAGCGCCATCTAGTCTAAACTGTATAGGTTGTCGTTCTATTAGGTATTCGGTCTGTAGCTTCGCGTGGTGTCACCTATCGGTAGGAACAATAGCCGTCGCGACACGCCACTCTACCGCAATTTACCTAAAGGTATAGTTTTACTATCGACAAACTCCCTCCTTTAGCGATTTCAAAACAACTTGCACGTTGTAATCTTAGCTAGCTCTGCTCTCTGTTTACTTGACTAATGAATGGCGTAATAGGTAGCTGTTATAAGTATAGCTGCCCCTCACTAATGTTGGGGAACATCACTATTGCGCGTGTGGCCAAGATGGCGTCTTAATTGTCTTTTTTTTTGTAATAAGTAACCTAACTAATATATGATTACATTAGAACTACTTCATGTAAGTTATTATTTATATTTAATAAGCACCTAACAATACAGTAGCCAGCTTAGAGTAGAAACATTTCTTACCTCAAGTGGTGTTATTTCTTGTAGTAATAACTCGGCGTGATCTCGGAACCTTCCGAGAAAGTGCACCGTGAGAATATGTTTCCTTCGCCGTAACACAGAGCGGCTACACAAAACACAACTATTTTGTATTTCCATATCGACTAAATCCAATAAAAATGCAAACTCAAAGTCCAAAAACACAGCAGTAATCGTTAAAATAGTTGAAGCTCAAGAAACACACAGAACACACAGATCGCAACGACAATGGACGAGGGACTGCGGCGAGCGACGAAGCTCAGGTAGCGCGGGCGCCGAGCACAGGTCAAACCGGTTTAAACTCGTCTATCGTGCGAAAGAGACAGCTAATGCTAGTCCCTGGCCGTACATTGTTAGAAGGCGTTTGTTATTTTATTGATTACAATACTTAATTGATACGTTTTTATTGATTACAATACTTAATTGATGTTAAGCACATATTTTGAATCATAGTTGATTTTAGAACTCTCCCACGGTTTAAAAAAAAAAACCACACAGAATGAAATGTAGGCTAGGACTCAATAATCTACAAGTAATTTTATATCTGTAGGAAATATTTCGAAAACCGGGTCAGATTATGCCCAGTTACCTTTATGAAACCAACTACGATTATTAGCAGTTAAATTGTCAATACAATAAAGGCATTTCAATTTTTTTGACAAAGACTTGACAACAAATCCGGCAATATATGCAACGACATGATTTTTAAAATTAGACATATATGGCACATCCAAGAATTCTGTTATCTCGTGGAAATCATCTTTAACAGCTTCTATAGCATATAAAAATTCCGAATCCTCTTCTTCGAAACATTGACAAGTTGTTGTTCTATTTATGCATTTAAGAGATGAAGAGCAGTTTAATACAGCAATATGTTGTAATGGGATACAATTACCTGTATCGCTTGTTTTGAGTTCTAGGTGACATAAGAGTTTTCTATATATACCTTTAAATTGTTTGGTGTTGGGGTTATCATTGAAACCTCCATGCATCCTTATTGCACCAAATAATAGCTCTATATGATCTTGAGTAAATTTATAAGTTGAAATAAATTTAAGCAAATTTTCATCCAAGCAAGTAGTTAGGTGTTTCAGACTTTCAATACACACTAAGGGTCGATCCACAACGGATGCTGGTATATGACTTCTTTGTAGTATTTTTGAAGCTTGGGAGGAGTCGCAGGATGCCTTAGGTGTGTTTTGCGATCTCTCCAAAGCCTTCGATTGTGTTGAGCATGCTACATTGATCAGGAAACTGCGCCACTACGGCATAAAGGACTCTGCTCTCAGCCTTTTGACTTCTTACCTTAAAAATAGGACTCAAAGGGTTGAGGTAAATGGTAAAAGGTCCAATGAAACCAAAATAGAATTAGGTGTCCCACAGGGATCTATATTAGGCCCATTTCTTTTTCTCATCTATATAAATGACTTACCTTATCTAGTAAAGGATAATAATAATGAGATAGTGCTTTTTTCTGATGACACTTCACTTATTTTTAAAGTGAAGCGACAACAGTCGAACTACGACGAGGTAAACAGTGCTCTCTCAAAAATAGTACATTGGTTTAATGTTAATAACTTACTATTAAATTCTAGTAAAACTAAATGTATAAAGTTTACTTTGCCCAATGTTAGGCAAGTCCAAACCAATGTACTATTAAATGATGAGAAGATGAATTGGTAGATAACACTGTATTTCTAGGTATTACACTTGACAGAAAATTACAGTGGGGTCCTCACATTGCTAATCTTGCAGGTAGGCTCAGTTCTACAGCATATGCAGTCAGAAAAATTAGAGAAATTTCTGATGAAGACACGGCACGATTAGTATATTTTAGTTATTTTCATAGTAGGATGTCATATGGAATCCTTTTATGGGGAAACGCTGCCGACATTAATACAATATTTGTGCTGCAGAAGCGAGCCATACGTTCTATTTATAAAATGTCTGCTTTAGAATCTCTGAGAGATAAATTTAAAGAAATTGGTATTCTAACTGTTGCTTCTCAATACATTTTGGATAATGTAATATATGTTAGAAAAATATAAGTAAATTTAAAGTTAAAAGTGACATTCACTGTAGAAATACTAGAAATAAGCACAAGCTAGATATGCCGGTGATCAGACTTAGTAAAGTCAGTAAATCCTTTAAAGGTCAATGTATACGCCTTTACAATAAAATCCCAGAAAACGTTTTAAATCTTTCCATTAATAAATTAAAAAAGTAGTCAAAGAGCGTTTGTGTGCCAAATCCTATTTATAAGGTCAATGATTTCATAACCGATAGCACATCTTGGGAGTAGGATGGCTTCTTGCAAGGCTACTTCTACATTAGTGTATGACTTACAATTATGTTGACATTATATAATTTCAAGTTACAACATTGTAAATTTTATTTAAAAGATTAATTTTTTTCTCACTTTTTTTGGTAAAATAGTGGGCCCCGTGCGAGTTTCTTACGCCGGTTCTTCTCGCCGGGTTAGTTCCCGAACCGGTGGTAGGCACCATGTAGTATCAACATTCTGAAAGCATTTTTTTTTAAATCTATTCAGAAATAAAACTATTTTTATTTTATTTTTATTTTACTAACATTCCTAAAAATCCAGTGTTTGCTTGGGTATTTAAAACAGGCGTAAAACTTTTAAGAATTATTTTCTTCTGTTGGTTATGTTCTTTAAAAGAACGTTTTCTTGTTGTTTTTATATTTAACTTTAAAATGTATTGTTGTGCTTGTTCTAAGTAACCAAGGATTTGCTCTTTATTTCCATTAAATATGGGATGATTAAACCCATGTTGTTTTAAGTCTCTGGTATTAAATATGTCAAATAAATTATTCCAAAGTAAAATGAACTTTTCAGTTGCCTCACTATTTTTAAATTCATTAAGATATAAATCTTCTCTGCAAAATTTAAGGGCAATTGCTACGCTTCTGCTGAGCAATTGGGTTGCAAATTTTACTTTCATTATATTATTGCGAAACTCTAAATGACGCTTTGATAATTTGTTAGCCAAATTAAGGCCTTCTTTATCTTGCAACTCATGTAATTTTTCTAAAAAACTCCAATTAATTTCATTTTCTTCGTCATCGTGAAAAGTTTTTTTGCTCTCAAAATGATTTCGGATCAATTTGCACATATGGACTGGATCAAGAAAAACAGCCACGTCGTAATTAGAAGGGGTGTTTGAAGGTAGTCTTAAATTTTTTTGGGATCTTTTAAGCGACAACCTAATATTTCCATTGCGGACGTATTTGATGGATGCCCATCAAATGTAATCGACACGACACGTACGCCCACTTCATGACATTTACTTCGACAGAGATATTAAATTAGCTTTTTGAGATCCTGTAAGGCCATGCACTAAAAAGTCAGTCAAGCATACTAATAGGAAGACATATGCCTCTGAAGCTAATACAGAAGTATCATTTACACCAGTGCCCATGTCAACATAGCCGTAATTTTGATTGCGGTCCCACATACTTTGCTAGCGTATAGCCATTTCATCTGCAATTAGTGCACAAACAACATCACCTCTATCACACTTTAGTTTTAATAAAGCAAACGCTTCTTCAGTAAAGCCTGGAGACCCATCGATGCTACGATACCAATTTCCTAAAGTTTTGGCATGTGGCAAGCATGTGCTAAATTTACTCCTCACGTAATTATATGCCGATGGGGAATAAAAGTTTAAAGTTAAGCAGAATTTCTTGAGTTCATTGGAATATTTTGGTATAACTTTCTTGGTGTTTGCATGTTTTTTATATATATTATTAAATAAATCCGCTGCGACAACATTTTTACTAAGAATATTATACATATCATTGTTAATAAACCGTTCCTGCTTCAAATTTTTAATTATACTCTTTAAATTACAATTAGCTTTTTTTAATCGACGAGTCTTTTCTCGCAAAGTTTTAATTATTCTCCCATGTTTTTTTTGTAAAGCCGTTTTCCTATCAAGATCTTTTTTGAGCTTTATTTTTCTTGGCGTATCAAAAATATAATTGATGTCGGGGAAATCGTCTAATGGTGGAGTTTCCTTATCTATTGCTTCTTCGATGACTGAAGCTGGTGTGCTGGGTTCAGTGGGTATTGCACTTGTATTACAATTTACAACTGATGTTGATGTGCTAGGTTGATTACAGATACTATCCGGCGGGTTTGATGACAAAAATAACGCATTCTGTGGTACAGCACCCTTAAACAATCTTTTATAACCACATTTTGTAAAGTAGAAGTCGCTGTCATTAAAATGAACAGAACATATAATACTACGTTTTGCTGGTTTCCACCATGTTTCTTCTCTATTAAGTCGCACTACAGCAGTCCATGCAACGGTCACAGATAACAGGATCAGCAGGAAATCTGCACCAACCAAACAAAATATGATAATACTTATTATTAACTATAAACTGAGTAAGTCCATTCGAAAAGAATGTGATAAAATAACAACGTTTTTTAGGTCAACGAAATATAATGGGTACAATATTGTTGAGAAAACAATACAAAAACAATGGTAGGAAGTTTAACGAAAGTTAAGAATGAGTCATAAAAAAGCATATGTTAAATTATAGCAGATGTTAAACTTGTAATTTGTTTTCTCATTTGTTACTCTATGTGTACATAAAATATAAACTGTATTTAAGATTTTTATTATAATATGATACTCATACTCATAATTCATATTTATTAATACATATTCATGAACCAGGAGCTTTGTAAACTTTTTGTTCCGTCGGCGGGATTC
Organism: Cyaniris semiargus; assembly: GCA_905187585.1. Classification (NCBI taxonomy): domain Eukaryota; kingdom Metazoa; phylum Arthropoda; class Insecta; order Lepidoptera; family Lycaenidae; genus Cyaniris; species Cyaniris semiargus. Next base: position 2,679,834 of record LR994549.1, read on the forward strand.
GAACCAGCGACCCTAGCTAGAGATTCTAATGCGCTCATCCACTCAGGCATTATGTATATATCAATAAAAAATAACATATATAAATAAATAAATAAAAATCACAATCTCAGAAAAAAAATGGGAATTTTTAGTTTATGGCAATTGGCAACACTGAACATCAAGCGGTACTCCGATCCGAATTTTCTGGTTTATATTATTTTTCTGTGTTTATGACGATTTATATAATACTTACTGATGGTATGTGATGCCAGTATCTTTCTTGTTTCTTGTAGTGTTATTATTGCATAGCCTCAATACGCAAACTGGCATTTTGCAACGGACAGCTTGCGGCGTGACTGGCGCGGTTACGCCTTATATGGCGTATGATTAGTTGCCGCATTTTTCAAGTACTCCGACGGAATCTAGTCGTAGCGTAGCGGAGACCAATCATTAATCTATGTTGTCAGGATTACGATTTACGGTAAAACTTTTTGTGGAAGTAAAAAACATCATTAAAAGTCAACGTTGCACATTTGTACACTCACTTTGGTTTTTCTGGCAAGGTTTTTGCAGAGTACCTGGAAATAAATTGAAATAATCTTCAACTGCAGGCATAAAATAAAAGTGTAACTTTCTACGCCGTAAACTAATTTACATTGTGTCGCTATCGGCGTATAACCTATTACGTGACATCTCGTGGTATACAATCATCCATACACAAACCCAAAAAAAGTGATGTCGGTGCAAACTTAAAATTTGCTAAAACATTGTCTACATTAACTTAGAGAAAAGTGCAAAACCATTACTATTAAGTTATTTAAGTATTAACCAGCTTACTTGCATTGTAATAAAACATCACCCTTTTTTGGCAGTCAGGTAAAACACATAACAATCACATGATGGCCGATCCTAATCCGAGTCCGACCCTGTTCATGGACATGCAAAATTTAATGACACATCGCCCTACCCAAAACAAAGTGAAATTACAACGTGTTACTTACAAATCTCGTTGTTTCTTCTTCCGTTTTTCATTTTTCTGGAGTATTAACTTTAGCTAATTCAGGTCTCACAACGTTTATTTCTTCCTCCATAATTCGATAAAAACGCAAGCACACGAAATAAACACCACGACACAAAGCCAACAACTGCGGCCATGACACTGTGCAGGGCTGTCTGTCATTGGTCGAATCGGACTTAAGCGAGTTTGATTTCCAATGACGTTATGACTTGGGTTTGAATGAAATCAAAACGAATATTTTGAGCCTTATTTCTACCAGTTACAGAGGACTTAAGCTGGGTTAATCCAAAACAATATTTCATTTTTTGTACAAAGAATCCGGCCAATCGAAAACATTCATTCGTCACTATAGTGGACTTAGGCACGTTTGTTGAGTATCGACACACTCTACTTCTATTATTTCGTCTTCACCAGAGAGGCCATCTGGTGTTGCACCAAGAAATAGCAGTTCTTTGTCTATAAACAAACCACATTTATCAATTGTTTTTTCAGTTTGCTCCATCAATTTAATTAAAGCTTTACTTTCATTTTCCCTACTGTGTTTTAAAGATGTAACTAGCGACCCGCCCCGGCTTCGCACGGAAATTATTAAAATCGATTCAGTAGTTTTGATTTCTATTCATTACTACCCGTGGCCCGCATTAATGGCCAATACCGCCGCAAAAGCTACGTCCCGCAATTTTAATATATGTAATATCTTCGAAAATATTCATTTAAATCATATGCTGTAAATGGCCATATACAGTGTGTAACAAAAATAAGTGATAATACTTTAGGGTGTGTACGTGTTCCTTGTAGAGAGTTCACTGTGAAAGTAGCAGCGCTGAAAGACGAATTTTTTTTCACTTTTGTATGGGCAAGGGCCCGAACGTCACCAGTTTCCCCATACAAAAGTGAAAAAAATGTTGGTCTTTCAGCGCTGCTACTTTCACAGTGAACTCTCTACAAGGAACACGTACACACCCTAAAGTATTATCACTTCTTTTTGTTACACCCTGTAGATCTACATTAAATCAATAATGTATTTAAGGTATTTAATTGGATAAGGATTAATGCTGTATTTATTAAAATTGCTTCGAAAATTAGCCATTATTTGTCGTAAAAAGTAAATGACAAAAAAATGTTGTTGTGGGATGTCCATAAGAGATAGACATATACCATCCCGGAGTTTTTTGTAGACCTTTTCAATGTGTACAATACTTGGTACATTATTTTGATAAATCTCGTAGGGTTCAGCCTGCGTTTGAATGTAAGCGGAAAAAAATGTAATTATTTACGACATCACATTAGAAACCCCAACAATAACAGTATTTCTCCACTATTCAATGAATGTAATTATACTTATAAACCTTCCTCTTAAATCACTATATATTAAAGAAAACCGCATCAAAATCCGTTGCGTAGTTTTTAAGATTAAAGGGAACAAAGGGACATGAGGGAAAAAAAGCGACTTTGTTTTATAATATGTAGTGACATGACTTAAACTTCCTTTGTACAACAATTGGTGTCATATCTTCTTTTTATTATCTTACCAAAATTGAAGCTGTTAGTAGGGAAAGCCGTAATTCCAACAATTCTCCATTTTCGCTCTGTAGAACAGTGTTTTTTTTCTAAATCATCGTCACTTCTTTTTAAATTTTTAAGAAAATCTGTTTTAGTTTCTCAAAACTTTGATGATCCATGTCAGACTTGGTACAGTCCTCTCCATAATCCTTATCTTGTTTTTCTAAAGACGTAACTATACGATGTTTTGGCGTTTTGTACTGTTTGTTTAAAATATTTCTTTTTATTCTGTTTTCTTCTAAAACTTTTGTATTTCCTTTGGGACTTTGACCGCTTATTGACTTATATAGACGAGATATTGACTTTTTGGTATTAAATGAAACAGCTGCAGCTTGAACTCTTGTCTGGTAAGAGTTATTTTTAGAAAAGTTGATTCTTTTTCCACCCACGACTTGCGACCACACTATGAAAATTTTCGACTCGGTTACTGTCCGTGTCATGTATCAAACTTCTTGAGTGCGTCGCGACACCTACGAGGAAATTAATTTTTTGCCACAAAAAAAAAAGTCGCTCGAAACTTCATCTTCAATAATTCCAACTTTTTTTACAAAAGTAATTTCGACACCGTGTGTGGTCACCAAAGGCATGAGTAAAGCACCGTAATATGTCGTCAAATAAAAGTTGGATGTCGGAATTAGTTTTATGATGGCGTATGGCTTGTATGATTACACTACGTATAATAAATATAGTTTTTTTCTTTCTAAACTTTCTGTGTTTTAAGCTATATTTGGTGTTAGTAGCTAATGATTGAAATTTGTTACAAAAATTTCGTAACATGTGGTTACGACACGCTATTTTTCATAAGGTTTTACGAAACTTATTTCTGACTGTGATTCAAGTACGTACTCTAAAATTCTACAAGCACGACCGAAAATATAACCGAGAGAGCCAACGCCAGCCTGCCATGTCCAGCATACCCTTGAGGTGTGCGATCGTTGGGCCGTGCAGCGCCACGATCTCGTGGCAGTGCTAGGTTCGGACCTCTCGCTCCCGAACGTGGTACGCTACATGCTCGAGAGCGATGAGGCCTGGCAGGCGGCGATCTCTTTCTGTTAAACCGTCCTTTCGCAGAAAGACGCCGCGGAGCGGAACAGAGAGGATGATCCATCCTCCGTTCCGCTCCGCCGGCGTAGGACGGGAGTGCGGAGGCGTCGCTATGCGGATCTCCTATAACTTCCGTCCCACGGGGCTCGGGTCAGGATGGGAACCTGCCCGGCTTAGCTAGTTCCGGCGCCGAGGGGAACGCTTCAGTTTGCCGAAGCGTTCCCTAACTTTGGTGGAAGTCCGGTCCCTTTTGAGGTAGACCGGCTGGTCGTGGAGGGAGTCCTGTGTTAGACAGATCCAGGACATCCCTCCGTATATGGCTGAAGGCAAACCGCAGGTGGTTTTAGTGGGTAAGCCCGACGCCTCTCGTTGGGAGTTCCAACTCCCACGTACCCCCGGGGTGCTTCAGCTAAACTGAGGCACATCCCCGATCCGGGGCACCCATAAAGGGTTTCCCCTGCACATAAAAAAAAAGGTTAGTATGTAATATCAAATATGTATGTATATTGTACAATGAACTATCCGAGACATTCATTCTTTGATTTACATTTGAGACAAATTGACATAATCCGAACAAATGACGTAGGTCCCTCTGCCAATCAATCAATTTCTGCGATGGTACAAATATAATATATATACATTTCATACGTATAGTAAAATTAGACGATCGAATTTAGTTCGGGCCGCACTACAACAGACGACCGTACCGAACACCGAACCGTCCGGTCGTTAATCGTTATTAGTTAAGTACGCTGCGCTAGCATCGCCTAAACACGTTTCGATAGGCCGCCTATAACCTATTCTATCAATACTGGCCAAAATTGCCGTAATTCAAATGGTTAGGAGCACCGTCCACAATTCAATAGCAAATAAAATACGTAACCGAATTTGGTTCGGGCCTAACCACGACCTTGGTGCGCTCCGAACCAAATTCGATCGCGTATCTCGGAACCAAAGAATATGCTTTTTAAAGATATTAATAAACAATGTATATTATAAAATATCTATACAGGGTGTATCAAACCTAAGTGATAATAATTAAATGAGGTAATTCTTGGGTTACGGTGTATCCAAAAAGCAGCTAAACAGCTAAACATTTGTACGCAACCCTATTTTGGAGAAAAACGCATTTGAAATCTTTGATTTTTTTTTTTTTGAGTTACAGCCCTGTCCACATAATTATTATTAATATCGGTGTGGCTGGTTCGACGCGCTTGCACATCAAACGCGGTGCGCTGCGCACCGATTCAAATTTCAATCGTGTGGACGGTGCACCGAACCATTTGTCGGTCGATAGAGGCAATTTTAGCCTGTTTTGATAGAATAGGCGGCATATCGAAACGTACCGTGTGCTAGCTCAAAAACGACGGCTCGGTTCAACGTCCGGTGCGGTCGTTTGTTTTAAACAGCACAGTGCTCAGACGTTTCAACATTAGGTAATTCGAGTACCCAAAAATAAACTAACTACTTTCTTAGGGTGAATGAAGCCAGACGAGCGTAATTTGTGAGTTGTGAGTCGCAGAATTTCTGCCGCGTAAATATCTTTTCATACAAATCATGACTCACAAAATTACGCTCGTGTGAATCAAACAGGACATTTGTATGAAACTGAATGCAGCAGAATTCTGCCGAACCGAAATTCTGCGACTCACAACTCATAAATTACGCTCGTTTGGCTTCGCCCTTATTAAATATTTAAAACAAAACGAAATAACTTTTCAGAAACTTCAACCATTTGGTAACAAATAATCCTGTCTAACTAATATAATTATAAAAATTATTTGGTAGTGATAAAATTATTTATATTGAGATCATACTATCAATCAGTCTTCTAAATCGGACGTGCAATTTTTGCATTTATAGAACAATATGTTCCCATTTACACATGTTGTGTGTGCCCACAACTTGCTCATTGTGCATTTAACCCATTGTTCTCCTAAAATACTTAAGCTATAGGAATCAGTGCACTCCAAACAACATGTTTCATCCTCACCCTTTCATCATCGTCACTTTTCTTCTTATTAGCCCCATGAAGTGTTTTTTTTTCCTTTACCTTTTCCATCCTTTCGAGTTCCTGTAGATTTCCCGCCTGTTATCTTTGGCTTTTTCATCTTCTTGGTCAGCGTCTAACTAGATTGTTAAAAACTTTAAAAAAAAACTGCCCACCCCTTTTGTCGAAGCCGTTCAAGTCCTCCCATCTGACTCCTCCAACAGACTCTCTTTTTTGGATCCTTGTTCTGGATGTTTCCATTCCTAACTTCCATTAAATCAGCTCTGTTGTTATAATAGATCAAGCTCTTTTCAAAGAATTCGTGTGTTCTTGACACTGACCCATCACGATGAAGACAGGGTTGTTTGCCTTGCCACGTTGGTGGTTGTTCCACTTCTCATAATCTATGTGGTTCGCGATAGTTATATACTCATAGTCAGTTAATCCCTGACCATCTTTGGCTTTTTCATCTTCTTGGTCAGCGTCTAACTAGATTGTTAAAAACTTCAAAAAAAACTGCCCACCCCTTTTGTCGAAGCCGTTCAAGTCCTCCCATCTGACTCCTCCAACAGACTCTCTTTTTTGGATCCTTGTTCTGGATGTTTCCATTCCTAACTTCCATTAAATCAGCTCTGTTGTTATAATAGATCAGGCTCTTTTCAACGAATTCGTGTGTTCTTGACACTGACCCATCACGATGAAGACAGGGTTGTTTGCCTTGCCGCGTTGGTGGTTGTTCCACTTCTCATAATCTATGTGGTTCGCGATAGTTATATACTCATAGTCAGTTAATCCCTGACCATCGGAGGTATCAGACATTTTCTAAATAACAGTTTTCACATTGTCTGCCATAGTGAGCCCGGAAAAAAGTGGTACATAATGTGTTTTTATGAGATATTCTGTAATGACAAAGTAATCTCGTAATTTCCAGGACATCAATGCGAAAAACCTTCCTATTTGTTTTATCTCTCGTTCTTTTCCGCGGAGACCAATGAGATACTCAAGCGCTAACCCATGGTCATTTATCTCTTGTAAAAATTATTTCCAATTGGTTGCTGGTGTTTGAAGGAAGGTTTCAATGACTTTACGTGATGGAATAGGTGAGTTTGGTCGACGAAGAAGATGGCCCTTTATCTCTGACAAATTGAGGGAATTACTCTTGTCTGCGTAGATTAGACTTGGATCTATGCCGTCTGGTATGTCGAAACATTTCTTCAAAGGCAATGTGTGCCATCTCGAGCCAAAATCTTTAATTTGATAGGGAGTCGGCCAGGTTTGATTCTTCACACAAGTGTAAAGGAAATGTTTTTTGGGTAATTTTTCTAGTTCCGCTGCCCATCTTTTGGTTTTGTTAAATTGATCCTTAATGACTATATAAGCGAGATCACTAGCCAAAAGATTCGGGTAGTGATCATCAATCTTCTCGAGAGTCGTTTGTTAGTATAATTTCCTTAATTCTTCTAGGTATTCAAGGAATGGATGTCCCCAGTGTCGAAATGAGCCATATATCACTAAGACTTAGTCCACATTTACTAGGGTAATAATTTTGTCGAAGAGAGGTAATAAATAGTGTAGGAGATTACCACTTTCTTGAATCGTTTGACGGATGTGAGTCCCAAATTCTGTGAAAAGTGGGATTTTTGGTCTTTCCTGCTGGGCTAACTCGGTTAGACGAAGATTGCAGATGGGCTCAATCATTTTGATGCCGTCGTAGGCCTTATTCCTATGTCTGATTATAATTTCGTCCCCCTCTGTAAATCGCTTCTACTTGCTCGACATCTCCTATAGTAAATTTCCGGTCACTTCGATTTTGGAGACACAATAAACACTGAAATCTTGAATTAGTCACATCCTTCATCATTAAGAGTATATTTCTATCACACAATAGATTATAACTTTTAATTTGCCAAAATTTTTGTTGTTTTGCCTTAAGATTCATAAGATTTTCTTTTTCTGGTATGTCTGTGTAAATAGTACTTTTTTTTTTCGGGTATTTCTTTTATTTTCTAAACGTGGTCCAGCTTCCGGAAAGGGTCTAATATCTTCAGGTGAAGTAAACGATCTGTTTGGCATATCCAAATTTCTTTCTTCAGTTACTGGACTTTTTTCAGGTGTTTTGAATCCGTGATCTGCATTGGTTACTAAAAGGGCATTAGAAGTAGAAGGCACCTCGAAAAACGCATTTGAAGTCGGTGGTGTAACAGTCCTAAGAGAAATAGCATCATCTTGGATAGGTAAAGTACATGGATCGGTTTGGTTGCTTAGGGCATGGAATGGTGAAGCACTTCCAGTTACCGATGCTGAAGTTAGGGTAGGAAACACATCCGGTGCTGGCCTGTCAGTCACATATGACCCGTTAAACTCTAGGAAATATATTTTCATTGAGTGGTGATATCCCAGTCACACGGAATCCAGATTGAATATTATCAATTGTAGCTGCTAATGGCAATGATGTTTTTACCAGCTCGGGTATGTCATAAAATGTCTTTCCCGGATGACTTACTAACCAATTATCGCTTGCTTGATTGTAATTTTGTGATGCGGTCGATCTTTCCCATGACGTACTTGAACAATTCCGGTGATACGCAAAACCTCGTGCGCATAGGCTGTATGTCTCCATCTTCAACAATTGATGACATGATATGGAGCTGTGTCTGTGTCAGGTTGACTGGTCTTCTCCAACCCAACAAATTCACCGTCGGGCGAACACCTTCACCCTGTTCTTCCTCTTCCTCTTCGTCCTCAGCGTCTTGTCCTTCGAGATCCGGATCCTCAATCCGTTATTCGGGGAGGTCGGCTCGTTCAGCTAAAGGGGCGGGTCTAGGCTCGGGTTGAGCGCGCGCTTGACGTGGCTGGTGCGGTAATATCGCATCAATCATCCAGTCATCATCTGGTTTTCCACGTCCCGTAGTGTGCAAATAGTCTTCTACTATTCTTCGAAGAACTACTATGGCAGGCGTTGGAGCTGTCTCATATAATGAGTGAGTGGCGGCGGTCGCACGACCAAAATGGCCATGGTTGTTTGGCAGATGGCTGCGCAAACGATGTTTGACGCCAGTGGCGTATTCATAATCGCCGAGTCCCTCTAAATACTCGCCTGCTCCTGCGGCGATCTTGGCAGATGTGTAGCCCTTGACGAAGTCAATGAGCTGCAGTTGGTCGGCTTGAGCGATTCCGTGCTTCTGATCTATGAGAGCCAGCCTGTACCAATAAATTAAGACATGGTAATAGGCATGGGCTGAAGCGGAAATATGGTGTACGCAATACACAAGGGCACCCTGATTTCAATGAAACCAGGCCAACACGCAAGAGTTATTTTATTATGCCCAAGTGTGTGTGCAATATACAAGAGCACTCTGGTTACGCAAGAGTTATTTTATAGTGCCCAAGTGTGTGCGCAATACACAAGAGCACTCTGGTTTCAATGAAAATAATTATATATATATATATATATATTACATACATATATATATATATATATATATATATATATATATATATATATATATATATATATATATATATATATATATATATATATATATATATATATATATATATATATATATATATATATATAATTTTGTTGCTTAATTTGCTGCTCTTCCTGATTTTGCTAACATAAACAACTCCTCACTGTTAGATGATTCTGCTGCGACTCTGGCCTGTGGATAAAATAATTGTATTACTGACGACTACAAAGAAAATATAAGTAAAAGTAGGGCCACATATGGCCCTATGGAAGCATTTTGACGGTTGATTAGTGGATCACTCTCTTTTTAGTTCTTTTAGTAATAATAATTTTTGATGGCGCTTTCGGTTCTTCGCCGGTAACTTCCATAGTTGGCACTTGCACCTAAAAAAGAAGAGCAAATAATATGTCTAATTTAGCATAATACTCCTTTAATTACTTGAAATCCTACTTAAGGGGATCTCCTACGTCAATGACCTTGAACACTAGCGACAGTCAGTAAAAATTTTATTACTTGATGAATAGATCATTTATCCAAAATCTATTTCTGTCAAATTGAAGGGTAGGTACTTACACTTATTTTAAGAATACGATATTAGTAATAAATATTTTACCGTAGTTACAGATAGAAAATATGCAGATACGCAGATACAGATAAAAAACGGCCACTTTTAGCAGTTTTGCTATCTGTAACTACGGTGAAATATTTATTACTAATATCGTATGCTTAAAATAAGTGTAAGTACTTAAATATAAATGATGTAATTATGCCAAGTAATTATTTTTTTACTGAATGTCGCTAGTGTTCACGTAGGAGATCCCCTTAAGTGATTCTACTCAGCAACTCCATCACATTGGCTAGTACACAATGCCCTTGGAATTGTGTACTAGTAGAGCTACAATCAATGTACTGCACACTTATGACTGTTCAAAATTATTACAGTTTTTGTTGGCGGCATCGAACTGGAACACTTAGGTTGTTCTATTTTGATGTCCATTGAGTTTTTGATCATTTATGCATCCTGAAATTAAAAAAAATGTTTTTATTGACATTCACAAGAGAGTTTTAACATCATGCTCCAAGCAACTTAGGTAATTTAATAACTAGTAGATACCAACCGTTGCAGATTGGCCATTTGTAAGGCTGTCGCTGTCAAATATGTTGTGGTCTATTTCAAATTCGTTAGGGAGCATATCCATTATCTCCACATCCTCTGGAGGCGGACTAGGTGGGCGAGGGCCTCCTCCAGTTGCATTGCAGTTACGCTGGTATTCAAAGTTTCTTTTCTTAACACTGTTTTTTGTGTTCCTCCACTGGTTCAACAATTGTGACAGATCTCTCTTTGTGTCACTCATTGCATTGTAACTGAAACAAATGATCATAATAAAATCACTCAGTACAAAACTATGGCATCAGAATATCCAACCACAGTCTTTACTTTTGTAGAGTCTCTTGCCATGCAGACTTTTTTATTTGGTTATTGTTTTTGGAGACATCCTTGTTTTCTACTAGATGAATTTTGTCTTTTATTATTTAAGACCTCTGTCTTAATTTCTACTTCCTTTTCCGCAGCTTGTAATTGTAAAATATATAATTTTCTTTTAAATTCTATTTCTTCCTTTAGCAGCTGCTTCTCCAAATCCTCAATATCTTCTTTTTTTTTTGTTTACATTTTTATAGCTTGTGCAAAGAGAAGACATTGCCACGGCTCTTTCATTGCTCTGTTTAATTTGTGGTCTCCTCCTGGACCATAAAGGAGTTTGGCGACTAGTTTCAGAATTCTGAAATTATAAAATAATTTTGAAATAGTTATTTCTTTGGTTTTTCATAATACATATTACTTATTGATTGTCATAAAATAAAATTTAACCCACTTGATTTTTATGTGAAGCTGATTGAGCCACTTGCACTTCTGGAGTGGTTTCAGCTACTTGTGAAGTGGAAGGAACAATTATTACTTCACATTGTATCATCTTCCTCCAAAGTGGAAGCCAGTGTATCTACACTAGGTTGAAAACCTTCTATGGGTAATATTACAGTCTCTTGAGACTCTTTGATCAGAGTAGTGTCATATCCAGTGTCCATTCTTGGAAGTTTTGAGTACAGGATAGTGTCTTCAAAGTCACTATCCTGTACTCCTTCTATCCCTGTACACGCCCTTCCGAGCAGTGCACATACCTGTTCCAGGATTGGGTCTATTTTAATGTCCATTGAACCACCACCAGTTTGGGTAGTGCTTCTTTTCAGATTTTGAAAATAAATGTTACTCTCTGGTTTTAGTTTATCCCAAATCTTAATAAGAGATTCCTTTGTCCTGTAAAATATTATGACATTGTAAAGGAGTTATAAACTGAATAGACACTAAAAATTATAATCTTACTACAAGTCTACTATAATCATCAACATTAAATTCTTTAAGAAAATTGTACACAAGTACAGCATACACTAGCATATTTTATTCAAAGATTACTTTTGTAATTACCTATTTACTTATAATATACTATTGTGCCTGTTGCATTAAACGCTTCTGTAACTTCTCCCCACGCTTTGTTTTTAGCTTCATTTGTGGTTCCATCCGTTTTTTTATTTAAAATCGTGGTTTTGTGTGATCCTACCAATTTTACCAACCTATCTTTTTCTTCTATAGAAAAGTTTTGATCACGCTTGCGCTTCTCAGCCATTGTTTTTATATAGTAAAAAAGTGGTCGTATTTTCACACTCAATAACTAAAAACAACTAAAACAGAGGTATAATGAATTAAAAACTTTTCGGTATAGAGTACAGTGTACACGCAGTAGCAGTGGCCAGTGAGTGTCACGTCACACGTGAGTACAACTGTCAAGACGTGTCAACAGCTGACATTTTTTTTTTAAATAATCAGCATTGATTTTAACAGCCAGCTTTTGTCATTGTTCTACGTCCGATGTTTAACCCTTACAGGACCATAAGATATCCAAGATGAAATATTATAATGCAATACAATATTTTAGCTATTTTGGGTGTAACATAAGGGAATATCGCTAAAAAAACAAAGCAGAGTGTATACATTTGCTGTAATTTCGTGGGAAATATTTTTCCCTGTGGGCCATAAGGGTAAATAAACGAACAGTGAGAATTATTTTATACTTATTTTATTTATTGCTTTGTGACACAAATAATAATAGTAAAAATATACATAAAAGTAATGTAAAAGAGTCAATTATGATATTCTGCCAAATGATTGACAAGGCTGAACAATGCTAGATCCATGTCATTAACGTTCAATGATTTAGTCAGATAATAATATTTAAGTTGTTGTTTAAATGAATTTAGATTTACTGACAGTCTTACAGGATTAGGTAAAGAGTTCCATAACCTTACTGCGTGGGCCGAAAGTGAGTTGCCAAAAAGTATTGTTTTCTGAACAGGAACATTTAATTTCAAAGCAAAACGCGCACTGTCATTATCAGAGAAAGTGAACATTTGCTTTACATAAGGGGGAGCCATAGGGTCAAAAAGTATATTATTTAAGAGGTGTAGCACATGAGCATTCCTGCGTAGATGTATAATAGGTAGCCACTTCAGAGTTGATCTATATTCCGAGACATGGTCGAACTTACGCAGCCCAAAAATAAATCGAATTCAAAGGTTTTGGATGCGTTCGAGGTCATTTAATTGTTCTTCTGTCAAATTGATATAACTGACGTCAGCATAGTCAACAATGGAAAGGAGTAAGGTCTGTGCAAGCATTACTTTAGTCGTGTGGCGGTACCCACAATTCGCCTAACATTCCTGCATCGCGCTATCGAAGTTTTCTGAGCGCGTCGCTATATATACGGCAGCTGAAATGTATCACGTGGGCTCCGGCCTGACCGAGCATACCACCTCGCACGGTCGGAAGATCTTCCTTTGTGGTCACAAGTCACAACGCATAATTCCCACATTGGTGACCCCGACGTGATCCACTGTAGGTCTGGGCAAATATCCTAAAGAATATTTACCCTACCTAACTGTCGATCTGTCTGTCTGTACTTAAGTTCGGAAATAAATTTGTCGGTCCGTATGTCTGATAATATTTATCCCCTACGGCTTACATAAAACTATAAAATACTCCGCTATCGGGATTCGAACCCGATATGTAAGCAATAATATGGAGGATAAGTATATAATGCGTGAAGCGCTTATCACTAAATGAATATGAAAGATGAAAGGAAACAAGATGAAATACTTACAGAATGAAATTTATTATGAGGATGAATACACAGAAATGAATAAGCACAGTGAAATTACAAGAGCAAGAAATAGCACAGAAAACAGTATGAAAAAGCACAAATGATAATATGAGATGAAATTATGAGAAATGATATTACGATCGAACTACGTAAGCAAAATGGTCTAAGTAACAGGGACACAGGCGGTGCGTATGTGAGCCTACAGCGGAGTGGCGTGTGCGCCCGTAGATTCTCGAAGCCGGCGCGCGGCTCGGCGACCGGTTGTAAGGGAGACGGACACGCGGCGCGCGGAAGCGATAAGCGTAGCGATTTTGTACACAACAAATATCGCTACAGTACTCAGTGCTGCCTCTCCTTCGAGCGCTAGTCTATCAATTGACATTTTCTCGACTCTAAAAGTCGGTAATGAGCCTAGATATGCGCTAACTACATCTAGTAGGCCTGTATTGAGCCTGGTGTTGGTGACGTTTTCAAAGAATGTGTTACCTGTAATTCCTTGGGAATTCAGGAGAATCACAATCTCTTCTTTTCGTCCCACACATGGGCCCAGATAGCCACTGAGTGATAGTAGATTAATAAAATTAAATCTCTATGCTTAAATTAGAATAAAATAAAATATAATAAAATAATTTGTTCACTCATCCATCTCTGCACTTAAGCGGATTAATGGTTCGGGACGTGACCCCCTTTGACTTAGTCATTATCGACTAGTCTTGAGCATCCTTCTTATGATTGACTCAGTTCGGTTTTTCATTGAATCAGCAGTACTGCTGAACCTCTGTTCGTCTAATCTTGATGGAATTGCTCTACGTTCATTCCGATTGGCTATCCACTCCTGTGGAATTGGTAGCCCTGCTGTTGCTTGGATACAACACCAATTCTGATGTGATCCAGCGATAGCTTCTTTATGCAACTGGAAACCCATATAATATGTGGAACCCAGTGCTGTCTCTGTCTCTCGATTTGCGCAGTATGGCATAACTACGATTTCAGTCCACTTGCTGTTAACATTGACGTTTTCAGCTGTTGGTTGCGTGATAATCGTTTTTCGTCCTTTGTGGCCACCACGCATTTATCCCACATTGGTGACCCTCGACAGAACACGCCTCCTTCATCATCATCACTCCCCGTCCTTCCGCACCGCGCCAGCCGGCATCGCCTCATCGGGTACCTCGTCCACTAGTCGCAATGTACCGCGGCCTGGGCGACTCCGCATCGGCATCATCGGGCTTTCTCACTACACCGACCGGTCAGCAAGCAGAGCACATCTCTCCTGGTCAGCACGTAGCATCGGCCCGCACGGCAGCTATCCGACTCACTGGATCCCGTGCAGCAGCATCACAGTTCCGACTCACTGGGACTCTCTGGCACTGGCGACTCAAGCGACAAGACTTCAAGATTTGACCTCCGGTCTTCGGGGGGGAGTGATGTGGCGGTACCCACAATTCGCCTAACATTCCTGCATAGCGCTATCGAAGTTTTCTGAGCGCGTCGCTATATATACGGCAGCTGAAATGTATCACGTGGGCTCCGGCCTGACCGAGCATACCACCTCGCACGGTCGGAAGATCTTCCTTTGTGGTCACAAGTCACAACGCATAATTCCCACAGTCGGAATGGGCAAAAAGTTTTTGAGGCGTTTTAATGAAGCGAATGCAGCAAAAACTCTTCTACAGACATAATTTATCTGGCTCGACCAAGACAGTGTTGAGTCAAAAATAACCCCTTAATTTTTAACTGTATCAGTGTAGTTAATTATGACGATGTTTGACGTGATAGGAGGCAGTTCCGAAAAAACTACTATTTTTAAGATTCCTTAACTACCAATAATAATGGCTTGTGTTTTAGACGGATTGAGTTGCATGAGTTGCCATGGTTTGTTGACAAATCAAATATATTCGATAAATCCTGTTTCAATTTCGAAATAGCTGAGGCTAGGTTGTTTAAAGTAGCATGCGAATATATTTACAGATCATCGGCATACATGTGGTAAAGAGACGATAAGTTACTACAAATAGAATGAATGTAAATTGAAAACAGTAACGGGGAAAGTACACCGCCTTGTGTGACTCCAGTTAAAGTGCGGCATCAGTTTGAGGAAAGTTCATTGATTTTGACTTTTTGTCGATGACCATATATATAGCTCTGAAACCAGTCTGTTAGTCTTTTGAAATATTTAGTGGCCTCAGAATACCTAGCATGATGTCAAATTCCACAGAATTGAATGCGTTAGTGAAGTCTAAGAGAATCAAAAATGTAACTTTTTTGTTGTCCATCGCTAACCGAATGTCGTCGGTTATTTTAGTAAGAGCCGTAACAGTACTATGACTCCTCCGAAATCCAGAATGCAGAGGAACAAGCAGATTGTTTTTAATTAGATAATTATGAAACTAACGATGTACTAACTTTTCAAGAGCTTTAGACAAAAACAGTCAAATTTATATAGGACGATAATACAGGCTTGCCTTTTTTGGGAATTGGGATAATTAGAGCATCCTTCCATTTTTCGGGAAATTTACCAGAAGTAATGGAAGTATTAATTCATCAAGCCCCATACGGTCACCGGTGACCGAGACACAATAGAATATCTATTGTGTCTCGTTTTGCCACGATCGACGGGTTAAATATGTGTGTTATAACAGGCAAGATTTCGTCTAATATAGCTGGTGCTTATAATATATAAATAATAACACGTAACGTAGTTTAGTGCAATGATAGTATATTCATGTCCAAACATTACTTTATGGAAAACAACATATGTAATCAGCACCTAACAAAAAGACTCTAACAGATTACTTAACTACAAGGTGTCACATTCATTATTCTGTCTCTCTCTCGCGTCCAAAATACTTTATAATAACGTTCATAGCTTCTTTCAAAAATTCCAACCATTGAGCTTGTAAACTTAGCTCCCGATCCTTCTGTCTTACCCTTTCACGAATTTCGTATTCGCGCAGTCGTAACCGTTCCGTCTCCAACCTTTCATAAGCCAAGTCACGCTCTCTGGCATACTCCCTAGCAGTTCTGTCACTCTCTACAAATAACTTAGCAATATAATTATTATTTTTCTTTTTTTTTCGGTGCTGGTGGCGCCCAGTGCTCCTCAGGATCTATGGTGGCAGTTGTAGGTGGATGAACTGGGGTACTTTCCGGAGGCTCCACAGTGGGTTGACTGCTTGTCCCCGGAAAGTTCCATTGTTCCTCTTCTGTAACATAAAAATACCATCATAAACAACATCATCATCATCATCAGCCTTTATCCGTTCACTGCTGAACATAGGCATCCCTCGATGAATGCCAAGATACCATACCATAACCATTTTACTAAGTACCTATTTTATTTTCATAGTTATGAATTTTCATTTAGCTAAGTTATATTTTGAAACTTACAATAATATATAAAATAATATTAAAAGCTGGAAGCAAGACAATAGTATTGCAAACCCATTGGAATTAGGTATGCATTAATAAAAATTATACTATAATTTGATTAATCCCAATAGTTTTGTAATGTTTTAATTGCTAATTAATTTGTTGTAAGTGCTTATTTCTTTTTACCTGTGAGTTCTGGAATCATTATGTCACCAATATTACTTTCCTCTATGTGTATTACTGCACTATCCACAGGTGAGATTGGTCTCTCTTCAACCTGAAACATATTTTTTATAACATTACTATAACTATTATGAATTTTGTTATTGGATATAAAATAGAACTGGCATTAAGAATAGTCTTTGCATTGTAAGAAATAAATGACTGAATGTTCACAATTATTATATTCAGTGTCATTGAATGCTTGACACCATTAAATGGTGAAAAAATTGAAATTAAATGTTCTAATGCTATTCTTGTGTTATATCTCAATAGGTATACAAAATAACTTTAAACTATGGTTTAACATTTAAATATGGAAAATAAATAACATGCAAAACCTGTTTTTGGAAGCCAGCTTCTACAACCGCCATGCCAATAGCTGCCTGCACTCCAATTATATGGAGGACCCTATTTTCAAGATCAGTCAAAGATAGCTGAAGTGCAGGCCCACCACCAGTACCACTAGCAGCTCTATTAATTTTTGCCCATTTCCGTTTGGTGTTATTTTTTAAATCGCTCCATACCTTCACCAAAAGCAAATCAAAAAGTAAGCAGGAATGAAAAAACAACAACAAAAACAGAATTATCATGGAATGCCCAACGTGGAACAAAAAAAGTGGCGACAAATTAAGTGAACACTTGAGAAATTCGACACTTGTAAAAGCATACCTAGCGCCATTTCTCCTCCGATCGAGAATCTCCTGTTCCCTCGCTATTTAATTTCTCTGTTAGCTCTTTCCATTTCATTTGAATGAAATGGCGACCTCGAGGACCACCAGAGGGTTTAGATAAATCTCCATGTCTAAAAAAGATATCATACTTACTCATAAGTAAAGACATTCCAATGAATTATGTACAAATACATAAAAACAATAGATAATGCCTTAAACTTTTATTTAAGTATAGTGACTGTAACATGCTTACCTTTCCATGAACTCCACCATCATTAGGTATTGAACCTGACTTGTTCTCATTTTTAAAAAATATGTATTAACAAAAAACTTTTAAAACTTTTGGTTTGCCGCTGTTGCACAAGTCACAATACGATTTGAAATACAAACATGAATCCACTTGACATTGACATTATGTTAGTCGTTCGGAAACCAAAACCACAAAACGATCAAGAAATACTATGAGTCTTATCATGAAATACATGTTTTGTGAAATATTAATACAACTTATGTAATAAAATGATGTTTTCTATTGTTTTCGATTAAAACTTATTTAATCAAATATCTCCATAAAATTCGTGATTTTAAATAAACGTCAAATTTCAGAACGTATCATTCGTTCCTATTCATTCGCATGGGCCCAACCTTGCTTACATTAGGATGACGTCACTATCGTATTCATATCGAGTTTACGTTACGAAGACGATAGTGCTTCGTGCTACGTACTAGCGTGACATTGCGTAATCGTATAGTAAACACGAGACGTTTACGTTACGAATACATTAGAAGTTCGTGCTCGCCCTGCTGAAGACAACCATGACGCCATCTTGACAGGACGCGTAATAGTGATGTTCCCTAACTAGTGAAGGGCATCTATACTCATAACATCCTCCTTATCAAAGAGAAGTAAAACATTATAGCCTCACATCTTGCAAGATAAACTCTAAACTAAACAAACATTTTAAGAATATAAAACTATACAATGTACCTAAGTAATGTTATATATAGTCTAATTAACTTATCTAAATTAATCAGTCCTTCACAGTCATAGCCAATGTGCTATTATAATAATATAAAAAATCCTACAGGTCTAACCGTCTTGGTGGCCTTATAACTCTTCCACATCTGGTGCGCTTTTCTACTGGTGTTGTATGCTCCTCAGTAGATATTGTTGTAGTAGGTGATTTAGGAGGTGTCTTGATATTTGGACTTTCTTGTGATATCTCTTGAAATTCAGTTTCAGGTTGAGTTACAGGTGGAGTTTGAGGCTTCAGTATATGCTGTCTGTTCCTTCGTCCTATAAATCCATCTGAACCCTCGATAGTATAGGATCTCGGCTGCTCGCATTTGGCCTGGAACCCATGGAGTGTCTGGCATTTTCTTAAAATATACTTTATCTCCTTCATGTAGTTCTGTTAATGATTTGGTTTTTTTATCATAGTAATCTTTCATTTTATGTTTATTTTCTTCCTTTGCCTTTACATATTCGTGAAATTTTACTGTTCTTGGTTTTAAATTGCTTGTGACTGTTGGCAATTGTGTTCTAAGTGAACGTGACATTAACAGTTGTGCTGGAGATGGCAGATTTCCTCTAGGTGTATTCCTGAATTGAAGCAAAGCAAGATATGGATCCGTTCCGGACTCTTCTGACTTGGTGAGAAAACGTTTACATATCTTTACTGCAGACTCTACCAACCCATTTGAACGAGGTAAATAAGGACTTGATGTAGTATGATTTATTCCCCATTCAAAGGTAAATTTTTTAAACTCAGCTGAATTAAATGGTGGCCCATTGTCAGAGAATAACTCCACTGGTATACCATGTCTACTAAAAATGCTCTTGAGACAGACAATTACTGTTTTAGCATTAGTACTTGCCACTGACATTAATTCAATATAGAGTAAGAGTAATAATCTTGTACTACAATATATTTTTTTGACTTATAATCCATAAAATCAACACCAACTTTTTCCCATGGAAGTAATGTAACATCATGAGGCAAAAGTGGCTCCGGAGTATTTGAATTTCTATGAGACAAACAAATATGACACAACTGAACTAGGTTTTTTATATCAGATTACATAAATGGCCAAAAAACATGTCCTCTAGCAAATGCTTTTGACCTTTCTATACCCAAATGACCGCTGTGTAGTATTTTCAAAATATCTGGCCTTAATTTTTTAGGTATGACTATACTGTTACTTCTAAATATTAAATCATGTTCCGTATGTAAATCAAATCTATGCTGCCAATATTCATGCAAATCTTTGTGAACTTGTGATTTACTTGTTGGCCATCCTTCTTTACAGTATTTTTTCAAAATTTGCATACTTTCATCTTGGTTTGTGCCAGTTATTAACCACTGTAGACGTTCAGAAGATACAGGTAATGACTTAATCAGTAAATTTACATGAACAACAACATCATCATCCAATTCATCAGATCTTGTATCAGAAAGTGCTGCTCTTGATAAGGTATCAGCAATGTACATGTGACTACCTTTTTTGTAAACTACGTTTAAACTATAAGGTTGTATTTTTAACATCATTCTCTGGAGACGTGTTGGAACTTCAACAAGGGGTTTTTTAAACAATGTTATTAAAGGAGCATGATCTGTCTCCACAGTTACAGATTGTCCATATATAAACTGATGGAACTTCATACAGGCAAAAACTATTGAATAAAGTTCTTTTTCGATCTGAGCCATTTTTTGTTGTGTATCTGCCAAAGTTTTTGAAGCATAATAAACAGGATGTTGATTTTGTAACAACACTGTTCCAACAGCTCTGTTACTAGCATCACTTTGTAGGACAATAGGATCATGAACATTAAAATGTGATAATACTGGAACTTGACATATTAATTGCTTCAAATGACAGAATGCTGCTTCATGATTAGCAGTCCACTGCCAGTCAACAGATTTTTTCAAAAGTTGGCGTATAGTTTCTGTTTCACCAGCCATATTTTTAATAAAAGGACTTAAATAATTAAGCATACCAAGAAACCTTTGTAAATCCTTTAGACAAGTAGGTGAAGGCATCTCTTTGATTGCTCTGATTTTGTCTGGATCTGCTGTGATTCCGCGTTCTGAAAAAATATGACCGAGATATTTAATACTATTCTTGGCAAATGTACATTTTTCTTTATTAAATTTTACATTATATTCCTTTGCTCTTTGGAATACTGCATTAAGCCGTTTATTATGCTCTTGTAGTGTTTGTCCGCTTACCAAAATGTCATCGCTGTACACTGCCACCCCTGGTATGTCACCAAATATTTCAGTCATGATTCTATGAAAATACTCAGGAGCACAGTTGACTCCATATGGAAGGCGTTTAAAGCGGTATCGACCAAAAGGTGTATTAAAAGTTGTAAGGTAAGAACTTTTCTCACTTAATTTACACATCCAAAATCCACTACTTGCATCTAAAGTAGAGTAGAATCTTGCACCAGCCACCTTAGAACGGACAGTGTCTACTGATGGGATAGGATAATGAGTCCTCTTAATTGCCTGATTTAAGTTACGTGGGTCTAGACATACCCTTAATTGACCATTTTTTTTTCTACTAAAATTAATGAACTTACCCACGCAGTAGGCTCAGTGACCTTTGTTATGACATCCATTTTCTCCATCTTCTCAAGTTCTTGTTGCAGTCTATTATGTAATGCAAATGGTACTTTTCTTGGAGCATCAACTCTTGGCTGAATCTCAGGATTTGTACTGATGTGGCACTCACCGGGAAGACAACCAAGACCGGTGAAAACCGAATTATTACATTCAATAAGTTTATTTAAATTGACATTCTGTGACTGACTTGATTGTAATGGGAATGACTGTGATTGACTTACATTGGACTTACTATGATCATTCTCATCATATAATTGACTATTAGAAGTTTCTACACAAAAAACTCTTTTAATTAGCCCAATTTCAGAGCAAGTTATTTTACCTATTATAGTTGGAGAACTTACATTTGCAATAATAAAATTAATTTGTTTTGTTACATATGAGTTATTAAACTGGAATTTACATTGTAAGTTTTGTTGACCGAGTACCTCTTAGATTATTTCCAGTGTATGACCTAATTTTTACATTTGCCTTAGTCATCTCATTTTTAATATTAAGTGAATCAAATACACTTTTAGACATAATATTGACATCACTTCCTGTATCAATTATGCAATTTATTAGTGAGTTCTTTATACATAAAGTAATTTTCCAGTCATTCGACGACATGGACGACTGTATATGGCCTATAAACAATTCATCTTGTCCTCCTTGTACCTGTTGTACATCACTGTCTGACTGTACATATTTTACTGACTTTGACTTAATTGACCGACAACAGACTGCAAAATGACCCACTTTTCCACATTTATTGCAGTTGACATTTGATGCTGGGCATTTATAACGATGCATCTGACCACATCTTGTGCAGGCTTTGTTTGTAAACTTTTGCCCATACTGACTGACTGAGCGTGACTGACTTTTGTTGTACAAGACGGAACTTTGTTCTGCTGCCAACTCATCCGTTTGATGTCTTGAAGCTAGCATGGCTTTTGCCATCTCCAAGGCCTTGTCAAGATCCAGCTTATCTTCTAGCAATAATTTTTCTCTGATATAGTTGTATTTTTGATGCATGTTACATATAAACATTACTTTCACAAGGCGTTCTTGCAGCTGTCCCAATTCACAGTTCTGTGACCTTAATTTTAATGTACAAACAAAATCATCTAAGGTTTCATTTTCACCTTGTCTGTCAGTGAAAAAACTGTGACATTCGTATGTGATATTGGCTTTTGGAGCAAAATGGTTTTGAAATAACTGTAGCAGCTCGTCATATTTTACAGTATCCTCGTTTTTTCCGAAGGTGTTGAATATATCTACGCCTTTTTCTCCAATGACGTGTAAAAATAAAGCTACCTTTCTACTATCACTTTCTTCGTCCATACCGGACGCACGTAAGTAAAATTTAAATGATTGCACCCATTTTTTCCACTGTATCGCTAAGTTGCCATTCATTAACATAGGCTGCGGAGTGGACATACCAGATATCTTCTTCAGCTTTTGATTGTCTTCCGACATGACGACTTTTCAGACGATGACGATTTCCAATGGGTAATGCTGCACGACGAGGTTACGAAACCGACACCTGACACCATGTATTGTTAGCTGGTGCTTATAATATATAAATAATAACACGTAACGTAGTTTAGTGCAATGATAGTATATTCATGTCCAAACATTACTTTATGGAAAACAACATATGTAATCAGCACCTAACAAAAAGACTCCTGAAGACAACCATGACGCCATCTTGACAGGACGCGTAATAGTGATGTTCCCTAACTAGTGAAGGGCATCTATACTCATAACAATAGGGAGAATCATATTACGACTAATTAAATAATCACCGACGGCCTTCGAAGCTATGGACAAAATTACTCTTAAAAACCTCTAGTCTAGGTCTTCAAATCTATTAATTGAGAACGGTTCGACATTAGGAGTTGGTAAAGATCTGAGAGCAGATAAAGTCTTAGCCTTGATATTTTTATCAAAATTAATAGAATTTGAGTTAAAATGCTGGTTCATACTATCGATATCGTCGGTCTTGACAGTAGACTGTTGGTGAGATCTTCCAACTCCAACTGTTTTGAGAAACTTCCACATGTCGCCGTTCTCTATGGAGGTGTGAATATGTCGCTTCTGTGCGTTTCTACAAAGCCTGTTGCATACATTACGCAAGGTTTTATATTTTTCTACATTTACTTCAGAAGGATTGCATTTGAGTTTTTGCTTGGCAACATTCTTCTTTTTGATCATTGTCTTAATCTCTTCTGTAAGCCAAGGGGGTTGGCAGGTGTTTTTGCTTTAAAGGTTTTATAGGTGCATGCACATCGTTAAATTTATTGAGCTGTTGCGTAAGTATGTCTATTTTTGCATCAACTGTAGGCACCTGTATGAGCTCTGTCTAATCGAGATTTCTGGCTTCAAATTCTCTACGTCCATTCTCTTAAAGTTACGCCGCATCATAACTTTAGGCTTAAATTTAGGGGGCATTATGTTATAGGAAAGGTAAAGGAGATCATGATAGAAAAAGGAGTGGGAATCAAGTTGACCGTGATTAGTTACATGATTTAAGGAAGATACCATGATTAGGTCCAGTAGAGAGGGAGTATATAATGGGACATTGTGAGTTGGGTTAAGGGATAGCAGATGGAGATTACACGATTTTACACTTGACTGTAACTTCTTAGCTCTATTATCGTTTTTAAAAGGCAAGTGTTGAAGTCACCCATTTTAATCGTGTGATCATATAAAGTTGAATAGGACTCCATAAGGGATTCGAAAGAAGCGAAATAATTTACGTGTGACGAGGGACTGTAAAAAACACCAAGGAGTAAATTGATATGACGCAGTTCGATATCAAGAAGGTGCTCAGCCGTATCCATAGGAGGTGGTTGTGGTGATGCACTAATTAAGCGAAAGGGAATGTGAGATTTGAGGTAAATGGCAACCCCACCATCACCCCTGCATGTGCGATCATTCCTGATTAGTGTAACAGCCATGCCACATGACGCGGTGCGGTGCCGCACCGGAGGCCATCTCGCCGTACTACCGGCCACACGGTGAGTGCGGCACCGCAACGTTTTGCGGTGCCGTAGCAGCGACGAACTCGAGCTCCAGCACTGCCAGTGTTGGCAATTTAGCATATTTTATGCTAAATTTGGAATATTTTTACGTTGTTTAGCATATAGCATATTTTTTTGCATATAATTATTTATTAATAAAAAGGCGAACGGGCGAAATGTACCCACCGACCAATAACGACCAGACATGGAGCACAGTTCGAACTGCATTTCATAAAAGCAGACAGCTGACAGATCAGTGACATGTTATCAAGTATTTTTTCCATAGATCGGTGTAACTGTGTATGCATTTGTACAATCTGAACCGGATGTGAATTATGATTTCTTTTCCTTTTTAGCCGAAAGTAAAAACTGAGTATTTCTGAGTAATAACCTAAGAAACGGTAATAAATTCTAAAATTTTGTTAAATCATAAAAACAATTATTGTATTTTAATAATCAGTACAATATTGGTGGTTTATTCACTACCTACGGGCTAGGGCACACCACGATCAGCTGTTTTCTCTTAACTCACGCTAGTGCAGGGCCGCGCGCGCGGGACTCGGCGCGGGGGGCCGGCTCGGCCCGGGGCTCCACCGGCGCGCGATACTTTCGCGCCTTTTCTGCACGCATTATACATTGCGTGTTGAAAATTTTGACTATTTTAAAAACTGGCGATTACAAGAAAATTACTTGCACCAATGGATATATCTCATGCCCTATAATAACCCCACGAAGTTATCGGAAGCGGTCTTTTGACACCCTGTATTGTCTGCCTTGAGGGAAAGTGTGACCTGATTGATGGCTTTGGAGAGAATGTCTCTGTGTGAGCTTACACTGAAATGGGAGAGACGGAAGTGTATTGAATTTGTTCTCTATGGTTTGATAAGAAATCCTTCGATGGCGGATTCTTGGAAATCTATTATAATTCTATTGTTCTCGCGGCCGAAGTGGGCCTTATCGGAGTTGAAGGGTTTATTTATCCCTATGTTCAATCTGCTCAGGAGATTGGGGGAGAATCTTGCATAGGGTGTCCAGGGATTCTGAATTGATTCCAATACGATTTCGAGGTGATTTTTGTCTCCTCCTAGCACCTCAGTGGCTTTAGGATGGGCGTACCTTACTGTTATCTGTTTGGTTGATAAATGATGAAGCAGTTCAGAGTGTATTGCATCATTTTCTTTGATAAGGAGACATATAGAAACAACCCTGTATGGATGAAATGCAGGTGTCACAGAGGGGGAAGCAAACATTGTGAACATGCCTTGCAAGATGTTTTGAGGTTGATCCAAAATTTGTAACACTATTCCCAGTGTGGACATCTTGAGATTAATTGCAACAGAGGTAGGTGTGTTAATCTCTGAACCTTGAAGACTATAACAATTGATACCCGTAAGTAGGTCTGACGGATACCCAGGGTTGAAGCAGTAATTACTCAGATTCTCCCATGACTTAATAGGAGATGAATAGATGATGGTGATGACCTTTCTAATCACGACACTAGGATACAAATCATGAGAAACATTGATGAAAGAGTTGAGAAGTAGGATGGCCAGGTAGTGAATGAACTTCCTAAGATCACAATTCAGGGCCCAATTAATAGTGACCCCTTGTGAAACCTGTCTCACGTCTTGTCCTGTCGTCCAGGACCAGGGGTCTAGTAGATAAATGGCATCATATGGTAAAAGGGAGTGATATCTTCCTACTAGACCACTCGCGGAGAGTTCTTGAGGGTCACAACGGGAAAATTTTAAAATGCGCCTGACGTAGGGGAGGATTGTCTCCTGTCTAAAGAAAAGGAATGGAGATCGAAGATCACTGTATATTTTGATTGGAGGTTTGGGAGGGCCGTAGATGGGAGGGGTTTCATAAAGATCCCTCATAGAGGCAGAATTCTTAACGTGGAGATGGATCATCTTGCTCTCCGGGATTGGTAAGGTCTCATTTACTAATGCTTCTCCAATTGTGGTTACAATCATCACCAAGGGGGCCTGGAACATAACATTCTTGTTCTTGCTCCCCTTGCTCAAGCAAATCAGAGGGACAGTGTCCATTGCAATGCAGGTTCCCTTGTTGGGTAACAGGGCATGTGCCTCCGTTATCAACTCGATCATTTCGGAGGCGATGTTGATATGACCCGGACACCTGGTCGACCTGAGGTATTAGTAACTCGTAAGGAAAGTCTGTAACACTGGAGATTAATTCTTTAGAGAGTGGAGCAAGGGGAGACCCGGGGACGTTTACCCAATTTTCCAGATCTGCAAGTTGCAAAGCTCGTTGGAGCAAAGAAGGGGTTTTTGCCTGAATATTTGAAGATAAGGATTGGATCTTGTTTTTAGTTACTGATCCTCGATAGGGGGTAACCGATCCTCTGTGAAAAGAACTCCTAAGTTCTGTTGAGTTTCCCATTATTCTAATAGCTATGAAACTTTTGTCAGCCTCCCAAAGTTCGTCACATTCAAGTTGATTCTCCGTGAGCTCAAACTGGAACATTTCATGGGGAGGCAGACTGTCAAGTCCGATTAAAGTTTTCCTCCATCCTATGTCTCTTAGTAGAGAGGCATGTCCCACTGAACTTCTTATCTCTCTGATGTTTAATCTCTGTTGTGTGCAAAATAACTGACGAAGCACTGACTTGAAGTGAAGTAATTCAGCATGCTCCAATATGGTATATAGGTCTTTCTTGCATTCCCTGTGATATAATCTAGCCAAGATAGCAGTTTTTTGCAATATCCCAATGACTTGCTGTGCACGGTTCTGAGGGGTAGCCTGCACAAAAATATTTATGATTTTTGAGTGTATTATCTCTGGAGAAAACAAATACTCTAACAAGGTCTTATTACAATCGTCATTAACTCATTAGTTAATGACGATTGTTTGATTGACCATGAATTGGCGCACATATTGCTGCTTCACCCTCCCATCCTCCCTTAGAATTCAATCATAAGAGATCGTCGTGCCTCGGAAGGAGAGGGTGATGCCTCTAAGTTTAGGGCCTCAAGAATCAAGATTCATGGAAAGTAATCCATAATTTAAATTTTCTGATAGATATGGAGTTAGAAATCTAGATAGAATCGATAGACTTAAAAATTTACATATAAATAATTAAAACCTTGCATTCTTATTCAATAAATAATTTACAAGCACTACACTTACAATTATACTAAATTGAATTTTACTACTATTTCAACTATTATTAGCAAACACACTTAACACACAATTGACACACGAACATACCTCCTACTCTAGAGAGCAGATATATATATATTATTATATATATCTGCTCTCTACATTTTTTTTTCCTATAAGTACTAATTATTCATCTGTGGTCACCGCCATTGGTTTTACATTTAGTAAATCTTTTAAATGTATACCTTACTTTCATAACATGTAAGACTGTTTGGAGACCCCAATAAAAAAAAAAAAAAAAAAAATTAGATATCAATGTAGCTATGTTAGGTGGTGCAGCAGACATACAGATTTTAAGTGTTGCTATATCATATGAGACTTGGTCTGGAAAACCTTTGACTAAAACTGAAGGGTATAATACAATTAGGTATCCTCCTAAGGATCTAGGACAAGGATCGGCAAGTAATTTTAGGTGGGGTCCGTATACTGTTAGAAAATTTTAACGAGGTCCAGAAAAAAATACACTTGTCCTATAAATATTATTTTAATTAATAAAGGTATACACTAATCACTATACGTATACCCACCTTATCTTTGTATTGATTGATACTTGGTATAAAATACATTACAATATTTCTCGGTCCGAGATTCGACCTTTTGCGGTCCGCAAACGGACCGCGGTCCGCCTGTTGCCTACCGCTGATCTAGGCCATAGACATAGAGCTATGAGCAATTCTTCTGGTAATAATATAGATTTTTCTTTGAAGGTATACCCGATAGAGACCATTTTTCTAGTATCACCTGAGACCCTGAGATACATTTTTTGCCCCTGATTCACCAAATGTGGAAAGGGGGTAGATTGGAGATACGGTCTCCCGATGTCGGTTTGAAAGAGTCCCACTAATTCTATTAGATAAGTAAGAAAGATAATCTGGGTGTGATTGTCAGATGCTATGGAGGCGAACAGATTGGCAGCTAGAGACGAGAGACTTGATTCGATGGTAGGATAATCCTCATTACAGCATCTAAACATACGGCATGAACGCTTCCATGACATGGTCAATGACACACCATTATGAATGGAGTACTCCCCATATAGGTAAAATCGTCTGGAAACCCAAGTTTCTTCTATTTTTAGAGGGGGACCAATATAGGATAGGAATTTGTGTAGATCTTGTAAGAAAACCTTTACTATCTCAATCATAAGTGTGTCAGGAAGGTTTTCCTTGAATTTGATTGCTAGCATTTGATTGTCTCCTTGACCCATTATTGATGATTTGAATGGTTTATCTTCAGCAGTTAGTGTAATCGGTGAAATTGTCCACAGAGTCCAGCCTTTTTGTCTCAATCCCTCGATACCCCCTAAGTGATACCTCCAACATCCCAGGTCGGTCTTTAGTTCTCCATCTGGAGTGACTGTGGGTAGATAGGACCCGTCTATAAGGTACATGAAGGAGTTATAGAACATTCATGTGTGCGAGCAAAACAGTTCTTGAATCCAAACATGTGGCCTATGGTTTGGAAGAATGATCTAGTTTCCATATCATGCATGTTTGTGTTCCACTTGGCGAAATCAAGGCTCACCATGAATGTCCCCCGTGTCATCTCTGTGAAATGGTGTCTTTTCTTCTCTAGGGACAGTTCATCGTCTATCATGGTGATTTCGGGAAAATTAGGGAATATGTGATCCGCTAATGATTTTTCTGTAAGCACTACATAAGATCTTTTTATTAATGTCATTAATCCGAAGAGCCTTGCTTTTAATTTCCCTTCTCTCTCCTTCTCATGGACCCCCATTGCTTTTTCTTCAGCTGGAAATCCGAACTCGTCAATTGTATTTAAAAAGATATCCGGGTCTGATATGTCGGATTGGAGGAATCTTAACAGAATGATGATGAGTTCAAGGAGTCCTAATGAAAGGGCTTTATCATCGATAAATTCGATCAGATCGAATTTGGGGTCCACCGGAGAAATCTTTTTGAAGTTCACAAGAGAGAGATGCTTTCTGTTATATCTAGTGTCATGTAGAGGGAAAGGTCGGTTTCTCATGGCATGTAGAGTAATTATATGCATTGGGGGGAGTTGGCTCAAATCAAGATCTGGCCACTCCTTGTGACTGTTCATGTATTGGGTGATGAAGTCTTCCTTGAATTTATTGGTTATGTCTTCAGCAAGGTGATAAAGATAAAATCGTCCAGCGGCGGCTTTAGCTTTTAATATTATAGTGCAAGTGCCAATAGTGCAAATATATTTCTTTTTAATCGTCGATACTGCAATGTTGAACGCTTAGCGGCGAGTTTTGCTGACCTGACTTCTTGAATTACATTATCGTACTGTTCGTCACTCAAATAAAAACTATTATCAGTTCGTTTTTATGTTAGTAACTCACGAAACTTACTGTCAAACTTCGTTTTAAGCGTTTCGAAATTGTGCAACGCCGACATTGCAAATACGTGCGATCAACCGCAAAGAAAGATGACGCAATACTAAAAAAAAACATTGCCACGTGTGCGCGCGTTGTCTCCCCACCGCCCCCTCAAGCCCTCTGCCGGCCCGGCGCGCCCATCGAATACATTTTTATTTTTTAGCCATTTCGTTTCGGTTAATGTGCACATTAACCGGCTAAAGATGGAATATCACGACGCAAACTAACATGTTATCGAACTTTAGCTGCTTCTCGAAGATAAACCTAAGTTTAGCCGGCTAATCTTAAGTTTGTGTTCACACCTACCTTTAGCCGTAACATATATATTCATAATTGTCACGAACTAAAATGCAAAATATAAAGCCCACCAAACGACTGCAAGTTGCTAATCGGCCCTTCACGAACCAGATGAACCGCGTTTTTCCAGCACTGAGCAGGCTGATGATGATGAACTATAGCTAAGAACACTCTCGATCATGTCAGCTTTCAAACAAAAAAAACTAGATCAAAATCGGTCCACCCGTTTGGATGCTACGATGCCACAGACAGACAGACAGACAGACACGTCAAACTTATAACACCCCTCTTTTTTGTCGGGGGTTAAAAAGTGTCACTATGAAATCTTTTTCTGCAAAAGTAGTCTCTTTGATGACAAATTGGTCTTCTAATTCGTATGTGGCATCCATCAATAGCCCCAATGACACCAAAAAATGAAATTCAGCACAATTTTTAAATTCTTGACTTATTTGTCTTCTAGCTCCATCTGTCATTGGACACACTGTGCTCATTCAACAAGGATATTATAAACTCTATTGTATTGAGTAAAACTTGGTCAACAGTACTTTGTGCCTGTCAAATCGATCAGCTATTTGACGAAAAGTTTCTATATTAGCCAAATACCAAAGAGTCATCAAAGTGCTCGTTCATGAGTACCTAATGGCTACAACACTACAGTTAATCTGAAGCGATCTAAAATTGAAATTATAATATTATACTTAAGTATGCTATTGGTATGTGAGTTGTGACACAATTTTTCTAATAGGGATGAAAATTATTCTTCTTATTACCAATTAAACTGTAAACAGAGCTACGGTGGAGTCTAAAATGACGACGAAATTCTTTTTCACTGTAGATACGAACTATTCTTTCAAGAAAATGCTTGATGCAAATCCTCTGACGTCGCGTTCGTGGCCTTTCTTCGTCAGATTCAGAATCAAAATCAGAAAAATCGGAATAGAGTGGATTAAATAACCATTCCTGAAATAAAAATTGAATAAATTCACTATATAATTCGTACAATAAACAGTATTAATTGTTATATTTTTATGTTTATGGACGATTCACACCAAATCAGTCCGGCCCCGTGCTAAGTACCCAAAGGACTTGTGTTACGGGTACCAGACAACGGAAATATATTTAATAATTTTATATTATACATATATTTAAGATTTTTATTATATTATTATACATATATTTAATACACATCCAAGACCCAGGAACATTGAAAACGTTTGGTTCCGTGGGCGGGATTCGAACCCGCGACCCCCGGCTTGAGCTACCAACTCGCCCACCAACTGAGCCACAGAGGTCGTCGTTATGTTATTGTTTTTATTACTAATGTCACATTTTCAATTTCCTCTTCGATATCCATTGTTGTCAATTATGAAGTTGACAGTCAGCTGCCAAACTGCGAAAAAATCTGCGCATGCGCACTTAAAAATGAAACGAATACGACTATAGTCAGGACAATTTTAGGTGGCACCACCGGTCATTGACCTTTCTAGTCTAGGAGCTATGTGAAAAATACTCGCACTGCATTCTGTTAACTTAAGAATAAAATAAAATTATTCTTGTAAAGAAACAGACTAGTATAGTTTCATCGGAAAACGTCTTGGTAACTCATCGTGTGATAATTTCCAACTATTAATGAGTTTGAAGTGATATAATTCATACTCTGTTCACATCGTGTATGCAAAATACGATATCTCCCTTAGACTAGAAACATCTGTCACTTCATTGTTAATCGCGGTTTGTATAGAAAATGACGAAATATGACAAGTTTTTTGACTGGAATAGTATTTAGGAACAATATATTTGTTTTTTTGCGCAGAAGACAAGCCAATGTCAATAAATAAGAGGAACGTCCCATATACTTTTACTTTGACACATTACGCCTGTGTTGCCAGGAGCGAGGTGAGCTACTGGCGGTCTCTGGGGGTTCGATGCGCGGGCTGGTGCGTCAACCGGCCCCTCGAGAAGCTTTACTGGCGCGGCGTGCTACGTGCTCCCTACCTTGCCAACACGCTCATTGGAGAGCCAGAGGTACTTGTTTGATCCTGTTTATGGCATAATTTGTTCACTTCATACGCTTTATACAGGTAGATACATTTTACAGCTAGATTAATAAAAATAAGCAATAATAGTATGTGGAAAATCGAAAAATAGTACGTAATCAAAAAAAAAAAAGGCATTATTATGATCTATATCATAATAATGCCTTTTTTTAACTTTAAAAAAAAAACCCTCTTTATTACTGAAATTCATAGAAATATCGCACCTTGTCGCACAAGGTAATAATAAATTTTGAAAATGATTGGCACTTATGGCTTTGTACAAAGCCAGAGGTACGATGTAGTCGTTACCGATAATAATTTATAAATGAACTGGCTGACCCGACAAACGTTGTCCTGTCTTAACGATTATTATTGAATTGAAATTGGTATAATTGATTAAAAAAAATGTGTTTATTTTTCCTTGCCATCGTGCACTCATCCCAATTATATAAATATTGCTCTGCTGCAACACTTATCAATTTCAATTAAATAATCATCGTTAAGACAGGACAACGTCTGTCGGGTCAGCTAGTATATAGATTAAAATTAGTATCCATGCCAAACATCAAAATAGATTAAATAGTTTAGGCGAAAATCATAAAAGTGTAATCATAAAAATAGATTGAATAGTTTAGGCGAAAATCATAAAAGTTTACTGTGCGGGAACCGTACATTTTCCGGGACAAAAAGTATCCCTTGTCCTTTCCCGAGACTCAAAGTATCTCCATACCAAAATTCATCAAAATCGATTGAATAGCTTAGGCGAAAATCATAAAAGTTTATTGTGCGGGAGCCGTACATTTTCCGGGACAAAAAGTATCCCTTGTCCTTTCCCGAGACTCAAAGTATCTCTATACCAAATTTCAGCAAAATTGGTCCAGCTGTTTACGCATGATGTCGTGACCACGGGATATATGGATTCGTTTTTATACTTTAAATATTATAATATATAATATAGACAAGACAAGATAGTATTGTTAAGGGTGAAGCTAAACGAGCGTAATTTATGAGTTGAGTCGCAGAATTTCTGCCGCGTATCTTTTCATACAAATCCTGACACAAAATTACGCTCGTGTGAATCAAACAGGACTTTTGTATGAAAGTGAAACTGAATGCAGCAGAATTCTGCCGAACCGACATTCTGCGACTCACAACTCACAAAATTAAATTACGCTCGTTTGGCTTTGTCCTAAAAGTATTAATGTTATTGTTTCAGGTTGAACAAAAGAAGTTTACAAAAAATGGCGAACGCAACGAATCTGAGAGAATTTTGTCTACAGGCGAAAAGTAATGTGCTAATAATAGTTACGAGAAAAAAGTACAAATACCGAATCGACACCAAATATTGTAGATTAGGATTTATTTATTATTTTTACGCTGTTTCAAATTGATACATAAGCTATTATTATACATCGAATTGTAAGCGCTTTCAAAGTGTCGAAACGTGCACAAATTATGCCGAAATATGAACGAAATAAGAAATTTATAATTAAAATTGTTTTTTATCTATTTATTTTTAGACTAGTTTCTCAATTGCGTTGTGTACCTATTGAGCTAATAAAATACGTTTCATAATATAAGAGCAACTTTTTACCTTGCATGTGAAAGAATAGGTAGGTACTATAAATAGTACCAAATATTTTGTATTTTCAAATACGTAAATCATAATAATTAATACCAATTAATATTATAATTCGATGTCTAATAATCGCTTTATTACACTGCGACACATACACCATGGTCCATGAGACATTTTTATGACTTGAACTGCAATAAGAACAAGTTTACATATCAAATATTTTAAGGTTTATTATTATTGTAATGTGCATTTTCGTTACGTGTGTGTTACACTTATATACATACTATGAATTTTTATGATGACATGACTTGCCTTGTGAAGATTAAGTATTATATTATCAATTAACTCATAAAATTATATTTGTTTTACCTGAAATACTGTCATAATAAGGTGAGGATAGTGTTTTATTTAGGTATTATTTACAACTTTGTTTGAACTACTCATATTATTTAATTTGGTTAGATGTATAATAATAATTATTCCGATTAAGACTGTTTGTATATTCATTTAATTTATTATTTAAAAACTATTGATTTGTTAAATTTATAAAATTTTATTTTCTTTCTATAACTTTTGTTACCAAAATTGAGTATTATTTGCTTTTAACTTATGTAGTTTAGCGATTAAAATAATATTTTTAATTATATAAAGTATTGTAAATAATGATATTGGT
Source organism: Cyaniris semiargus (assembly GCA_905187585.1). Taxonomy (NCBI): domain Eukaryota; kingdom Metazoa; phylum Arthropoda; class Insecta; order Lepidoptera; family Lycaenidae; genus Cyaniris; species Cyaniris semiargus. The sequence goes on from LR994549.1 coordinate 2,714,147, forward strand.
ATTTACAATGTCATAATAATATTTACATGAATTAATCTTTAGTCAAGATTTACAAGCAAACTGTTTGTCACCAATCACCATTAATCGTTGTCACTTTTAGAAAAGGATACTTGCCACATTAGGGCAAGAGCGAGGTATAAACTAATTTCTAGGAGGCTTCTTATATTTGCTTTCTATGAAATCAGTTCATATCAGTGTATTTTTGATGGATTGAAACGATCAATCGCAAATAAGTTCCGCCCTTACAGCACAAGCCCACGGACTGTTTTAACAGGTTGTATTGCCAGACGAAGGTCGAATATTGAATGTTGTGTGAATACAGTCCAATACAATTATTCCTATATCCCGCTATTTTTCGCGTAGCGGAATTTTGAACAAGTTAAGATATTATATCAATGACGAGTTATCAACACGTTGGTTAGATAGAAAACTATCTTTTTAGCTTTATTATTATCAAAATTACTTTTTATGATTTTAAAAATTTTATACTATTAGTAGACCAGGGCAGAAGCCTTTGAAAATAATAAAAAGTGAAAAAAAATATAATAATATTAGGATGAAACCCATTAGAAAAGGAGGAGAATATTATAAAAATGAAAGGAAAAATAATTTACGGGCGATCTGAGGTTGTGGGGGTGCTGCAGACTGACCTTTTTTTAAATCTTGCAAGTCTTTGTACATTGGCTCAGAAATAGTTATAGAACCATTATATGCACAGGGAGGTATTTTAAATTTTCCTGCTGGTGCAATCGATGAAAAATCTGTGCCCTGTCTTCTGGGATCTCAGCTGGTAACTTTTAATTAATATTACCCATATTTTTATCACACTCTAGATAAGAGGAAATGTCATTTTAATTTTGTCTAATATGTGATGAACATGGACCAATTGACTCTGAAATCGAAAAACTGTATAGTTTTTGTTTTGACCCGCACAGGAATCACAAAATATTTAGAGAGTTCTCACATCGTTATCTAGTAGATAATATACATAAATTGGTATAAGAGTGAGCAAACTTCATTGCTTCCTTTTTTCCCAACAGTTTCGGATACAAATAGAATACACTTTGACCTGTTGATAAATTATGTATGTTTAGGCCATAAATTGAAAGTTATCGCTTGTAATAAACATCATTAGTAGTAATGTTTGGTACTGGTAAGATCTTCGTGTAATCCAGTGCAACAGCATGGAAGTGTTTTAAAATTTTACCCTTCTTTTTAGCTTTGTTTTTACGGCTGTAAAAAACTGCAGCTCTACTTGTGTGCACCAAACGGTCCCTCTGAATGTTGTTATTTGGGTTTCATGTTCCTTATATTCAACACTATCAGGTGGTAAATTTTTTTGGGTTGCTTTGAGCGATTTAATTTTGGCTGTTAGCTCAGCGCAAGTACTGCAGGTGTCTGTTCTTGAGTAGCCAAAAGAGCTATTGAACTCACTGTTAAATATTTCTCTATATTTTTCATAGGATAATTATACTTCAGGATATTTTTGCTGAAATAACCTGTGCATCTTCTTGACACTTAATTCTTCATTCAAGTGCTGTTTTCCTTAATCTTTCAGTCCATAGTAGCTATTTCGAGATGGAATAGAGCTAATATGCTCTTTTACTTTATTTAAAACTTCATCTCTAATCTCGTGAGGTCTATTGTTATGATGTCCTCTAGTATCAGTTGGTGCTGTAGCATTGAACTTTAAATTCTTTACAAGGTGCTCTATTTTACCTTTGTTAATCCCGTGAATTGCCAGAAAAGCACTTGTACAAACCGTTATCTCTTTCATTATATTATCATCTCTTAGAACACGTACTCACCTAAAAACAAGATTTTTAATATTATGAATAAATAAATACCTTCTGTTCAAATAGCAAAGAAAAACGACCTCCATGAAGTCGGTAAAAAACTAATTATTAAAGGTTATTAAATGAAGAATTAGGTAAGTGCCTTAAACTTATATGTAGCATCTCTCAATTTTGCCTCAGTTTCTGGTTTCCTGGGTCTTCGTCGACTTACAGGCATCACCGTTATCAGACCACACAAATATTCATTTTGAGCGTTTGTGGATGGCAACAGATCCTTCGATCGCGGATTCTTGTAAATGCTATTATTCTATTGCTGTCGCGAGCACCGGTGCTCGTATGGGGCTTGATGGGTTACAGTGCTTTATATTTTTTCTTCTCTCTTCTTCACATACAAAACAATTAAGTCTACAATGACAATCATCACAAGTTACGTGGCTTTGTAGAATTAACTTCTTGTTCACATCTCGCATTCTGCCAAAGCTTTTTCTTTTTCTAGTTTTATGATCAGATACTAAATGATTTCCTGCATCGTCTTCGCTCATTTTGTTTATTATAAAGTAATTAAATAACGATTTCAAGCAGTAGAAATCAACACAGACCGCGAAAAAGAAATGTCGCTTGTCAACTTCATTCTGACACTTGGTTGCGTTTTGTTCGTTCCTTTTTGTTGGGAAGTAGTGGTCAAGTCCATAGATTTAACCGTTTATTCCCTCGTTATGTAGAAATTCAGCAAAAAAAAAAAACTTGTGACTCAACGAGTTTTACCCTTGTTTATGATAGTCGTATGACTGCGTATTTTTGTGGCCATAGACAACAAAAAATCAGTTTTAGAAAAAATGGACTCAGCCAGTTTTTCCCTATTGCCCTTATTTTATATTTATACTAGACGTTCCGCGCGGCTTTGCCCGCGTAAATTAGATTTTCACAGACGAATTAGTCCACAAAAAATAGCCTATAATCCTTCAGGTAGTCTACTTCTTATCTGTGCCAAATAACAGAAAAATTGCTCCAGTAGTTCGTGAGACAAGCCTTTTCAAATAATTTCCCACAAAGTTTTTTCTACATTTTCCTCTATTTCTTCGCTCCTATTAGTCTTAGCGTGATAAAATATAGCCTATAGCCTTCCTCGATAAATGGACTATCTAACACTGAAAGAATTTTTCAAATCGGACCAGTAGTTCCTGAGATTAGCGCGTTCAAACAAACAAACTCTTCCGCTTTATAATATTATAGTATAGATAATATATTGAGATTTTCTATTATATAAATGTAATTAGAATTAAATAAATTAACTTTTTAACTGAAACAAATTGTAGCAGTCACATTTTTTAGATGAAAGTATTTTAATTGAAATATTAATAAAAAGAATTTTCGAATTCGAGTTTTTTTTAGATTTTTTCCCTTTTTTGAGAAGATTTACTACAGTAATTATTTTTTTTCACTATCGGAAAGAAGAGATTTCAACGAACAGAAAGCATACCAACTTTTTGAAAAAAGCTGATATTTTGACGGGTGAATTTTCGATTGAAAATTATGGTGCTTTTTCGATATTAATTCAAAATAAGATCAAAAATAAATATTTCTAATCAAATAAATTACAGCGTATTTGGGACATAAAAAGGTAAGTTTTCACAAAATTTCGTGAAAGAAAAAATATTTTTGTAAAAGATAAACCAAAAACTTGTTTTTTTGGATTTTTCACATAAATTTTGAGGATATGTGAAAAAAGTGTAAATACAAAAGTGTTTGATCTTTTTATTACCCTACAACTTTGACGATTTTCCATAGGACTTTTAGTTTTGCCGGAATTCGAGATAAACCGTTTTTCACTCTTAAAAACTCACCCCCATCCCCTTTCCGACCTCAGATTGCCCGTAAATTATTTTTCCTTTCATTTTTATAATATTCTCCTCCTTTTCTAATGGGTTTCATCCTACTATTTTTTTTTTTTTTTTTTTGGTTTTAAAAATTATCGGCACTGGTCTATAGGGCTAACGAACGTCTGATACATATTATAGCTTATAGCTTGTATTCACTTTGATTAGCACTAATCAAAGTGTGTGATTAGGAGAAAATAAAGGACTTGCACTAATCAATCGCTATCCACACTTACCCTCTCCTGATTACTAATCACCTGCTCTTATCACTAATCGAAGTGAATACATGCCTTTAGATAAAGCTTCGGAGTAAGTAAGGATACAGGAGAATTCAAGTTAAAACTAACTTACTGAGCATTCACTTAAGTTATCCTTAATTTCTAGGGAACCTCAGTGCGTATTTTGTTGTGCCACCACATTTAGCGTAGTTTTTATAGTATAGCTAGAGTTTCCCTGTATTCGAACTTATTCTTATTACCCTTAATAAATGAAAGGGTATTAAGTATTTTCATGCTATTTGCAACCAAATATGTTTTTTGCACTTTGTGTTTTGTACTGAAATATTGTGATCTTTTTATCGGCTGATTATTTTTTATCGATATTTATTATATTTTAGATTTCCCACGCGATTTGATGTTTAATAGATCTTTTTCACGCTGAAAATAAAGAGGAATATCTTGAGATTATGTTTTTGTTTTATGTGAAGGCAGACGTAGTCCCGGTCTTGTTAACCACTATACCTACTACTGATACCTATTTTTTTTAAATATTCTCTACCCATTGCCAGATAATTTAAAATAGCAATGAGCCTATCTTGAGCAGATATAGCAAGTCTCATTTGTCTTTTGAGTGCCTTTTTAGTCAGGCTTAAATAAATTATTTAAATGTATAATGAATCATGATTCATAAGGTTTTTACGATACGCTACGCACACAATATAACGCGACGTAATTTCGGCATGGTGTGTCATCTGCAATTTAAAATTCATTGCAGGCGTAATCATGCCGAACTTTGGCCGCGTTTTTTCGGCTTAGTGTGTTTAGACACTAAAACTATTATTATTTTAATATTACAATACAAATATGTTTCCTTATAAATCGATTTGTCCATTATCTTTTTTTTTTAAAGATGCCTGAAACGTTGCAGCTAATGTAATCGCTACTACCTTTACTTTCTGATACAAAACCGTTACGACACTAAAGGGTAAAAACTAGGGGGTGAAATTTCGTCCAACGTTTACTCCGCCGTCTGATAACCTATTTGCAAAATGTTTTCTTTGTTGTAAAGTTGGTTTCGAAATAATTTGACTGTCGATAATTTTGAGCCAAGTTCATTTTCATTTTGGGATTCCACCGGATACCCAAATATGTCTGGCGTTTCTGAGCCGAAAACAGGGACTTCTTGAAATTATTTTCTACTCTAGATAAGTGGAGTCTCTCTAAAAACAAAGTTTTGATCGTTAAATAAAACAGATAAAATATATTTTAAAGTAATTTTAGTTTTTTACTAAATACTAATGATATTAAGCATAATATTTTTCTGAGTATTCTGTAGATTACATAAGTCACTAGTACGAAGAACGCCAGTTGGTCAATCATCCATATCTGGTACCATTTGTAAAGATGGACCTTCGACCGGAGGTGAGGTGCGCCTGAAAAAAAAAACTTTGTGAAGTTCGTTCTAGGTACAACAGAATCATAACAAGACAAACGCAACGTAGATTTACTCTCATTTTAATATTACATGTGACATCATCACCATGTGACATCACTACATGACATTAGGAATTTGTTGGATGTTATTGTCCTAAATGTATACTATACCCCTATTCCTTAATATATTCAAGTTTTCAAACAAATAATCATTATAATTATTATAATTCATATATGCTGAATTTGAAGTACAGTAGTGATCCCTTAGATTAAATTATTATGAGTATAGGGCATGCTGAGACATATTGGTACCAGCAAAATAAATTATAATATAAAGCAAAATAATTATATAAACAGATAGCACAAAACGCGGTAATCAACAAACACTTTACCGCTGTTACCGCCGCGCCGTTTAATCCCTTACGACTTGTAATGGTGGAAATGTGTTGTCGACCCAATGCTCGTTTTAAAAAAAAAATTTAAAACACATTTTCACCCTACGAATAATAAAAACTAAGGAAAAGTAACTCCGTCAAAAAACACGTTCTACAATACTTGTCAAAAATATACATTTGCAATATTTAGGTGGCCTTCAGCGGTATCAGGCTGACGTTACATGACATTTCGAAAGGAACCAAATTTAAAACGGTAATAGTATGGGAGTTACGTTTCCTTAGTTTTTATTATTCGTAGTTTTCACCATTACAACTCCAGTAAGTCAGTATTCACAGCGGTGTAAAAAAGGAAGGACAGAAAATAAATGAAGACATGATTGAATGAAGCACGTAACTAACAATTAAAAAACTGCCGTTTTTTTTTTTGCATAAATATAGGCTTCAGGACCGGGAAAATGATTTGAAATCAAAAAAATGTGGATTGTATGTGTAGCTAGATATAATAGCTAGATAATGAAGTAGGTAAGTTACAAGGTTTGTTCAAATTATAAGAGAACAAATTAGTAATTGTTCTTATGTTGGAAAATGTTGGTTACGTGGCTCATTCACGTTTTAAATGATCTGGCCCTTTAGCCAAGACCTTTTTTATCGCTTCATTATACATAGAGTCGCCGATCAAAATGTATGGAGTTGACATAAGCGTTCGTTAATAAGACGTTGACGTTCAACTCGTCTAATGTCAATTCCATACATTCTATAAAGAAGCGACAAAGAAAAGGTCTTGGCTACAGGCTCTGGTAAGTTAACCTTGGGACTCGATGACTAGATGGACGTAGTGCAGGATGAGCTGCGTCGGCGACACCGGCCGGTTGTTGAATATCCGCGACAAGTACTTCGCGCGGTTGTAGTACCTAAAACCGATTAAAATATCTTACTTCTGCAACTATCGCGAAAAGGGTAATCAAGATTAGAACTACATCTTTGAAGTCTGAATGTCGATGTCACAAGTACTTTTAGAATTACAATGTTACTTGGTTCTGAAGCAACCCTAAAGTTAATATACCTAGCGGAATAGAGCAACAATCTCGAGCTGTCAAACGAAATTGGTTTACATCTGTGTGTAAAAATATGTGTACGTATACACTTACACAAGCATGATTGAACATGAATTCTATGAGATTAAATTCTCAACGTGCCGATAAGTGCCGACTGGACGTCAAAAAAAGAGTTCTGCTGTCATGTATCACACGTCTCTTTTTACCACGCAGTGTTACTGATAGTGACATCTCGCTTGCTCAGGCCCAAGCAACACGCATGTACATTTTTTATGTTAGCCTTATGGACCTATCGATAGATAGCGTTCAAGCGTTCTGACTTCTGCGTTGGCATTCTGCTTTCGAACGGTCAGTCACACAGTTCTGACGCGGTCAGAATGCCCCTTTTCGCTTTAACGGGCTTTCAAAACATCACCATCCTTACCTATCATTAGAGAGCATTCTCTTGAGGGGTTCGACAAGGTCCTTTCCCATTTCCGGGGAGGAGTGGATCCTCAAGCCGTTCCCTGCCGCCTCTACCATTTCGGCGTTGGAGGGTTGGTCTCCAAAGACAGGGACAGCCAGGATTGGGGCGCCGAACTTCAGCGCCTCCAGTGTACTCAGCAGCCCGCAGTGCGTTATGAATACGCGCAGGTTTGGGTGCGCTGATAAAGATATTGAAAAAAAAACCCATTAAAAAACTTTACGCACATTACAAGGTAGGTTTCAACTTTGGAGATAAGTCAGTCTAATAGGCCAATATTTAGACAACAAGTACGTTGTTTTTGGTACCCACCATAATAATTCTGGTATTGTTAACGACTCATTTTGATTTAATTTAATTTACTCGCAAGTTAAAATGCCACAACATCATTTTGATTTGAGTATTGCTTACTATGTCGGCACTGTCTATTTTATATAATTACTGTTATTATAGACCATTGAACTCGAGGACTTACATAGTATACTAGTTTGAGGCATCCAAGGTCGCACGTGGACATTCTTCGGCAGATTCTCCAGGGGGATATCAAATTTCCACAGAACTGTTTGTGGGATCTCGCTGAAGAGCTTCAGAATATCCTGTAGAGTATGGGGCGGGAAATTCGTGGACTTGACCACCGAACCCATGCTGAAGTAAATCACACCTTCGGTGGAGGAATCCATGAGGTCTTGGAGATCCTAGAACGTGGGCATACCATCTATTAGATACGGATTTACAAAGAGGATCTGCAATAAGAATACCTGGTAATCTCACTGGTTGATCGATGACGTAAACGAAATACGAATAGACTGGATACAACTTAATGAGGATCGATAACCCTCATAGTTACGTCATACAGCAAATCATCGATCAACGATCAATTTCCCTTTTAGCAAGTTTACCTGTGGGAGTGGAGGCACCTCCTCGTCAATATAATATCCGCCGATATCGATCACATTGGGGGGAAGGCTCATGGCTGGCGCCAGCGTCGTATGCGAGTTCACAAACACTAGCGATATGTTGTGGATAGCCTCAGAAAACGGGGCCAGCGCTATCCCCTTCTGTCGGGCTAGAGGCTGAAAGTGTTCCTCGTACAGGGCCTTGTCGATGGGATAGTCTTTGCTGGAAATGTGAGATATTTGGTATTTTTAGAAAAGTACACTTTTTATTATATTAGTGGTAAATAATGTATAAGAAATTAATGCATTTTTTTAATGTGGGACTTTATTAGTAAGTATAACTCATATATTTGCAGTTTATTATACTGGACGCACTACGAAATAGGCATCCATGTCAGTCGTCCAGACGTCGCAACAAAATTTAGAAATGGATAACTGACAGGGTGAATATTTGTAGGATTAGTAAATTAGCAATCCTAAATACACTTACATCCAATCATATATGTAAAACAAAAAGGAGAACGTGTTGAGAAGTCGATGTCGAAAGTCCAGAGGCAGCTGGTAGTCTCTGGTGCGGCCCAGGCCGGTGGGTATTATGGGCACGGACCGCACAGAGTCCATGAGATACTCCAGCCGCGTGTGGTAGTTCATGCCGCTCACCACGATCCATGGCGCCTGGACTATTGCAGAGTATCTGTGAATTTTATCCGCCGTCAAAACCAGAATTGCTTACTTTAAAAACCATGTCAAGGATAATGTCTTTATTGTTGAAAGCGATGTTTTCGATTACATTAACATACTTGTTTATTATTCTTGTTGCTGTTATTTTGTTTTTGGCACATCGGAAATAAATATCACTGAACGAACGATCAATAGTCCCACTATTGATAAATGTAATAATAATTATTTCGTTCAATACGAAACTTATTTTCAGATGCAATCGCCTCATCAGATAAAATATTTAGGTAAGCAGAATCTTCCTTGTCGCTCTTTAAAAGTTTAACAGCGGAAAAAAAAACAACTTTTAAGCGAAACGTGATGAATAAGAATTAAGAATTACATTTTTTCTGTAGAAGCATTTTCATTATTACTCTAAAGGGGGACGTACCCGGCTTCTAGATCAGAAAAGAACCACTCTGTGACGACCAAGTCTATCTTGCCGTGGAGCAGGAGTTCCCTTACAGCTGGCTTGTTGAACACCTCCCTGTTCACATCTCTAGCAAACTGTTTCACTGGCTCCCACTCCACGCTGTGGTTCTTGCTGTGTAGGGCTGAAAGGGATTGCGTTCTTTATATTGTAAGTGTATTCATGATACCTATTTTGAATAAAAATATATTTTATTTTATTATTTATTTATATACAGGTTGTACCAAAACTAAGTGATAATACTTTGGATTGTGTTCCTTATATAGAGTTCACTGTGAAAGTAGCAGCGCTGAAAGAACGATTTTTTTTGTGATTTGTATGGGCAAATTCATGGCACGTACGAAGTCGCGAAAGTAATTTGTATTTTAATGAAATAATTAATTGAATGGCTAATGGATAAATACTTTCGTATCTATGATATTGATAACATCATATTTAAATAATGTTGATACCTAGATGATACGAAATAAAAAAATACAGTAACAAAGGTAGAAAGAGTTGTTATCTATCAATAGTAAATGTTAAATTAACTTGCTTATTAAAAGATTGTTGATAAAAATAATACTTAATTAAGAGTTCATTATTAATTTAAACATAAACCAGATACTATCAGTTTTATGTTTAATTTATTTTAATTACGCTTTTATTCTCTTTAATAGTGAACCTGATAGAAAACCGCAAAGATTATAGAGACAGGTCAATGTGACAAAGTGATAATTTATATTTCAATGAGAACCTTATAACTTTTCGACGTTTTTGTGCTAATTTTAATCGACGCTATCTGGTTTTTTTCTTACTACGTTTCTCGTACGATTAGATAAATCGTACCTTGTTACTGGTTATGTATCACTAATGTATTTCTCTTAAATTAGTATAGTCTGTATTATGTTTAAATATAACCATCATTGCAGAGAGAGAGCAAGAAAACAGTACCTATCAAACACTTAAATTAAAATGATCTCTTCTAACTAAGTAGCCAGTAAGCTTCTCCGATTGATTTGTGTAGAATTGACTGACTACTCTAATCTTATCATCGAAATGATGTTACATCTTTTAAGTACTATTTAATCTTTACTACATCAACAGAAATACCTTCCATGTACTTCTGTGTAGAACTCACGTCGATTATGGTTAAGTTTTTGTGAGCTTGCGTGTCAGGAAACGATGTTATGAATGTTACCTGCAAATAAAAACAGGTTTTCACAAAGAATATTGTTCCCAAATTCATTGCCAATTTAGCTCAGAAAATAACTAACACAACAAGAGTGAATTACGATTTAGTTTGATTAAATTATGATCTAAATGACGCCCGCAACTCCGTAGCGCCAAAATTCGTTTATCGCGCGGGAACCGTACATTTTTTCGAGATAAAAGTATCCTATGTCCTTTCCCGGGAATCAAAATATATCCGTACCGAATTGTAGCAAAATCGGTTCAGCGGTTTGGGCGTGAACAGGTGACAGACAGACACACTTTCGCATTTATAATATTAGTAAGTACCTATGGATGAAGAAAACACCAAAAGTATTTAGTAAAGTATAGGTCTACCAGAATCTGATGGCAATTTTTGACAGCAGATTTTCGAAAACTATCCTTGATCATTGGATAAATTTTTATATTTGCAAGTTTAACACACAGAATCAGCCGCTATAAGAAAAAAAAAGGATCAAAATGTTTTATTCCAACTACCCCGGTATTGCTAGAGTCAATTTATTTTCTCACTTTTTGCCATCAGATTCTGGTAGACCTATAATAACTGAAGATATAAATAGGTAGTAACAAGAATAAAGCAGCATTAAATATGTTCTTATGTAGGTTGGAATAAGAAAAATGTGAAGCAACTACTAATATACCTGGTGGCCGGCTTTCAGAAGCGGTTTAACGACGCCATATATCAAGTTGTAATGGCTCCGACTGTGTATTGTGTGGACGCAGAGAATGTGGTAGCCGCACGCCGAGGACACAACCGAAAGAACCAGCAGCAAAAGGTGATGCATTGTCAGCACAACTAAATAAACAAGCGACTGAATAAATTGGTATGTAGGCCATATAATATACCTAGCGGAATAGAGCAACAATCTCGACACAACTTAATAAACAAGCGACTGAATAAATTGGTATGTAGGCCATATAATATACCTAGCGGAATAGAGCAACAATCTCGACACAACTTAATAAACAAGCGACTGAATAAATTGGTATGTAGGCCATATAATATACCTAGCGGAATAGAGCAACAATCTCGAGCTGTCAAACGAACCCTAAATTGATTTACGTCTGTGTGTAAAAATATGTGTACGTATACACTTACACAAGCATCTTTCTAAGAGATTAAATTGTCAACGTGCCGATAAGTGCCGACTGGACGTCAAAAAGATGAAAAAAATTGGTTCTGCTGTCATGTATCACACGTCTCTTTTTAAAACGCAGTGTTACTGATAGTGACATCTCGCTTGCTCAGGCCTTTGTTTCTCTATTCCGCTAGGTATATTAACTTTATGATGTAGGCTGATATTCATTAAAAAAACATAAAGTTAATATACCTAGCGGAATAGAGAAACAAAGGCCTGAGCAAGCGAGATGTCACTATCAGTAACACTGCGTGGTAAAAAGAGACGTGTGATACATGACAGCAGAACTCTTTTTTTGACGTCCAGTCGGCACTTATCGGCACGTTGACAATTTAATCTCTTAGAAAGATGCTTGTGTAAGTGTATACGTAAACATATTTTTACACACAGACGTAAATCAATTTCGGTTTCGTTTGACAGCTCGAGATTATTGCTCTATTCCGCTAGGTATATTAACTTTATGTAAAAAATGAATTAAAATCGTTATGACAATAACGGTATATGACAAACAACTAAGCGACGGTATAGCTATGCACCGACAACAAAATGGTCTTCTTGTATAAACACCCTCTTAATTATTTCTACATTATGTAAGTACATGGACGTAATAGTTAGAAAATGTATAGTCCTTGTTTGTCAAGGGACTATCCTAACGTTTCAGATAGGGTCTTGTCTAGGAACTTGTGTAACTACAACGATTGTGGACAGTACAGTGGATATTATTATTAGTATAGGGGTTAGGGTTTGGAGGTGTCGAATAAGAATGAGCACATAAACGCCACATGTTTGAGCCTAGTCCTAAGTGAATCTTCATTAACCCATCAATCCCCAAGCGGCAGCCGGTTGCCGCATAACAATTGAAAATCTATTGTGTCTGCGATACCCACGATGGAGGTGCTACACAAATACAAAGCTCAACAGGTTATTTGTTAAATCGGTCAGCACGGTCGTTGGCCACGTTAAGATCTAGTTCGAGTTTAATACTATGACAGATAATAATAGGAATTTATTTAAAAATAATAATATATTATTCATACATGTTGGCTCTATATTTATTACCTCAGTACGACATAGTAGTATTGTAATTAAATCATTTAAATTACCAGTTATCCTCGAAGTTTAATCGATCAATATTTCTCCATAAAGCGAGGATCAAAAATATAATGTAATTAATAAAAATTGATTTACAAGAATAAAATTTTAGCCAGCTACCACCGTACACGATATTTTACTCAAAAAGGAAAAAAAAATATGATGAAGAAATAAAATGTAGTAAGTCATCGATTTCTTGGGTTATTTACAATGTATTTACTCAATTAAGAGCCTGCTGCCAAAAATTTCAAAGCACGCTAGCCCCGCCTACACACCCCGCTATCCTGCAATCGTGATATAATGATTCCATGAATCGTGCTTACGAGCAATGTGCTTTACGCTGCAGCTAATAGTGAACAATATCGCGTAACAACGGTTCCCGCATTATAGCACGAAAGTAAAGGTCGTAAGTCCCAAAACTGTTTTTGATGATTACTTAAAAATTAAATACAATACTAATATTTCCTTTTGCCTTTAAAGTTATTTAATGATAGTAACTCAATAAATTTAACAGATATTTGTTGAAAAGCCCAGAAAGATTCATAATTTCGAAAAATATTACTAACGAAACAAAATAAGTGAATCGTGTTTTCCGTTTAGCAAATATCAGATAAATATACAATGATTAAATAAATCTTAATTTCATTTAAGTCAATCGTCTTCCGGGATCGTAATACTTATTAGAAAACACGGCAAAATTTGACAAACAATTACACTTACTCATTATATAAATAAAAGCTAATAAAAAACACACAATATGTACACATATTGTGTGTTTTCTTTTCTCACACTTATAAAAGAAAGGGTCAGGAAAAGTTCAGAAGTGATGTCCTACTTATATTAACATCTTTGATACAATCTATTTTCGAATTCCAATCGATTCAGTAGTTTTGATTTACATAATAATTATATTCAATACTACCCGTGGGCCGTGGCCCGCACTGGCCGGTACCGCCGCAAAAGCTACGTCTTATAAAATATTCATTTAAATCATATGCTGTAAAGGGCCATATAGATCTATATTAAATCAACAATGTATTTAAAATCGCTTCGAAAATTAGCCATTGTAGTAAAAAGTAAATGACAAAAAAACCATCGCGGAGTTTTCTGTAGACGACCTTTTATTGTGTACAATACTTAGTACATTATTTTGATAAATCTCGTAGGGTTCAGCCTGCGTTTGCAATGTAAGCGGAAAAAATGTAATTATTTACGACATCCATTAGAAACCTCAAAAATAACAGTATTTCTCCATTATTTAATGAATGTTATTATACTTATAAACCTTCCTCTTGAATCACTCTATATATTAAAGAAAACCGCATCACGGAGTACTTGGGCGATTGGGCCCAAGGTTTTTGGGCCCAGTGGACCCAATGATCAGATATGAATTTTTAACATTTTTTCATCTAGCGATTGGTCCCAAGTAATTAGTACTTAAATTGTATTACTAACAATAAGTTCACAATTACAAGATACACCTAAGATGTAATTTCATAATAAAACCTGTGATTTTAGTTGATATAAGATAATTACCTACTTTAGTTTTATTTCAAGGTTTTCAAACAATAAAGTACTTACTAAGAAACTTATGTTATTAGTTTTTATAGTACTTTATTTTATTATTGGCCAAGTATTAATTTATTTCCTCTTATTTTTACTAATTGTTTGAAGTTTTAATTTGTCTTGAGCCTTGGCCGATGTCAATAAATGTTTTCATACAAAGTAATTATTTTGTTTTTTATTCAAATCTACAACTTTTTTGCTAGCCCTACGTACATAAACCCGACAGTCATAAAAAATAATTACTTGGGACCAATCGCTAGATGAAAAAATGTTAAAAATTCATATCTGATCATTGGGCCCAAAAACCTTGGGCCCAATCGCCCAAGTACTCAAAATCCGTTGCGTAGTTTTAAAGATTAACGGGAACAAAGGGACATAGAGACAGAAAAAGCGACTTTGTTTTATACTATGTAGTGACATAATACATATACTATGGTAGTGATGATGATGATGAAGTTAACGTCAAATAATCAGAATACATAGGTACTGAAGTGTTTAAAAATTGTGTAATATTACCATTCATTAGTTTTTAACTACGAATAATAAAAACTATTTATTATTCGTAGGTTTTTAACCTATTTTTAATTCATAGTTTCTTAGTAATTTTAGCTGTATTGATAAAAAATTTGGATGTGCTCTTAACATTGTCTTAGGAACTAGTTAGATGCACAACCACGATTCTCTATTATGTACGAAAATAACAAAATAACATGCAAAAAATTAAAACTTACCTATTAAAATGTTAAAATCAGAAGATATTTTTTAAAATACTAAAACAAACGGTAGCTATGGTAGGCTACTAAGTCGTAACACTTTTTTGTTAAATTGGCGACCCATATAAACCTTTAATAATATGGGAAGACCCACTTGAAGCTAAAGCTAAAGTAGATTCAATATTAGAACATAAGGAACACACGCGTATTGGCGCGTGACGCAGGAACGCGCTCTCCCGCGCAGACCAACTGGTACTGAGATATCCGTGCGAGGTGTCGATCAACCGGAGAGATTAACCTTCGATCTTGATTCTTGAATTCGTCACTGACACTTCAAAGGGCTATCGCAAATACATTCAAATATTTTTTTATTACTTTTCCAAAATCATGGACTATGAAAACATTTCAAAATTTTATAGTTATTCGTTGATGTAAGATTATAGCCGAAAATTCTGTAAGATGTTTTCTGTGCGAATTTAAATTTCCTGTGTGTTTTCTGTGTTGAGGGTGGAGACTCGACTAGTCCTTTTAAAATTTTGTGCCTCGCTGTCTGATGTTTTACTTAAATCTATCTGGATTGTGTGAAGTATTTAACCGCTGCCTCAGCAGGGGCTGACCCTGATTCTTGCAAGAATGCAATGTCATTGACATTGATAAATTCATTTCAGCGCTTAACCTTATACGAAACCTCATGAGGAAAACGTCTTTTCCTTATTATAATTACTATTGTTGAAGTTTTCAAAAATAAACATGGCACATTATCTGATATTAGGTATTTTATGTGCTAGACGCTGATATTACTATAGACTAGAGTATAGATACAATAGATTAAGCAAGCCCAGGTTTCTCCTCGCTTTTATCTGCCTAAATCCGCAATACAATTAGATAAATTCGCTTAAGATAAGCTTATCTTTGTACGACCTACCTAAAAGTCACGATATGTCTACAAAGATAAGTTTTCCCAATATCTTTAGAAAGATAACGTATCCCGAAGATCTGCCCCAATAGCGTATGCGTGGTAACCGATATTTTACTGTAGACAAAACGTTGCTGGTAACCAACAACTTCAGTGAGTTGAGGTTAGACTTACGAATAAAGCCTTAGATCATGCATAGACAAAATCAAAGTAGGTCACGCATCCCGAAAAGTTGGAAATGTGTATCCAGATACAATATGGTAACGTAATATTACCATAAGTATGGTGTGGTAGGTTCCACACAGGTTTTGTAAATTGAGAGAGAGTATAGAATCCCCTATACGACAATATTTTTTTAACGAGAATTGTTCCACTACCCTAACTCTTGAAAACGGTGGTATGTCAATAATAAATACAAAAGGCTTTGTGTTTTTTGTTTGATACAATAATAATAAAACTAATCAGAACCAAAGTAGAAGTAGTATGTATTACAATTTGCTTATATAATCATTTTATAAACAAATTGACAAGATCAGATGACTTTCCTTGATATATCATTCTCTAAGCGTGTGATAGATTTGTTATCAAGTGACCCTCAAAATATATACTTTTGGCTTTAACGATATCTTAGTAGAACCGGTTGTACGCGAAACAAAAATATTTAGATATTGACACTAGCTAGACACGGTGCATTACACATTTTTCTCGCTCTAAACGAGTTATTGATTCATTTGTTTCTCAGTGCTGACGAAATATTTGAATGTTAACTTTTTTAGAATAAATAACCTCGTTTCTAGGTGTTTGTTGAACAAGTGTAGTCGGAAATCGAAGTTTTTTCAATTGTCTGTCATTATTATTAGGCAAGAAAAACCGAGATCTAATGCGAATTGTTTTTTATTACGCATTATGCGTTAGCATCATAGATAGTCATTATCGTTTACCGCAATTAGATGCAAAATAATATACTTATTGATGCTACATTGTATTCTAAAAGATAATTCATAAGCTACCTGTTTTAAACTATCCAGATATTTACGAAGCGTATCTCTTTTTAAAGATGCTATCTTTGTCTGTCATGATACTTTTCCAATACGCCGGTCAAACACAATCTGTGTATAATTAATTAAATACAGTCTGTCAAGAAAGAGTAGACGCAGTACAACATTTTCTAAACGTAATCACGCTCAAAAGGTGGGTTTTTCATTTTGTATTTCCACAGAGAACGCTTATACACTTTAAATATTATCACCTTAATATATACCTAAGGTTTTCATTTTTTATGTGATTTCAAAATTGTGTACAGCGTCTACTCTTCTTTGACAAGCTTTACCCCAGAGCTAAAACAAAGCGAGGAAGATATTTTAGTATGGTCACTATGGTTTATCAGGATAAGTTCGGACACAGGGTAAGTTCGGATAATCCAACTTATCACTAAATTAGTCAGTGTTTTTTGCCTTGTGCATATAGGTACGCCATACTGCACTGCAAGCGCAGGCCAGGCGAACAAAATATTTAATTTGGCGTTAACTTGAATTATCCGGACTTACCCAGTGTCCGAACTTACCCTGATTTACTATATTAGAACATATAATAATTTGATAACAATTGAAATGTACTTACTTAAAACAGTGCAACAAGAATAACTGTTTACGTCAAATGGAAATAAGTTAAAAAAGTACATAAAAACACAGGACATAATAAAATTAATACACAACCATATAATTAGCATTACAAAGTCTAATAAAGCTATTTCCTACTACTACTACGAAAACAACTAGTTATTTTTTAATATTGATAAAGTTGACAGTGACAACAACAACAACAAAATGCATATGTATGCGCCTTAGCTCCACTTTTTAATAACTGGTATGGTTAATGATGCGATAATATGCTGTGAAAATGTTCGTAAAACGATAAGTCAGGTGACAATGCACGAACATTTAACATATCAATATTTAATGTTTTATGAAAATAATATGTGTATCAACGATTAAAGGTATAAATAGAGTTCGACGAACAACAAGGTAATTTTTCATTTTACATAGCTCTTACTTATGTAAGCTAAATTATAATACTGCAGGCCAGTTACTAATAACGTACAATCCGGTCAAAATATCCGTACTAATTAGTAATTACTATACTTGTCGTAGCCGAGTAAAGTTCGATTTTTTTTTAAATTAATTATGTCAGAAATTTTTTTGCACCAGTTTAGAGGAGGTCACAAACAGCTTAAATCAAAAACTCGACCAAATCCGACGTGTGCGTTAGCCGCCATATTGGTTTGAAGGTCCAATCCTTTTTTAGCTATATCTCCTTTATTTTTTATTTTTTTAAGAAAATGATAAGGATCAAATTTGTCGCAAATTTGATTCTCTACAACTTTAGTCCTTATAATTTTTATTGTAAAATCAATATTTACGGAAATAACTGCAAAAAACAAATCAAAGTATAATTTTGACCTATTCGACCTGTATCGCGATTATTGTCAAATACAGAAAAAAATAGAGAAATAAACTTGTAGCTCACTAAATTAACCACATTTAAAATTAAGACTTCGCTGTCTGTCCGTCTGTCTGTCTCCAGGCTTCAATAACGGTGATAGGTAGAGACTTGAAATTTTCAGATATTATGTATTTTGTTTCCCTCTATAATAACAAATACTAAAAACATATTATATTTAATATTTGATGGGGCTCCATTTTGCTCTTTATCAAAAATAGCAGCACTAAGACAATTAAAATATGCATAAAATATTTAATTGCATTTGTACTTTAATAATTAATAATAAAATTAAAATAAAATACATATTTAGGGGGGGGGGGGGGGCCCCCATACAAAATCTGCCAACAAAAACTCGTAAAATAGTTAAATATTAAATCTGCATTACTGAGGTATTAGCTATATCAACCATTTTGTTCTTTCTCCTGAAAAGTTGCTATTTTTGACTTACTTGGCGTTAGGAACGAAAAAAAACCTAATAACACAACCACGACAAAGGGCCGCGCCGCCATTAACCCGTCGATCGTGGGAAAACGAGACACAATAGATATTCTATTGTGTCTCGGTCACCGGCGACCGTATGGGGCCTGATGAATATACATAAGTCTCATGCCTACATAAATTTTGACCGTGTATATGCATAGCACCTGTTGTTGTACCTGTATGAAAGATAATGGAAATCGTATTTGCTAATTGTAACAAGTGTCTGCAGTAGCACCTCTTAGTGAAATAACTTCAGCTTTTTTTGGTTTTTCGTTTGATTGGAAATCATTCATAGAGATAGTATAAGATTTCCTAACACTACTATTAAGGACATGGCTGCGCTGTAACTTCATTCTTCAAACTTCAAAGTAATTTTATCTTTGTTTCTGTTAATTTTGACTCGGCGATATCGATATTTTCCAGACGAGACGAGATTGCTCTCCTTTTACTTACATTAATTTAAAGGTGCTCCCTAACGATAGCATTCGCTTGTGATGTAACGTTACAGAGTCGAGCATTACATCAGTGAGGGAGGAGAGCCGAGCATTACAATGCGCACCTTGTAATGATACAAAACCGAGCTTTCCAATGCGCACCTTGTAATGGTACAGTGTGTAATATCTTGATACAACTTGTAACATCAACTACCTATGGAATGCTCAAAGTCGAATGTTACATTACACGCGAATGCTCGTCGGTCAGAGGAGTATTGTAATGTAATGCTCATAATCGAATCTAAAATGTTACATTACACGTGAATGCTCGCGGTGAGGGAGCACCTTTACCTACTGTAATTGGATACTAAGTTTTATCATAATATTATAATAATTTATATACAAAAGAAAACGCATGACATATATTAATTTACTGATTTTTTATTTTCTGTTTCATATTTTTTCTATGAACTAGGTATTTGGCTTTGTAGAGCAGGTGGCATATAGCATACAAGGAAATGAGGAAAAATATAATTTGGTCGAGCAGCCACAGTTGATACCAGGTCAGGTCTGATGACAGGCGAAGATGTGTCGCACCTGCAGAAGACGAAGACATTAAGTACTATGAGTCGTAAGTAGAGAGATGGCGGAATTTCATTATTTAAGCTGGCCGCATACACACGATTTCCGAATTCGTTTTCCGTATTCGGAAATACGAAGGCATGGATTTAGTAGAAAATACATTGACTGGCGCACACGTTCGCTTTCGAAACGGAACTGATTCCACACGTACGTTCCAAGCGCAAGCCGGCGCGTTCGCGCTTGAAAAAATGAACGTTTGCGCTGTATCACGGAATTCCAAATTATAATTCCACATTAGGAAATCGAATACGGAAAAGGTGTGTTTGCGGCCAGCCTGCGATTTTGCGAGATTGCGAAAGCAATAGCGATAGGTGGCCTTCGAGAGCTTGGTGTGGCCGCTGGCCGCGTGGCGTCCAGTAGGTAGCCCTAGCACGGCGACCAGTAGAAATGCGAAAGTATAGACAAACTGTGGACATAAACTTAAGGTGCCGTTCCGATCTTTACCGCGGCTAATCGCGACCGACAAAAATTCAATTAAAATACCACTTTATGACAGACTATAGTATATGTCATAAAGTAGGATATTATTTGAATTTTTAGGACTATAGTCTGTCATAAAGTGGCATTTTAATTCAATTTTTCGGAACGAAAAAAGATCGGAACGGCACCTTAAGTTTATGTCCACAGTTTGTGACTATAATCTGTCATAAAGTGGCATTTTAATTGAATTTTTCGGAAGGATAAAAGATCGGAACGGCACCTTAAGTTTATCTCCACGGTTTGTCTATACTTTCGCATTTCCACTGGTCGCCGTGCTAGGGCTATAGGTGCGCGTGGTCTATGGCGGTTTCTTACTAAGTTATCTATCTCGATGGCCGCCGGGACCTAGCCGCTAGTGCGCTATTGCTCTTATTCGGGTTCTAATCGCCATCTGCCTATGGATCAATTTCTCTGATAGTACCTCTAATAGGGCTGGTTTGAGTTGACACGGTGACACGTGTCAGCATCATTGGATTCTGGTGCTGGAGTACCATCTATACTTATTAATATTATAAAGCGGAAGAGTTTGTTTGTTTGTTTGAACGCGCTAATCTCAGGAACTACTGGACCGATTTGAAAAATTCTTTCATTGTTAGATAGCCGAGGAAGGCTATAGGCTATATTTTATCACGCTAAGACTAATAGGGGCGAAGAAATAGAGGAAAATGTGGAAAAAAATGGGGGAAATCATTCATCTTTGAGAGCTTCCGTTGCGTGCGCTGCAAAAACGGTCCAAGATACTCAAAATATATGTATGGAAGAATTACTCTTTAAATGATCTAAAAAAATGTCCGTGATAATATATGTCTATCTTTTAAGATTAAATCACAATAATCGTTTTTATATGGTCTTTGAATCAAATTTGGTCGAAATGAATGCATTAATGAAATAGACGCAGACGAAGTCGTGGGTAACAGCTTTCCATACTAATATCCATACTTCCATACTTCCATACTAATATTATAAATGCGAAAGTGTGTCTGTCTGTCGGTCTGTTACCTCTTCACGCCTAAACCGCTGAACCGATTTTGCTAAAATTTGGTATGGGGATACTTTGAGTCCCGGGAAAGGACATAGGATACTTTTTATCCCGGAAAAATGTACGGTTCCCGCGCGATAAACGAATTTTGGCGCAACGAAGTTGCGGGCGTCATCTAGTAATTTATAAAACTGAGGAAGTTGTTCGCCAAAATATGATGCCACAATAACTATTCCACGCGAACGAAGTCGCGGGCACAGCTAGTATAATGTAATGTAAACGTATCAATGCAGACCGACATCAGCATCACTATCTTAGGTCGCTGTTATACATACCCTGGCTCTCTATAGCTAACTTGATGTAGTGGAGAACCAATTTCTTCGGCTCTACTGGACGGTCGTTAAAAAGCTTCGACAGTTTCTTTGCTTGAACATAGTACCTGTAACAGAGTTGGGCAAAAAGTAATTAGATTAGAGATTACAGAATTACAAATACTTTGTAGTTGTTAACCAGATTACAAATTAATCAGATCGATGAAGTAATTGTGCACCTGAAATTAACCAGTAGTTAATTAGAATGTATTTAGATTAAAGTGTATTCTAATTAGTTTGCAATTGGATTAATAATAATTAGATTAACGAGTATTTCAATTATGCCCAATGTCCAATGCTGGTAATTATAATAAATAAAAACCGGCCAAGTGCGTGTCGGGCCACGCGCAATATAGGGTTCCGTAGTACCGCTAGTTTTTGATAATTTTTGTATGGTCAATGAATGTACATTTATAACGTGTTTTACACTACTAACAACATCATCTCAGTTCCGTTCCAAGGAATTTGAACGAAAAGTTCCTTTATCTTCGCCGAATACATTTTTTTCTGAGTCTTTTGAAGTCTTCTTAGCCGTGATAATTTTCCTTTTAAATTCAGCATATTTCCTACTCCCTTTAATTTTTTCACATTTCCAGAAACAACCGTTTAGCTGGTAGAAGGGGGGGGGGGGGGGGGGGGGGGGGGGCACTGGACTCGAACGATTTTTTCCACTTTAAAACTTCATATTTCACAAATGGATCCCTAAATCAGAAAATTATCTTTGAATACTCATAATATTTTTAAAAAACCTATCCAACGACACCCCACACGATGGGGTGGACGCGAAAAAAAAAACATCCTCGCTTGACAGACCGAAACTATAAGGGTTCCTTGTTGACTACGGAACCCTAAAAACTCCCACAACGGTTTCGGTGGCGGTAGCCGGTTTCAATGAAACCAGGCCAGTTAAGCAGGAGTAATTTTTATAGATCCCAAGTGTGTGCGCAATACACAGGAGCACTCTATTCTCTACTCTCATAACACAGTGGGACGGAAGACCGACACGACTGGCGAGAGACCAGGCGCAGGACCGACTTTTTACATGCCCATCCATTCATCTTTTAATTAGTATGGTAATAATTAGAAGACATATCACATAGCTTAGGAACCATCCATTTTCCGGAATTTATTCTCAATGTCCTTTTCCGGGACTCAAAGTATCTACCTATCTCTATGTCGAAATTCAGCAAAATCGGTTCTGTGGTTTAGGCGTGAAGAGTTAACAAAGAGACAGATAGAAAGACAGACAGACTCACTTTTGCATTTATAAGTATGGATAATCATCTGTAAGGATGCTAAGTTATGAAGACATTTCTTTTGTCCGACGATAAATTTTATCAATTTTTGTGTTTTTAACTCCTGACACTGTAAAAATATTAGATGAATCGAAATCAAAGTATTCAATTACAACAGTAATTCATTTGAAATTAATTAGATTTCTTTGAAATTGGATTACTTAGGAATCGATTGCTTTGTGTAATCTACATAACCATAATTTTAAAGTAATTCAACTACAATGTATTTAGTTAATCTATGTATCCTAATAATGTATTCTAATTAGTTTGCAACTAGCTGTGCCCCGCGGTGTTATCCGCGAAGTTAGGAGTTCTCTCAGCACCTTCGGGACCATGATAATACCTTGGTGCAACATCTTACTTTGGTAGCATATACGTAGAATACTTCTTCTAAAACTAAAATCACCATGAGTTTCCATATACATTTTGAGAAGTTACCTACATACCTCATGGATCCCATGATCAAATTGTCACCTTGGTAACTGTAGCACCAAATTTAAATAATATACTTTAAAACAACAATAGATATCTATTAATAATTTAAGTACTTAATTTAAAGTAAATTTTTAATCGCTTGACAAACTCGATTCTCGATCTAAAAGGCTATGGAAAGTACCAATAATAGGGTCATAATGAGACGATGCATGGTATAATGGTTTATGGTAGTGATAATGGTGATGATGATGATGAATGTAATAGTAGCATAATATGCTTTTCGTTCTTAAAACAACGCCGAACCTCCCAAACTTGTATCTATAAAAAGCCAGGAGTTCTTTCAGCACCTTCCGAACCAGTAATGGTAAACCAGGTATACTTCGGTGCAAAATCTTACTTGTTGGTAGCATATGCTTAGAATACTTCTCTCGAAACCGAAGTCACCACATGTTGCCATATAAATTTTGAGGAATTCCCTCGATTACTTATGGATCCCTTCATCAAGTCACCACTTTTGTGAAAATGGTACAAAATTGGGATGATACCCTATACACCAAAAGTAAAATTTTGAAAATCGGTTCACAGACGGCGGAGTAATCGTTGAGCATAAAAAAATGAACATAACACCTCCTCCATTTTAAAAGTCGGTTAAAATTGTAGCCTATGTGTTATTCTGATGTTACATAAGCTATATTATTGTAAAGTTTTGTTAAAATCCATTCAGTAGTTTTTGCGTGAAAGAGTAACAAACATCCATACATACATCCACACATACAAACTTTCGCCTTTATAATATTAGCACTAGGATAGTAGGATAATATAAGTAGGATTAGATTGATAATTAGATTAACGAGTATTTCAATTATGCCCAACTCTGCTGTAATGTAAAGATTGTTTTAACTTGGAACGCCACATATAATTGAGGTGTATTGAATGATTTTTTCAAAGATATTTAGTTTTTTTTTTTTGTTAGAAAAGAGCAATATAAATTGATTGAAGAGAGTTTGAGTAGCTGTTACTAACGTTTTATTGGTAAGTATTTCGCTTAGAGCATCTTCCAAGCTTCCGGCCATGTCGGGTGAGAATTGGACCTGCACCGCGCGTCCAGCTCGCACGGCGGTGATGGAGTTGATGGGCTGGTCAGCGAACACGGGGATGGTGACGGTGGGGACTCCGAACTTGGTGGCCTCTATCGTGCTGAGGAGACCGCTGTGAGTGATGAATGCTCTCACGTTGGGATGCGCTGAAGAATTAAAGATTTTTTTTTCTCTTCTCAATATTTAACAACACGAAAAATATTTACAACAATTTATTGTTTACTAGCATTCGCTTGCGCTTTAACACTTTTTGTAATAACATACTCAAAATAAAAGTTGCCTATGTCAATCCAGTATTCCACAAAATTGATTATAATTTTTGGTTTCAAGTAAATAGCCATTCATCCAGCCATCTACTCATCCATCCCCTGCTCACATTCCACTTAGATACTTTAAAATTTAATGCTATAGCAGAAGGATGTATATTAATCATAAGGCAATCGCGGAGCTGTCGTATTGCTATTTTATAATACCTTACCCAGAACACTCGTCTGAGGGAGCCATGGTCTTACATGTAAATTCTTTGGAGTGTCAGGCAAGGGATCTTCGAACTTCCAAAGGACTGTTTGAGGTAATTTTTTAAATACCTCTATCAGCTCCCGTTTAGTCTTTTCAGGAAAAGCGTTAGCCTTAATGTTAGAGCCCATGCTAAAATAGATAGCACCTTCAGGAGACGAATCCAGAATGTCTTGAAGGTCCTAAAAATATTATATGTTTTCAATTGACGTATTTTTAAACAACTCTTAATTACCATTTAATGTAAAATTACATTAAGATATTTTCTTCTTACTCATAGGTTATTGATATTAGGAATAATTTCATCTACCTTTGGTAGAGGGGGCACATCATCTTCCACGTGATACCCTCCGATTTCTATAACGTTCGGAGGCAAGCTGTGGGCCGGAGAGAACGTCGGATGGCTGTTCACCAAAATTACTGAGATGTTGTGACGAGCCTCGTAAAACGGAGCCAAAGTTACATTACGCGCTTTTGCTATAGGCGAAAAGTAGCGCTCGTAACTGTTTTTTGTGTCAAAATATCCGATCCTGGATTCAAACGAGAAATATAATTAATTATTGGTATTTTAGAAGACTAACGGCCTGTTTCACCACTTCCTGATAAAGTGCCGGATAGGCTATCCACAACTTTTTTGACAGATTCTCCATACTCTTATCTGTCAAGTTGAGTGGTGGATAGCCTATCCGGCACTTATCAGGAAGTGGTGAAACAGGCCCTAAGCAACTATCAAAAATAATATGAAGGCTAGCTACCATGACAACCGAAGATGAGCTATACTGTTCAAGACCCTCTCGACAAAATTCATAGGTGGTAGATACGGCGCCATCAAAACTGGTGTGGTGGGTATATCTCTGGCGATGTCCACCAAATGCTGTATATGAGGATGGAGAATCGTACCGCAGAGCAATATTCTTGGAATGTTTTGAACAGCTGCATATCTGAAAAAAAATTAAATAGGTATAATTTCATGTATTAATTAATATATTTTAGACTTTCAAGATGTTAGCGGCATAGGAGTGAAAAATCAGAGAAAAATGTAGAAAAACGGGGAACATATTATTTGGACGCTTTAATCTTACGAGTAATTGGACCAATTTTCATGCTACTTGGCACTGATAGAGTAGACCACAGGGAAGGACAAAGGTAATTATTTTTGGGAAAATGTACAGTTTCCGTATGATATCTTATTAATACGGGCGGATCCGCGCGGAACGTCTAGTATATTATTATAAATACATATAATTTTTCTAATTATGATAGTTGTCACTTGTCACGTATAATAATCCTCGTAAGTCGACCTAGATCCTTTATGGGGCTAACAGTTTAGATCATTTCTGACTGATTTTACTATAAAACATCCTATCCTAAATCCAATGGTTTTCAAGATAATCTAATTTTAAGTATTTTTCATAAAAAGTCCGTTTTTTGCCTTTTCTTGTATCTCTTTTTTGTAATCTGAGCCTCTTGTATGAATATTTATACCTTGTAACAGAACGCGCCCGCGTAAAATTTTAAAATTACCGCGAGCTGTAAAGCGAAGGTGGCGTGGTCCGCGCTCGACCAGTCACAGCGCAGCCCGCGCCACACATTTTTTTACGGCCGCCATCTTGCGAGAGAGGTGCCGGGGTCCGCTAGGAGTTTTGAGTTGTTTTTTCGTAGTTTTGTGTAATGTTTAATACCATAGTTGTAAAACTAGTGAATAAACTTTTGAAAAGTAGTGGTTTATGTGTTTAATTTTGTTTTATCGCACAATCTCCACTATAAATGGCGCTCCAACTTTGGGCCACGAAACACGAAACTTTTGTTGCAAAAACTTAAAAGTGTCGCGTGAACTTTGTATAAACTGTGAACAGTGACTTTTGTTGTGCCTAATACTGGTAAATACAGTTTCTTACACAATGCCGCTTACACGTAAAGATACTGCGGGTGAACGCGATCGTGAGATCGACGACGAGACGCGTCGAGACATGCCGGCCGGCAGCGACGCCCGAGCTCCGTCCCCGGGGGACGATCGTCTGCTCCAATTCCTAGAAGCCTTCGCACGAGCACAAGCGGAATCGAACAGACAGCTCTTGGAGTCCATCGCCGCGCAGTCTTTCCGCGCGTCTGATCATCATGCTCACAGTAGCACGGAGTCACCGGTTCCATTCCCGGCAGGCAATGCAGTGATGCCACAGGGCGGTAATTTTGTCAAATGTACGGCACGATTTGACGGGGCCTCTGACAACCCCGAAGCCTTGGAAGCGTTCCTGGATGCTGTGCTGGTCTTCAAGGAGTGCTCCAGCGTGAGTGACGAACATGCTTTACGAGGGCTGCCTATGCTGCTGACCGGGGATGCCGCCGTTTTCTATCAGGGAGTCAAATGTGACGTCAAGTCTTGGGAGAATGCCCTGCACCGCCTCAGAGCCATGTACGGCACCCCGCGACTAAAACTGTTTCGCGATGTGTTCGCGTCCGAACAAGGGACGGAACGAGCTGACGTGTTTATCGCGCGTTTGAGGGCTACGCTATCGAAGTTGCCGTACGAGCTGGAGGATCGAGTCAAAGTCGACATCATCTACGGGTTACTGGACCGACGAATACGAAAACGTGTTCAACCTGACGCAGTATCGAGTTTCGATCAGCCGGTCGAGAAGGCCAGGTTAATTGAGGAGTCGCTTGCGGAGCCCACGTCGCTGACGCCGAAGCCACCACAGGGAGCAGCTGGCCGAAGTGTGACAACGATGGTGCCCACGAGCGCCGCGACACTGCGCGCCATTACGGCCGCACCACAGCTGTCGCGCGCCGCCCGCGCCGACGCCGCGCCCGGAGCCCCGGCGACGTCCACAGCGGCTGCGGCTCTCCCGCGGTCCCCTCATACTTCTACTAGCCAGGTGGTTACGTCGAGACCAGGTAAACTTTTCTGTGTCTACTGTAAAAAGCCAGGACATGTGCGGTCCGATTGTCCAAAGCTAATAAACAAAAGTGATAACAGTGATAAAACCGAAAAATCGGTATTTTGTTATGGTTGTGGTGCTCGGGATGTAATACGTGCGAATAATTGTGGTAATTGCAGTAAAAACTCCAAAGACAATCAGTTTTACGCATGCGATTATGTTGTTCCGTCTAATGTTTATCATAACAAAAATGTATTTAAAAATAGACTAAAGGATAATGGTAAGTTTACTTGTACGAATGGTCCTAGTGAGGACAGCAATATATTTAGAACAAAGGATGATGGCAAGTTAACTTGTATGAATGGCCATAGGGTCGATAGTACTATTGTACATTCTAACGAAATGTTATCAATGTGTAAACAAGACTGTAATGCATTACATAATGGCATTCAAAATATGCTTCAGGCCGATGTTAACTTTTATTCATTTGATACCAATGTTTATTCTAAGTCTGTTGATACAAATTGTTATTCTTTGGAAGGTGGTGTCGTCGCTAATTGTGTTGATACCCGAGTCACTGCTCGGCCTGTTTTAGATATAGAGATTTTAGGGTTCCGTGGAACAGGTTTAATAGATACCGCCGCGAAGCGTAGTATTGCGGGTCATACATTGTATGGGTTACTTAGTTAATCATCCGTTTCGCGACAGTACAATGTCTGTTAAGCTCGCTGACGGCGTGGTGCGTAGTTTGCCAGTAAAATTTACCGATGTTATGGTTAAGTTACAAGATTTAGCGGTAAACATATCGTTTGTTGTCTTTCCGGACGCAGACAACAACGAAACCCTCTTAGGTATTGACTTCTTACGTAAGGCGCGATTAATCTTAGATTTAGGGCGCGACACGTGGTCGCTTGCCCATCGGCCTCAAGTCATTCATCCTTTAAAATTCGAGGGCTTGCGTAACGTTTTAGGTTGCGCCGCTGCAGACGCTTTGAGGTCGGACGAAGGTATGATGCTTTCTCCAGCGCATAAGGACGACCTGGCGGCGTTACTGTAGCATTATGAGGATATTTTTAAAGAGCAGGGGGAGCCTACCCCTTTTGCGGAGCACCGGATCGACACAGGTGAGCATCCACCTATAGCTGTGCCGCCTTATCGACTCACGCCGGCTAAGAAAGCTATCATGGAGGCTGAAATAGAACGCATGCTATCTGAAGGAATCATAGAGGAGTGTGAGTCTACTTGGGCGGCTCCGGCTCTCCTGGTTCCAAAGAAGGATGGCTCTTTTAGGTTCTGCGTCGACTACCGGAAGCTCAACTCCATCACCAAGAGTAATTCATACCCTTTACCCGTCATCGACGATTTGTTGCAGTACGCAGGTAAGAGCTGTTTTATGAGCACTTCGATCTGGGTACTGGCAGGTTTGCGTCAGGGAGGAAGACCAGGATAAGACTTCGTTCGTCTCGCACCTCTGTATTCATCGTTTTAAGCGTATGCCGTTTGGGCTACGCAACGACCCTGCGACTTTCCAGAGGTTAATCGATAGATTTCGATCCGGAGCCTCTGTCAAGGACGTGACTTTGTTAGGGTATATCGACGATCTAATTGTACTGTCAGGATCCTTTGAGCAGCATCTACAGGATCTTCGGGCAGTATTTGAGCGCTTACGCGAGTTTAAGCTCCGTGCCAATCGAGGTAAGTGTGTTTTCGCTCGAGAGAGTGTCAAGTATCTTGGGCACATCATTACATCTCAAGGAGTGGCTCCTGATCCTGATAAGGTCAGCGCCGTGGTGGAAATGAAAGCCCCTACTTCCGTCAAACACCTTAAATCATTCCTGCAGACGTGCTCATGGTTCCGTTAGTTTATCCCACATTTCTCTGAGGTAGCCCGTCCGTTAACAGATCTAACAAAGAAGAACCGACGCTGGCAGTGGGGGGAGACGGAACAGCAGTCTTTCGAGGAACTTAAATCGCGACTCGTTTCGAGTCCTATACTACAGCAACCTAACTATGATGAACCATTTATCCTTAGGACGGACGCCAGCGCTTACGCTCTAGGAGCTGTACTGGTCCAGGGTGTCACGCCGCAGGAGGAGCGACCGATAGAGTACGCCAGCCGGTTGCTTACCTCAGCTGAGCGGAACTACTCGACCACAGAGAGGGAAGCACTCGCCGTCGTCTGGGCCTTAGAGAAGTTCCGAGGATACGTTGATGGACATGCAGTTCGAGTTGCCAGTGATCATCAACCATTGAAGTGGCTGCTGACGCTGAAGTCGCCAACTGGTAGGTTGGTTAGGTGGGCGATGAAGCTCCAGGCTTTTGATTTAAATGTAGAGTATACACCTGGTAAGTGTAATGTTGTAGCCGACACTTTAAGTCGACCTGCTTGTGACGAAGAGGTTCAAGCTGATTGCGAGGTTTGCCCGGTGATGATACGCCGCGATGGGAAGCAGCTTACTTACGTGAGTCGCAGCTTGCTGATGCGGAGGTGTCTAAGATCTTGCTGGACCTGGAAGGTAAGGACGAGGTTAATAGTAGTCGATGGAGTGAAAGAGGTTACCATCTTTCTCAGGGCGTCTTGTACCGCTATGTCGAAGATGTCGAGTCCGAAGAGCCCCAGCTTGTCGTACCTGCAAATCTGCGAAAGGAAATCATGGTCGAGTGTCACGATGCTGCAACTGCTGGTCACGGTGGTGTAGAGAGAACTCTCCATCGTATTGCCCAGAGGTATTATTTCCCTGGAATGAGAAGGTATGTTGCTGAGTATTTGAAGTCGCATGCTCTTAGCAACGCGTCTAAGGGCATCACTAAGAAATTTCTACCTAGGAGGGATGGACCCTACGTAATTTCTAGAAAGGTTAGTCCTACGACTTATATTTTGGCTTTCCCGGATAAACCGGATGAGACTATAGGCAAATACCATCGTTCCGAACTTCAACGTTACCATGCTCGCGAGGGTGAATGTCCTGAGCCCGTGGCTCCTAAACGTGGTCGAGGTAGGCCTAGAACGGTTTGATCGTCGCGTTGGTTACCGCTAGATCAAAAGGGGGAGGATGTAACAGAACGCGAATGTAAAGCGAAGGTGGCGTGGTCCGCGCTCGACCAGTCACAGCGCAGCCCGCGCCACACATTTTTTTACGGCCGCCATCTTGCGAGAGAGGTGCCGGGGTCCGCTAGGAGTTTTGAGTTGTTTTTCGTAGTTTTGTGTAATGTTTAATACCATAGTTGTAAAACTAGTGAATAAACTTTTGAAAAGTAGTGGTTTATGTGTTTACTTTTGTTTTATCGCACAATCTCCACTATAACCTTTTATTTTAGAAGATGAATCACTCTATCCATTTTTATTTAAAAAAAAAAATACAATTGCAGCATAAAATGAGACGTAAAAGATGGAGAATAGTGAAAAATCCAATAAAAAAAAACTTAAGATGTGTTTTTCTTTAAGGGATACTCAAAAACAATATTTGGAAGTCTGTTTGCAGATGAGCTTAAAAACACCTCCATTTTGTCAGCTACCCAAAAAGGTATAACATTATAGGATAATAACTAATAACAATTTTTAATTTAAATGGATACAGCAATTCATCTTCTAAAATAAAACGTATAAACAATCATACAAGAGGCTCAGATTACAAAAAAGAGATACAACAAAAGGCAAAAAACGGACTTTTTATGAAAAATACTTAAAATTAGATTATCTTGAAAACCATTGGATTTAGGATAGGGTGTTTCATAGTAAAATCAGTCAGAAATGATCTAAACTATAGCCCCATAAAGGATCTAGGTCGACTTACGAGGTAACCCTGTATGATTTGAATAAGAATGAATGAATTGACCCTAGAGTTAATACAATTCTAATTATATTTATTTGCTTGTTAACTTGCGTGGGTAAGTCGTTCTTACTTGCCATGGGTCCGAATGAATTACAGATAAAAAATGCACATAATTTTTTCTCTGTAATCAGTCAGAACATAGAAATATACCTACAATGGCTAGCAATATTTTACTTGGTATTTTTAATACATGTTAGGCTTTTTTCGCTGTGAGAGTCAAACAAGTCTTACAAGTTTCCAATTTTCATAAAGGTCCACAGTGCGGTTGCCGGTAGAGTGTACCACTTTTAGGCTGCGTTTCCACCAGAGATGTGTTGCGACTTGCGAGGAATGTGTTTTTAAGATCCAATAGAATCGCTGCGCTGAGCGAGGTCACGTCAATGAAACGATTCTATTGGTTCTCAAAAACACATTCCTCTCAACATATCTCTGGTGGAAACGCAGCCTTAATGGGGGCCTTACCAAGAGGTCATTTGGCAGTACTTATTATGGCTCCAGAATTTCGTACAAAAAACATGATTTGTTTGTAAATGTTGAATTAAAAATGCAAGGCCACATCCAGATACATTTGGGCCATTCCGCTACAAACGGCCCTCAACGAGAATTTTTAAAATGTGGCATTAGTTACATTTTTTAATTGAAATATACGTAAGAAGATGTATATTTACTAGCAAAACAACTTTTATCGGTAAAAAATGGAATTCGAATAATTTAGAGCGTTTTTAAACAATATCATCTAAGGGACGCGATGTTTTTTCTCATATTTTTAAATTAAAATAGCATATATTTCAAATAAATTGTTAATAGTAGTATAGTTATACAGCAATACGTCGAAATCTTTTACAAACTTACTAGTATAATTATATATTCCATGTCGAAAATTTTAAAATTTGTTAGAGAATTACGATTTAATTCACCTTTAAGAGATTTGAGAATTTTGATGTTGCACCCGCGATGGTAGAAATGGTTAATAATTTCTAGTACTTATTACTATAATTACTTTTATCTAGTTACATAGTTTCTTTGTTTTATGCTATTTTGAAATATAGGCAAGTTATTTTGTAAAAGTTTCGCAATAACCAGTAATCACATATTATGAACTCATCAC